>OW618034.2:21846173-23169729 GCA_939531255.2 Thera britannica
CAAGCCTAGAATAGTAGGCAAACATAAAATACTTAAAAACGTACTTGCTATACCTAATAGCTAATCTAAAAAAAAATTGCAAATGCTTGACAGGTAAGATACTCTCGTTTTAGCAAGCATGTTTTTCCCAACACTACCTAATCATATAGGTACCTACGGTTTCCTTATTTGTTACGTAGAATCGAGTAGGTGTACCTACCTACATCAAAGAGATTGTGTTTTGCCTGAAATTAATTTGTTTTGTTCTGTTGGTTTGGTATACGTCAGTGAATATTGACTGAAACTTTTCGTTATAAACTCCTTGGAATTTTCTTAGTTTTCGTTTCCGTTTTCGGGAGAAAGTTAAGTTCATTTAAATTCTAAAGGAGAACCCTTATAAACTAGCTTCTTTGTTACCTAGGTGCTAATATTAAAATGTTTAATTAAATTTGCTGGCCGAGAAACGCCCAAGTTGTTTATGTATTATTTTGTTTGGTTCAAATCTGTCAACCTGAATTAAAACCAAATAAACAATTGCAGTTTACGATTTATGACGTATAAAAAAAAACTACTCACTAGATCTAGTTCAAACCAAATATCGTTGGAAGTTTGCATAGTAATGTACCTACATCATATATTTTTTTAGTTTTATTATTCTCTTATTTTAGAAGTTAAAGGGGGGGGGGGGTACCACCATTTTACCACTTTGGAAGTGTCTCTCGCGCAAACTATTCAGTTTAGAAAAAAACAATATCAGAAATCTCAACATCATTTTTGAAACCTATTCATAGATCATACGTATGGGTTTGATGAAAAAAAAAATTTGAGTTTCAGTTTCCAGTACTGGGACCCCCCAAATTTTTTGTTTTTGCTCTACTTTTGTGTAAAAATCTTAATGCTGTTCACAGAATACATCTACTCGCCAAGTTTCATCAATCTAGCTCTTATAGTTTCGGGGTAAAATGGCTGTGACATACGGACGGACAGACAGACATACAGACATGACGAATCTATAAGGGTTCCGTTTTTGCCATTCGGCTACGGAACCCTAAAAAAACAATATGAATAGTACCTACTCAAAGTATCCTAACTTATTCACCTACTTATACCAAGTTTTTTCTTCGTTACAAGAATCAAACAATTTAACTAAACTCTAAAGCTTGTTAACTTTTCTTGATTCTTGATAATTTTTCATACTTATCAAAAAACTTGTGTCATACCTAATTCTGTTCAACTTTCTGTTGACCTGAGCCGTAGACGAATACTAAAAAGAAAACTTGGCCAAGTTATGAATCAGAATAATTTTAATCAAGTCAAGAATATTATTTGAGGAAATAAGCGTTCTTCATCGGTTGTCTCCTTCATTGACTGTGCTAGAGTTTAACTAAGCTACATTTAACTAGAGGTTTAATTCAAAAAATCTACGTTCAAGTTTAGATACGTAGACCTTCCACTTCTGCAGTGAGAGTTTTGATTTTGTCACCCAAATCTCCTTTTCCACTGAAATTAGAAAAGTATTATTTTAATCTCCTGATTATGTCAAGATATTTGAAAAGATCTACATTCCAATATACACCCATCAACATTGTCTAGGGACATTCCATTTCGAATTGACTATCTGATTTTTCGAGATTTTGTTCCTACTTTAATTTTTATTAATAAATAATATCAAACATTTGTATTTTATTATTATTAACTAGCAGTTGGTGCCCGAGCTTCGCTCGGAATTTTTTTTTTGTAAACTGTTGTTGTGAATTTAAATACGAATTACTTACATACTGATTAAATATTAATATTTTTCGATCTTACCAACATAATAATAAACTCCACTACTCGTCAATAGATGGCGTTCTCTGTCCCACTAACTCATGACTTAATCAACAGATGGCGCTAGGAGTTATGATTTTATGATAAAGTTGATTATTTACTTTACGATTACGGGGACATTTTCTAAAAATGAATCCTAGCTAGATCTTTTTATCGTCCCCGAAAACCCCTTATACTTAATTTCATGAAAATCGTTGGTTCAGTTTCCGAGATCCTAAATATATATATGTATATATATATATATATATACACAAGATTTTCTCATTTAAAGGTATAAGATAAACAACACAAAACAAAGATTCTTGCCATACCTAGTTTCCTGAAGAAATTATTTTTAGTTTTTGTAAAAATCAACAAAAGTTGAATATACCTAGGCAATGTTGATGTGTGTAGGTATTCGCTATACTTGGGGCCACTTTTTCACCCAAGAAATGAAAACCAGTTACCATGGTAGCGTGGAGTTGACAATCTACGATTATATCGAATTTGTAAAATATCATGTATTTTTCTGGCTTCGGAAACTGTGATGACAATGTTGGTTTCAACTAACCCGCATAGAAACCAATGAAAGTCAGATGGAGTCAAATAGTTCAATCATATTTCAGTTTGTAAATGCTTCCGAAAACCTTACTTCGTATTTTACGAAATTCTTCTAACCGATTTATTTATGGCTAGCGGTCTGTCCTGGCTTCGCACGGGTGGACATTTATTTTTAAACACATAAATATACCTAGCTATGTTACTCAGGGTGAAAGTAGCTTTCCAATGGTCAAAGAATTTTTGAAATCGTTACAGTAGTTTTTGAGTTTATTCATTACAAACATACACACAAAAATACAAATCTTTACTTTAAATATTAGTAAAGATTGGTTCCGGAAACAATTTTTATGATCGGTATCAATACCGATAGAGAATGGTATGCAGATGAGTTATGGTAACATCGTGTCACAATTGAATGAAAAGATGATTTATGTAGTAGGTTTGTGGTAGTAGCGAGCGAGCCATTCCATTAACGAGCATGCAAGTTATAGATGTGATGTATTGTGCTGTTGCTGCAGATGAATTTAGGTCGAGGCTATCACCAACTTTTTGATGGTATTTTTACGGAGGTTTCAATGTCGTCATAAAAATCACCGTATATGACTGTTTTGCACATGCCCGTAGCACACCTCTGCTGCGGAACCGTTACAGCGGTACCGCAGTAATTTCGTCATGTCTGTCACGTTTAGGAGAAGTGGAACGCTGGCGAAACTGCCTGTTTATAGGCCTGCGCACACTTAGAGCCTGTCCAGATGGGGCGTTTTACGCGCGAGTGTCCTCGCGCGTAAACATTCGCGCGTTCTCCAGATACTAGAGCACTATACAACCCGTCCAGACGCTGCCGTGCGATTCCTCAATCGCGCGTAAAACGCGAGCAACTATTTGGTAGGAGCGCGCGTAAAACGCGGCATCTGGACGCAATATAAATTGAAACGCGCGAGGGCACTCGCGCGTAAAACGCTCCATCTGGACAGGCTCTTAGGTCGCTGGCGTCGGCGATCAGTGAAACGCTGTCAAATTTGACAGCGATATTTGACAGCGTTTCACTTATCGCTATTACCAGTGACCTAGGTGCGCTGGCCTTACGCGTATGTTTGACTGTATTCCATCTCTTTCTCCGCGCGGTTTTGGTGATTTGTTCCGATGCCAGCCACACCTCCGCGCTATGACCGCCATTAAGTTGCGGTGTCGCGTTGTTTCCGCACTTTTTTGTAGAAATGGACAAAGCACGAGGTTCCGATGCCCATTCCGCAACTCAAACTAAACTTGATCGCAGCGGAAGTCTTCTAGCGGTTCCGCAGCGGAGGTGTGCTACGGACGACAAAGTACCTAGCCGGTGGCTTATCTGATATAAATTATATAGTTATATTATCCCCTTCTACTTCAGTAGTTTAACGCTGGTGAATGTAGAGAGCACTGGTGGTCTAGTGTTAGTGGCCCCGCCTTCCGATCCTGGTCGTGGGTTCAAATCCAGACGTGTACCAATGAGTTTTCTGACCAAAAACTGATGTGTAGTATGCCAGTTCTCTCAAAGGGTGAAGAAAAACATCGTGAGGATCCCGAGGAGGCATGTTGTAGAACCTAAAAAGTTTGAAAACATGTTTCAAAAAGAGGCCACACTGACTGGTTCGAAAGAACCAATCTATATCTATAAAAAATTCCTGTCCTAATTTGGAACGCGATAAACTCCGAAACTACTGTTGTTGTGTTATTAATTTATAAGGGGCAAAAGTTTCGAAATCTATGTCTATCCCTTTCTATCACGTAGGGACTTATATATGTCTATCCCTTTCTATCGCTTAGGGATTTTTCAGAAAATTCTCGACTTTGACGAGGAAAGAACGCTCTAGAATGTCTTTGAGGTTCTGTAATGATCAAATTTAATTCGAAGACTGAAATTATTCGGCTAGCATCCGGAATGCATCCAAACGTTATTAATCCAGAATTATCTAGAATACTCAAATATACCCATGCAAATGGTTCTGAATTCTAGATTTGGACAAAATGTTCTAGAAAATAGTGCTCCTAAACGTTATAGAATGTTCTTTCATCATCATCATCAATTGATATCAGTCCACTGCTGGACGTAGGTTCATCTTGAGTAACATAGGCTATATTTATGTGTTTAAAAAATAAATGTCTACCCGTGCGAAGCCGGGACAGGCAGCTAGTAACACTATAGAAGAAGAATATTTTTTCATGTAATATTCGCATGTCGTGTTGTCGGAATAATAAAAGTTAGTTCTTACAAAATCTCAACAACGTTTTCGGGAACTTCCAGACGAATTTCTTCAGCTTCTTTCTTTAATATATCGATGGCACTCAGTTTTTTGGACAAATTGTTTTCAAGCGCACCAACCAAGCTATTTTTATCCTCATGGTATTTGTTTACAGCTGCCTCGTCCTGAAAATAATGGGTAAATATAGAGACTTACCTTCTTACTGCCTTTAGTGAAGTTCACTAAGCAATAGACAACTCCTGATTCCTACCAATCGGCTGCTAGTATTAAAAAATAAAGAGTTGTCTATGCTCAGTGAACTTATTAAAAGTTTTTAGCAGCAATTTTTAAAATGAAACTTCTTCAAGCGGGCTTGAAAATTTTTTAAATGGAAAAGCAAATAAACTCTTGCCACTGTCACGCCATCTGCCACGTAACCGACACATCTTCGGCAAGGATCGTTAAATTTCACCAAAAGTGGGGGGAGGAGGGTCATGGGGGGTTTCGTTGAAAGGAGTCGAGTTTATTGTTATTATTATTTTTTAATAATTTTCGTCTGAGGATTATTATTTATTAAATTATTATTTTTAAATTAGTTACTATCATAACTATTATCTATGGTTAGGTATAAATATTCACTCCTGAAAACTGCAAAACATTCTGATTAGATAGATTCAAAATGATTTCCGCTTTCTGAAATAATTTATTTCAAAGTAGGAGAGCTGAAGATCCGACGCAGCTATAAGTTTGTTACCCTTAGTGCCGACTCGAGATAAATGCAAAACTGAAAAATCCCTACTTTTATTCAGAAACTGAGATATTCAAATAGGAAAACAATTTTTCTACGTTACTTTAGCCGTTTTCTAGTATTCTTTATCAGACTTACATAGTATTCACGATGTCTTCTGAACCTTTCTGCTTTCTCTTGTAAAGAACCTTCGTATTGGTTGCTGTAATTGGAAAAGTTAAAGCATGTTTCTTGAAATATTTTAACACAACTCAAGACCTACTTTATCGTATTAGTCCTTTGTAGGTTTATCGAGTGAAATCGCTTTACATACAACATTATCTGAGTTACCTTAAATTAACCAACCCTAGGACTTCAGGCTTAGCTAATAATATCATCATCATCAGCCTGAACATAGGCCTCCCCTACACATTTACAGGAAGAACGATTTTGAGCCTTTTCCATCCATCGACTTCCCGTGATCCTAACAATGTCGTCGGTCCATCTGATGGGCGGACGCCCTACGTCGTTCGTTTCGTCTTCCGGTTCGTGGTTGCCATTCGAAAACCTATACGTGTTAACAGTCCTTTTATAGGTATATCAAGTGAAATCGCATACAACATTATCTGAGTTACCTTAAATTAACTATCCCTAGGACTTCAAGCTTAGCTCAAAATATAGACTGGTTCAAATTTCAATGGTAATAGATAAAAATAGCGAGTATCCGGTATTTTGTATTTCAAGTCGTATCGATCCAATGTACCTTCTACCATAGACTAAGGACTGTTTTCTTTAGTCTATGCTTCTACTGAATTTGTTTAAGTATGTACTGGCAACGTTTTTCGGCATAGGTATTTATTTTGTTTATTTTTCTCCACGGCCCAACAAAAATACTTTTATCTGCTGCTATTTTAACAAGGTAAATGTATATAGTTGTAAAGTTTGTTCAGACATTCAAAGTCAAAGTAAAAAAACATTTATTCATTAGTATCGCAAGGATAACTTTGAATCTTCTTTTAAAATCAAATCAAAAGTTATTTTATTTAACGTCACACGCAATAGTATAAAATAAGTGTTACCAGTACCCGAAGTCCGAGTTTTGCTTCCACATTTCGTTACCAAATGTTGTTTTCATTTCGCCTACAGACAGCAATGATACGTTACGTAGCCAGAGTTGTTGTCTCATCATTTTTCCATGCAAAAGAGAGAGACACGTAGGCGAAACGAAAACAACATTTGGTAACGAAATGTTGTAAATGCACTGGGACTTTGGGTTCAGTAAAAAGGAACAATGACATTAAAATTGGCTACTCAGCATAAATGCTATTAGTAGCCTGTGCTACTAAATAGCGCTGGTCTTCCGTGATACCACTCTCCGTTGTTACAAAAAGATCCCTTTTAAAGAGTCTAGGTGTCAGTTTGGCCACTCAGCTCAGTTGGTAGTAGCTCTACCTTCTGAGCCGTAGGGCGTGGGGGTCGATCTCCACCGAGAACAAATATTTGTGTGGTATAACACAGATGTTTGTTCTCTGTCTGGGTGTTATATTGTATTCTAAGTATGTACAAAAAAATGTACAAGTATAAATATTATATCAGCTATCTGGCGCCCATAGTACAAGCTCTGCTTAGTTTGGGGCTAGATAGTGTTGTGTGGATTGTCTATAATATTTATTTATGACCAAGCCTAGAACTATAGCCTATATAGTCATTTATATCAGTGTCCAGTAGAAGTCGGTCCAATCATGTTTTGCCCCAAAGGTACTTAACGATAAAGTGGGAAGTTAGGAAGGTAATGTCGAAGGGTGAGTAAAGATGAATGAAAGAGCTACGCTGCTAAGCGACTGTAGATATTATACAGGGTGTAAAATTAAATTATTTAAGAGTCCACTCGAGGAGACTGAAGGGAAGGTCCTAAGCCGAAAACGACTGTTGCTGAGATAAATTTTTATAGGGATTTATGCAGACCCTAATAAACGTAAAGAGGAAATAAAGGCATGAAGAATCTCATAAAATAATTATAAAATAGGATGCAAAGATTAGGCATGTATTTAAAGAAAACCGTAGTTATTGCTTATTGATGAGGTTTCGTTTTAAAATTTTTTTTAGGAAGTAGGTAGTATTTTTACACCCTGTATTTTCTTTTTAAGATAAAGTAAATGTCTTGAGTAAGTACGAACAACTCGGAAGTTTGATAAGTAAGATTTCTTTTAGTCGCAACGAACATTTTGCTTTAACTTCTGTATGATTTCTAACTGAGGGCCCTCGTTCATTTCACCTTTTTTCCTTGAGCAGTGACCAAGTTACACTAAAAATAAGTACCAAACAATACTTTGCCTGTTTCGTTGTTCTCTCTTCTTACGCAAGATAATTAAATCTAATATTTACTAAATTAGATTTACTAATTTACTAAATCAATTCATAAATGATGGAGAAGGTATGCAGTAACAAACATAAAAAAAAATACAGCGGAATTGAGAACCTCCCCCATTTTTATTTGTAGTTTAGAAGAACTTTGAAAGTGCGAAAAGTGTTTGTTTTCTAATTCTTTGCGGTGATGGTTCTGTTGTTGTCTGTTCTCCAGATGTTCACCCTTCCAAAATGTGCCGCTCTAACGAATATCTAACGGCCCCTGCGGTTATTAGAGCCAGGCTTTACTATCACACCTTACAATTAACCTCTGAAACAAAACTAATTAGTTTTAAACTTACATTTGAAGTTCTATTTCATTGTCCTCCTCTTTGAGAGCATTTGAGAGCTTATCGCGATTCATGCGAGCTGATTCCAGGGCTTCGGATAGCTCCTTGCATTTACGCTTTAGTTGCACGCGTTTTGCAGTCAGGAGGACTGAAAAGTAGAACAGTATTTTTACTAGTGTTTCTATGAGCTGTACAGCTTGCAAGCACACTAAAAGTTATATTCCGATCTAGGCATCACACAGGGTCGCGTTGATTTTTTCTGTGCGCGCCACGGGGTGTCACTACAAAGCGAGACTGCCACTCCACAGAAGTGGTTAACCACAGAATTTGTATAAAAAAATCAGAGAAGTAGAGAGTAGCAGTGCTGCTTTCTACCGAGAGCAGAATCATAGCATGTGAGCAATTTTGTTTTCATCAAATCAAATATTTCTTTAGTCAATGGTACCACAAGGATCACTTTGAAATGTCCTAAAGCTAGGTGAGCCTAGGTGCCAGTTCTACGCGAGCAATCCTATCACAACAAGCAATAAATAAATAAATAAATAAATATTGTGGACAATTCACACAATAAATTACGACTTAAAAAAAAAATACGATCCTACCGTTTTTTTGTATGATCCTTTAACAAAACAAAATCATGCCGAAAACCTCATCAGATCTTCGCCAAATTTTATTTTTATGAGAAAAGTTTAAAATTAAATAAGTTAAAAGGCGAGAACAAACAGCCGGACAAAATATTTTTTAGCCAATTTCGAAATTCAAGACGCTTCGCTCGCTCGACCAATGAAAATGTACATACCTACTATTCCTAGTTTTTTTTTATAGATACATCTTCGATTAGCTGATTAAATTAAGTAGGTAGGTACATACTCGTATATTTGACTACTGCCGGTTTTGTAAGTAAAGTAAGGGTTTCTATTCAAAGCGATAAAGCTATTACGGATCAATATCCTCTGATAGGATTAGTAAGGGCCTAAAAGGGGTATACGGGCTTTACTTGTGTATTAAGTTAATAAGTTGAGTTCATTCAGGCACCTCACCTACCCTACTTAATCTAATTTATACAGATACGTTCACACATTCTACATTAGATAGACACTTAATGGCTTCTTTGTTTACTCGTAATGAGTAACAAATCAAATCCCCTAAACCTCATAGTAATTAGAATTTTTTCTTGTAGTCAATAAAATGGATTTTAAGTGTGCCTCAAAGAAGTTTTTTTGATACTTGTTTTCGAACTTTTAATACTACGAAATTCCGGTTTCTTTATAGGATGTTTTCCTTGATCGTTTGAGAGTACTGGCACATACATTTTTGAAGGGAAAAACTAATTGTTGCTCTACCGATTTGAACCCACGACCTTGAGATCGGAAGGCAAGGCCGCTGCCACTAGGCCACCAGTGCTCTGAGTAACTCGATTAGGTTTTGCCATGCAACGACTGGTGAACGATGACCTCTGGGTACTCCCAACACGTCTGCCATGGCAATCTAATCATGCATGCAGAGTTATGTGAGCTGAATTAGATTGGCGATTTCATATGCATAGCATGCCTATTGTAATGACGGTTTGCCAAATTGGGCAATATCCAGTTTATTGCTAGGCCTATGTTGTTCCTACGCTAGCTCAAAAGCAACAGATATTTTTTTTACATGTAAGGAAAGCCCTTAGCACAAACTTCTGCTAAAAGTGGGTATAGCTAATTATCTTATTGATAGGTACCACTATTATTTCTTATGTACTATTGTGCCTCTGATAACGTCCTCTATAGACATGCTCAACTGCTCAGCTCAAGGATAATGAGTTCCGCGGAATTCGAGAAATACGTTGTGAATATTTTCAGTTTTATGATATAATTTTCAAACTCTTAGTTTTGACAATCTGTTATTTCCAATAAATAAAATAAATTTAGTAGAAAAAATAAATATAATAATATCTAGTGTAGGTATTCTCGTAGCAGCGCCACTCAAACATCGTACCTGCATGCTTGGGTAGAACCGAAACGAATTCATATTTAGTTTTATAGTGTTTACATACACTTCAAAAAACTACAAATAGCACGATCAAAACATAAACTTAAACAATTCAACATAAAGCTTCAGCGAGTTGCGTAGGTAAGTACCTATATATTTTTTCATCCCACCAGCTCTGAAAGTGTGTTTTTACTGTTCAATTTCTGACTGGAAAAGCCGTTTTTATCCGCTAGAGGATAAAGTAAATTTGAATTTAGAATATCGTGTTCAATAAGTTTGTGAATACACAACCTATTTACTACTACCTCCATGGTGCCGAACTTATCATACAACCTTTTTTATTTTGTTAAAAACTCGCACTCGTAACCTTCTTGGTGTATTTGTGAATTCAAAACACCATTAAACCTATTTACTTCTACCTGCATGGTGCCGAATTTATCATACAACCTTTTTAAATTTGTGCTCTTTTGATTCCTTCGCCAACGCTTAGGATTCTAACTTTTAAACCACTCGCTACGCTCGTGGTTAAACTTTAGAATCCTGCGCTTGCTCGGTCATCAAAATTGAGCACGCGGTTAAAAAGCACCTTTGCACTCTTGTATAACAAATAACTATTATTTTCTCCCCATCTCATGGGTCTATTCAAATTTCAGAGTATGGTAATCGACTAAATGCGGATTTCTGTTCCGAATACATATAATAAAAGAGTCTATTGAGTGTGGAGATGAAAGAGCAAGATGTTATGGTGATTCGGGACATAGAATCACGTAGATTTTTATGGTCTGTATTATATTATGGCTTTGGGTTGAGTGGTCGTTTCAGAAACTGATCCCTTCCGCGCTTAGTAGATATTTATGACTTGTTCTTTATCTCGCTGTTTACCGTCCAAGACATAATTTGCATACGTCCGGGCATTGATTATACAATATTTTTGCCTAGCGATGGCTAGATTTTAATGGTAAAAATCAGAGTGAAGCTTCAAACAGGAGTCACGGCTCAGTTGGTAGTAGGTTCTGCGCCGTAGGCCGTGGGTTCGATCCCCACCGAGAACAAAATATTTGTGTGGGAAACATAGATATTTTGTCTCTGTCTGGGTGTTATATTGTATTCTAAGTCATAATTTGGTTGGTCGGATGACATTGTCAGAGTAGTTGGGCAGCAATGGCGGAGACTGGCACAGGACCGAAGCGAGTGGCGTATTAGGGAGGAGGCCTATACCCAACACTGGGTGCATACAGGCTGAATAGATAGATAGATATATTAACATCAATGTAGGTTGTGTAGATTGTCCACAATATTATATATTTATTCACGCATAAGCCCTTACACGGGTTCAAAACATTAAAGTATCCATTCCATTTAGGTAGGCTGTACCTTCCTTAATAATGTCTGTGATAGGTTTAATTTATTTTCAAATTCACGGAATTTACTCGTGTATTTCAAAATCCATTCCAGCTTCAGGGCTAAATTATTCAAAACATCGCGTTATAAAATATTCATAAATTGAAAATGGGCATAAATATCTTTACATAAAAATAATTTTGTTAGTTGAATAAGTAGGTGTACTTCAATTGAATCGACTTAGTTACTAGATCAATGAAAATTGTAGCCGTTGATGAAATGTTAACCGTTTATAGATAAATATTGGTATTCTATTTGAAAGTACTCTGTACCTATATAGTTAATAAAAATAGTTCAATATTAGCTATCTCTAGATCGTTTGTAACGATCTGCAGATAGCTCAACTGTTTCTTGTGTATTTTGTACATTTTGTAAATATTTGTTTAATTGTAAGTTTCTTTGTGTAAATAAAATAAATTAGTTCAATATTATGTTTGACTATTATTTATTAACTCGGAAAAGGCTCTTTTTAAGGCTAAAACATCAAAGTTTATAGCATGTGTTCGCAGCTATATGTAAGCAAATTCAAAAAATGTATGCACAGTACACAATGCTAGTGCTCTCAAAGCGCGAAGGAAAACAACATGAGGAAACCCGTGGCTAATGCCCGGGTTACACGAGGCCAGTTGTTCAAGCCGAATAGCAAGATATGCCCGGGACACACGAGGCTAGTAACGTCTTTCAAGCCAGGAAAGCAAGATAGTGATTAAGGTAGTAGTTCCAGATTCGTGTAAACAGAACTTCATCTATATTTCTTCTTCACCTATTTTTGTATGTTTGTAATGAATAGGCTCAAAAAGTACTGGGCCGATTTAAAAAATTATTTCACCAATAGAGTGCTACATTCTTCCAATTTGACATAGGCTACATTTCATTTTGTAAAAAATTAGGGATCCTTGGTAAAATTTGAACAATGTAACCGAAGGTGTAGAAAAATGAGTCTTAAAATGTCTTTCGTAGAATGCGCTGCCGAAACTATTAGCGATAGAACAAAATAATGTACAACAATATTGTCTACCCCGTGCGAAGCCGGGACGGGCTGCTAGTTTTTCATATAGCAGTTCTGTTTACACTATCACTATCTTGCTATCCTGACTTGAACAACTGGCCTCGTGTATCCCAGGCACTAGTTATAGTAAGCTAGCAAGCTTGTTTTAGCTTCGTGTAAACAGAACAAGCTTCATTTTTCCAATAGAAGTACTGTATACTCGAAGGTAGCTTACTATCACTATCTTGCTATCCTGGTTTGAAAATCTATCCTCGTGTATCCCGGGCAATAGTGACAGTAAGCTAGCAAGCTAGTTCTAGCTTCGTGTGAACAGAACAAGCATCATTTTTTCAATAGAAGTACTGTATACTCGAAGGTAGAACTGCTAGCTTGCTAGCTTGCTATCACTATCTTGCTATCCTGGTTTGAAAATCTATCCTCGTGTATTCCGGGCATTAGTCAGCTCTGCGTGTTTTGTCCATGTTTTTCCTGGGGCCGACTTAGTGTCCCCTGACGCTGTGTCATTAGATGCAAAGGCCTTGTTTTTATCTACAATAGTGTGCTACGCGGCGTAGCAAGCCCAGCACGCTGTGAAACTAAGATATAGTTTTAACATGAGTTTTTCAATACGTTCCGCCAAAGGACAATAGTTTTCCGGTTTACTGGACGTCACAGCACTTACTTTCAAATTGTATAGCTCGTTAGCTTTGGCCGTCTGCTAAGATAAGGGTCCGTTATCTATAATAATAAACTGTAGTCGGGTGAACAGTAGGCCTACCAAAAGCTCTGTCTGGCTCTGTCTCTGGCTCTGGTTTTGAGTCTATGTGAGTATTGACTATATAAATCCTACTTCAAAACGTCACACACACAGTATAATACACTGGTGAGCACTCACACAGACTCAAAACCAGAGCCAGGCAGAGCTTGTGGTAGGCCTACAGTAGGTACCTACTCAGAAACTCGAAACATCAATGGCTGGGGAATTGTGCTAATCCCTTTGTAGATAATTATTTCCTTTTTATTTAATAATTACTTTAGAACTTACCGGTTTTTGCTTTTTCGTCGTTTCGTGAGTTTTAATAAGATGAATACAATAATAAAAATATAAACTTCATTCAGGCCCACTCCACCTATTGCCATAGCAATAGGTGCAAAATACCTCAGCCACAAAATTTGGAAAAATTGTTTTGAAAATTACTTACGATTTTCTTGCTTTAGTTTTTCTATAGATGAGTTTAAGTATTGAACCACTCGAAGCACAGTCAGCGTCTCTTTATATTTTTGTTCATTTTCGGCGTCCAGAGTAGCTAAGGCCGAATTATGCTGTTATAAAAAAAACAAATTAGCTTCCGAACTTGTGAGAAAAACTAAAAGAACGTTATAAGGTTAGTACATAGTACCTTCTAACGTTCACTGCCTTTTGCCACTTTACCTAAATATACCTATTTACATAAAATACATAAGTATACCTACATACCTGAACAATTATTTTATTTTCAATTTGTTCCAAATTAGATTTCAACAAACATATTTCAATTTGCTGTCTCTCCGCGGAAAACATTTTGATTCAAATAATATTTCTCTAATGTATATTGCAAAAATAGGTTTCTTTTGTTGCGACAACACAATCACTGAAAAGTGGAAAATTTCGCGATGAGATTCCCGCTAAAATGAACGTCAGTAATTGTTAGGCTAATGAACAAAACTTATACAGCTAGCTGTATTATCATTTGAAAAAAGAACAACTTTAAATCCAAAAACAAACCGATCTTCGCTATAAAAATGTAAAAAGATTAAAATTAGGAGCAAGGTAACATCGGTAAAGCTTTAGTTTAGCTATAGGTATATTAAGGGCAACGATGCAGGAAATAACAAATCACAGGATGTGTCGTAGACCGTAGTTGGTGGGAAATGCATTTGGAAGTGAAACTAAAGTTCGGATTTGCCCATAAATTGATACCTGATTTGAATTTTGCTAATTTGGCTGCAAGTAAATTACTTGCAAACCTAATTAGAGTTCAGGTACTCTAATCAATTAGTGACAGCAGTTAGCTTATCTTGTCTAATAAATCTATGCTCTGCTTTCTATGCTGTACGGCCATCATTTTACCCCGATTTTACCCGAATCGGGCAGCCGAATCCGAAAGATACTAATACTAATGTTTCGAAAACTCATATCTCTCGAACTGTTCGAACAACGCTGATACTAATATACCTACTAATCTAGCTAGCCCTTATGGGTAAAAAATGTTTTGCGTGAGCAAGCCTGACTGTAACGAACGAAAGAATGAGTATGTATACTAACGAACGACTAACGAAACGAATCAAGAAAGACACTAATATATCATTCATTAGCAGGTAATAACATCAATCAAGCGTTTGAGTGGTGAATGAAATGAATAAACAGACATCGAACGAATGAATGCCTGCCGCTTAGTCGAACGAAACAAACGATAGAACTATGCTATGGATGAGAAGCATCTTAATAAAACCTCAGTAATCTTGGATCAAAGCGAGTATTATTGAACCCATCAAGTTACCCACCAAAGGATTAACAATGATATAGGGGAAGGTGAGGTAATACGATCCCTGTAGGTCAAATGATCCCCCGTTGTAAATCAGAGACAACTAGTGCCATCTATCCAAATGTGCATGAAACATGTTCCCCGCACCCCTGCCAGTTGCCTCTCCAAGTGTCATGGCAGTGCGAGCGTCTGGCGTGATTTTATTAAAAAATAATCAAAAAGTGTGGCTCTTATCTAAGGTAAGCCTGTTTTGGATTTTTATTACTTTTTACATGTTCGTGTTTATTGAAATGTTGTTTTATTTGCGGGTATTAATAGCAGTTAGCTAATATTTAAGCAATGTTCGAACACCGCACGCGGTATTTGAAGGTTATGTTTTGATCGATATCTTGGAATTTGGTTTTTGGGGCGAAATGATCCCTTTCTGTGTGTTTAAAATGATTCCATTTCTAAACCAGCTTTTCCTTTTGCTTTAGCAAAAAGAAAAGCTGGACTTGAATGGCTTCGTGGATTCAGACGTAGACATCTGGACATTACGATGCGTGCCCCAGAATCGACGTCTTCTGCTCGAGCGCGAGCTTTTACTATGCCTGTGGTGGATAAATTTTTCAATTTTGAAAAACGTGCAAGAAAAACATTATTTTCCACCCCATCGGATATTTATTATTGACGAGACGAGTTTATGCACTGTCCCAAAAAAAAACTCGAGAGTGTTTGCACAAACAGGCCGTAAACAGGTGGCCCCTACCCCAGGGATCATTTTCTACATAGGAGTGTATAAAATGATCCTTTACTTAACTTTAACAAAAACCTCTAATACAAAAAAACTACATACATATAATAAAAAATAGGTATGCATTTACAAAGTTAAGTAAATTCACTACCTCCAACAATAGAACTCTTGCGATTTTGCCTTCAACTTTAGCCACAGTTAAGTTTATCCCTTAAGGGGATCATTATACCTCACCTTCCCCTACTAAGGCAAAAATAATATTTTTTTGCCTAAGAATTAGCAAGTTGAAGTGGCAATGGGCAGGTCATATAGCTCGAAAAACCAATAACCGTTGGGGAATAAAAGTTCGCGAAAAGCCGCCACGAACCGGATGATGAAACATAGGACGCCCACTCACTCGATAGACCGATGACATTATTAAGATTGCGGGAAGTCAGTGGATGGAAAAAGCTCAGAATCGTTCTTCATCGAAATATAGAGGGAAGGCTTATGTCCAGCAGTAGACTTCTTCAAGCTTATGATGATGATGATGATCTAATATAAGTCCATCCATGACACATGAACAATCAGTTCCAAAAAACTGAAAGAGTGATGGAGCCATAGACAGACGACCGCCACAGCCAGCGTTTTCAACATAGACATTTTTTCAAACTTAATTTTAGTCGTTGCCTATATATTTATTATTATTATTATGTAATTAAAAACAAAAAAAGGATTATTAACAAAATAACTTTTTGCCATGAAAGTCACATGTCACATCCCTAGCCCATGAACGGTACTTACGGCCCTAGTACATAAAGCGAACGAACATTGCGTGAGCAAAAATGAATCAATCAAACTAAGCCCTGCCCCATTCGTCTCTCGAAAGATCTCTCGAATCATTCGAAAGTGGAAGTCATTCATGGACTAATTTCATATTCGAACAGAAAAATTAGTAACGAAAGATCTTTCGAACGCAGTTTTCATTCGAAAATGCGCATCGCTAGGCAGCACCACAGACTAAATAGGTACCTATGTAAAATAGATGAAAAAGTGAATTGACAATAAGACTTGGCAAAAAGACATATTTCCAGCGCCAGTATAAAAAAGTGATTGAAAATAGTTTTGTCCGTTTCTTTTTGTCCTATTATATGTATTACTAAACTATTTTTTTCCTAACTAAGGCTCCTGTCTTTTATTGACAGGACAGGAGGTATTTTTTTAGGTTTTGATCCTGAACAGGAGTTCAGGATCAAAAGTTAATGATGATCGAAATCGTACAAATTTCAAAAGTGTTAAGGATTAAACAGAATATTGATTTATATTATGTACTTTTTGAAATAGGTAGGTAACTACGTGTAAATTAATATGTGGGAGAGCTATACCTACATAGAGAGAGGATTGAGAAGTTTTACTCGTACTGCGCTGTTTTTCCGACAGAGTGTGTAAGTAAAGGTAGATTGAATAAATGTAAAGAGACCAGTTAATTTACAGCCAGTTAATATACACCCAGATAACGAACCCACTATTTTCCATTGTCAAATAGTTGAGGCACAATATCACAATAGACAATTATTACTTATTTTATTGAGCGATGGATTGTCATTTTTTTTTTACAATAACCTTTTGCACTATGGTGGCCGCTGCCGCGGCACACCCGCTTTGGTCGCTTGCGTTGTGTGGAATTTAGATGTTCTAACAGAACCTAACCTATCCAATTCAGATCCGCCTTGTATATAGTCTCAAGAACAAGCACAAGTATCCAGTGCTAGAACAAAAAGCAAAAATCAATGATTGAATAGCTATAGTGTACATGAGGCTCAACTAGCACCGTAATAACGGGGTGTACAATAACTGAATGTACATTATAGCCAACCAAAGAAAACAGGCAATTTTACGTAGAGTTGGTAGGTACTTTGGTAATTTGTGGTTAACTAAAACCTAACTTACTATTGATTACCTTAGAAGCATTATATCACCTTATCGAAAATTTAGGCACCTTTTATCTCAGAGACTACAATAATTTATCACGAGATTTTATTTAGAACAATGTTATTCCAACTCATTTATTTTCTACATTGGAACACCTTATTAACGAAAACAAAACTCGCTGAATGTTTTTGTCTAGGTATCAGGTTTGTGTGTTTTTTAATTGGATCCCTTTGAAAATAAAATATATTTGGTAGGGTAAAAGAAATGTAGGTACTTATGTGTAGGTTTAGGTGATGTGAGGTAGTAACAGTCCGGTACTACGGTAACCGCTTACCTAACAGGTGTATGCATGTTTTGCTGAGTATTTAAAAAAAAAATTAGGTACCAAACCAACCTACCCAAGAATTAGTAGCCTATTGGTTTACCTTACAGGCAAAGTCGTACCTACGTGATGTGTAATGATGACCATTCATTCATTCAATTTCCATGAGCTACAATAGGTCTGATATAACTGTATTCAAGTCAAAAGCTTAGGAACTATTCAATACAACTTCTTTCGATTTCATTTTTTATTCAAAATCAGGCTGAGCTGCAGTTGTTTCTATCGCCCTCCATGTAAAGGCCTGCGCACACCTAGGTCGCTAGTGATGACGATCAGTGAAACACTGACAATTTTGACAGCGATATTTGACAGCGTTTCATTGATCGCCATCGCCAGCGACCTAGGTGTGCGCGGGCTTTAAGGCAAAGCGTGATTGCAATAATATCTGTTTCTGCTATAAACTTATTTAAACATTTCTCAAATAATAGGAAGGTACTTGCTGTCTGACCAAGTTTCTAAGTATAGATAGTGGGCAGTTAAGTTATGATGTAAGCATTGATTATCTTTTGACAGATATAGTGTAAATGTTTGTTTGCGCGTTATCAAAACCATTCTGTTGCCATTCGTGAGAACCGCTAATTGGCTTCTCTGATAACCTGTTATTTAGTTTTATTATTTATAAATTTCTTGAAACAAATTTATAAATAAAATAAACTAAAATTACCCAATTCATGTCCAATCCTCAGAGGGTGCAAATTTAGAAAATATCACGATTGAAACCTTCTGGGTATTTTGTTCAATGCTTCTCCGTAAATATGTCAAGTAGTAGTAGAGCTCTTTGTGAAGGGCTCGTCCGGGGAAGTACTACCAAAATGCCTATTTCTGCCGTGAAGCAGCATTGCTGTGTTTCGGTGTGAAGGGTGTGGGTGCCGGTGTAATTACTGGCACGTGAGGCTAAATATCTGTATGCCTCAAGTTGATGGACGCAGGGCAGTGCATCGTAGAGGACGTTCCTGATGTGCGTGACCTACGAGGCATTGCTTTGTTATAGGCGATGGTTACCACTTAGCATCAGGTGGGCCATATACTTGTTCCATCAGGTAGTTACATAAAAAAAAAGTAGGTAAGGTAGCAGAGCTTCTTCAGAAGTGAACACCCCGTGTATTTTCGGGCACACATGATTGCACTCTTAAAAATAAAAATGTTCGTGGCCTCGCAGTTTGGTAGTAGGTACATATTGGCTATGTGGTCCCGGCCAAAAAAAATTATATATTTATAGGCCTGCGCACTTCTAGGCGATGTAGATGGCGATCAGTGAAACGCTGTCAAATATCGCTGTCATATTTGTCAGCGTTTCACTGATCGCCATCGCAGAACGCTATAAATGTGTGCATGGTCTCTCTTTGAAAAACAGCAGAGAGCTAGAGATATTTATTTGCATAAGTATGTAAGTACCAATTTCCAAATTAATTTAATCATTATTTTTCTATCAAATTAATTATATCATTATTATCTACTAGTTGGAGTGATGAACTACATATAACTTACCATTAGCAATCTGAAGTTGAAGTTTACTAATCTATTCGAGCATTATGATACAAGTTTAACCTTTGAACTACCTAAAAACACGTTTCAGCACTGCAGTTTATAATACGAAAGCCATTAGGCGTAGGCTTTGTTTATTTACGCTGACGTAGGCTCCTAATTTTGGCACCTATAGTAGATTAAAACAAACAAAACAAGCAATAAAAAAGTTGGCATGATAAAAAATAATAAGTACAGGCTCATTGCATGTCATGAAAAAGAACCATTTATATCTATCATATCTACACAGGCCAGGCAAATTCTATAGTCTTCTATAGGTGTAATATTGTATAGGTACAATATTTCACATGAAAGCAGTGGAGCTCGTAAAAAAGTAATATCGAGCAAAATATGCTACGTGTAGATACTATGCTGAGAGACGAATAAAAAGATGCCTAGAGAATAATTTTTAACAAAAAATATAATGAAGAAAGAAAAACATAACTGGCTAATAAGCAAGTACTACGGCGCGTTGGGATAAGGATCATGGTTGTCAAGCTTAACATTGTTTTTTAACGCCAACGGAGAACTTTCTTTTAAAAAAAATACACTTCTACTTACTCAAAGTTTTTATTCCAGGACAGGATAATGTCTTACTAAGTAAGTGAAACCAAACAAAAGAGCGATGTTTATATGCACGTTTATTTCACTTTAATGCAGTAAAACAAATAGATAGAATCAAACCACTCGTACCGTATGTTATAAAAGTTTTTAGATCCCATAAGACTGAGAGTAAGATAAAATTAATATATAAGCGGTAGGTATTACCTACTCGTATACAATATTGGTACTAGCAGGGGGGTTCCCTCAGCTAAAAGTAGACAGGATGAAAACCCTGAACAGTATTGGTAAATTTTTTGATAATCGTGACGTGAATTGAGACGTGATAGGGAGGTTCTTTCGAAACGTGCTGAAACCATAATTCAGCTTGCTGAAAAAGTCTCCAAAGCGTACAAAATCACGACAGTAATTGAAAGGTGTCTGGCGTAATAATATTTACTACAGAAAAATCGTGGAGTGTAATATAATTTTAAGACCACTTTCAAAGATAAAAGAACGAACTATACCCACTAATCGCATGGTAAAAAACCACTACTGAAAACGAAGTGAATCTAGACCAAAAAAAATGGCACTTAATAAAAAACAGCACTAAACTCTGGAATTACGGCGGTGAGATACCTAAATAATAAATAAATATTGTAGACAATCCACACAACATAAGCCCAAACTAAGCAGAGCTTGTACTATAGGAACCAGATAGCTAAACTTATACTTACTCATTATACACATTTTTTTTGTAAAAACACGTTTATAATATATTATAACCACCCAGACATAGAACAAACATCTTAACTAACTAAATCTTAAGTTTATGAAACACCTTTCGTTTATCAACAAAATTGGTTTAGCAAAAATACGTACCAAAAGTGTCCACTCTGTAGAGATATCACACAATTTCTTCGACACAATAACGGTAATAGGACGGTAAATTAAATTGCGAGCTTTTAGGCAAGTAGCACTACTCGTCTGTTAAGATTAATGTGATTTTGTCAAGTAATTTTTTCTTAGCCTAGTCTTCAAAAAATAAAACTTTTGTTACTCGTATCTTTTGCTTCATTTTGTCAAATGGTCATGACAGTCATAAGTGTGTTGCGTTTAGATACGTGACGACCATTTATTTACAACATGCACAGTTTTCCTAGAGTTTCGAAATTTTGGGACAAATATTTTGGTAAGTACTACCTACTTACCTATGTATATTAATTGCCTATGATACCACCTAATGCAAGATAAGATAGGTACCTACCTACCTATTGTTTCTGGTTTATTTTTGTGGGTGCGGTAATGGCTCCGGTAAAGCGTTGCGCACTTGCGATCAGTGAAATGTCAAATATAATATTTGACAGCGTTTCACTGATCGCCATCGCAGATCACTCAGATGTGTGCAAGGCTTTAGATGTGCGTAAGGTTTAACTAAAACCAAAAATTTAAAAAATAAGTTCTAAAAGGTTTTTTTCTGGACTTTATCGAATTAATTTTAAGCACTTGTTAGAAATTGTTATGCACGAAGATTAATTATCATGCCATTGCTATAGAAATGTTCAGGTCATAAAACAATTAATACGAGTTTCAACGGATATTGTCCCTCCTGACGGTGAGACCCTAATCACTAATTATTCCTTTAAATTTATTGCCCGAAGAACAAATTGCTCGGGAGAATATTGGCCATGATTTGAATGGTGACTTGCTTCTAAAATTATTTAACCCCTGGAATTTTGGTACCTTTATACTAAATGATTCAGGGGTCAGGGGGATTTTTTTTGTCAAGTCTGCTAGCGACGTTAAATCTTCTCGAAGTATTTTACATTTCACCTTGTAGGTGTAATATTCATTGATATTATTACCAGCCTATCACCTTAGATGGTTACAACAGGTGTTTTTCTGAAGACTACACTAACAAAAAAAGTCTTAGTCTGACTTTTTTTGGGGAACTTCATTCAGTAAAGTTTTTTTTATTTTGTGGCGTGAGCCCCTATTAAAATAAAGGATAAATAGCGTTGGTTACGTTTGCACCTTTGATTTCCCCCAATGATGCTGCAGACGTAAAGTTAGTGATGTTTGTACCATTAAAATCGATACAACTACTTCAGTGCCAGATATTATGTCCATCATTATTATTCGACAGAGGACCAAAGTTTTCAACATAGTTCTTCTTTCTTTCTTCT
This sequence comes from Thera britannica, assembly GCA_939531255.2. Taxonomy (NCBI): domain Eukaryota; kingdom Metazoa; phylum Arthropoda; class Insecta; order Lepidoptera; family Geometridae; genus Thera; species Thera britannica. The sequence continues at coordinate 21,868,323 of OW618034.2, forward strand.
TTCTAGTGTAGGACGCCCTCAGACTAGATGGAGCGACGACTTGCGCAGAGTGGCGGGCAGCAACTGGATGGGAAGAGCCAAAGACCGGGCTCAGTGGCGCGCCATGGCAGAGGCCTATGTCCAGCAGTGGACTACAATAGGTTGATGATGATGATGATGATGATTATTACCCGACTAATGGTACACGTGGCCAAGAGGTGAACAAAAAACCTTGGTCACAGAATAAAATACATAAAGTACTCCCTATCTCTTTGCTGAAGTGTTTTCCGAGAAATCGTTAGAGAACTCCAGTAAACATCGACGAGGTGTGTCATAAATCCCCACAAGTGAAAAGCTACAGAGAATTTCATTTTTATGATGTTGAAATTCTGACAAAGAATGCATTTGTTCGATCCACAAAGATTCTGGCGTCGTTCGTGGCGTGTGGCGTTGAAGTGCCACATTGTTATTATGTAGCTACACAGACTCAAAACCAGAGCCAGAGACAAAGCCAGACAGAGCCTGTGGTAGGCCTACTGAGAGCTCAACTTTAGCTACAGTATAATGTACTGGTGAGAACTCACACAGACTCAAAACCAGAGCCAGAGACAGAGCCAGACAGAACTTGTGGTAGGCCTACTGAGAGCAACTTTAGCTATATTTATATTCGATATTTCGTCACTGGTTTGAACCACCAGCCAGCCAAACTATAAAATAGGTTGAGAAATAAAAATGACGTGTTGAATGAAGGCTTATAAACAAACATGGTTCTTTAAGGGGGTACGATTTCCATACAAACTTAATTTACACAACTATGGGTGAATAAAGTATGAATGTACACTGAAATAGCTGTAATAGGCTTTTACAGTGGTCCTTATTACGGGCCAGTTATATAAAGTTGGAGTGTCAGCCGTTGGTCGTGGCAGTCGAGGCTTCAGAAAAAGAACTAACAGACTTTACGACTATTTTGAGACATATTATGTTTTAAGCTCACTCACGTATTCAATGCCGAGTTCCCGTTAGAAAGAATGACGAAAAAATTCCTTTTTTGGTTTTTTATTAATATTTCTGTTATCCTACAGTTTTCTCCAACTTTATATAACTGGCCGGCAATAAAGACCACTGTAAAATTCTATTACAGCTATTTCAGTGTACATTTATACTTTGTTTGCCCATAGTTGTGTAAATTCAGTTTTTATCGGAATCGAACAACCTTAACATGAGATTTTCTAAAGGGAAATGCTTACAAACCAACAGTGTTGTTTTACTGTCTATTTCGTCTATAGACCAGAACAAAGGACACTTACGAAAATAGTTCATTACATACATAATAAAACCAATGTTGACTTAAGGCTTCCCAGTAATTGCGGTTAGGTTGCCAAATTGCTCAACGTTGTGTTAAATTACATCAACCTTTTAACCCTTTCCAATGTAGGTAGGTACTGGAGCGTTGGGAAAATCAACGCCGTTTTTCGTGATCCCATTGTTCTTGTCCTATTAATGAGACCACGAGGAAGAACTGTTTTTTGTAGTCCCATTAGCATGTGCGGTTGTGGAAATGATCGTCCTGAATGGATAAACTTTTTCGCGATCAGCTGAAACGTTGTCAAATATGACAATGATATTTTACAGCATTTCAGCTGATCGCCATCGCCAACGCCTAGATGTGCGCAGGCCACGTACACCAAGATATTTTTGCGCCGTGGCAGATGGCTGGCAGAAAATGTATAAAAACTGACTTGGAATAACGTCTCAATTACAAATAATGAACTTTTTTTAAACGCAATGCAAAGTCAACTTCTCCATTCATGTTTGTGATTGGAAAATATATTTCCATTTTACTCATGTTTTCCGCCATCTGTCACGCGCAGACTTATTTTGCGCGGACTCTAAGTACTAAGTAATGTCAATCGTCGGTTTCATCGTCACTTAGGTACCATCGGATTACCTAGACTTCTTACAATCTAATCAAATCAATAATCAAATCAAAGGATGTTATAAAAGAAAAACAATAAAACTTCATCCATATCCTTTATTTTATAAAAATCTTGACATACATTATTAACATTGTTAAATACCTTTAACTAACATCTATCTAATGATTTACATCTATTAAAATATACCTACTAAACAAAACAAAATACGAAGAGATGAAAATCTCTGACACACTAACAACACATTAATTATAATGGTGAAACTGCCCTAAATTTGTAGTGTACGCAGGTGGCTTTCAAAGTTTCACGTCTTAGAGATAGTTTCCATCGAAACAATTTGGTATCTACTCCTAGGCCAACCTGTTTACTATTGGCTGTTTATTTGATTATTTAACAGACTACTTGCCTGTTCTTCTACGCTTGGTCGCGTGGAACTGGCACCTAGACTCACCTAGCTTTAAGACGTTTCAAAGTGATTCTTGCATCGTACTGAATAAAAAATTATTGACTTTGACTTTGATTTTGCCTTTGACTAGTACATACATGCAGTACGATCGAGGATGAATAAAAATACAATATAAAAAACCTTCACTCACATAAATTTGGCAACGACACATTTATTAGAGAGTAAATTTTAATTAGAGAGTAAAATTTTGCTGTGAAAAAAAACAGCATAGCACAGTCAATTATATAAAATCTACTTCCCTTTGCTATGATGGTTAGTGAACAGTGAATCAGTGTGGCTAAAGTGCTACGCGGCGCTACGGCTTGTCTACGGCTCGTAGCTTGAACTTTGTAGAAATTAAACTGACTTTAATTGCATAATACGAGTATGACATTGAAGTAGTTGAGATTCTGCACATTAAATTATTCGTAACTAGTGGCCGCCCGCAGCTTCGCTCGCCCGTTCCCGTAACACCCCGTTCCCGTTGCTTTTTCGGGATAAAAAGTATCCTATGTCCTTCTCCCTGTTCTAAGCTACCTCCCCACTAATTTTCTGCCAAATCGGTTCAGCCGTTCTTGAGTTATAAATAGTGTCACTAACACGACTTTCTTTTATAAATATAGATAATTCGTTGGTAATATAAGTACAAAGATTATCTTATTATATTATTATTTTGTTTAAACATAAAATCAAATTAATTTGAATAAGTAAAAATATTATGACATAATCAACGCTAGTAACTATAAAAACAAATCTTAACATCCATTGAACTATGGACTTAGCTTTAAAATAATGATTTGAGACTTTTGAGAAAAGACTTGCAAAAGACAACGCATTATAGACAGCAAATGACTTGAGCTTTTGAGAGATATCTAAATTTAAAAGTTTGGTGGGTAGAAAATAATTCCGCAGAGCACAGTGAGCAGCGGCATGGTGCCAGGTGGAGGTGGTGCAGAACAGTACGCCCGCGGCTGCTGGCTGCAGGCTGCCACGTCTTGAGCCAGCACCCAAGCCATGCGCTTCAGCAGTGAGCTTGCTGAAGAGGAGCAGCTCCGTCCGGCGTCTGTTACGCACATCAAGAAAGCGTCGCGGGCGCTGTGAACGATAACTTATATTAGTTAATTTTTATCTCTGCAGTCGAGTTTGGGGTCGCGTAGCTAGCTGTGAGTTAAGAGCTATAGTCACCGAGTTACCAACTGAGTCGTGCGGTCATTGATAATTTCACTATGTCTATCTCGCTCGCACTTGTGGATCTTATAAAGCCGCATAGTGATGTGCGTAAATGGTTATAAGCGCATAACAATAAGAATAAAATCAAATAGAAACATGATAAATAGTATTCTGGCCCTGAAAAGGCTGACAGACGACTCAGTTGGTAACGCGGCAGCTAAAGTAAAATAAGGCCGTTTACCGGATGGTGTAGGATTGAGGGCCATTATTTAGATTATGGTTGCCTAGCATCCACTCAGCTTATTTGCTTCGTCTAGATAAAATGAAAAATACTAGCAAAAGGCAATCACATGATGGTTTTGCCGTAGAAGTAAAAATAAGCAATTATTGGTTCGGACAAGCTGTAGTCCAAATTGTAACGTGAGTTTCAGTTTTCAGTTGATTGAATTAACTTAATTGAAACGAACGATCTGGAATTCATTTCTTTGAGTTTTTCATTCAAATTAATTGATCATAACAATTTAATTGCACGTGTTTTAACGAAGTTTTTTATTGACGCCAGTTAAAATAAAATTCACAGCCTATTCAGAATATTTTTATAATAATAATATATTTTGTATTACTCTTAAGACCTGCGCACATCTAGGCGATGGCAATGGCGATCAGCTGAAACGCTGTCAAAAATGACAGCGATATTTGACGAGATTTGATGTGCGTGCGCAGGTCATAAGTTCAGTTAATGCAAGGAGGTTGAAAACCCTGAAATAAGTTCTTTTAGTCTTCCAACTCAATATTTTTTTGTTCTTATAAATTGGAGCTGTAATAGCAGTTTGAAACGTTTGTGCATTTTAGCTGATCACCATCGCTATCGCCTAGATGTGCGCAGGCCTTAAGCAAAAAAAAACAATGGAACGTTTGATTGTCGCAATCTGTAGGTGGTAATTTGAACAGTGAACGCTCACTTAGAAAAGCTCTTTTTCATTACTCATACTCTGAAAGTAGGTCTGAAGTTGCCTGAGGGGCCTAATAGAAAGTAAAACTTTCAGCCCTAGGGAGAATCGCTTTCTACTGACAGCTGTCAAATTATAAAAAAAAACAAGTTCTATTTTATTTAACCATGTTCCAACTTTCTAAACTGCAAGGAGGTTGAACCAAATTCCAACTTTTTATTCAGCAAGTAGGTTGGAATCCCATTACAACGGTAAGAAGTTTAAAAAGTCTAATTAGAGCGCAATGTAAAATTTAAATTTAAATAACGTAATGATAGTATTAAATAAATAATATATCTTCTAAATTACTTGATTTATATATAGCTTCAACTATTTCTTTAAAATAATATAGATTTGAGCAAACAATTTACCATTTTTTAAATTATGAAAATGAAAATAATGGCTGAATAATGCTGGCGAACCGAAGCCGAATCCCGCCAGTGAAAAAGAAAAAAAAAAACCGGGAAGGCGGCAATTCAATCTTCATTTTCACTAATTTTTCTTTCATGTTTTAATTTTTACTTTCCTTGTATTCGTAATGAAAAGCACAGTGTTTACCTCGGATGAAAGTCTTTTAAGTCCCTCAAGCTCCATTGGCGCCCTCGCTAACGCTCTGGCGCCAAACCCGTCCCGGGACTCAAAATACGTGACTTTCAACACTCGGGTAACAATGTACTATTAAAATCAGCACCCCAAAGGCCCAAATGGTTGAGCTTGAAATAACTTTGGCGAAATTCTACTAGTATCGTACAAATATGTAATGAATAAACATAGTTTCATCGAACCGCAATCTTTATTTTGGTTGTTTATTTACTGATCAAAAGCCACAGCTTCTTTCTTTATTTCTTTGCGGCAAACCAAATAGTCGCAAATCTACATCGCATTAGCAACCATGTTTTTGACTAATGTCACAAAGTACCTAGCAAATGACGAGGGTTGAAGTTAGCTTAGCAACTTGTAGGTAAAAATAGACTTTGCGTGATGGATTCTGTACAAAGACCTCTAAATAACAAGCAGGGAAGTTTGTGATTATAATTTTAAAACAGCGTTCTGCGCGTGACACCCTTGAATTCTGAATAGTCTATGCGAGACGCCGCCGACGTCACATGTGATGGAAGGAAAAGTGAATATGGATTTGAGACTTAACAGCATAACATGGCATCCAGTGACTAGACCACCAGAGCTCTGGAAATATGCAAGGAGACTATGGGTAATATGCATACCACCTACAAGACTGGCACACCTAATGCGTAAAGGTACTTTAGTAGAGTAGCCTGGTAGAGATCGCTGTTAGCAATAAAACCGCCCATTGTATTACTGTGACTTATATGTCTGTGATTTTTAAGCTAAAACTATATGCTACTTACCTTGTGTGTCATTGTAATCAATAAAGAGTTATCTATCTATTAGTTATTATAAATCGTTATGTCTGATGTCCAATCTACTGTAAGGTTGGTGAATTTTCAATACTAAATACTTCTATACTAATATTGTAAAGAGGAATGATTTATATTATTTATTTTTAAGTGTAGGTATGTTTGTAATGTATAAACTCAAAAAAATCTTTGCCGATTTAAAAAATTCTATGTGTTTAATGGCCTGCGCACACCTAGTTCGCTGGCGGTAGCGATCAGTGAAACGCTGTCAAATTTGACAGCGATATTTGACAGCGTTTCATTGATCGCGGCCGCCAGCGGCCTAGCTGTGCGCAGGCCTTAAAAAATAAATGTCCACCCGTGCAAAGCCGGGACAGGCCGCTAGTATCATAATAAATTGATTCTTTTCTGAGTGCTATTGAAATCAAATTGTCGCTACTAGTAAGGTAAAAAGCCATTTAGAAGTTCCCAATTTCAGCCGTTCTCCAATATCTTCAGTCAGGTATGATGAAAATAAAAGGATTCCCTCGAGATACTACGAAAGATCTATTCACAACAAAGAAATGTGTATTCGCGACGATAACAAATAAATCAATATTGTGGAGTTCACACAACACTATCTAGCCCCAAACTAAGCAGAGTTTGTATGATGATACGCTGAACTGAACAGATACTTATTATATACATTTTTTTAGAAATACATACTCAGAATACAAAATAACACCAAGACAGAGAGCAAACATCTACGTTCACAACAAAAATATTTATTCTCGGTGGGGATCGATCCCACGGACTGCAGCGCAGAAGGCAGGGTTACTTCCAAATGAGCCGTGACGCTGCTACATTCAATGTGATACCTACTGATAACATAGAAATGCTTTGTGCTTAGTGTATAAAATAATGTTATTATACCTATGAACAAGTACAATTGAACATAATTTACGGTACGTACAAATGTTTGAACATTATATGAATTCAATTCATTTGTATTGGAAATGATTTAGGTTTACCGGTATATTATTGTTTTCAATTGGAAATTCTGGTTAATAACGCATAACTAAATTATACATTTCAATTACATTAATAATCATTGCCATGAAACCACTGGTTCAAGCTTATAGAAGCACAAATTCATTCATTATACATAATATGAATCAATATAAGCAGGATGATGGATTTAAAGCCTGCGCACATCTAGCAAGATGGCGATGGCTATCAGTGAAACGCTGTCAAATATGACAGCAATATTTGACAGCGGTACACTTATATACCATCGCGCTAGATGTACTCGTAGAGCTTTAAAGGAATGGGCTGACATGGTACGGGCATTTCGTAAGGAGGGCTGAAAGTCGAGATGAGTAAGAATGTAGGTAGAGCCTACCTCTACCTACATTCTTACTCATCTCGACTTTATCCAAAGTAAATATGGATGAACAGTGTAAAAGATGAAAAAAAAATAGATTAGAAAATAAATATGAATGATGATGATGGGATGAGAAAAGAGTAAGTTCAGAGATCGGCTGACAGAGGGAAATGGAGGTGAAAATCAGTCATGCCTGCCTTACCAGCACAGTTCAGCGTTCCTGTTGAAGTAGGTGAGCTGTTGGGCGCGATCTGTGATTTCCCTCACGGCGTCTTGCAGCTGGTCCGCGCATTGAGACCAGTCCGGAGACACGCGGCTCCAGCACATGGGCTCTTTCAGGAAATCTGTTTGCAAACAATAACGTAGGTAATTGATTTGCTGTTGTCACTTTTTTTTTTAAATAAACTTACAGTTAAAAGAAGTATTTACAGTTAAACTTCAATTAAACAGTTAAACTGGTCTGTCTAGATATATCTCAACTGTACAGTTTAGTTGACATTTTTATTAAGTATGGGTTTTTACGCTTGGCGCACTTCTAGGCGATGGCGATCTGTAAAAGGCTGTCAAATTTGATAGCGTTACACTGATCGCCATCGCAGAGATGTACGCAAGGCTTTAGTGATATAGTTTTGTTAAATATAATGGAGAATGTCTATCTATTTCGATTTTCTAATCTTTTATTTAATAAGATATAAGTAAATCGTTTTAATGAACTGCTTTTATGCATTTTTAGTTGATGAACGTTTTAAATTAGTAACTTATTAATGTCGACTCACTGCATAGCCTACACTGTGACATGCCGAATATCTCCACACGAACTGCAAATATTTGCGGGTACATTTGAAATAATTATAAAACTAGTTTAACTGCATGAAAATGTTTAAACATAGGAACGCAAAGTTTCTCATTAAGTGAAATGTAAATTCATTTGAGAAAATGAATATTCTTTACCTTTTTAAATTAAATTGTTATGTATGAATTTATATAGATTTAAAGGTAGAGCGAGATGATTATGTAAAGAGATGACTCATGATAAGGGAGATTGAAAGTAAATGACATGTTGTGTCGACCCCAATAATAAGGGCTCGAAGAAGAAGAAAAAAGTTTATAAAAATAAAAGGAACATGCAATTTTTTAATTACTGACATAAATCGCAATCTTTGTAGGTACCTCTAACCATCCAACTACGTACAAAGAGGGTATTTCAATACTGCACCTCTAAGGACGGTCCATGAAAGCTTAGTAAGCTTTCATGGACCGTCCTTTGAAAATACTAGTAAATTTGCATTTTCGACGAGCTATTTGCATTAATTTACAAAATTTTCATTATGATTACCCGACACTCGTTTAATTAAAGTTATGAACGTAGCAGCGTAACTACATAATATTTCGCAAATAGATCTATATAAATAAATAATTATTGTGGACACAACACTATTATTATCTAGCCCCAAATAAAGCAGCGCACATGCACTATGAAAACAAGATAGCTGATAATAATATAATATTTTTTTTAATACATAGGTACTTAGAATACAATTTAACACCCAGGCAGATAACAAACTGTGTTCACCAAACAAATATTCGTTCTCGGTGGGGATCGAACCCACGACCTATACGGCTAGAAGGCAGAATTACTTCTTTAATTTAAAGTAAAACATGATAGCATGGTTTGGTATAACTTTAGAAAAACTTTGTATTAAGCTATTATGCCGGCATATTAAACTTTAAAATTAATCTAAAATCCATCCGCTTAACCGAAATATTTCAAGCGCAGCTGCCTGAACTATTTAGATTCATGAGAGGGTAAAATGTTAAAGCTCGTATGACGGTACACGTTCTCTGCGTGAATAATTGCACAAAGCAGGGCCAGTAAGCTTACCACAAGCTCTGTCTGGCTCTGGTTTTGAGTAAGTGTGAGTGTTCGCCAGTGTATTATACTGTGTGAGTGACGTTTCGACGTAGGATTTATTTAGACAGCACTAACACAGACTCAAAACCAGAGTCAGAGACAGAACCAGACAGAGCTTGTGGTAGTCCTACATATCAAACACAACACGGATAAAAATATGTGCATGAAATGGCATGGACAAATGCCGCTTAGTCGGTCGCTCTACGGGCATGGACTTTTGCTACCAATTGTTTCATGTATTGTGAAAACTGACGCAAATATGAGTTGCAAAACTATCCATTTCAAAAGTTGAATTTCAATAAGATTTTCTTATTAGCTGCTTTTTTTTTAAACAACTTGTTGATGAAACAAGCTTATGGCCCACCTGGTGTTAAGTGGTAACCATCACCTACAAAACATTGCCTCGTAGATCATGCACGTCAGAAACGTGCCCTACAATACACTGCCCTGCGACCATCAACTTAAAGGTAGATAGATAGAATTAATTGAATCACTTGTTTGCCGCTGCGATACAGCAACGTGTTGCCCTACGCCTATAATTGCAGCCATTGAGTTAAAGTTTATGAAAGAGTATATTATAGTTCTGACGTAGACGGTAAGAAAACAAACAGCTACACTTATAATGTTATGTAATAAATTGATGTAGGTACCTACTAACATGCTTAATGCTGAGGGCCGAGTCAGAGCTTTCTATCACATTACCTATGCGTGTGTTTTGTCGGAGTAAGTACATGCATTTATAAATGTAAATATTTATTTGACTGGCCTCTCAGCTCAGTCGGTAGTAGCTCTACCTTATGATGGTCGTGGGTTCGAGCCCCACCGAGAACAAATATTTGTCTGGTGAACACAGATGTTTATAAAGCTCTATAAGAGGCTCTAGGGGCGCTTTCGATGGTGAATAATGCAAAGTACATTTTGTATTACCTTTCCGGAGTGTAGTATCGTTGGTGCATAAAAAGCGCATGACAGCACGAGCGCCTCCGATCTGCTGGTGTAATAGCTTCTGCCCGTCAGTCGGCAAACAGCGCTTGATCCAAGTGTCCATACATGACATGCCGGTTTGAAACGCCCTGGGAACGAAAACTCAATTGTATCTTCAAATTTGTAAGCCTAATGTTGATTTTGAGTTTGTAAGTCGGAATTAATTTGGTAGGGCGAGAGGATTTGCTTGTGAAATGATTACAAAGTTAAAATGAATTACCAAATCTCATCCAAAAGCAATCATTTGTAACAAAACACGAAAGTCAGGTTTTAAGATTTTCTTTTTAACAGAAAATGTGTTTTAGGGCCCGAAGTCTGACAAAGGACCTCAAAGTCCATCGGTCTAGCCTTCCATAGTCAGTACCGTTTATACATTACTGTTAGTATGATAGCACTATACTCAAATTTAATATACATTTATAATTTATCAGATTTTCACTACGTGTCTTATTACCAGTGTCCACCCATCCACCCATCTTATTTATGCAATAAATGGTTTTCTTCTTCTACCAATTGTAACTCGACACACCCTTGTCCAATACATTTTTATTTGGATTTATTTTGTTATAATTTAAACAATGAAAAGCCAAGAGAATCTGATTTCATTTTCAAATTAGAGGGATTTAATAAGGAACCTTTGTTAATTTCGTCTGATTACACCTTAATCAGGTAACAAAACAGACGCGTTATACCGTCGAAAACGGTGTATTTCATTCTAAAGAAAATTAATAGAAACGGGGTAAAACCTTTGTAGGTGTAAGTCAATAAAATTACGAACTCAGTCAATCTATAACGACCTTCAAACAGCGCCAGTGACTTTTTGACCGAGACAGACATGGTGTGAGTTTGATTCTTACTGCAAGTCTGAGACACCCAGTAAAAAGCTAATCGAAACAAATAAGGTAAAAGTCTTAGTACTTAGTGGTACAATTTAGCACTGTTTATTTGAAAGTTTTAGATTTATAATTTCCGAATGGAATGGAATAATTACGCAGCATTATGCCTTTTTCAAATAATGTTATAAACAAAATAAGTGTCATGTAGCAGTTTTGCCTTAGGTAGTAAGCTCTAAAGCTTAGCACAACAATAACATTCGCTTACCTACCTATATTAATAACCTCTTGGATGGTTAATTTAACATTTGAGAAGCAAACTTATTCCGAAAAAGCAACGTTAATTTATATTATCATTTAGACTTTTATATATTTCCTTCATTATTAAAAAGTTTCTCATTTTTTTAACAAGACCGGATTCAATTATATTATCATAGACTGTTTATTGCTTACATAATTTTAAAAAATCTCATTTTTATAAATAACCATTATACGCTTTTAGTAGTATGTTAGACGCAACGCTATGGTCGATCAAGCCGTTTCAAGTTTATAATCGATAGTATGATGGCCAAACTTCGTCGTAAGTCGTTTATCGCTCACCACGGGATAAAGTTTCGCCGATCTCTTAAGCCTTCCACACATCTAAGCGTCAGTGTAACACTTTCAAATATCTCATTCTGTCATATTTGACAGTGTTTCACTCACCGTGACAGGCATCAACGGCTCAGTTCGTAGGAACCCTTCTGCGCCGTAAGTTGTGGGTTCGATTCGATCCCACCGAGAACAGATTCTCATCATGCAACCTCTACTTAGTTTGGAGCTAGATAGTTTTGTGTGAATTGACCACAGTATTTATTTATTTTTTTACTAGATCTGGCACCTAGAATCACCAACCTTTAGAGAGTTTGAAAGTGATCCTAGCGATTATAGTGAATAATAGATTGCAACCGCAGAACGCTTAAATGTGCACAAGGCTTTACTTTGTCCGTCCGTCTTCCAAAACCACACGTTAGACGCTCTTGTGCGTTTATACGGGTATTTGTTCGATCGTCGCTACGGGTGTTACGTGGGTTTGCAACATTTGACATGGAATAGGTACCTATGTGTACAATTCGCACAACTTGTTTTGTTGTAAACGTACGTTTACAATCCAGGAAACTGTGTTAAACTCTTTAAAAATAACTCAATAATATTTGTTATCTTCTTATATAATAATTATACTACTTATACTATCTACTACTAAGACTTTGGTTTAGGAATTTACGATTGGTTTAGGTCTTGAACGCTAAAAGATAAAACCAAATGCGAGTCACACTCGCGTACGAAGGGTTCCGTACCATTATCTAGAGACACGGCAAAAATGCATGAATGTTGTATGGGGATAATAATTAAATTAAAATATATATTTATGCAGGGTGCTTAAATATATATTTCATTTTAATGTAAATATTTATTTATAAAATGAACAAAATAACTCAATATTCTGTGAATATTTCAAGGGTCTACCTGTTGCCAATATCGAGCAAAAATTAGCAAAAGAATCACGTATATTGTAAGGCGTTACGTTATGTATATTTTAGTACTTGTTATAGTGATAACAGAAATAATATAAATAGTAATAATCTGTGAGAATTTCAACTGTCTAACTATCACGGTTTATGAGATACATCCTGCTGACAGACGGACAGACAGACATACAGACGGACGTCAGCGGAGTCTTAGTAATAGGGTCTCGTTTTATTCTTTGGGTACGGAACCCTTGAATAAGATGGTGAGCGTGAAATAACTTACACAATTGATTTGTGCGTCTGTATATAAGTATACACGTTACCGCACCGTTCGCCGTCACCGCCGCAAATATCTTCGCTCATTGTTGAACCACTTAATTTTATTACAGTCTGTCTTGAGTGAGGAAGCTGTATAAGTTGCGAGGATCGTTTTTCGTTTTATTACTGAGTTGTCTTCGCTGTTTCCAAGTACCGACAATTAAACCGTAAACAATGCTGTCACAGTTACTGTGAGTCCCATCAAATTGTTTTAAGGGAGAGCTTTATGCTAGATTAGTACCCCCATGCCTTTATTTTGAAACTTACGTACCTACGTTGAAACATCCTTTTAAATAAAAAATAAAAAAATCTCATTTATTTTGTCTGTAGACTCGTGGTCACACCAGATTGTCCCACCTGGTGTGACTAACAGGAATTTATTTTACTCGTGGTCATACTACATTGCGACTTGCCCGAATTAATTATGTCCTTCCACTCCAACCAACTAAACCGACCAACTGAAACAAATCAACTATTTTTCAATTTAATGAGGTTAAAGATATTTAACTGCTACAAAATTTAATATTGTCGTTGATGTTTCTCAACGAATGAACGGCAGTTTCAGCCCATTCTTATATTTCGTGTATTTTTTTTCTATTTCGCCAGAACTAAATTAAATGGTGTTATCACGTTGCAAAATTAAATTTATTGAAGCGGTGTTAATGAAACAAGATGAAAGGTCTTCGTAGAATGTTTTAGGCCCGTATTCAGAAACAGTGCTTGAGTCTTAGTCGAGCTTCAAGCATAGGTTTTTGTCATTTTTCAATGGAGAACTGTCAAAAAACTAAATACGTAGATATATTGCAATCATACATAATGAACCGGTTCTTTAGAATAAGACAAGAAGACGCCTACTCAGAACTAAAATAAATTAAAGCTGGAGTGCCACAAGGAAGCGTATTCGCTTCCTTGTGGCACTCCAGTTTATTGGGTACTTGTTGGTTTATTGGGTCCAGTTCTGTATCTACTGTACACCTGTGATATTCCTAAGTTAGAAAATAACACAATTGCAACCTACGCTGATGACACTGCTATAATGGCTATAGGAAGTACGCACGCAGAAGTAGCAGAAAAGGTTCAATTGGCTATTAACAAAATCCAAGACTGGACAAAGAAATGGCGAATAAGATTAAATGAATCAAAATCAGTTCATATAAATTTCTCAAATAAGAAGAGTACTGCCCAGTTTATATACATGATAAGATTAAACCCTACGGAAACACAGCCAAATACCTAGGTATGACGTTTGACGCGAAGCTACGCTGGAAAGCTCACGTCAAAAAAAAAAGAGATGAATTGAATCTAAGGTTCAAAAAAATGAACTGGCTCCTTGGAAGGCGTTCCACCCTATCAGTTCCAAATAAAATACTTTTATATAAGCAGGTCCTAATGCCAATATGGACTTATGGTATACAGCTGTGGGGCTGTGCCAAAAATTATTGTCTATTCTTGTATATTCTTGTCTATACTTGCCTATTCTTGTATATTCTTGTATATACTATTGTCTATTATTGTCTATTATTGTCTATAATTGTCTATTATTGTCTATAATTGTCTATTATTGTCTATAATTGTCTATTATTGTCTATAATTGTCTATTATTGTCTATGTTGTCTGTGTCTTCTTTAATTTTCTCATAGAGGGGGATGAAAAGCAGAGTGTGCCACACGGTACCAAAATTATTTATCCTCGAGCGACGTACTTTGAATCCCTCGCTACGTTCAGGATTCTACTCTAGGACCCCTCGCTACGCTCGGGATCTTACTCTAGAATCCTTCACTTCACTCTGGATTCAAAAAATCGCTCTCGCACTTAATTTATTATTTTGGTCCCTTAAGACACAATTCTACTATTTGATATGCTCTCGTGCTACGGTTTCATTGAAAATTTATATTTATAAAACAACAAATAGGGACCTATTTAATTCGGCGCAAAGCTTTGATATGCTGGTTTGATGTTTTGTTATACATAAATATTATACCTTTTAAATTGTCATCCACCTCAAATCATTAAAAAAAGACAGAAATAAAATGCGTGTGATAACGAAAATTGTGAAAACTACATAAAGAAAGGTTAAAATGTGTTTTTTTCCTTGTCAAAGAATTGGGCTAAAGGAAAACCCTTTGAATTTGTTGTCATGGTACTAAAATACTTAAAAGAAAGTACATATATGTACCTACAATAAATCAGCGCAAATAACAAAATACGAATACGTTGATAATGCGAAATAAATATTTTCTGACGTTCTTTTCATGAAAAAAGGAAAAAGGTTACCTATTGTCATATAAAATCAGATCTTAGGCAATTTCCGTTATTTTGTTTGGTTTATTTTTTTTTAAAACTGACACAAGATAAATGTATTCTGAGAGTACGTCTGTAATAAAAGTTACAACCTTTTGTTTATAGATTTGCTGACTCGAGCATGAAATCGTTGAAAATCCAACAAATTAAGAAACTTTCGTCCAATAATCTAAATAAAGGTCAGTTAACAGGCAGGACGCGTCCAACCTTTTGTCCTTGGCAGACCGACAGGTATTCCTTCAGCGGACCCGCGTCACAGTCGTGACATTTACGGCCAAATCATCCAGTCAGCGGTTTGTTGTTTGTTTGACTTCGTGAATAAATAAACTACAAAGTTGCTTAGTGACAATGCTATGCAAACTGAAAATGTTTTATGTAAAATAAAAATTGTATTTACAACACTAATCTAAGTACTAGATACTATATCTCCCTTTTGCAAGCTATTATTATCAACACTATTCCTTTGGTTATTAAAAAATTGTTTAATATTGCTTACAGGCAATGAGCGTCTAATTCCTCCTTCGTCCTAGGCAAGCCGACGTGTGTGCGCGGTATCAATGCCACGCATTCTTTCAGTTGGCTCGCGTCACAGTTGTCCGCTTCTCCTAATTGAGCCCCACCTTTACCTGAAACAAAAAGTTGCGTCGCCACGATGAGGTTTTGTGTGTATTTTTCTTTTTTATGTAAAACTGGATGGCAAGTAGCCACCGTCGTTCATATACACTAACAACTCAAAACTGTTCATGTTATAGTTAAGTGGGAATTTGATGGTAGCTCATTCCACAATTTATGAGCTTAGTGTGCGAAAACTTCAACTCGCAGAAAATAGCAGTTTATGGTTTGCTGTATAGAATTTACTGATTATATTTATAAACACTTTATTGATTGTATTATCCGTTAGCTAGGTTATTTCATTTTTAGAACGACGAACTACTCTATCTAACTTTATGCTTAAGGTGAGGTATTTTTCCGCTATTCAGGTCTAGAACAGTAGGCCTACCACAAGCTCTGCCTGGCTCTGGTTTTGAGTCTGTGTGTGTGCTGTCTAAATCAATCCTACGTCGAAACGTCACACACACATGTATCATATAATACACTGATAAGCACTCGCACAGACTCAAAACCACAGCCAGAGACAGAGCCAGACAGAGCTTGTGGTAGGCTTACAGGCATGTCTATCCATTAAGGAACGGTTGGAACGTAGCAGTAATTGCAGTCTAGGTTTTCATCTGACTGTGCGCACGGAGAGAGCTACATAAGGTCTAATTGTTTATAATGTTTATCATACCAACACAGCGCCGCAGGGCAGTTCACTTTTTGTTAGAGAATGTTATTATGAGAGAGAGAACTTAAGCTAAATATTGTTGTATTTGTGTTCCGTAAAGGTTATCGTGGCTAAATTTCTATTTACTGAATAATATCATACTTATTACTTTGTTGGTTTGTTCAAAACTATTCATGAATGGCAAATGGATCCTTCAAACTTTACGGGTTAGATCCCTTTGGGATATCTACCTCGAATGATAGTTTTATGCTTATAACCTGAAATAATGAACTAGTAGGTTTTGCCTCCCTGCCCTGCTAAGACTGACCCGGTCGTTCCCTCAAACCGCTACGAAGACGCTGGGGCTAATAGTATAGGTATTTAAGCTTCTCCTGCTACCAGCAGATGAAGACGAGGTAGGTATTTTCGTAGTTAAGTTGTAACCACATGTTATGACATGTAGTTGATGGTTCTTTAGCGAAATAGCCAAATATTTCTTCTGAAATCTATCCTGATTTTTGAT
This sequence comes from Thera britannica, assembly GCA_939531255.2. Lineage (NCBI taxonomy): Eukaryota > Metazoa > Arthropoda > Insecta > Lepidoptera > Geometridae > Thera > Thera britannica. The sequence goes on from OW618034.2 coordinate 21,885,222, forward strand.
TTTAAAATTATGCACATACAAAAATAAAAAAATATTAAGATTCTAAATTCAAAATATGCATTATTTAAACTTCGAATACATAATTATAACACTGATTTATTTTAAGATGTGCGACGCCAAAAAGAAAAAAAAAATGTTACTCATATTGTGAAGAGGTTGACATTGCGTCCGTGTTGCAATCTATGCTTCATCAAAATCCTCAGTGTAATTCCGACTAATTTGCCTTGGGCACGTGGTAAGCGTTCAAGATCAGTGAAACACTGTCAAGTATCGCTGTCACATTTGACAGCGTTTCATTAATCACCAGCTTAGAACGCTCAGATGTGCGTAGGGCTTTAGACATCTTCAAATAATCATATACCTGTTGAAGACACAGTTTAGCCATATAATATGAGGATCAAAATCATTGTATATTGGTACTTATATTTCAAAAATTACTATCGGTATATGAAAAATAAACCGATAAAAAATATTCGGTAATGTGAAAAAGTTAATGTCTTGTCAAGGTTTTGTCTAAAGGCCTGCGCACACCTAGGTCGCTGGCGATAGAGATCATGTGAAACGCTGTCAAATATCGCTGTCAAATTTGACAGCACGACGCCCGAGGCAATGGCGATCAGCTGAAACGCTGTCAAATATGACAGAGATATTTGACGGTGTTTTAGCTGATCACCATTGCCATTGCCTACATGTGCGCAGACTTTAAAACGTAAACAATGGCATAGCAATGTTAGAGTGAACTCCTTTCAATTCCCATTTTCCAATTTAGCTTTTGCACTGACAGAATTCACGAGGCTTTTTGGAAAAACTACGGTAACAAACTTTTTCCTAAAATAGTGTCAATAGAATATGTACCTACACCTACCTACCCACCTCTATACCCATATTGTTATAATATGACGTGTTATTGCAAAAGAAGGATCTGAAGGGTCGTTGTAAGATAAAATCTATAATCTGTACCTACATTTTTCAACTAAATTTATTTACAGAAAGAAACTTACAATTAAACAAATATTTACAAAATGTAAAAAATACACAAGAAACAGTTGAGCTATCTCAGGCCGTTACAAACGATCTAGAGATAGCTCAACGGATCCAAATCAGTACCAGACGGGAATACATTATTCCTGCAACATTTTTAACCGAAATGTTTTTTTTATTAAACCAGACTCACAACTTTTCTGGTCTGTATGTCTGTCTGACAGTTGCCTAAGTGCCTAGTGTTCCTAATATGTACTTCTCAACAGAAATTGGGAAAAAAGTGCTCAACAAACAAAGGCTCATACAGAATTCAGCATCCACTTTACCAAATTATAAATTTACCAGAACCTAACTATGCAAACGCAGATTACTGGTGGCCGTTGGCTGACACCTTTTGTCAAGATACATACATACATTTATAACATCACGCCTCATTCCCATGTACAAACATGTACGGCTAAAGGCTGGTATCGTGGACAGTTGGTGTATGGAATGAGATCAGAGGCCAAACAGTGAATCTGGACAGAAATACTTTCTCAAAGTACATATATTATAACACAATGCATGATGGTGGCACATTTTTTTCTGATTACCATCTACCTATGCACTTAACTTTTTGGAGCACATCGAGCAGCCAAAACTGATGTGCAAATAACTCGTGTGTAACAGTGACAAGAAATATTTGCACATAGGCTTCTAACTGACTGAATCTAGAATGCTACGTATTTGCTACGGTGTAGCTCGCTGTAGCACAAAGGCCGATTGCACTAATTTTGAACAATAGTGCTAAACAAAATACAAACGTATTCCTAGTAGATAGACATCAAACTCGTTTGAAAATGTTGCACTCTAGAGCGACTAGATTAAACAATAACGTTTTGCTACATTTTTACTGCTTCACCCAACAAATCGTCCCAAGTGGTAATGGTATTAACTATAAAACCTACCCTCACGGTAGTAAAAACAAACATAAAGAAACCCAATGATGACACGACGAAACGTAAGAAATCCGTTAAAATAAATAACGTGTTCTGTGTTTTTGTTATTTGAAATCTGAGCAGCAAAATTTTGTACTTGATTCACGCAAAAACCCCATCAAAACTCTGATTTCTGTTAAATTTGGATATCTTTCAACCGATTTGTTGCGTTCTTTTTTGTTATTCAAACTCAGAGTCCACGTCACTTTGTGGAAAGAACATTTGCACAGACTTTGTAATTAACTCAGCGTTGGAATATTTCTTACATTTTCTTTTTCCAGAGCGCCTGATAAAACTAGTAAAACACATAGTACCATCAAAGAAGCGGTGTGTGGGTAGCCGACATAATGTGCTCTACATTTTACGTATAAATAAATCTGAAATAAATAAAAATCATAGACTTTGAAACTCTTTGCTGAAAGGGTTTTTTTCTTGTTGTTAAAAAACGATTATTGGCAGAATGTGAGTTGAGCGAAATAAGTAATAGTAATAAAATGAAGGTTGGAGAAAATATTAATGTCGCAATAAACAGAGATATAAATCAGGCATTAAACCAAGACATCGGCACTTCGTCTCGTCGACACATTGGCCCTGTCATTTGATTCCTTGGAAGTATATTATCATTCGATAGCTTATTTTTATGGACCATTAATTCAATCAAGACCTTTATTTTCTTTATTACCTATTGTTAAATAAAAATAATGTTCGTAAACGTATCCAAAATAATATGTGTGTTATCTTTCACACACTGTATGAAAGATTAAAAAGATATGGTTCCAATTCATCATCATTATCAGCCTGACCAGTCCATTGGTGGACATAGGCCTCCGCTATACTTTTCCATGGAAGAACGATTCAGAGTTCTTTCCATCCACCGACTTCCCGTGATTAACAATGTCGTCGGTCCTCGTATTGAATTTTTAAAGTCATTTATTATGTTAAGGCACTTCGTGCTACTAATAATCCATTAAGTAATACCACGAACAACAAAACAAAAAAAAACAAAATAAACCTTGTATAAAAAATTAGGCCCTGGCACGTCTAGGAGGTTCTAAGTGGACGGATTATATTTTTCGAACCGTGGAAAATACTTTTGTTGTTAAGAACTGTAGACAACCATACTACAAGCGAAATAAATCATTACATTTCATTTAAGTAGGTAGACTACTCTTCGAGACACCAGCTTAGATCAACGTCGCCCACAAATATTTACTCGCTCATCGACTAATGAATTCCACTCTCTCAGGCAATGCCTGCGGCTGCTATCTCTCTCTTAGCTGTGAGTATTTATGACCCTATGAAATACCTATACCTACTGAGATTATAAAAACATCGAGTTGCTGGGTATCGAATTGAGGATGATTCGATTCAAAGCTGCTGGTGCCAAATCAAAATACCAAATCCAATCAATGAGTTTATTTGCAGGCATCTTTCAGTTCTTTATCAACTCAAGCAGCCAAGGCTCCTGTTAATACGAATTTATTTTTACATACCCCTCAGTAAAATCCTATAATCCCTCAAATACTGCTTATTTTTTGGCATAATTCTCGGAATTTCTTGGAACACTCCTTAAGGGGCTGGCGGAGGGCAAATTTTCATACAAACGTAATACCAAAATGATTACTAGTTTAGGCAGATTTTCACTATACTATTGTAATAATTGTAATTGTATAGTATTTATCTAGGTTCCCGAACAATTTTTATTTTAAATTACTCAAATGAAATTAACGCCAATCGCATTTTACATTTTTTGTTCGTTGCAAAATTTGAATGGCGTTTATTTCATTTGAGGTAAGTAATTTAAAATAAAAACTAATCAGGAACCTAGATAAATACTATACAAATACAATTATTACAATAATATAGTGAAAATCGGCTTAAATTAGTAATCATTTTGGTATTGCGATTGTATGAAAATTCACCCTCCGCTGGCACGAAATGTTTGACATACTGTCATATTATACGAATAATACTTTCTACGCATAATATATAGGTATGGCCATAAACTTTTTAAACTCCTTGCTGCCGCAGAAAAGACAGAATGTAACGCATTTTTGAGCGTGCTGCGTATGCTGAAACATAGTTTCAAAAACCTATGAAGCACCCTAGGAAGAGGAACCACTGAATAAATTCGGCACGAGCGCATCCTAGTCAAAACAATGACATTTCCTCTCCATTTCCGTTTCCAACCAACTTCCTTGCAATAAGCAGAAGCAGTCTCTGTCAAGGATGTTGTGACGTCACTTTATAGATAAAGCAATGCTAGACAAAAATTTACTGGATTCGTTTTCTGTCATTTAGGGAAGTCACATGGCTTTTCCATTTTAATTGTTTTTCTAGTGTTATTTTGAGTTCTGTTGTGTAATTTTGGTGGTATTTTAACCAACATTACTAGAGATCTTAGCTCAAAGTGAAATGCAAAGTGAAAGCTCAATTGGAATGAAAGTGTAGGTACTATGTGATATTCTGATATTCTGATATGATTGAAAAGGTTTCTGATAGTTTTAAAAACAAACGACCATCATTTTGTTTTCAAAGCCAAGTAGGGCCGACTTGTCTATGACTGACTTGACTTGACGAAATAGTTATTTGTTATACAAGAGTGCAAAGCTGCTTTTTAACCGCGTGCTCAATTTTGATGACTGAGAAGCGCAGGATTCTAAAGTTTAACCACGAGCGTAGCGAGTGGCTAAAAAGTTAGAATCCTAAGCGTTCGCGAAGGAATCAAAAGAGCACAAGGTGAAAAATCTTTGCACTCGAGTGCAACACGTAACTTTTCATCCCACCTCAGCGAGGAAATGACTAAATGCAAAAAAGAACATGGCGCGACTAAAAGTAACACACCAAGAAGGTTCCGAGTATGAGTTATTAACAAATTTAAAAAGGTTGTATGATAAATTCGGCACCATGCAGGTAGAAGAAAATAGGTTTAATGGTGTTTTGAATTCACAAATACACCAAGAAGGTTACGAGTGCGAGTTTTTAACAAAATAAAAAAGGTTGTATGATAAGTTCGGCACCATGGAGGTAAAAGTATATAGGTTGTGTATTCACAAACTTATTGAACACGATATTCTAAATTCAAATTTACTTTATCCTCTAGCGGATAAAAACGGCTTTTCCAGTCAGAAATTAAACAGCAAAAACACACTTTCTGAGCTGGTGGGATGAAAAAGTATTTTATTTATTGAATATAAATCCTCATTACTCGACACTGGAAAAATTGGAAAAATTGGACCGATGCCATTCATTAAGATGAAGAAGAAGAAGACAAAAATTTACTTTGTTTTTTTTGTTGATTGATAGTTGATGTAAAAGTGTAAATATGTATATCAAGGATGTGGTTTTTGCCATAACATTTACGTAACATCTTTTGTTTAACAAAGCATTATTCATATATTCTTAGGATTAAACAGTTATATTAAATCTGGTTTTAATTACGAAAGTTTTGCCCTTAAAGTATCCCAGCGTGTGAATTATTGCCGTTCTGCGCCATAATAACCTAAGTTATATAACCATAAAAACACATTCATGTGAATATACATGAATACCGGAACAGCCCAGAAAGGAGGGTTGTAAATAAAATATACTTTTCCAAAAACTGTATTTTAGACAGCAAAAGTACTCAGTTCCACGAGGGCTTAATGGGTATAGATTTTAGATGAAATCTCATTTGTTTTTTGTTTTCTTGCGTTTTGTTATGTTTCCTTCAAAAATTTGTAATAACCCTTTGTTTTACAAATAACCTACACTTATAGATATACCTCACAGCTGATTTGAAGGTTTTAATTCCATTTTTAAAATAAGTCTAAAGGTCGTTGTGCTAGTTAAGGGAATAAGAGATCTTCTGAAAGCTGATTCTAATGAAACAAATTAGTAGCTTCTTTTTAGAAATAATACGTATTTGCATGAATCATAAAAACTTCGATCAATTTTTTTAGCAAAAACTTCATGGTTGGTTTTTCTTTTTAGACATTATTTTGACAGTTGGGAAAGAAAAAGCACTAGAGCGGGAAAGGTAAAAAAAAGCACGAGTGTGTAATAGCCCACATCCCGAACGCTATACGCCCCTGCAATACGCCACTTTTTGAGCAACTGTATTAAAAAATATCTTACGATCTGAAATATGAATGGCGAAATCGAACTTGCATTGCGTTTAGTGTGTGTTTAGTAGTTTAGTGCAAGTTCGTGTTTGCGGTTGGGAAACTAGTTCCGGTCAGGTAGTTTTACATGTACTGCCATCAGCCCTCTTTAGTGTTCTAGTGACTATACGTAGCAAAGATTTAGGAAACTCCTTGCTGCGTAAACTCTTTGCTACTATTTTCAGTTTGCTCGAAGGGACACAGGAACTAGGATGGTCAAATTGGTCACACTGATTTCATAATTCTCAACGCTATCTATTATAATGTTTTAGTCATACGTTTTAGAGCTGTCAGAAAAACCCCCATTAAAGTATCTTATCTGTTGTGAAAGATAATGACCCCCTTACAGTTGGATACACCCACCCACACACCCATTATTTATGTTGTATATTATATTGAATGGTATTAGGTAATTATTGCTCACACCCTCTCAGTCCTTATTTTATTTAAAACTAGCGGTCGACCGCGGATTCACTCCTTACTTATAAAAATATGTCAAAAGATAAACAGTGCTTAAACTATTTCTATCTCTTACCACTGAGCAATGACAAACAGTGACAAGGCTAGCTTTAAGCAACGTTTAAATTTAAATCGCGTTTATAAGTATGGCTGTAAGCAGATAAAATCAAATTATGATGTATTTGACAGCGTTTCACTGATTGCCACCGCAAATCGCTTAGATATGTGCAAGGCTTAAAGCAATGTTTCGAAGTATATGAGTGAGTGCTTAAACTGAATAATTCAGTTAATCCCTCCCGCGTGTTACACCCGTATCATTCGTGGTTACTAACATTTCAAGCTCACTCGACCGAATTTCGTTTATTCGAGCACATTATTACGAAAATAATGTCAGCTTGATTAAGATGACTTGAGAATATAAATTGTTAATACGCACAACACCACATGACACAGTTGTCTAGCCGCCAACACTATCAAGCCCCAAACTAAGCAGAGCTTGTACTATGGGAACCAGATAGCTGATATAATACTTATTTTTTGTTAATATGTACATACTTAGAATAAAATATTACACCCAGACTGAGAACAAGCATCTGTGTTCGCCACACAAATATTTGTTCTCGGTGGGGATCGAACCCAAGGCTCAGAAGGCAGAGCTACTACCAACAGAGCTGAGAGGCCAGTCAGTTGAAATTTCACTTTGTAAACATGAACTTTTTATGTCACGATATATTCCAGAAATTCCTCTGTGAAATTGCTGTGTAGGTACGGTGGGGATTTCAATATTTTTTCCGGAAATCCCCACTGACTACATCGCAGCATGCTTCAGTGTAAATTCAATCATTCTGTAAATAAGAGTTCTTTTGTTGGTAAGAGAATTGTTATTGCTTACCCACGAGAGTTTGATTAGAATATCAAAATATGCCAAACAATCATTTTTTCCTTTTACGGTGTGAAACAACTAACGCAATAAGTAGGTTTTAACTACCGCAAAACCGGTTTTCACCATCGTTACGGTTTAATATTAATTATATAATTTCTGTAGGAATATGGTTAGCAAAAAGGGCTTTTGTTGGTTTGGCTGTAAGTCTAACAAAACTCTGTGGATTCATTAAAATAAAGCTACTTACCTACTTATTTAGCCACACTTTTTGGACACACGTGTATTATTTTACAGCGAGACCTTTCCAAAATTCATAGCTTTTCTTTGATCTTCTCATTATTATTCAAATGAATGCTTCCTACATACAGTAGGTATGTTTTTTGCCAGATTACATGAAATTAGATGAAGCTACATCAAGCAAAACATACATTTATAAGTAATTAAATACCTATAATTTGTTTTTTTATTAAACAAAAGCTATTATTAATAACACTGCATTCAGTATATTTTATATTCATAGTAGAGTTCAATTTTTATTTTTTATCCAACGAATTATAATATGAATAAATGCAGAAGCTTTGAGGTTTGTGGATCAATCACGCACTAATCAGGACCGATTTAAAATAAAATTGAAAGATTAAAATATTGTTACCTAATTTACCATAAAGGCTACTTTTTATCCTGAAAATATAACTGAAATGGGAGCTATCAAACGGGTAAAGCCGCGGGCCGCCGTCAGTTTCAGGGCCGCAACCAACAATTTTGCCTAAAAATTCAAAACGAATGTGGTTTTCCTTATTGTTTTACAAAAGAAGGGAAAACAAAACAACTAGATAAGTAAACAAAAGAAGATAAGAGAAGTTGTTTACAGTGCCGAAGATTTTTATGAATCATGTAATTTTTTGTATATTTTGACAAGTTCCAAGGCAGGCGGGCTAATATGCTGTAATGCGAGAGGGGTTCGATTCCCGTGGTGGTAAAAAGGTTGGATGGATACTTATCTAAATATTTATTCTCTGGATCTCAGAGCATTGTGGTGCCATGGTACGGTAGGTACCTACTATATATTATAATTAAACATCCCTTTAGACACAAGTACAAACATATAAACATAAATAATAGGATGGGTCTGTTTGAGTAAGTAATACATTTTATTGGTCTAAATATATAATAGTAGAGTTTATATTTAATTATGCTCCTAGAAACTATAATAGTTAAAACTTACCAGCAATAAATATGAGACCCACCACCATTCGAAGAAACATTGCTGCTGTTTTAGTACTGATAAATAATCACCTTCACGTATACTACTTTCATAAAAACTTGGTCTTAGTAAAATAAAAATAGCTCCAAACTTTACTATGAGTGCTGCGAAAGTTCATGTATCGAAGTGTTAGAAGATTGGCGCGTTCGTTGGCATTGGAGTTTCGCGATCAACTGAAGTATGCCGGCTGCTCTCAGGCAGGACCTCTCAACAACAATTCGTATGAAATTGGGCACTGATTGTACGGCCCATTCTGGGGTCTATTGTGTATTTAAGGGAGCGAGAATAATCTTTGTTTCATTACGGTAAATCGGGCTCAATTGATATTTATTCGAAGGGAGATTGTGTTCGATTTTGTGACCGGAATTATTACTGTGATCGGTTTAGGAGAACAGTTTGTTCTTTAATTAAAAAAGTTTAATGTAATGTAATAAATCAGAATGATTTAATGTAAATTATGCGACAAGGTAGGGCGACGACCTGCGAAATGTAGTTGACAAGCACTATAGAAGAGCCGGGCTCAGAGGCGCGTCTTGGGAGAGACCTACGTCCAGCAGTGGACTGATATAGGTTGATGATGATGAAATTATCAGTATTGTGAAGTATTTAGGTAAGCAATACCAAAAATGGCATAGTTACACTTTGTTTTATTGTATCTTTATTTTATTCGATATTCAAGTCAGCAATAAATTTGAACAGAAAACAACAAGATGGAAAATGATGTTGAAAGCTTACGACGATAATGCTCTAACCAAAATAAAATGTGTGTTACCCCTTAATCTTTATAAGAGAGAAATATGGGCCTTCGTCAGAGCATCTGTCTAAATTGATGTATCACATAGCAACATTACCTACTCGTACCTATCAATCTCGTGATATCAAATTAAATCAGCCGGAGTCTAGCGCGAGTCACACCCGCGTCTGAAAGGATTTTGTGCTGTTTATAAATACAATTTTCCGGAGACCTTTTTAGCGCAGATGGGCCCCGGCGGCAACTGGCTGAGACGTCAGGGCAGGTACACTACCCGCGTCGCGACAAAAACGTCATGCAATATTTAATTTGGACCTGAGTATTCTGGTACTCATAGACCCACAACCAACACAGGCCAGATTTAAAGTGCAACTGGCGTACTATCAGGAAAATAAAGTTCTGTGTTAGTTTTATTTATATACTTGCTGTTGGAGAAAGCAGGTAGTCCACCTGATGTTAGGCAATAAAGTATTGTCTCGCAAGTTACGCTCGATAGGAACGCATACTTCGATGGGCCTTGCGTCCTTCTTTAGGCATGTTGAGATATGTCTGTAATTTCACCGGCAACCATCACCTTTTACGGAGACAAATCATCATCATTACCATAAGCCTGAAGAATTCCACTGCTGGACATAGGCCACCCCTACACATTTCCAGGATGAACGGTTTTTCTGTCCACCGACTTTCCGGAGCAAACGGAAACATATAGAAACCCTGCATTAATTTGCACTGTTTAATTTTCATTTGTTTGTTCATAAATGCAGTTAGTTGGTTTAAACTTACCAGTAACCACTATCAGTTAAACCAACAAAAGACGGGCGGGTTTAATCTGTACGTGAGTTGAGCTTGATCCCAGCGACGAACGTATCGAATAGGATTTATATTGGCATTGAGCACTCTTACCGAGATATGTGCAAATACGACTGTTCAAATGACAATATAATGACTATAAATCAACTATAATAGATACAAAAGCCTGTTTACTAAGAATACGATGCAGTACACCTGCGTGCCTACTTACTTTCTTTTTATCATTTATGCATCCATTCATACCGCCCGATATTTCTAATGTCTTATTTGAGGATAACGGGGCTGCTGATTACACCGTTCTACGGCGGCGATTAGTGAAACGCTGTCAAATAATGAAAGCGATATTTGACAGTGTTTCTCTGATTGCCACCACAGAACGCTTAGAAGTGGGCAAGGCTTTTTGGGATACGTGAGTGTAAATTATTTGTTGTACTAAATAAAAACTATGAACGGTATTTACAGAACACAAGACTTTTTATAATGTACCAAAAAGTAAGGGTCGTTCAGTAGGCCAAGCTCTGTCTGACTCTGTCTCTGCCTCTGGTCTTCAGTCTGTGTGAGTGCTCACCAGTGTATTATACTATGTGTGTGACGTCTCAACGTAGGATTTATTCAGTCAACACTCACACAGACTCAAAACCCGAGCCAGAGACAGAGCCAGAGCCAGAGACAGAGCAATAGAAAGAGCTAGAGACAGAGCCAGAGACAGAGCCAGAGACAGAGCCAGGGACAGAGCCAGAGCCAGAGACAGAGACAGAGACAGAGCCAGAGCCAGAGCCAGAGCCAGAGACAGAGCTTGTTGTAGGCCTACAGTTCTTGGTGTAGTAAACACTAGTAAATAACACACGTCAGAAACGAGCCCTACGATGCAATGATTTGCGTCCATCAACTTGAGGCATGCTGATGTTCAGTCTCAAGGCCTGCGCACACCTAGTTCGCTGGCGGTAGCGATCAATGAAACGCTGTCAAATATCGCTGTCAAACTTGACAGCGTTTCACTGATCGCTACCGCCAGTGAACTAGGTGTGCGCAGGCCTTCACGTGCCAGTAATTATTTAATGAAACGGGACTATAGTTTCAGGAACACGTTTTTGTTTTGGCAAACATCGATATGGCAGCGTTGTTGCCATAATAAACGACGATTACTCAGCGTATATTTTGTTTCATTGTTATTTATGAGTACGTAGAATTATCAATGTAGATAACATACAGCAGTAGTGTTATATAATCTGTGGAATTGGGCAGTGTCAAAGCACAGATTATACTTCACCTTGCTAAAACTTTACTGTGAAATAATTCTTGTCTGCTGAGTAAAACTCAATCAGACTGCGTTGGTAAACTCGGATAAAAGTTATAAGCCTTGCTTAAATAGTTTATAGCTCATAAAATAACTATTCAATATTAATATTCTTACCTAAGTAAAAGTAGGTACCTCAAGTACCTTCTAAACTTGAATTAATTCCAAGCTGCTCACTAAGCTTTCTCGAGTATAATTTTAATAGCCTTGTTATCGTCTTAATTGCCTAATTTGATGATAATACCACATTTTGTTTTCATCCTGTCATTTTCAGAGTTCAGCTGGCCAACAATGTAAATACATAATTCAAACAGTATAGGTAAGTACCTACCTATAATATGTGAGGCGTCTACGATTGACTTTACATAACCTAATTTACTTTATAAAATCGAATTCTTATGAAAGTACCTTTCTAGTGAGAGATCTAAGGCAATTTGTACCGTGTTTAAAGATTTAATGTAAGATTTTCATTAAATCTCTATAGCTGTGTTTGTCGCTCGGCTAAGGGAATAAATTACGTTCGAAACATACGCATACAACTTGTATGTGGTTGGCACTAATTTAAATATTACCCACTGCATGTGTACCTACTTGATGTAGCGTGTGTATCTACTACACTTGCGAGCTTTAAACTAGAATCGCTTCATGGCGAGTTGTTTATGACTATGACTATTGAGACTATTGCAATAGGTCAAAATTGTGGCTGTTTAAATGAATAGGCAGTAATATGTTTTTTTTTTTAACTGAAGCCGGGCGTTCTTGAGTCTTCGTCTGACTGTACACTCGCTTTCATTTTTTATAGGTAATCTATGTTATATTAGCTAAGTAGGTGTGTATTGTAATTTTTTTCTATTTTGTATTGTATGGTGGTGGTTTGAATAAACCATTTTTCTTTCTTTCTTTCTTTCTTCTCACAGTCCTCCTTTGAACTTTTCTGAGCTGCCATTTAATAGTTATGTCAGTCAGATTTGATAGCTAAAAAATAACCTTGATGAAAAATAACCAAATGACTAGTTAATTGGACAGAAATTGCAAAAAAATTGTCTTGGTGAAGCAGTACTCAGTTTAAAGCTCGCAAGGTTGATTCTGAATGAATGCCAGATACATTAATGATTGATTCTAAACATCGCATGGTTTGGAAACCTGTTATTATTCTATAGCAGCGGCGATGAATGTATCTCTATTACTACTCCCTTAGACCAAAATAAAAAGCCACATAACAAAAATGAATTACCTAACTATAGCAAACATTTTGTCAAGAGAGTATTTTTTATCCCCAAAGAGACACTTTCTACGAAAAACGTAACTGTTTACTGACTACGGAATCCCATAAAGACTTGCTTTTTGTGATAAAATGTAATAAGCACGCGGGCTGTCCCAAATTAATTCCATGCTGCTCCGGGCAAAAGAGCTTAACTTATATGAAAAAACTTTTGATAATATCTGCAGGAACTATGTACTGTGATACTAAAGTTCAGAATCTGTCGCCCGCATAGGTATTTTTATTTAGTTTTCTCAAAACTGAACTTTACACTATGGGTACATTAATGTTAAGGTATCTTAGACCCCATTCAATTGACTTCCAAATATAACATTTGCGTGAAGGTCATCACCATTGCTTGAAATAGGTACTTACAGTAAATTTTGTTTATTTTGATGTTTTTTTGTTTTCCATTTTTGTAAAACGCTGCATCCATTTTGGAGCAAAACAAAAGAAATTAGAAACAACGATGGTCAAGCAAATAAAAAGCAGCAAAGGATTGGCAAGCTATTAGGTATGTCACACACACATCTGTAAAGAACCCGAATGAGGTAATAAGCATTTTATCGACGATCTTTGGGTATTATTTTCATTCACTTAAAAAATATGGAGCTCCAATAATAATAAGGTTCTATTGTGTATATTATTATCATCAGAGGTTGTGAACACAGATGTTTTTTCCCTGTATTATAAGTGTGTATTTACAAAAAATGTGTGTATAAATAGGCATTATATCAGCTATCTGGTTCCCAAAGCAAAAACATACAAGCTTTGCTTAATTTGGGGCTTAATAGTGTGGATTGTCCACTATATTTATTTAATATTCATATAATTGTACCACTGTGAATGGACCCCCCCCCCCATTTTTCAGTGACCAATAGTATTAATTTGGAAGTCAGGATAAAAAAAACAAGCATTTGCATTTATGGGAAGTAAATGGTATGGCTCATTTAATAAATTATAATTATTATGACCATGTATTTAATAAAAATGATCACAACTGTACTCATAAAACAATGGCGCAAAATTACAATAACTAACTGAACTGGGGTCGGTATAACCAAGTCTTGAAAGGAATGGCTCAACATTCATCACGAAAAGCATTGTGCTCAAAGATTAAACGTCATGTAACCGAATTTATGGAGTCTTAGATAAAAGGTTCTTACGATTCAGTAGGATTTTAGAAGGAAATTCATTATTGACAACACATTGAATAGAAAACCGAAATCTTCCACTGTGACTGTGATCTATAAACAAAAATAATTATTATATTTAGTACACCCACCAGATGTACCAACGACATTGTTAAGATCGCAGGAAGTCGATGGATGGAAAGGGCTCAGAACCGTTTTTCCTGGAAATGTGTAGGGGAGGCCTATGTCCAGCAGTGGACTTCTTCAGGCTGATGATGATGATAAAACGTGCATTCATAAAATCACATAGAATAAATTAACTGTGACTACTCTAGTATAGAAACAGATACGGGTAATTGTCCAATGCCACTATTTATGAGACGCTGTGCTACTAAGACCTACTTTAGATAGAGTAAACTAGCCTAGCACCTTACTAGCTTTATCCACATAAAATACACTCAATCCGTGTAAATCTGAGCTGAAAATGTCTTCTCAGTGTTTTTCTTCACCTTTTCACAAGACTTTGGCACAATATTTCGGAATATAAAAAGCGAAGGTTTGATCTGACTAAGTCGATCTAAGAAGATTGGGATCAAACTAAGTCCCTAAAATCAGGCAGGCGTTATTTGACACATGCCCCCCCATATTTTTCAGGGTAAGAAAGGTTTGAAAAGTATGTGGTTTCCTAGTGTTTGAGACATACCTACCCAGTCCTCAATTGAAATGTGATTCTATATAAAAATTACGGCAGAAACCCTTAATTTATGACTGCGAGGTTGTAGCCCTCAAAATGACTTGCACTTGACTCCTTCATTCTAGGCATGAAAAATTCTTTATGAAAAAACCCATTATGGCGCTAATATCAAACATTTCTTGTCATAATTTAATCTTTATTGAACCTTTACTTTCTTATTGTAGTGCAATGTGGGAAAAAAGAACTTCGTGAATCATCTTCTCGCTCGCATACTTTGACCTTTTGAAAGATATAAAAACACGAGCAACTATCTTGTGTGCAATAGAAGATTATTACACAAAATAATTGCTTAGCAAGAACATGATTTTGATCCAAACACGGTTTTTTTGCTTTATTTCCTTGTACTGACACAATTTTGTATCTCAAGAACCAATAAAGAAAAGTAAGGATATTCCACGTAATTATAATAAATAAATTCATGTAACTTTCATATTTTTTGCTCCTCAAAAAACCCCTAATCTCAACTCCACGGTACTTCAAGTTTGCTTAGTTGTACCATTCATGGTAATAAGGATACACCAATATTTATGATGGTAATTCTGATCCAAAATCATTGTCACTTGTACCATCAATGTTACAAATCAATTATACAACTGACACTGAGTCGTTTTTTTACTTAAAAGTTTAGTTACGTTTTTCGAATGCCGTTTCAAGTCCTGCGCACATCTAGGCGATAGCGATCAGCTGAAACGCTGTCAAATATTGCTGTCATTTTTAACAGGGTTTCAGATGATCGCCATCGCCATCGCCTAGATATGCGCAGGCCTTCACATTATGAGAACTGTTAGTGATCGGTTGCCACTTCTATCTGATCATGATTGGTTGACACAAACCCAATAATGCGGCCCACAGATTCATGAATACCAGCAAAAGCGTTTTTGCTTTTCTGTGATGCGGCCCATTTACGGACCTAAAATAGTTTAAACCATTAAATCTGAAAACTTTTATGACGCAAAGTTGATTTTATCTTTCAACTCGCATAAAATTCTCTCTTCACAATCTAGAAAGACGGATTAAATCACTTTTTAAACAGACAAATGGTGTTACTGCTATGGTATGTCAGTCAATGTATCATCTTTTTGTGCCAAGTCAGAGAAGTCTCATAGAATACAGAGTCATGGGCAACTTTTTTACGCGTGAAAACACTCAAAGCTCGTTGGTAGTAGCTCTGCCTTCTGCGCTGAAGGTCGTGGGTTTGATCCCCACCGAAAACAAACATATTTGTGGCGATCAAGATGCTTCCAAAAAAAATGCATTTAGTATATCAATAAGCTGGATCCCATAGTACAAGCTTTGCTTAGTTTGAGTAGGTGTTTGTGTTGTGTAGATTGTTCACCGATATTTATTTATTTTTAAGGCTCTCTTTACCAGAAAATACGAGTTGAAACCTAGTTTACGTCCAAGCTAGTAGTGCATTATGCTGCTTTCCATTATGAAGTTAAAAGCATAGCGCAGTAAAGTGTGACCTCATACCTCCGATGGGCGTACGTGCTCTATTTTACAATAGCATGTTCGGACTATAACCTTTGTTTTGTATAACCCAATATTTTTTCATTTAGAGCACATACGATTCCAACTAACAAAACACACAACCGTTTTCTATGTTGGTTTCAACACTTTTTTTCATTTAGCTAACTCACAAAAATAAAAATAGTTTGAATAAATGAATCAGTATGATCTGGGATCATCAAGGTTAGCTGAATTTTATTGTATTGGCTTAGTTTTTGAAGATAAAAAAATATTTCGAACATTGTCGACATAATTTACATAAATCTATTTTATTTCAATAAAACTAAAAATAAATAATATTTGTTTTTTAAATTATAGTTCAACTAGCTGCCTGTCCCGGCTTCGCACGGGTGGACATTTATTTTTTAAACACACAAATATAGCCTTTGTTACTCAAGGTGAACCTACGTCCAGCAGTGGACTGATATCAATTGATGATGATGATGAAATAACATTCTATAACGTTTAGGGGCACTATTTTATAGAACATTTTGTCCAAATCTGGAATTCAAAACCTGCATGGGTATATTTGAGTATTCTAGATAATTCTGGATTACTAACGTTTGGATGCATTCCGGATGCTAGCCGAATAATTTCAGTCTTCGAATTAAATTTGATCATTCCAGAACCTCAACGACATTCTAGAGCGTTCTTTCCTCGTCAAAGTCGAGAATTTTCAGAAAAATCCCTAAGCGATAGAAAGGGATAGACATAGATTTCGAAACTTTTGCCTTCTAATTTACAATTACATCAAAATATTGCATATAAACTATCCTATCTTTTAAGTCCGACCATATTAAAGGCAGTTGCAAAATTTTATCGAAATCCGTTCAGTAGTTTCGGAGTTTATCGCGTTCCAAATTGTGACACGAAAGATTTATATATACAGGGTTATTCATAATTAGCTGCAAATACTCAGAAATTAGGTTCAACAAATAAAATAAAAAATATATATGTAATTATTTTTTTTTAATTTTGATTTAAGTTTTTGTATCAAAGTTTTATTTTTATTAATTTTTTTACGGCTATTGCATAATGATTGCCATGGAGAACAGGACGATGACCCACCCAGGCGGTGACTGAACGCAGAGTGTCGCTCACGGCGCGCGGGCGCGGATCAAAGGTCAAAATAGGTCAGGCGCCAATGATTCCAAAGGATATTCTTTGTCGATTTTCTCGGGATTTTCATAACAATACTTAAAAAAAATCATTTTATAAATATTTTTTATTTTATTTGTTGAACCTAATTCCTGAGTATTTGCAGCTAATTATGAATAACCCTGTATAGATAAAGTAAATGTTCATGTCACTTGTAAATAGAACTAAAACTATTTTTTTTTGGTTACATGAAATAATAGTACTTTTCTTCGAATTTCATACTTTCGAAGCCACTGACTGAGTGTGGAAATGAAAATAAATGGCGAGTGGCGAAACCCGCAATGCTGGCCATTTGTTACCCATGTCGTGAACTAGGCTGCAACTGTGCATTCAGCTGATTGCACGGAAATCTTCAGAGCATGGTGCTTTTAGCAAATGAGCTGGACTGGAAGGGATGAAGCTTAAAAGAGTCCGCATTCGATAATTCTCCAAATTTTCTAATGAGGTATTTTATATGTTATCTCTAAAAACTAAAGTACGGTTTCTTCTTTTTGCTTTCGTAGAGCGCTATCTCTTTCTGACGTACACTACGCTCTATGAATTCGGAATTAACCGATGTGCAATATTTGTTGCCTAATAAATAACACCATGTCAAAATGTTATTGCTAATTAAGCAACGTATTATGTTTCTTTAGCTACCTCCAGAGGCCTTTTCCTTCAGCTATAACGTGAATAGGTTCAAGAAAAATGTAAAAAAGATCCATTATGGTAAGCAACGCAACGACAGCACCTTTGGTGTTGTTGGTGTCTATGGGTGCCGCATGCCGGTGACCGCTTGCTATCAGGTAGGGCGTAAACCCGTTTGTCTATCATTTGCATAAAAAATATGACTCTCAATTATTAATAATTTAATCAATAATCATTTATTTGGTAAGCATATACATATTATAATCAACTTGAGTGGACTAAGAAGTGACTTGTTTTTTATCTGTCTGAGTAGATTCTTGTCTAAAGTCATATTAAAGTTTAATTTCACGAGTACACGTATATCCACGTGCTCGACAACCCAGCTGACTGAAGATTGTGTAAGTATCTTCAATCAAATGTTAAACAATAATAACTGTTGAAAAATAGGGCGTCTGTTGAAGCAGTTTCGTTGTGACGTAGATTATAGCATACCAACCGATTTATTAATAAACATTTAGGTCTATGGAGTAAACAACTCTTGGCTTCAAAAATAATCTGAAGCGATTTACGACTCATAAAGTGTGCTGTGTGCTCTTAAATTGTTATTAGTTATAGCTATTTTATTTTCCATAGAAAATAATATACCTACTGTGGTAATGATGTACATATTTATTTTAACTGGCCTCTCAGCTTAGTTGGTTGTGCCTCTCTGCTCTGCCTTCTACGCCGTAGGTCGTGGGTGCGATCTCCACAGAGAACATGGCCTCACAGCTTAGTTGGTTCTGCCTGTTTGCTCTGCCTTCTACGCCGTAGGTCGTGGGTTCGATCCCCATAAAGAACAATTATTTGTGTGGTGAACACAGATGTTTGTTCTCTGTCTCTGTCTTTACAAATACTTTAATTATGTCTTTTTACAAATACTTTAATTAAACAAATTTCATCTGTTATAACTTTATCCTGCGCACATCTAGGCGATGGTCTAGTACGCTGTCTAATAATTATCACTGTCATATTTGACAGCGTTTCACCGATCGCCACAAACATCGAACTCCATATTAGAAAAGAAACCAAGTTATATCATCGAAAATGAACCTACCGTTGTTGGTTGTCCTAAATGTTCCCGCAACGTTGAACACGTCCAATGCTTCAGTGCCTGAAAATACATTTCCTCTCCGTAACATTAAATATAAGCTTTAACGGTGCCTTTCAAATTTTGTAGCTGTCTGACTTGAATATGTAGGTAAGTTACAATGAATATTTATTGTTGCTTAGGATTTCTTGAGAAAATATAACGTGAATTACCTGAGCTAATTTAAAATCACAACTGTAGTACTAACTGTAAGCCTACCACAAGCTCTGTCTGGCTCTGGTTTTGAATCTTTGTGCGTTCTCACCAGTGTATTGTAATGTGTGTGTGTGTGACGTTTCGACTTTGCATTTATTTAGTCAACACTCACACAGACTCAAAACCAGAGACTAAGCCAGACAGAGCTTGTGGTAGGCTAACTGGTATGGGAACGTTTAAAAATACTTAGTTACAGGATGCAACGAACTAATAACTTTAACCTGTAACGTTAGTTTCACCACTAGTTAGTATGAGCGTGCATCAAAGTTATGAATATCCAAAGTTCCTAACCCCTTGAAATATCACATAACATCGTGCGGAGCTCGATGCATAATTCAAAATATGGATTTTAGCTGGTTGCTCTCATGAGCGGTGGAGTGTGACTTGCACAGTCGACGTCGTCATCAATTCATAATTGCTGGATTCTTTATTATTACTGTATGAGCGGGCTCACATACTACATTATTTGTGACCGCCCTATGGTTACTTATCTCACGATAAGCTTGCAAGAAGCATAAATAAAATAGACACTCCTTCTAGGTACTGTAAAAGTATTTGTAGTAAAAACAACCTTGATGAATAAAATTACTACCGAATCCAGGAAGGCTAAAATTACTGTCCAAACTTCTAATAGCCCCTTCCCACCGGTGTGTGATATCGCGCACGGAGGCGGATCAGCTCGCACGACACACCATAGGAACGGTCTCGTGCGCCGAGGTGCGTGGTAGCACAGGAGCCCTTTCTGTGTTCGTTGCCGTGTGACCTCGTCGGCTGTGCGTGTAATAGCCCCTTCCCACGGGTGTGTGATATCGCGCACGGAGGCGGATCAGCTCGCACGACACACCATGGGAACGGTCTCGTGCGCCGAGGTGCGCGGTAGCACAGGAGCCTTTTCTGTATGCGTTGCCGTGCGTCGTCGTCGGCTGTGCGTAATGATCTGCAGAACCACGCACCGTAGGAAGGCAGCATAAGAATAATGCTACCATCACCTATCATTGTAAACGAGTAAATTTTTTATTTTTATTTGACGGGATTTATAAAATCCGTTTAAAATTTAAACCGCTTTAGGCCCGTGTTCAGAAAATATGCTTGAGTCTGAGTCGAGCCTGACGCAGAGATTTTTTGACAGTTCTCCATTAAAAAGTGTCAAAAATCTATGCTTGAGGCTCAGCTTAGCCCCAAGCATTGTTTCTGAATACGTTACCTTATAGTTACCTTAGATCATCAACAAATAATACATTATAAATAATATGTAAAATAAGTAAGTATAGTATTTATTGACTTGTAACAAATTGTTTCAAAGACTTCGATACTTTACTAAATCGACTGTGAAAAATTGACTCAATAAATTGTGCTTATTGAATGGTTGTTGATTGTAAAGTTAAATTACCGGAGTATTTGGTAGAGCTCGACTTTGACCCTTGTTTATCAAGCCTTGGATTTTATTGAATTTCCCATCACGGGACCGTATCATGAAGTCTTATTGCGATTCAATTCTCTGAATTGGTTACATTTCACAAATTAATTTATTTTTATGTCGTCGTGATACAGTCTATTTTGTGCCCCATTGTGTAGATACCTATTATGTACAACCTAATTTATATTGGCAGACACATTTATTTACTTGCTCGGTTCGTGTTTGGCTGTTAAAACAATGGGGCACAAAAATAAATCTTGCATAATATAAATCGGCTTAAAAATAAATCTATTGTTAGGGCAAATTTTTCAATATACCTTCAGTTAAAATATTCATTGATATTTATCCTTCAGTTAAAATACATCCATCTCTTTTTTCCCGGGTGTGGGAGAAGAGAATTTTCGAAAATCTTTGAATGCAGTTTGCTTTTTATTCAAAAATAAAGGAATGTTTTCTTTGGGTAAAAGTTTCTATCTGCAGTATTAAGAGTACTTTCCCTCCAGGTGGCATTACAAAATTCCACCCTGTATAGTGCAGCTGCATACATAAAGTCTAGACACAACATAGCATTTTGGAAACACTGACACTCCTATACTCGGAGAAACCCAACATAAAACTTCTGAGGTTGACTAGACAAAGTATAAAAATCCCAGTAGTTCTGTCAACAGAACTACTCAACAGAACAGGTGGGAGTAAACGAAAATCAGTGAGTACGTACTCGCAAAGTTTAAAGAAAATTTATTGCCACTGTCAGCGCTTCTAGAACAAGTAGCAAAAACATGCGGTAACAGATAGCGGATCCGCCCATTTTAAGTTATTTAGTTTTAGTTTAGCGTTGGGTTCACTCAACCATAACAACGCCCACTCTCGATTCCGAAACTATGATATTTTCAAACTATTCAGCCAGAAGAAATCCTCATACTCCTTTAGCTAGCATTTATGATTTTTAATTTATGACGGACGACTTACTGACAGACTTTACATTTATTACTTAATCAATTTATTAATATTATTATCATTGATTTGTTGTATATTTTTACTGTGTGTGTTTCTTTCTGTTTTAGTATTTAATAATTGTTGATATTTTAAATTGTGAATCCGAATTTTGCATGCCCTCAAAGGGCGGAATCACAATGGATGTAAAATTATTTCTCTAACAACCCTTGTACATGTGATTGGGCAAATAAATACACTTTGACTTTGACTTTAGCAAAGCTTTCTCCGTAGCGATAGTTGTGTTACAAGCCATTATGAGATCTTATAGATTAAGCACAAGAATTCATTTCCCATTTACCTATTTTTGTTGTGAATCTTAAATAAATTAAAGCTCTTAGATGTGCAGTGCTCTACCATACTTTTCATACATTTATTTATACTAGATTCTTTCTGTTAATCGAAAATAAGTATGTATATGGCTATGGTATAAACATTACTAATACTTGAGAAGTGATGACTGAAGACAAACTTAGCTACCTTTTAATTTAAAACAGACTTATCTTTTCTCCAAAACTTTCTTCCAATCCAATACGTTATTGCCGTTCAACCTCAGAATATCCAAAAAAAACTCACCAGATCCATAGTAGATATCTATAAATCTCTATAGATCCAATTTATTATGATGTGGATCTACTGAAAAGCATTATTCTCGCTAGATCCGCTAACTAGCTGTTTCATGTCCTCATTCACTACTTATTTAGACACGGGACGAATCTACTAGTCTTTCAATATTTATCGACAAGAAATCCACTAGCACAAGCACCCCTTGTGGGCTATATTTACTAGTCAGCTAACTAGATAATTCACACTTTTGAGGAAATAAACTAGCGTCATGCGAGTGAAGTCACGCGGATTAATTCCACTATTAACGGATAGTTAAATAGGTTATTTTTTACCATTCTGAATTTATGTGAAGCCGCCTTTTTGTTGAAAGCATTATGCGCTGGCTAGAGCTTGGCATTTGGCCAGGCCAAGATCGCTTCCAAGTTCCTTTCTTGACAGATACACATTTTAATGTTACTATAGAAATCAGCTACCAACTTTCCTTCCTGAAACTGAATTTACAATGTAAAACTTTCAGAATTCACTGGCAAAATAATGTAACCCGCCATACTTTTAAAATAGTCAAGACTATTTTAAAAGTATGGCAGCTGCTATAAATACTTACTTTAATTTTAGAATTTTATTTTTACCTGGACTGTTGAATTGTTTCATAATTTTCCAGGAGAAAACAGTTTTATAATAAGTTATGATATTTTTCCCACGAACCTAAATAATCACAATTTCAATCTGACAGACAAACGGTCTGGCAGAGGGCCACAATTCAAATTGCCGCGGTATAAGAGAGATATATTTTGGGAAATAACACACATAACTTTTTTGTAAATAAATGAGAATGTTAACTATACTAGGTATATACTTTTCTCAAATAATGCGAGGAAATTAAAACTAAGTAGTGCTACTTGAACTCACTTTGTCAGATGCAATTCCGACAAATAACGAAGTCAACGAACAACACTATTCACTTCTTTTTTTAATGAACAGCATTTTATTTTCCAACCCGCCAGTTTGAAATTTAAATAAAATTCTGAATAAGTTACCTCCTTGGTTGCCATGATTCGGAGTAAAAGATAGTTCCATTTTCAAATTACACGACAGCTATGAGTTTAATAAGCAATTTATCTGGCCTTTATACACGACAGTCATGGGTTTTCATAAAATTTTAGGGGTCCGGTTAATGAACGGCTAGTTAATGTACACCCCGTTATACCGAATCTTCTTTCCACAATCAAAAATGCTCTTTCCAAGCATGTTTATTGATAGGGTGTGAGTGGCACCATTTATGGTTACACGTGTACACGTGATACATGTAAAACATTATAAATTACTTTATTTCATTTCATATTTATCTTAGCGTCTAAGGGGTTATGTCTGTTTGATAGAATAAAGACACATATTCATGAACACCTTTTCATTTTCAAAATAAATTGAAGTAAACAGCTGGCTTGAACGTTTCCAGAATGAACTATGAACCAAATTTCACTGCAAAATTGCATCGCTATAAAGCATGTACAATAATTACACGAACGAACGAGAAGAAAATCCTTTGCCCCGGACTTTTTCTGTAAGTAATAAGTTTTATCGATCTCTATCCAATTCACTGAGTTCTATGTTAATTTTTTGAGGAAAAGAATGCACAATAAAGTAAACTCGTAGATACAGGTAAAAGGTTTTCACCATAACCTTCAGCCATTATTTTTACGTATAGTAAAAACACACAAACACAAACACACAAACACGTGTGTTAATAAATAATAAAAATTGAGTACAATTCACACAACACTATCCAATCCAAGGAACCAGATAAGTAGCTGATATAATAATTAAATACATTTTTTTTTGAAATATATACTTACTTGGAATACAATATAACACCCAGACAGAGAACAAACATTTGCGTTCACCGCACAAACATTTGTTCTCGGTGGGGATCGAACCCACGACCTACGGCGCAGAAGGCAGAGCTACTACTAGCTGAGCTGAGAGGTCAGTGTTAGATGGTTTTATTAATAACTGTCGTGTTCTTCTATGCATCTTATAAATGCATTCAGCATTCAACAAGCAAAAATGTAGGTCATGCATGTACTAAACAAAGCTTTTGCTTGCGTGTTTTCCCTGACCATGACGCTCGCCCGTTTGAAACGGCTTTACTGCAAACGGAGGCAAGTTGCCTCTACATCTTTACCCGAAGGAGTTTTAAATAAAATATAATGTGCAGGAAAGCCCCCATTAATTTCCAAGAGCTGCTGAGGCCAGCGAGCGTGACGAGACTTGTGGTCGGACTTTTAAAAGTTCTATTTTATTGTCTTTTTAGTCTATTACTTTTGTAAATTTCTAGGCTGAGAATTAATTATTTATTTATATAATATTTTAAAGAATGTGCACTTATTTGCACTTCAAGAAGTATTGAGGCTCTAATGAAGTTGTTATAGAAGTGTTTTGTTAGTAAGGGCTTGAGCGACTTTGTGTTGTATATTAATTTTGTTGCTAAAAATGTATGTAACCATACGCAAAATACTTCGAGATAATCAGTTGATTTAATCTGAATATTTATAATTAAGCTCTTTATAAAAAAATAGTAAATTTATGTGGTTAGTGGGCGGATAAGAGTTGCCAAAAACCAAAACCAAATTCTATGCAAATAAATTATTTCATTTCATTTCATTTTTATGTTCAGCAGTAGACATTCTACGGCTGAAATGATAATGATTTATCCATATGTACCAACTTGTCTATTGATAAATAATTCAGCCTGCGTGTGTCTTGTCTGTCCAACGCTTTCTTATTGATAGGTATTGGTTACTTGTGTAGTAACATGCCGGAATTTGTGGGACTCGCCAAAGTAAATTCGGGCACCTGTGCAGAATACGAACTTTGCTATCTGGTTCACTGAGATACAGTCCTAACTTAGTAGTAAGTAGAATGTATGGGTAAACTTCGGCATTTTCTATTTGAGGATAAATACTGGCGTCCTAGAGCTGAGTATTTAATAAATTAAAGTATGTAGATACTAATATAAATTTTGATGAACAGAAAACACTTTAAAAATTAAAAGACAAACAGCAGAAAGAAACAGGTATTTATAACACGACAGTTAATTCAAGTTGAGTCCCCAGCGAATCATAAATAAGTTATCGGTCTACAAAGTTAGCAGATGGCACATCCGTTTGGATGACAGTCGTCGCAAAAACAATTATTGTTATAAAAAGCTAAGTCACCGCTCAGGATAAAACGATTGGAGATTATTGGGATAAATTTGAGGAGTTTCGAATTGTTTCTGAATATAAACGTTCAAGTAACATGAACTTACTTATAACTGTTTTTAAATATATTAATACTTTTCATTCAATTAATTCTTCATCTCATACTTAAAATAATTTTCTTTTTACCCTTGATTTTCAACGGTTTATTTGTGTTCTAAAATTTAAACAGTTTCTTATCCACATAGTTAGGTATTTTACCTACACACGAAGTAGCAAACTATGAAAAAGGAACATTAATTTAAAAAAAAAATTCATTCTCAAGCACAAGGTTAAATAAATAAATCGTCATAGTGCCAGAATCTTGGGAGTAAAACTGAAGAACCTTGTCTTGGCATTGATTAATTACAACACAGTACACACTCGTACATAGCCCCTGTTATTTATAAGGTTACCATCAATCATAACATTTACTGGCCTCTCAACTCAGTTGGTAGGAGCTCTACCTTATGAACCGTAGGTCGTGGGTTCGATCCCTACTAAGAACAAACATCTGTGTGGTGAATAGATGTTTGTTTTCTGTCTGGGTGTTATATTGTTTTCTAAGTATGCATTTACAAAAATATATAAGTATACCAGCTATATGGTTCCCATAGTACAAGCTCTGCTTAGTTTGGCTACATACTGCTGTATGGATTGTCCAGAATATTATTATTTGGAACAAAATGTATTTTCTTTACATAGATAATAATTATGATGGACAGAAGAGTAAAAGAAACTAACCAGACAGTTTTTTAACAGGCATATAATAGCTAGCTCACCACAATGAAAAACTGAGATGTGACTTTAGACTTAAAATGGAAAATTAATTCTAGCTGGTTAATTCAATTGGATTAAACTTTCTTCGTCTGAAAACTGGCAGCCACGCTGATTACTCAGCTGGGTCAAAAAGTAAAGTCTTACGAGCACGCTACAAGTGAACTTTTTTCAAGTAGCTTATCTTCTTATTTTTGCAAGTGAAAAAATAAAACAAATCAAGCTCATCTGTGTGAATTTAGCAATTATGTCCAATAATATCAATGTATTATTTTCAAATTCAGTTTTAAATAGTTCTCACTCTGCATTTGTAAGGAGTGGAAATCTGTAAGAAATTTATCAAAAATAAAGACAGAATCGATTAATCTTGGTCTAGATCAGTTTGTAGAAATGATGTTTTTAGAAATTCTGAAAAAATTAACCACGTGCGTGAGCACGATAATGTTCCAATTCTACAGTTCAGAAAAAAAATATTTAAAACAGAAATATGACTCAAGGTAACGATAAGTTCTGGGAGCCACAACCCAAAGTTGGCAACACTTGCTAATTGTAAAAACTCGTACCGAAAGTGAAATTCATTTTTCATGCCCTCAGTTTACGTTCGCACCGCTCGCAATAAAACCTCTTTATGATTTGTGACTTCCCGAACGCTTGCCCGAACTGCGGCAACCTCGGGACGGGTTCGTTTTGTTTCTTTCAGATTTATTGTGCCCTATTTTACTAAACTTTTGTGCGAAATTCCTGTAAACTTACAGGGAAAAGGTAATTTTTTGATAAACTGGGCATAAATTCTTGTTTTGCGCGGCACGAGTAAGTTGTGGAGCGATCTCTCTGATGCGGTTTTCCTTTGAAGTTTCGACATGAGGTCGGTCCGGTCGGTCCTCCAAATCGGCGACGGGTTTATCTTTTCATAAAAAGTTTGCAGTACGTCCTCTATCTCCGATCCTGGAGCTGTCCACACTGAAGACGGTGACCATCTTCCATCAGAGGGTCCGCTGTTTGTCTGTCGTAGGTTACCTTTGCATTGCGACTGTAAAAATTACTGAACAGACATGAAAAACAGAAAAATGTGGTACGGTTCATAATAACTACGTAAGAGTTCGAAACAAAATAATAGAATTTTGGCAACTAAGTAATTTTTTTAGAGAACGGACTTATAAATGTTGGATGAGTCTCGCATAATAGGACTGTGGGGATCGCGTTTCACTCGCAAATTAAATTCTCTAACAATGGAGATAGATGATCACAAAAAACTCGAGTTGCGTAATTTATATGTAAGTATTTATTGATTGCTATGGCCATTATTTAAAAGAGATTTAGTTTCATAATCATAGAATCTTAGAGATATACCATAAACGCAACTTTGCATACCTAATACTTTCTATTTTACATTATTGTCAATTTGCAATAGGTATCTGTACCTACTATTTTCGTATCTTATTTTTTTATGCTGTGTAGATACTTTATTATTACTTTGAAGCGTAGCGTGTGCTGCCTTTGAACCTTTTGCTTTTATATTACCTATTGCATTGCCTAGGTCTGACTAAGTGAAGTGGCACCACGCTGGAACTTCACTGCTATTATTTTAGATTTGTAAAAGGATCTTATAAAAAAACGGTAGGAACCGAGCCGTAGTTTGTTGCCTGTTCTTCTAGGCTTGGTCGCATGGAACTGGCACTGGACTCACCTAGCTTTAAGAGAAAAGTTTCAAAGTGATTCTTGTAATCGAACTGAATAAAGACAATTTTGATTGATTGTAAAGTCCTTCTCAGAGGAAAAATATAGCCATGCATTGACTAGTATGCAAAAAACCAATGGTTTTGCGGTCGCCCTGTGATAGATGGTGTCTACATTTTTGGCTCAGTGGGATCAAGTGCTTTGATATTGGCCTCATAATTTACAAGTGGAATTACGTTTAGCGCTGCCAACATCAGTCATGTCGCGCCGGCATTCCAGACAATGACGAACAATTTATATCTATACCTACCTACTTACCTAACTAATGAAGTAGAGATGGTATATCAATCCATGTACATCAAGACAATATTACCCAGTTATGCTTATATAATCTATTTTAAAAATTAACGTATCCTTACTGCCAGAGGAGCACTACTTATTTTTTTTTTACAAGATTTCATAATAGATAAGGTACCTACCACGGGAAGGAACTTTACATTTTTGTAGGCTGTAAAAAAGCACCATAATTATTTGACTTTGGCTTCTCAATTGACATCCTCCAAACCAAATCCTCAATTTTGAAAAAAACATTTACTTTATTTACAAGGTTCATAAATCTGTAGTTTCGCTTATCTAAGAACAATAAACCAAACCAAATTAAATTAGCGTTTAAGAAAACCCAGTGGCGAACAAGTAATGCGCATACAAACCAAGATATAAGACCGAAGAAACCTCGAGATTTGTCCTAATTCCCAAACAATTGTTAGTTACGCCTTGAACACCGCTAAATTCGCTAATGGTTTTCTTGAACTATGCCATTGTATTGCATGCTTGAACTAAACATACAAACATACTCAATATATATTTGTTGGGTAGGTACTAAACGTAGTCCAATTGTTTTGCGTTACACTGATTTGGATCGCATTAATGGTTGCTCACTAACTCTGTGAGCACTGAATACTTTTGATTCCAAATTGTAAAAGTTATTCGAATAGAATTACAAAGCAACTCGGATATATCTCATTGCTGGCTGAGTGTGCTCACAAATTTGTGGCCATAAAACGTAAACTGCCGATTACAAATTGAAACAAGCGTAATAGCCGCAAACAGGATTTACAGCGGATTAGCAAGCGGTACCTAACCACACTTTGCATTCAGGAAATGCAGCTATTAATCAACGGCTTACTGGAAATTACATTCGGCGTTTCCCGACAGACACTTTCGAACTTAAATCGAATTTGAATTCAAATATGGTGAGAACGAGGAACTATTTGTAAGAGGATTGAAACGCAGTCAAGAGTGAGATCACGTTCAGCGCGCTCGAGTAATAAATTTAGGAAGATGAGACCAATGAAGAGCTCCCTTTGAAGTTAAATACTTTCGAAGCATTTTGTGTGCTTTGCATTCGAAGTAAAATCAAAACGTGACGATAAACGTAGCACGTAGCAGTTAACGTATAGCTCGTAGAATGTTGCGTAGCATTGAATGTAGCCGATGTCTACGTCGTCTACGTCTGTGTTTTTAATGTTTTTTATTCATCGGTTGGTTTTCAAGCTTTCAAATTCAACAAGGAATCATCGAGTATTTAAAAAATATAGTGCGGTTACAATTTTTACAGAAATATTATTTTACTGTTTCAGAAGATTCTAAATTAAGCTAGCTTCTGCAGACTTGTGTGTGGTACGACTTGCCCAGCTTATATTGTTATCTATTGTCTACCACGCTGTAGCCTCAACAGCTTTCGCAAATCACATTCATTATTCGTGTAGTTTTAATATTAATAAAATGTTGTTGTTGAACCGCTCTGACGTAGCTCAAAAATTCGAAGTTCGTGATTTACCATAACATAATTAAGATCAAAGTTGATCATAAAACTTGAGAACAGAGTTGTTCATAAAACTTGAGAAATGTCTGGCTTTTTTTGTAGGTGCAGTAAATAACACAAGTAAGTGCAGTACTTAATGTATTTTTTTTTATGTTATCTCAAAGGCCATCGACATGCCTTCGTAAATGTAATGGACCTGTTTCAGTAGCTATTTTAGTGGTAGTGGCCTTCCGATCCGAAGGTCGTGGGTTCAAATCCACTCGTGTACCAATGAGTTTTTCTGTCGAAAAATTTATGTGCACTATGCCAGTACTCTCAAAACGGTGAAGGAAAACATCGTGAGGAAAACGGCGTGTTGTAGAACCTAAAAAAGTTCGAGCAACACGTGGTCACGCAAAAAGGGCCCGCCAGCGGCCTACTTGCGGAAAAAACCTGCCCGCACATCAAGTGCGCATGATAAAAACTTGCCAAAAAAACAGTAGCTATTCGCAATAGCGTCGAATAAAGCATAGCAATATCTAGTTTTTTGCATGATTGCTTTCTTCCAGTCTGCCTACACCTCATTAAGTTTGAAAATAGGATCACACAAAGAAATTTAAAGCCATGCCAAATTTCATGTACCAAGCTTTACTACCGATTTATATCGAAATCCATGCAGTATACCTCCCTACATAAAAAGACGATAGATAAACATATTTGCTACATAATCGACATCGACTATCAAATAGCTTGATTTCAGAGCAATTCATCATTATGTCCACAAGTGATGCGTCTAACATCCGCCTACAGATGAGTTATCGCTTTCATTAGCTGAATGCTGGACATTTCTGTAATTAGGTTTTACTGTAGAAAGCCTTGCGTATACTAGGCGATATGCGATGGCGATCAGTTTCAGCATAAGGTTTTGCAGACATCTGCACACACTGTCGCGAACTTTGACAATGTGTTATTATATGGCAGTGTGGACGCTTAGCGACAAAGCCTTTTAAATTCCACAAGCTCTGCCTGGCTCAGTCTCTAGCTCTGGTTTTGAGTCTGTGTGAATGCTGTCTAAATAAATCCTACGTCGAAACATCACACACACAGTATAATACACTGGTGAGCAATCACACAGACTCAAAACCATAGCCAGAGACAGACCAGACAGAACTTGTGGTAGGCCGACTGGAGTTGAATACAACCACCCGACTATCGGGGACAGTCATATGAAACCCATTTATTTTCGCCTGCAGAAAAGTGTAATGTTTCTCAGAATAGAGAATATGGACTCATTAGCAACTTTTGTGAATAGTAGTCGACATTGCATCATGTTATATTTACACAATGCCAAATAAGTTAATTATAATAAGTTTTTTAACAAAACATAGTTTATTTACATTATTTGAATACTACCGAATTTGTTTTAAGTTATGAGAAAGGTTACTTCAGTGTAATACAGTAATAAACTATAGTAATTTCTATAATTTTGTGGTGGAATAGTCACGAACACCACTCGGCTTATACAAGTTAGTACTTAAACAACTCCACGCCAACTAACAATGCTTGAAGACTCTTCACGAATCTCGGCCACAGCGCTACGTTTTTGTTTACTTTTTCACGATGTTAAATGTATAACCTACTTGTACAAATGGTAGCACTCTGACTCTGACATAATATATTATCTAATACTCTAATCTCTACATTTTTATTATATTTTACCTAAAGCCGAGCAACCTCTTAAAAGCTTTTCTAAACTCTAAATTAAAGATAGTGTAAATTAATGGGTTAACAGTAGAATTTATATAGCCCAACCATGTTATGAAGCTGATCAGTCTATTGCTAGGACAACACCAAGGGCAAAACGATAATATTACATACATTAGAAAGAATGGCAACCAACATAAAACAAATGACCCCATTATTATACCCAGCGTTCGTGCTGCTCGCCTTTCTTTCGACAGTGATATCTTCTGTTTCTGCTCTATGAATTGGTGGACTACATCTCCGCTGCTATTCACACTCGCTAAAAGTGGCTTTCCTTGTTTTTTCTTCCGTTGACTCAGCCTTTTCATAGAGCCTACTACCTTCCTCTTGTAACTAGCACTGCGGGATGACGTTTCTGTGTGTAACTGCATATCCGCTTCGATTGTCTGCCGGGCGATGGGGTCATTCAATAACAAGAACGGCACGAAAAAGTTCTTCTTGATATCCATGAAAGCTTTTTTCTGGCATCGCTTTATGCTCTCCCCACTATCCGACTCAGTGTCTTCCTTGTTATCCTGACTATCTTCATGGTTTCCAGTAGTGATCGGCTGCTGATTGTGGAAGCGAGCCGCCAGGGGACGCTTCCGCAGTCTCCTCCTGGCAGCTAAAAAGATTTTGATGTAAACAATGGTCATGATTGCCAAAGGAATGAAGAATGAGCCCAGTGATGAGTAAACGACGTAACCACGTTCCGAAGTTAGTTGGCATGGAGTATCAGATGTGAACTCGTCGGGCCAGTCGTTCCAACCAAGCAATGGAGGAGAACTTATCACCAGCGATAGCAACCACACTCCCATTATTTGGAACATCACCCGTTTAAGGGTCCTTTTGCTGGCGTAGTTTATGGGGTCTGTTATAGCCCAATATCTGTCAAGGGCAATGGCACAAAGATTGAGTATTGACGAAGTGCATGACATTATGTCGCACGTCAGCCACATCTTGCATAGATGCTTGCCCCATAGCCACCTGCCGAACGTCCCGTACGCTACATTCAGAGGCATTACTAACACTGCTACTGCTAAATCTGCTACTGCTAGAGACACGATGAAGAAGTTTTGGACGATCCTCAAAGGTTTGTATGTAAAAACTCCGAGTATTACAAGAATATTTCCAAAAATCGTTCCAAAAATAACAGCCGACAGTGACACAACTGTAATTATTGCTTCCCATTCTGGAACAGCTATTTCCCACCCTAAACTCGAGTTATAGATAAAGTTTACAGTTTGACAATAAGCTTCTTCGGCGATCAAATTATGTCCAGAACTGTCGTTATGAAATTCCGAAAGGTTGTAAAAGTGAAATTCCAGATCCATCAACTCCTCGTTCATGGTATCTAAGTAGATAAGTACCAAACTCTTTAGTAGGTATTCGGGATTTAAATAAATGGCTTGAGACTGTACCTACTTACTGTAGGTATAGGTACTATCTTGACTTAGAACGAATTCAAATCTGTAAAGAAAATTCTACGTCGTTATGTAGGTCGGGCACAATCATAAAAGCAGCAATACTTATTACTTAACTTCATAGGTATATTTTGTGGTAGGTAGGTAGGTAGGTAATTGTAAAGAGTGGGCTAAGAAGGGATTGGTGAATGAAGTGGCTTCTTACCAAATTTAAAGAGCAGGCGCAATATTGATAGAGCATGGTTTACTGCGGTTTTATCCAACCTATATCTGTGTCACGGAATTCGAACAGTATTTTCTTATACACCGGATATGGCGGATTATATTCACCTTAAACTTGGTTCAGAACCACAAAATAACATGGCACACTGTGATTCTTTCCCAGAAAACGGCTCTACTGAGACTGCGGGGCTAAAAATAATCTTACTAAACTAAGCTTTTGCCGCGGGGCTAGATAGGCACGAACGTACCTTGATACCCAGAACCTACGTGTAGGTACCTACACATAAGGAATGCAATGTAGGTTTCTTTTCTTAGCCAGGATCGTAAGCCGCATGAAATTTACCGGACTAGGATCCTAGGCATCGTTTAAGTGGGCGGGCACGGCACCCATATATAATTTTAGTAGGGAGACTAGATAGTGGGGAGATTAAAAGTTGGTACCTAGGTAGGTACTTACATTAATGTGTCCACCTTAGGTAAATATATCTGACAGCGCGCCTAACGACCACGCTCGTAACCCCGCCGCCGCCGGCACCGTTCACCTACGCTAAGACCCGTAGATGGCCTCCTACCCTATGACCCACGCCTAGGGCCTACGTTAGGCCTCGCTCGGGTAGGTACTATTTTGTTAATGTGGTTTTCACTACACCTATTCAACGTGACCCACATCGCCACACGCCACACAGGCCCACGCGGGACAGGATGGAGTGAAATCCGCCTTATATTAGTTTATGCTCTGTGGCATGGATTTACTATCCCTCTTCTCTGCTCTGTGGCCTCGAACGAAGAGCTATGCTTTGATGTTCATGTGACTTGACAGCATAGTTTTATTTGTCATGTCAGCACTCAGTCAATCTGTATAACAATCAATTCATAGCTTAAATCATTGTCATTGTCAAAAAGACGTCAAAATTGTTTTTTGTTGCTTCGAATCGAAAAATCTATGAACGGAACAGAAAAGTCGAAAAATAATTAGTTATTAGTTCGATTAAACGTAGACCCGATCCAGGATACTAACAAGTGCATTCATTAAACTAATGAGAGTCTTTATCCAATGATCAGTGCAACAAAATGGGCTGTTTAACATGGATTCGAGGTATGACGTACAACCTTCAAACAGTTGAATTAATTCTTTACCTTCGTACAAATTATTCTAAATTTTGTTGCAGAGTCTGTGCAAATTCGTTCATATGCCTAGTAAAACTCAATCCCTGTCCATTAAATGCTGATTATTGCTGATATTATTTTCGTCTGGCTTACTTAAACTTACATCTATACCAGGGTAACAACTGCACCTACCCTGTAAACACAATTACTTATTCCAGAGAGTGACGTTATAAAAAAAAAAAATAAGGCAGAAGTTTGACTTGAAATGCATACCTACCTGCAATATTTTGGCCCCCCTTGAAGATGCCACTCTCAGCCTCGTAGGGGTTATAAGACTATTAATAGCCAGGTTCTCTCAGTTTCTCAGTCAACTTTGTTTTTATGTTAAATCCTTGATAGAGCTTATAGGAAAACTTCTCATCTCATGATAAGTTTTGTTTCTAAATGGTACTTATAAAGTCAAAGTGAATAAATACTCTTTTTGACTTTGACTTATGCAATTAATAATTTATTTATTATTTTCAGGACTCAAAATGCCCTTTCCCTTCAAGGACAAAGAATTGAATAAAATAGCAGCATTTTTCAACCTTGGTACATTCTTACTGACTTGTGCGGCAATAGTCCAGTCCAGTTGGTTTAGAATAAAAGGTCTCCATTGTACACAGAGACTGTCTTTAGCACAGTTCTTCTCATTTGTCGATGACGATGATGATGATGATGATGACGACCAACTAAATATAAATAAAAACCAGTATGATCCAAGGAGTATGTCTGACTTCAATGGTAAGATATTTCATTTGCTCCAGTCTCGATCCAGCCAGCCTTAGGAGACAAGATTACAAATTTAAGTCCCGTCTCATCATAAAAGTGGATAGGTACTGAGTGAAAATTAGTAATAATGTTTATTTAAGTATTTATTATCCTTCTAACATTTGTTTTATTTAAGGTAGTAGCTCAACCTTCTGCACTGGAGGGTGTGGGTTCGATCCCCACCGAGAACAAATATTTGCGTGGTGAACACAGATGTTTATTCTCTGTCTGGGTGTTATATTGTATTCTATGTATGTATTTACAAAAAAAAAGGATTAATGTATTATATCAGCTATCTGGTTCCCATAGTACAAGCTCTGCTTAGCTTGGGGCTAGATAGTGTTGTGTGGATTGTCGGCCTTATTTATTTATTATTATTATTATTCTTTTCTAGGATTACCACCATGTACAACTCCAGAAACCATAACACTCATGAGGGTGCTTATTCTCCTATGCTTCATGGTTTTGCTTTGCTCTAGTGTGGGTACCTTGATTAATCTCACTAGCCTCAACAGTCGTGCCATCAAGATACTACGGAGAAATGCAGTACCCAGCATCATGTGTGTGTTCTGGGTTATAGCCATTGTCGGTGTGTGCTATTACGCAACTGTTGTGTTGGGGAATGAAAATAATGGTAATTCCAATACAATACAAGTGGACTATGAATATGGATTTTATACCATTACTGGAGCAGGTTAGTATCTTAACTTATTATAAGCTTACAGAATATTAAGGGAAATAAAAATAATAGTGTTACATCGTAACAGTGTGGAGTAAATTAATGTAATGATGAGATCTATCTACCTACATCTACATAATACTATCTAGACCCAAACTAAGATGAGCTTGTACTATGGGAACCAGATAGGTGATAAAATATTTAAATGCATTATTTTTTTGTAAAATATATACATAGAATACAATATAACACCATGACAAATAACTGTGACAAATAACAAACATCTGTGTTCACCACACAAATATTTGTTCTCAGTGGGGATCGAACGCACAACCTACGGCCCATAAGGCAGAGTTATTACCAACTGAGCTGAGAGGCCAGTCATATTGTTTTTATTCTTATGCCAGTAAACTAAAAATGGGCTTTTAAACATAATTACTTAATATTAATAAGTTTTTTTATGCTCATTTCAGGTGCACTAGCCCTGTTAGCGTCTGCCGCTAATCTTTGGGGAGCTCCACTAAATGGTGATGAGGATATTCAGAGAAGGAATCTCATGGACGACTGGGATCGCTATGAGGCGCATAGCGTTGGTCCCACTCCCGCTGTTCCAACTCTCCCGCCGTACACCCCAAGCGCTGACTTTGTGCCCACCATAACTCCATATGCACCCCCTGTCCTAGGATCCCAGCAGTACTTCCCATTTGATGACTTATCCATTCTTCCACCACCCCCACCGTATACACCATAATCACAATTCAGTCCCAGACAAAATGGTTGACTTGTGAGATTCAATTGAAATTGGTATGCTGATATTAGTATTAGGTGAATAGAATTCTCGAATATATTATTAGAATGTTAAAATTAGTAAAATTATGTATGCATGTTACATCCAAAGCGGTGGATTTAGACTAATTTGTAAACCATTTAGGTGGCCTCTATCCTAGAGTCTAGTTTGATGGTAAATTTGGTTTTGCTTTAATTGTTCACACACAAATTTGTGACATGAATAGCTATTTGACCGCCCGGGGACATAGGTCTTTAAATCAAATTACCGACCTGCACTTACGACTTTATGTTAAAATAGCAACATACCCTATCATCTGAAAGTCAAAATGCCTTAGGCCCCAAAATGCCTGAAATTCATATCGGCTCTTTTATCTACTGTCTGAATTACTATATACCTGTGGTGTTTCATACAATTGACAAGAAAAATATATTTGGTATGTAGTGCTATTTTAACATAACGTCGTAAGTGCAGGTCGGTAATTTGACGTATAGACCTATGTCCCCGGACGGCTATTTGACTAACAAAATATAACAATTTTGTCTGTTTGGCTGTGACATACATTACTATGCATAAAAACATAATTATGAACCCATGATAAAGGAATGTATCACAATTAAATCTTCATATTTTTGTTAACCTAGCCAAATAAAAGTCTTTATAAAGCAGCTATAAAACTAATTGTTCTATGTATATTGTGGTTGTGAGTTGATCAATGATTCTTGTTCACTTTGGTATGTGATTTGCCATTTTAGTGCCTATTCACGAAAATTATCTCTTAAAATTTTATGCTCTAGAAATTAACTAAGGAAATTGCGTTATTGTAGCCTTATTAAAATAAACTTTTTGTGTCAGTGCTGTCAATAAGTAAGTACTAGGTACTTATTATGTACCTAAAATAAATACTGCTAAATTAACGTTATTTAAAAAATCATGCAATATGCAAATGATTTAATGCTAAAATACAGAAGTCTCCATTATGTGTAATTTCTGTATCAATACTATGTACTAAGCAATAATAAATCTGTTTTTATGACCAATTTTATAAGCATGTGCCTAATTATGATTGAGCATTCACTTTTTTACTGAGTTCTTAAAGATTTTAAAATTCGAGTGTGTTCATTGTTTATGTATTAACAATTGGGTCTCGCTTGTTAGTATTATAATTATATGCTTTAGTTTTTAATTTTTTTTTAAAAGCCCTTGGATCATTATTTCATTCTTCAGAAATAAATATGAGCTTTTAGTATTAATTGTTAAGTATCACAATCTAGGTAAATATGGTTTGATGGCAGTCTTTAATAATGAGGTATGTTCTTTAACTGATTCTATATACTGGTAGCATTTCCTGTATTATAAATAAACCCGTTACCAAAAATGTTATTAGATTTTAAATTATTGTTGGATATATTTTCTTCTAGTGGTAAGAATAGTTATTCCTAGGTATTTACTGGGAAGTTTATTTTTACAATAATAATATCCAGAGTAAATTTATTTTTGTGTAAGACCAATATGTAATACATATCTATAAACAAGATTTAGTATTTTTTTTTCTTCTGTCCAGATTCTTTCTCAGAAATCCATTATTTTTAATGAACTAGCTCAAATTGTCTCCATCAATCCGGTTTCAATTTAGGCTAAGGAAAAAGGAAAAGAGCTTTCAGAATTTTGCGAATTTATTTTAAGAACCTACCTACTTGACATAAAGAAAGAGAAACAGCATTATGTCTGTGACTTCCAGGCACTATTATTTAAAATATTTACATAAGTACATACAGGTACGAAGTAATAATAATAAGTCCAACTGGACTGGAGAGACCTTTTTCTTATATTTTTATTTAGCTACCTAATCTCTGAATGAACTTAGATCAAAATGAGTATGTGGAGCAGGTCTTTCCACTGATGCAACTGCATTGGTCGGCCTGCTCATTGAGGGCTCTTCTTGCACTAAAAAATTATCAAAGTTTCTGTTCATTAACTCATTGTGTGAAGATGGTAGGTTAAGATACCTTAATCTTTCCTTTTCCAAATAATTGACTCTTTCTTTCAAAGTTGAGTTTTCATCTTTCAAAACTTCAACCTGCATCACTAACTGTTCTACCAAAGTATGCAGGTTTTGGCTCAAGATTTGTAATTCTTCTACAACAACTTCCTTTGTTTTTTCAGTCTTTTTTCCATCAACATCTTTTGGTGCTACTGCTGCAAGTAAACCTTGATCTATATCTTTGTTGTTTAATAATGTATGCAGTAAGGAATCTGTTTCATTTATTGCTCTGTAAATTGCAACTTGCAGTTTAGCATAATCATTCCCTTGGAGATTGAGGCCGGGGTCTTTTCCAAGCCACTTTATATTGTCCATAACTTTCTTTACTCTAGCATACTGTTCCTTCTTACTTTTGATGAGATCCTTCTGCTTGAGGTGATAGCTGTGTTGTAATGTGATAGATTCTAAGGCAACGGACGAGGCAGTCGATTTCATTGCGTCCAAGAGAAGTTCAGCAGCGTTGTGGTGGCATTGCATTGCGTCATCGTATCTGTTGTTTATAAGATGTGCTTCAGCGCGACGATGCTGTTGATGCGCCTGTAAAGGGTAGGTTTATTGTAAGTTTGCATTGAAATTGGGAAACGTTACATCAAAATAAGTTCAAGGTTCGGAGAATGAGAACATACCAAATTGAGTGGATGGGACTCCATAGCTTCGCCACTGTAGGTACTGTATCTATTTTCTATCTACGAAGGGACATACAAAATTAATCGTTTATTATTAAGAGTACTTGAATTCATTTAGAGTGCCAAATATTTTTATTTGTAAACCTAAGCAATAACTCGAAAAGTTCTTTGTTTTTGTTTGATTTTTATTGTGACATTGACGTATTTGACGTCATACTCTACTCAACTCATGTCACTTAGCCGTCATCATGAATTGATTTCTTGACTGTCACCGTGTATTGACTTTGACATTATTGTTTTTTTACAACTAGCTGAT
The DNA here is from genome assembly GCA_939531255.2 of Thera britannica. NCBI lineage: Eukaryota > Metazoa > Arthropoda > Insecta > Lepidoptera > Geometridae > Thera > Thera britannica. The sequence goes on from OW618034.2 coordinate 21,924,802, forward strand.
GAAACAAGCATAAAGGCCCACCCGGGCCCACCGCGATGTTAGTGGTAAACATCGCCTCTAACAAAGCAATGCCTCGAAGATCACAGACATCAGGAACGTGCCCTTCGATGCACTGCCCTGCGTCCATCAGCTTGAGGCATACAGATGTTCAGCCTCACATTCCAGTAATTTCACCAACTTGCTCAAGTCGTACTACCGCCTAAATCGTACCTATTACGGAACGGTACCTGAACTATTTAGTTGAGCCAACAAACGTAAACAAGCGGATCGCGGTCCGTCTTCGTGAAGCAAAAATAATGAAAAAGTAAGTTTTTTATACAGTTTTCATTCAAATTTTTGACTCATTTGTAAGCTTTTTATGGCAGGAATGTAATTCTTACCTTTTTTCTTTGTTAACATGTATTTGTAAAACTTATCTGGCAATCGTTTAGGCATACTCAAACAGAAGAACGTTTAAGGTTTTGTCAGTAGTTTTAGTTTTTAACTTTGAATACTCAGCTGCTTAATTCGTACCTTCGCAAAATTCCTTACTCGTACCTACCGGTACGACCAGAAGATCGTGAAAATTGGATAGGTACATTACCTATGTTCTGGAGTTGAAAGTAAATTACAGAAAATGTTTGTGATATCTGTGTTCAATCTCGATATGTTCCTAAGCATCATATTATTTTTCAGATTTTATATTCTATGTGTTATTTACTTTCGTAGTCATTAGTTTTGTCTTAGTAACTATCAAAAAAAAGTTTTAAGTTAATATCAGACTAAATTGTTTGTTATATTTAAGTTGTTTATTGTGATCTCTAAATAGATAATGAGTATTTTTCTATAGTTAAACACGTGTTAAATAAAGTCAATTTTCCAAGTACGACTAAGGCTATAGGTGGTACGAATTAGGAGACTAGGCGCCTTAATCGTACCGAAGGTATGTTTTTGAAAAACGTTAATATACCTACTTTAATAAAGGATTTTCAAGTTTCTATGATTGTCGATTTAAAGGCTAATAAATAAAGATTTAGTAGATGCAGAATATTTCGTTTTATTCCCATTGCACTGAAAATAATAGTATTATTTCCTTAGGGGGTACGACTTGAGCAACCTTACCCTACTCCGACAGTTCCGACACCCTTCAAACCAAAACCAAGCAATGCCGCTTCACGGTAGAAACAGGCATGGTGGTAGTACTTGGTGGACTACTACTACTACTACTGTTGCGATTGCGAGCTTCCTTTTTACATGCATTTTTTAACATTACATAGAATGTTAAAAAACGGCATGTAAAAAAAAACTACGCATTCTCCCTGTTCCCGCGCTTTGAGAGGTCAGGCTTATAATTCAGTAATGGGTGCCCGCTAGCTGCTGTTATTTACAGTAAGTACCTATAGATTATTTTAAAAGATTCAATTTATTATAAATGATAAAAAAATATTATTATAATAGTTATAATTCCTTTAGGTTTTAAACAAAAAATATTTTGAATGGTTCAATTTTTTTTTTTTAATACTATTTTTGGGCTATAAAAGCTCCATGGGTGGTGGTCTCGTCTCGATATGGGTAGTTAGCGATCGCTAACTAAAAGCTCACTAAATATTTATTACTATTACTGGAGCTTAGAGAGCCCCATTTCATAACATTCAATATTAGGTATACCTACTTATTGTTATCGCTTATCTGGCGTACCTATTACCTACCTTCTTACATGCTTAAGGCTACTACACACAGTGCCGGCGGCATACAACGCCCCGCCGCCGGCTTTGCCGCACAAAGGAGCTTGTATTGCCGGCATAGCCGCTCGGCATGAACCCGGCGGCATTGCCGCCGGCATGTGTGTAGTAGCCTTTACAGTGTTTTCAAAATACCAAACCTGTTTATGCAAGTAAGTTTGTAAATACCTAAAGTACAAAAACTTAGGCAACAACCAAATTTTTTTTTCTTGTTTCACAACAATTTTCTTTCAGTCGTAGCTAGCTCTGCTAACAAACAAAGGCGAAGATGTTGGGATTATTAGTTGCAGTTTCAGTTTTTAGGTCTGCGTTTGGAGTGACGTCACAATGTTCTATGACGGAAGTGAAGAGTCTTCTAGAAGGCTGTGATCGGCTGACTGGGCTGAACATGACCAGCGTTGGGGGAACCATCGTTAATGACCACAATTGCGATGTTATGCTGCCGAAGCAAGTCTTCATGGAGGAGCCTCTGTTTCAATATGATTTGGCTGATTCGGTAATATATTTTATACTACACCTGCTTGGAAAGTACCTTGATACTTTATCAAATTTACGGTAGAAAGTACGTCATTGCATATCGAACAAATATGCGGGGAGAAAACGCATCTGAGCGGGAGAGAAAAGTGTATGAAAATCCATTTCTTACGTGGTTTTTCTTTCTTAATTTTGGGTAAGACTATGCGCCGGTAACCTAAATGTCAAAAGCCAAAAAGTTTTTACAGTGAGTTTTTATCTCAAAGTTCGCAAAATGACACTGGCCACTATAGTCGGATTTTTAATTAGACGATACCGACTGACATGAGCTAATGTCACTTTGTAAAATAATGTTGCCATATTTAAAGTAATAGTGCTGCGCCCAGTTCTCGTTCAATCAGATGAATGAACAATGAGTGAATAGTTAATCATTTCAAACTATAAAATAATATTGAAATTTGTATAAAAAAATGTATAAAAGTGCTCTGATATATACGTTACTTGTAGTATGTAACTACAATCAGTTATTTGACGGTTTATTACAAAGCGCGACCTGGCGACTAGTGCCAACACCGATGAACGCCATGCGCGTCGGTCACCATTTTGTTTGTAATTCGGCTTCTAACCTCTGGTCTGATAGCACGAATGTTTTTCTGCGCTCACGCTGTCTAATTATTATTTTTGTAAAGTTTTTCGTTACGTTGTGTTTGTGGTAATTGTTGTGTATTTTGTTGCTATATTGTTTCGTGCGAACGATATGGATCCTCAACCAAGCACGTCAAGTCAAGTTCGGCACACTAAATATTCACTAGAAAAACGAGGCAATTTCATGAATTCAGGAGTTATTTCAATCATTCACTTTGTCACAACACTATTTTTATTTCATCAAAAACTGACAACACAGTAAACGTCAGCTAGCTTCGTCTAATTAAAAATCCGAGTATAGCTGTGTGTTGGATGGTGTCGGGCTGGCAGTGCGACCCTGCGGCGGCAGGATAAACAATTTGAAAAAAGATTATTGCAGAAAATTGCAGACGCCATTTCCAATTTGCGTGTTTGTTTGAGGATTCAGTTTTCGTAGAATTTATTTTCCTTGTAGGTGTAGTATAAAGCACTATGTATCACTCGAGAGAAACTGCGATTCCCGATCTCGGGTGTTTTAAAGCCAGGTGTTTCAAACGACACCCTCAACGGTAATCGGTCACTTTCTCCTCTCGGTGAACAATGTACTATACCTACTTATCTAGCTAAAAGTAGGTAATAGTGTCCTGCTGCTTTCAGTAGGTATTCATGAAGAACACGTTTTCCAGAAAAAGTTCTACACAATCATAATGGCGGATCCCGATGCACCGCCTCAAATAGATGGCGAATTCTTTTTGCACATGCTGAAGTCTAACATTCCTGTGAGTATTTACTATTCCTACCTACGAATAAAATGAACATCACCACCAAAATAAATGACAAATAAAATTCTGCGTTTACAGGGTCTAGCACTAAAAGCAAAGGAGAGCAGCAAAACTGTTGGAATTGACTACAGAGGCAAGTACAGTTGGATACAGCTCAAGCTATCTATAAACAAATAAAAATGACGCTTACTGCAAGGACTTAGAGCTATCATTGTTTATTCTGATGCGTATCCTTGTGTACCTACCTATTTTCAAAAAATATATCACGAATCGGTATGTATGTACGAGCAGGCGCCAGAGATCGATAAGTGGTTGCACAACCTGTGATCATAGAGCATGCAACTGTGCCGATATATTGGGTGTCAAAACTCTCAAACCATGGTAAATATCCCACTGTTTATAATAATTTATAAAAATAGTAAACCTGAAAGTATTTTGTTTCAGGGTACAAACCGCCAGCGCCACCTCGCGGCACTGGTACGCACCGTTACATCTCCTTGCTCTACGAGCAAGCCGACGGCAACAACTTCCTGCCCACAGTGCCGAGCTCGCGGTATCGCTTCGGACTCGCCAAGTGGCTGCTCGGCAAGAACCTCTGCGGCCCTGTCGCGGGAACGCAGTTCCGATCCGAATTCTAGATGGCGCTAGTAGTAGTTAAAAGTTCTAATGTAGAGTTTATTTTAGTGTATTATAATATAGCTATCGACATACTACAATCGCTCTTGTGTCCTATTATAACAACGAAAACGGTTTACCCTTCATCATCAGCCTATATCAGTCCATTGATGACGTAGGTCTCTTCAATGGTGCGTCACTGAGCCCAGTCTTGGGCTCTTCTCCAGTGTTTGACAGCTACATTTCCCTGATCATCGACCCACTTTACTAGAGGGCTCACAAGGCAGAGCTACTAACTGAGCTGGGAGGCTAGTCATAAACGCGGTCTCCACTCTAGCATTCGTTTCTCCTTCATACTTACTTGATAGTAATAATTTACACAAGACGAAGCTATATTTTTTTTCTCTAACTAGGTACCTATTAGAAGCGAGCAGTTTTATAAATGGCGGCACGAGCCGTGCGTAGGTTGCGCTGCGCTTGCACGCGACTGCCTCTCACCCAAACATCATCAAGCTCTGATGCTGTAGCAAGCAGCAGCTTTGCCGCCAAGCTTATTAAAACTCACCGAGCATAGACAACTTCTGATTTCAACCAATCACCTTCAAATCTTTTTTCAAAAATTGCAGCCCATTGGTTGGAATTAGGAGTTGTTTATCCTTGGTGATGGTCACAAAACTTGGCGATAAGGCTGCAAGGGCTCAGTTGAAGTTGAAAGTCTCCAACTACCTAAGTATTTCACAATAAGGTTCGTGAGTTACGTTACGATTACGACTGTTTCACCACTTTTATTATCATCATTGGCTTCATCAAAATAAAGTGCATTTTATGTGATGGGTAGGTTAAGTTAATTCTCAGAAAGCCGTGACCCGGGTGGTCCTTAGTGTTTTATATGGGTACTTTATGTCAAAGTATAACGTCGCTTGTTTTCGGACGCAAACAAAGTGCCCAAATCCTTTAATTTATTCTATGATAGTGTCGTTAATCAAGATATATTTCAGCACTGGAGAGGAGATAGACAGGTACTTGTAGGTACAACAGGTTCTAATTATTATCAGCTTTAGAATGAACAGGAACTAGGGTGGGTACGTGGAAAGCCATACTGGAACTTCACTGCTAGGTATTATTATTTTTGATTTGTAAAAAGATCAAACAAAACACGGTAGGAACCAAACCGTAGTTTGTTGCGTGTTCTTCTAGGCTTGGTTGCGTGGCACTGGCACCTAGAGCTAGACCCGAGAACTCGGTGGGTGAAATCGTTCTTCCTGGATATTTAAAGATAACAGCGGTCTTCTTGAGCTTGATGATGATAATTGTATTTTATATCATTAGTGCTGTTAGCCGGTTTTGGGAATAGGACATCTATACTCGGACCGAGCGACACATCACTAGGGAAGAGGGAGTGAAGATGGCGTCTTAATGGTAGTTGTGATTGTTTGAAGTAACATAGAGTTGTAACTTTATTCAATGAAGAGTTTTGTCGTAACAGTACATTAGGTAGTTCTTATGACTCACACCATAAAATTATTGATGATTATGAATTATTATTGTCGGTAACCGCAAAAGGTTTGATCTCGACGACAAAGAACATCGTGGCTGCTCCAATCAATGACTGCTTTGTTTATATTCTACGAAAATACAATCGCAGAAATTGTTTTGTTTGTCTCATTACCTATTTATACACATCAATGACGTCAATAATTGTTATGGACTCAGAATATAGGTTATGGGCGCCAATTAGGGAAATAATTATCAGAGAGAAAAATAGGTAACATCAATAAAACTCGCCCAGGGCGAGTTACGCACGTAATAAGTACCTACACACGATAGGGTTTCGTAGGTGGATGCTACGTTAATTTTTCGTATTTTTTACTAATAATAAATCCTGAAGTGCTGAAAAAACTAAAACATTATTTTACTGATGAATCTTAAAGTGCGGAAATACTAAAACATACTTTCACATTTGTCACTATAAAATTGACAAAATGATGTTTGGGGTCATGCAATTCAAATATAAAAATGTCGTGTGTTTTTGACAGGAAGCGCGTCTATCGTAAATTGATCGAGATGTCTCTCAAAACACTAAATAGCTGGACCGGTTTGTCGTGTGCGCGCGCGCCGGAAATACCGCACCTCGCGCTTGTGTAACTTGTGACATTTTTATATTAATTTAGATATTATACCTAGGCGGTCATAATCGAATGGTATAAATTAAGAGGTAATTAAAGTTATAGATAGGAGGTTAAGAACTTATTTGAATCTATATTATGTACATAGCAAAATACCCATGTGGGTAGGTGATTATCGGGTAAAACTCGAAACGATCTGAATAGTCAAAAAAAAAATATAGTAGTAGTAGGCTGAAATATTTTTGACAAGCCAGAACAAGCAAATTAGAGGCACATTTTTATATCTCTCTTCCGTATGACTCCGTTGAGTATCTAATTCCATAAACTGAAGCATTCTACAACATTAATACATATTATAATCCGTACCAATGTACCATCAGTTTGTGTTGCAAGCCAAAGCCTTAAAGCTCTCTAAAGCAATAGGTAATAGTTGCCAAAACCTCCAAACAGCTTCCTTCCGGTCGCCTACTCAACGCCCACCTACCTCGCCCCCGCAAACACATGCTATCAGTTTAACAATATAGAACTTTACATAGTAGTCAATTATATTATTATTATCAGAAATTATAATAATAATAAAAAATAAATATGAATTGTGGACAATCCACACAACACTATCTAGCACTAAATTGGGGAGAGCTTGTATTATGGGACCAGATGGCTAATATTATACTAACATGCATATTTTTTTTGTAAATACATACTTAGAATACAATATAACACCCAGACAGATAAGAGAACAAATATACAAATGTTTGTTCTCGGTGGGGATCAAACCCACGACCTGCGACACAGAAGGCAGAGCTACCAACTGAGCTGAGAGACACTGGTCTCTGTAAAATTGCAAATAATCGGATCAGATGATCTTATAAATTCGTTTTTTTTCTATTATTTTCTGTAATTTTTCAGTGTAGTACTCAAATACTCGTAAGAACCTAAGTACATTTTTAATTGGGGTAAGTCATGACGACTGGTACTGTCACAGGACATAGCTTCTTCAAGGCATTGTCACAGAAGAAAAGCAACTCATTCAAGTATTTACCACTGTAGTGTAAACAGTCGCAAAATTATAAAGGTACCACGGAATAAGGTCCTTGACTTCATGGGTGGGTAGATAAGGTGCATTCACAACCTAATATCAGAAAATTTTGCAGTATTTTAGTTAAGTAGACTGGAGTTTACGTGGAATCGCAAATTCGCAATGAAGGCCATTGACCTAAGCTTTCTTATAATTTATTGTTGAGATATTTGCGCAAACTATATATCTTAATCATTTTATGGTGACTATAATTATTTATAACCATTACTCGATCTCTTTATTGCTATAGGGGGAATCGAGTAGCTATGCTTAATTATAAATAAGTAATAAAAAGGTTATACCAAAAGATAGATTTGCACTAACATCTATTTAAGTTCGCAATGCTACCATCCCAGTAGGCCTACCACAAGCATTGTTTGGCTCTGTCTCTGGTTTTGAGTCTGTGTGAGTGCTGACTAAATAAATCCTACATCGAAACGATACACACACACAGTAATAATACACTGGTCAGAACTCTCCACAGGCTCAAAACCAGAGCCAGACAGAGATTGTGGTAGGCCTACTAGATCCTCTGATTCACGTATAGAGAGTGATAATATGCCTTCAGTTTGACCCAGCACGTGCAAAGGTCAGCTTCAGAAGACTGAACTTAGCATCAGAAATTAGTACTTCTGCCTACGCAACGTTTGAAATGTCTTTTCATTCACAATTTATGCTTCATTGCTAAGTGGATAAAGCGAAGTGCATGCAGGTTCAGTTCCAAGCCAACCCGCTATACTCGATCCTTCAGAAAAACGTTTTTTAAGTTATTCAGTGAAGTTACAAAACAAACAGATTGCCTAAATACCTACCTTTATGTAGAGCTATTTGTACCTGTATATTGAGAGGCTTGTCTGCTCATCTAGCAAAGCTTACGCGCTGAACCATTTTGTCTGACTGTAACACGCACACCATTTTTAGGGTTCCGTAGCCAAATGGCAAAAACGGAACCCTTATAGATTCGTCATGTCTGTCTGTCTGTCTGTCTGTCTGTCTGTCTGTCTGTCTGTCTGTCTGTCTGTCTGTCTGTCTGTCCGACCGTGTCACAGCCATTTTTCTCCGAAACCATAAAAGCTACACTGATGAAACTTGGTGAGTAGATGTATTCTGTAAACCGCATTAAGATTTTTACACAAAAATAGAAAAAAAACTATAAATTTTGGGGGTCCCCATACTTCAAACTGCAACACAAAAAAAAATTTTTCGTCGAACCCATACGTGTGGGGTATCTATGAATAGGTCTTCAAAAATGATGTTGAGGTTTCAAATATCGTTTTTTTCTAAACTGAATAGTTTGCGCGAGAGACACTTCCAAAGTTGAAAAAAGTTGGTCCCCCCCCTCTAACTTCTAAAATAAGGGAATAATAAAACTAAAAAAAATATATGTTGTACATTACTATGCAAACTTTCAACGATATTTGGTTTGAACGAGATCTAGCCCGTAGTTTTTTTTTTATACGTCATAAATCGTAAACCGCAATTTACCTTTCGACGAACTACAAGAACCTGTTTCCTGTTTATTTTCTGTATATTATGTTACTTGATGCTACGGAACCCTTCATGGGCGAGTCCGACTCGCACTTGGCTGCTTTTTTCTAATATGTATTGTATTCTATTTTAGATGTAATTACGCTTTGTTTTTTACATTTTCCTCATTTTTTGTTTTTTGTGTGTTTATATTCTAGACAAATAAATTATTTATCTATCTATCGATATTTTTCTGCATCACCAAACTGGACAAAATCCTCGAATAAAAACACAAGAAGAGCTTTTTATTAAAATTTTTGAGCAGTGGTCATTTTTTACCTACCATACTTTTAAAGAGAAATCCGAGTTGAAACAATCGTCAGGTGCAAGAGTGGGTCTGGTTAGAAATAAGCCCAAGCACTTGTACAAAATCATATATATGTAACTGCGTTAGATAAGCGACAAAGAGAGTCTATTGCCTCGCCAAATACAGAGTGTTTCCATGGCCGAGATAAACGCGTCATAGTTAAATCTAAACGAAGGCTAACTGGAGGCGTTAGAAGCAATTAAATTAATTAATTATTTCCTTTCAGATTCGCTTAAATACATCAAACGGTGATACAGCGAGATAAAACGCGATTGCTTCGAAGATGTTAATATATTTTGCCTTTTACGATCAAGCTCATAAAAAAACGTAAACAGTATAAATATTTATAGGTTGGGCTACAGGTAATGTTAATTTTGCTTAGAGAGTCTGCTCCAATTGTTTGAATTTGGAAACCCAGCACATTTTCCTTGTTAGTTATTTAAGTATGCGGTACCGTGTTGCTAAGGTATTATTTAATCATTGACAAGTGGACAAAATAGTACTGCGGTAGGTCTGATCACCGCGCTGGCCTACCATGTTGCAACAGTAGGAAAACAGTCCACATTCTAAGTTCTACTCCACACAAGTTTGTCAATCGCCTGTTGACATTTCGTGTTAGCAAGGGTCGGCGGCATCGGCTGATTTCGGCCGTGACACAAGACGTGCGTACGCCACAAATTCGCCGTTCATTGATAAAAACAGCCGCCCACACAACGGCGGTGGAGGCTCCATTCACCGGCGCCGGTTCTTGCGCAACGCGCATGCGCCTGCACCCCGCTCCCCGCAAACCCGCACCAACCTTCGAACAACAACTGCCTTCCGCAACGGTTGTCGCCGTTTCGCTAGAATACGTCAAATTGAACTCAATCTTTGATGCTACATGTCGACACGTGCATGTGAAATAGTTTAACCTCATCGCACGTTTCATTCATGTTGGTACGATCGCAATAAAATAGAGGTGAACGCTTCAAGGGAATTGCTTTGAAAAAGTATTTAGAAACCTACTGGCCGGTTACATTGGCTATGTATCTAGTTGCTAGATTCAGAAGAAACCTGTGTTAGTTAAGTGGGCTCTGCAGATTATGCATAGTCCGTAGTCGAGCACACTCCTAACAAACGGTAGTATTTAATTAAGTGTACCTACTCATTTGTAAATGAAGCGTGTTCCACAGCATTTATTAGTTTTCTAATCTTCTAATCCCCTCATTTGTCACGATTAAAAACAAATCTGGTCGGATACGTACATAAAGTGGATGTTAACGATGCACTTACATCGCGAACATTAACTGCGCCATAAATGGCCGTAGGGAATCTCTATTGAGATTATCGCTTCTCATAGCATAGTATTAAATTACTGGGACACAGGTAGGAGTCGCTTTGCTATCACATTAACGTCTGGAAGAATCATACCTGGATTATAACTAATTGGTGTTATATTTAAGCAGATTAACTGGTTAGATTGTTAATCTTATCATAATAGCGTGATCCTAAAAGTGTCGTAAGTTATCGATCCAGTAATTGCCTCCCATGACATTGTTGGTTATCGATATTTTAATTTGATTCGAGTTATGAAAATAATTTTTGGAGACCATCGTGATTTAAAATTACCTTATTATAATATATTTTTTTACTTTTTTCTCAGCTCATTTGGTAATAGCTCTGCCTTCTTGCGCCTTAGGTTGTGGGTTCGATCCCCAACAAGAACAAGTATTTGTATGGTTAACACAGATGTTTGTTCTCTGTCAGTGTTGTATTCTTAGTATGTGTTTCCAAAACAAAATGTATTTAAGTATATACTACATCAGCTATATATAATATATAAGACATTAGATAGATAAAAGAGTCTGCTCCGAAATAGAAATGCTTTGATATTAGGTACCTCTGGATTAACGGTTAACATTTAATTGCTTACTAATAAATGACGTTATTGAGCAAACGTATAAATATTTAACTAAGAAAATACTTTAATACAGTTTCGTTAACTAATTAGGTATCCACGCCCAAATGTATTTGCATTTCATTAATATAAATACGCATAATTAAGGCAAGTTTATGTGTCATTATTGTCACATATGGTATTGAAGACACAGATTGTAAATGGCTCAAAGCTACCCACGTCTATCTTATACCTAATTGGTGAATTATTATAAGTTCAACCCTGGAAATAATATTTCGGTCGTTTAATTTAAATGGAGCAAGTAGTCACATGAATGAATAATTATCTGCATGAATCAGAAGCAATATTATCAGAAGTGATAATATTTGGTTTCCTAAGAAAACCTTTTTTTTAAATACACAAAAAAAACTTCCTTTGTTATAGGCGATGGTTACCACTTAACATCAGGTGCTCTATATGTTTTTTCCATCAAAAAATTAAAAAAAAGGTTTTTGTAGTAAGAACCTTACTTTTATAAAGTGTGTAAAATACTAACCCGAAAAGTAACGTTCCACTAAACAGAAATCGGTCAGAAATAGCATACAATCAAAGGAATCATGAAAAGCTCACAATATAATTTTTTAGAGATAAACCATTTTTGTCTTAGTAGGTACAGGTTTCAGTGTGGCTGTGTATGCACCTTCAGTTTTTCATGAGTGAAATTTCTATACCCTGTTTATTACATCGGATTATTTTGCCCTAGTTTAAGGCATTTCTCCACCTCTAGAACACTAGTGAAACTCCAAGCGACTTTGTTCGGGTTAAATTCTTGCTTTTTCCAGCATACAAACTTCAACCACCGCTGCACCATGTTAGAGGTTGAGTTTTGGGAATGAAAGAAAGAAAGAAAAAATATTTATTTGCAAAGCAAAGCAAAACTCACACTAACAATATAAACTTAACAACTTATCAATAAAATACAGAGGTGAGCTTTGTGCGTCGGACTCTGGCTCAGCATATGTTGGTTGGCTAGCAACCAACGCTGGTCTTCCGACAGAGCCGGTTCGGCGATGAAATGCCGGAATGCCTTTCGCAGTGCAACCCTAGAGTATACCAGGAATCCAAACTCCAAATTTCATACTCCTATAGGCCCATTCGTTCAGGCTGTGCGTTGACTGCCAGTCAGTCAGTCAGTATCGTAAGAGCTTTATATATTTAGAAGATAAATGAAGGCCCAATATTATTGAATGTTCATTAGCATGTAATCGCGTTACCCAAATGCAGGTTAACGCACCTGAACCAGTTCGTAATTAAGAATGCATTTTATATTCATTAAAGAGCATTAAAACTTTCCTCTTAGCCGATACAATTTCAATAAAAGCAGCGCTAAGTGGTTCACTCCGATGTCATAATTATTAAGTTTGGGGAATAAAGTAGCACATTTCGACTTTATTTCGGACCCATAAAGCTTCTCTCTGCGCTCTCTGAGTCTTCGTTTACGAAATAGTAAGTTCTTTCTGCTCTAAAAAAAGCGTAGCTGTTTATAGAACAATAATCGAGCTAGATAAAAAGTAATTTCTATCAGTATCATAAAGAATTTTGACTACAGTATATTATGAAAAAGGCTATCAGTGGACTTTTTCAGGCTGATGGTCATTAAATTAAGTAGGGTTTACTATAAATATTAAACGAATAATATTTATGGGAATGACCCATAAATATTATTCGCACTTAAAAAACATATAATTTTCCATGTGTCCATTATTTTCGATCCATGAACTAAATCTGATCATGACGCAATCAGCACTAAAGCTCGCGTTTCGATTAAAGACACAACAACATTACGATTACGATTAAACAAGGTATTTCCATTTTGAGTACACTGCGCGGTAAGGATATCTCGACTAGAGAAGAAAATGTATGTACCGTGTCTCAATTGCACAGTGGTTATCACGCTGCCAGTTGCCACGCAGTGTAATGATGTGCCGTGTCGCAACTGCACAGCGGTTACCACGTTGCCACTCAGTGCAACCATGTACACAACGCATCAGACTATATACTGCTAGCTCATAATATGATTATGTCCTTGTATTTTACATTGTCTTTAGGTAACTTGAGCTGTATCCTTGTGTACCATGCCTTGACTGCTCAGCGGTTACCTCATTGCCAGTTGCCTCGCAGTGTAACCCAAAATCTCAATACCAAGCTTTGATTGCAGTTTTGCACAGTGGAACCCAGAATTAATTGACTATTCAAGTTTAAATAATGCATTCATTTATTGAAATGCAAACCTTGATAAACATAATGTTCGGCAATTCTATTTCATTCACAAGACAAGACTTATTTTCGAAGGAAGGTAAATTTAATATAATTCGGATAAGTAGGTATACAAATATATTTATTCTAATTTAGTAGTGTTATTGACTTCTCTTTTATAAACTAGGCTCCTATAATTTTATAGAACAGAAATTCATTTCAATGCTAAATTAAAATAAAAAAGATTCAAAAGTAATATAAAACCAGTGAGACAATATCTTCTAAATATCAGTCTTCTTCAGTGTACATGCAAAGTGTTTTTTAAAAGTAAACTATTAAAAACTATTATGTTGTGTACACTGAATATAACCGATGACCATCATTATTAATGGATGGCGTAGCACAAATGTCACGACTCGCCTTGTCAGTGTGAAGTCGCCGCAGCCTGGTCAAGGCTTTCATTTTTGTTCATAATATTGCAAAGTGACTGTCGCTTGAATGAACTTCTACTCAGGGTCAGACATATTACTTTGGCACTAGAGGTACAAGAGCTTATAGTAAGCAGGCCAATGCAACTAAGCCCAAGGACATGAGCGATCGCGGAAGTTGGTGGATGAAGAATTGTTCGTCTTGGAAATGCACAGGTATTCCCTACACTCGTAGGTATACATTTTCAGGAAGAAATATTCTTAGGTTTTGGCTTATGTCAAGCGCTGGATTCCTTCAGGATGATGGTGATACTCATAAAACTATATAAATAATAAAACAATCTAACAATATCAAACATCGTGCACAATCCACACAACACTATCTAGTCCCAAATAAAGCAGAGCTTGTACTATTGGTAACCAAATAACTGATATAATAATATATATATATTCGTTTTTTTGTAAGCATATACTCGTAATAAGAATACAATTCTAAGTTTTTGTAGGACAAACTCAGCCGTCATTTATAAAAATGGGATAATAATAGACGACTCAAAGTTCAGACCACAAAGCTCTGTCAAAAGATGAACTATAATTATTAAAAATGTGTAACAATAACAACAAATAGCAACAGATCTAATTAAAAAAGAAAAAAGTTGGGTTGTGTTGCATATCCGGAAAAGCATTAAGAAGCTTTAGTAAGTAAATGTTGAATCCTAAGAGGCTAATGATTACCTAAGCCGGAAGTGAGAGGCAGTTGGTGTGAATGGAACAATACCGGTTGTGCTGGGACAGATACTGTTACTAGGTTCAATGCTGTCTCATCACTGTGTACGGTTAGCACTGTTGCTTGCTCTGTGGTGTGATGGAACAAATTAATGTAAATGTAAAATAAACGTACGTCTGGAACGTGCCCTATGATGCACTGCCCTGCGTCCATCAACTTGAGGCATACAGATGTTCAGCCTCACTTGCCAGTAATTTCTAAAAACTTTAAAGATTTAATTAATAAGTGGGCTTGCTAATGCTATAGCACTACTACGCTTGGCATCAGGGGTTACTTCCTTCTCACGATGCATTCTTTAAGGTTTACCATAGTCCCTACCAGCAAACAAATGCCAGCTATTTTAGTCTACAGCCTACGAGTTGTTATCAGCTTTCACGCGATCAACTATTTGCTCCAATTTACTATCTTGCTAATGTATCAGCGTAAATTAGCCATGCTGTATTAGCGAACAATTTATTTGTTTTATGACGGCGCCTACGGACTCATGTCGAGTTTTGATAACCTACATTTGCCACACGCACGTTTGTGGCGTTATGGTCATGAATATGCTGCTAGTAAAATATGCAACTCTCAGCCTCTTCAACTCTCTTACCATTTATAACTAACTGGGTAACGGCTAGTGAAATAAGAAACTGTGTTTTATATATGTTTTGAGAGGCCTGCGTTGTGAGTTGTGACCTTAAAATCTCCGTCAACACTTTGAACCACAAGCCTTAAACGAAGTGCTTTTATTAGCATATCAATCGGTTATGAGACTAGCCAGTTGGCATCGTGTGCATATAAACTTGTGTGCAAGTACCACTATTCTGTAGGCACAAGATGCGTGCTTGTGGGGGCGGTGCATGAATGGAACCCGCGTGATTCACTGAGCCCATTCATAAAGACGCGTGTGCATCATGCCTTGGAAATCAATTCAATGCCACTTATACTGCGCAATATTAGTGCTAACTTGTTTCATAGCCGCAAATTGAATGGGTAAAGGATTGAAAGATGTCGTGTTTGATGTTTTTCACAAAGGTAATAAAATATTGACTGGCCTCTCAGCTCAGTTGGTAGTAGCTCTGCCTTCTGCGCTGTAGGTCGTGGGTTCGATCCCCCCTGAGAACAAATATTTGTGTGATGGTGAACGCAGCTGTTTGTTCTCTGTTTGGGTGTTACATTGTATTCTAAGTATGTATTTACAAATAAAAACTGGTGCCCATAGTACAAGCTCTGCTTAATTTGCGGCTAGATAGTGTTGTGTGGATTGTCTGAAATATTTACTATTTATTTATTTATTTTATATTTTATGTTTGTATTTATTATTAAGGTCGATACCTACATATTTATTTTATTTATCAGTGTCATAAACCCATGATTGTGCAATGTATTGTATGTAAGTAACTACTTACATCAAGTTTGCATTTTCTGTTTCGTACTTCAATTGTGAAAGTTGATTTTCTCTCTTATACTTACTCTTGTACCTACTTACAGTGATTTTATGATACTAGCCAGTCTCTAAACAAATAACAATAACTTCACATAGTATAAACGTTCTCTAAGGTGGTCAACTCAATCCACGATACCATTTTTAAATCGAAGGTTATGAGATTTCAACCCATAGATTCTGGGATAGCATTTAACTGGATGGGTAATTGTTTGTGAACGGGCTATTAAACTCATATAATGGCTTTTAAGTCCATATTAAAGAAACCTAACGAAAATAATGGCTCAGTCTTGATGTGAGATGCTATTGAATTTTGAATGCATACAAAGCATGAATGAGCTATAATATTGCTTTATTCTGAAATTAATATCAAAACTGAAGAACGATTCTCATGTTCATTTAGTTATAGGTATGTACGATTTTAGGTATTGTGTCAAAGATTACACGAGCAAGAAGGGAGTGAGCAAGTGATAACGAATGATAGAGGTGAGTGAAAAAAGAAAACCTGTTGTGCCGACCCCACTTAGTGAGGGGTAACGGCAAGAAGAAGATGATGATGATGATGATGAAGTAGGAAGGTATTGCATTATCATGTATTTATGGAAAACAACGAACAATGTGTGAACAGGTAGTCGAACATACCCATACAAGTGTTCAAACAACAGCGCTAAAAGGAAAATATACCAGATTAGTTGCTACTGATAGGTATATTTATTACTTACAAAGTAGGCGAAGTATTTGCATTGAGAAATAATCACGACACAAATGGGACGCATTCCGTTGAAATCTCCCTAACAAGAACTCGTATAAGGCCGACTCAGATAAGCATAATAGGTAGGTAAACAATAAATAGTGCAACAAGGCGTGCAATTATGTTTACAATTTAAAACAGAAGAAGATAAGCCAGAGTCCGCAGCATGGTCTCAACCTTCCCAGTACCTACCTCTATTCTGAGATTGGTATTGTGTTGCGCTCACTGACTTTCATGCAGTGCGAGCCCGCTTTCGTATAGGAGCACAAGACATCTCAATATTATGCCCACAAGAGGCGCTTATCATTAATAACAAAAGCCATGCAAAAACTGCTCGATCTACGCAAACGTCAGTGGCGCAACTCGGTACAAAACTTAGAATATGGATACAGAAATCTTTCGCAATGTAAACAAGATCCGATTAGATCTGTCTGTGGATAATCTAGACTTATTTATTAACACCTGTTCGAGCCTTTCCAATATTCATAATTCACTATAGGAAATACGAGTACAGCGCACCTAAAAAGGCACTAGCTTATTTGTATAATCATTTGCTATGAATTGAGTAGCATCTTGATTGCATTGAATAAGTAAATGTCAGTTTTATTAGCTGTAGCAAACTGTTTGATTATTTAATTTTAATGAGAAAATGATTGCTAGTTTTGGAACTCGCATTCAATATTGTTGCAATGCCTTTGTTGCATCGTTTTATCTATAGAAGTTACGTCACCTTAGTAACTTTGCCAGTGGGTGTAACATAGGTAATGTAGGTACGTCATGACAAGTTCATAATCTGTTTTCGGTCACGATCAAACAGAAGGTAAACCACGTAATAAAATTCAATTTTAAGTTTCAGAATTTTAATTCTTTAGAAGCCTTTTAAAGTGACAGAGCTTCGTAAAATTACTTTTGAACGTATCGTACATCTGGATAAGTAAGCAGGTCTCATAAAGAAGTCGGTAGCAGTTCTCAGATGGCTATCTCATAACAACCTGTCTAGGTTTAGCTTGTCGCCTAGTCAGCTCTGACTTTTACCGACGTCGAACGAGCAAACTGTGAAAACCTACTTACACGCTGTGGAGTGGCTTTTCAATTTAAAATTAAGTATTTTCTTGCTCACAGTAATCCATGAACCGAGAGAGTAGTTTGCAATTAATTAAACCAACTTCGTTTACGCACAGAATTGACAAATCGGGAACGTGCTTGAAAATATGCACAAAAATATATTAGGTTGTGCAACTATAAGTGAGGTAACTGTGTCACTATGCCAATAGAAGTTGGCTCAGGCCACTTGTAAGAAACCACGAACCTGCCAACAGGAATACGTAAGTAATGCAAATTAACAGTAGCAATCAATGTGGTACCTTATGTAATACCTATAATATAAAACCTATTTACTAAAAGGTATTTATTTTCACGAACTCTTTTGAATAAGCAACAAAACCTGCTGTAGCAACAAAAGTTGTTCAAATGTTCGCCATAGTGTAATAATTTTGACGGAATGCAAATAGTTTTTACGTAAGTTGAGTTACACTACATTGTCCTACCAAAAGTTTAGCACGTGCTATGGTAAAATGAGCGCGTACCCACGCCTACAGGTTGGATTCGTGAATGGATCAGACAGAGCCTCGGCCGGAGGCTGTGATCTGCTGGTTACGACAACGTCGCCTACGTAGAAGCACAGAAGGCCGCCAACTTTCATTCATGCCATTGCAATATGAAAATCTACAACCTGGGTAATAAGGAAATGGGAAAAATAATAGGCCCGCATCAACTACCGTATCTTACGATTTTTAGAAAGCAATTGCTGGCTGGTGGTCGACGATAGTGGAGTTGCAAGCGAGAGAAAATTAATTAATATTGAACGAGGCTTACAGTGATTTGTAGTAAATGAAGAAAGATCCAGCAATATTTCTTGCTTTTTAAATTAACGCGATCGCTATGCATAATTACATAGAACAAACTGGTATTTATCGCGAATAGAGGTAATCGCGTTAAATACTCGTTTGTTTCATATAATTATCTTTCTTGCTGTAAGAGTATTGATATTTTCTTTAGATCATGGCCTAAACATTTTCAGTTTCCTCTCCTTCTATCCTTCAAATTTCTTAACCTTCAATATAAAAATATGTTTGCTATGGCGTCACAAAACGACTCCTAATTCTTAGAAAAACAAAGATTTAATCAAACGGCGCGGTTTTTGAGTGCAAATAATTTCACACGGTCTTTTGTTTAGTTTATTTGTTCCTCCAAGATTTGTTCAAATCATTACTAAATCCCATCGTGCGATTGAGAATGTGCTAAACAGGACGGCGTACTTTACGCTTTATCCGTTGTTAATTTTACATAAGTAATACCAACACGATATAAAAAAAACTTTAGCTCAAGTTAGATTGAAAAGAAAAAGATTTCATAATGAAAGTATTACTAGGGTATTAATCGCGTACATTACCTTATTTTATTAAGTGTTATGATCTCGAAAGTTTAATAAGAAGATTTCATAATTCAACTAACTTGTAAACAAAAAAATTGTTCAATCAATAAAACTAACTTCTCTAACGTCTATTAAACGTTTTAAATCATCTAGCCGGACAACTTCGAGTTGCCGATGGCGTCCAAAATATTCTTCTCGTTCATTGACACGTGCCAAACCAGTTTTCGGGCGAGTTTTACTGAATGGCCGCTTCCTTTGTGAAGTAAATATTCAAATGTTGCGATTAATTCATGGCTAGATAGTGCCTTGCTTTTATGAATGGAAGCCAATGTGCAGTTGTGTGGGTGAGATACTGTTGTACTATGCACGGCACGGCACGTGCACACACGTGTATTAGGATTTGCATACTGGCCTAGGCGAGCCACGTGCTGCCTTCGTTTCGAGGCGCAGTTACCTTTTTAATATTCGAGAAGTTAATTTCCAATTTAAATGATATTTGAAAGTCAATAGCTCAAATGCACGCAGGAAATGAAATCTTCAATGTTTGCAAGCTCATCCACGCAACTAGTTGTGATAGAGTAAAACTCGCATTCATTGTTTTGTGTATGTAAGTTGTTTTAAAAGTAACTGTAGTGTACTGGTATGCCATGCTTTTACGATACTATGGTACTTTAAAATGTAAGTAGTTACAAGTATTTCACAATTTTAGTGGATACTTGAGGCTGATATATCGGTTTTCTACTAAATATATAGACATACTTACACCTATCTAATAGATATATAAATATCTATTACATAAAATGGTCAAAAAAATGGATAAATAGGCCATTAATAAGCAATTATTCGGTTCGGTTTCAGAGGAACTTCCTCCCGCGAACACTCAGGCTGTGGAATGATCTCCCTGCTGAGGTTTTCCCTACGGACTATAGCATGGGGTTCTTCAAAAAGGGCGTTTTGAAAGTTTTAAAGGGTCGGCAACGCGCTTGTGATGCCTCTGGTATTGCAGACGTCCATAGGCTACGGTAACCGCTTCCCATCAGGTGGGCCGTATGCTTGTTTGTCAACTTAGTTGTATAAAAAAAAAAAAAATGGCCCATTTTTTTACCTAAGTATTTAGTTTGTTAGTGGATATTTAAATGGATAAGCAATGCAACTCCTTTATTGGACTCAAGAGAGGGTGGTCTTTGGTGGATTAGAGTTACATTGGGATTACGCAACGAATAAGTCCAATTGTGTACTAAAATATCATACCAATATCTATATTCGTATTGATACTACCTACATAATAATATGTATAGAATTATTCTTATTTATTTTTGTGATACGTAGGTAAATAATCTCCTCGTGGGCTCAAGAATAACAATAGCACGTGTATGACGCGTTCTATTTGCGATAAATCATTACTTTTGGTCCAACCTTGTACCGAAATAACTTTATTTTCGTGATCATTTGTTATTACTTATAGCTTTTATTTTTTTGTTATCTGGAAGTGCTAATGAGTATCAAAATACCTATGAGATAAATATAGAAAGCTTGTTATTGACAATTTCAGTGGAATGTTACAATAAGAAAATGCGTACGTAGTTCAAATCAATAAATCACAGAGTCAATATTATTATTTCCAAGTCACTAAATATTTTCAGCTCATTTATGCATAGGATGACGACGATGAAGGTCTTGAAAACCCTAAACTGAGAACAGAATCTATTCTATTAAGACCTACGCACAGCTAGGTCGCTGGCGATGGCGATCAGTGAAACGCTGTCAAGTTTGACAGCGATATTTGCCAGCGTTTCACTGATCGCTATCGCCAGCGACCTAGGTGTGCGCAAGCCTTTACGTTCTCTTTGGTGACAAATCCATTGGGATGTAGCCGCTTCTTGAAGCAAAATTTGAATTTGGAACTGTCCACCCACAATACTATTCCAAACTCAAACAACCAAAGTTCCTAGTTCAATGTTTTCTGTCATGACAGGTCAGAAAAAAATGTAGAATAATAATTTTGGACTCTAGGCAAAATAAACTCTATAGTGTGATGTAAAAAAACAGTTACGGACGGGATTGAGAAAATAACCATGGAAAAGAGATAATTGTTGTAACCTATAAATTATACTTTGTATTATAAGTTTTCAATCAAGTCCCTATTTAAAGTGCAGCGAAAAGATAATGATAAGAAATCTCAAAACCTCGAATTAACATAATCGTCCTTAGCGGGAGATGTCTACCATCTTGCTGAAACTAACTATTGAGATCTTAGCATTTTCTGTCCTATTCACAAATCATGCTAACTAGCCGCTTGTCCACCCTAGTTGTGTACAAATCCTTAGCACCAGTGCCCGACATTATCAAGTTACCAGTGAGCCTGTCTAAAATAATATTGACTTGGTTTCTGGTCTATTTTGGTTCGGTTTCAATTCATATCGATTTGGTGACAGCCTATTATTAAACAAGGTTAAATGTTTATTTGTTTACATATCAATTTGTGTGAACCTAAGGATAAATATAGTTCGTTTTCATTTAGCTCGCTCTATTTTTTTGTGTAGACCAAATCTTGCAAGCTGATGAACCACTTCCCTTTATCATTTATTAAAAATAAACATTATGGACAATCTAGCCCTAAATTAAGCAGAACTTGTCCTATGGGAACCAAATAGTAGATAACAACTAGGTACAACAAATAATATGCATTTTTTTTAGTAAAAATACTTAGAATACAATATTACCCATATAATAACACCCAGACAGAACAAAAAATATCTGTGTTCACCACTCAAATATTGGAGTTGGTTAGTCAGGTCGGTATACGGCACAGAAGGCAGAGAGAGAGAGTAGGCAGAGAGGCTACTTCCAACTGAGTTGAGGCCAGGCATCAACTACAGTTAAGTTTTTATGCGAGTACCACGCAAGAAAGCTATGTAGTCATAAATTATATAAAGTTGTGCTAAATGGAAAGGGATGCCACTATGATCGCCAATATAGCGCGTAATGACTCGCATAGCCAACCATTAAAGCTTACTTTATGCCTGATGCAAGAATATCTCGGATTAAAGTTGAAGTGAACACGAAATGAATGCACACAGTTATGTGCGACTTAAAACTTAAATACCAATATAGGAACATATCCTAAATAGTTATATATCCCTACTAGTCTGATACCTCTTACGAGTACGAGTGAAAGTCTTCAAGCCATGACGATTGTCTTTGGGTTTCACAATGCTTTGCACTTTTTTTTTTTTTCGTAATAATAGTACATAGGAGGAAGAAAGTGCGCGATTGCCAATTATGGAAGAGTTTGGGGAAGGCCTACGCTGGAAAACAACCTTACTACTACCAATGTCATAGATTATTAAGGACTTTTTATTTTGTAAGACTATAGTGTTAAGATTGGTAATAAAGGCTATTGAAATTTAAGTACACAACATGTATAACAGTTTTTGTCAATTGGAGAGGGAGGGGGTAGGCTAATATTAGTGAAAGGGAGTCCAAGTTTACGTTTTCCCTGAAGGTCTTCGGGTGCTTGGAATTCACCGTGACCTTAAACGCAAGAAAACTTTTCACCAACTTGAACATAATAAATAAGTATGAGTGTAGGTAAGCATCATCACTTAACAGCAGATGAGATTGAGTCAAACGCAAGCCTAAATAATGTAAAAAAAATAAGTTGCGTTACTTTACGGCCAATTTTTATGTCATTGTTACTTGTATAATTATCATCCTTGTGTAAAACATACTACTATTGTTGTGTGGCATAAAATTAAATTAATTTTGATTTGATTACTTATACCTATGATCAATTATGTGTCGTCTATATAACGAGTTGGCTAATTTTAAGGAAAATGATTTAGATATTTTTAATAATAATGCTAACAAGTATAAGCGGTGCGTTTACGGTTTGCTGTTGATATATTATAAATCTAACAATAATAGTTAATATTTGTTGCTGTTTCTAGTTTTAGGGAAAATAAAATTTTACGCATGCAACATTTAATGATGTCATATTCACATGTTTTGATTACGAATCTAGATCTATACGAATGTAATGAACTATAAGATTAGTATGTGCCTTTTGATTGTAATCTGTTTTGTGAATTTAAATAAATAAATAGATAAATTATTTTAAATAGGTTTTTCCCCCTCAACTTCATTATCAAGGCTCCAATAGCAAGTGTGTAGCTCTGAGTATCGCGTGCGCAAGGGCGCGATGAGAGGCACGAGGCATTTCCGGCGCTAATGTCGCAAGACAAGCCAGTGCTAATAAATAACTGACGCCGGCGCCGACGCATATATATGCTCATAAACACGGCCTCACGTGAACAACTGATAGCTCATTATACTCGGTGGATCTTTCAAGAGCAACGCAAACAATGAGCTTCTTCTTATCGTGTCACTGGTTCTTTCGGACCAAGGGTGGTGAAAGGATTTTAAGTGCGACTCATAGAGGATCTTTTCGTGCACTTGAAACATATTTTTCGAACTTTAGGTTCTTCGACATACCGGTTTCTTCACGATGTTTTTTACCGTTTAAAAGCACTCGCATAGTACATACATTTTTGGGCTTAAAAAGTCATTTGTACACGACTGGATTTGAACCTACGACCTTAGGATCGGAAGGCAGGGCCGCTACCACTAGGCCACAAGCGCTCTGAGCAATTTTATGATTATTTATTAGTTACATATTGTTACGCATGACAGTGCTAGGTATGGTCAAGACCTTATTATAATTATACCGTAAAAAAAAAATTGTATGCAAAATAGCTAAGCATAAAAGTTTTAGAAAGAAAACATAGACACGAGTGCGTTAAAGTCTTTTGTATGAAAAACAACAGGTTTTTTTTGATCATCGATGTAGGTCAATGGTATTCTAATTGGAGTTGTAGGTATTTGGTTTTTGTTATCATCAGTACCAAAAGTAAACTTTATTTGCCTTTTTGGGTTCAAGTTTACTATTGAACCAAAAAAAAATATTTTTTTATTATATGTAAACTACCCAGTACGGTATATATATCTATCTCGTTTTAATAATAATCAATAGATCATAAAAAGTCAAGAATCAAATTACACATTTTGAGTGAACGTTCTGCGATGTTTTAATTTTATAGCTTCACTTTTATATTCAAATTGCCTCTCTGTAGGACAGTAAGATGTGGTTGCATCTCATTCGGCTAAAATTCACGCAACACAAGCATTACGGCATTTTCGGCCCCATCTTGAAAATTTTTGAAATCCTGGTGATAATTAAAATGGCTCTTCTTTTGGGATACATTGCGTAAAGGTGACAAAGCAGACTTTACAAAGTAAATAATCACGTATTTATTCATACCACGTAATGTTGTAAGATGATTTCCATTCTTAAGTCAACATAAAAATATAATCCATAAAATGTATACGATTGTAAGTGTTGTTTCAAGACGTAGAAAGTCATCTTGCCACATCTAATTATGCAAATGGCTGGTTCTCTGACCATTGTATTTGGTCACGGGTCGGTATGTATTGGACATTCGACGACTGGTTGTAGTAGAAGAGATGCAACGTCGCGACAGATTGTGCGCCGGCGCCGGCGCCACGCACTCGAAAGCTAGAGACATGTTATCCCAATTTTTCCGTTTCCATATCATTAGCGAGCCGTATAAAATAAAATACATTCAACCGGTTTTATTATATATTTATGCAAACTAAACGCGACCACTGAACTGAACCTAATCGCAGTATCCAATCGTAATTGATTTCGTTATCAAAATGTGTGCCCGACCATGTTTCCATTTCGTATTTAATTACCTGTATCAAATTTTGGTTAATCATTTTATAGACTAATTAGGAGGTCCTATTGATGTAAAACCATAAAAAAAGGTCAATATAATTCATAGAATAAAATTATAATAATTTTGTTTTAACCGTATAACACGCGTATCAATAAATTCTAAATTATGAAACGAGTTGGGTCAGTAAAATCCATTTAGGTACGTGTACTGAGTCCACTAAGTACAAATTAGCACCTATTACCACTCCCAATTTTTATCGGTTCATTGAGACATCAGTTTGAAACGGGTTTCAGTGTACTAAGATTTACGGTATGCAAACACAATTTGTATTGAAAACTAGGAAGTAGAATGGCAGTCGGTCGAAGCTCATCGCTTTGGAGGCTCGTAGGCGGGTAACGGGACCAACGTGCGCCGGCGCCGGTCGTCGCTCGTTTGTTCAGTCTCCTACTACCAATTCGCACACTTCGTTCCGCTGACTTCCACTTGGAACAACAAAATCAAGGCTACCACGGAGTGCTTATTGCAAATCAATGCAGAAATAAACTGAAGTGTATATTATTTTTCAAAACTGCATCACTATTAGGTACCATCTAACTTTGCTTATTTGAGCATGCTTTCTTCTTGGAGAAACTACTTAATCTCATAGGTACCTTACCTACTTATTATTGCATTTATTCTTACCATCACATTTAGATGAATACATTTGTTTTTAGAATAAATCAAAATCTATTAAGCTGTCCCAGTTTCTCATGTATGGTTTTATAGCATCAGATGGATTAGCAGAGTGGCGCCAGTTTTCCATCTAAATATTACATATACATTTTAAATCAAATATTTTAGCAATAAAACCTCTTATGGTGACCCAGAGAGGCTTCGTTCGGCGCCAACACCAGATCGCACATAAACCATAGGTGGCTGTGCTACTGGACTTGCATGCATCATTATGTTGCAACGTCAAATCAATAGTGTCTTCATAAGGTAATGGAACGGCCCATTCACACTTGGTGAAAACGAGTAAATAAAAAAAACGTCAAGGCTGCAATCTTCAGTGCGTAGTGATTCAAACTTCCAGATTTTCTGGTTAAAATTTTGCAATATCATAAATCTTAGTATTCTTGCACACAGGTATCTACATGTTTTCGGACAAAAAAGTGCATGTCTGAATTTACCTATGCCAGCATCGGAAAGGGGGAAGTCAGTTTGCAGGTTTACAAGTCTGTGTGTGCATGTGCATGCAACGCCAAAAAACTTTGTGTGGTTCCAATTTATTTTATGCTAGGTAATTTTGAATTTGGAACACATATTGCAGGCATTGTGTATGTGTGAGTTTGGAAAGCATAGCCAAACTCACTCACAAAAATGCCGCTGGAATTTATAACTTCCAGGAATACCTACTTCAATTAACCTTTTTGGATGTTAACAAACATTATTGCTAAGCTCCCGAGTTCAGTGTAAAGAGGCTCTAACCGCAAAGCGTTGATATATAGCCGGCGCCCACACCGAGCGCCACTTTGGAAGGCGTCATCTCAGCAATTGTGTGCTGTAGGTATATTAATGAGCCATTACGAATATAGGTCACCTTTTTATTGCTTTGTGAGTATTAAGTATATCATTTCAAAAGTATTGTTACCTTATACGGATTGCTTCGACCATAATGCTTTTAAGGTCGGTAGGTATCTAAATGATTCAGGGTTTTAATTTTCATTTGATTTCAACATGATTACCGAATTAAATAAAACGCTGAGAAAAAGATCCCGAGATTTACGATATGGTGGATCTCAATCACATTATTATTTTTAAGGCTTCAAATGGAAATCAAAATTGCATGATCTCATCCCACTTGACTTGGACGAGAGATTATTCTAAGATCGCTAAAGTTGTAACTTAAGGTAGTAAAATCCAGACTAGAATTTCAAAATAAAAAGTTTTCTAATTGGTCACAATCCCATTACAAATCAAGAATCTCCTACTCATAAGTAGTGGTCTAGGAGACATGGGAAGGGCGTCGTCAAGGGCCTAGTTTTTATCAAACAATCGCTTGTAATACTTATCGAAGTGTCGTAATTGCAGCAGTAATGAGCGGGGGCGTTACGTAAACAAAGAGTTGGGCGGACCTGCTGCTAGCGCCTCCCACCCCCCTTCACCCCTGCTACCTGCGCGAGCGCATTTTCGCAATCAACACGAAATTCAATAAGTGTGACGAGTCGACTAAGGCAGCCAGCTCGCAACCAATCAAAGACTGAAAAGAATGAACGCCTTGTAACATTTTTGTTGTTCGAACTAACGCATTTTTTTTTTACTTCAAATCGAAATCAAAATTGCACAATTTAATAGCTGCTCTAGCTTTTGCCTTTATTAATAATTAGCTTGACCACAAATAAAACCTTGATGTTCGCTCTTATGTACGACATCAGAAAATCGCTAACATAAGATTTTCGATAATCGCATTACCGATTAATGCCGAAAACCTCTCTCAAAAATAGTTTTTGTTTAAATGAGAATACCTCAGAAGATACCACATTATAAATTAATCAAAAAACAATGATGCCACAATTATCATCAAACACTATAGTGTACACCTTTATTTGATAATCTATTCTCTACCTATTCTTGAACTGATTCCAAACCACTTTTACTTAATATTATAAACAGAAGTGACGTTGGAAAAATAAAATCAGCAAAAATATGATTTAGGTATGTATTATTGAAACATCAACTAAATAGAAAATCCAGCTTTTAAATAAACAATCAATCATTATCAAATCTACAGACATGTTTGGTTTCAATTACTATGAAAATATGTTGTGTCTACTTCCCAACAAACACATTTTAGTGTGAAGTAACACAGTGAGCCAGAACTCTCCATAAAAGACTGAAGAGGTAAACAATGATGATTTTCTTTCATTGCCTTGCGTATTAACAAAAAATATTCTCTAAAAGTCGACGCTAACATGGCCACATATGGAGTCGCTTTGCCGCCGCTTACTAATTGATAGCGACACTAGACAAATATATCGCCTTTTATGGTCGCGCCCGGTATTAACTATACTGATTGGTAAATAAACAGCATAAAGGATATAGGGGCCGAGATGAATCAGGCTCGATCGAGAGGTGATTAGACGCGATTAGCATGCGCCCGCGCCGAGCTAAACCTCACTATACAGTGCCTCATGTTTGTACTAAAGGTCACAGAATGAACTAAGGATAAGAAGAGTAATTAAGTAAGAGCTCAAACAGTAGGCCTACCACAAGCTCTGTCCGGCTCTGTCTCTGACTCTAAGTCTGTGTCAGATTTAGCGGCCTGACCAGCAGTCAGTAACCATCATTAGGGTCTTTTAGATTCTTCCAACTTAATTGCTTAATTCTTGTAATTACTGGCACGTGAGGCGAAACATCTGTAAGCCTCAAGTTGATGAACGCAGAGCAGTGCATCGTAGGGCACGTTCCAGACGTGCGTGACCTATGAGGTAATGCTTTGTTATAATTATAGGCTATGGTTACCGCTTAACATCAGGTGGGCCATATGCTTGTTCCATCCTCCAGTAGTATAAAAAGAAAATACTCAATGAACCCTCGCGTTGTACCGTTAAAGTCAACTCCGTAGTACCTTCAACCTTCCCATCATGAATATATACGAACCCTGATGCAGGCTGCTGTGACCTAGTAACGGCTGCCAAAAACAAAGTCATTATAATAATTATTCAAATTTGTTATTCATCGGTGCCTCATATTCGTAACTTCTAAACTGAATGTAAGAACAGGTCTGTTTTAACTCCCTTAGGCCTTGATCACATCTCAGGGTTCTGCGATGGCAATCAGTTAAACAGTCATATTTGACAGCGTTTCACTGATCACCACCGCTGAGCGCTTAGATGTGCGCAAGGCGATACTTCTGGGTTTTTGTCATGAACATCTGGCTCAATGTCTTTCAAATAATGTGATATAATACTGCATTTATATACTGTGGCTGAAAGCCACGTGGGTGGTGGGAGGTCCTCGACTATTGTCTTACAATGCGTTAGCATTAATAGCACATTGCACACTATTTATGTTAATCTAGTTGAGAATTCAATTCGTCTAGTAATATATTCATGAACGGATATTAGTATCCGAGGTACAAAGTGATTCTCGTCAACAACCTGTCAACGAGGTAAGGGTGTTCAGCTGTTCAGGCCTCCCATGTGTTTTGCTTTTCCTAAAAGGGGCAGCTATTTAATAAGAAGCATTGATGATGCCGAAAAAATCGGTTATCAATAACAATGTCATACAGCTGTCCACGCGGACGCATCGCTCACTCAAGTAGGAGAGAGACAGATGTCGAACGCTGCCGAACGCGGAGGCCGATTATGCCTCTTTGTCGCTCGTTCCGCGCTTTCGCTTGCACTTTAAGCCTTAAATGGAACGCCTCAGAGCGAGGTAACGCCGCATGAGCCATTTTTTTTCGTGTGTGCAGCCGGCTCCATTGAGTTATAAGACGTTGTCTTGTCAAAAAACAATATTTGCATCAGGTGTAGCGTGCCAGTTAGAAAATAATATGGTATCCAGGATTGCAGATCATTATTTTAAATGTCAGTGTCATAAAACAAAACGCAGGAGTCAAACCCTGATGATGTAGTGCTATCTTCTTTGGATAACAATATTGTGAAAACAATACCAGCAACATTGAACCCAAGAGGCTATACTACCATGATATAGTGTGAACTAATACATGATTTGTGAATCCGATAGGGCTTCCCATTGTAATAGAGGAAAGGGTCATGGTTCGTCCTGCCATCCATTTGTCGTGAACCGTCCGTATCGGCGCTAACAGGATCCTGCTTTATTGTTGCCCTGACAGGGTTATAAATGGCCCGAAGGACGATATAATCTTTCACCAAGTGCATACGAATACCTCTCAACTTAACATATCAGCATTAAAATGATAACCGGCAGGTACCTATAAGGCGAGATCGGCATGAGGCATCGTCCGTCGGCCACGCCGCGACGCGTGCTCATCGCTGCCGAGTTTTATTGATGTCGGCGCCATCGACAACTTTCTCGTCTCGCAGACAATAACGCTCAAATTGGAAACTAAAATGATTTTTATAACAGAGCCGTCGTAACAATCACACGTTGGCTGTGATCGCGATCGCCTATTACCTATTCGTGTCGTAAATTCCGAGGACGGGGGCCACTTAACGCGGGAGCGATACTTGGAGTTATTCTGTTTGCTCGTTACGGCTAGAAGGTACTTCTAACGAAGGCACCCGAAAATGTTCCCACAGTCGTCGATCACCGCGGTAAAAAACCAAGTGTCTACGAATTAACACGTCCACGCTTTGTATGTGTATGAAAACACTCGGTGGCCGCGAGGGCTCTTGCGCTGACTGACGGAGAGCTGTCACTGGGGCGAGACGTCACTCTTAAACAAAACTAAATAATATAGAAGAGTACTAAGTACACGATTACGCGTAAGATGGTTGTAGGTATAAAGCGGGTCTTTAATTTACTTAAATATAGCACACGTCTTGACTACTCATGTTCACCTATGTCCGAGTTCAAGGGTCCTTCGGGAAATGATTGCTAGTCAGACACAAGATGTTGTTTACAGTTTTAGTGAATGGAAGCCCTGACATGAATGAGAGGTCTATAGCTGAATAGTTTAAAATACTTGACTCGAGAATGTTGTGTTACTGAGGATCAGCAGGTAGAGACTTCATTAACGATGCCGTTGTCACGACAGTTGCACTTCTCCACTAATGCCTTCAGCAAACAGTGAAAAAGAATGTGTGTGAAACTCAGCCTAGTTCAAAGCTGACGTAGTCGTTAATGCACTGAACAAACCCTGCCTAATCTTTCACTTTGTACTGCACTAACAAAGAAATTCTACGCAAACATGGCTATACTCAGCGTATTAGCGGTTTCCTTTACTGATTGCAGAACTCGCAGCTTCTGCCAGTAAACTTAAACGGTCAATTCGTGTCACTGTGTCATGGGAATTTATCCGAAAGTGGCAATTTACTTGTGTACCTACCTATATTCTCGGCAAATGTATGGCGTATTGGTACGGTATTAGTTTGCAGAGAATATTGCCTGTCTAGTCGATCTCGGATTAAATTCATAGATCGAGATGACAAGGAATGTAGTTGGGCAAACTTCCAATACGATGGCATGGAATTAAAATGTATGAATAGGTTTGAAATGTCAGTAGCGTCTCACACTTGACTGCGTGCTTTATCGTGCTCTATCAAAATTAGAAATATATTATTAGATTTATATATATTTCATACACATTTGAAATGATCAAAGTATGCTCGCTTCACATTAATGGTAACTTTATTTTTAAATGAGATTTGTTTCTCTAATGGCGATTCGTAACTAGGTTTAATTTCTCAATAATAAATCTATAAAATGTTCGACATCCAGTGAGCGTGTCGAGAGAGCGCAAATAAATCAGCATTTGCCGGTAGATGGACGGTTTAATTATTGATTTATTGTGCAGTTGGAACCGGCGCCCGCGCACCTAATTGGTGCGGCCGGCTCGCGTGACACTCGCGCTGGAATTATTGAGACAAAATCGTCCAATATTGAACATTGGACACGACTGCGCATGACTTCGTTACGCTTATCACGAAATAATTATTAACTTCTGCCGAGTTGCAGTCTAGTTGCACCTTATTGTGCCAAGTGCACGTCTAACTAAAAACTTTTCCTGCTGTACTGAATTGAACTCGCATTTCTAGCAAAAGGTACTCGCCCACCGACATTGCAAGTAAATCGATCGTGGCTTCAAAATCGCCAAAGGCAGGATGGATGACTGTTTAATTACTTCGTCTCCACTGCTGCTCACCAGACACGCAAGCCTCTCAATCCTGCTGAATATGTACCTTCATTTACATTATTTGCATCTTAACGTAGGTATCTGATAGATTTAAAGGACAGCTAAAGGATCCAAGCGAGTCTCAATTTAATCAACGAATGTAAGCAGGTGTTTCCTAAAACGAACCCATGACTATGACCCTATTAATATCTAATCTATTAGGTGCAATTTCAATGTGGTAGCAAATTGTGTGCGTGATCCAAAATCATTACTTAAAAAGATTTAGCTTACCTTCAAATTGGAAATAATATGAATTAAATGCGAGCTAATCACAGCATTTTTTCTTGCTATCATTGTTATAAATTTATTAGCAATATAAAATAAAAATCCACTTTTATATTAGTACCTACGAACTGCCAAAGAGTACCTAAAACTCTCTACCGGCGACAGTATTTCCGGAACGTTTCAATTTAGGATTTTTGAAGACAAGAGTGAACAGGTGGATTATGGCTAACCAATCTTAGGCACCAATCCTCACTTTCCATCAGGTGTGACGGCAGTCAAATTCTTAGCTATCTATAAAAAAATGTAAAGTTTTTGTTTACTTCCCGTGTCATGTTCGTATAGCGACTGGTGACTAAACAAACTGTCGAGCAGCGTTTCGCGGGCTCTGGTGAATTTTACCGTGGACACTAAACGCTTACCGTGGCTAAAAGACTAACACGTGGACACTCGTCATAGATGAAGTCTTGTGGACCGTCAAAAAACCAGTCTAGTTTTTTGAACTTACCACTTGAGTGGTTGGTTTGCTGAGACGCTCAATTTGTTTACCAATCTTCAAACTTGCATTTTGAATTTAAAAAATTTCTGCGAAAGTTTCATGCTTTTTTTGTAAACTTTTCGAACTTGTTGCAATCAAGTAAAAACTACAAAGTTTGGGGCTAACTAAGCAAGACATTTTATATTATATGTACCAATTGATTCAAGTAAAGGCCTGCGCACACCTAGTTCGCTGGCGGTAGCGAACAGTGAAACGCTGTCAAATATCGCTGCCAAATCTCAAATCTGACAGCGATATTTGACAGCGTTTCACTGATCGCTACCGCCAGCGAACTAGGTGTGTTCGAGCCTTAAAACCTTTTCTATAGGCACAATCTGCAACGTCTCTTTGAAATGTCAAATAACTCAATGAATTTGAAATTGACTCCCTTTTCATTTCAAAGATGCATAGGCTTCTACTGGAATTCCGGTCACACGTTGCACTGTGCAAGTTCTCGGCTCTAGTTAAATATTTTAGTAGCGACAAAACGCAAACAACTCCTTTGTTGGGTCAGACGTGTGTGAAGAGTTTCCGTGTGTCATGTCCGCTCATTCGTTAGAACGGGTCAACATTTTTTGTTCTGCCATGATCACTATTAGCTGAGGGACATGTCTTGTTTGAAGACTGTTTGTACTATATGCTAGTTTTGACAAGTATCAAGTAATCCATGAATATACGTGATGTTGGGATTTTCTAAGTATGCATGCAAAGTTTATTCGTACAATGTTACTAGATGAATAAAATGTTCATCTGTTATATTGGTATAGAATGAGTGGAAAATAATTGAAATCAAATCTTTGGAATAAAGATAAGTAAATAAATCTTCCAAAGAACTTGAGATTTTTCTCTATTATTTATTAATTTATTGTATTTATGTTCATAGATAGCTATGGATAGATAGAAAATACTTTATTGCACAAAACAAATTATAAAACTACAGGTGCATTAAAAAACCTTAAAATTATTTGCCTCATACAATGGACGGTCTTATCGCTAAACAGCAATCTCTACTAGACAGCCTTTGGATGGAATGGACTCCTAATATTTACAAGGGGAATGTGTGCGAAGAAAGAATAAATAAATAAATGTCTAAAAGTTCTGATATGTACATAGGTACGTTACAGGTATAATTGTGCAACGAAGCCTTTAAAAAGAAGAATCGGAAGCAGTATGACCCATCACTAACAGTTTTACATTACGACACAAGTTGGCGAAGATACTCTTATTAATAAAAATAGCTAAATCATCAGCATCGGTCCGTTTGGTCTCAGATGCCCATGGAGATGCCACACAGCCTCACAGGTGTACCGAAGGCATTATACAAACTGATAATAATCTCAATCGACTTTCAGATAAACAAATATTTTGATTGCTTCGTCGGCTACAAATTACGCTCGATACCATCAACTGTTAGACGCGCAGGCTTTGACAATGTTACAAGAAATTACACAATCTTTATAATGATCTATAGCTAATTATAATAACGTATTCAGCGTCGATATTGATATGTAAGTAAGTAAACATATATTTACATATACATATGTACTTATATTACTTACTTATATATCAATATCAACGCTGAATACTTTATTATAATTAGCTATAGCTTATTATTATTTAGCAACAAGAAATGAAAATGAGTACCTACAAGAAATAACATGATCATTATAAAGATCATGTAATTTCTTGTAATCTCTTTTCTTGTTGTATTGTAGTGTCTTTCTAAACCAAAAAGGTCGGTTAAAGACCAACCGACTGATGGACCAAAAACATTATGAACACCGCGGCATGTCCATGTAATGATGGAAAAGAGTTGTTCTTCTAAGACCATTTCCAACAGTGTAGTTCTTCAGACTGATGATGAAAAAGAAACGTGTATCTATTAGACGTTATCCTATTAAACATAATATATCGAAGTCAAAAATTACTATAGGTAAATAAAATTTGTAATTTTAGTATAGCATTTAGCGTGTACTAGTTTTATTTTTATTAAAATATTTATATCAAAAAACATATTTGCCATTTGCACAAATACATTAAAATAGGTTATGCACAAAATGACCCCAGCGTGTCTCAGTTCAATAAGAAATTGTAGAGTCCAAGTTTGTGCCAGTATTATGTCCCAGCGATAACACTGTATCACTATGTTATAAAATTGATAATAGTCAACGGTGCAATAAACAAACTTGACCGTAAACAGGCTATAAATATACATAAAATTATGTTTCGACAAAGTTATTATCACATTTTGTGTTCAACAAGGCCATCGAGATAGTAATGTCGAGATATTTTCTTAGAGAAGAGAAAATAGACACATTTTTAAAGTGAAAACTTCTATAAGCGGGCTTGATCATTTAAGAGGTGGGAACTCGTCACCGTCACGCGACACCTCTTCGGCAAACATCGACAAACTTCGATAAGAGTTGGGATAGGGGTATTTTATCCAGTTTTCACTTCTGTCACTATTACCGGAGTGCCACGTTTTATTGTCATGAATAAATTCGATATATTGAAACATTGTTTTTGTAGGTAAAAAGTTAACATTTTTAATAAAAATATATTATATATTATAAATTATCATACCCATGTATTCATACTAGCATAATATATTTAAAGAGATTTTAAGCTATGGTCTGGCAAAAAGTGATTCAAAGCTCGTGTTCAAGTCCAATACCGCGTGATGATTTTAAAATTTTATTTTTATTGATTACAAAGTTACTATCAAAGAACATGAAACAATTTAAAATGGAATACAGGAAGCAGAGGCTATTGACAACGCATAAAAGTAAATTGCAAGTATGTATCTCGATATTAACAACTTGCTAAGATAAACTACAGGATAAGACACTCTTCTGGAAACGCTGCTCTTATCTCAACACCATAAATAATTGATATTTTAATGTCACAAATGATCTGTATGTAACTACGAACTTTTCATTTCAACTAAGACTAAAAGCTTTGCAAGATTTCAAAATATATTAAGCTCTATGACATAACAAATAGATGCTAATATCGCGCGAAGGGTTTCGAAATGTAGGACTTTATTTGAATAATACAGTTGCAACAACGTGTTTTTCGAACGAGTGCCGTGCCTAGGCCATAAGTTATCGTATGTAATAAAATTAAATGTAACACATTTCTCTTTTTCATGTAATCTTCATAATTTATACATATTTTTAGTTTGCGACGTGTATCGGCGCTAGAGGCTCCTTGTTTCACTTCATAATATCTATTTCAATCTAAAGGGAAGGAAATTCTTTTAACATTTCACAAAAAATGGGATGCTGTCTTTGTGGCCCACCAAGTTCAGACCCAAATTCAATACGACACTGTGGCCCACATGAAAAACGTTATGACACTGTGGCCCGATTCGTATTACTTACATACAAAAATTGCATGACTTTAATCCTGGTAAACTTTCCATAAGCCTCAACTTATTTCCAAGACTCGTAAGATAATTTTGATAACTACCGATGACGACTGCGTTTTAATTATGAATCAAAAATATTTTCGATGTAACCATTATTTTTAGGCAATCGTTAACTACTGAGTTGCTCGTCGAAACTGTGGTTTTCTCAATCAGCAAAATCTACAGGATATTATAAAAAGTTTTTTTTTAATTTAAAACTTGCATAAACTAAACTTAAATTTTCATTTTTTTTTATGAACCTGTAGTGTCCCACTTCAGGGCAAAGGCCTCGTCTTCACATAGCTTTAAGACTTTCAAAGCGATCCTAGTGATACCATTGAATAAATATAGGTACTTGACTAGCGGCCGCCCGCGGCTTCGCTAGCCCCGTTCCCGCTATGGCCCGTTCCTGTTACTTTTTCGGAATAAAAAGTATTATTTGTACTATTCCAGATTATAATTTATCTGTGTGGCTTTTATCCAGATCCGTTGAGCCGTTTTGCCGTTATTGAGTAACAAACATTCATCCATCCATACAAACTTTCGCATTTATAATATTAGTGGGAAGTGGGATTTGACTTTGAGACGACTTGAAAAAAAAAACTATCGATTAACATTATCAACTCATGCTTCTCTAATAAACCGTACTCGACAACCTGTATTATAATTACCGTTCTCATAAACATAATTGATCGTTACTGTACTTGCGTACTCCAATTATTCGTCTCTAATATCTAGCAACATGATGCAGTGGACAGCATTGCGCAAGATGTGTTGTATAATTAGGCTGCTAGCTTCAAATGTCAGCGAGTCAATAGTTGCTCTTGATGTAAGATAGGTAACGCTGGTGGACTCAGGGCCGGACCGGCCAGGGCCAGGTTAAGGCTAAGAGCACTGGGTATACTCACTAGACTACCAGTGTTCTTACCACTAGGCTCCGATCCTAAGATCAGAGCCTACACCATAATTTTTTCTGGTAAATAAATAATGCGGACAATCCACACAATATATAGCAGAGCTTGTACTATGGGAACCAGATAGCTGATTATGATACTTAAATACTTTGTTTTGGTAAATACGTACATACAATATAACCTATCACCTATAGACAGAGAACAAACATCTATTTCACCACGCAAATATTTTGTTCTCAGTGGGGATCGAACCCACAATCTACGACGCAGAAAGCAGATCTACTGCCAACTGAGCTGAAAGGCCAGTAGTAAAAAAAATCGGTGTCGAAAAAAATCATGAGTAAACAACGTTGAGAACTTAAAATCCTTGAAAAACGTTGCGTGTAGGGGAATGTTTTTTTAACAAGCAAAAAGAATGACAAAGGGAATGTTTTTTTAAAGATATACTATGACTATAGCGAGTCACTAAAGCCCAGACTTGAAGCTTCCCCCGAGTTGAAATCCTAGATCCGCTCTTGATTAAGTAATTACTTAACTATTTTATTGAGTATGTATATAGGTACTAATAGTACAGTCGGCATAATATACCTATATATAGAAGGCAAACCAGATAAAAGAAAAGGTCGCTGTCATGACGTTTAAGGAAGACAAGGCTGCCGCATTCGAAATACTTAATTGGAGAAAACTGCATCAAAACCCCGACAACAGCTGAGCTCTTAAATTCAAGTAGAGAAGAGAAGATATAAGGCAAAGTAAATTCATAAAATTGAACTTTATCAATCGTGATTCTATCAGTAAGGCCATTACCTACCATGTGATTTATGTATTTGTGTGCGTTCCTGAGCCGTGTTCGAAGGATGCTCGCAGCGATAGCAATAGAGCCTCCCGCAGCTACCTCTGCCATCAGGTGGCTTGTTCTTCAAGGAGTCAGTTCTAGTAAGTAACAATAACTGTATGACCGATCGTCAATGAATCAAAGAAAATAAAGCAAGTATAGGTACCCTCCCTTTTACCAGAAATACCTGATCCCATTTTTCACTTGTCTGTTTGTGAAATGAAAGTCAGTTTTAAACAGTATATAATAGCAAAGTTTTTATCGAAATAAATTGAGCTTACATTTTTATTTATACTCGTATAAAGCCAAAAAGTTAAGAATTTCATTATAGACAACGAGATTCCTTGTTCATTACTAGTGGTGAAAAAAGACATGGTACACGTGATTAGATAATATGCTTCGTAACCCGGTTACGAATTAAACCCTGTAAGACAGAACTTTTTGAATAGTTAGTAACCCGGTCATAAATGAACTAGGAAAAAATCTTTCGACATAGCTGGCCACGGTTACGTAGAAGCAATAAAGGGCTTATTTAGCCTGTGGGCTTAAAAAGTCCAGGTAGAGTCACGGGTGGCGACTAGTAGCTCAATAAATACTTGCTTATCGCAAATCAGCTCCTCACCGGCGCAAGGCGATTTATTCATGAGCTCGCGTTATGCTTAACCCTCCATACATTTATCATCAACTCAGTCAATTAAATTAAACCAGACCATCGATGATAGCTCGCACCAGATATAACCCATACCTGAGTTATTTATAGCCGTGTAATTTGTATTTGTGTTATTGTTACGATATATCGTAGATTTATCGACAAATCTCTCGGCACTTATAGTGGAGATTGAAGATTACTTACTCGAGGGCATTATAGATGGAATACACGCACAACTAAATACTTCCCAGTTTTTTAGAGTTCCGTAGCCAAATGGCAAAAACGGAACCCTTATAGATTCGTCATGTCTGTCTGTCTGTCTGTCTGTCTGTCTGTCCGACCGTGTTACAGCCATTTTTCTCCGAAACCATAAGAGCTACACTGATGAAACTTGGCGAGTAGATGTATTCTGTATACCGCATTAAGATTTTTACACAAAAATAGAAATAAAACTATAAATTTTGGGGGTCCCCATACTTCAAACTGCAACTCAAAAAAATTTTTTTCA
Organism: Thera britannica; assembly: GCA_939531255.2. Classification (NCBI taxonomy): domain Eukaryota; kingdom Metazoa; phylum Arthropoda; class Insecta; order Lepidoptera; family Geometridae; genus Thera; species Thera britannica. The sequence continues at coordinate 21,963,707 of OW618034.2, forward strand.
TCGTACCCATATGTGTGGGGTATCTATGAATAGGTCTTTAAAAATGATGTTGAGGTTTCTAATATCGTTTTTTTCTAAACTGAATAGTTTGCGCGAGAGACACTTCCAAAGTTGAAAAAAGTTGGTCCCCCCCCCTCTAACTTCTAAAATAAGGGAATGATAAAACTAAAAAAAATATATGTTGTACATTACTATACAAACTTTCAACGATATTTGGTTTGAATGAGATCTAGCCAGTAGTTTTTTTTTTATACGTCATAAATCGTAAACCGCAATTTTCCTTTCGACGAACTACAAGAACCTGTTTCCTGTTTATTTTCTGTATATTATGTTACTTGATGCTACGGAACCCTTCATGGGCAAGTCCGACTCGCACTTGGCTGCTTTTTTTTGTTAATATTGCGTTCCGACAATATACTGCGAAAAGGGAAAGCATTAGATGCAAACTTGACTGAGTATATCTATTAATAGTTGTCTCACAAAAAAAACCAATTGATAAACTAACAATTATAAAGATATTCTAAAATGATTTAAAATAAGAATAGGAATAATAAATATTCGTATCAAAGCTTTCCGTCCCATAAAAGGCTTTATGTTGGTTAAAATCAGGAAAGACCACCTGTTGACTCATTTCCGTAATTAACACAATATCGTCATAAAATCGGCAAGAAACGTCCTGATTGACAGATACTTTGTTATCTGCCCAAAGAAGGCGCCGACAAGGCTCCGCTTTTAACGCGCTAAACGCTTTATACGTTCATCACAACATTATCCTTTCGACACGGTAGCACTAATTGGATGAAACGTCTAAACAAAAAACGCCTAAGAAACAAACACTTTAATAACACGGACGTTCGTAATTTTAAGGCGCAAAGGGAATTCCATTTAACATGTGAATTGGATGTGTCGGGTCGGTGCAAGGGCTGTCATTAGGGGGCGTGCTCCGGCCGCGGCCGGACATGATGCGTCCGGGCCGGGCGCGGCCGACCGTCCGGCGAGAGCGACGGACGGTCGGCTCCGCGTCAACACCGCTGATTGATGGGCAGGCGTGCCGACACGGATCGAACGATTGTTAGTGTTTAACCAACAGTTACGATTCAAAACACAATTTGATCTTGATTGATGGACTAATGATATAAAGCAAACACGAGGTCGCATTGGTAGGTGTGTGCCTTTGTCGCCGCGAGCTGACTTGTTTCCATCACTCGGTGCTTGATGCCGATCGACACATCATTACCAGCTGTTACCTCACATTTTAACAATGACGTGATGAATATAATTGGTTTCAAATATTTTTTTTTTCTTAAGTTTGTGTTTTAAATAAAATCACATTTCAAATGCATTTTTATATAGGTATGACGTGACGAAACTTTCCTTCCTTTTTTTTCATTCCAACAATGCACCTTACTGTTTTCTCACGCAGCTAGTGCCATAATATCAGTAAATATCCAAATACAACAAAAGAACAAAGTTTATGGATTTCATGATTAATCTTATTACCTACTATTTTATTTGTACCTATTCCTTATTCATAAGCTAAACTATAGCTAGGTTCATCGATAGTTTCCTTAGAAGATAACGATTTCCAGCTAAGCTCGCCCAAGATCATGTTGACGGGTTGCCTTGTCTATCACGTACATTCAATAATATTATAAGGCTAAGCGATCAGGCGCCTCGCCGGCCCTTCATTACTGTGTCCATATCATAATACGGAATTGTCTGAACGCTTAGATTTTGTACTTTTTACTTTCATTGAGTGTAAAACAAAAAGGCGGGACCGTCGGCGCCGGCCATTGTTCTCCGCGACCATTCGTCGCACTTCATGCTATTCACATTCAAATTAAATGCCTTGTGTACAAAATTAATTTGTCTTTTGTCTTAGGTCGGCTGGACGGAGCCGCTGACACGTCGTGGCACAGCGGGGGGCGGGTGCCATGCCCGCGCACTCGACATGCACTGGACTACACTATGCAACACTATTATTTAAATTAAAGCCTATATAGAAAAACACAGCACTGCTGATTTGTTCAGATAATAGTAGCCACAAGCAGTAGGTAGACTGATTGATAAACTAAAAATTGCTTGAACGATAGTAACTATAGTCAAAATAAATATACAGCTAAATACCGATTGATTAATTTACAACAGATTGCATGGAAGGTGACTACACCGAAGAAATACGACACTTCATTTTTACGGTCATACAATATTGTTTTCTCAAGTAGGTTACCATTGTTGCATACCAAAATAACATGCGAAGACAGATGACATCGCCACATAATTTAATATTTTATCGCATTGTATTTACATTTTGATACTTTATAAATTATCACATGTAAACAATAAAATGTAAGTAATTTTTAAATAAATTGACAGAGATTAAAAACTCCGAGTAGCAGAAGAAAAAGAATATATTTACAAGGAAAACAACACAACAATGCATTAGTTCGGTTGAGAGATAACCGTGACTAAAACATCGCACCCCACCACTAATAACACATCTTTAGTCACGTGTAATTAAAAACTAGCCTCGACAACTAACAAATCACATAGTCCAACAATGCCTAGATGAATCACTAACCGTCAAAAACTATTATTCACGAATAAGATAAATGATTAAAAAGATAATATTATTTTTAGTTCTTAGAAATTACAATCACTGTGAATCACGACCACACCCTTGACGACTCACTAAGAAGATTTCAATCTTGATATCTCACCGTGAAGCTGGCAAAACAAGCATGACTTTCAACGTTTATAATATACAACATAATGCAAGTGAAGCTTCTCGCATAACACTAAACCATCTCTATGATAAACACGGCGACACGGAGCGTGATAATCTACTCCGCGTGTTCACTCCTCCTAATTAATATTCAGTGACTCGGCGAAACACCACCATGATTTGTAACATTTGACTACTAATTCCGGCCAATTGTTTAACCGCGCTAGATCATAATCCACGCTGTTGCAGCTGGTGGTAGACTTTTTCTATAGTCGCCTTAGTTTCTTATTTCACAGTTTGACAATATAAAATGATCAGTTTCTCTGGAAGCATTTTGTAAAGAAGCTGCTTCGAATGAGGTACTGTACTGATACGTATTATCAAGATCGCTCGCGTGAGTGAGTGGCGAATTCGCGGGTAATTAAATTTTGACGCATGCTTGCTGCCGGCGGCGGCGGTGGCGGCGCGGGCGCAGCCGATACCATCGCGCGTGTAATTGTGCCCGGCCGGCGACAGCACCGATACCCGGATGAATTAATATTACGGACACGACTCACGATATGCGAATGAAATTGCTGTGTTTACAGCAAATTACCCCCCATTAAATCAACTTTTTAATAATAAACATAAACTGTTTCGTTTCTCGGAAACGAGAAGCTCCACACCTCTACATAGACCTCAAAACGAAAAAGACTCGAGACAAGTGAAGTGACGCCGCGTGATTGTTACAACGTTGAAGAGTTGGTACCTTAGGACATTTCTCGGAATGTCGACCGAGGCACTAAAGGACTCGACGTTACCTGGCCATCGAACGGCACTCGAAACCTGTCTCGATCAATCCACCTCTTGTTGCTCGTGTTAAATAAAACCTTTCTTAAAATGCCATCCGAATGGGCCTGCTGACACTCGTCATTCCGGTGCTCGATCCTTTATATTTGTCTTTGAAATGTGATGACAGTAGTACAAATTAGGAATACAAATGTGTGCGTCGTTCATAACGCGCTATCTGACGCGCGTGATGGATGCGCGTGCGACGTCGCGCTCGGATCACCGCTCTGTAATTAATCCGAGCGCGGCCGGTCCATGGGAATCGCTGTCACTCGATGTCGTTTTCCGCCTCGTAAGGTAATACTGAATAGTGTTCTGTCAGCAGGTTATTTGTTAGTCTCTAATCCGGTCCGGGACCTATTCTAATTTGTGTAATGTCCACGTCATGAATAAGCGGGTACGCTCGACCTGTATAATTTGATAACGAGTGAATCGTAAAACTCGCTGCGAATAGGGCTCGTTGAGGCGCGTGCTTTTGTGATGCGCAATTTACCGGCCGCTTCAATCGCTGAAATATTTCGTGCAGCGGGCATGTCCAATTGCTAACGAGCTGACTGCGACGCGCAAATGAATAAGCACCTCGTGCATAGACTATCGTTGTGCATGACGTCCTGGAAATGTTTAGCCCGTTATAAGTAATAAAAAAAATGCGTTTGCTTTTGTTATGTTATTAGATGCACGATAGGCACTGTTATTTTAAAATACATTAATTCACCCCGTTCATAATAAAATATTCTAGCCATGTAGTTTAATAATTAAACTACATGGCTAGAATATTTTATATATAGCTCAAAATTATTTTGAGCTTACTAAAATATAATTGCTTAAATTTAAGGTTGTTTAAAATTGACTTGCTTTATAATAAAGAGTACAAAAGCTGAATTGAAAACTATTTAAATCTTCTTCCTTGTCTAAAGGTATAAGAAATGTTGCGTCGAAAGTCATCATCCTCTATTGTTGAACTAATGCCCATGGACTTATAGAACGCCTTAAAGTAGGAATTAGCCGCACTTATCCTGTCTAATGGACGCACGTGTGCGCTTTCCATTGTGTCTGGATATCATGGAGTTATTCTGACTGACTTCCACTAGTGTTCTCATCCTATTTTATAATAATGTATTAGGTAGGTAATAAGTTATACGCACCTTTAACAAGTTTTTTAATGTAAAAACGCACCAATACACTATGGATACCCAAAACTTTATTTGAAAAAAAATAAATGTGATTATGAAAGAAAATACTAATTAGCGATTGAAAACGGAGAAGAAACTTCAAAATATAAATCGCAAAAGTTAAATTTATAGGTACACAGTAGGGACCAGCACGAGCTGGTTCATTGTGTAATTCTCTTGCAATCAAAAGTTTAATGCTAACAAATAAATGATTCTCACAACGAATAGCGATCACCATCATCATGTTGGCATCATTTTTTGACCGCTAAAAAATGGCATGGCAACAAATAGATATTTGTTGCCATACCATTTTCACGTAGCGAAGTTTCAATTCGCTATCTTATGTTTATTTCGTCAGCATTTGATCTTTTTGCAATCGTTCCTTGTCAACGAAAAGTTTTTTATGCAACTAGTTTATGGAACAGTTATTGTAGTTGTAGTATGGCTCACCTAATGTTATGTGGTAACCATCGCCTATAACAAAGCATTGCCTCGTAGGCTACGCACGTCAGTAACGTGCCTTATTATTGCAAACGAAGCTCAAAATCAAGTCAAAACTGACAGATTCGACTAAGTTTTCATTGCAACAAAAGATACACAATCACGCCTTTTCTAAATCAACCTGAGTATCTAAATTTCGATGTTGCATTAATACACCCATACGCATTAGCGTGAATGAAACCGCATGAAAATCCTCTAACTACTAAATAGGCATCTATGGATGACTATCCATAGTAGGAACCTCATTAAAGTTCATAGGTTCTGCGGGGCTATTCCCATACAGCGCCTCCGGGCACACACACCCGTCATCCGTAAGATTTACTCCGTAAAGCTCCGACTTTCAAGAAAGCGACTACAGTAATATAACATTTATTAACTTCCAACGCTATAAAATCAAAAGTAGACTTGTGGAACCCCCAAGTCTATATGATTAAAAAAAAAATCGAATGCAACTCTTTTGTTAGCATTGTATTCGTCCAGATATACCTATTGCAGACGTTAGACGCGAAAACAGCAATTCTAGCGATAAATATTGAAACTCATGCCATAATGGCTGGCTGGTGTGTGTGGAAAGAAGATCCTATAAATTTTGAAAGACAAAGCTTACAGCAGCTGCTTTAAACGTGCTACTGCGCTGCTACGGAAAACTATTCTTATTTGAACCTTATGCACTGCATAAGGTTTAAACTAAACTCCACCATGTTTAGTCGGTACTGCCCCGTTAGAAAACGGCCACCGATTTTGAGACTAACATGATCAGGATACCCACATGCTTTGTTTGCCAGTATTAACCCAAGACAATTATCTTCGTGGTCAATCTGTTTCTGTACTCTTTTGTAATCACATGCGTCTATCTAAACTTGTTTTTGTTTTTTTTAATAATGAATGATCTAGTGATAGATCTATGATGTAGACCGGAGTACATCTGCTGCATATGAATTCTCCATCACTAAGGGATCAGAGGATCTGCAGCATCTCTTGAGAACCGAATACGCAACTCCTGAAATCCTAAGACCAAAATACTGAGGTCACCAATTCAACTTACAAGTGCTGATTATTTTTTCTTCTGCAAACCTTCCCTGATATGGAAGAGGCTTATATCCACCAATAGACACTTTAGTATAATCATAATAATATGTTTCATGAAATACTAGTGCTAAACTTTCCATCTTATCCTAGCAGACTGTCGCAAAAACTTGTTTCTACTAAAAAATTTTCCAATGTCCAACTGCTAAAAGTAAAAAGCAACTTAGCAACACTATACATTATTGAATAACAACTTGTCAGTTTGAATGTCCGACCTGTGTCAATCGATTACGGCGCGGCAACAGATGTTTAGCCGCAAACGACATCTTGGCAATCAATATATTTGATTTGCAACCTTCTTTACGATACTGCACTCTCACGACTATCATTTTGAAGTCAGAGAAGCCGTGCAAACGGGCAACTTTCAGCACGTCTTCCTGTTGCTGGAACTAATCTTTCCAAATCAGTGAACACAATAGAAAAATCAATTATATTAACTTTTCGTGATTGGTTTTATTATAAAATCACATAGAGCCTGAAACCTACACAAGGGAAAAATATAAAATGTTCATAGTACACCATGTTGTAAAGCCTTAATTAACATTCCTCTATTTTAATTAAAGTAGGTAGGTACTAAATAAGAGTCAAGAGTAAATAACAAACAATAACAGTGCAAAATTTTACCGATATCGAAAATGAAGCAACTTTATTCGTTTGCAAGAAACAAATGCAGTGTGTATCATTGTATTTGTTTCTTCTAATGATTTATTCATGACATAAAAAAATAAGACGGCATTTTATACGACTGCTCTGTTGATAAAAATCTACTTCATAATAGCTGACACTTTAGCGGCTCTCTACAAGTCTCTTGAAACTGACAACAATTTCATGCCAACAAATATGGATGGCAACATACATAGTTGCCTGCTATGCTACGAGTTTATGACTGCTATGTTTTTAAAATGAAATAACACTCCAAGTTGCTCGTGTGTGTAGTGTTCAGCACAATAAAAGATTAAGGGGTTGCGCGAAAGGCTCAACAAAGGTAAGACTTCCAATTCAATTCAAGTTGGAGTTATGAGCATTTTCTCTTGCTGTCAGTTGACGGAAGGCTTAGTTTGAGACCCAGATCAGGATGATTTACCTTTTGGTATAACACAAAAGTAATGTTAACTTAAACATAATTATTGTCCGTTGGGGGCATCACTCAATGCCGGGACAGAGACAATATATCCCGACTTTTAGTGCACTAAAATGCCAATAAGAAATACTTTTATATAAATGTATGCACAAAATACATACTATACAATATTATACTACATGTCAAGGCGTGGTTTGAAAGAGTTGACTATCTGTTGCCATGCTAGTTTTACAAATCAAAGTTTTTATTCGCATCATCGCATCACATCTTATGTTTCTTACGTCAATATTTAGTCTTGTCGCAATTGTTTCTTGTCAAAAATAAGTTCTGTTTCTATTCGCTGATTCATTGTTTATTGCAATCGTAGATCATTATCTTGTCAAAACTGACAAATGCAACGAGGTTTTGACTACAACACAGTATTATTAAGTGTTTTTATAACTGACGAAATAAGCACAACTTGAAAAAAAAAAATTTGGGGGTTTTGGTATTAATAAGAAATCTAAATTCGGAAAAGTCATAACTTCTGATGTTGACTGTACAACCCTCCAAATGAGAGATCTCCAGATCCTATTACACACGCCTGTTTTACTGTCTATAAACTTAAACACCTATCCAAAACACTTCAACCAATCCCTTATTATGAAATACTCGTATGTCAGTGTAAAAGTACCCAATTTTACACCGATCTTGAATGGACATCGAACACAGTTCTACAATAAAGAAGCCGAAACCCTACAATATATTTACGACATCACAGTCCATTCATCGGTTTAATATAGTAAAATACCATTGCTAGTGGACTGTAGAAAGATACCTGTAACATAGAGGTGTAAAATTTCTTAAACAATTTATACAACGGTTGTCTAAGAGCCATTAAGTTGTCAATACCGTACTTTTCTCAAGTTTTCAATATATTTAGCGACAGTGCTAGACAAGCTCTGCTTATTTTGGGGCTAGGTAGTGATGTGTGGATTGTCCACAATACTTTTTTATTTATGTGTTTTTAACTTTAAGCATAGATAAGTAGCTCAATCTATGTATACATGTATGTGTACATGTATGTGTACATGTATGTAGTAGTATTAATTGCCAGCGTTTACTAAAACCTTTAAAATATGTATGTAATCCAGTCATCGAGCTATCCAACATGAACACGTGTGTAACCGAATCGCCTTCAAAAGATTAAAAGGTGGTAATTTGACGTTGATTTAGGGAGAGCGTGGTTCAGAAAGCCCATTCACAGATCAATTAACCAAAGAAGATGCACCGTTTGAGATTTACATACAGCAAGTATAGAAACATGTGAATGTTTTTGTCTTCATCTATTGCGCCATTTGTAAATGTTTGGTACAAAAGTAAAAAGTAGCAGTGACTTTCAGTCACCATTGGAGGTGTATCGAAACATTGAAATTGTCTGTTACCTACTTCTCAAACTATAAGTATAGTGGTTTCAGATACACTTCTAAATTTATATAAGTAGTGTTTTTAATATTTTTTAGCATTTTTTTTTCTCACTTTAAAGCTCTTTGGAACTTATCTGATTGGTCATTTACTATTGATGTTGAATTAGACTAGAAAACATCGCGGCTATATTGTATTCAGTGATCTATGTGTCACTTATTCCCAGCAGTGGTCGTTTTGTCTATCCACGCGACGGAGTGCCCACTGAAGACGTTTATAATGTCTAATTTATTGCGTGACTCCTGCCAAGTAAAGCTTCATCTTTTGATGTACAGGGTCACGACGTGGATCAATCATGACAATCACTTTTTAACCGACTTCAAATGAAAAGGAGGAGGTTCTCAATTCAGTTATATTTTTGTTTTTTAAAACTTCGTCATGTATGAGCCGATTTGAAATAATATTTTTTCAAAGATTTTTATAATGTCCCAAAAGTTAAGAGCCGAGCGGGATTTGAACCCGCGACCTTCCCCTCGGTACGGGGCTGCGCTGACCACTGCGCCATCGGATCCTAATCACACTCGACGAATAATCTTTGTGATTTCCTTAAGTGTAGTAAACACTATAAAATTAATAAAAAATAATATTTTTTCATCTTAATCCAGATTTATCCAGTAGAAATGGCATTAAAACTGGTTCAGTAGTTTGGCCATGAAGTCGTTTTTTCAAGTTTTTGACTTCGCTTGTGTTGTTTGATAATATCTTGGTGTTTGAATTATTCCAAGTCATACAAAACTGTTTCTGCTGACCTGATATAGGTCATAGAACCAACTGCACACTGCGACTACAGTTTTCTCATCTTGATGATAAAGTGCCTTGCCTACCTTTGCCATACTAATCAGTACGGCCCACTGACCAGACTCATATTGGGTTCATCTATGTACTCTAAGCTAATATTATGAAGAGGAAAGATTTAAAAACTATTGTGCCGATTTCGAAACTTCTTTCACGATTGGGAAGTTACATTCATCCTGAGTAACATAAGCGAAGCCGGGACAAGCCGCTAGCTTAAAATAAATGTAAGATCACTGGATATGGTAAGAAGGAAAAGCTCAAAACTGTTCTTTCGGAAGTGGATAAAAAAAAACAGTCAGTGTTTTTTCATCGTGTGGTTTATGACATCAGGTAAATAAAACAAGTTTTAAATTAATATTATTGTGGCAGCAAGCGCGTGCGCTGCAGCTGTGCGGTAGCGGGCGCGGCGCAAGTGCTGATGTCATCGGCTCAAATGTTATTTTCCGTCGCTCGGCGTCGCGTGGGTGCGGCCACTCAAGCTGGGGATGCAGTGAGCTTCGCTAAAAAAAATATCAAAATCAAAAGCTTGATTATTATCCGGTAGTGCTGTTATTGTCCGGTAGCGCGGTAAGAATCGTCAGACAATCACCAGCATACAGTTAAAAAAAATTGTATTCTGGAGCTGCAAAATCGTTCTTCCTGTAAAGGCACTGCGTGGTCAAGTCTACCGTCGTCAGTATTTTCAGATCATTTTAATTTAGGACTTTTTAAGATAAGAGTGTACAGGGGGATTTTAGCTAAACATGCTTCTGTGTGAGTGCTGACTTAATAAATCCTACGTGGAAACGTCACACACACAGTATCATATAGTGGTCAGAACTCACACCAGACTCAAAACCAGAGCCAGAGACAGCCAGACCGAGCTTGTGGATCTTACAGTCTTTTTTACAGGTGTGATGGCAGCCAAATGCTTAGCTATCTATATTAAAAAAAAAGCGGAGACCTGTAAAGTAAACTGGTAGTAAACACACTCTCAAATCAGAATGTCTGAATTTATTTTGTATCGGTAGGTAAGGTACATAGGTGGGTTTTCAATTTAAGTCGTACGTTATTCATTATTAGTATTGGCAAGTTTATCATGCGCACTTGATGTGCGGGCAGGTTTTTCCGCAAGTAGGCCGCTGGTGGGCCCTTTTTGCGTGACCCTTGACACGTGTTGCTCGAACTTTTTTAGGTTCTACAACACGCCGGTTTCCTCACGATGTTTTCCTTCACCGTTTTGAGAGTAGTGCACATGAATTTTTCGACAGAAAAACTCATTGGTACACGAGTGGATTTGAACCCACGACCTTTGGATCGGAAGGCGGGGCCACTACCACTAGACCACCAGTGCTCCCCATTATTAGTATTTCTATTACATATTTAAATAACTAAATGTGATATAAAAATAAATATAAGCTAAAAAGAAAAAAAGCTAAAGCTTAATTCTGCTCTCAGTGTGTTGCAAGCATACTCTAAAGTTATGAATGAAAAAGCGTTTTGCAAGAGCGGATGTTGCGAGGTTACTCCGTCGAATTAGGTTTAGAGCCTTATGGAGGCTTGATGAATGAACCCCGCCCCCCGCTTACCCGTCCCCGCAACACAACCTTCGGAAACATGCTTGTTTACTGCAAGACACTGTATCATATTTGCGAAATTAGCTTTAGATGTAATGGGTAAAGCTTTTGCTTATGCTGTTTACGGGACGTTATAGGAAAATGATTTTAAATGGAGAAATTTGTAGCTACTAACTCTTCTCAGTTTAGTCGGCTAGTCATTCTTAAGAGTTCCAAGACTCGTAGGTATGAAATAAAATAGATTTTTATATTATCATGAGCTGTTATTTAATTTTGCATCCAAACCCTGAACAAATGTTTCCTGATCATACAAATAAGATGTCCAGTCATCACGAGAATCGAACCCGTGGACCTCACTTCAGCCAGACAGTCGACCAAGTGCCACGGAGGTCTTCTTACATCACTAAAGAGCTTGCTGTGTGAGTTTAATAGCACTAACTTGCGCATTTAATGAGCTTCGGGCTATAAATACGTAAACGCTTTACTGTCTTTATCATGAATGAATTTTCGCAATCCGAGGTCAAATTGTCGCGTAAACTAGTGCCTTTGCAAGCGAGCGGCTGCACCAACACTGTAGGCCTACCACAAGCTCTGTCTGGCTCTGGTTTTGAGTCTGTTTGAGTGGTCACCAGTGTATTACTGTGTGTGTGACGTTTCGATATAGGATTTATTTAGTCGACACTCACACTGACTGAAAACCAGAGCCAGACAGAGCTTGTGGTAGGTCTACTGGTTTGCTCAATGGAATTATATTGGATGGTGTGACAGGCTATTATACTTTGAATAGACCTGGTACAGCTAATTCTAAGTTATAGTCAGTTCGCGAACTTTTGCCCCTGTGTATTGGGCAAATTGTATCTGACCATTTGCGTTTACAGAATGATCAAATTGTTATTTCGTAACATATCAAAACAGGTTAATAGACACGAGTTCATAAAGGTTCTTAAAGGTTGCTTGGAAGAGATCGCTTTCAGCGATAAGGTAGTTCATAGTTTTGTAAAAAATCTGCATAAATCTTGTAATATGTTTCTGTGTGTGAACAATAAAGATTTATCCTTCTATTTATTTATATAAGTTCATTGGTTTTTTTTGTTCAGTGATTTCAATCCATAAATGAGTAAGAAATGGTAATTTTGAGAAATGAGTTCATTTTTATTAACCAAAATTTCCAAATTTAGTGAAATTCGAAGCATCCAATAAATACGATCACATATTGTGGTGCACTCATAAAGTTCGTATGTCCGAAAACCAAACATGATCTTTTAGGGATATGAAATTTTAGTGAGCAATAAACAAAATTCTGAATAATAATAAAGGAAAAAGCATGTTTTGAGTTAGGTATAATCATTTGAAAATCTTCTTGCTTATCCTGCAGGATATGAAATGTGGTACCTATGTAAAATTACATAAAATTATACCATTTCTTACTAACAAAAGTGGCCATTTTGAATAAAACTTTTCATTGTTATAGGTCCACTGTGAATGGTAAACAAATAGACCTCTATAAGGTACACTAAGGCCCGTATTCCGAAACAGCGCTTGAGTCAGAGTCGAGCCTCAAGCACAGGTTTTTGACACTTTTCAATGGAGAACTGTCATAAAATCTATGCTTGAGGCTCGACTCAGACTCGAGCACTGTTTCGGAATACGGGCCTTAGAATTTTGACAATTCTCCATTGAATAATGTCAAAAATCTATGCTTGAAGCTTGGCTCAGACTCAAGCACTGTTTCAGAATACGGGCCTAAAAATTAGAGCTTAGTTGCCGAGAACGTAGTTACCTGAAATCGAATGTCAATGTCAAGTTGTCTCGCATCAGTGACAGAGTGAAGTGTGGTCATTTTATTCCCAAAAAAATTTGAATTGATGTAGATCCACTGAAAATGGTAAACAAAGAAATCAAAAGTTCCACTTAATGCTCGAGCTTAGTTGCCGAGAACGTAGTTATCTGAAGTCGAATGTCAATGTCAAGTTGACGCGCATCAGTGGCAGAGTGAAGTGAAGCCTAGCGAACGTGTGTGCTTGCACCCCCCTCGCCCGCCTCAGCTTAACATAAAACTTCAATTTGCATAATGCATACGGAATATGTAAACTTATCTCTGACACGCCCTTGCCAGTGACACGGCTGAGGTGTGCCAGGATAACATTATTCTCGCTGCGACGATATCCAAGTCTAAATAGATCGCATTTGCAAAGCCGCATGTTCAGTGGAATTTTATTGTCGCGGCAGATGTCGTGGCCAGATATTATTTTTATGTACTATCGGAGAGGAATCAGTTTTATAGCGCTATTTTCGCTTTATGAAGAAATATAAACTGCATTCTCAAAATAAAGTCAAAGTTTTTTTAGGTTAGTAAACATACCTACATAGCTGTACCGTAAATTATTTTTGAAAAGTATTGCTTTTAAGTAACTTATCTACCATTTAATAACTTGATCAGTGTTTATTATGTAGGTAAGCTCGGTGACCACACTGGCTCTGAGACGCTTTTGGTAAGAACTTATGAGAACAACATAATAAAACGTGATTTCATTTGGCACACGACTCCAAATATTATCGAAGTAAAGGATCGTTAAAGAGCGGCCATCCGTTCCATAATAGCCTAACACGTGCCACGGGCCCTATTTTGAATGCAAATAAAATTACAAGGCTACCATAAAAAGTGTTTATTAAGACTTTATTTGCTTTTAAAAATTCGTAAAGTCTTATTCAGCGTGAAACTGGGCCCACTCGATCGAGTTCCGAAGTTTTAAAATGATAAAATTACTGTCGAGCCGAGAACAGGTATCAGACATAAATGGGAATGTTTGTAAAAAGCAAACAACTCGCGACATATCTTCTTTCACGACAGAATCCGATCATCGTTGCATAAAATGTGGGATTAAGGGGTGCATGCATACCCTAGAAGGCGAGGGCACACCACCCGCGGTTCCAAGCGTTGCCCTGTTCTGCCTCACTTGGTAATCGATTCATCTTTTATTGCTGTTTGATGGCATCTCTATAAATATATTTACTATCTTGAGCTGACCCTAGCCCCAGTCTAAAGACTCGGATCATTTCTTTGACTACCATAATTGGTGAAGCTGTGATATTATGATACGCCATCCTTTCCCGCGGTGTCCAATAATGCTATCAGAACCTAATAGAGAATATAGATGGAACATTAATCCGTGCTAGTCGGGTACTACATAATGGGAAAAGAAGAGAAAGCTACACTATTTGTGGTCCTTGTGTTCTTGTGGCCCTACGTCTAAACAGCCTTTTTACTGGCACACCACATGTGGAGTCCAACATTTTTATGCAATCATACGCATGTGTACATTATGAGCCGTTTTGTGTACTTAAGGATTATTATTTGCAAATAACCATCTTGTAACTGATGTTAATTCGACTTGTAAATACCATCTACTTTATGCAAGTTATATTTGTCGTTTATGAGGTTATATTTTTCCAGATTGGACAAACCGCTTCGGCTGTGCTTGGTGCTTTTATTTTGTATTCTTATTTTGAGAGTGTGGGTCGCATAGAATGAACTAGATAAGTCTTACAGCAGTACGGCATAGGTCAATAACGAGCACATAAGACTTAGCACCTTTACGTCTCATAATGATGAACGCGTAGCAATAACACATAGGTAACATCCTCGCTAGACGTGCTCGGTGAGGTAGTAGAACAATTAGTATAAGCACCATCTGCGTGTACCATCAATTGTCCATTGTTCGGTACCACCAGAATTGCACTTAGTACCTCTTAGAGCTCAACACAAGATGGGTCGTCAACTAGTTACGTAGCTTTTTATCTTCAAAAATAATGATCAAGCAACGGTGTGAATATCAAAAACATAAATGTAAATAAGAGTCAGACGCACTCCGATGTCAACACTCAGCGAGCCAAAATGTTGAACTTTAATCTTAAGATATCAATTTACTATCCGTTGAATCACCTTGCAATGTAAAGAAGAAGATATAAACAGCATTAGTTTATTTGACTTTTCCATAATAATACAGATAAAATCGTGCGATAGACCAGTATAATTCGATGTGACTCAATTGAAAGGTCAGTCTTACACACATATTCATATCAGTGATGGGAGCGCCCTCTCACTGGGACTTTCCAATTAAGCAATTTAGATACGAGAGCGGTCTGACACGACGTTACACAAATGTAAAACAAGGGCTATCGGGATGATAACTCTGTGATGTAAAAAACAATACAGGATGCTCTCGAATCTGCATAGTATCCCGCAAGGGGCTTATTTTGCATTAGAGAACTTTATTCTGCTCAATAGGCTGTGTGTTTATCATAAAACAACTGCCAAAGATTGTGTACAAAATAAGTCTGAATATAAACTAGCATGAAAACGGATAGAAGATTTCTTCAGGATAGGCAACTTATCAATGACTGTTGTCAGTGCTACAAATATGTCAATGGCAGTGGTAATATCCTCTGATGGTAGACCATAAACTCGTTTGCCTAAGATGATATAAAAAAATACTGTTCATGTTCTGGAGCACCCTGTATGCATGTAGTTATCAGGTCGACCGGTGTCACTATGGGTTTCGACAATAAAATCGTCGTGGAGTACGCGACCCGCCGTGTGCGCAACGGCATTAGGACGAATTTACGATTGCTTTTCCCAGCACTCTCGACACTGATTTGCTCTTAAGTCGTCTCACTCTTTGGTTCCAAATATTTGGTCTTTGTTAGCCCTTGGCTTGCGAGCTTAGCAATTTGAAAACATCGCTCAAGCTCTCAAGAGTCTGTCGCCGTAGTAATAGGTTCGTGTGCTGTGTGGTGCTTATCTTTTGCAGAATTCTGTTAGCTAACAGAACTAGTTTATACAGTTACAGTATGCACATTTTGAATACAATTTCAGATATTTTATTACAAAGTTGCATAAAAATATCTGTAGTAATTGATCAGAAGTAAGTAGGTATTATTAATATGGGTTACAAATGGAGAGAAGAAATTTAAAAATTAAAATTATTTTTTAGAATTAATATTGGTGCCTTTGCTCTGCAGTCCTAATAAAAACTCTAAATAATAATAAGTAGGTATTATTTACGGAGCTTTGTTGTCATGAGGGTAGGTTTCTATTCCTAAAGTTTTTTTAACCAATTTCTTGTTACCTGAGTATAATCTATAACAAAAGCTCATTTTAAGTTTATTTAGAACCTACATCCACCCACGGGTTTTGGCACGATATTTTAGATAAGAGTACTGACATAGTTATTGTGTAGTTTGTATCTTTAAATAATTAAAAACAAATTGTATTAGCAAGATCGTGAGCCGTTGCAGTGAGGAGCGCGTTGATGTCTTTTATATCGGTGCGGAGTGCGCTACGGACGCTCAAAGAGTGGAACTCACTGCCGTCGTCTGTTTTTCCTGACATTTACAATCTGGGCCTCTTTATGGCTAGAGTGAAAAGGTGTCTTCTAGACTGTCCTGCTACATCGTCGTTTACCATCAGGTGAGATCGTGGCCAAAGGATAGTCTATTAATTATTTAAAAAAAATATGTAGGATTTCAAATACGTTACGTAGTGCAAACATTTATTATGTACCTATATTTGTAATGTTTCTTTTACATTATGTTTCTATTATAAAGTACAATAAAGTATTAATCTATATATCTATTTTTATTTTTTTTGTATTTTTTCTGAAAAGTAGCTAGTTGTCATTTTTATGTTGGCTCGTATTTATGTGTCATTGAAGTGGTTTGTATTTGTTTGTTTCTGCAAACTGTCTATTGCTTCAAAACACGCACTATTTCAATTAAAATAATCTTTGATAAACTCCACTTACATTTGTGAAAACTGACGCAAATAAATCAATATTGTCAAAATAAACATACAGCGTTAATTATAGCCGATTGTTTATTAATGTACCAATCGACGTAATCTATTGGCATTTAAATAACAGATGAAACAATAATAGCACAACAAGAAAGCGTTGAACCGGTTGGGAGCACGTACGAGTAACTACTTATAAACCCGAGACTACAGTGTGGATTATTATTTATTAGATTCTACGTAAAACATTTCTAGTGAAAGCAACTGCTAAAGCCTTTAGTCTAGCCTTTTAGTCATCTAGATCGCCGGCGATGGCAATCAGTGTGTCGCTGTCAAAGTTTGCAGTAGTGTGTTCGAATGTATACAAAATCCTGCTGAAACTGATTGCCATCGCAGATCGCAGCTGATCGCCTCGATGTCCGCAAGGCTTTGGGTGTGAATTTTCATAAATCGTTCGTGACCCTTCTCAGCACCCTTGTTTAGACCTTGGAGTTTCAGAGAACATGTATGCACTCACACAAGAACCGACAACCGCTGGGGAATAAAGGTTCTCGAATGGCGATCCGAACCGGAAGACGAAGCGTAAGGCGCCCATCCACCAGATAGATTATTAAGATCGCGGGAAGTCGGTGGATGGAAAGAGCTCAGAATCGTTCCTGTAAATGTGTAGGGGAGGCCTATGTCCAGCAGTGGATTTATTCAGGCTGATGAGGATGTCAAGGGGTAGTTACAGGACATTACCCTTTAAAAGTTGCTGGTACTTTATACGTAAAGGGTTGAAAGCTCACAGTTATTTTTTTAATTTTACTGGTGGTATTTTAAACTTTTAAGCTTCCAATGTAAGTAAGGCTTTATTCTAAACCTGTTTTCTGTTGCTCTAATTAACAATACACAAATCGTAGCTTGTATGCAAATGAGAGGGGTAGTGCGACCACAAGCGCTGCATTCCGGAAGATAAGTGGAAACACTATTTTTATGGAAAGATTTCAATTTCAAATGTAATTCCGATGAGATTTTGAAAAAAACGTATTAAATATTTTTTTTATTAATACCATTATTTTTTTGTTTCTATTGATGGCACAGGTATATGGTTCTCCTGATGTTAAGTGACCTGACGCACGTCCAGGAACGTGCCCTACGATGCACTGTCCTGCGTCCGTCAACTTGAGGCATACAGATGTTCAGCCTCACGTGCCAGTTTGTTGCATGGGTAGTTATTTACAGTTAAATCAATTACTTACTAATAATGCTTAATTATTGTCATCTTTTATCAATTTGCAACACCAACGACCAAAGACATTTTAAGGTATAAGTAAGATTTTTAAGTCGGGGAGGCTGTAATGGCCTGATACAGCATAACAAAAAATAACACGAGCAAAGGATTATCGGTTTAATAAGACCGAGTACTAACCTCGACTAACGGATCAAAAGGCCCAGGTCGCCGTATACCGCTTATCGTAAAATTGAATTAAAAAAGAAAGATTATTATCTTTCTTTTTTAAAGGGATCGTCGTAATTCTGGCGCGCGACAACGCAGCACTTTTATTTGGACCCGAGTGGCGGGGTGCGGGGTGGGGGGACATCTAATCGTGCAAGCTTTGGACTGTTCCACTTGGCTCCACGCATATTCTATGTCAATAATCGTTTTATTCATTTTCTCCCAGTTGGAAATAAATAAATAAATACAAATTTAAATCACATCTAGTTTATTAACGGTTGACGATTGTATCTATTTTATGACCTTTTTAATTTTTTGATCTAGGTCAGAATGCGCGTGTTAGCTATCACGAAAAAAAACTTAAGAAAACTAAACTAAGATAATTATTGACTGACCAGATAGTTTTGATGATCGATTGAGGTAAGTCGGCACTCATCACACTACATAATACCTACTAGGAAATGCTATGAGCTATGTATGTAGGTATATGTAATGACTGTGCGTCTGTGTCGTATAACAACAGCTTAAATTAACTTTACATTATATAATGAAATAGCGTGAATTAGCGAATTCTTAGTTTTCTATCATACTTTTGCATTTGTTTTTTATTTTTTATTTTTGTATTTGTAATCACTAAGGTAGAGCCCATACCTTTCCAACTGAAGAATCAAGAGAACAAAAAGAAAATACAAACATAAATAATGTAATAAAAAAGATAGTAATAAATAAAAAAATCTGTTTATTTATTTATTGAGGTTGAGGGAAGCCTTTGCGAAAAAGTGGAACGTACGAAATAAGTTAGAAAAAACGTACGTACGAAAAAAGTTAAAAAAAAACAACTATTCCGTCTCAGGGTGCCTTTAGGAACATGCGGCACATTATGGGACGCGGTCCACAGGGACAATCGTCTTTTATTTATATCCGCCGTGAAACATCTCGCACCTCGCGCTTCGACGCATCGCGAGCTTCAACTCAATACTTACCCACTATACTTTACTTTCGACACCAGAGTGAAACAATTTTCGAAGCAAACCGTTAGTGAAACTATCTTGATGTGATACGCATCAAGGAGGTTAACCCATCAAGAAGTTTAAAAGTCTATGGAAAGACGTGACGCAAATCATTATAAAAAAAAACTTTTCAAGCTATAGGAAGTCAGGAACCGAACACAACATACGCAATTTTTTTTTTGGGTTTTAAAAATCGAACTCATCCTATTCTTTGTTTGAACTGACACAGCGGTAACAGCGAGGTTTGTAATAAAAAAAAACTACGCAATCATTTAACTTTGTTAAAAATAATAATCGTTTACTCAATGGTGACAATAGACTGAAACTTGATATCAGAAACAATAAAAGTTAATGTCAATAGAAACACCGAGCAGCAGCAAGTAATGCACTACACGTTACTTATGAATATTAATATACCCATTCTTGTTTCGGTTTCGTATGAAATGTTTCCGACTTCTTATTGATTTTTTAATTCAAATATTTAAATATAGACATCGAATTGAGTTAGTATCGTGTTACCTCAAACGCCTGTAGTAATAAACTCAATCATAGACAAAAAAGTAAAATCAATTTTTATTTTTAATTGAAGACGTTATTTTCTCCGATCGCCATATAAACATTTTTATGACGCTATATAAATTCCCTTTATACAAACAAACTGACAAAGTCACAATGTTTACATTGAATTTTTATTTTATGGTCGCTCTCGAAATATTAACTTTACAGAAATATATCGCAAATCTCTTTTAGCATTGAGAATTGCATTTTATTTTATTCGTAGGTCGTTAGTGTACAAATTACGTCACAGTTAAAAGTACCTAACTTTTAACTGTGACGTAATTTGTACACTTTCTTACTTTATTAAAAACATAGGTACAAGCGACAGATACTTTAAGTTTTTTTACGCCCTTTAATTATTGTCTTACCAAAATATAAAACTACTTTCTCTTCATTAAAAATAACGTATTACGTACTTAAACCTATAGTGACCTTTACCTCTTCCGTACTTATATTATTGTGTGCATAGCATTAAGTTCTATCTGACTCAGCGCATCAGCATTGCCATTCAGTGTGGCAATGAAACTTCCGATTGGGGTTTGATTTGATCAGTCTACTATCTTTAAATCGTTAAGATCTGCGGATAGCCCAACCCAACTTATGTGTACTTATATCTTCAATACTATCAGCTGTTTATTTTTTTAATGAAACGGATAATATTATTTATATGTTAGTTTTTTTATTGGAGTCTTCAATAATTTTGCCAAATAACTGAACCGATAACAAAGGTAATCTCACAAACAAAGAGCTTGTTCAATAATATTTGCATACACGGAGTGCATCAGTTCCAAGTTATTATTTTAAGCAAACCTGCCGCGCCTCAATGCCCCACACGTTGGTCGGCCATTGAACAATATTTTTATTTTCATCGAGCGTAACATTGGAAGCGCATTTTTCCGGGTAGAACGGGTCGTGGACGAGAGGACTGTCCGAGCTGACTTGTAATTTCAAGTGTTTACCCAGCGCTCGCGCAGCGGGACGTCTCACAACAATGCCCATATCCTTTTCACATAAAATATATGAAAAGTCCAGCTACCAGCGCGCCCGGGCACGGATCGACCGGCCGATACAACCGCATTATACTCGCTAGCTGCCTGCCGAGAACTTTTTATGAGGGATCAAATTGATTGGTTCGTCGATATTATCGCACTCGCATATTGTGCTCGACACCGGTGCAGCCTGCTCCTGCCATTGCCAGCTCCTGTCGCAAGCAATATTAAGCATGCAGTTCTCCTATCACACTTTTTATATACATATAGCTTGATATTGGTGTACCATGAGTAATTGTTGTTGGGAAAAGTTCAATGATCATCGTACTCCACAGCCCACTTTAAGAACTTACAGATATCGATGCAATTTAGTAACACAATAAATAAGATCCATTTTGTGGTGTGGAATCGTATAATGTCTTATTCACCTCTGCAGTTACAAAAACCAAAATTGAATCGAATTTGAGATACACATGAAATTTATTGGATGGTCACAACGAATCATCTGCGGGCAGGTCGAGCAGGACGTGCTCGCGATCGAGAAACACAAAACCACGAAGATAAAAATATATTACAAAATGAGACCCACTTTGTGTTTTGAAATTACAATCAAATAAATTACATTTTATTGCTCAATCTTGTTGGATTTTATTAAGGTATCGGCGCTGAATGCCAGAGAATAAAACATGGCGGGTTTACGCGAGCGACACGTTGTTTCCGTACGCGTTGTAGCAAGCCAGATAAACGGAGATGCTTTACATGGCTCTCGAGTTTGGGAGATAAGCCATCACGCGGCTCATGTCGACACGGAGACAGTCGGTAACACGTGCCCTCCACACTTTCTCCGCATGCCCTTCTCAAGGTTTTCCTCAATCACTTTTAGTTTATTTTGATCCAAAAAGTAAAAAACAAAAACCCGTGTAATTTACACAAAACAACACCCAAAAATAAGACTTAGTCAGACGCAATAATTTAACATTTACCTTTTGAGTTATCCGGATTACGATATGATTTCCATGTTTTTATTAAAATTTGATACCAGACGAATAAAAATTCTCGCTTTTAGATTCGGTAATGTTTTAGAATGGAAATTCGATTTTGACTTGGTTTCAGTTTATGTGAGCAAGTATTTTAAAGATAATAACTAAAGAACTGTGCGCTCCAAAAGAGTGACGACATGACATTAGCCCAAAGCGAAGAAGGAGTGTTTATGAATTTTCCATTTTGAAATAAACAAATCAGCGCAAGTTGAAGTGTGGAGACAAGGGAGCGTATAGTGTTGATGAATGCTGATTGCTAAAGTGAGTCAACGAATGTATAAGTAATGCTGCCCACCAAGACGTTTCCGTCTCAACCAACCGGTCCTAGAACAATATGCCCAAACATTCGGCTTGTTCATTACATTTGACCCTTATTTATTTGACAGCTGAACAACATAAAGCGAACTGCAAGCAAATATTTGTCGCTCGATATTTACGACCGAATTGATGATATTATGCAAGCTATTCTAGCTATTCGAAAACAAAGGTTTGCCAACTGACCATAACTGCAAACCGAAGACATGAGTTATCAGGATGCAAGCGTTGTATCGTGGCTGTGACATTGAGTAAATACCGTATCGAGACCAGCGAGCATTGAGGGTAGGGCTCGACAAAACGGATTAACGGAAACTACGGATAATCCGATATCAAGGAAGTGAGACAGACGTGAAGCGAGAGCTCGTGTGTCCCTAGCCCAAGGAAACCTATTTATCATCGTCACATCGACCGGCGACTTGTAATTGTGTGCCATATTGTTGCATTGAGTTATAGCACCCTTGTGCGATTCTCTTCCGCTTATCCATGCCTATATTGCACATACATATGTATTGAACACATAAATTTTAGTAGTTAACTTTACCTCGTTTCCACCTGCACTAACATGTTAGTGATAATTTTCCTGTTCGAATCACTATGCCGTGTGAAAACTTGCAAATTGTATTCATGTAGGTAATTTCTATTGTAATTTATAGCGCAAGTATGTCTATGGCTGTGAGTTATGATAAGACGTAAAGTAAAATGCAAAAAGTTCTGATACAAAATATTTGAGGATGCTTCAGGGTGGCTGGGTACACATCAAAATAAGTTACTGGAAGCGTACCCCACGCAGTGCCACTAGACAAAAATCGCTACTTCTGCTCATATATTCCCCTTGTCAGTGTTTGCTGGACAATACTGTAAATAAAGGATTGTAGAAAAGTGAGCACACGCACTTGGACCGTCGATTTAAAGCTTTGATAGTACCTACAAGCCTCAAAGATACTTTTATTGAAACCCATAAATCTACATTAGACCTAACTTTAATAAACTCGTAAATGACACAAGTTGTCACAACTAATTGTTGGATAAATTACAAGAAATATATTGTTTGCTTATTTGGTCACATATCAATACTAACAGTGCTTTGAAGTTGGACCTTATTCAATTTAAATTAAAGTGATAAGATCTTAAAACTACTAAAAACCTTGCTTTGCCTATTTTGGATGTTTAGCTCAGTCATTTTTAGTTTATGCGGCAGCCTTTTTTTCGCCTGTCAAACAGTCAGTCAATAATCCAAATAAAAGTTGGATTCGTCATCCTTGGTTGTATCTGATGCCTACCATAATTGAGGGTTTGAGGCTACATTCGTATATTTATTGCGTGAATATTGGCAGCCCTATAGAGCGCAAGGCAAGCCGGGTGCGACTGCGAGACAGTCAAGCTGCGATCTTGCCACGATTTGTCGTTATTTGCGCGCCTCGCGTGGTCTCTGTATGACGGCTCTTATCCACCATCGCGTCTGCGCCTCTCGACAACCCTCTCCATACCCTACCTGCCACTGGACATTTCTCACAGAAACAATGAGCGTTTAAGGTTTATTATGACAACAAATCTACACGGCGACTCCTCTCTCTAGGACTTTTTATGGACTATCGTATTTTATTCACTTTTTTGGACTTGCTCGAAGGTTTTCTCGGAATGCGTTGATGATTAAAATTTTCTTTATAGCAACCAAACACAAAACCATAAATACTAATATTTTAAGAACTTCTCTAGAATTACTACTTCTTACCCCATGCATCGAACTTGCTAGAGGATTTTTTCTTTACTGTACTTGTACAATAAATGTGTAGAATTTCGAGCCGAACAATACAAAACAAAAAGATAAGAACCTACCTATTCTAATAAACTTGCCTTCTAAAAAAGAAACGCAGCGTAGCAATCTTGCCTGGAGCGCGGCTCCACAGCCTATAATAATGTTACTTCATCGACGGTATCACACCGTAGGATCACCGCCGAAATCAATTTTAAACAAACTCTGGCCACCACCTACAATTATTGTGGAACAATGCGTGCCCACTAAATATCGTCCCGGTGTTAGAGGTCACAGGCCATAATGCCCGCTCTTTCCGGATCGCACGAGATACAATCGCGATGATTTGTCGATTCTATACAACTTAAATATTGATATTAATATTCATTTATGATTTTATCTACCTTTCTAGCTCGCATGAATGCTCTCATCATGCGAGTGATATCATTGAGATCAAGAGTACTTGATGGTCCCAACACGATTCCAACAGGCAAAAATATGAAACAGAAAGAACCAATCCTAGTATTTATAAAAAGGACAATAGTGCTAGTTAGGTAAGGCATAATTTAGGTAAGCTGCACTTAGAAATAAATCCGCCAAGAGCAAAAACGAAGTCGCGGCGATTATACACACATCAAAATTGTCTAGGGATATTCTATTTCGAAATGATTTTCTTACAAACCATTTGCTTTTTAGAAAAAGTTTATTTATGGGATTAAACCTCTTTTATTCCCCTTTCCAAATTTGAAAAATAATTAAAAATCGAACACAATAAACAAAAGATATAGTGGGGACTCCGATTTAAATTTAACAACGTTTATTTTGCCTAAGATAAATTCACTTTTATTTAGTTGTCAGTAAGTGTTAAGTAACTCATTTTTAATTTAAATGGATCTTGTGTTATTTGCTATGTCATGGAACGTCGACATTTAAGCAAAGAAGAAATGATAAGAGCGATAGGCATGTTGCAAGCCGGTGCTATCCAACGCGTGGTTGCCGATACCTTAAACACCAATCAAATCGTAATTTCTCGATTGTGGTAATATAATCGTATTGCTGGGGATGTAAGAGAGCGCCACACTGGCAAAATTTGAGTACCCACCCCTAAACAGGATCGTTTTTTCCAAAATTCCGCCAGGAGGGAACCCAATATCACAGATAAGCAGCTAGTGCAAAGGCTTCAGTCAGGCCATCAGCTGTCAGATAGTGACCAAACCGTCAGAAGAAGGCTGCATGAAGTAGATCTTTATTCTCGTAGGCCACTTCGTGCGCCAGCTCTACGAGGAACTAATCGCGGAACGCGACTTCTTTGGGCTCAGGAACATTTGTTAAGGAACAAGGACCAATTGACAATGGTTCTCTTTAATGATGATTCTCGGTTTGGATTCCACCCCGATTTACGAAGAACTCGTGTTTGCAGAGTCCCAGGCAGACAAAATCACCTCCAGCATCCACAAGAGGACCATTCCTACCGAGGTGGGAAAATCATGGTTTGGGCGGAAACTCGTATTGGCGCGCGAAACGAGCTCATTCGGATAAGAAGCAGCAAGACTGCACTAAAATACCGGAACGAGGTCGTAGAACCTGTGATCATCCCTCACAGAATTCAAATTGGCCAGGAATTTCAGCTCTTGCATGATAATTCCCCTCCACACACGGCGCGATTGGTGTGAGCTGCCCTTCAGGAACATGATTTCGTGGTTTTGGACTGGCCTGCACAGTCACCCGACTTAAACCCAATTGAACACGCTTCGGCTATGTTGCAGCGAAGGGCTTTCAGCAATTTGCCGTCAAATTTGACCACAGAAGACCAACTTTTTTGCCATTTAAAAAGAACATGGGATCGCATGCCCCAGCGAGACTTTGACACCCTAATTTTAAGTATGAATAACCGGTGCAGATGTGTTATCAACGTCAAGAGAAGCAACAACGATTATTAAATTGTAAAAAAGTAATTTTAGAAAGTCTTGGAAACGTTAACATAGTTTTAACACTATTTACCGAACCTTGAAATTTTTCTGATTTTTCGAGATTTTCTTCCAACTTAAATTTTTATTAAAAATAATATCAAACAGTTGTATTTTATTATTATTTATAACCAACACAAAATAAATGTTCTTGCCATGCCTAGTTTTCTTAAGAAATTATTTTTAGTTTTTGTAAAAATCAACAAAATGTTGATTATCCCTAGACAATTTTGATGTGTGTATATGCATACACATTAATGTTAAAATGTATAACAACACTATGTACACGAAAATGTAAACGTAATTGATTTATCGGCTATTCATGCACAGCAGCCGAGAAGCCTCGCGTCCTCCACAGTAAAATTAAAATTGATGATCATGTAAACTTTATTAGGAGAAGCGTAAAAACGTAGAGTAAATCAAAGAGTGAGCCGGCACGGCACTGGCACTTTGCTCGGCGCTGGCGCGCCATGCCATGATCTAGTGTAGGGGCCCCGTTAACACTTTACTACCTTTCATACTTATTGCACCATTCCGAGAAAGTAAATTACTCGTCGCGATCGTAAAATTAATGCCTCATACGGTAATACGAGTACTTCAGCATGTCACTGTCAATTTTTATGATGCACTCACTTCGATCCCGACTTTCGATCCGAACATAGCTCCGATATCCCTCCAATAAAATAAAACATTTATTACACAGGTATATTATTAATTCCAGTAAATAGATCTAAAATAAATTTATTATCTGCA
The DNA here is from genome assembly GCA_939531255.2 of Thera britannica. Lineage (NCBI taxonomy): Eukaryota > Metazoa > Arthropoda > Insecta > Lepidoptera > Geometridae > Thera > Thera britannica. The sequence goes on from OW618034.2 coordinate 21,990,532, forward strand.
AATAGATTTTCCGAAGCCTTTTCACAGTTCAATTGAACCCACTCGGTATCTGTGAAATACCTACCTACTCGACAAGATTTAAGTCTTCTGAGTCTATTTTCAACATGCAAATGTTATTGTGAGCTTAACGAATATCAGTCCGTTTTGATATAAATTTTAATTAAATTAAATATTTATTGCATTTGTAGCGTCCTAGCCTGGAGGTTTTGCAGTTCAATGTTATGAGTAGTGTTATAGGTACACTTTGTCAGCCATTGATATTACTTTGAAATAGGTCGACAAGACAACTACAAAATAAATCGGCGCAAAAATAAATGAATTCAATTATTATGAGAACAGTCATTTCTGCTATGGTCAAATATATTTAGTAGGTACTTAGATAGAGTATGATCTGTGACCAAATCGCATTTCGGGGAGTATATGACTTTATCCTATTTATATATATTTTAATCCGTGAATTAAAATATATATTTTACCATACCATAAACCAATAAAAAAGGACTAGGTATATGAGTGGCTAGCTCATAAGGGTTTTTATAATAATTACCGAGCTGTTTGAGTAGGATTAACTAATTATTTCTTAACTTTAATCTGTCTTTGTTTTTAAATTTATTCATGCATAATCTTAATTTATTTTTAATGAGTATACTTCTGTAGGTAGGTAAGTCGGTCACCGCTTCGGCAAAGTATGTGAGTCAGATTTCTTCCTACTTTAGTACCACTAATTACCATATATACTTCGTGCAAATAAAGATATTTCATTTTCATGTCATTGATGATAATAAATACAGTACGTAGCATTGGTACAAAACATTTATGGGGGTAGTATTTTTTCTCGACTGACATGCCTCGTAGCGTCGAAACTGCTCTAGCTATTCGTTTTTTTTTTAAATTGTAATCTTAGTGGCAAAGAACCACATTATACTTACAGGAACATCGAACGCAAATGTGTCCTAAATGTAGGATTTAGTGAATTAAAATACAGTTAATATTTCAAGCAGATTGTAGCAGAAGAGTGATTGTACAGGTAGGCTGATACAAACAAAGCACAGCGGTCCGCTTGATATGGATAAAGCGATGACCACTTGAAGAGAGCTGACGAATGTGTGCAATCGTACTCTTTGCCTAAGGGCCTTTTAGTTATTCTCGTACTTGTAATGCCACTATATTATGCGGTGGTGCCAACGCCATTGCATAATTACGATATTCTGCTAGTGATACCTACTAGTGCTAGTGTTCATGTATCTTTTTAAAACCAGCTAATTATCACCTCATGCTCACCGTTAAATCACTTCGTGGAAACATCTATTTCGCAAATAGCATCTAAGTTTAGAATATTCCGTCATATATAGTTTTTTAACTAAGTAACAAGATTTATTTACACAAAGAAACTTACAATTAAACAAATATTTAAACAAAATGCACAAGAAACAGTTGAGCTATCTGCAGACCGTTACAAACAATCTAGAACAGCTCAACTATCTGTAATTTATTAGAAAAGCTAAATATGACAGCGTTTCACTGATCGCCACCGCAGAACGCTTAGATGTGGCAAAGCTTGATCACCATCGCAGGCAATCTAGATGAGCACAAGACCTAGACTAAGTACACCTGGAGGAATTCAAGTGAGGGGCGAGATCCAAGAGCTCATATAAAATCATGCCCGCACGGCATCTGCGATCCATCGTCTTGTAATTAAGACGGCGAACACAAAACATGTTTCAATGTACAGATATATTTCAAACAGTAACGAGGGTATGAAACTTATGCAGATTTGAAGCAGCTCGGTCAATACATATAATTAAACTTTGTTGTGTAACATAAGCAAAAAGTATAAAAGATAGATTGTAGAACCCTGACCGAAAAAAGGGTTAAAGGGAAGGGAATAAAAGTGTTACATAGTTTTAAGACGGTTTAAGGTTTAGTTCAGCAGAAAGATATGCAGCCGCTTCAGGATTATCATCACAATGATTGGAGGTTTCTAAATGTTTGTAAAATTAACTGGTGTAAATCCTGAGCTTAAAATTAAAAAAAACTTAATAAAATACGACATACGAAAATCAGGGCAATAACAAAAGCAAAAGACGCCTTGAGCTATGCACTAAAGCTAAAGTGGAAATGGGCAGGTCACATAGCAAGGCTCACAGACCAGAAATGGACTGCGAAAGTGACCATGTGGAGAAACCCACACGTCAAAAGGGGCAGAGGAAGACCACTGACTCGATGGGAAGACGACATTTATAGGAGCAGCCGGCCCAATGTGGGGCCAAATAGCAAAAGAGAGAGATAAATGGTCATCTTTGGAGGAGTCCTTCACCCAATCTTGGGTTCTTGCACCAGAAGAATTATAATTAAGTACTAACAAATAATTTTAAATATGTAGGTACTAACCAAATAAAACAAAATTGTAATACGCTATAGTGTTAAATTAGGAAATGCAAGAAATAAAAGGTTTTATTTAATTTAATTTTTATTTTTAAAGCCCCGCAAACATAATAAGCGTTCTGCGATGGGCTGTCAAACATCGCGGTAGTTTTTGACATCGTTTCACTGAGCCCCACCGAAGAACGCTTAGATGTGTGCAAGGCTTAAAAGGGTTTTCAATGTCACGTGGTTAAAAACCACACCCTAAAATTTTACCCTTTAGAAGTTTATTATAATTATGAGCAAAGATTAAAGGTACTCACCAAAACTGCGTAGGCGCCAGCTCACGTACAACCACTTAATATTTTGGTAATAAGATCCTAATTTACCATTCCAGTCGTTTGACAGGTACTTGATGAAGACCACTTGAATGCGCTCTCTTGATAAATGTCTCTGGTAGGTAATAAACTCAATACCCATACTACCCTGGGGCCGATACAAAATAATTAAAACTACTTAACATTCAACAAGTACCTACGTACGGTAGCCAGTTTGCGGCTCATTTAGCGAGAAAAGCCTGATCGTTGTTAGGGTTGGTAAACATTATTTTAGAAAAAAATATTTTCGGTCCACTGCATACGCATTTCCTTTCCACAGGACTGTAAAGAAAATACATACAAAATGGCGGAAAGTCAAAGGAGCTTGTTATTTGAGAATGCACCAAATAAGAGAAGGAAACGTTGAGGTCCATCGGGATAGGGGCCTGGGCCTTTGTCTTCGGTTAGCAGTCGCTATTCGAAAACCTTGATTCCCCAAAGGATAGGCTATATAATATAGGATTTGCTATATAATCTGTTCAATACCTCTTTAAATTGCTTATTCTGGCTAGACTTTTTCTTAAATATTTTTGATGTAGATTTCACGAACCGAAGACGAAACGTAGGGCGCCCACCCACCACACGCCATTGTTATGATCGCGTGAAGTCGGTAGATGGAAAGAGCTCAGAATCGTTCTTCCTGGAAATGTTGTTGGGGAGGCCTATGTTCAGCAGTGAATCTCTTCAGACTGATGATGATGATGGAGATTTAAGTTGATAGCCCTAAAGAAAACGAGTGACAATCATTACTCCGCGCTGTCCGATTGATAAATTCGTCCCGAACATGCGATCGCGACACGTCATTCCGCCTTTTGCTTCTGCACGGTACTTTTACTGTGCTACTACTATTTACACAGTGTATAGTTTATACACAGTACACAAAGTAAAGTATTTCACTATTATTTTCATATTTCAAGTTCAAGCTTTTAAAAAAAAAATTAGGATTATGTTGCAATCACACGGTTCATGCACAATTTCATCCAATTCATATAAAACGCTATATACTCATATTATTAGGTAGTGTCTTGCAATACTCAGGCTATTTGCAAAAGAAAACAATATTTGATAGTGCGGATTAGGTACCTATTTAGGTAACTACCCGGGAGATAACTGTGGTGCGTAGAAAAAAATATATTTGTAGAGTGATCTGCATCAATCAATCTCGAGTTTAGGCCTGCGCACACCTAGGTCGCTGGCGATGGCGATCAATGAAACGCTGAAAGTGCAAAGTGTGTGGTATTACGAACACAATAACAAAGTGTCGTCATCATAAATAGAGACAGTAAGAAAAGTGTTAGTGGACACATTCTTAGCTCTACCAATGTCTTCATATTAAATTTTCAGATAACCTGGACTAGCTATAAGACGTTTCAAAGTGATCCTTGCGATTCTACTGAATAAATACACTTTTGATTTTGATAATGTGCTACTGTGGTAAATGAATTTCATTTGAATGGTCAACTTCACTAATAAATGCGTCGTCCTCATCTAACACCCTACACGTGACTATAAATCGAATACTTCTTTTATTGCACCACATCTATTCCAATTGAAATTAACCAGTAATTGCTTATAAATAAACTGGCAGTAAAATTACTTTATTGGACATCTGTGCTAATAATTCCATCGCTGTCAATGTCAGTACCCGTAATGAAACTGACTTTTAATTGATACGCATTCTTTGCGATCTTTTAAAGGTTTCGGATTAAAAAGTAAAAAATTACCTGAATAGCAGATCGAGGCCATAAACGATCGAACGAATAATCCGCTGCCAGATTATATTTAAATATTTACACGGCACAATAGCAGAGGAGATAAAAGTTTCACCTTTTACAAGCAATTTGGGGTTATTTATCATGTCGAGTGGCCGGCGCAGGCGCACTCTAAGCGGACTTTGGTTCACCTTCTCCATACAGAAGCCATTATAAGTATCAATTTCAGATCATAGATCATAAATACATTTATTATTTTGTGAGAGCAACGGAGGCAGGTTATGGGGGGTCCTGTCGGGTGAGGCTCTCTATTCAATGTTGACTTTTTATTGTCGCGTATGTCACAATTTTTGGACCTCACCAAACATGTCGGGACATAAATAATATCTAACGTAAGAATGCCACGTTTACAATCTAAGAGTATTTATGTGAACACCAGGAATGTAAGTAAATCACCAACGTATGTAGAAGCAGCCTAATCTTCATTTTACGATTATCGTAAATCTCAATATAATTTTAATATCTTATTTACTTTTAGTCGTCTCACAGATGTCTACAGATAATGTGAACTTAGGTTTTAAAATATAACACTAATACAAAAATATCAGATTCAGATTGCACGATTTTAAAGACGAACGTACTTTTTGTCAGAGTCTTTTTTTCATTTCCTTTAAAACAAAGAAACGTTTGCCAGCCCATCCACTTTCCCTAAACTGGGAAAGCAATCTCAAGTCACGCGACCAAAGTCGCGGGTAGCACCTAAAGGAGCTCGTTACATAGATATTTCCCAAAAAAACTGTGTATTAATTACTATTTCTACTTCTAATTATTTTCAGTAGTTGTTTACTGGAATACCAAATCACATTCTGAACGCACTCTGCCTTGTAATAAAATGTTAATAAAGCGCGTAAATCAAGATAACGTCAATAAGGTGTTCGACACAACGAAATAGTCTCAGGCGAGGTGAAGAAATTACATCACGTATGAATCGGATATAACTCTTCCTGGCCTTCCTCAACGCCTCTGAAATGTCACGCAATACTGAACCTTAAAACAATGCCCTAAGGTAAAGCTAATTCAACAGCCATGTATAGCTAACAACCGTGTAAATCAAAGAAAATACATTTGTACAACTTTATTTGAATTGTGGAATCGTAGTTAACCCGTGGCTTCGATACATGAAAAGGTATGTCGTCTTAATGGTAAATCCATGAGGCTTGAGAATGACAAGATGGTTAGGGGATTAGCAGAGTTCAAGTGTCAAAGAACGATGCATATAATGTACAACAAAGCTGAGTAAGGCAGAAGTGCAAACTAATAATGTGATGCGAGATACACACAGTCCGGTGCGTCGGTGATATTGTGGCTACAGGAGAATAACAGGCAAAGTCTTAGCAAAAAAGGGTTCAGCCACCTCAATAACATCGTGTAGGTAGATCGTTGTTGGTGTGAGGTGATGTTGGAAAATTGGTGTGTCAGTGAAAAACTAAATATGTTTTTATAAACAAGTATGTAATAGAACAAGCATATGGCCCAATCAAAACTAGGTGGTGGCCTATAGCAAATCTGTAATATAGGATAGTCTACTACACGCACATCATAAAAGTGAACTTATGGTCTGGAAAGAGTCTCTATTTGAGTTTTACGTAAAGTAGTAGAACGAATCTATTTTTGGCACCTCTAACTAAAGTTGATAAAATGTGTAAGGAGCTTAAGAGCTAAAATAACAGCAGCCTAATACGTTAATGATTTTATTGCTTCTAAATATATATTATTTTTCTGCAAATTGCGATGCACCGCATCGTGTGAATTCGTGTGTCCATAACGAGACATAAATAACCTGGAATATTGTTGTAGCACGTCAAATACCACACACGATCAGATTCGATCACATTCGAGTGGTATAGACGGCATAGTCATGGCCAATGATATTAAAATCATCAATGTATGTACTGGCGCCTATTGCCTTTCCAGCGCTTAGTATGACTGCGCCTAATGCAATATGATACGGGACTTTATTATCTAATATTGTATTTACGCTAAAACATTATAGCTCCGTTTATATCTTAAGTTTTATAGACAAACAAATAAAAGATAATGTGAAATGCGATTACTATCCTACTTATTATGACAAGAGCACTGGTGGTCTAGAGGTAGAAGCCCCGATCTCGACTTCCGATCCTAAAGTAGTGTCAAATGCGAGGAAATCTATAAACGTTTATATTCCAAAAATTATAGGCGTAATGCTATTCTTTTCAAAGGTTGAACATCATGAGAAAACCAATGGTATTCCAAGGCTGACCAGGTAATCTAGAATCTTGTCCCAGGCACTACAGCACACTACAATACGATGTACCTAAAAACATACAATCATGTATCTACGGGCATGAGGGAAAATGTTCTCGCTAACGATTTATTTTAATGTATACAACCCTTCTATTCTGAAAATATAGGTACTAAAAGATAAATATTTAGTATTTCCTCAACGTCATGATGAACACGGTATTTGAGTAACAGTTCTGGCGTGTTCCTGACACCTCCATCATAAGGTGTACACAAATAGAACAATGCAGAACATGCATAAATTCTATTACAAAGTATAATCATCTTTGTTTTTACCATAGAGAACAATGTTTAGTTATTTAATCAACATTCAATAAAACTTTCTATCTATGGTTTTAATATTTTAATTTTAAATCCATGTAACATTTTTATTTTCTTAAAAAAAAGACGTTTATGTAAAAATCCAACTCAACATTAAAGTCAAGACAATCCAACTCTAAGAATCAATAAAATTTTGATTATCGATATAATTTCAAATGTAATCTTTTTAAAACTTTCTTATCTTTTTATTTTATATCGATGTACATTAAATCACTCATGAATTTAAAGCATTTTATTGTCATTTCGAAGTGAAAACAATATAAATGTATTTTATGTCGCAGCTGATTTATGTTTTATAGGTGAGATGTGATTTATTGTGGGCTGATTTAATACAATCTTGAGGCAATTCATATTGTAGCGTGGCCATCGTTACACATACATTCTGTTGGATTAATCTGTGTTCGTAGTCCTATCTTCTGCCGCACCTTAGATGCTTCGGTGTTCTGGTCTATTTCATCTGGTTTTCCTGCACCTGCAAAATAATATTTACAATCAAGAATTTTAGACAGTTTTAGTACCCAGGAGAATTTGAGGAATGAGTATAATTTCATAGTCAAAGGACTTTTGCGCTGTAATTTTTTTAGGAAATACTAATATGTGAGCTTTACTATCTATAAATTTTATATGTATATATTCATAAGCAGAGTATTATTTTAAACAATTTATACTCAGCTAGAATTAATAGCATGCACATATTATAATATTAAGTTCACATTCACAACAAAAATAAACAACAAATGGAGGGGAGGTATCATTATTATACGATCTCTCGCCAGTTTAATCGAACTAGAGACGTGAGATCTGCTAAGCGTTTCTGTCTTCTGTAGAATTAACATTACGATCCTAGTTAAAAATCAAATGATATGAAATGAGATGAGAGACGTTACGCCGACATTCCAATCTGCGGGCTCTCGGAGCGACGGGGCTCGTTCACCGAGCTGGCGTTTCAATTATTTGACGTATATGCGAATTAGGCGTTATCAGATGTAATAAAATGCGCGCATGTTGGGGCAGCGGCGGCGGGCGGCTGGCGGCTGGCCGGGCGCGATGGGCGCGATACCTGGCACGACGCCGGTGGCCGCTACTTGTCTTACGATAAACTTATCTTTACAATCGATCCCTTCGATAAAATAAAAACACCGATGCCTTTAGATGTCGAATACTTGACGCGCTGCGAAGCCATAACGTTTCGAATTTTATCGAAGTAGCTATCCGCATTTGCATCTATATAAGACCCAATACATTTTGTTACCATATTATTAGCATTCCAGCGCCACTTATTTATTCACATTCGATACTTTTTAATATATACAAACATTTGCATCCGTGGAGTTGCAGAGCTTTCAAACGCGTAAACAGTGGATGATTAAAGTTTCCGGGCCTACCGGCTTTACATAAATGCTATCTTATTACAGAGTAATAAATTACGTTTAGAAACCGTACAGTGGTTGCATTGTTCGTGTAATCGCATGCCTCCGAGCACTCGATGTCATTCTATCAAAGCGAAATTTCAATGTCGTGATTGAGGCGTAAAGCTGGCTCGGTTATAATGGTGTATTGTGTAGATCGGATGAGCAAATGTGGTGTCGCCGCCATCGCCGTGTCCCACTTGTGAGTTGGAGCGAGGGCTGCGCACAGGTCAACGGTTGCGAGCACGCATCACTAAAATGTCAAGGCGCATGTTGGTTGTGTGGTTTAATCCATCACCAACCTGGAATTTCAAGATAAATTAATGGTGATAATAATGTATGGATTATGTTTTCTATTAAAAAAGATCTCTCGCTGTTGCTCGGAAAAATAGTTTTTCATGATCCGGATTCAATCCTTTGCCCTCGACAAAAAAAACACGCCCCTAAAATTTTTTACCGCTACTATCCAGTTGGGTTGCTCAATGGTCTCGAAGAAATGAATGAAGCAATCTCGGTGGCAGTAAACACTATTATGATTTATATCGTTTCTTTTCCTTAAACGGCTCTTGTACCGGGCGGCCGTTAGGCACCGCTTCTGTGCAACAATTAGGCAAATACACGAGCGAGTATGTCCTTATCGCCAGCCAGTAGCCACAATCACCGCACAATCTCACGAAAACGCCATTCCAAGCTGCACCTGTCATAAACGCAGGTTCAACGGCCCCTCGCTTTCAATTACTTACACAAAATAGAGCGTTTCAACAATCGTTAGATAAGTAAACAAACGTGATCCTCGGGCTATTTGGTTATGGTGGACTCTCATCAATAATGGTTCGGAGGCGATAATATCGCGGACGCGTGTCTCGCGTAGAAGAGCCTCCAACACCGTTATTAACCTCGCGATAGTCATCGGAACCAGAGAGATCATTTAGTGATACGCTTTATATTAAATTACTCGGTCGTGCGTTGATAAAATATTCCCGGTATTCTATTACCGAAAGCGAGATAAACGCGGCCGGAGGTATTAACAACGGGGAATTATAAAAATATGTAGGTATACCGAAATAGTAGGTAAAGTCGGTGCATATTCATAGATAGAGAAATGATGTAGGTTCATATGTACAGGGTTATTCATTATTAGCTGCAAATACTCGCAACTTCCTTCCAACTTCCACCAAAACTGCGCTAGCACAGTCTCTGTTGCATCCTATTTTAGATTACGCCGATATTAGCTACCTGGACTTAACTGTGGACCAATTCAATAAACTTGAGCGTCTTCAGAATCTATCTATAAGATTCATTTTCGGCTTGCGCAAATATGATCATGTTTCTGAGTACCGTAACAGACTCAAGTGGCTACCTATCCGTCTTCGTCGGAATGTACATATCCTCTCGCTCCTTTATAACATTCTTTTCCTTCCTTCTACTCCAGTCTATCTCAAAGAACGCTTTGAGTTTCTTCACCTCTCACATTCCTTATCCCTACGCTCCTCTAACACCCGTCAGCTAAAAACTCCTGTCCACTCTTCACAATCCTTCACACTTCAAGCTACAAAGCTATGGAATGCACTCCCAGTTTCTATCCGTCATGCCAAATCCCTTCCTATCTTTAAAAGCATGGTTCACCAACACTACTTGTTATCACTCCCCTCATCATCGTCGTAGTCTCCCTAATATCACGTTTGTTTTTTGATTTCCTTTAAATTTGTTACTAGTTTCATTATATTATTATATCACAATTACTTATTTATTTGAGTATATATGTATTAGTATTAATATCATATTATTAGTTTATGACTATTTATTTTATTTTATTATGTATGCCCCGTCCCTACTCGTACCATTATGTTTCTTTCCATCCAAAGGTTGTCTGGAAGAAATCGCTATTAGCGATAAGACCGCCCATTGTACCTCTAGTTTTTAAGTTTTCTTTTATGCCATGTTTCTGTAATTTTTTTGGTGTACAATAAAGTTATATTCTATTCTATTCTATTCTATACTCAGGAATTAGGTTCAACAAATAAAATAAAAAATATTTATGAAATGATTTTTTTAAGTTTTGTTATGAAAATCCCGAGAAAATCGATGAGGAAATCATTGGCGCCTGACCTATTTTGACCTTTGATCCGCGCCCGCGCGCCGTGAGTGACACTCTGCGTTCAGTCACCGCCTGGGTGGGTCATCGTCCTGTTCTCCATGGCAATCATTATGCAATAGCCGTAAAGAAATTAATTAAAAAAAAAAATTGATACAAAAACTTAAATCAAAATTAAAAAACAAATCAATACATAAATATTTTTTATTTTAATTGTTGAACCTAATTCCTGAGTATTTGCAGCTAATAATGAATAACCCTGTATAATTAAAATTCAAATATGTATTTATTTAATGGTATCACAAGGATCACTTTGAAACATCTTACAGGTAGTTGAGGTTAGGTGCCAGTTCCACGCGGCCAAACCTAGAAGAACAGGCAACAAACTATGGATTGATTCCTACTGTGTCTTTGTATGATCCTTTTACAAAACAAAACATATAGGGAATAAAACGAAAGAGTTTACACGAGTTTGTCGATAAGTGCATGCGTATGCGACGAAATTGTTTATGTAAATGGATACATTAAGAAGGACGCAATACGTCAAGTCGCGTGTTGATATGGGATCGCGTCGCATGTCGCCGAGACGCGACGCTTCGACGACGGACTCCTGCGCAGTTAATCCTCCACTTGTGCTCACTTTTTACTGGATCGAACATCATTCTGTCGCTGTCAATAAAATGTTGATTAGTCTCGATATGTCAGCACTCCTTATATAAAATAAAATTGACATAATCGTTTTACCTGAGTCATCAATCAATACCGTTAAAACCGATAAAAATCTTTTAAACCAAGCTTATTTCATTGTACTGATGCATTTTCAGTAAGTTAATGAGAACCCTGAATGGCCTGATAGCACCTTCCTATCATAGGGTTGGATCAAATTCAGTCGTGTACCAATGAGTTTTTAGTCCAGAAATGTACTCGTATGTGCACTTTGCCAGTATTTTCAAACGGTGAAGGAAAACCTCGGCAAATTGTATCAGCCGCACTTGATGTGCGGGCTGGTTTTTCCGCAAGTAGGCCGCTGGTGGGCCCTTTTTGCGTGACCCTTGACACGGGTTGTTCGAACTTTTTTAGGATCTACGACACTCCGGTTTCTTCACGATGTTTTCCTTTACCGTTTTGAGAGTACTGGCATAGTGCACATACATTTTTCGACAGAAAAATCTATTGGTACACGACTGGATTTGAACCCACGACCTTCGGATCAGAAGGCGGGGCCACTACCACTAGACCACCAGTGCTCTCTTCGAAGCAGGAATGCAGGAAAACCTCGTGAAGAAACCAGCATATCGTAGAAGTTCGAAAACATGTGTCAATTGCCAGAAAGAAGCCTCATTGAGGCGCACTTCAAATCCGTTCCCCACACTGATTTGAAAGAACCAGTGGCACAATAAGAAGAAAAATAAGCTAAGTTAATTTAAATTGAAAACTCGATCAACCACTCTCAAAGCTACTTCTACCGCAGAGTAGAATTGCAAGCATCCAGACACCATTATCTCGGTAATTTCTTGCTTCATTTCATGACGATAATGTTTGTTTTACTAACTGGATTTATTTTTCACGCAAATGAACAGTTTATCTGCTAATACGAGCATTAAACCGGCAGAATGCGGTCGGCGGCTGCCGGGCCAAGCACGCCATTTAGTAATTTAAACACTGCGGCAATGTAAGTAATGTTTTCCAATCTACCTTTACTATCCTATAAATACCTAGTTGTCCTTATAATTAAACCACTTTCCCAAACATTAAAGTTCTCTAAATATATATTATAAAAAGAAGTGTGTGTACGTACGTATCATCGCCAACTAGGATCTACTCACTGTTGTCGTGGTAGATAACCCTTGATCTTTTGTTGTGAGTGAGGGAGTTTGGACGGAATTAATGGAAGTGGGTGACTAAAGGTAGCAAAAGTTTTTAAATCTATGTCTATAGTCTATCACATAACGACTTTTCTTAAAATTCTTGATTTTGCCAAAATGTCTCTAGAATAGAATGTTCCTAAACGTTCAAGAATGTTCTTTAACTTTCTGAAATGATCTTAAATCAAATTTAGTTCAAAGACTATGCAGGCAACGCCAGGCTTCGCTGCTAGTTGTTTCTATTATGACAAGGCTTAAAAACAAAATAAAAACGGTGGTGTCTCTATCGGAGTATAAATTTACGCCGACATTAACTGTGATACATCGATACATTGTAAACGCTACAGCTACGTATTTCTATGAATAATGAATACTAAGTCAATTTGTTGAGCGGCATCTTCAACATAGATGGAACATTAAATCAAATACAGTTAACTGACATTTATTGCTTTTGCGCATTAAAATTCATGTAATCACTATCGAGACATAAAAATTAAACGGCATTAGAATTACTTCCATTAAGGTCTCATTAATTTCTTAAACCCCGCTCTGGGGCACAGACCGTCTGATTTACTGAGAGTAAGCTGAGTAGGCACTCTCTCCACAATACAACAGGAATAATTTACTTTCCGACAATATTTCTAATTAAGATGATTCGTGAGTCCATTGAAGCTAAGGTAGGCTACACTGCACAAACTGGACGTAATAAATAACTCAAACCTCATGCCTTTTTCATCTATTTGAAGCAAAGAATTAACCAATTACTATAGAATATTTTGAACTTTATTGCAAGGCGTTTAAAGACCTTAGTGTAAGTTACAGGACTCAGAACGAGTTAAATTAAAATAAAAAGAGTAGAACATCGTGCTATTGTTACACAAACTATAGTTAAATAAACAAAGACTAACTCTTATTATATTTGTTCATACAGGTTACGAGTAAGCATGCTTTATAAAATAGCTAATGCCAGTGTTCCAAATTCAAAAATAAAATGAATGCTCAATTGTTTTTTCTTTGCATAAATGCCCACTGAATTATATCAGCTCTAAACATCAATCGAGTCTATGCAGCCGTAGCTATTTCGAACGCAGATTATTAAAAAAAAACATGAACTTTTTACTTTATACACCAAATAGCAAAGACAAGTGATGGGTACTTACAGTACAGTGTGAAACAGATACACTCAACAGCCATTCTTGCAAGGCGTTAACACTAACATCAAATAAAATATTGTCTTTCCTTCCTGTTTTTCGTTATAATAGTAGATAAGTAGGAAGTTAGAAGATGAAATTTAAGTAACCACTTAACGTTGCGTCTACAGTCATTACTTGAGGGCTCGCGACTTGTCGCAGTACTTGTTGATACTACATACTAGAGCAGGCATTCTATTCTCCAACGTTGCTCTCGCATGGTGCTTTTAGACTTGACCAAGCCCATATTCATAACAGTTACAAAGACCAGTTTTTAAATCTTTATGAAAAGACAATCCCACTCACTGACCGATTAATCACAAATTCTTATAGGCGTTCACTAAAATATATTTTTTTAAATTGCACCCAAACGTTTGAAAAGGATCTACGACGATCGACGATCTACGCTGTTAAATATCACTGTCATACTTGACAACGATATTAAAGATGAGAATTGTTTCACGCGAATAAAATCACGCGGGATTCGACTGGTTAAATATATTAAAATGTTGGAGGGTTACCCATGTTGCTCAAATAAAAGCCATCAACAAAAGTCATTTGGGTGGCACCATAAATTTAGGTTTCGATTACAAGAAGTACAAGTATAGGTACATTTTAATGCCTCATCTTCGGTTCATTCAGACAAAAATTGGTAATGAAATTGTATCTGGTTCTGGTTTTTATAGTTCCCGATTTTAATTCTATTTCATGTAATAAACTCGTTTTTTTATGCAACCAGCTGATGGAATAAGTTTATGGCCCACCTTATGGTATATGATAACCATCGCCTATAATAAAGCAATTGTAGGTCACGCAATCAGGAACGTGCCCTATGAGGCACTACCCTGTGAACATCAACTTGATGCATACTGGTCTTCAACTTCACGTGCCAGTAATTTCACCGGTACCCAACCCTTCAAACCGAAACACAGCAATGCTGCTTCACGGCAGAAATAGGCAGTGTTTTGTTTAAAAGTACTTTTGAGAGAAAATAGTCTGAACACACTTTTACTGGGCACTTGTTGCGATGACATCCAGGACTTGGTTGTTGCAAATGAAATATTAAACACTCCAGTATGCAACCAGACTATCGACTTATTTACTTACCCCACTTGAACGGCCACGCTTCTGACGATACAAACTTAACTTGCATTTTGTTTTGGTCTTAGGATAATGAAGTAACTACCTTCTGATGCTGACTATTCATTGTATATTATTATATGAATTCTTTAGCCGTAAACATTATAAATAAAAACATAAAAGGACATCACAGTGATTTTGCTCTTATAAAGGGCGAGTCTGATAAAGACATTACTCTTGGAGACACATTTCAATAAACAATATGCGGGGTATTAATACATTTCCATATAAATATAGAGTCTTATTGACGGATCTAATCTAAAGCACGCAGAGAATGCTACAGCCATTGTTATTACTCACTAAAGGCGGCAAAAAAATCATTAAACTTTCATATATTCCATAACTTAATGAAGCACAATGACAGACAAATAAACTAGTTGTTCCAGGACGCGCATTCCTTTAGCTGTCAACAGAATCAATAGAGTACAATACTATCCGTGCTTTCAACGCAGCGTAGTTAGCTCTAAATGAGGTTTGAGTAATGTGTTGTCGACACGAAAGGGTCGCGTGGTGCCACGCATTATACCAACTCTGCAGTCAGATGCAAACATTCAGCTAATTTGACTCGAATACACTCAGGATCACCATATCTTATGAAACGGGTCGTTTCTTAAATGGGAATATTTTCAATGAAAAACTCGCTCAGGATCGTAATTATTATCTCACAAAACACAAATTACCGCAATCTCCGTTAATATATCTTTAAAGACCCTTCTTCGTCTTGAATCGCCTGACAGCGCGCCAAATACATACTTTGACATTCCATGACATGACAGATGACATACCTTGAACACAATAGTTTATTAAAATAGTAACATATTAATGTGTTTTCCACTATGATTTTTTTTGCAACTATTTTAAACCATCCTTTATTTTAATTTACTCCCAGTTTATGTAATTATGTCTAACCCAATAATGTCGAGTAAATGTAGGTGGTTTCTTACTTTAGATAACAAACAATAAAGGCACATTAGAACAGTAGGCCAAAATTGAACACAAAGATTAAAGCAATAATTAATTTTAAGGAATAAATCGTGTACTTATCCGTTAGGACGCCGACAAAGGGCGATGCAGTGACCGCTGCGTCAATTTATAATGCGATTAACAGAAAGAATGGCGATCCGACTGATTGCACGGATCCATAAGGCCCTCAAAATCTTCATGGAAATAACGACGGTCGCTTCCTTAATCGTCAAAGGATTATTAAACATGCCCGCTGCTTATTTATTGAACTCCATTTGTTCGTCGTATCGGTTTCTTGACAGTAGTTGAAAATGTCTCAATTAATGTTTCGCCTACAGATAGGATGTAATGAGAGAAGCGCGTAAGCCGAGTGAGTGCGCGGATGGTGATTAATATGATGAAGCGAACTCGTCCACAGCAGCCGCTGGCAGACCACACCGGCAGCGCCGTCCATTCAGGCTCGCTGGACCGAGCGGCCGACGCTGCCTTCAATAATAACATTAATTGATCCGAACCTTTTCACGAGATTTCACATGAGAAGGGATTAACGCTTGCTTGTTTGGTTAATCCGGCGCAGTGCAACACTCCGGTGGGAAACTTACACCACGATGATCGCTTTCTTATATCCCGTGAGAAGCGGCCGAAACTACATTATATTTTATACGAGTGCTAAGAGCGCTACCTATTTAATAAGCGATCTCAGGTTCCCAACGCGGATAAACACAAACGAGTTTTAGAAAATCGTCCAGTTGCCCACATTTAACGAGATAACATACTCATAAGAACTTCCAATATCGATTTATACAGCGCAATAATAATTATCTATTCATATTGGTACTCCTATACGTTAGTTCATACACACGGCAATAAAATGAAATATCGTTACCTTTAACTAAGTGTGAGAAAGTGAGGTGTCGACTAAAAAAGCGTTCAAGCTTTGTCGAAATTAGGACAGGTAATAACACCAAACCGACTCTCCCCATAAGGCAGTGCGACTGAATAAACACACAATAAGTGATGGGAGCCAGACTCTCAAAAAAGATATTATTGGTCGATTTACAGCCGATCGGGAATGGTTACGAGCGTTAGCTTTTCTCACTCCACTAATTTAGACGTTACCAAAGTAGCCTAGCGTTAAATGTTGGATGAACGGTTACACAGTAAATACGGTCACTTTATATGGCCGGTAAACAGCGCGACGTGAACTGTACACAAGGTGATTTTTTTATTTGTATAGTTACCAGTTCAGGCTCAAATACCCGTGAGAAGTCACCTCCCAAGCGGCTGGCAGCGCAGCGTCGAGTTCACGCCACCGTAATCTTGAATGACACTAGTCTGTACTATATACTTACATGCATACCTTCTATAAATCTGCACAGCACGTTATTGATCTCCATCTAATGAACACACCACACCAACAATGTTGTGACTGCGTTGGGATTGCGTGACATATTGATTAACCTACATCGGATTAGAATTACTTATCACGACCGTAAGATGCGTTCTTTGGAAGGCACGGTCGCATATATTATACTTATCAGATTAAGTTTTGTTTACACTGACATATAAAAGGTCAAAGAGCGCCCAACAGCCATCAAATTTCGTATGCTCGAACCGGAACGTTTTGATTTGACTCTTGTCCAGTCGTTGACACCATTAATTCGAGATTACCTGAAAATCCGACGAGTGAGAAATTTCCTGAGGCCGTAAGCGAATGTCATTTGAATATAAATTGTATCAGTCCGAGCCGGCGTCGAGGCCTCGTGCACCTCTCATTGTGCGTATAACAAGATCAGTATCGACTTAATGACAATATATTGGTAATAAAATTAGATAGTCCATACCGTCATCTGAGCGAACATCACGGCCACGCTGAGGTCTCCCGACTCTCATATTTATTGCGAACTAACTAGAGACATTATTGAATGACGGCGACGATCTGCTTTGGATGACCGGGAACATCTTGGATTTGACATAATATTTTCCGAATATAAACCTTAGCACTTTGTACCAGGTTTCATTTTAAATCCCTCAATTGTAAATCTAGAAAGCACGCTTAACTTTATGGCAGTGGGTCATAAGAAAGACAAGTTATGGTATAAATATTATGACATTTTTATCTGTTGTGCGGTTCAAAAGCAAATATAGGCGGTTTAAAAAGGCTGTGCGGGGAAAAGATGCGATTTGCACGTGCAATGTTCTCAGCTTTAACGCTACATCTAGAGTTTTACTTATATTTGATTGTCCATTTCAGTGTCCAATTTCTGTTGAATCATTCCAATATACGATCAAAATTTATTTTACAACGCAGTACATTCTGCGTACTTATTATCTATCAAGATACTTTATGCCTCGTGGAATTTTAACAACCTAGGAAAAATTATTTTGAGCTTCGTCCATTCACCAATTTCCTGTGATTTTTATGATATTGTCGTTTTCTGGTTCATTGTCTCCATTCGAAAACTTATATTCCTTGAGTAATTTTCGGTTCTTCCAGCTTTAATAATTTGCCCATTGCCGCTTTAGCTGGCTTACTCTAAGAGTTGTTTCAGCATAAAGCTTGCTATCTGGCAAAAGTCATATTTTATGTACCTAACATGGCAAGTCATTATTTATTCTGTCGGTTGTAAGGCCGCTGCATTTACGCGGCGCGGTTACGCTGCGGTTCTTCTGCGGTGAGATGCGCACGCGATCATCTCGATAGCGATCTGCGAGATTAACGACCCAACGTGTGACAACGCCTTAATTACTCACACAATAAACTTTAACGACCGATTATCTTTGTCCACATTACTGAGCTTATTTATTTTTCATTTAATATTAATCTTTGATTTGATTTACAGTTACTGATAAAATACGTGGATCAACGTCACTAACTTTTTATTGCGTTCTAAATAAAGTAAATTGAACATCTGTAATATCAATTAACAGTTAACAGTCGTTGTGTAGAAGTAATTTTTCAATTGAAACAATTAAGGTTAGTCGACCAGTTATCAACAAGTACTACACTATGAGAAACTTCCATTTCTGTTTTGAAATTTTAGTACCACTTTTCTGATCACTTTAGTTTTTATTATCGACGTGTGAATTGAAATTAAGCTAATCGTTAAGTAATTATGGTAACGTAAATCATTTTACTCAGGGCAATTCAAAATGTCGAAAATTATATATTTAATGTTTTTTTTCTATTAGATTTCACATTAACCACTTATAAATTCATTGTAGGCCCCGTTTCTAAATTTTCGATAGTTTACCGGTTGCATCAATTTATTAAAACGTTATTCGATAGTATTGACAGAAAATTAAATAATAAAATTTAATTTATGAATTTTGAAGAGCGCTGGTGGCCTAGTGGTAACTGCCCCACCTTCCGATCCGTAGGTCGTGGGTTAAAATCCAGTCGTGCACGAAGGAGTTTTTCTGAAAATAATTATAAGTTTAAAAAACTTGAGAAACCGACTTCATTGTCAAACGGCTAAACCGATTTTAATCAAATTTGTTTGGGACAATCTGGACGTAAGCATAACCTTCCAAATAAAAAAATAATTTTCTAAATCGGTTCATAAATGACGGAGGCAAGCAGTTACAAACATAAAAAAAATTATTAAAAAAAAAAAGGCAACACCGATTTTAATAAAATTAAAATGGGACCAATCTGGAAGCAGTACCTTTCAGATAAAAAAATAATTTTTCAAATCGGCTCACAAATGACGAAGTTATGCGGTAACAAACATTAAAAATAAAAAAAATAAAAAAATACAACCGAATTGAGAACCTCCTCCTTTTTGATTGGAAGTCGGTTAAAAAATATGTACACTATGCTAATGCTTTTAAACGGTGAAGGAAAACATCGTGAGGCATATCGTAGAACCTAAAAAGTTTGAATATAGGTAACAAGTGCACGAAAGCAGCCTCTTTGAAGCGCACTTAAAATCCTTTCACCACACTTGGTTCGAAAGAACCAGAGACATGATAAGAAAAAGAGAATTGTTAAGATCGCGGGAATACGGTAGATCGAAAGGGGTAAGCATCGTCCTTCCTGGAAACATGTAGGGAAGGCCAGGAGTGGACTTCTTCAGACTGGTTATAATGATGATATTTTTCCTACTATATACAATATCATGAACAGGTTCTTCTAGATCTAAAGCTTGTAACAAATCGTTATGCACGCGTGAATACATAATAATATGAAGAAGATGCAAATGAAAACCATAAGTATTGCTTACAAAATCAGATCTTTCATTAGAGATCTAGTCGTGAACAAATGAGAAGCTGTGTAAGGCTGTCGCAATATAAATAACATTTTATGCGAGACTAGCAGCCGCCCGCGGCTTTGCTCGCCCCGTTGCCGTTACGCCCCGTTTCCGGGATAAGTCATATGTCCGTCTCCTGGTACTAAGCTACCTCCACCAATTTTCATGTTTCTAGGACTAAAAGCTTAGGCTGTGTGACTGTTGATTATTCTTTCTTCTTAATACCTCTTTTGTTTCTTTTAGGGAAATAATTTCCCCATTTCCTTTCTTAGTCCACCCATACGCTATAAAAAGAACATACCCTCCAAGTTTCTTGCTTCTAAACTAAAATGTACGGTTACGGTTAGGACTTACGGTTTAGTGCGTTGATTGTCAGTCAGACAGCCAGTTAGTCAGTAACGTAAGAGTTTTATATATTTAGATTATCAGATGCACATTTACCACCAACATCGGCTATAGAGATCGTAGTACAGCTAAAGACTATTAATTTAAGCTAAAACTCGTCAACCATTTATTCTAATTACAGTGACCGTATCATAGGTCGATCGACCGTTATCTTTCTTCGGCATTCACAAACTTGAAAATGTTTAATTCATTAATTATTGTGTCAGTGTCCAGCGATTAAAGAAACTATTGATTTGATAATCAAAGTTTAATCAAGTAAAAGATTGCTGTGTAAATATTTTAGAAAAATATAAATCCAGGATTATCTGAAACTATACAACGTGGGAAAAGTTATGTCATATTCCCAAGAGTTGGCTTTTACAAACTTTATCACATTTATGGGGATCGAAATGAAAATAAAAAATGTCTTTATTTATTAGAATCCAAGAATCACTTTAATCACTTTACCTCGTACAAAGTACGTGATCAGCCTCAACATATTCCTACGAGTGAATACTACTTCACCGTCGCAAATCTATTCGCTCATCACTAGCACTCTAGAGACATCTGCTCTCGTATTTAATTTATATCTGGTTCATTAATCAGTTGGCGAGCGCGTGTTGATGTAGATAATGGGGTGCCGACGCCTGAGATACCATCGTGCTGTTCCGGGACAGATCGGATCTGCACTCAGGAACCTGGAGCACGCGACCTCAAGCCTCAACAACTAACCAAAACCATCACTTTCGGTCTAACTTTTTAAATGTACGTGGCGATCTGTCTCGGTCGAAGTACTGCCTTAAGAGTAATCTCTTTTACAGAGGCCACCAAAAAGTACTAAAAGTACTAAAGGTCTAAAGTGCAACAAATCTTTAAAGATTATAAAACGCAAGAAAAGTTATAGTGAGACTTTATATGCTTTAGAATAGAATAGACGATTTCCCAACATACCTAACTTCAGACAAAACCATAAAGTGCCAAGCGTGCTATTACGGTTAACACTGAATGTGAACCTAGTAAGTAAGTATATTAATTGCATCCGCACATAGCAATATCTTTGATGATCGCATAAAACACCATTTAATGGTCCTACCTATGCAGCACGTTCTGTGTTTACAATCTTAATTAAGCTCGAACTAGAAAGGCAAAGACGAGGTATTATTGTGACAGGTGAAAACTTATGAAGCAATAAAACTAATCCTGATTTAATTTATGTAAGTTTCTCGTTGAGTTAACGCTTCTTCCCTTCTTATCAAGGGGAGACACAGCCACGCGCGCCGTGCCCGCGGTCATCTAAACCAGTGCCACAAGACCAAGAATTCAACATATTTATGAAACCACCATTAATTATCCAAATAATCGATCGCAGTCGTTAGGTGATTTATCTAGCGTCGATAAGATTTTAATGAAGTACTTTGATTGGGCGCACACGGACAGCACGGCGGAAGACGCGGTTATCGGTGAATGATAGCGCGCGCACCATTGACTCCTCTATACCTATCCATGTACTAAGACATTAAATTAAAAAAATATTATGTAGAATCAACAAACCATTGTAAGCTTAACGTGGAAGGCGTAAGGTGCCATTCGCCTTGACGAAGCTAATTAACAAGGTGAATCATTCAGATTAGAAATTGGTAGATATCAGCACGTCGTTCATTGTGAAAACTACTCACGATACTAGCGGTCGATAAGATAAATTGACTCGGGAGACTTTTTTATTGATAGTGTCAAGACGGGTGGCGTGTGCGAGCTTTGATACAAAATAAAGACTCAATGAGATAACTAGGCTCTTTCAAATATAAAATGTAATTTGTAGAATTACAATTTAGAACGGCTCCTTTGTAGAACTTCAGCTCTATATGCACAAAATATTGTTCTCAATTAGTTCTCAGACGAAAAATGATAATTATGTGAATAAAAAGTAAATCCGAGATCTATAAATGCCAATACAAAAACGTGAATAGTTAAAGATGCATAAAACAAGGTTTCCGTCGAAATAAAACTGGACAAATAGTATCGTACTTTGCACAAATTGCTTTAAAATTATTTGCTTTTCTCGGTGTCTCGATGTGTAAACAGAGTCCTACAAATTGATTTTATGGGCCTCTTTACTGCACACTCAAATCTCAATGAACCTTTTATTTAGATTTCTCTTCAAATTTCTCAAGACTTCGTGTGAAATGTGCAGCAAAGTACCACGCAAGTATAGTGTTAGGATTAGAACTGAGTATTAATTAAAGAAAAGTAACGTTAGTAGATCGTGTACGGACTAATGATCGAGAATAGGTTCATTTGCATTAAACAGGCGACACTGTTCTTAATTACTGGGAAAATAACAACATAAACAAAAAATGATTACTTCGTGTACAGACTCATGGCTACCATGGCTAATTCGTATTTACTGCCATCGTTTATGGTGGTATTATTTTGGGTTGGTTCTATAATGTTCAAGACTTTAGCGGTCACCCAAAGATGAATAAAATCACCCTAAGGTATCCATATTCTGTTTCAAATGATATAAATCATATTATCTTCAGATTGTATCAGCCATTGCTCTGTTCTGGAATATTATTTCAAAGCTATAAATTAATCATGTATGCCGTCGCTAAAATATCGCTTTTGTATATCGTAGGTACTGTGAGGTGTGGTGGTGGCGAGGCGAGCGTGGCGCATCGCGGCGATAGAACATGCGCTGCGCTGCGCACTCGCACAATAAAACCACATCGCCATCGCTCGCCATCATTTCCTGGCGACAAAATCTACAGATACCATCAAACCTTCGTGTCCTTTGCAACGCCTGATATAAATCAACCGAGTCGGGACGCCCGCGCCGTCTACACAGTGCAACCCTATAACTAAATTAAAATAAGCGATCATCCAAGTTAACGAACACGAATGTCCAATAAAGCACAACAAAATAATAATAGCACACAACTAAAACCACTTTACCGACACATCTCATTTGAATAAAGTAAATTACCGACCTCCGTTTCAATACTAAAATGTTGACTGCAATGAATTAACGAGCATTTCTTAATTATCTATTAAAATAATAGTAGGGTTTAATTGGAAACTTTTATACGGACACGCAAAATAATTAAGTGATCAATTAACTGTACACGACGATGTTGTATCCAGCGGCACGCTTATCGCCTCCATCTACAATATTGTTTGTCCAGCTAGGGGCTGAGTGGAGCTTTCCAAACTTTATCTAAATATTACAAAGTTGTTAGAAAACACTGATTTTAACTTATTGAACGAAAAACACAACTGTACAAAATTTACAGCTCAGAGCAAAGTGCAGACAACTCATAATAATAGGTCTTATTGACTGGCTGTCCTCTCAGCTCAGTTGGTATTAGCTCTGCGTTCTGGTCGTGGGTTCAATCTCACAGTGCAAATTTTGCTTAATTTGGGGCTAGATAGATTTTTTTCTTTGAGCATTGTCCACAATACTATGCGCTATTTTAATAATACGTAACAAAACTAAAAAGTTCTATGTTAAGGTGAAACCTAGGTGTTAACCTACTATTGTAGAATAATAGATTTTGAATGCAAGAAAATGGAATTTTTACCAGAGGTTAACTGTTTGAAACCTCCGCACGGGTACCTACAGAGCATAAAATGCACAGGTCTCCTAATAAACGTTGCGTTTGCACTTCTCCCGACTGACGATTTATTCTACACCTGGTATTTACAAATTTCATATGCCATCATCAATTAACACTTACTTTATAAAAATATCTGATTAACCTCTCCAATTAAAGCCACATTTAATTAGTGCTTAGTGGTAAACTTTTATAGTCATTTAAGTTCATAAAAATAGTCACTTACTGATATCAGGAGCTATTAAAAAGCTCCCCAACCACCGCGATACGTGAATAGAGACATCAAGAGATAAACTGCCACCCAGGGTTCCTATTAAAAATCGCTGAAATTATACGGCCTGTACACACGAGGTAAATGATCACCTCCATTAATTTAATCGCTGGCCATAGAAGCCTTCCAGTGGTGTCGACGACGGCGGCCTATGTCCGCTGATAGACCTCGCTTGTAGCTATTTAGGCATATCGCTTTCTTCTCTTGTCATTTATAAATTGTGTATGTACGCAGCTTAAGGTCAACCGCTTCGTTAGGTAAGCTCGTTCACAAGAACACTGAAATATCGATACGATTTAAAAATAGAGTTATTGGTGCACGTATCCATCCACACCGTTTTTGATTACTGATATTAAAATAATGGGCAATCTGAGTCGGTGTTCATAACACCTTATTTCCTGATAATTATACCATACATGCACAAGTCAGTAAATATTGAATTAACGATCTACATATTCAAAATGCCGTTTATGTTCATCGTTCTAAACATCAAACACGCCGCGCTGTTTTGTAAAGGTAGGTACTACCGTGTAAATTACAAGCAAAGTGAGCACAAAATTACAATCTTGCGCGGTCAAGACAGACATCACGAAATTGATAGCCAATATTAACGGTGCTCTATAATATTTAATGACTAAAAGAAACTTTATTATGTCAATAGTTGTCTATAATGCCGATTATGAACATCGAGCGATAAGTAACTTGGAAATATTTTCCCATGAAGCCTCTTTAAAACCTACTTATTACTTGCTGTTTATTTGAAATTGCTTATAGCTTTATTGCTCCACTTTATTATTTTAAACGGTATTTGATTAGATATAAGCTTGGTTCTTAATAGCCATTGCTTTTAAACTGTGATACCATTTATATGTCAACGTATTGTGTTTGAGTTTTTTTTTTACATTTTTTTTGTAAAGTAGGTAGTTTATTTGACAAGGGTTTACAATAAAGTTAAATTATTTTTTATTGGTTTTATAGTGTACTACACTTAAAGGAATCACAAAGATATTCTATCTTGACTTTTGAGACATTATAAAAGAAACACTACTTTTTTGTAAAAATAAATAATTATATTTATGATAGTTATTGTTTCCTTTCCAAATTATGGACGCGTTGATTAATAAACTTATCCGTAATATACTTAAAAAAAACTGTTTCTTACCTATCTTTCAAAAAGCCAAACGAATGTCAAAGGTTTTGTTCCTTCAAAGGATTTCCAAGTATCTAAGCAATTTAAAGTAAGTCTGGGTGGTTCGTTAGTGGCTCTATTCTAAAGTGCATTACTTTACCATGTTACACAGTGTACCAGCTTACAGTAATTCATTTCCAACGAAATACCCTAACTTATATCTCCATCTTTCTTTAACTCTATCCTTTGTTAAGTTCTTCATGTCACGTGATAAAAAATAGAACGAGAAAATGTTCCATGGGTATGATTTTTCTATGCGCGCTACCGCATACTGAATTCAACGTCATAAATTGCAACCAAAGTTACAACAAATTAGAGGCATTATTCTTCAAGAGTGCCTTGTGTTGCATTCTAATACTACTGCATTTGTTAGCACATGGCTTTGGAAGGACGCGAGTGCACGGCCGCCGCCGCCGCGCTGCCTGTCTACCAACGACACTAAATGCATAATAAACGTTGTATCAATGCCGATTTGATTTCGCAACCTTCATTAGGGACCCGGTTCCTCATTTCAATAAGGTCCCGAGCCTTAATGATTCCGCGGTAACAACGCTTTATGCTGTTTAAATGCCATATTTAGGAAGCGGGCCTTTTGAATGTCACGTTAGTTAGGTCCTTTTATTTCACTCTTTCATTAGTGACACATAAATAATTTACTGTTTGCAATATCATTTTATTTATGGGTGTATACAAAATCAGGATTGAGTTATGGTATCCCATTGGAAGTGTTGTACGCATAAAGAAAGGTATGGAGCTGGCGTGCGCGGCTGCCTATAGTCAGAGATAGCGCCTATCTCGCCAATTAATATGCCTAATGCTAACATCATTATTACTAGGCAGGGCGCACTTAACATACTATATCCATTTACATTTTGATTTGTGTAGAGCTGGCCTGCGATTAATCGGCGAGCCAGTGCGCTCGTGGAGGTCCAGCTAGCTCACTTTTTTTGTGTAACTACTAAAATTCGCAGGAGCGCTAGGATCTCAAATATAAGTTAAGTTCTAATAAATCATCAATATTAAGAGTCATATCTTCGACTAGTGGCTCTGTGAACTGTAGATCTCGCCAGCAAATCAAAAGTGTGCAAATAACTGCATTTTCAGGAACTATTCTACTCATCATGCTGAAGATCCTGAATCTTCCCAAATTTTAATGAGATCATTTTATAGTTACTACTTTTAAAATAAATTAAAACCATCGACATCGGATCCTACAGTGGATATATCTAGGAGCCCTTTTTTGGCGATAGTGCCCCTCCAAATAAAAATCCAATACGCCAAAAAAATATATACAGCCATATAACCTGTGCACAGAGTTTTGTCCAGATCGGTTGAAAATGCTACTGGCAGGCATAGAACAGAGAGACAGTCTGGCCGAAAAAAAACAGTTCTTCCCCAATCTTGAAACTGAGATGGTTCGCACGCTCGGTCAATCATCAATACCTACACTTTATGAAACAGATTGGTATATAAATAATAGCATGTCTAAATATTGGTCGATGTTATGTGGTTTATGTGGAGTGATCCAGCTGGCATCTCCATAATCAGTGAGAGTTGCTGTACCGCTGATTTATAGCGAGCGCGCGCCGCGGTCTGTGCTTGCTATAGTACCTGCATTTGCCCTCGCATCTTCACTGATAGTAATACAACTGGTTTTATGAAAAACTCCGTTTAAAATAGAAATTAAGCATGTTCCTAGATTTTTTCAGTTCAAAGGCTTTGAATCGTATTTGAATAATCTCTAAAATGTCGAATTAATAGCACCATTTGTGCTAAATTTACTACTTACAATTGTCGTCAAAATTTATAAAGGTATAGTGTCACCGAGTTATCCGTTCAGTTGGCCAAAGGGGAACTAGATACCATTTAATTTTGCTTTGCTGGCGGATTTATCTTTTGTTTCACTTTTCCTATAGTTTTTAACCGACTTCCAATCAAAAAGGAGGAGGTTCTTAATTCGGTTTTTTTTTTTTTTTTTTTTTTTTTTTTAATGTTTGTTACCGCATAACTTCGTCATTTGTGAGCCGATTTGAAAAAATATTTTTTTATCTGAAAGGTACTGCTTCCAGATTGGTCCCATTTTAATTTTATTAAAATCGGTGTTGGCATTTTTTTTTAAATATTTTTTTTAATGTTTGTAACTGCATGCCTCCGTCATTTATGAACCGATTTAGAAAATTATTTTTCATTACTCATACTCTGAAAGTAGGTCTGAAGTTGCCTGAGGGGCCTAATTGAAAGTAAAACTTTCAGCTCTAGGGAGAATCGCTTTCTACTGACAGCTGCCAAATTATAAAAAAAACAAGATCTATTTTATTCAACCATGTTCCAACTTTCTAAAGTCTTTCTAACTGCAAGGAGGTCGTTGAACCAAATTCCAACTTTTTATTCAGCAAGTAGGTTGGAAACCCATTACAACGGTAAGAAGTTTAAAAAGTCTAATAAGATAGCGCAATGTAAAATTTAAATTTAAATAACATAAAGATAGTATTATATAAATAATATATCTTCTAAATTACTTGATTAATATATAGCTTCAACTAGGTATTTATTTAAAATAACATAGATTTGAGCAAACAATTTACCATTTTTTTAATTATGAAAATGAAAATAATGGCTGAATAATGCTGGTGAGCCGTAGCCGAAGGCCCGCCAGAAAAAAGAAAAAAAAAACCGGGAAGGCGGCAATTCAATCTTTATTTTCACTAATTTTTCTTTCATGTTTTTATTTTTTACTTTCCTTGCATTCGTAATGAAAAGCACAGTGTTTACCTCGGTTGAAAGTCTTTTAAGTCCCTCAAGCTCCATTGGCGCCCTCGCTAACGCTCTGGCGCCAAACCCGTCTCGGGACTCAAAAAACGTGACTTTCAACACTCAGGTAACAATGTACTATTTTTATTTGGAAGGTTAGGCTTACGTCCAGATTGTCCCAAACAAATTTGATTAAAATCGGTTTAGCCGTTTGACAATGAAGTCGGTTTCTCAAGTTTTTTAAACTTATAATTATTTATAGTACTTTGCTGATACAACACATAATGGTCCACCTGATTTTAGATGGTAGGTAACCATCGCCTATAACAAAGCATTGCCGCATAGGTCACGCACTTGAAGAAAAGCTAAGCACTAAAGGCTATAAGATGCACTGCCATGCGCCTATCAACTTGAGGCTTATAGGCGTTAACCCTCAAGCTGCTGTGATTTTAGTTTTGTGATGGTAGCACTTCTCTGGCCTGAACAGACTCTGTACTGTCCACATTTGTTTGACAACATTCGAGTTGGTATCATAAATTCACAGATCTAAGCGACATTAAAAAACCACTTATAAAAAGTTGTCTAATAAGTCCATGTTAGTCGTTAAAAGTAGTTATGGCTCATAAAAGTGGCGGTGAGTTTAACTGTAGTGCTAAATCTCGCTTATTAAGTTATTATGTAAGTAAATGTTGATTGACTCGCAGCGTCGAGAAGATTTTCTGTGCAAGAAGACTCATTTAGGTTAAAATTTTGTAACAAGCAAAGCGGCTGTGTTCAAATAGTATACTATGTATTAGAAAACGTGGAAACCTGTAAATGAAAAACTAGCGGTCTTTTTACAAAATATACAGTTATAGTCATGTCATTTTCATTGGTGTTAGTGTAGTGGTAATCATTGCCTACAGCAAGTCATGCTTTGCTGTAAACGATGGTTAGGTACTACTAACACCAGGTGGGCCATATGATAGTTGTATAAATAAAAGTTGTCGCGCTCTGATGAGCAACACATTTCGGCCAAGAGTTGAAAGAACCAAATAACCAGGTAGGTAAGGGATATCTTTTGAGCACGCTACTCTCTTGAAATGGTAAGACCTAATCTACTCCTCGTGTAATTCCATGTAGTTAAATATGTGCACGTTAGTAAAACCACGTGTTTGTTCTTACTCGACTAATTGTGGTGTAGTTAATGATGGGGATTTTAAATTGCAATTACGCAAATACGACAATAATTATCTGTGTGTTTGGAATCGAATATGTTAATGGAGTGATGTTGGTATGCTGTTGTTCACTATATTTTTTGCCTAGTTTTATTCTTCCTGCTCTTATCACAATTTATGTGGAGTCGGAGGGTCATGTTCTCTTCTTCCATTCCTCTCTATCAGCCGTCACTTGTGTATTCACTCCTTTCTTATCCATGTCATCTTTCATACAATTCATCCATCTTTTCTTTGGCCTACCTCTACCAATATCCATATTCATACACATCGCTCTGGTCACATGACTTTCATCTCTTCATGGCATGCCTCATACATTTTTTAATTATAGTTTTTCGTTAATATTATTTACTTATTCAAATTTCTTATTATTTGTAAAAGGCAGTAATTTGTTGAGTGCCAACAAATTCGCTGCATATATTTAGTCAGACTCAGTGAATTTCTCATTCAAGAGACAAATTCGAGAATGTCTGTCCCTTGCATCTAAATATTTAAATACCAAACACATAATTCAATCTGGGGGCGTTTTTGATTTATTGCTACAGCTGAATGGTTCGTATTTCGATGGATATATAACTGCCAATAGACGTATTCACGTTAATGGTACGACTAATGGCACACTGTAAAACAGTTTATATCTATGTAATTGAGGGTACCTCAGACTACTAATTGAACAAGCGTTCAAATGTTTATGTTCCTATGATTCCATGCATTTTAGTAATTGCAACTTGAATGCCATTGTTAAGTTTTAGAACTCTAAAACACTATGGCTATGGCTGTCTAGAAACGTCAATTATTATTCATTAAAACGTAACCCCTATTTGCCGTTAATTTTTTTTTAAGTTCTTCATTTTTATTATATAATTAAGTACTATAAAAAAACGAGTAAACCACCTCTAAAAACATCTGCTCAGTGGGCCGTATTTAATGTGTGATTTCTTTAAGATTCTGCACACGCCACAGCCCTAAAGTAACAAACGTTTAACCAATAAAGCAGTCCGTTCATATCTCAAACACTGACGTAATACAATTCCGCGATATCCATTCGGTTTAGCGCTCGCTGGAAGCAACATTAAATCAAGTATCAGATGATCAGAGGCAGGTAAACGGTAGCAGTTATTTAGCGGGAACAGCGCCTGGAGCTGGCGACGCCCACCAGCGTGATTTACTCGCTGTCAAGGCTGCCGGGATTTAGAGCCCTGTTGAAATATCAGCAGATCCGTGACGAAATGCGCTAGTTCTGTCACAGAATGCTCGCACCGGGGATATACTGGTCGTTCGCGTAAATCTAGCTATCTACAGGTATGTGGTGAAGTGAGGGCTGGATGAAACAAGCGCCGAACCAAAAAGTCACTTCACGTAAAGAGAAAATTAGCATACATGCTTGTCTTCTAGGCCTAAAACGTATCTGAACAAAGTACTTACATAGTATATTCCATCCAAGTTTAATCTAAATAAAGAATTAACTTGTAGGTACTAGTTGCTCATTATTTTGAGATCGCTTGTTTCTTATATTGAACGATGGTTGCTGTATTTTTAGATGCTATAAAAATATCTAATGGTATGGAAAATGAGGAACAGGAAAACCAAGAATTTACTTTAAATCATCTACTTACCAAGTTTAATCACTAAAGCTCTTACAGTTTCGGAAAAAAGCGGCTGTGACATACGGACGGACAGACACACAGACATTACGAATTTATAAGGGTTCCGTTTATGTCATTTGGCTACGGAACTCTTTTTCTTTTTGTAGGTATTTCATAAAGTTTTGTATGTTTGCTAGGCAGCCCTACACCCGATTTGTCAGATTTCAATTCGCCTGTCGATACCGTTGATGAATTAACGACGAATTTGAAAGTTGGCTAGAAAGCTATAATAAGTCTACGGCTAATCCTATATTTGTGGGATTGTGGCTGACTATGATACGACTAAGTTAATTTATATGAATTTAAAGCAAAAGCACTTACAAAATAACTAAGTAAACTTTAAAAGCCAGGAAATAGAACAAGATTGAATTCATTACTTCTACTGGGTGGAGCAGTAATTGAACATTCATTATATTATAAACACAATGGATTTTTTAATAATTATTAATAATTTAACTGTATAATATAATGTGAACACTTACAGAAGGTATACTGTAGGTATTTATCAAATAGCTGAGAGCAAACTCTGGAACCAACGAACAACTGGAAATGCTAGATCAATTTTTGAATAATTTCGATAACTTTTTGCGTTTATGCTGCACAAGAGGCCTAGGCATGGCATTATAAGTAGTACATGATTCCTATGAACGGACAAAAAGTTACAAACAAAACCGAATAGAACCAGTTCACAAGTAAATACAACTCAACAAAAATTAGTCTTATAGTTCTTTTATGATCATGCAGAAACGCAAAAATAGCTGAGCGATAGTTCCATCGAGCTCATACCGAGTGTCAGTTTGACTTGAAGGAGATAATATACAGAGTAGATGGTTTCAACATTACCATACTTGTCGCTTTATGAGCCCTTGTAGTGTTTAGGCGCCCACTCGACTACCAACCGACAATTTAAATTTATCATTCGTGTGGATTATTGCTTATTGGAACAACCACTGTCTTAGATATGCAAAGATAACACACAGCTGGATTGCACTGTTCTCACTAAGGCATACTCTCACTATGTTCTCACTTTGGATGATGTGCTTTATTTAAAAGAAAATTAAAATTAAAATATGACAACTTTACAATTATTAAAACTTGCCGGTTTTGGGAATAGGACATTTCTACTAAGACCGGGCGACGAGACACATCAACAGTCGGGAGTGAAAAAGATGGGTCGTAATGCGTTTGCCGTGTTAAAACGTTATACAGAGTTCAATGGATAGTTTTAACCGTAATACTATTTACTTACAATTTTAATTTAGTTGTTTAAAATCCACTCACATTTAGAAGAACTTGAAAACTCGGGAGACTTGATTACCCCTTAGCGGAAATCTATAACAGTTTTTTAAATTCGAAGTTGGCAGCATTGTAGCTCATTGACAATATATAAAACCCCAGAAGATATAGAAAAATGCAAACTCCCTAGATCCAATGTTATTTTCTCTCAAACTTTTAAGTTTTAAACTATTTTGAAGACTGTTATTTACTGTTATAGTAAAAACCGTTCTACAATAACATTTATTTTGTAACTGAGACTTAAAATCTATTGTCATCATCAAAAGAGTAAACTACACTAAACCCGATATGCCATCTCGTAGGTATAAGCTAGGAAACCATTATCTTTTCAATAGCATTGCTCGGTCAAAGCTCATGTTCGTAAAAGCTGTGCCATGAAAAGATAAACTGAGTTCTATAATATATTTTATCTATTTATTTGCCCTTATTTTATTAGAAGGAGAAAAATTTGAAAATCTTTGAACTAAAATGTATTATATCCCGGTATAAACACATCTAGGCGATCTGCAATGGCGATGACGTTGGCGATCAGTTTAGCAAAGAGTTTTACACACACTGCCGCGAGCTTTGACAGTGCTATATTTTACAGCGATACGCTGATCGCCATCGCAAGCAATCTAGATGTGCACAAGGCTAATCTCCATCTGTAAAGTGTTTGCAAAGCGCAACCCTTGTTGTTTTTTCTACCTTTTTTCGGTATTTAAGTAGTAGATCACAAAGTTTCTAGGCACAATTATTTTTAATGTCACTTACTCGATATTTAGTCGTTAGTTTTATGGCACCTAGTGCATTAACGCACAGGTTGTATGCATTAAACAGTTACCCAGCTTTTAGCTCCACAAGCTAAGGCTACGCATTTGACTTTATCTGGCAATTAAATCGACATTCAGAAGCCGAATGTAGCTCCCATTCTGTGCCACCACACACCGCCAAACAGTACAATGACTTGGATGCATGACAAATAACGATTTGATTGGACACTCACCTCACACAATACTATGAAGCACTCGTGTCCATTACACACTGCCAACGATTTTGACTATTTTCACTGTTGCCTGTACGAATAATTAAAACAAAAGATAATTATAACATGTGTTAGCGACGCTTTGTTGCATGGCTACCTAGATCCTGTCTAGGTACTTAGGTACCTATAGTTAATATTAGTTAGGTACTGTATGAATCTGCTATGTGGGTAGTTTTTTTAAGGAATGAAAAGAGAAGGTAGATTTGTAAAAAGTTAGTGTCTAAGTACCATGCGCTGTGGGCGACTAATTTTAAAAATAAATCTTTCTGGCAAACTAAAGCAGTATTTTGTTCTCAACATCGGTCCACATCATTAACAACATGCACAATGTAAGATGTACTTATGTAATCATTGCAAACATAAACATTCATAGAAAATTTGTTGGTTGACTTCACGGCTTCTTTTCCATTACATCTGAAACAAAAATAAATTTTTGGATTCATTGTCATACCAAAGTAATATACAATGTACCTGAGGGTATTACTTAATCAAAAACATGGAGATTTCCTAATTTAACCGTAGCGGTAAAATCTCGTATGATAATGGAGAACCTTCTGACATAATGATAAAGCCATCTGCATCATTACTATATTGCGTACCATAATGAACACGATGTGATGAACTTTCATATTGGATCGTCGCATCGCGTCGGTCGAGCCCTGACATTTTAAGCCGACTTAACTCATCGATTATACCAACATTAAAAATCGAATTCAGTAAAATTGATTTTAATGCACTCGATGTTACTCAACTAATCTTTGGAAATAATCACGCTAAGCCTACGGAATGATAGGGAAATAATATAAAAAATAATGAGCTCGTTCTACTTAATTTGTATTCCTGATTGTTCTGTGTTTTCCATAGCATTTTATCTGAGCCCACCGCGCGCCGCCGCATGCCTGTATCCGACCGGGACGGGGCGTGTTCCGGATTTGTAAATATTCATGGCGTTACTTGGCGACAAAACGCTTTTCATCGGCCACCCGACGCGCAACTTATGGGCAGAGGGTCTGCAGTTGACTTGGCTCCATACGTTCTCTTTATCTCCTACTTTGGACTTGGTGCGCCGTTCTTTAATAACGCACCCATTATGTAGTCATTTTTTTAAGTTTTATTCCACGACAGCTAATTTGAGTTGAATGTTTTCGCGTAATAATTTAAGAGTCGTGATCACGATTACACGCAACCGTCTTCCCGAAACAATTTCATTATGAGTCTCTAGTTAGTTGTAGAGTGGACATTGCTTTTATTTTATGACCGCTTGTAAATATTCTAATAATTGGTTATTTTTATTGTTTTGACCTAAATTAGCAATAAGATTATAGGCCCTTAATCTACATTTTAACCGTGGTTTTATGGAAAAACTCGTATAGGTAAGATAAGTCGTTATTTATTGTCGCGTGCTTCCTGTTCGGCCGTCGTCGGTTGGATCGGGTGAGGTTGGGTCCACGTGACCCTGCATCTCGCATCCGTCGGTAGGTTGGCTGCACTGCTGTCGTCGCCTCCGGGCTCTAATTTCGCCGTTCCCACAACAAATCGTAAAGTCAAAGTTCACCGCCTAATTGCGCGGCGTTATCGACAGATCCAAGCGCTCCGGGAGAAATATTTATCAATAACATGTAATTAAAATTATTTAGTCTTTGCCGCGGCCGGGCCGTGTCCCCGAGGCGAATTATTACACATTCACCGCAAGAGGTCCGCGCCCGTCATTAGCCGGGACATTTTTATTCCTCTCTCTCTTTAATTTCCGTCAGTGGACATAAATGATGGCGCTAGTACCGCTGCAGTGCCGCGGGATAAGCCACAGTCTAAGATAAGCAGAAACTCAACTTACGAGTAGTATCTCTATCTATACTTTGCTCTAAAAATATATTCGCTCTCATAATCATTTTGATCACAGAATCATTCTCAGTCGAACAAGGTTTGGTTGGACTGAACTTGGATGTTAGGTTTATCGAATAATTTTGGATTTTTCCCTTATATAAAAAAACCGGTAGGTACCTATATAAATCTGTTCGAGATTCACAATATATAAAATGTACGCAATGTCAGGTTTCAGTTCAGCTCTCAAGAAGGTGAAAAATAACTGCTAACGTGAACCAAGTCTTGCAAAATGTGAGAATATACCAAACTTTTTGATTGTGACTCTGGTCACCCTCCTAAACACCCTTAATGATGTTGGGTAGGGGCACCAAAAGTTTTGAGAGATGGTTTTGTATTTTAATGTTGCTTCTCTTATTATTTATACTGTGTCATTTTTTGAACACAGGTCAATGTGTGTTTTATTAATAACGTTGTACAGAGTATAACCTTGTGGTAGGTGTATACTGCTTTTAAAAATACCCAAGGGATTAATAATTCATTTGGTAACTCTTCAAAGAAAATGTAAATGATTCGTTCCCATGAAAAGAAACCGATCTTTCTGATGAATGGGTATACAACCCACAAGAATAATTTTAATAAGGAGAATTAGTTCTATAAATAATTGGTTTGATAAGTCCTGAAGCCAGATAAGCCCGTCACAGGGAAACCCAAAGCGTATTTTAAGGCTTGAGAGTTTATTGATAAGACCCAAAATCATTTTTTTTTATTTGGGAATCAAACAGAAAGTCTGGCAGTAAAAATTAAAATAATAAAAATTACATGTTGCAAAATGCGCGTAGGCATTTTGAAGATTTGATTCATCATATCTTCAAAATGCCTGCATCTCTTTGATTCATCATTGATCATGATTTAGTGCGGATGCAATTTTTTATTTTTGTAAAATTGACTTGTACTAAATAACAATATTGAAGGCGTATATTTATCATATCGACATGACTAGATAAACGGTCACAAAAAGCTCAGACAATAGAGACACGCATTACTGGTATTGTCAGCTCGCTAGCTCACTGCGTGCGATATACTGTTATCTGATAACGCGCTAAGTGGCCGACCGACCACAGAATACCTCACTTGATGAATTATACAAACACCAATCAGTTAATTATTTTATTCACGTCGCTCAACCTCTTATCTGGCTTTGTGTTCGACATAATTGATACGTTAAGTCGAGGAACAATCGCGCCGTCTCGTGTCTCGGACTTTGAGTAGGCTTATTCCCACTATTCCTGCTATATAATAAACGTATTTTCTTCCTTTACTTTCTTTCGTTTTATTTATTTCTAACAAATCTTCTTCCCAGTATTTTTACAAGTAGGATTCATCATTACCTGTCATTAGTGTAGCATAGATGCAAAAAAAATTGGTTGTCTGTAAAGTCTGTTTACTGACGATAGTTAAATTGAACGTGACAAAGTCATAAGAAAATACACAGATGTCGAACGCTGCCGAACGCGGAGGCCGATTGTGCCTCTTTGTCGATCGTTCCACGCTCTCGCTTGCACTTCAAGCCTTAAATAGAACGCCTCAAAGCGAGGTAACCCCACATGCGTCATGTTTTTCGTGCGTGTAGCCGGCTCCATCGAATTATAAGACGTTGTCACGTCAAAATCAATTGTAAACATAATTAAATCTAAATAACATAATGTACCCAACAATACATGAATAATTATCAAATGTAAATGGTTCTATTTCATAAAATCACAAAGGTCCAGTTTCACACGGCCAAGCGTAAAAAGACCATGCAAAAAATTCTCGTACTTAATAGTTTCTAACACGGAAATTACTACATGCTTTATAGTTTACAAGTCTAATTAGGAACAATGGGAATAGCCCTAGAGGATACTGTGACGAGCAACGCGGACCCACAATAGCCCAATCCAAACCACTTACACTACTAAGCCACAAAATAAATATTCTAAATGTACACAAAGACGATTTTAACATAATACGTCTGAGCCTATTCTTTGTGTCCCAAAACAACTAAAGCATCAACATGTAAGCATGTTGATATTTTTAAGGCGTTTATGAATTCAGTTTTGTCATAGAATAATTAATTCTACAAAGAAGTACCCATCATTCTACTACTACGTAGAAAGTTCAACAATAAAGTAGGCAAAAAAGGCACCGACCGCGGACATTATGAAGACTGAACATGATACCGCAAGTGACTCTCTTTGACATTCTAGTATTTATACCTCAAGTGAGTGCAATGAGCTCAGTCTACCACGTCGTATGGTGCTTAATAAAATCGAGTGTATTCATTATCATCATTAGCCTGAAGAAGTCCACTGCTGGACATAGGCTTCCCCTATGTCATTACACATTTCCAGGAAAAACGATTCTGAGCTTTTTCCATCCACCGACTTCCGCGATTTTAACAATGTCGTCGGTCCATCGGGTAGGTGGGCGCCCTACTTTTCGTCTTCCGGTTCGTGGTCGCCATTCCAGAATCTTTATTCCCCAACGGTTGTCGGTTCTTCGAGCCATATGACCTGCCCATTGCCACTTCAACTTACTAATTCTAAGAGCTATGTCGGTGACCTTGGTTCTTCTACGGGTATCCTCATTACTGATTCTATCACGTAGTGAAACTCCCAGCATAGCTCTTTCCTTAGCTCGTTGCTCATGCGCGAGTGTATTGGAACATATTAAAACATTTAAAAGCATAGGTTTCGTCCTCTAGCTTATAAGATTTCAATCATTTCTAAGTGCTGCAGTGTCATGCATAAGTTTTCATAAGATTGCGGTGTATCTAGTAAAATCAATGTCTGTGTATCGACAGAAACCGGCCGGCGCCGATTGGCAAATTAATAACTGACGCACGTGTACAACCAGCAGTAAACTCTACTCGTCTTCCACTGACAATTTATTGGCATCCATACACATCCACAATTTAAAAACGTTGGTTCAATGAGTTTGTTACTGAGCACTAAGGCTATACCTACTTGTGCAAGATTCGTTTGGATTTATTATTATTAAGAGCCTGTTGTGTCACTGCAGGGCCTCTTCCTTCTCTCCATTCATTTCTTATTTGGGCTACTGTTGAGCATTTAATTGTTGGATTTGATTATTATTAATTCTGGCAAAATCACATGCAACCGTTACAACACAGAGTGATAAGTGCAGTGCAATGCCATATAATGGAGTACGTCTTCAGCGAACGGTAGAAAAAGGTTTTTTTTCTTTCATGCTTTTATATTATGTGTGTGTGTTCTATTTTGGTACTACTTTGGTTTTCTAATAACAAGGTAAGCTAGTACTGCATGTACCTTACTTACCGAAATTAGCCAACATGATGAGTAATAATTATAAGTTTAAAAAACTTGAGAAACCGACTTCATTGCCAAACGGCTAAGCCGATTGCAGGCATGCAGTTACAAACATTAAAAAAATTATTTAAAAAAAAATGGCAACACCGATTTTAATAAAATTAAAATGGGACCAATCTGGAAGCAGTACCTTTCAGATAAAAAAATAATTTTTCAAATCGGCTCACAAATGACGAAGTTATGCGGTAACAAACATTAAAAAAAAAAAAAAAAAAAAAAAAAAAAAAAAAAAAAAAAAAAAAGAACATACAACCGAATTGAGAACCTCCTCCTTTTTGATTGGAAGTCGGTAAAAAACGAATTCAAACAATTGTTATTATTTCCACGATCAAATATAGAAGTTTGAATAGATGCTACATAAGCTCCGCTTAAGATTTCACTTATGAAATATGTAAGAATCACGCACGTGTGTTAAAAGCTTTATAGGCCACACGAAATATTTGATATCAATATTTTAATACAGTAGCCACTTTATTTAAATTTAATGCACGCGTGACTGAGTTCATTAAAGAAATATTTCTGGTGATAGGATAGTGAAGAGGCTTACTACTTGATAAGTTAACTATCCATTATATTAAAAGGTTTTTTCTTTAAGCTAGAAAACGGCGGTATTTTTATTTTATATATGACTTTCACACATTTCTAAATGAAGCTATAGCAAAAATCGCGGGCTCCTAAATCGTTCTTCTGGAAATGTATAGGTGAGGCCTATGTGTGAATTTCTTCAGGCTGATCATGATGATGATAGCAAAGTTCAATTATCATCATCATCATTGGCCTTTTTCATCGTTTGCCGATGGCGTCGTCATAGCTTGAATAAAAAGTTAGTTTTTTTAATTATAATACCTATTCCTTATGTGCTCTTTTAGGGGTCGTTGTCTCATAATATCTACATTATGTCTAATATCCACATGTCCGATATAGCTAATGCATTGTATAATTCTTCATTATACCATCAAACAATGACGGCTTCACTTCGATATCGGGATAATGCCTCAAAGGGCCTGCCTTTACATATTTCGATACTTTACATAGTCAAATAAATACAGTAAGGCAATAGTTACAATAGATTATTAACCAAAAGGATAAAACTGATGCCTTATTTCATGGCCGCATGATTTCCCTAGCATAAGAAGATTCTGTAAAACAAGAGAGTTATTTAAGCCCGGCCGAGGCAAAGCTAATTTGATTACCGAATGAAATACTTTACTTTTGACACCTTCTTTAAGACTTAACTAATATAACTGTAGAATTCAAGCACCAGTCACATTATTACTTATTAAATGAATAGTGTAGAAAATAACCCTTAATTAATATCAAATGGTTACAAGAATCCGTAGTGTATACCACCATACTTATTTCTGCCGTGAAGCAGCATTGCTGTGTTTCGGTTTGAAGGGTGTGGGCGCCGGTGAAATTACTGCGGCACTTGAGGCTGAACATCTGTATGCATCAAGTTGATGGACGCAGGGTAGTGCATTGTAGGGTACGATCCTAACGTGCGTGGCCTACGAGGGAATGCTTTGTTGTAGGCGATAGTTACCAAAGTGATTTTTGGAATTTAACTGAATGAATATACTTTTGATTACCACTTAACATCAGGTGGGCCATATGCTTGTTCTATCAGCTTGTTAAAAAAACGCAATTACTTTATTCACATAAGCATGTTACAGTACATAATAATATGATTGAATCCATAGGTTGTATAAAAAATATAATAGGTATATCAATTATTGTACGAGTATCTCTACAATTGACTGTACTATGTCAGTCGGTCGTATGGAATGTATGTGGACCGTTGACGCTGGCTAAGTGTTGGATTAATAATTTGTAAATATTAAATATTCATGAGACAAGAGCACGGGTCAAGCAATCATTTTATAAGAGCCGAAAGAGAGGACGCACTTGTTTTTATTAAAGAGAGATGAAGGTAATTATCATAACTGACTTGATGGAGCGCTTTCCATACACGAGGCCAGTTTGCTGGACGAACAGTCAAAAGCTTTTCACATGCCTGATTAAATGTTTCGTGAAGACAGTTCAATGAGCAAGTCAGTTAAGAAAGTCTAAATTCGTTAAATTTAAATAAGCCCTCGTTTCCGGAGAACAGACATGCTTTCAGACCGAATGTCTTACGGCAAAGGAAAACCAGAGAAGATTTTTATAGGATTTTTTTTTCCTAGCCTATGTCGTCCCACTGCGCAAATGCCTCATCCAAAGACTTCCAGTTTTCCCTATCACGAGCCTCCTTCCACCATCTCCTTTCGAAGAGATCGTCACGCCAACGCTCTCGGTCGACCACGAGGCCGTCGCGTCGTCCGTCAGGAGTCCATGGGGTGCTGATAGTGGCAACGAAATTTGGTGTAGTAGTCGAAAGTAGTTTATTAACACAACTAGAAAGCTGACAATATGATCTATTCATTTAATTTATTATAATTGAACTGTATTATATAATATGCACTATCTATACACTTATAAAAAAAGTAATAAAATATAGAGATGCGCGAAGGTATAGACGCAGGTAATCCTTTAATGCTGGTTTTCACCGACACGTTAACCAACGGTTACCGTAACCGTGACTTAAATCAGGTGACTAAGATTCAAGTTAACTAGCAAGATACTTTTAAAAGTAAGCATAAATGTTTTCATGCCCAGGATTTATTCTTTTTATACCTACCAGAAATTATATTTTTTTTACACTTCCTTTTACCTTCAGAGTTTAAAAAACGTTGATGCTAATAATTTTATTGTAAATTAGGTCGCAAATTAAACTCCTCAATATATTAAGAAAAAAAGGCTTCGTGAATCTCATTTCATATTTATTTCATTACAATCTTGGCAACTGTATGATATAATAAATATTTCATGTTTTTTATTAATATTATAGGTATTTTGGGGACGATAAATTACTTGGGTTTCACCACGTAATAAAGTTTGATCTTACTTGCTTGGAATATCATTAGGCCTTATTACTGAACTCATTAAAATGCTATAAAATTCGATATACCTGACTTTTAATAAAAGCGATAACTTAAAAATGATAAACAATAAAATCGGAGAGCGGTCTCCACTATTGGAGAGTTTAGAGTATACCTAAAAGTAATAGATATGTATCGGACAAAGTATACGCCACCGAATATGATAAAGGTATGAATTTCAATTCAGATTCAGATCATCTAAAATTAAAATTATTAAGTAAATTATAACTATAGTATTATCTAGCTAACGGCATTAAATTTCTCTTTTTTGTAACACGAAAACATTAAAATTTATATCACATAAAAAGTAGATTATGGGATTCCGATATTTTATTTTTAAATCATCATATTAGGCATAGAAATATTGTTAATATTGATAAAATAATAGTAAATAGTTGTTATTTTGATGGATGATTTTAGTATTTTTCTTCTCTCTGATCTAAGGATGTGACCTACCATGTTTCGAAGAATTAATTAGATTATTTTATCGCCAATTAATGGATTTTGTCTAAATATAAGAAAATTAGGTAGGAGTAGTACACTCACCCCCGACCGACTATACGGCTACGCATGGGTTCGACTTTAAAAATAACACTAAGGGTGGTTTCAGGGACTGGTAATCGACCATTACAATATTTGACAGATGTTAACTCAAAAATGATCATATTTATGCAAACTTTGCAGCAAATATTTGAGTTAAACAGATGTTTATTAAATTTTAATGGTCGATTAGCAGTGCCTGAAAACCGCCCTAAAAATCATTTGTTTCTGTTTCGGTAAACTGTGACAGCAATAAAAAAATAGTCTAAATCCATAATAAAATTGTGTCATCAGGAAGTTTTTGAAAAAAATCGTGATACTCTAGGAATGCCCCCTTGTCACCCCTCCCAACTTTTGGTGATATGGATTTTGCCGAAGTGGTTACGGTTACGAGACAGGTGACGTGACAGTGCCACGAGTTCATTGTTTTGTTTTCAAAATGCCCAAGCCTGCCAAAATAAGTTTTTACAAAAAAAATCTTAGTGCTTTTCTGATTAGTTCAGTGGTTATCTATGAAAATGTTACAAACAAACATACTGCGTTTATAAATTGGTATGAATGTTGTAGCAGACCGTCCGTGGGCGGCGGCGCGTGCCGAGTCAAGGCGCACGAGCCGGCCGGAGTGGGCTGCTCGGTAGCCATTCAGTAGCACTGTCATTTACACCACACATTAAACACTGATTCGAGGACGGTTTTAAAAATCTAGTGCTCATGTCGAACTTATGTGCTGAACTCTTTTAGCGCACTTGACATCATGTTTTCGAACTTTTAAGGACGTACGACTTCTACGAAACTTCTTCACAACGTTTTCCTTCAACGGTTGAGAATACAGGCATAGTGCACATGCATTGTACTAAACCTCATCAGAAGGTCTAGTTCTATTCTGTTAAAGCTGTCATAAAATGAATTGGTAAAACGGAGGTTTTCCCGTAAATTTTTGGCCAATGCGATAACTTGTAAATATAGAAGATTAAAAAAACAATTGAGCTGGTATACTTCGGCCCGGTTTCATGGTTGACTAATCGACCAATTAAATATTTGACAGTGGCTTAACTAAAGGTTCTTGCTAAATTTGAAACAAACAACTGTCAAATAATAATATAATAGAGATAGAAAGCGGCTCTTAAAAATATTGCATAAAATTTACAGTGTTACTGGTTTGTGGTATTATTTGGTATGAGATAGCTTTGTGATAATAAATGGCTACTAATTTTTTACTATTTGACGAGTTATTGTAAGTGCCCATTAATATATGTACATAGACAAATTAAAATTAAATTAACCCGTGGGAGTCTTTAGCTTTAAAGCACCTTTTCCTCACTAGGTACCTACGTATCTTAAATTATTGAACTCATGTTGAACCAAAGCACAGCGAATCATATTTCCATAGTAATGACAGTTAAATTATGTGAAGACAACATAAAAAGGTACAAACAGCCATAAAAATATGAAGTCTCAGTGCGCGGACATGGCTCTACACGCTAGATGAGAGCATCATAGTGATATACGGGCGGAGACACTGCGTATGCTAGTATGCAGCGTTTCATCTAC
Source organism: Thera britannica (assembly GCA_939531255.2). Lineage (NCBI taxonomy): Eukaryota > Metazoa > Arthropoda > Insecta > Lepidoptera > Geometridae > Thera > Thera britannica. The sequence goes on from OW618034.2 coordinate 22,034,232, forward strand.
ACACAAACACACCGACCTTTCGAGTTCTGCTAAAATATACCAACGAACGATTAGGTTAAGTGGCAGTAGGCGGCAGGCTTACGTATAAATAGAATTTGAAAATCGAAATTATAAGAAATACTTACGTAAAATTTTAAGTAATCGGCTTAGATTGTATTTATACTTTTCAAGGTAATGTCCAAAAACAACGTACAATATAATTTTGTCTGAAGCTCGATGTTTAGACTATAAAGTTAAACCATTTCAAATAAATGTTTAATAATTTCAAATAAATGTCTTATTACCGTCCTCGATATTAAAGTACCTAATTCACCATCCTAGAGTACACACATCAACATTGTTTATGATATTCGTTCGACACTTTGTTGATTAAAAAAAACAAAAACTGAAAATAGTTCTTTAGAAAACTAGGTATGGCCAGAATCTTTATTTTGTGTTGTTTATTAATAATAATAAAATACAACTGTTAAATATTATTTAAGAAAGAAGGAACAAAATCTCGAAAAATCATACATAGACTATGTTGATGTGTGTATATTGTAGTACCAGTGTACTGTTTACTATGTTAGATGAGGGCATCACAATGATATAGTGAAGAGCGCAGGATTGGAGACGCTCGCGGTCGGCGCCGCGCCGGTGCGAGCCGCGTTTCGTTGACTTATAGCCGTGTACTATCGCAATACCTCTATCACTCATGAATATTAATTTAAAAATATGTATTTCGATGCATGTCGCTGGAACCCTGCATAAGAACGCGCTTGGAGGCAGTAAATATATCAATAGCAACATTACATTCGGACTCGACGCACGCGTAATTATTAGAGATTCGTAAATAAAATGAGACGGGCGGTCTAATAAGCGCATTAGGGATGCTGTTAACGTTTTAAGATGTTTTAAACTAATGTTGATTCTCTGCGGGCGGGGAGTGTTTGTAGGTTTATTTATTAGTTTTATAATAATGGACAACGGAGCTTTCACACTGCGTTAAAACTATAAACTAAAACAAAAACTAACCCATTCTCTATGCGATGTGATAACTAAACTAATAACAATAAAAAGCAGCTATAAATATCAAGTAACAGACTATTAACTGTTTCAACAACGTTACTACTAAAACAAAAGCAGTTTTGTATTATTTTATAATACAGAGTTTATTTCGTTTTGATACGTTTCCACTAACATGTAATACAATAAGTTTACGAGCGAACGCGGTGATAAAATTAATGAAAAATAGCATCGAACCTTCACTTGTATCAAATTATGCTAAAACTCCCCATTCCCATCTCCACCGGTCCCATTCATTACAAACGTTACAAGGCGCTCATATTTTGTGAGTCATAAACAGAGTGTCTTGTTTGCGTTCAATTAATTTAAATATCAAATAAAAATGCCTAAAAGCCATAAAAGACAATGTATGTGTAGTATTTCTAATCTATATTATCAGACGGAGGTACTTACCTAAGGTCTAACGGAGCGCAGCTTCCCGTAGCTAATAAAATGCAGGGTAGTCATTAAAAGTATATTTTATCGCGTTTTAAATATTTAGATATTCATCTGGTGAAAGTTATCTTAAATTTGGTTCATTACTACATGTAAGTCGTGAAACTAAATCCGTTGCGGACATCTAACTTGCGTCGATAGAGCACGGTTACGGCCCGTGTCGCATTAATAGCCTTACCTAATGAAAATTAAATGTTAATAAATAACAGTGCATGCGGCAATACCATTACCTACATAGCACCCGCACCTGACACCTATTTGAAAACAATAACGGTCTCGACTATTTAAACTGCGTCTGGTGCAACATGTTTATTTTCTTTCTATTGTCCATGAAACTTTGGACGCATATTATACATACCTACTATAATGTAGTCGACTGCACTAAGATGTACGAATACTTGTGACTTTAAAATTTGTAATATCGCAATACACATTAAAATAAAATCTTACACAATAAAAACTCTAAAATTTCCAAACTCAACATTTTAAAATAATTTCATGAGCTCACTTATTTTTTGAATAGGTATTCTGTATTATCATTGGCATTTTTTGAATGGGTTATATATAACACTCACAGTGTTTACTGTAAATTATTTATATTTTGCTTTACAGTATGTGTAACAACCGAAAGTTCAAATTGTATTATACATACAATAGCAGCGGATAGGACATAAGATTTAGAGTAGGTAATGCAATAAAAGCGCCATAGCTCTATGTTTTCGTTTTTATAAATTGTATTACTCTTCTTCTTTTTCTTCGTCGTGTAGAGAGTACAAACTATAATTACGTTAAACGTACGTTACGTAAAAACGTAATAATAGTTTGTACACGACGAAAAACGAAGAAGGGTAACACAAATTATAAAAACAAAAACATAGGTTAATAACATCATAAATCGTGCAAGTGATAGTTTGTTTAAAATTCAATGGCATATAAAATCTATAACTTCTTAAGACACGAGCTTCACGTGGAGCGAAATAAAACGTTTGAATTGCTGAATGTCGATTAAGAAGCCGTGTCTCGCCTTCTAATGAGGTCGATATGTCTTCCTGTGCGTTATGAGATCAATGGAGGGTCAAGTCCACCGGTACAAGCATACTCAATTAAATACAATTAGATCCTTAAGCTGCTTAAGCTCTTACGAAATGCTTCATTACGGAATGTCGGTGATAAGAGAATTATCATAAGTTCATTAACTATTAACATGCGTGCTCATGTGCTTTATAATGTGCATTTTAAGACTTCATCATCATACCGATGAAGATTATGGTAATCGGATTTTTTTTTGCCTTAAGCTCCGTAACTCAAGCCAGAGTTTACTGATAAAACCAATCTACATATGCGTAATAAGCATTATCAGAATGTATGTGTTTACAATTTAGGCGTCAGTGTCTACAGTTATAATGGCTATATTAAACACTAGCAGCCGCCCGCAGATTTTATCGCGTGGTAGTGATTGCTGAATCAACATTTATGGTGCTATCCTGGGCTCGTTCGTTTTCAGGGTTCCGTACCCATAGGGTAAAATGGGACCCAAAAATTTAAAGTTATGGTAATGTACGACACGTCTCTTAAATATGAGGCACAAGCACAGATTGACGGGACAACCTCTATGGGGTCCCACAGAAATAACTATATGGAAATGACATGTCATGGGTAAGAGAAAAGTGACTGCTGAAATGACGGCTAATATAAGAGAGTGGGGAACGAATACTTTTTGTGCCGACCCCCCATGAGGTGGGATAAGGACAAGTGATGACTGCTTATTGTCAGCATTTCACTTTATCAGTTATACTAAGAAGGATTTTATTTGTCCGTAAAAACATTCAAGTCAAAAAAGTTGCCCTGTACCTATAATATACATCAGGTTCTAAATACGGCTTGCATACACTTGTAGTAGCCAAACGTGCTAAGGTACGTCTTGTGCTAATAAATGTACATATACTTAAGGAACTAAGGATTCTCGACATATTCTGCTGCTAAAGATACTAATTGCGGTTAAGATGAACACATTGAACATAAATAAATATAATCAGTTGTGAGTCGGCCGCTCATTTGTACCGCGGCTGTGGCGGGTAGTTGTCATGTACCTGCATTAATATCGATGAATGAGAAATACGTTATAGATGGGCTACAAGCCTGGCCATTACTGCACAGCTTTGCTGATGCTCGATGGCTACCATCCGACCTGTCTTCTCGTTTTTATCTTCGACTATTTGTGTTGTACCGTGTAGGAACATTAATTTCAGGTGCGCATGTGGTTTGTCTGTAGCTGTGAAGGGTACACAAACTTTACCTACTGGCATTTGTACTACTAGTTCTTCTGTGCTGCAGGCATAACCATTTACAATGTGTGTCGTGTCATATACTGATACTTATATACAGGGTGTCCCATAAGTCAACGTCCAACCGAAAACTGGCGATGCGCCAAGTCATGACAGTTAACAGAAAAATATAAAAAAAATTATTTGTTATGTAACTTTCGAGTTATGAGTATTTAAAAAAAACAGAAAAAAACTGACACCCTGTGATGATCTTTTAAGTCCTGTGACTACAAATATTAACTTTTCATGAAACTTTTTTCTGCAACGTAAGCATGAATAACCCTTCTGTAAATTACAATTCAAAATTAAGCCATAACTGCCTCAGTTTTCAATGAAATCGTGGAGTTTTGGCCAAAGTTTCATTTCAGATAATTATATCACCCAACTTTAACCGCCTGTACCGCAAAAAAAATGTACTACACTATCATGGCATGTAACTTTAAAAATTGGCGCATTTATCCAGGATTCCAAAATGGTATAATACTTGCTAGAGTACTCCTTAGTTTTGGAAATAAAAAATGTTTTTTCAACTAAACCGGATTTCCAATCAATTTTATTTCAATAGATAAAATGTTTGTACCCTTTAAATGATGGACTTAAAATGCCTACGCTGTGTTTTTAAGTGACTCACAATTCACAAGTACAAGTAAATACCATTTTGACAATGCAAGTAAACAGATTGATCCACCATCTTGTCGAAAGAGTAATAACCATGGGTTTTCAAGTAATTTGTTAGTTTTAGGTAAAAGTTTGAAATAAAATTCAATCATAGGATTACTTCAATCGTGATTTTAATCTAAAGTTTGCCTTCGCCCTTCGCCGGTCTTATTACATGGTTTTTAACGTGACAACGTCTTATAATTCGATGGAGCCGGCTGCTCGTACGAAAAAACATGACTCATGCGTTGTTACCTCGCTCTGAGGCGTTCCATTTAATACTTGAAGTGCAAGTGAGAGCGCGGAACGAGCGACAAAGAGCACAATCGGCCTCCGCGTTCTGCAGCGTTCGACATCGGTCTCTTTCCTACTTGAGTGAGCGATGCGACCGCGTGGACAGCTGTATGACGTTGTCACGTTCAACTGTCGTCAGTTAACTGACTTTACAGACAACTGATTTTTTTTAAGGAAATGTAGAGCTTGCATTACTGCTGAAGGCTAACAGTTTGAACATTTGCTGTAAATCCTTGATGTAGTTAAATTAAAATCACGATTGAAGACATCCTATGATTGAATTTTATTTCAAACTTTTACCTAAACCTAACAAATTACTAGAAAACCCATGGTTATTACTCTTTCGACAAGATGGTGGATCTATCTGTTTACTTGCATTGTCGAAATGGTATTTACTTGTACCTGTGAATTGTGAGTCACTTAAAAACACAGCGTAGGCATTTTAAGTCCATCATTTAAAGGGTACAAACATTTTATCTATTGAAATAAAATTGATTGGAAATCCGGTTTAGTTGATAAAACATTTTTTATTTCCTAAACTAAGGAGTACTCTAGCAAGTATTATACCATTTTGGAATCCTGGATAAATGCGCCAATTTTTAAAGTTACATGCCATGATAGTGTAGTACATTTTTTTTGCGGTACAGGCGGTTAAAGTTGGGTGATGTAATTATCTGAAATGAAACGTTGGCCAAAACTCCACGATTTCATTGAAAACTGAGGCAGTTATGGCTTAATTTTGAATTGTAATTTACAGAAGGGTTATTCATGCTTACGTTGCAGAAAAAAGTTTTATGAAAAGTTAATATTTGTCGTCACAGGACTTAAAAGATCATCACAGGATGTCAGTTTTTCCTGTTTTTTTAAAATACTCATAACTCAAAAGTTACTTAGTAAATATTTTTTCTTATATTTTTCTGATAACTGTCATGACTTGGCGCATCACCCGTTTTCGGCTGGACGTTGACTTATGGGACACCCTGTATACAGTTATATATACAGATAAGAGAATACTATACTAGAAGTTATACGGTCATGTATAGTACCTAAATCTAGAGAGTTTGTGTGATAAAAGTACCCACTTTTATTTTTTACACCTATATGCGTGAACAACGTGAAATAGAATACGTATGTAGGTTAAATTACTAGCACGTGAGACTGAACATAAAGTGTATGCCTTAAGGTAATGGACGCAGGGCAGTTCAACGTAGGGCACGTTCCTGACGTGCATGACCTTCGAATTAATGCTTTGTTATAGGCGATGGTTACCACTAAACATCAAGCGAGCTATATGCTTGTTTTATATTATGAATTTGTATAAAAAACATACTAATTAAAATTAATAAAGTAAATAAATGATCCTTGCGTAATACTTGTGTGGCATAAAATAAATAATTTGATTTGATTGGTAATTTTTTTTAAAGTCAACACATTCATAATAGAACCTAATGCAGATTTTCACTTGTTTAATTTTGAACAAAACATTTTAATTCGAATAAATTTTTCGCAAAAGTACTACCTACCTATGCAAAAGAATAGTAGCACAATCGTAAATGGGTTGAGTAGCATCAACAGTGGGGTCGAGACTATCAGTTGGTCTTGTCCAGTAAGGATCGCTGCGCGGGGGGCCCACGAACTTGCATCCATCACGATCGCCGAAACTATACGATTATTATTCGATAATCGATGAGCATTAAGTGAAATTAATTTAGTAGAGTAATGTTTTTGGTCGTGCGCGTGCTCAAACGAGCCGTATTAGTAGCGGCAGTCGTGACCGCCGCGCATTGCGGCTAAATAATGCTCCCAATAATAACGCAATTACTTTCAATATAATCTACTATAGTCTACTTATACCGATATCAAAACTTGATAATAACAATCTTTGGAAAATGCTTTGTTGCCTATTCAAAAGGTTGCTTAAATCTACTGTTTAAGTCGTGGGGGCTTATCAGGACGTGCAGCATGGATTATTTTATTGAAAAATGAAGTGCACTAACGGTCAGTGCTCTCAAATCTCAAAGAGAAACGTCGTGAAGAAATAATCATTTTAGCAGCATACAATAATCATGTATGAAGTGTTTGCGACTCTTGGCTGTCTGGGAGATATTCTGCAAATCGTGAGCCAATTTTTCATAATATAGGTTTTATAAACAACTAAGTTAGCAAACAAGCTTACGGCCCACCTGATGGGAAGCAGTTATCGTAGCCTATGGACGCTTGCAACACCAGAGGCATCACTATCACATATCACATCACGTATGTTATAAGTAGGTACTCTACACTACTGATTGAATACAAACATCATCAGTAAAGCAAAGGATCATTAAGGTACCAACTTATAAAGGCTTCCCACTATTGCTAGGTTAGTGTTAAGCTCGGCTTACGTCATTTTCCAATAAAGGGTACAGTCTCTACATAAAGTTTAATATCAACCAGATATTATTTTCGCTCGATGATCGTATGCAATGTCCTTGGTTGTAAAGAAACCCGCATATTTCACGCAGATAACAAGAAGCAACAAGGAGTGTCAAAAAGAAGAAGAACGCGTTCTCTCCAATTCACGGGTGATTTTCATGTTTTTAATAGTGACTTCACCGTTGTTAACAGTAGTTAACAAAACTCAAGCTTCTTCTTATCGTGTCACTGATTCTTTCGAACGAAGTATGATGAAAACTTGTGCTACAGGATGTATTCGCTTATCCCCCGTAATGGTAGACCCATATTGAAACGTGATTGGCCCAGTTCACCTACGGTGGCTATTACCTTAATGCCCGCGTCTATGGGCTCGGCAGACACGAAATCACTTTTGACCATAGAACAATGTGACCCGACCCCAATAATAACACCCGTCGAGCTAAACCTTACCAAATTCATCACTTGAGGTTAAAACTATCAAATTTCGTCGCTCATACCTTTAAAGGTCTAGCTTTATTAGTTTTAGTAGCGAATTATCAATTGTAAATGGTTTTGAAAGTCTTATTCATTTATCATACGGTTTTAGCTTAAACAAATAACTTCTATCTGCATCGAGATAAACAGAGAATAGCGAAATAAATAAGTGGGTTAAGTACCCAGTTGATACAAAGAGGTAACAAATTGTGTGTTCCGGTTCATACGTTCAATCAGTCCCAATTTCAAGTATGTTGCTTTATCGGATAGTATCTACAAAATAACATAGAGAACAATGAATGTTCCCATTATGGCTGTTTTCGTTACTCGTAACCGATCATTTTAAAATCTTACTTACACCTTACGATCTAAGAATATTTAATGACATTATTTTACAGCTATTAAAATCGTTTTCGTATAGGTACATTAGTACAATGAACAGTCGTATGCCTTTGTGTACTTAATATCACTTTCGTTTCATTTCAGATAGTTATTACTATTTTAACAGCTAAAGGTAAAGACGCACAAATGCATAAAATGAAAAAGATTATTTAAAATTCATCCGCCAGAAATCGTACAAGATAAAATGCATTAGATCGAGATGAGGCGAGTCGTAAAGCGAACGCGCGTGTGGCCACCGTTACTGTCCGGTTACAATGCACCACTGATATAAAGAAAATATTATTTATTTACACTCCACAATAAAAACGCAGCTGTCGCTATGTGCCGCCATTGTAATGCAGGCTACGCTATAAAGACACCACGTTTATTTACACTTAAGTAATTTACGACCCTTGACATCGTGTGATGGAAAAAGAAAAGTTTATTGTGGACACGGCTAAGGCTTTTCGTATAAGGAGATAAGCGGATAAATCTATCTGTAATCCGTTATTTCAAATAAGAACTGCAATAAAACGAGCTATTATTTTCATTTTATAGGTTTTTTGGTCGTTTAACTCATTAAAGACACGTGCGATAACTTTCTACGTTCTATCTTTCGTAGAAGCGACGACACTGAGGAATCTAGAAGTTTAACATTGAATCAGTACTCGTAAGCTTGATTCCCGGAACGTTTTCGCTGTATCTATAAGAAGGATGTGCCTGTAATATCAACAAACAATTATTAAATGAAATTAATGACAAGATCCCGGCGCGCTCTGCTATGATTCCAGCTGGTATAAATCAGAGGCGTGCTGACATGCCTGGTAGTGTTCTCGATTAATTAGCCACATCAATGGAATCAGCCGCTCACTTTGTAAAAAAAATATTGTAGATATAATAAGAGGACTTTACCGATTCACTACCACGTGAACAGAAAAAGATGCATATTTTTTACGTATGGGGCTTAGTCCACGCGAAAAAATATTTGGGTTGATTGTAAGGTCCATTATTAAATAAATCAATGTGGGTTTTCGGTACAAGACATGTCAGAAAAAGATGATTAAAAATAAATTAGAAATTTTCCAAGCAGTAAAAGTAACTCTTTACGACTTGGAAAATCAATACCATAAAACGCTGGTAATAGACAACTGTAGTCTAGCATCGTTCTTAAGTTAGAAATGATTTTATGAAAGTATCGATAAAATTAAAACCTTCTGATAAAATTAATTATATTCAATTTAAATAATACCTATGTCCGGAACTAAACGTAATTAATTGAATGCCAAATGCTTCACTAGCTGTTACTAATTAACGATTAATGGTCATCATTTCGTTTTTCCTTGTGCATTCTCATATGAGTCTAATTTAATAAGCTAAGTAAGATTTGTAACATCACAAATTAAAGAAATCCGGCGAATAGTGCTAGGCGAATAAATAAATAACTATAATATAAATGCCAGGTTTATAGTGATAAACATTTTAAGTTTGATCAAATTCACGCAACCACACACGAGAGTAAGACTGACTATCGCGCAATCCTTTAGTGGCCATTTATTACCGTAGCAACTCGTAGCCATCCCGTGGCTGACCCGTAGACATTACGTAGCCGATATCGTAGGTATCCCAAATGTTTACTTTTAAATATAAAATGTGCTGACACACCATGTTCACGAATGTAAAATAAAATAGGTAGGTACAAGATGTGTCAAGAATGAAAAGATGAACTGTGTGTTCCAAGTTTTGCACGTCATGCAATCATAAGGTGATGTCAACAGTAGTCAGCATTCAGATAACACAAACGGTTAATGAACGCTGCAACGATGTGGTTAGATTGCAAATGATAAATAGTAGTGCATTTGATCACTATCCCCATAGACAAGTAGCGATTGAAGCGCTAACGATTTACGACAGAAATGTGTGTTGAAAGATATTGATAACACTATCGAAGATAACACTTGCCTAGAAGCTAAGAGCTCACAGAATATATACAGACAGGATTTGAATCTAGCTACACTAAAGGATGCTTCAGTTACTGGCCATCAACGCTATAGTTCCATTGCATTGCCCACATTCATTGATCATTCACGTTGTTACATCATTTGTGTCATAGAGACATACCTTATAACGGTTAATTTAAAATATTAGAATATTCTTCATAACATTTGTATAGGCACTCATACCTCATTTGGTGGTAATAGCTCTGCTTTCTGCTTATAGTCACACAGACTGAGAACAAACCTTTCCATTCAACACACAAATATTTATTATCGGTGTGGATCGAACCCACAACCTACGACACAGAAGGCAGAGCTACTACCAACTGAGCTGAGAGATCAGCTGTTTATTATTACTAGCAGTTGGTGACCGAGCTTCGCTCGGTATTTTTTATTGTTAATTTGTATTTTTAAGAAATCTTAAAAGTCATATTATCTTAGATGGCTTATTCTTACTGAACAACGCCATCTGCTGGATATGCTTGCAGTTAGTTGCTCACAATTGTCAATCGATGGCAGGAGCACTCACATATTCAGTTTATGTTTAATTATTGAACTCGGGGTGAAATAATAATTTTCTTAAAATGAATCCTAGCTAGATCAATTTATCGCCCCCGAAAACCCCTGTTTACTAAATATCGTGAAAATCGTTGGCGCAGTTTCCGAGATCCTAAATATATATATACAAGATTTTCTTATAAGATACGAACGTCCGATTTAATCAGATTGCCGGATCTTATTTTAATAGGTCTGTGCGTCGATTCCAGCAATACGGCTCTATTGAGTGATGAAACTTGTCTAAGGCGGCTACTTTTTGCTGTACCTTTAGCTGAGCTCTATATTCTAGCTAGAGTGTATCACAGCACTGGATAATGATATGCTATCAGACAGACAACATCCGTTTCAAGCGTAAAACGAAATTGATAATGTTAGTAATTACAAATTAGTTTCTCAAGCGAAGGGGTTGTTTATTGGTCGTAAATAAAGTTAGATTTCAACATCGTCACTAGTTATAAACGTGCCAACTACATACCCTTTACGACTTTAGACAGAGCTTCATAGCTAGAGTTTGAATTGACTGACTGGTACATTTATGCATTTGATTTATTTTGGCTTTGCATTTGGTCTGTATTTGTTTTCTTCTTAAATTTAAGAGCTTATCTCTTGTCGGGGTTATGGTGCAGTTTTCTCCAATTAAGTCTGCAGTATTTCACAGCATTATAATTTAGTAAATTGAGTGCACCGGTGGCGGGGTAGTAACCCCCCCGCCTTCCGATCCTAAGGTCGCGGGTTCAGTCCAGTGGGGCGAATCCAGTCGTGGTTCTATGGAAATTTCTATTCGGAAAATTTATGCACAGAATGTTAGTGCTCTCAAACGGTGAAGGAAATTATCGTGAGGAAACTCATGGCTTAGTCAACTCTGTACGTATTGACCATGTCTCTCCTGTGAATTAGGCCGACTACAGCTGTCTCGATGGTATAGGTGTTGGGTAAGCCTATGTAATCCATCTAAAATTCGCCTGGGACCGAATTTTCCACCAGTTTGGGCCATCAGTGCTCTTGTCCATGTCCAGCAAGTAGACCGCAATAGATTGATGATGCGACAATGTCATCGCTCATACAAACCGTAGTAACAAACTACGAAGATCCTGGAAGTTTCTACAATTTTTTTTTACATGATTTAGTTAGACCATCCTTTGACTACAATCTCGCCTGATGTTAAGCGTGGAAGTAGCCGACGATGGAGCAGGATGTTCTAGAAGACCTATTCATTCTTACAAGTTGTCTTTGCAAGTTGTTTACAATCACTTAACTTACAACGATTATATTAGTATCAGGAGACCACTTTATTACCATTAAAGAGCAGTAACGGCAGTCATCCTTTACATTTAATGGAGACCAATTTAAAATTTCAATAACCGGTCGCATCGTGCTGTAATGCATTATCACTGATCAATCTGCTTTTGACATGTTGTGTAATTATCATCTCTCAGTTTCTTCATAAACGGTATACGGTACAGTCGAACGTTATAGTGGAATGATGGTAAAAATACTGTTATCATAGGGTGGTCTTTAGATTGGCGTACTGTTCAATACATACTTTTATTTCCCAAGCTGTGCATTTATATTGCTAATGTTTTTTTTCTATGAGAGCAAAGGTTGTCTGGAAGAGATCGCTCTTAGCGATAAGGTCACTGATGGTTTTGCCTAATTGTGTGTCTTTATACTATTGCTGTATTTCTGGTGATGAACAATAGTTATCTATCTGTCTATCTATCTATATAATATTTCTGCATAGCGAGGGTTCCTAATCGAAGCACTTCTATTTGGCGTTTTTTTTATTTTTTTTTTATATAACTAGCATATTATGACACATGACCCACGCGATGTTAAGGGGCACGTCAGAAACGTGTCCTACGTTGCACTGCGTCCAACAAGCCAAAACACTAGGCCATAGACTAAATGCTAGATTGAACTACCGCACGTTACAAATTCTAAAACATCAGCAAGGTTTAAAGCGGGTTTTTTAATTCAAATTTTGCTTGACAAACTCGATTTCTGTAAAGCTTGGTTCACATTTACCTACCAGTTTCCCATAAAACATGATAGGGATCCAACTGCGGCAAAATCAAGCTGCTAGCTATATATCATTTGAACTGTTATTGTGACTGGTTGTACTTGTAGGACGCGAATCTTGTAATAACAACATCGTGTAGCAGGCACCTGTAATCAAGCGCTTGTCACGGCGGCTTTGCGAGTAAGTGTCGCACAACGATATCTGATAGGGACGTCGTGGATAGCATAGGGACTTTCCACATTGGAGCATTAATCAGCATATTCATTTTTTGCTTTGGTGAGGCAAATAAGGGCTTTTCACATCGGCTTTTTTTTTCGGTGAGGTTAATAATTGGCCTGGTAGTAAGCGGTTTTCGTACTGTTGAATATTGACATCAACAACGCTTCAAGCATTGTTGATGGCCTGTCTTGGATAACTTGCAGTTTTTAAATGGTAGGTTGGGTAGGTAGAGTTTCGATGTTGTGGTTAATTCCATAGAAGATATCATCAGTTTGAAGTAGTCAACTGCTGGACATAGGCCTTTGCCCTGCCCATTTCTAAGAACGATTCTGAGCCCTGTTCATCCACCGACAACCAGGATGTGATACAATAGATTATGTGAATTAAAATTACTTGAATTTACCGCCCCATTGATATAGGAAAGCTATTTTTCAGATAAGTTCAAGTTCAGGTTTTGGAACGGATTTATAAAATCTGGACTTCTACATTTTTCAAGTCAATTGCCGTTTAGATAATTTGCAAAGTTGAGCCGTGTACTTTTTCCCAATCCACTTTTCACTTAACACAGTTACCTACATTATTTTTAAATTAATCGAGTTGCTCTGTTGAATTAGGCTCACCTCACTCACAATCAACTCAATCGTCTCATAAACCATTCACGGCAAAAAAACAGTACAATGTAAAAGAGCTCTACCATTTAAGGCACGGCTATAATTACTGCAACAAAACTTTCATAACTCGTCGTCTCGTTCCTGTCGTATAAGAATCAGACATATTTCACGTGTCTTGTGTTGTCGCTTAATTATACCTCTCTGGTGTCGTTTTAATAGAATTTAATTTGCTCTTGGAATTACTTTGAGCCTCACAGAACTTGTTCTAGAGAACTAGCAAGATAGCGGCATATGAATTGCATAATGGTAACAACGGAGACCAATCAATACAGAAAAATACAAATTTTCATAAATAATACAAAGCATGATTTGAAAAACTCTTAGCCACGTGGGTTATCGGTATAGCTTTAACAGCCAGAATTATTATTATTGTGCAAGAGAAATCATACCAAAACCCAATCTATAAGTTTCTTTCGATTCTCAAAATTTACCTCTCTGAATTTATTCCAAAAGACATTTTCATTTTGGTAATGAAAGCTTCTTTTCCTCCGCATTTCTGAAGTAGGAAAATACTCATGAACTCGTCACTGATACCGTCTCGTAAATTAGCCTTACTTATACCTCTTCACTTCGCCAAAAAATAAGTTTTCACTTCTGTCGACATCCTCGGAGTGTCATGACTTTTTTAGTTGCGAATTCATAGGTGAGTAGTAGCCCATCTATTATGACCCCTGGTACACCACAAGTTAGTCATCAAAGGGTAAATGAAGGATATTTCAGTGCAATAGTGTCTACAAATACATCAATCACAAAATAACCATCGCTTTAATCGACAATAGAAATGCAATGGATTCTCGCATCGCCCTTATCGCGTGCATTGATGCTACTGCACTTAATACTGATCAAAAACTGCTGAGTTAGAACATCCATCAATTGAATAAGAGGAAATAGTAACTTGGACTTATAAACCTTTGTGTGCACTAAAAGATACGATGTAAGGTGAGGTAGCAATGAAATGCTGAGCATAATTAACATAATTACCTATAAATACAGTGAAACTGTTGTTTCGGTTTGTCTATAAAACTGACTGACTGAGCATTAGCATAATCCGATCAACTTTTCAACTCTACGTAGGGGACTTACATGTAAATCGGTATCAAGATAAAAACAAAACATCTTGAGTAAGTTCCTAAGGGTCTGAGTGGATTCCTAACTTGCCTGGGGATTACAGAAACAGCTTAAACTAACACAAAAAGGAATTATCGTTCGCAGCATGAAGGCGCGTCTGTTTGATAAAAACAATAAAAATGAATTAGTTTAGCATTTTATATGTTTTAAAAAAATTAAGTTGCATGCCTAGAAAGCGTTAGTCAGACGATCTGGATACATTGAAAGTACTTGGATGGTGGGAGGAGGCTCAAAATAGAGAGAACTAGATATCTTTGGGAGAAGGCCTTTGCCCAGTGGGAGGATATAGGCTAGGGAAAAGGTCGTAAGTAAAATAAAGCATAGCTTACACTGCGGCACTGCTTACCGTCGAGTTTCAGCTTCGTCCCGTTAATGCAGCACGGGGCGAGCTTGTTACGTGCATTGTGCGGCGCGGCCGATGATACATTATTTTTATAACAATAAATCGTTGCAAGTAAAGCACCGCTGGCCTCGCCGGTGGTCTCGCTAGCCGCACGTGTGCGTGTACCTTTATAATGACAAGACATTGGATTGCAATATCAACTTTAGCTCGTAGACAGTTTTATACCCCCATTTGATGAGAGTAGAATTTACTGCAATACATCTTATGTGTTAGTGAATTTAACAACAAAGATGTCGAATAGATTTTAGTAAAAATGGTAAAAAAAAATATTCTGGGAAGTTTGAGAAAGTTTCGCTCTCGATCTGTTTTCAGGTTTTGCGTCAGTGCTTCATCTATCATCATCCACAACTCGACATCGCCCACTGCTGGGTATAGGCCTATGCATGTGACGCCTCTGCACGTGGCACTCTTACGTCTAAATGAAAAAAAAAACTCATATTGAATTGCACATATCAAACACAGTTTTATTTATCAGTAACCATACCTATCGTTACCTCAAAACAAAAAAGCGATAGACCTTCAATAATTTATTTATTACTTATCGAACAACCGATACAATCTATTGGCTGCATACATAAAGATAAAAAGTATGGAGCTCTTCCACTAAGAATGGCCGCGCGACGCTGTGATAGCGCTCGTAAAAATTTATAATCCTTGACACACGGTGTTTCAATTTGCTTTTTAATTAGTGGCCCGATACTGATGCTGTTGAAGTCAGCTGTATGGAGATGAATGCATTTTATGAATCAAATTAAATGAAACTTGCTCTCGAAGGGAACCATGTCAGAACCAAACTAGAGTATAAGTATTAATGCCACAAAGCATTGCGACGACGAACGACGAGGTGGGCCATCATGACACTCCCTTTAAACTTTTTTTCTAATAAGGAAGTAATTTAATGCTATATTTAGACCTGTAAGTTGATTTACCAATAAACGACTTATGACTGAAAAAATCTGGTACACCAATAAGATAATGTATTTTATAAAACCTACATCGATAGACCATGAATTACAAAATAAAAAAAACATATTGTTTCATGATACAATTAAAGAAATTATGGAGGCCCTTTATGAAAAGGAAATGCCTTTATTTTCAAGAAAATAATTTCACTATATATTTTTTTATTGCGACACAGAATTTGTCATCGAGAAGAGGGAGGGCTTGGAGGGCGCTTGCGGAAAATCAAGTGGAATCTCATCATTCCTCTAAAAACGCATTTAACACAGACCGTTTTGTCTAAGATTACATACGGTTATTACCTACATAAAAACATATGAAGTCGAAACCATAAAAATACGAGTAGCTGACGTCTCGGACAAATTTCGCTGGGACAAAGTGTCCTAAATGTCACTTTTGATTTTAATATTATTTTTACTGACGTTTCGAACACCATCAAATTATTAATACTTTTGAGTACAGTCAGGTAAAATATGTTTAAGCAAAATATAATGTAATGTGATAAAGCTAATCAAATTGCTTTGCGAGCGTGTGGTGAAGTACTTATAAGTTAAAAAAACAACAAGTCTCATTCACATAGCGTATATTTGGCATAAACCTATATCTTGTGTATGATCACATAAAATATATCAAAGATGTTTTTTAATTATTCTAAGACAGTAACGAGTATGTTAAATAAATAAATAATAAATAAATAAATAAATAAATAAATAAATAAATAAATAAATAAATAAATAAATAAATAAATAAATAAATAAATAAATAAATAGATAGATAGATAGATAGATAGATAAATAAATAAATAAATAAATAAATAAATAAATAAATAAATAAATAAATATTTAAATAAATAAATCTATTTCGTCACCTTGCTATGCCGCCACCGGCACCGCCGCGTCTCGGTTAAACCTGTTTTTTTACCTGACTGTACAATGCAGTTATTTTGAATGGTGTCCGAAACGTCAGTAAAAATAATATTAAAATCAAAAGTGTCATTTGGGACAATGTGTCCCAGCAAAATTTGTCCGAAACGTCAGCTACTCAAAAATACATTCCGTTTAGCCATTTTAAATTAATGACAAAAATGTTCTCTTAATCAAATGTCAGATTTAGTAAAATTCGTTATAGAGACGCTAAACTCGCTTGATTAATCGTTCTTCAGAGATGTAGCTTTGATATGATGTACCTACTATTGGTAAAGCACGTGTCTTCGACCACCCAAACTAGCATTTCGAAGTAGAAGCTACGATATTAATGTATTTTTTGGATATTAGTGACTAATTGCGACATGTTCCCTCAGTATGAGGTAGGTAATCGTAAATCATATAAAATGATTACGATCAAGTTTTATTCGTTTTAGGGCGGAGATTCTTTCCGGAAAATGTTTAAAAGCTTTAATCGATGAATAATTATAATGTTTGAATATTATTTAAATGTAGAGGTAACCTTTGTCTAGATACTTACCTATTCCCTCGGACATCTTACCAATAAATCTTACCACAGATCTGAAGACGTTATCCTACCTATATTATAAGGTGCTGGTTATATACCACTTAACATCTGGTACATCAGCAAGCTGTATACAATTACCTATTTGGATTTTATTTTATTATTTATTTGCCAAATTATGCCACGGACTGTACAATACTTTACATTTGCATGCGTAACGTAGGTATTCTTACTTTTTTTGCCATTAAACGGAGTCAACAGTTGAAATTATGCCGGAAGGTAATACCGATCACTTTAAGTGGGTCCGAGACCTTTACAAATCAACAAACGCACTGAATAGCATAACGATAACACCTTCATTTCAAAAGCGAGACTCACCCAGGAAGCATTAAAGTAAAATCACAATTCATTAGTTGGTCATTGAACACGCGAGCGCAAGTCGGGCTCTGGCTGACGGACCATTACTCGGGATGACGGCGCGCGTGCCCGAGGATACGCAGCCACCACTCCACCGAGACCCCTCTAGCTCCTCGCTACATACTACAGCCAAACCAAAAACCATATCGCTCCAGAACGCCAAAGGTCTTTCTCCAGTGGAAACGCAACTCCCGCCGTCGCCTTTAAATAGGAAACGACACGTTTATCCAATTAGAAATTCACCATATCTTTGTGATAGTTGAAGAGGAAATTTGAGCAAT
Source organism: Thera britannica (assembly GCA_939531255.2). NCBI lineage: Eukaryota > Metazoa > Arthropoda > Insecta > Lepidoptera > Geometridae > Thera > Thera britannica. The sequence goes on from OW618034.2 coordinate 22,052,377, forward strand.
CAACTTGCAGAGCGCCTCTGCGTTGCGTTCCTATCACAGTTTATTCAATTGAGCTCGTAATGAAGTTATGCGAGCTATGGACTGTATGAAATAAGCGCTCCGCTTACACTGCTGACCGAATATACTTTAACGACGCGACGGCTCAATAATAAAATCTAAACTATTTTAATGCGTGATTTCAACAATTTCTGTAACTCACTTCATTTTCATTAGGCAATTTAAATGAATCTGATTAGATTCGTGATTATGGTTTTACAATTCTAAGTTATAAGTAGATGAAAATCCAAAAGGTAATAGTAGATATCTATCAAAGCTTGAAGACTTATAGTCCAGTAATAAGATAACTATGACCTCAATACAGAATCCAAAATGAACTGACCAGTTTGAAATATTGTCTGCATTCTAAAGTAGACAAAATTTACTGAGTGCACCGCACAAAAGCATAGACGGGAAACAAGTTGTTATTACTAGGTGTTGAACCTGGTTTTCTGATTTATTGTTGCATGGTATTTGCAATGATCAATGTTGTTTTGAGGTGTCTCTTTGTTGCGGGCGTATCTGCGATAATTACGAAACATGCTACGATAATAGTGGTACTATTTCAATGCAGACCGAACAGGTCTTTTGAATTAATGTAACTGTCTTATTGTGTGAGGACATGCTAGTTCCTCATTTGGAGTCTATTGTGTCAAGGCAGTTGGTACCCCAATGCGATTAATATCAAACCACTATCGCCAATCGTAGTGCGGTCCAATTAATTAGATTAATATCAGGACCTAGTTATGTTGGGTTCATTACCTCGTAGGTCAGTTTTTTTTATAAAAGGAAGCATGCTTATGTATCGGTCTATTAATCTGAAAAAAAAACACAGAAAAACTAACCTTTTTACAAAAAAAGCATCGAACTTACCCATCCGTTACTTTACATTATAGCTAAAGAATTAGTTTGTCCGGAAGTATTTTTTTTCATAATTTCAGCTTGTAAGTGTAGCTTGTAAGTGTAGCTATACTAACAGGAAAAGCTTTTACCGTTTCTTTTAGCTGCATAAGATGGCACTTTTTAGCAGCTCGCTAATATATCTTGCCTTTGTCACTTTCATGCCAACAATAGAATTTTCCGTAGTTTACACTAAAATGTGGTCATATGACAGCAAGCTGCGGTCGTGTGGCCGGCACGAGCCACTCCGGCTCGACCGACAACACGCCGATTGATACTGCAAGCTTACGACTATTACATGCATCCGGGACGTCTATCATCTACAGTGCAGTAGGTGAGCTACCAATGGTCTACCAGGTGATATGAAAACACTTGTCACTGTTATCACGTGGACAATGGAATTTAAACCTGTCCTGTATACTAAATTTACGTACAAGACGGGTATTCCAGTGATCCTACATCGTCACCCTCACGGCTACTGCCCGGAAACGTGTGAGTTGATCCCGGCCGACCTTACTCACCACACTGACCTCATTCATAAATCGTCATTTAGTCTCGCACTCGAGGAGCAAGGGGTCTACGAACGTAAGTAATACTCATATAAATTTCCATTCGTTTAAAAATACGTCGTTAACTCCCGAAAAGGGTAATAATGTTGACATAACTCGACGTTTATTAAGATCAGCGATTTATTTATTCAGCTCGTGGTTATTTTGTATTGTGTCAGTACAATCAGTACGTATTATGAATGACCTGAGGTCAGCCAGTGATACCAGTTTTACTGACCGTTTCAAACGTAGCAGATAAAAGCTACTGCAAAATAGGTATTATTATCTTTTTTATCAGCTAAGAACAAGACCATAAGGACAACTAAAATAGCAACGGATGTATACCCTAACGATAAGCTTGGTCATGCGGCAACTACTCCAAATTAATATATCCTGGCTCGCGCCGTGATTCCTAATATTATATTTAGACATGACATGCGCTCGTTTGTATCAATTGCTCCCGTCTGCCACACTGATAAACGGCCGACGCTACTTTAGAACAATGATGGCATAAATTGCGCTATTACGCGCTTTAGAGCCGCCCCGCGACCCCGCTCGCTCGACTTCTGACTCCATAATTGACAAATTAGCCTGCACTGATATGCTTCCATGCACAATCCGAGCTACAATCAGGGAACGACACGCGCTGGCCGCGACAAACGAACGGGCAGCCTACGCTCGCGCTCTGGCAGACTAGAAGCCGTCCTCAGCCGAGAAGACAGCTCGATAAATGACGCACAAATGTTTCTCGTGTCAGAGTACGGCGATTACAATGATCATTAATAACTTCTTGTGCGGTGCCGCTAACTTCACTAACACAAATCGCTCTAATGAGTGGATTCCATTGAAAGCCTTTTAATTTCCCATTTGGTGCGGCCACCTCCGATATCGGTTGACGGTTATTAATATAGGGTTAGGGCAGCGGCGCGGCGACGCTCAGCTCCCGACAGCCTCGATTACTGGACCCGTGCCGGGTATCGCGTCCGCGACCTGCAACTTATCTCCCGCTATTCATTATGACCTGATATTCGACTGACAAGTTTAATGCGACCGCTTCATTTGCTGCTGCGCCGAGAGTGCCATATCGAAGACGTTATAGAATCGATTACTTTGCCAGCTAGTCCTATAGCCGGTAAGTAGATGGAGTTGCGTTTACTCAAGACATTCTTGAAAATGACTGATGAGAAATGCGGAGCACATGAAATGCAGTTCTAATATTTAACAGCGATATGCATCTGGCGTTAAATCAGTTACATTTTGCAAGGGCTAGCGGGCTACCGGCTTAGGCGATACGGAATAGCTGCAGTCGACGGCTAATGCAATTATAGTTTCTATTCATAAAAGAATCGGAATCAGATCGCAAGCAGCCGCGGGCCGCGAGCCAACGGTTAATAACACCCCACCATGAATATTGACTGCAGTTACAAATTAAAGGAAACGAGTATCTTGCCCTATTTAAATTACTATTTATTTCATGTTATTTATTGCCTTTTCATAGACGCTGAGGCAGCTAAATATCAGGAAATGGTTTATGTTATACCTGACTTTTATACAACATAGATACGGTCATCTTGTCTGATCGTTAGGAGTGGCATCATAATTCACTTTGGTAATTCAAGGAGTACGTATAGCAAGTTTATCTTAGGATAGCGATAATGATTAGATTACGTATCGTCTTAGCGTCAAAGACTGGAAGAAGGTGAAAGTGTGGTAAAGCAGACTCAACAAAGTTTACATAGACGACCTTTCACACCAAATCACTTTGTTTGTTTAGACGTTCAAAAAGGTCTATAAAAAACTTTGATATAAATGTCCAATAATTTTGATAAAACGAGATTTATCATTTCCCGGGCGGACAACACAATGAGCAAAACGCTTATCCTAGAAATGATTTACGGTTTTACTGTGACTTGAGAGATTATTTAAACCGGGTTATAAACAAAACCACAAAACTGAACGAAGTGGGTAATTTAATTACTTATTCCGTCATCCAGGTAAAATCTAATTGAATAGCTTATTGGATGATTTTCAATTTAAGAACTTACTGATTTAAGTACATATAATAGTACCAAGCAGTGGTTTATATTATTCTAAGGGAAGGAGGGAAGGATGTATTTAAGTATATCAACTATCTAGTTCCCATAGTGCAAGCTCTGCTTAATTTGGGGCTAGATAGTGTTGCGTGGATTGTCGACATTATTTATTTATTTATCAACTTACAAACACGTCAAAGAACTGCCACTACTTTGTGTCCACAGCAGCTTCTTCTAACTTCGGTCATTATTCTTAGCATCTGATGATATCAGAAGGCAAATAGCATTGAGGCACAGTGGCCACTAACCAGGTGTAAGCTATCTCGTCACCAGTGACAGAAACATTTGAAACTAGAGAAGAATCTGTTCCCTGGCCACTGTCGCCATAACTCAAACCGATAACACCATGTCCCCTGGACCTGTTAACGACAAATAACACAGATAACACACCGGCCACCTAAACGACCCTATCTGCCACTCGATAATATTTAATAATTATTTACATATTATTATCAGATGGATGGTGCGCGTGTAGCAACACCTTGTCAGCACTAGGGCTTTTTATGGTTATTTATTTTGGCATCAGGTTACTGAATAAAATATTGCATAGATTAAATTCCGATGGGTTACGTAATTACAACATAATCCTCTCGCACGGTACATACTTTTTCAAATCTCTTTGGTACCAAATAGGAACGCACTTACGATTGTTTTAAGTATTAAGAATTTAAATATATCCCCAAAAAAAACTGAAACTGTAATTTAAAAAAACAAAGACATGAGTGTGTCAAAAAAGCAACTATTTCAACTTAAGCAGGTACCAACTATTGAAAGTAATTATGCTCCTTTAATTTAACTTGATTCAAATAAATGTTTCCGGCTTTAAGGTCGACAAAATGATATCTTCCATCAAAACGATTTGGTTATTTTGACATCTACCTATCTCCATACCGTTAATTTCTTTCCATTAGGCAAGCCCATTTGAAGGAAGATGGTTGGTGATAATTTTAGACAGTATTATATTCAGATGATAATTTAGAAAATTTATGCGTGCGTGTATTTTATTTCACAACTTTATAGAATTATAAACACGAGAAAATCCATGGTATAACTGAGAAGGTCACAAACAGCACTCAGATAATGCAGTCTACGCTCGACCAGCTGGAAAGTATCCATAAAGTATTTTTACAACAGATGAAGACTTACTTATCATCAGCAGTAATTACAAAAAAATGTAAAATTACATTTATGCCTTTTAAGATTTGTAATTATGGGAATTAAACATGATTTATTTCCAATAGTTTTCCATGTAATATAGGTACGAGTCTCAATGTTTAATCCATATCTAGCTACTAAGTTATTTCTTCTTCATACTTGGAAGGTTTTGCAAATTTTATTACATTGTTGCAATAAACGTTACATACAGAACTGAATGACATGATTTGTTGTAGTACTTCTGATAGATTATCTGTTATTTCAATGGAAAATTAATTAATTTATTAAATAAAAATCATAAATAAATAAATACTTAATAAATAGTGCGGACAATCCACACAACACTTTCTAGCCCTACTATGGGAATACTACAAGCTCTGCTTAGTTTAGGATAGCTAGCCAGATAGCTGATTTTATAAGACTTAAATATATTTTTTTGTAATTACGACGATGTTTGTATTATGACGGTCTATTAGATCCAACTCGAGACCACTCTAAATGAATACCTATAGCTATTGCCACAAAATGTTTTCACGGTCCTCACCATAGAGGGGTCTTCTATTGAGGAGAAGAACGTAAGATGATAAAATAATGATGGAGCATTAAACTGTCACCATAATCGAAATTTACAACTTAACTGGTGCAAAAAAGGCAGTCAGACTTGCCGAGTAGCAACAACGATATCGATGTCTCAATCAAGCATCATTAAAGGACAACGTTACAAATTGCATTCCGGCCGGCCAATTAATTTATAGTTTATTTATAAATAGCTGCTGCATGCCGTATCAGACAGGTTGTCCTATCAATATCAATCGTTTGACAAGTGTATTACATACTCGACGGCTAACGTCACTTGAAACGCCGCCGCAGACCTTAGGCGCCGCCTGCTGTGAAATGAGGACCAAATGGACTGGCAGGTTCTTATTGGAATTACTTACCAAAAAAACGTAAGTACTGTAAAAAAATACGAAAGACGGTACATGTAAATAAATAGGAGTTAGGCCGCTAATATTCGGGCTCAAGCTTTTGTTATCGCTAAGCCACACATCTAAGCGTTTTGTGGTGGCGATCAGTAAAACCAAAGTGTGTACCAAAGTGACCAAAGTGACGTTTAGAGAGTTGGTGTGAGGTTTATAATAAAAACAATAATATATGTATATACTTTATTTATAAAACAAAGAACAAATAAACAAGGTAAAATAAAATCATTGGTAGTAGAAGAAGTAAGAAGTGAAATCGATACCAAAAGCTCTAGACTCGCATATTTCAAACATAAAAGACAAACCTTAATACGACACCAACGATGATTATGCAAATTTGCGGTCATAAAAACAGCTGTAGGCATCTAGTATTTTCCTTGGAATGCACATACGCTTTACAGTTAGTTTGCAACTGTTTTACTTGCACACTCAAAATGCTTTGTAAAGGCTACACCCTTCACCACACCAAACCATTCTCTATCTAAAAAGCGTACTCGAACTCGCGATAGGGATTGCTCTCTTTTCTAGCGATAGAAGAGTTTTGATATTTCTCTTAGTTTTACTGCACCTTTTAAGTTATCATTAATGCACAACGTATTATTTTATCTTATAATGAAATTCAATTCGCCAAATCTCGACACACGTTAAACCCATATCTTAAACAGATATTTTCATAGGGGCACTAAAATTAGTTGTTCTTTATCTCTATCGGTTGAATTTTGTAATAAAATCTACCATACAAATTGTATATTGTGTGACAATTATCGAAGCAGAATGTTGCCTAGTTATCTGTACAAAGGCAAAACCCGTCTGCGATTTCCACTACCAATGAAATAAGGATTTTATTCGTTAGGTACAGTGTTCTCGAAATCTTTATCCGCCCGATCGCATTGTATGTAGCGCACAAACTTAAATCATGTTTAAAAAAAAACATTATATTGAGGTCTCCTGGACTAAATGAACACCGGTGGTAAATCCATCAAATAACAGTTTTATCTCCGATGGTAGCCTTGTCTCATAGCTCCTCCAATTCAGTGGTATGCATTACATATCTTTAGAGTGATCATAAGAAAAAAGTAAAATCTGCGAAGCGAGTTCCAATGGTAGAGTCACCTGCGAAAGCTCTAGCGGTCACCACTCAGCCCGCACTCACTTAATGTCATAAATAACTTTGTCAATCTGCTAACTTAATAGCATAATTTATCCATCGCAGGACAACATAACGAGCAATGCCGATAATAAACCAGAAAAGCCATGAGGTGATAATAGCTGTCCGTAAATAATGATTGCAGATTGCCGGTCCACACCTCGACGGGCAGGTCATCGCAGCGAAGTACCGCGACGCTGGACTGTTCTGTACTTGTACCTACATTGTATCTTCGTAACCGAATCTTCTGATATCTCTGCGTTGTACTTATACAACCTGACCTCGAGCCATGTATCTGCCTCAGCAGAATGCAATCGGAGTCTAATTAACGCAACTCGGACACGGCTCGCATCGAGGATGTACCGATTAGACCGCTTCGCCCATTAAGGAAGAACAATCACATCACAAACAAGGAATAGGCTAGATTAGTTCTACGCCTTATGTACGGTATAATCGCTACAGTTAGATATGAATCGTATAATGGAATGCTGATTCTCGTTAGGAAAGGGGCAACTAAAATTGATACAGAACTGTTTCGATTGAAAATGCACCTGTTTTGTAGGAGTTGTGTGTAACAAGCCTGTACACGGTCTCGGCAAAGGGTCCGTTAGCCTCATGCATTGGCGTGTCAGATGGGACGCGCGGCGGCGGCAAGGCAGGCAGCGCAGGGCCGCGGCAGGCAGTAGTGGCTCGGCTTTCGGCGCAGTGCAGTAGCTGCCACGGACAACATCACCCTCACTATACTGTACTGTACACGGCACGCGGCTGTGTCGATGTGCTCCCGCGATAGCCCCGCTCTACGACCACCACCATTTATTCATGCTGCAATAAATTCAAATTACCGGATTAACAATACTGCGGATACCATCTCCCAGAGATACTTACAGTAACCGATACCGACGGACGTAACAGACGTTTCATTCTGGACGTTAATTATTACATTCCAATTAACCAAATCTCTATGAACTCGTAGGTATACATACTTATTTGCGATCACGATCAGCTAAAATCTTAGTTTAACAGCGGGCCGTTAAAATCTAACGAGGCCGTAATAATCTAGATACGGCTTATGACAGCGCCGTAAATAAGACTCGCAACCGTAATAAAACCGACCGGTGTGAAATTGAATCTAATTTTAATAAGCACGATTTACACAAAAACATTGCTATCAATAAACGTCGCGCGAGCAGGCAGAGGTTGTCGCGTCGCAGGCGCAGGCACATGAGCGTCCAGCGAGCGCGACACAGCGCAATGAAATCCAACACCGCGACGAATCGAACGCTGTCCTGTCGCGTTTGAAATTTCTGCAATATTTCGCCCTTTTCACGCTGATATCCTCGGCCCGTGTCTAAACCGCCGGACATGAAACACAATATCGCCGAGTGAGCTCCATAATTTATACGCACCGTAGAGCCGGCGCAGATATTAGTTGTGTGTAATCTTAAATTACGACTTGTGCGTTTCTCAAAAATCTGCGTTTTGTAATGAAAATCCGTAGTGAGACTATAAAGATTAAATTACAACGGTTCGCATTCCTGCGGTCTCAATAACCAGCGTGTTTACCTAAACAAGAGTACTCACAGATTCGCATGATAAGATTAAAGTGTGTTGCATCAATGGCAACTTATCTTCCAAACGAGTTTATTTTAGTGTTACTGCGTTTTAATTGGAAAAGGGCGACAACGCTTGACACCAGAAGCTCACAAATACGTTTTAACTGCAGTAAAATTTACTCTTCGATGTTTAATCGCATAATTAGACATCATCTTGGCAGGTTATAGTTTTTTTTGAAGTTATCCAAACAAACGCCAAATCCAATAGAGGGTAGTACATTATTTACACTAACCAGACAAACTAGATTATTTTAGTCATAGGTATATCACAATCACGAAAGCACCGATGAACCAGTTTCCCAATGTCATCGAGCCACGTGGATCATAAAAAAAAAACAGAGTTGAGAACCACTATGTCTGCCTGCTTGATCCACTGTGCCGTGTAAGGATTCGGGCTCAAATCAAATTACTTTTAATCCTGTTCAGTTTGGATGACTATAATTTATCAGAGGGTCTTCGTTGCTTATAAAAGTGATGCACGACAAATCGTCGTCTGTATCATGGATTTGTATAGAAAAAAAATTCTAGAAAAAAATGTATTTTCAGCGATAACTTCGGTTTTTTAAAACTAAAGCTTCATATTTAAATTTAAAAAAGTTGATCGAAATAAATATTAGAAAACAATTTTAGAATCTTACTTACTTGAAAGGTCTACTTACAAATATGGATCCCGATATTTGACATTAAATAAATTGAATGGAATTGAATCATCATAAAGAAATATAAAAAAACATTCTGAGTAGGCTCCATAACACAAAGAAAATTAATTGAATTAAACACACACGTTTTACGCATTCAAGACAAACAACAGACCGTAATACTTACACAATTAGCTCGTGAGGAAACATTGTTGCAATCCACATTACGAGGTGATTATCTACTAAAAATACTTACTCAAACGGCGACGAGACCTGGCGACCGTCCAAAATGAAATTAAGAATCCCTACAGCGTCGGTAATTGCTGTTTCTTGATGCTTCATAAATGATGAAACAAGCAGCAAGAGATGATTTTTTATTGTATTTTGCTATATAAATGAAAACTTCACTAAGATCCTCGCCATTAAAAAATAAATCACTACCTACTTTAGTATTTTAATTTTGGTGTATTCACATTCATCTTTTACTTGTAGTAGAGCTCAGCTCTTTGTGAAGGGCTCGTCCGGTGAAGTACTACCATCCATGCCTATTTCTGCCGTGAAGCAGCATGGCTGTTTCGGTTTAAAGGGTCTGGGAGCTGGTGAAATTACTGGCACCTGAGGCTAAACATCTGTATGCCTCAAGCTGATGGACGCAGGTTGGTGCATTATAGGGCACGCTCCTGACGTGCGTAGACTGCGAGGCAATGCTTTGTTATAGGCGATGGTTACCACTTAACATCAGAGTGGCTAAGCTTGGTCTAAAAAAAAAACTTAGTGCGGCGACTGTACCCCAACATGTTTTAAAGAAAAGGCGAAGGTGAGTGTTCTATCGCATAGGGTAGAATATCCAGCTCGCGGTGGTCGATCCACCGAGCGATTTATGCACCGGCTACGATAATGACCGTATTAATGGAAATTGACACCACTTGGAGCGCATCTTGCTTGACTGTGGGAGAGACCTCACCATCGCCGCTTATGGAAATACAATATTAACGGCGCAATCACGATGTAATAATCTCGTCCTCACACGTCGAACGAAACTCGTCTTCCAGTGACAATCATTAAATCGTCGATGGCATCGGCTTTCAACCGCCTCAATACTTATAATTTAATACTTCAGTTAGCCATTAGAACTCTACATTATTATTTTATTTCTATCATTTTCGAATATCAGTAGGCTGTTTAGAGACAGCATTGGACATTTATTCTAATTTTATTTGGGAAGTTGATTGATAATTTTTATTTATGAAGATTTTTTACATGCGTTTTGATGGGCTTGATGATCGTATAGATAATTCGTTTCAGAAGTCCCGTATAACCGCTTTAACTAATTTATTTCAGCTTATCTCATTTTATTATAATTAGGTACTTTAGCTAACCCGGAAAAGATTAGGCATCTGCTTAAACTACATATATCTATATCAAGTATAGAAATGGCATTTTGTTTTCACTTCGGCATAAACAGGTAACCTAAGCTCACTTTATAGAATTCAATGGACGTCTAGACTAGCTGTTTTCAGGTCCAATTGTCCCATAATAACAGCCTTGTTTATTCGTGTTCTCGTTACGTTTGTTATTCGCTCGCTTTCTCTAAAGAACTTTGCGAACGCTATTATTTCCATTATAAGGATTATTACCGCGATATGAGTTACAGCACCGTCTCTGGATGGACAGCCCGACTGTCTCCTTTCGATATTTATTGGCATATAATGGCTTCTAATGGGAGGCTATTGAATCTGCCACCTGGATCTCTTTTATTTTCGACTCGCCGCTAGGGGCGGGTCTCTTGTCTGGGCGCATGTGAATATTCTGGATAATATTCATAACGCAGCGAACGTTTGGCTGGTGATTTAATTGATACCCAGTCCGTTCTGCAGAGAACCTGCATGTATGGACAAAACGTAATTGCTCGTTAAGCCTCGATCCTCGATTGTTTCTTGATTATCAAAATAAAAAAGTAACAAGCGTTGTGGTTGTGGGAATCGAAATGTTCCTGACAAACGATTCTTTTGAACCGTGCTGTTATTATTTTAAAACAAATGAACCAGCACCACAATTCGATGTGCATATTCATACGAGTATATTCCATGATAATACTGGAATAAATTTCCTTGAACCGATGGACATCGGACAAGTTTGTAGAGCACGAGCATCCAGTAAAACAGATGATGATATCAACGAATGTGAGCAACAAATAAGTACATATTCAAATTTATTTAGACCTTTCGTCGATAACGCTCAGTATTCAGGTTCTTTTATTTGCTGAACACGACGGACGCAAGTGCAATTTATTGACACTGTGTTCGATAACCAGTAGGTGCGTCCCACGCGGCGGCATACAATGATCGCGAACGAACCCGCCAACATTAACAAGTATCACGCCCTTCGGAAGGAAATACTGAAACAAGCCCATGCTAAATACACCCCATAAATAGTGGCGGTTATGGTGTCGTAAAAACAAAGTCAAGCTGTGCGGACAACTTCTGCAGCCATAAAGAACATCTCTCGTCGCGCGCTAGCACCTAGCCGCTAGCCTAAGGGTGCTAGTGGGGAAACTCAATTAATACTAAGCGTCCACCTAAAGTGTCATAATTTCAATTTGTCGTGCATACGCTACGCATACTGGCATAGTTGCTTACTTACCATATTCCAATCAAGGTAAACATTACAAAATTCGAAAGCTTTTTAATATTTTGGATGCATCATTAGCTGCGCTGTCAAAAGGAGAGCGAATCACATTATTTTACTTTTTTTTATGTGATTAACTTTCATAGTAATCTATAATCATTATACATAATATCAACGTATAAAAGTCCAAAAACTGTGGGAATGTTTGTATTTATGCATTTTATTGGCGTTCAAAGATGAGGGTCAGTAATCGTTTACATCACATACTACAATTTTATTACATTTTATTAAATTCTCATAATCAGAAATTGTATAAAATTATTTTTTATTTGGATTTAGCTTTTTTAAATTAAATATATAATGTGGAAAAACAAATAGGCGAATCATTTAAAGTGTTCAATCGCCGCAGCGTTTTGAATATTATAGCTGACATCACCTACAGAGAGGCAACACGTTGAGAAACACCTCCGAATATCATATCATGTAACATTTTGGAAACTATAATTAGTGGATAGGTATTCACTTTTTTCTGGACATTCATTATTAGAAAAGGGTCGTGGGTTATCAAATTGATCTAATCACAACAATTTTTGAAAATTCTGAAAAATATAGGTACCTACCTACATTACAAGAATAAAACACATAAGGTCCATATTAACAAATAAGGACTTTAAAGATTAACGTACAAGAATGAAAAATATCTTAGGGGCTTTTTTCGTAGGCGCATCCTTAAAGCGACATAATTTTTATTTTTTTTATTTTTATAATAAAATACGTACTTATAAGATTAGTCTAGATTATATTTTAACTTCTTAGTAGACTTTGCATGTGCAATAATGGTGCGTGTGCAAAACGATGTTTATTATTTTGCAGTCGGTAAGGCGGTACAGATTTTGATATCTGGTAGAGAGTCAAAATATTATGCAGTTTTTCCTAATTAACTAAGCATACATATTTACATTATGCATCATTTGTAAGAGCCTTTATAGGTACAATTTGCAAAACACTGAACGTTATATTTATGAGCACTAACCCACGTGAGCTATGAAACAGGTATTAATTCGCGAATCAACAATGATTTGCCAACTCTACCCACTTTCACCATTCACCCTACTTTCACAATGTATTTTTGGTAAATGTTATAACAAAGGAACCTTATACAATTTCAAATCAGAGAAAGAAGAGAGTTTAAATTATTGTCAACGACAGATCTCATTATACCTACTTACAAATGTATCTTTCATCCCCCATCTCGGATTTTTGCTCTTCGATATCTGAGTGCAAACGCCGTTTTTATCCGTTATAGGAAAAACTTTGAAACTATAAACTTAAGGCCTGCACAAGTGCACACAACTAGGCGATATCGATGGCGATCAGCTGAAACGCTGTCAAACGTTTCACGTTTTACCTATTTAAGCAAAACTTATGCGTTTAAAAATATATAGTAACCACGCGTAAATTATTGACAAGCATCACGGTTAACTTTTCACTCATGTTTTCCCCTATTTACGATAAAGGTAGGTTCACATATTTAAGAATAGCGACTATAACAAAATTATGATCTCTAAGATAAAAATTATCATTATTCAACAATGCAAAACAAGGCTATGCTTCACGCGCGTTGCATGTTCCTTGCAAAAGTAACCTGTCACTGTGCTTGTCCATTCTAAGAAAGTAATAGCGACTGGGTAAGAGGTCATTGCGAGTCGTGGACTCACCACAATTATAACGCGCCCTGAGGCAACGTTTGGCTCATTACGCATTTCAACAATTTCCTTGGCGCCAACACGAGAACAACGCACCTGACCTCATGTTACCTTCAGCTACAAGCACGCTCACACAAACCTATCTAGCACTTAACTGCATCTATTTTCAAATTCTTCAGAATCTTTAGATTTTTTTTTAAACTGTTTTCGTAGACTTAGGAAACCAATAGGATAATCTCTCGATTATATCAGCGCTGAGCCCGACTAATCACATTTTTAGTGATCGAAACGATGTCTAATAATATCTTTTGAATCTCTTTATACTCGTAATATTTATTTCTTTAATTTTTATTTTATATAAATAACAGTCGGTTGATGTGGATGGTGGTTATGGAAGAGGTAGACCAAAGAAAAGATGGATGGACTGCGTCAAAAATCTCATCTCAGTGCTCTCGATTATTATAGGTGCGTGGAAATCAGAAATCAGAAATATTAATTGCATAACTGTTGTACAGAAAAGATCTTAATGACTATGGCTAGGTAGGTACAGTTTTCACAGTTTGTCCGTTCCGGACGTACAATAAAAGGGCAATATGGGAAGTTTGTGCCCCAATAACATAATTAGAGAAAAAACCTGTTGTGCCGACCCCACTAAACGTGGAGTAAGGGCAGGAAGATGATGAGTAGGAAACCAACATTCCTTTGTAGAGATAATTTGAATTTTGAAAACCCATTTGTTAAATCAAATATTTTGTGTAAACGATGGCAGCGTGGCGTCATCGTCGCTGGGTCGTTAACCAATCTTCTATATTGCATCATAAACTCCAATTTTGGACTAATTGAAAAAGGAAAAGCGGAACCCAGTCACAAATTACCGACACTATATCAAGTGTTAAATGGCACTTATCGACGCCGAAACGGCGAGAGATCATTGACGATGAAAAATACACAATTTGAGGCAATAAATCAATGTCAGCACGTCTGAGGCCCGGTAGCCTCTATGAATGATTCACTTATTATTTATTACATGGACATAATACTATTTCTATAAGAGGAAACACTTAATTACACGGTTATTACACGCTTCAACACGCAATTGATTGTTATTTCACTCAATATCTATTTTCGAGAAAACACATAACATAGCCTTTCAACAATATTCAAAATGAGGCGTAGGTATATAAATTTGGTGAATGATTGTTACTAATTACTATTTGCCTATAAAGATTGATAAAGTAGATAGTATCCAATACACGTACCATGTTTTGTAGTCATAGGTAAGTAGGTATACCTACGAATGAGTGACGTGCTCTGCATTGACGCAAACGAAATATTCGTGATGTCATACAGAATGATCTACAGATAGTGTTTCGTCTAAAAACACTTCAGTTTCTAGAACGTTACATTTAAATGCGTTAAAAGTTATTTTGGAAGCATACTGTGAGCTGATTTGCTCTATTCTGCTGACTACTCTCACAGACAAATTGGTGGTAAGCTTTACTTTCTCAGATGCTATATGCAGTGTATACCTAAGTGTAAATACCTTTTAAATAAATATTTTATTGTCTGTCACACTCTGAGAATGTTAATTTATGTTCAAGAAAAAATTAGATACCTAACTGTCCATCTGATACTCTCTAGCTCCATTTCCACTGATTGCGTATAGCTATACCTACTCATTGGTGGTAACCTATTGGGTGCCGGCCGCTTTTCGAATAAAGAAGAAAGGAACATTTTTAAACTTAGAACCGTCAATCCGTAGTTAATCTATGAAAAATACAGAGAAGATAAAAATGAAATGAAACTAGAACACGAAGCTTATCTATTTACTGTGCTATAATATTGAACAATAATAATTGAAAGAAGGAAGAACAAATATTTATTTGTAACACTATCTGGCAGACAAAAACATGGCACACATATACTCGGTAATTATGAAAATGTTCTTTTAGAACGGGAAAACAGAAAATAATGATTATTATTCCGAAGTGAATAATTTTATTATTCCAAAGTGTCCTAGGACCAGGAAGCTGGCACCTTTCCTGAGCAAAAGGTAAGACACAAAACTCAGCCTAATACAGTCAAAGACAACCCCCTACAGAGGGTTACCATAACTCCGGAGTTCAACCAATACTATTACCTAATCTTCTCTCTCTCTCTCTCTTTCTCTAAAATAATGTAACTGTAGAGAGTTACATTATTTTTAAAGGCATTTCTCATTAGTCTATCAGTACCTAGACCCAGATAGACAAAGCTTTCGAACAGCGTTTGCTTTCCGCTTCCATTTGTATTCAATACGAATACTCTAATACGGCGCGATCTATCGACAGCAGCAATTTATCTCGGCCAAGAATCGAACCCCAACCTTGAGTAGTATCCATGGAATATAGAAAACAGTTTTAACCTGCATTTAAGCTTATAGACAATTTATTAAAAAAGAGGAGGTCTCAATTCAGTTTTTTTATGTGTTTTTGCAAGGTTTTTGCATAACTTCGTCGTTTATGAGCCAACTTGATAAAAGCTTTGGTCTCATAGACATTTCATCAAAATCGGTTCAGCAGTTTGGCCATGAAGTCGGCTTCTCAAATTTTTTAAACTTAGCTATATTATGCAAACCGCATTTGCGGAACTCCGCATATTGACAAAACGCGGCTCTATCCAGTTACCTCCTCCACTTATCTTATGTATTCTAAACTAACAATTGCCACGCCGTATTTCCTGTTGCCTTGCATGACACAAAATTGCTTCTGCAAACGGTGTGGAATGTAGATTGTTCTATTATTGTTTCGCTAGGATTTACATTGAATGTGTTACCTATCATACAGCTCAGATAAAACAGGTTTGGCTATGCGAAAGATTATATTTTGAGTTTTCATATAGACATTTTTGTTTTTTGTTTCTTTACTCTTATTGATCTACTCTAACGATCAAATCTAGTAATTACTCTAAATTTCACGTCTTGAATGATTCTTTAGAATTCTCCCCTATAAGGTGCGATCTCGATGAAAGATCGTGTATAAAAGTTTTATACTGAATCCTATACTTTTAGAAACTGAAGTATTTTAAGGGCCCTTCCGCACAGCGATATTTCACCGCGAGGTTTTTCTTGCGTATAATATTCCGCAATCGGAGTTAAACCTTGAACGCAAAAATCCACCTAATCCCAGGTTTTATTCCCACGCGAATATTTAACCGCTTGTGCGGCGCGGCTACTTCAATAAGATTTAATGTGTTACAGAATTGCGAAAAAAACCTATTTCCTATTTTTAAATAAACAAGCTGCCTTGTAGTTTGTGTATTTTAATAATGCACTGCACGCACCATATTAACCGCCATGGCAGTAACAAATGGTCGGATTGGCGGTTACCCGCGTGAATAATCATATCTGCTATTGTTGTTAATTACATGACCGAATGACCATTACATGACCACGAAGTACGACAACCTCTAGCGTACAGCAAGTGGAACTGAATAGGGCTGTCATAAAGTTTAAGCTCTCGCATTTAATATGGTACATATTAAAAGTGCCTTTTGGGCCGTCGGCGTCGGGTAATACCTTTATATCAGTTACAATATAAAAAATATCTTTACAACGGAAAATAGTAAATGAAATGTGATATAAAATATTCTTCTTCTTTTTATCGTGGTGAAAGGATTTTAAGTGTGCCTCACAGAGACTCGTTTCATGCGCTTGCTACGATATGCCGATTTTCTCACGATATTTTCCCTCACAGTTTGAGAATACCGTCATTTTTCGACAGAAACACTCATTATACACGACTGGATTTTAAACCACAACCGGATCGGAATGCGGGGCAGTTACCACTAGGCCACAAGTGCTTTTTTTAAGAATATTTAAATCCTGTCAATTCTAAAACTTGGTGTCACAAAACTCACAAATGAAAACATGTACACATAGAATAAATAAATTAAGCATTTCTACTTGACCTAGTAACCCCACTTATAAATTCACCAACGCCTTCCTCCTATTTAGTAAAATAATCTTAAAAAACGGTGCAATTACGGTGTATCTAAGAATTTGTGAGATGAAAGAAAGACCGGTTATCGTCATCAGTTGTGGAAAATTATGCATCATAAGAAAATAAAAACAGTTCGTCAACCTTTTCCTGAAATATTCAGCAATGGCAGAGAGATGAATTCCGGACGTACGGACCAAAACACACCATTGCGTTTCACCATTTCGGTTCGAAGCTCTATTCCATCTTATTGAATTACAAACGAATAAACAGGGTGCAACAAAACCACTCCTTTAACTTTCAGGGGGGTAAAGTCATTCATATGAATAACTTATCTATGGACACTGTGAAGGCAAAAAAACTGCTTTTTCATAAAAAAGTTCGAGTGAGAGTACCTGCTTGGCTAAAGTGTATGAAATGTATGTTCCATAGAAAAAGTTATTCACATTGATGATGAGTACTTTAACCCCCTCAATTTATTGGGAGTGAAGAACGGAGAGTATCCCAAACCGGTGTGAGCGTCAAAATTATGCTTACCTTTTTGTGCGATAGTATCTTTATCAGCACTCACCCAAGCCTACATTTTCCCTGAAAATTTCGCTTTGAAACTTAACCTTTGATATTTTCACTTCCGAACTGTTCGCTCGGACGTAGGCGTAATGTTAAATTACTTATGTATGACCTTATTAGTAGGCAGACTCGTTGTTTGTCAATTTGAAGCCGAATAAAAAACAAGCTATCGGTGTCGACTGCCGCCGGTGGTTATAGTTGGATGGTGACGCTTCGCTCGAGCTGGTGCCTGCTTCCTTATAAGTCAATCTTCCTACTCGCCCCCGCACTCGCGACTCCTAGCTGACGGAACTTCTAATATTGGGCCAATTTTTCGACACTAACCATATCGATATGTTAATGTCAAAACATGCCTTTATAAGAGCGTGGTCATAATTTTTTTATGAACTGAAAATGTTAATTTGAATCAATCCGTCTAATTATTTATCATAAAAACAGTTTGTTATTTC
The DNA here is from genome assembly GCA_939531255.2 of Thera britannica. Taxonomy (NCBI): domain Eukaryota; kingdom Metazoa; phylum Arthropoda; class Insecta; order Lepidoptera; family Geometridae; genus Thera; species Thera britannica. The sequence goes on from OW618034.2 coordinate 22,070,817, forward strand.
GTTCAATATTAGCTATGACGCCATTCATTTTATGAAGTTCTGAGACCTTACTACAAAGGGTACTATTACTTTATTAGATGCAGCATGTGGGTCGAAAGCAGTCTATAATATAATAAGATTGACGCGTTGGAAGAAATTATTATGAAAAGGTCAAAAAGCCAATCACCTAACTGAACTTCGGTTTCTTCTTTGAATAGTAAGTGCTTAATTTACAGCCGTCCGTTTACGTAGATAAGTAGACACCTAACCTCGATACGGTCTGTGGCGTCATAGGCACAGAGTTTGACCAACAGCAATAACATACCTAGCTCGTAATTGGAACATCGATGTGGCGAGCTATATTTAAACCGCGACAAATACTTATTTCCCATAATGTTTATCGGTCGTCATTATCTAAATGGGATGTTATGAAATAAAAGGACGTCATTGGGCTGGAATTGGTGCTTCGACAAAATTGCGTATAGAGAAATGCGTCAATACGCCCCCGAATCATAAAATGACATCTACACTCGACGGATTATCAGTTAACCAATTATGTAACGTAAGCGCATGTTATCGTTCAGGTACAGGTTTCAAACTAAGCTAAACTAAGCACTCTTTAGTCCAGAAAAAGAAAGATTCCACAATTATGACGAAGACAAGGGAATACCCACCACATTTCCGAAATAGGTACCGAAAGTAGGAAGGAACTAGATCTGCGGACAGTGGACTTATGAAAGTTTATCAGTTAAGTTATAACTACTTATTTTCATTTTTGAAACTATCATGGTTTTTAACACTATTTTTATGAAACAACTGGATATTTACCATGATTAAATTTTGTTGAGTTGACTTCCGATATTTCAACCGTGATCATGGTGCATGCAACTGTGCCGAAATATCGGAAGTCAACTCAACAAAATTTAATCATGGTAAATATCCCGTTGTTTCATAAAAATAGTACTTATTTTCATATTAACAGTAAGAACTTACAGATATTATATCTTATATCAGGGGGCTAATTCTCGGGCCGATCTCGATCATTTTGAAATTTTATTTTATTGCTTCTTTTCACAACCCCGCGCTTTTTCTACGTTTTCCGTATATCGTAGGTGTCGAGGCTTTTACGAAGAGGTCGTTGATGAATTACTCAAGGAAATTATCCATTCCCCCTTAGAAAAGAAGCAATAAAATAAAATTGCAAAATGATCGAGATCGGCCCGAGAATTAGCCCCCTGCTTAGTTTGAGGCTGGGTAGTGTTGTGTGAATTGTCAACGATATTTATTTATTATATTCTTAATTTCATCTTAGTTTCCTTCAATTTATAAATCAGTACCGTGCAAGCTTAAACTCTTACAGTAATTGGCAATGATGTGTAGGTGGATACGATTAAAAGTACAAACTTATCTACTTACTTAATTAAAATACACCTACGAGGTTAAGTTAGAATCTAAAAAACTTTTTAATGTGTGGGTTTGTAGATTTAACTGAGAAAAATATTTCCCAGCTTTTTTAAGTTAAATAATTCAACAATCACGTTTTTCAACCTTTTAAACCCATGGAGATGAAACAATCGAGTAACTGGGTAAAGTTCACCAGACGCCTACCACTTTCATTCTGTTTTAAAGGGTAAAGCTTACATCGAAACTAATATTTTGTTGTATAAAGGGTTCCGAAGTCCAACAAGGATCACTTATAAATAAAGTAACCTTTACAAACTTTGTTTTATTTATAGTTTAGCTCTGTCCGCCTTTGTTCAGAACCAATTTCCTCGATAAAAGTAATCTAAGTTACAAACATTTTCTTTCAAGTCGGTCCAGTAGTTAGGGCGTAATTGAGCCAGAGACTTAAAGCCAGACATCCAAAAATCTTAAATTTCCCTTTTTAAAATATTATAAGTAAAGTAAAATATTTATAAAAAAAAAAAAAAAATTATAAAATGAAATAAATATTACTGAAGAGCAATAGGTTGGCGTGGTAAGGGCATGGCATGTCATGAAAGTCATGTGACTAGGAGAGTTATGAGTATGGATGTGGATGGATATGTGAGCAGAGGTAGACCAAGGAAAACATGGATGAACTGTGTGAAAAATGACATGGATAGGAGAGGAGTGAATGCAGAGATGACGGCTGACAGAGGGAAATGGAGGAAGAAGACATGTTGTGCCGACCCCACATAAAGTGGGATAAGGGCAGGAAGAAGAAGATGTAACACTAATTTACAAAGTGTTATCCATTTTATTACCAACTATTTAAACATTTTTTACTTCCTAACTATGTACTTAGACTTTATTTAGTTAGTTTAAATCTAACATATAAGTTGCCTCAGCGGCATGGGCCTCCCCTAAATCCCTCCACGTACCTACCCTTTTCACGCCAAATTAATATAATATTTGCAGGATAAAAAAAAGGTTTAAAACAATACAAATACCTTCATAAAGTAGATTAGATTAAGCCCACCAACATTAATATTTATAACCCTCTATGGGGTAGAAAATAGAAAACTTTCGACTCCCCATAAATGCCCCTACGTATCAAAATATTTTTTTTATGTTTATCAACCTGTCAATGGGTTATATATGTTTTAACTAGATTCAAACCTCTCTGTTCAACCATTCCACTCTCAAAGCGTTTTCAGACAGACGGAGACGGACGGACCGACATACTACCGTGTAGCGGCCTAACAGTTTTACACTGAAACGTAAAACATTAAAACCAAAATAGTACAGCGATGACCCTTGTAAGCTGCTGAAAATTTTAGACACAAAGAACACACAACAAACAAGGGAAAGAGGTTTTTTAACCGACTTCCAATCAAAAAGGAGGAGGTTCTCAATTCGGTTGTATGTTTTTTTTTTTTTTTATTTTTTTTTTAATGTTTGTTACCGCATAACTTCGTCATTTGTGAGCCGATTTGAAAAATTATTTTTTTATCTGAAAGGTACTGCTTCCAGATTGGTCCCATTTTAATTTTATTAAAATCGGTGTTGCCATTTTTTTAAAATAATTTTTTTAATGTTTGTAACTGCATGCATCCGTCATTTATGAACCGATTTAGAAAATTATTTTTTTTATTTGGTTATTCTTACGTCCAGATTGTCCCAAACAAATTTGATTAAAATCGGTTTAGCCGTTTGACAATGAAGTCGGTTTCTCAAGTTTTTTAAACTTATAATTATTTAAATAAAAGGTCGCTTTAGTTTTCGGCGCCTAGCGACTAGTTGACAGATAAAGTAAAAATTGGGGGCGCGATCAGCCCACGCACCACGCTGCTGAGATCGTTGACTCCCACACTTTGCACTCTGACATTCACCTCTCCCCGCGCTCCGTGGGATCAACAAGTGGTAACCATGGCAACGCAGCTTTCGGCGACCTTTCCCTTATTTTGGCAAAATGTACCTATCTGTCCCGGATGTGAGTAGGTAGATACCTATAGATATAAAGATTTTAATCATCTTTGCTGTATATTACTGAAAATAAAAAGAAATTAATACATGTTTTAGTAATGCTCTCAGCGGCCCGTGGGACCATTTCTCCCATTTGGGACTCATTATCTGCATACTTACCTGCCTAAAACTTTTAAATATGTACGTTCAAATTGACGACAATTCGTCAATTATCTGGCAATCAAAAATAGACCATCGACTAATTTTCTAGGTAGGTATACACATTGCTACGTAGTAGAAGACTATGACCAAACTGTATTTTTAGAAGAAGATGATGATTTATCCGCACTACGTAACGTCCAAACTATTCGGACCGGTCTACGTCACAGGAGCGCGCGTGCCGGCTAATTGTAGCATTACCAAAACGGAAGCGGCAGCCTCACCGTCACCCGGCGCGCGCCAGGCCGCAGCCGGCCGTGCCGCGGAGCGCTCGAAGCGGAGGGTGAGTCAGCGCGCCGGAGAAAGTGCCGAGATGCAGGAGGCTAGGGCTGCATGCAGGTCCGAGTGCGGCGTGGCGCGGCGTGGCGCGGCGTGGCGAGTGACGCGCGCGGGCGACGAGCCTCCGCGCCCACGCCGCGCCTGATGGCCAGCGGCGCTCGCGACCACCGCCGCACCGGCTCGCCGGCATCACATCGCTTGTGCTCCCCGCGCTTTTCGCGCGCCTCCCTCGGTCGTCGCGACGCCGGCCGCGCCATTTTCTCGCGCACGTGGGCGACGACACCGGTGCCGCCGCCGCCGGCGAGCGAGGGCGCTCGGTCCCGACGCCATTAACTCGGCCGTCGTGAATGAACGCCGACCTCGACCGGGTGGCTGGCGTCCATTGATAGGGCGCGCGGACGACGACCGCGGCGCTGACGGGGGCGGCACTGCACGCCCTCGCCTCTGCGAGCGCGCTCAGTCGAGGATGTGGCGTTCTCTGTGCGACGACACACACCGCGTGCGAAATCTGTGTTCATTTATCAGTAGACGTTCGTGACCCGAAAGTGATCATCGTGCCGCATCAGTAACTAGTTTCCTATACGTAATGATCTGTGATCGCGTCAATTCGCTAGAACTTAAGTTAGGTTAAGTGTGTGTTGGTTGTGGAGTGTGTTATCGGCGCGTGCGCCGGCCGGTGCGCGGTGTGGGGTGCACAGAGCGGGGATGCGCCCGTGCGATGCTCTCGGTGATCGCGATGCGTCGGCCGGAGGACGAGGAGCTGGGCGGCCGCGTGGACGGCGAAGAGTTCGTGGACTACTCGCAGATGCAGCTGCTGGTGGAGGCGGGCCCAAGCGGCCTTCACTACGAGGGGCCGACGCCGCCGCACGCGCAGCCCCAGCCCTACGCCAGCCCCGCCGCCGCGGCTGCCGCGCCACCCGCCACCACCACCTCCGTAGACGACCTCTTCGCGCTCTACTTCACACCCGCCTCGCACGGTGAGCATCTCCTAGGTATGAACGATGCTATCAAACCGCACCACTAAACCGGTTACCGAGCTAGCTATAAGGTTTGCCTAGAATAAGTTCAACTTGTTTGACGACTTTGATTCCGCCGGAATGAAACTAGATTATAGATATATTTAAAACTTTACAATAGAAACGAATGTATGATGCGCGTCAGTTTATAGCGAAAAAAAATGCAAAAAATAATTTGGACACATTTTTTTACTAAAGTTTCTCAGGTACGAAAACCAGTTAGGACCACCCTGAAATTATTATATATTTTTTTTCATGATTATTTTATGCGCGTTTCAATTTGTTTAAACTTTCATTCATTAATATGATCGCATCAATGGTCTACGCAAGGACAGACAGACAGACGGACAGAGCAAAACTATAACGGCTCCTTGTTGAATTTCGGAACCCTAAAAACAGACAAGTGCAAGCGATTCACCCCAGTACCAGTCAATAAAATATGATAATATTGACAATAATATTCATACAATAGGTATTATAGAGGTTTCTTGTTTTGTTGTACGGCATCGAATAAAAGAAAATTCTTATCAAAACTATTTTATTTTGATTGTTAGTAGAGGTAGATGTATCCGTCTATTTTACAATTTATTTCCTACTACAACATAAGTTACCTAAGTGTGCCTACCTATTTGCATGCTGTATTTTTAATAACGAATGCGCTTATGAGAAGCGTAGGTAACCCTAACAGCAGGTAAATTGACTCTCGTGAGCGAAGTCACGCGGCATTTGTAGTACATCACTAAATTTGCCTATCTCTATACAGTCGGCTGGATGCACCAGAATATTAAACAATTCATAAAAATATTGCAGCATTGTGATCATGAACAGGGTAAAACCTGGAATATCATGAAATCTGTTTTTTTATACAACCAGCTCATGGAATAAACCGATGGCCCTCAAATGTTAAGTGGTATAACCATCGCCTGTCATTACAAAGCATTATGTAGTAGGTCACGCACTTTAGGATCGTGCCCTACGATGCACTGCCTTACGTCCATCAACACACACAAGTTCCAGTAATTTCACCGGCACCCACACTTTTCAAACCGAAACACAGCAACATTCATTTATTTTAGATTTTATTTGCCCTGTTTCTTCTAACTTGAAATTTACGTAGTGTTACATGCATAGTCTTAACTACCTACATTCTAGGTAAAGCAACTGACTGTACCTCATCATCCTTCTGCCTTCATTCCACTTCATCTGGGGTCGGCATAACAGATTATCTTCTTCCATTCTCCTCTGTGGCCGTAATTTCTGTATTTACTCCATTCTTATCCATGTCATCTTTCACACAATTCATTCATCTTTTACAGCCGGCTGTACCTACGATGGTATATTTCATGAATTTATTAGATCGGGTCAGGCTCACTCTGCGGCGACCGCAATATTTCGGATCAGCGTTCCGGCACATCGTTATCTGAACCGGATGGACCTAATCGGCTGCGTCTGCGCAACTAACGATATGCCGTTCGGCCGACAATATAAACATTGGCATACACTTTGTATCACTAACATCTTCATTAATTTGTCACCTACCCCTAAGTAGGTAGTAAGTAAACACAACTGTTTATATTTGTATGAGAAGATCATAAACTAAAATAGCTCTTTGAGCTGTTGATCTCGCGAGCACGTCTCGCTAAAAATTCCCCCCTCCCCATTACTTTTAGAATTGTTTTACCGACATCAAAAATAGGAGGAGGTTACTCCGCCAGCACAGGTCTTATCCCTATACCACGATAAGTGGGGTCGGCACAACAATTTATTTTCTTCCACTCACCTCTACCCTATCATTTATCATCTCAGTGCTCATGCTCACCCTATTTTGACTTATGTCATCTTTCACAAAGTTCATCCATCCATTCATTTGGTCTACCTCTTCTTCTTCTAGAACCATCATCCACGTCCATATACCTAGCACTTTTCTCGTTATAATGACTTTGATCCCTCCGCATGACATGCCCAATATCCAGATTTAGTTAGGAAAAATAATTTTTAATATTATATTCATTCCTATTCATTCAGACGTCCACTACACTTTCCACTTTGGCCTATTGAAATAATTCCAAAAATTGAGGATTTACTTCTTCTTGTATGTCTGATGTCAGTGCATGCCCGTTTATCTGGTAAATATAATTGCACGTTCTTGTTAAATCTTGCTACCATGATTTTCCATAAATCTTGTATCTTTTCGCTACTAAGGTGAAAAGTTGTACGTTTCAGTATCATACAGAGCAAAACAACTTGTTGCTTGTGCTTTTGAATCCCTCACTACACTCAGGATTTTAAATTAGAATCATTATGCTAAACGGCGGCATAAACCCGTCATATATGAACCAATTAGAAAAAAAAAAGCAGCCAAGTGCGAGTCGGACTCGCCCATGAAGGGTTCCGTAGCATCAAGTAACATAATATAAAGGTTCTTGTAGTCGTCGAAAGGTAAATTGCGGTTTACGATTTATGACGTATAAAAAAAAACTACTGACTAGATCTCGTTCAAACCAAATATCGTTGGAAGTTTGCATAGTAATGTACAACATATATTTTTTTTAGTTTTATCATTCTCTTATTTTAGAAGTTAGAGGGGGGGGGACCAACTTTTTTCCACTTTGGAAGTGTCTCTCGCGCAAACTATTCAGTTTAGAAAAAAACGATATTAGAAACCTCAACATCATTTTTGAAGACCTATTCATAGATACCCCACACGTATGGGTTCGAAGAAAAATTTTTTTTTGAGTTTCAGTTTCAAGTATGGGGACCCCCAAAATTTATAGTTTTTTTCTATTTTTGTGTAAAAACCTTAATGCGGTTCACAGAATACATCTACTCGCCAAGTTTCATCAGTCTAGCTCTTACGGTTTCGGAGAAAAATGGCTGTGACATACGGACGGACAGACAGACAGACAGACATGACGAATCTATAAGGGTTCCGTTTTTGCCATTTGGCTACGAAACCCTAAAAATGGGGCAGTGTGAATTACGACGCTGCCACTATTTTCTCGCATATTTCAATTTTGGAATATATCAAATCACTGAATCCACCATTCAGTGGACGAACAAAGGCAAATAACCAAAGAAAAACCCCGCCCCGAAGCCAAAAGTAGTGAAAGCAAATATTATTTCGTCTACAATATTTTTATGTAGGTACCAACATAAATACTTCTGATGGCCGTCGCGTGATCTGGGTGGGCGCTTTCCCTGGTATGAAAATGGGAGGGGTAGGTAAGGTATTCCCGCATCTTATTGGATGTAGTGGGAAGGAAAGGCGTCCTCCCCCTAGATCAAAAATAGAATCTACCATTCATTAGACTGAAATCTCGAAATACTTAATAACCAATTGATGGGGCAAGGGGAAAGAAACATTTGAGCAAATGAAATGAAGCTTCTTTTTACTTGAATGATTTTCTTCAAAGCTTTTTTTAGCATAAAATATGCCACAACAAAACTTATTGCGTTACAAAAAAGAACGGGTTTTCTTCAGTGTATTTGAAACCAAAACCACCAGGGCTTAGATAATTATCGCTTGTACAGGGTAGGTAAGAACTTAAAGTGTTTTAGAATTTTACCAGTCTAAGGACCTCGGAGTTAACGACGCGACGGTCCACCTCCACCGGCCCTCCAATATCACCGGTGCTAACTTGCTTTTACTAAGATGTTATGTTGAACGAATGCTGAGCAACTTTAAGAACTTTATAGGATGTTCTATCATCACACACGTGTAATCACAGCACGTCACAGGTCGTATATCGTTCTACGGGAACTCTCAATCTCGGCATGCACTCGCTTGTCCGCCGGTTAAATTAATACTTACTCTTTTTTGACAAGCGACAGGGCACCTAAGGATGCGCCCAAAGCTTGGCGCCTACGACGATTACATCAGCTTACACCAAAAATGCTTGTAATCTGTGCTGTTACTGTCAAATAAGCACATCCCACGCCATTCGCGTCACATCGGAAGCGTCGGCTCGTCAGAGGTGCCCACATGAGGCCATTACACCTCTTTGGATGTTCTCAGATGTGTGATAGCGCAACATTTGCTTTGAGCCACCGCGCGCGGCACCGGGGGCACGCACGTGTCTTTGAGAGCCACATGCCGTCTCACATCGTCACAAATAAATTGACAATCTAGCTTTTACCTGAACTTACATCTACAACACCGAATGGTCCGCCTTAATTGCATCTCTGAAACGCGCTTCTTCAACAACGGAGAAGGGACTAGCCAAATACTCGGAGAATCAAAATAGCGTTACATTTGCATCGTACTTTCAAGAAAAGCAGCCCAAATTCAAAATTTATTTATTCAGGTGTATTACAAGGATCACTTTAAAATGTCTTACAGCTAGTTGAGTCTAGTATCAGTTCCGTAGCCTGGCCCAGCTACCGTCAGCCCTATCGATTATATTTTAAAATCTTAATCTTACGCGGATCTTTTTGCAACCACACTAACCTTATTTTTTGGTAGTTGAGTAGAGATGCTTCTGCCTTAAACTTCCTATCGTTTTTTGTTGTCGATCTAGGTAGGTAAATTAAATAAGACTTCGAATTGTATCGCTTCTTGATTGAATTAAGAGTCATGCCATTGTTTCACTGCAATTTTCCCCGAGGCCAGTGTAGACGCACCTGTGCCCAATGATGGAGAACAATTGCTATCATTAGTGACCATCGCGGTCCGTTGAGCCCACACGATACATATTCAAAACAGTCGCAACGACAATGTGAGTTTATTTTAAAATCAATAAATTATCGCTAATGCCCAATTTGCGTCGACCGGTTAACAATGCCCGTTCCCGCAATTACTTAAACGCGTGTAACTGCGTAGTCGATTACGATACGATCTCGGCTCCACTGGCCGAGTCCGATCCAGTCATTGTCTCACTCGATACATGCTCTGCAATTATTGTATCGATTACAGCTGACTCAGACGATTTCGTTTCGAGCGATTGACCAAGACCATAAAACATTTTGTTAAGGTGATTAGAGTTGCGATAAAAAATATCTGCCTTGCATGGTAGCACCTATCTCGATCCTGAATCTTGGACATGTCCCTATATCTGAACGTGATTTAAAAAATACTTGAGCAGGTTCTGACTCAGACATGCCTAAGTCTGATTCGCATCACGCGTATCAAAACAGCTTCTGGAAACTACAAACAGCATAATAATAAAGTCAGTTAGTGATCTGCCTTACTTGGCCGGAAGCCGACAGCAATAAGTTTGTAATGATTTTGAGCAGATAAAGCTCTGGTTACATCTGAAAGCTCTCACTTATACATACAGAGAGAGAATACAATTTCGATGCGAGTTGAGGATCGGAATTCGGGGCCTCTCCCACCAGGCTGCTAGAGCGCTCTGATCCTAATCGTTGATGAAATTCTTTTGAGTACGAGAGCTGCGTCCAGGATAGGTACGAGTACGTGCGTGATTGTTTGGTACATGTATGATGCATGCATGAACTGAACAAAGTTGCGTTCAGTCACATTTTCAGCAGAAACGTCATTTTGATACAAAGTTTTCATACCAAAAAGTTTGTTTTACTTGATTGCGTTTTAGTGATATTGATATATTTTAAAATGTTGAAATGTGTGAACGACAAGATAATATTTGACGGTAGATAGAGCAATGGAATAATGTAGAGTTCGTTTAAAAAACATAGTTAACTCTAATTTATAGAAATCAACCTGTGTAAATCACTCTAAATGACAGTTTTCACACAAAATGACCCACAAACAAACGTTAAATACACAAACAAACCTCATTAAATAAGATTTTACGTTAATTTTCAACTGTTTTTCAAAACCGTGAAGGCGACAATTTAATAGTATCTGTGTTGTAAAACTGGATGAGAGCCAAAGTTTGACCAGTTTTAAGTTTTGTGCAATCGTCCTATTTTTTCTGAACTAAAACTGAATTGCACGCGACACGCTTTCGAGAACACGAGAACATCATCAAAATAATGAATACGCTTTACAAACCACAGTTTAGATCGTGACAACTTATAAACAAGACCAAAATATAATTGCTTTAAGCTTCTACTCGTTTGATTTAACTTATTACTTCTCCGAAAAGCAAGTAACGGTCAAGAAAAAGGCGGATACATTAATTGATGGCAGGAGCAAGGCCCTGACCGCGACGCTGAGTGTCGGACAATTAGACGGCATAATTAACTCGCATAGACGAAAATTAAATGCCAGCGTCGCCTTTGAAGACGTAACCTTGTCAGGAGATCGCCACAATATAGTCTCGTTGTTTACATCTTCAAGATGACATGCCATCAGTCTTAAAAAGTCATTAGGCGCGCCACGGAGCGATTCTGCAGACTTCCGTGTGTTTCTCAACAACTACGACCCAATTGTCCAGCTCGTATGTTGATATGGTACGTACAAGTTATGACAAAAAGCTTTGACGCATTATTATTCATTTACTACATACTACAGGTGTATGTAAACTTTTGAATAGGTTCCTCTATGATACTATATTAGGTTAATCTTCTGTGCTCTTTTCTATTTATACTTGTGTTGCTACACCGCTGTTGATTGATGTTATTTTTCACCGACTTCAAAGAAAAAAAAGAGGTGGTTCTCTATTCGGTTATATTTTTTATGTTTGCTATCGCATTATTTCGTCATTTATGAGACTATTTGAAAAAAAAACTATTTTTTCATCCCACCAGCTCTGAAAGTGTGTTTTTGCTGTTTAATTTCTGACTGGAAAAGCCGTTTTTATCCGCTAGAGGATAAAGTAAATTTGAATTTAGAATATCGTGTTCAATAAGTTTGTGAATACACAACCTATTTACTTCTACCTCCATGGTGCCGAACTTATCATAAAACCATTTTTATTTTGTTAAAAACTCGCACTCGTAACCTTCTTGGTGTATTTGTGAATTCAAAACACTATTAAACCTATTTACTTCTACCTGCATGGTGCCGAATTAATCATACAACCTTTTTAAATTTGTTAATAACTCATACTCGGAACCTTCTTGGTGTGTTACTTTTAGTCGCGCCATGTTCTTTTTTGCATTTAGTCATTTCCTCGCTGAGGTGGGATGAAAAGTTGCGTGTTGCACTCGAGTGCAAAGATTTTTCACCTTGTGCTCTTTTGATTCCTTCGCCAACGCTTAGGACTCTAACTTTTAAACCACTCGCTACGCTCGTGGTTAAACTTTAGAATCCTGCGCTTGCTCAGTCATCAAAATTGAGCACGCGGTTAAAAAGCAGCTTTGCACTCTTGTATATCAAATAACTAATATCGGTAACTTCCAAATTTGTCCCATAGTAAATCCAATAAAATCGGATCAGCAATTTGGCCATGCAGTCGGTTTCTCAAGTTTTTTTGACTTATATTATCTTTTCCATGCTGTAAGAGATCGCTCTCAGCAATGAGAACTGTTTTACCAAAAATCTGTATAAATCCTGTATTATGTTTCTGTGTGGTAAACAATAATAAGTTATCTACATATTTTCAGATATTTCAATCAAATTTCTCTAAGGGTTTTACTTTTGATATGGGTCAAGAATCGGCGTAAACAAATGACTCAATCGCAAGTATCTATGTACCTGAGTGCAATCCTCCAGTCGTTGATTTATAGTTAGGAAAGAAAAGTGGCATTAGGTTTAACTTATTGTAATAGGCACTACAAACGATGGTCAGATGACCTCAGACAAGATGCTGGCCCGCTATGGACCAGAGCTGCACGAGACAGACAAAAATGGAAAGGACTGGAGGAGGCCTATGTTTCAAAAGGACACGCTGTTGCCCCGCAACAGTAGACAGGCTTAGAAATAGAAATAGAATAGGCACTTACCTTAACTATTGGCTACTTAAGACCTGCGCACATCTAGGCGATGGCGATGGCGATCAGCTGAAACTCTGTCAAATATTTGACAGCGTTTTAGCTAATATTTGTTATTTTGCTATGTTATGCTGTTCTCAACCTGTAGCATTTTTTATGTTCATAAGTGTTTGTTTTCATCTTATATTTGTGTCACCGGCCGCTAAATAAATAACTATAACGAACGGTATTACAATTTGTTTATACGAACGATGTGAGTCAGCCACTCAGCTGCTCAACCGCAAATTATACCGGAAAAAATAGTTCTCCTTTGTTTCTGCTGACAGATTACTTATTTTTAAATAGTAAATAAACCATAATACTTTGTCAAGAGATTATTTGACCGACAAAACTTTACTTACCTACCTCTCTTCTTCTATTCGTGAGACAAGTGTGGGTCACCTGCCCCAATATCGAATGACACGCGTTCAGCTGAAGACCCTGTTTAGTATAACGTTAATTAAATAGCCTCCTTTGAGATTTGTGCACTAGCTTCCCTAATAATTTGCAAAAGACGTCGTGTTGTATAAAAGAACCAGAACGTTTGGCGATATCTTAGAATTCGAACAGAAAAAATTTTGGGCAAAGGCCTCCCCCAATCCAATCACTCTTTACGATTTATGCCACCAATTGCCGGTCTCTGTCTCAAATATGTATCATATTTTACAATCATCTCGCTACTGGGTTTTGAACAAAACATTATCCTGAGTCAATCCAAATCCTTTTCGCCTTAGAGTTCGCTAATTTCATAATATGAACAGCATAAGTGAGTCAACCGCTCGACCGCAAGTGCCGTCCTATATCGTTGATTATTAACGGGCTGCAGTGCAACTGGTAATTGTGGTCGGGACCTCGCCACTCTGCTCGTTTATATAATTAGCGTCCCGCCGAGTCCGCGTGCGACTATTTGGTGTGGCCACGTGCTCGTGCCTTCCTGTTTGCTGCCTCAGCATAATAATATGGTCAGTTTATTTGTGGTAAACAACAAGAGTTCATTATCATCATAATCCAGAGCCAGACTTCACCCACAGCTGGGTGTAGGCCGGCTTCCAGCAGTTTGTGCCATCTACCACAATCTTGTGCCAGTTTCGCCCAATTCCGAATCTGATGATATCGTCCATCCATATTGCTGTAGGGTAAGATTAATACTTTCTTGTAAATTTAACTTGCACGTAGCCAGCTAGTAATACCTACCTACTTACCTAGTGTGTGTGAGATGCATTTGATGTCAACGACCTGGTTGCATAAAATATCTAGAATCTAGATGCTACGCAAGTGTTCCAGTTTTGTTAACGTCATACATGGTATGTTAGTTATGCCTATAGGGTGTTTTATATAGACCGATCAGTGTCTATGGGGTTGTCAAAAGCTATAACAGATAAGAACACAGCAATGCAGATATCATTGTTTGGCAGTAGAAAGAGCTAACCTACTAACTACGGTAGCAGTAGGTACTTCCCTGGACGACCCCGGACTCTATGAGGACATAGAGCTCATTGTGAAATAGGTCGTCCGGGGAAGTACACAAAAAGTACAGGAAGCTCGGGGTTGTTTTAATCTCTCTCTAAATCTAATCTGTGGTGTAGGAATACCACAGATTAGATTTAGAGAGATTAAAAGCCTACGCTATCAATAAGCGCAAATGACTTGCAACTATTCTCAACACCCTTAGATGCTTTTCTTAGAACAAATTCGTCTCATCTTTGATAGTTTCTGACTTTCCTCTATTCACTGACTGGTTTTGATGAAACACCCTGTATCTTGTATGATAAAGCACAATATATGAGCTAAGCAACCAACACTAAATATGTCAAGGTATAGAAGCAATCTGGTCACATGAACTTTTTTTTTTCAAATTTCAATTCTTTGCATATTTACCACATTTTAAGAAAGAGGTGGAACTGCGAACGCTGCCTTTAAAATACATTTATACCTTACAAATGCAGAAACATCGTTATGCGTACCAAGGCAGAGCAACCTTGCCGAAGTAGGTACTCTACCATACCTACTAAGCTGATAGTATGTTTCCCACAATCCCTAGTTCATCATACAGAAATTGTAAAAATCTGTCTTGATGAATCCAGTTTAAAGCTCGCTAGTGTAGGTGTATGTTTTTCTTCTAGGTTTTTCCATAATATAATATTCTTAGTGTTATAGGTGCTACATTTTTCCGAAAGTAAGAATATAAATGATGATGAACGCACGGCGCAGAAAGAAAACAATAAGCAAAAGTTTTGGCAGATACCATCCTATTTGTATCAGCTATTGGTTTCCATAGTATAAACCTTGCTTAGCTTGGGGCTCCAAACTAAGGGGTGTGAAATGTCCAGCCACCTATATTTTATATTTCTTTATTAATTATTTGTTGAATATCTTAATGGCGGGTCATGAACAAAGCTCATCCTATTTTCGACTAATAAATATTATAAATGTGAAAGAAATATTGAATAAATAAATAAGCTGCTTTTGATCTCGAAGTTATCATGACCGGAGTAAAAAAGCTGCCACACGGGCGAAGCCGCGGGCTACAGCTAGGTCATTTATACCATGTGGGTAATTTTAATTTGTTTGTATAAATTACCATGATGTCATGATTTGAAGTGAAACACTCGACAGTCGAGAAACATTCAAGCATTATGATAGCCCCAATATACAATTTATGATCTTAGTAAAACGTTACTTCGATACAGCATACGACCATGTTTATCAAATGATTTATTAACAAAGAATGGTTATTAGATACAGATACGAAACTAGGATAATTGCTTGTCTATAACTGTAAATTTGTATTAAGTTAAGCTTTGCGAGGCAGTAGTGGGCGGTATTGCCAAAAGCGATCTTCACAAGTTTTGCACACGGATGCAAAAAATACAGAAAGCATTAGATGAGTCAAGATCTTAA
Organism: Thera britannica; assembly: GCA_939531255.2. Classification (NCBI taxonomy): domain Eukaryota; kingdom Metazoa; phylum Arthropoda; class Insecta; order Lepidoptera; family Geometridae; genus Thera; species Thera britannica. The sequence goes on from OW618034.2 coordinate 22,086,431, forward strand.
AGCTTAGTAGATACATGCCAACGGCAATCATTTAGCGTGTTGGCGGAGACAATGTCTCAGCGCTTAGAACTTGCAGACCTTACCTTGACTCCTACGCCTCAATGCTCCTTTTACTTAATGAAACCTTGCCCATAGTCGCCTATTGATACACTTCCTCTCAAGGTACCATTTTTCAATAAGGCTTCCTTTTTCTGTTACCATTTCCCAATAACCTGGCGAACCACAGGCTACCTCTTTGAAATTGCAAAGCATTTAGCAAAGACACATACAATACACACATGGCTACGACAGGTTTCTTTATTTATATAGTTATTTTGATGTAAATAAATAAGTAGTGGGCGCACGATGTCAAACAATAGCACAGTTACCTATTGTACAAGAAGCGTGCCTTGCGTTTGTTGCATCACAACACGACCGAGCAGAAGTTTGTTATTGACAGTTTCGGATATGGTATTATTCATGAGAAATGGCCTCCAAACTAATGAATGAATGGGCCACGCTCGGAGCTCCACCGCCCACGGAAAGTTCATTCATAACCAGCCCTGCGTAGTCGCGATCTTGTTCTCATACATAGGTGCTTGCGTTGCGGCCTCAATCTACCACGCATATGACACAACATGTCACTACTTTCGCCCCTCATAAAACTCAAACAACATTTCGTACCTAGTGACAATTCAATGAAAAGTTAATGAAATTACTCCAATAAATAAATTTGCGAAAGGTCAAGAAGCCGTATTTCCAAATCAATTCAAATGTCAAAGATCATTTAAAGAGCCTACATCAGCCAGGAAATTCGAAATGTTAGATCAACTATCTCCTTTACACACTAATTTCACTCAAAGCTTATCTTACAAAGGTCAGAATCGACGGTAAATGGCAAAGTTGAACAATGAATTAAGGGAAAATGTAACGACAACCGAAAGGACCATCGCCGCAGGAGTTGGTTGGATGAATGGTGGTTGGCATATCGATGCTGTGGCGGGCGAGAAGGTGGCATGGCGTAGTGTGAGCTTGGGTGGAGGCAGTGAGGCACGTGTCAGTAGCCACAGTGGCCATGGCCACGGGATGACGTCCGACATTTGGCGGCGCATGCGTGGTGCGTGGCTCAGGTTCAAGGACGGCCCATCGATCGCCGTTAGTGGTGTGGCGCCGGGAGCCACGGCCGGACGCTGCTCTTCACCTTAACCAGGAAATCGATTCCGCGCCTCGTCACGGCCACGGCCGGGTTCGCTCAGACAAAATCAGCTGTCCGTATGCGGAGTTAAAGTTATGGACTATGGTTTAGAGAGAGAATGAATAAATAAAAATTAAAGACGTATTATAAGGCCTGAAAGTGGATGCAATGACAAGACTAAATCCCAAGGCATTTTTTCTCTAGGAAACTCGCGAGAGGTAGGATAGTCATCTTGTTGGTAACGTTACCTGCACTAAAATTCTACATTAGTCATACACAATAGTTTTTTAAAATTACATTACTTTACTTTTGTATCACGTCTAGTAGATCTACATTACGTAAATTGAAAAGTTCTAACACAATTTACCAAACATTAACACTTCATATTTGAGTCATTTGCTTATTTTTATTGCAAGCTTTTGAAAGCCCTTAGAAGTGCATGCGGTAAGAATACTGAATACTAGCTAACTTCGTAAGGTTTCTAGGTTTGCAAAAGTAAGGTACGTGATGTTTATTGATACCTAAGTAAATGTACTTTTCCAATAGCATTTTACATTTGCGCCATTCTTAAACACCAAACATCTGACATGCGAATAAAAGCTGCACAATAATAGCGAAATGAACCTCGTACTGCACCCTCTGACAATAAAACGAGTGATGATGCATTGTCCTGGGACAGAGACAGCATGTATGAAGATCCTGTACTTTTCCTCAGTTGATTGCACGCGTAATCCGCCGTAAATAAGAGACGCGTGCGCACCTCTGATTACATTACTGGCGAACAAGCACGACGACAACCTTTGAGTCGAATCAATGGTAAAATATAAACAGAATATTTTCAATACAATTTATTCAAAAAATTCACGCAACATCCGGATATGAACTAAAATAAATACAACTGTGCATTAGAGTTCATTAGTAATAAGTAGGTACATATAATTTCAGAATTTAATGATATACAACATAGCCGAAATACTTTGCAGCGTGACTTTCAGGATACCTACATCTCATAATCTGATAAAAAATAAACCGAAAATATGGGTTGTGATGGTGGAAATTATGGGCATAGAATAGTATGCCAGATGTTTTAAGATGCAATTAAGAGAGAGCACCAGTAAACAAGCAGTAGTATCTCCTGGGTTCTTAACAAATATATCAGGGAGAGGTCATTTTGGCCAAGATAATACGAAAACGCTGGATGAAAACAGAACACAACTAAGGTTTACTTAGCATAAAGAATGAGGAGCTTAGAACTTCTGAATAAATAATGATGCAAAAGCTTCTCCAGTGCAATATGTGTGCTGGCACACTGATTGCGAATGCAAGTGTCGCGAGCGCGTGTCAAATGCGACGCCCACGCACTGCAGAACGCATGCACGTCCAGATGCACGACATGTTTTGTACCTACCTACTCATCTACTACCAACTTCAATGTAGGTGTATATGACAGTAACTTGTGATGTTATATCACTGCTGTACTACTGACTGGCTTGTCACATTATATCGACACACATTGCAACTGTTTCATGCATGCGGTTACAGTAATCTAACATTAGAAAGGTATATGCTTAATAATATTATTTGCACATAATAACTACAACTAATTATTTTTTTTTATAGAAAATCGTGTAGCTTTGATAAGTTTCAGTTTATCATAATGTTATCCAAGTTGGTCTGTATTATCAATTATTTATCGAGTAAAAATTCACTCACTGTTTACCTGTTTACTGATACCTAATCAGTCCCATAATGTGAGCTTAAGAGGAAATGAGTACTTATTACCTGCATTATAATAACCATAAAAATTGGATGTTTTTCTCATATTGCAACGTTACTTATTACATTGGAGTGCGCCCCATTCATAAAATACGGCACGAGGAAGCAGCAAAGTGGTGTGAGGCGGGTGGCATGGCTCCCTTTGGGGATGGGCGGCCCTCTTTATGAATGAGGTTGTACGTCATCGGCATCGATCGCCGGCACTCCGGCCCTGCAAAGGTTACCGCACAAGGGCAATTCAGTTAAATCAACAGGTGGCCGTTGACGCACGCCAGGATGCTTTTCAAATTTGGTCACTTCAAAATTATGACGTAACTGATAACTGCAACCTGCGTCCATATTTCCATATTTGCGCAAATTATTATCTAGCAGCATCGCATCCTATCATCCTATCTGATAGATAATACAGTTACACGCGGGTAACGCGTGACAGTAGGTACTCTACATAGAGTTCAACTAACTAGAGCTTTTTGTCAGAAAATATTACCCAAATATGCTAAAAAAGTACCTATTGCAATCATCATACTTTTTGAAAATAAATAAATTGACTCGCGTCGCGGCGATCCACGCTAAGGATAAATTGCAAATAAATTGACATACTTATAAGATAAGTCTTTCAATTTAAACTTAAGTAAAAGAAAATAATATAAAAAGCTACACAGCCTAGCCGACTCACACACAATTAAAAACCTATGTGCTACATAGGCACATGAAAATTTAGCTTTAAAATCAAACCCACTTAAATTATGTCCCTCATGACCTACTAACCTCTATAATTTTATCACCCCTCTTCATATTGCATCCACATTTTCTTATTTATATTAAAAAAGAATAGTGTGTTTTTTACTTCACCAGCTTATTCAGGTTTAAATAGGGGCATGATAAAAATCTGTTGTTCCAGACGGTATATAAAATCATCTACAAATAAAAATAAATAAAGATGCAAAGGCCTGTTAACTTTTTTTATTAGATTTAACCGATCGAATGTTATTACGTAAATGGAACTCATATTTTTTTCCGATATGTCATCTAAAAGTATATATCACGTAGTAAGTACTTAAGTTTTCAGGAAATAAAAGTGAGGTGTACACGTGCGTCACAATTCTAGGGTGGCGCTGGGGTGGAGGTGACGTCAGCGTAGCCGAACCACTATTATGTATTCTGTGATCTACCCGTTTCTCGCAACTATCCATATAAATTATGTTCAGAACTCTACTGTGGAAACAACCAGTAATAATATTGTCTTTCCAGAGCCTTAGAAAATTCTAAGAATGGAAAATATCTGAAGGATATTTTGCTCTCACTTATTAGAATATTATGAATGAAAATGAAATTTTCTATTTCAAATTATGGAATAAAATATTGGGTTATTTTTTGATGAAAGTTATTTTTTACTTAGTTTTGTTTGGGTAAAATTCTACTTAAAAAATGAGGCCTGTGAAAATTTGTTTTATATCGTAATAAATAATCTTGAGCTATTAAGCAATCTTAATACCAAACTCTACTATATCTTGCTGAATATGGTTTGGCTCCATTGCGTTGGCGAGATATTACACAAACATGTGAACGTCCCTATAACAAACACCGACTACGTAACGCAAATTACGTACCGAGGACGATTACACAGAATCTATAAATGAAACGAGATAAACATTTTCACTTTCATGGTGCTCGTACGTCAGAGTCGGGGATGATGAGTCTGGATTTAGTTTTCGAGTGTCCGGCGCGTGCGTAATTATAATCGTGACATGTCTGACGCAATGGACTAATGAACCAGTCAACCAATAGTACCTACCAACTTTTTGAACAAAAAAATATTTTGAAGCCTTCTTATGTTTTCTCGAACTACATACTTCATGATGAACAAAGATCAACTTTATTGCAAAAGATTCGAATAGGTGTCGATGTGAACTTAAAAAATATACATAAATTCAAAACATTCAGTTGTATCACAAGAATCACTTTGAAACGTCTTAAAGTTCCACGCGACCAAGCCTAGAAGAGCAGGCAACAAACTACGGATTGGTATAAAACTCATCAATAACCCACAATGATAATGGCTTATTTTGTCTAAGTTTGTACAGAACGTTAAAGGAATATGTATTTATTTGCTACATTATGTAGTTGGCGTGATTGACTATTTACGGCAAAGATTGTCATGACGGAAGCATTTTCTTTTTAATTTTAAAAACTTCAGCAATCTTAAAACCGTATTTTGGCTCCTGAACTAACATTTAAAAAAAGAAACTTCTAGAAAAGACGAAGAAAATTGTTGTTGATGTAGGCACTATGACGTTCAGGAAGCGTCTAATCGTCATACTTAGTGGGAATTTGTAGCGTGCCGGGACTGTATGCGCATTGACGATGCCAAGTCCACATTACTATTAGATGACTTTATGCTATTTTCACGCTTTTCACGCCACCTACGTCACTTCGCTAAATATATTTGTTAGTACCCGTCATGACGAATAAAACGCCAAAATATCTCATACGCGAAAAGGAACTTTTTTGCAAGATAAATAAAATAATAGATGATAACTTATCGTATTGCTAGTTCTTAAATAATTATAAGTGCAGTAGGTACCTTAATAGTCGAATACAAATAAATTTTCGTGAGAGAATTTTCTTCAAAATCTTTGAACTATTGGTAAGGAAGAACAAAGATATTGAAATGAATCTAGGATAGGATACGTTCGTGTGTTTGAACATACCATAATAAATCATAATATTTAAGATCTTATCAAATAGGTATTTTATCCTGTTGCCCGTGTAACGCGTCGTTTCTTCAATGGGAATTATCCAATGAAACACACGTTCCGTTCACTTTTGTTAGGATCGTAATAAAATACACACAACTTCCATTAATTATCGCCAGAACTACTTATTCCTCATAAATCGCCTGACTGCGCGCCAAATACTGTGACATTCCATGACATGACATGATGACATATCTAGAGCTCAGATAATAGAGTCACAGTTTATCAACAATAGCAACGTTACTCCCGTTTTCCTGAATCACTTTCCATGATAAATTCCGAAAATCTGCCTTATGATAATGTCTCTGCCGTTAAAGAAATCCACCACACATCAAATTCCATCATCATACTGGTTTGAAGACCTAGTGACACGACAAGAAGACACTAATCTAATTAAGAGCAGAGATAGAAGGGCTTCAGTGAGTCATCGCAGATGAATGCGAGATAACGAAACATTCGATATTAATAGAGTCGGCGGCATCGTCACCTAGAATTGCATTCGCAACATAGTGCGGTATTATTAGACTAGTGGTCGCTCACGCTCGCCAAACGATACCTAGACATCGGTGGCACTGTTGCCAACTCCTCAGGTTTTAGTAGAAGTGGATAGACTCACCTCAAAAAAATAGCTTTCTCAACGTGTAAGAATGAGCTTCTTAAGGGGCTGAATACTGATAATGACTTTTTCATCGCACATGCAAACATATTGAAACAAATAAATCATTGGACATATTTACGAAAAATCGCAAGCAACAAAGTTGTGTGCAATCGAATTGCACCCAGGTCAACAAAAACATAATTTGTATTATACAAGACCGACTAAGAAAACTATGACGTATGTAAGGAATATGACCACACAGATAGCAAAATTACCGACTGGTAAAAAATAATTTGCAACCGCGGGAAGTCGGTGGATGGAAAGAGCTCAGAATTGTTCTTCCTGGAAATGGGTTAGGGGAGGCCTATGTCCAGCAGTAGACTTTTTCAGGCTGATGATGATGAAAAAAATACTTTTTACTCTCAGTCGTCTAATTTCCGCAGAAGAAAAAAAAACTAAATCAAGATAATGCCAAGAGTTGTTTATTCTAAAAAGAATCAGACACCATGGAATAGTAAGCGAGCCTTGCAATATTGCCAGATCTGAACGAATTGAACGTGTCTAGGTTGGCAACAGTGCCAGTAGGTCGGAATAGTTGAACCACTTTCTATTACGAGTGTTTACTTGGTGTCATTGTGACAATGATACGCTTACAAGGGCGTTAACTGCTAACGGCTAACGGCTGGTTAGCATGAACAGCTGCACTGTACAAAAAATAAATGATCTTCAAAATGAAAACAGAAAAAAATTACAGTAGACATGATTAATTTAAAAGTATCTTTGAAAAATAAACAGACCATGTGACGAGTTCATTTTATTTGGCACGTATCGTCGTTGTGCGGAAGGTAATTGAGATCAATAACTCCCAAATTCAATTTAATAACAAAGTCTATCGAAAGTGGACTACAAAGATGTGTAGGTAAATTGTTTTGGTTGAGTGTCAGTGAACCCCTAGCTAGAATGAAAAGCAGCACGCAGAACGCAGTCCTCCACCCACCGGCCGGCGGCGGCTCGCCGACCGCGACGCGCCGCCGTGGGAAGATGCGAACTAAACTGTTTGCACCTACTCCACTTCTCGAGGATACTCACTCTGACATATCATGACACTCGAAACACAAGCTGTTTGAGCATTAGGCAAAATAACAACGCCCGGTAGCCTCGTCACATGACACTCGTCTCATCTCAATAGCTGCAAAAATAATTGACTTCGATCGAGAGCTTTATACGTGTGAAACTTTCCAATTCAATAGTATTTCCCAAGCAACAACGTTCCTCTTGAAAAAACTCAAAAAGTATCACGAGTGGTTACGGTATAGATTACAAAAACACCTAGTCATCACAGCAGAGAGAGTATCACGGGATTCCACACCGAATTTACCTACTGTGAAACAATCCAGAAGAAACAAATAGCAGCGTGATCAAAATAGACAACACGTATTGGAGCAACGTTCAGAAATAGAACCCCGCCTCCGGACTCCGAACCAAAAACAGTCAAGTTAATAATAGAACGATTCCCGCAGGGACGTTTTCATCTAGTGATTCACCTGCTGAAAACTCGATTGTTCACATTTTACGTCAATCGCTTGCGTGGTGTTTACGAGCTAGCGCTGCACGACGCCGGCGGCTCGGCAGCGTCAGCTGACGTCCAGGAATAGCCCTGACATCGCGGCCACGCTATGCCGCTTGCGCCCGCGCACCCACAAATAGCGTGCTATAATTAGACGTCAGTCGGTGAAATCGTGGGTTTGTTATTTTTCTTTATCGCCGTCCGTTACGCGATAATTGGGTTAGCGCGATGCATGTGGGCCTGATCAGGCGTCGGCGAGTCTCGTCCACGTCCACTCGGTCGGCCACCACACCACGCGCCTTACGCGCAGCGTGTAGCCACTATACGCCATACGCTATGCCATTGTCCTGGAGCATCGCCCGCGCTTCTCCCACACTCACTATTGAATAAATTATCTAATTACATAGATCGCATCGTAACTAACTGTTTACAAATAAACTGTATTTTCATCGTGGACGTATTTGTATTTATTTATTTTAATTAAAACGGCTTACACTAATTACAATAATTGTCAAAAATAGACAATAAAAAATCATAATAAGTTTTGGTCTAAATGTACATACTACAATGTAATACAATGTCAGTAGTAAAATATAATAATTTCACAAAGTATCTGGTGCTCGGCTTTGAGTCTTCGATTCTGCCCTATTCTGAATTGCAATAAAGAAAAGGATAAGATTGTAGTACATATCTAGCTGTAGCGATAGGTACATATTTAACAAACTTTTAGACCTCTGTCTGCTGCACTATAGTGTATACCGCCAATTGTAACTTTGGTAGTGTTGCAGTATTGCAAATTACCAATGGAATTTACGGTTTAATATCAAGTAAAAAAATATCATGCAACAATGGATTTTACGGGTTAATATCAAGCAAAAAAATATTATGCGATCATTTGTTATGTTCACTTATTACTATTAGGTTTAGTGTACAAATTAAATTGATAATTTCAACGTTTCTTATTAATTAAAATATTTTTAATTTTTTGCTTTTGTTCTGAATTTTAAATTATATAAGCCACCCGTTTAAAATGATGTGTAGAATAAAGAAAAACCCCATAAACGTCAACTACCCAATTCCTAAATATCACTAGAGTTGAAATGTCAAATGAATAGCATAGACAAAAGTATAATAATAATCTTGGGGATTGTATTGCCTTGATCTTGCTTGTCGAAGGTTCAGGTCGCGCCCACATGCGAAACCTACACCAAACATCAAGCAATTTAACCACTAGTTACCTACCAATTAATACCTGACATCATAGAGAACGTTAATGAATTCGTCTGTCCATACCTTATATGGTGTACTGTACAGTCAATATAAAAATAAATGACAGGACAACTTTTAAGTGTTTTATAAATTCTAAAAATTTTCTTTTAGTATTCTAAGTATAATAATAAAATGCATGTAAGAATATCTGCTATCTGTATTTGGGGCTCGATAGCGTTATTTGGAATGTCCACAATATTCATTTATTAATTTTAATATAATTAAAGAAAATGAAATAATTTAGTATGATTTTAAACTAAATAGAAGATTTTAAATAAAATAAGTAAAAAATCTACCTTAAAATAAGTAACAAAATAAAAATCTAGCAAAATCTAACGAGAGCAAAAATTTTTTGTAAATTTCAAAAATTTCCATGGCCATCAACTTCTGATGCCGTCTGTACCAATTAGTTTCTTATTACCATACTTGATTAACTAGTAAGAATATAAGTTACAAGTTGTCTAAAGTATTACCTACATGAAAAATTCAGTTCCTCAAGTCAGAGCTTTTTTTGTGAATATTTTTGCATGACTTGATGTAACCTAAATACTAATTTGTAAAACGAAAATGTTTTAACATCCTGAATAATTTTGTTCAAAATTTTACCTATTTATGATCTAAATTCACCCATAAACCATAATTTTATATAAGTTAACCTTAAGTTTCTCTCCCTAAAAAAGATTGCATTGACAAAGGAAAATTGTTAATCTTCTTTTTATGACTGATGGTACATAAGTGGACTTAGACAAAAAAAATAGAGAATTTAAGATTTGTAGAGCTCGTTAGTTTATTAAAGTTTGACAAAATAAAAATCTTCAACCTCATATTAAAATCAGCTCAGCTCAAGCAGCGCTCGAGATATAGGATTAAAACTTTGTTTTTCTAAAAATTCTCTTAACTTTTTTCCGGTGGTCAACAACGCCCGCGTTTAGTAAAATAAAAAAGACAATATTATTCAAAATCACCATAAATTGAACAATAAACTCCACCGTTCTATAAAAAAACCTCCTGCTACGTCTCAATTACAAGTAGGTACTATTACTATTAGCCCGAATCATCCCATTGGATAAATTACAAAAACTAAATTGCCATAAAATCAGGAAAAAACATAAAATCAACGTTTCATTACTAAATTGCTTAATCTGAACGCAAACCTAACTAAGCGCACACAGTCAGAGTTCAAACGCAACAAAGGCAGTCAATGTAGCTGTAGAGCTATTATAGGTGCTAATATAGGTGGTACGCGACCGCATCGAAGGCTCTCGGAGGCTTCGCGGCTGACGTGACAGACGGACGGAATAGAACGGCACGCGCCAGCCGAGGGGAGGTGGGGGCACCTGGGGGGGGCGGCGCGGGCGGTGGGCGGCGTCGGGCGGTGACGTCAGCCTTGGGGGGGCAACTCGCTGCGCGATTGGCGGAGATGCGCGCGCCGCTACCGAATATGGGACCGGTGCTCCATTGATAAAAGTGTGGTGCGGGGTCGCGCGGCGCCAGTCCCCTTCGCACAGCCGCGCGCGAGGCCGTTTCCACGCTGGCGCTGTTCGTAATTCCGCTCGGGCCGTGGGCCGAGGAGCAGGTGGTGCCGGACGGGATGGGCACGGACGCCGACCACCCGACCGGGCCGCACCTGCTCTCGCTGGCCGACATGGGCGCGCTCGGCTTCGACTGCCTGAAGCCGGCGCCGGCGCCCGCGCTCGGCCACGCGCCCTCCGACCTCAACACGCCGGTCAGCACCTCGGACCTGCCCGCCTTCTTCCCCAGCCTGCTGGAACCACCGCCGATATCAGGTGCGCAGAGGACCTAAACATTCACGTGACAACAACCGTAGGCGGAATTCGCCCCCGCCGCGGCCGGCCGCCGACCGATAACGTTGTAAATAAACAATGCGCTCCCCGTTGTTTTCTAATTCGGTATCTTCGATTCCTCAATAAGTGTTCAATTTTAAAAAACGTTTTGGATAGTCGTGATCATTTATTTATACATTTCTATGAATAAGGGGTTTGTGTGACGTCATCGGTTTCAGTGTTCGTGTGTTCGTTAAAGTGAAATGGAAAGTTCACCCGGTGTCATATGGTCGGATCGATACACGAAGCTGAATGAAATCCGTTGCGCCGCGCCGTCCGTCGCTATACAGCGAACGTCCGTGTCTTGGGCTAAGTGTTAAAAGTGCCAGCTTTTAGGATTCCTAGGTATTTGATTCTATGGCTTTCAGTTGGGTAAATATTCGTTATTTTTAATTTGTTTTTGCATTAATTACACAAATGGACACAATATTTTATTAAAAGTATAACGTAAACTTTTTGTTAAATTTTAGATATTTTATTGGCTTCACTTTTTCAAATTAAACAAAATTTTTTATTGTCAAAACATCTTCTTTCTTTTTCATGACAAAAGATATTCGCTTTGAAATAGAAAACCGTATTTCATGCCAAAATATTTTGTTGCTGACATCTCTTTAGAGATACAATACAATACATATTCTTCGAACTGTTTTATAAACATTTGATTTTAGTCGAGTTTAAAAAAACAGTAAAAGCAATAAACACATTTGTTTTTGCATTTTTTCAACAAGTTTTATTTAAGCGGCGCTAGTAACGTAGTTTATTCATTTATTACGTAATAACACACCATTTGTATTCGGTTCTTTTTCTTCTTTCTTTCGTTCTGTTTCTTACTTTTCTTTGTTAATTAAGCTATCGATTCCAGCAGTCGTTAAGCTCTTACGGAGACCAGGGTGGCCTAAACCTCCATTACTAGAGTTGGTACTAGGTCTTATGAACACGATCATATTTTTTGAAATTCTGAAGCTGCCTACAGAATTTCAGCTGTTATTTTATGAACATAGGACTTTATTCCTGAATAGCCAGGTCACTTAACATGGTTGTTATATTTTTGCTTTATTTAAATAGGTATATGTTAAAATTAACCACTGTTTGTTAGGAATGACGGCTTAATTTTAACTTTTAAAAATATTAAGCGTTATAATAAAACAATTCAATTAATTATTTAAAAAAAATAAGAAAATGCTGAATATCATAAGCATGGTTCGCCATTGGCATAGTGGCTGGTTGTCACCCGTCTAGATAGTAAGCATGCCAAACACGGCGACACGATAGCCGGCTATCAACTTCCGACGGACTTATCTCGCGCTGCCTTCCGCTAAATAAATGAAACAAAACAACGAGCGAGAAAAACATAATTTTAAACTAAATGATTAAATCTGGCGTAATGAACGATAACAGGATATCCAGGAGGAAATTATATAAGACGATTGATCTAGGAATAGGTAAATTAACCGGTAATAAGTTGAACGGTATGCTACGCACTTGAGTACAACAAATAACACTTGCAATTTTCTTATAAGATAATAATGGATTCCGAGATGGAACCTTGAGATACAAAATTTCGCAGAGCTCGTTCCGGGTCTAATGATAAAATGTGTTGTTGCAGGTACACTACCGGGCGATGAATTATCGCTAGGTTGTTCGCCGCGACGGCACAAGCACGAGGCGTCGCTGTCGCCGGGCGCGCGCGCTGAGGATGCAAGCAACGCGTCAAGCGCGAGCGCCTCGCTGTATGGGCCCGTGGGGTGCGGCAAACGCGCACCCTCGCCACCGCTGCAGTGGTTGTTACCACCCGGGCCCGGCCCTGGCCCAGTCGACAAGTACTTCCAGCAGGAGTACGAGGAGCGCGTCGACCTGCTGCCGCCCGACTGTCAGGGCTACTGCCCGCCGCAGCAATCGTGCCCCCCGCCACAACACTGCGAGTACCGGCCGCCGCCGCAGCCGCAGCACTCGTGGGACGCGCAGGAGTACGTAGCACCGCCCCAGCCGACGCCCGGACCGTCGGGCCTGGCCAAGCGCGAGCCGTACCCCAGTCCGTCAGGCGCGGGGCCCTCATCGGCGGTACAGCTCGCAGAATACAACCCCTCCACGAGCAAGGGGCACGAGATCCTCTCGCAGGTGTACCAGCAGAGCGCGCAGCCGCTGCGGCTGGTGGCGGTCAAGCCGCGCAAGTACCCCAACCGGCCGAGCAAGACGCCCGTGCACGAGCGCCCGTACGCCTGCCCGGTGGACGGTTGCGACCGCCGATTCTCGCGATCGGACGAGTTGACGCGCCACATCCGCATCCACACCGGCCAGAAGCCGTTCCAGTGTCGGATCTGCATGCGTTCCTTCAGCCGCTCGGACCACCTGACGACGCACGTGCGGACGCACACGGGCGAGAAGCCGTTCGCGTGTGACGTGTGCGGCCGCAAGTTCGCGCGCTCCGACGAGAAGAAGCGACATGCGAAGGTGCACCTCAAGCAGCGGCTGAAGCGCGAGCGCGGCGGCGGCGGGCCTCCCTCGCATCACCACGAGCCGCACTCGCTCTAGCCCGCTAGCCCGAGCCCGTGCCGTGACAGTGAAATTAAGGACTATTGACTATATCGATGTTTTCACGTTGAAGTTATTGAATAATTTCATCGCGTATATGTGTAAGTGTAAATGGATTGTCTTTAACGAAGCTTTATTAACTCTACATTTTGTAAATTCACTGAAATTTATATATATCTTTTTATACATATTTGTAATTACTACGCTAAGGATCGATCTACTCGAAATATTTATTTAATTAGATAGGTTATTTGATGGAACTCGACTGGGATCAAACAGTAGCATGAGGCCTAATGTATGCAACTATACTTTTGTTTAGTGTCCTCCCGGTCGACTAGGGTATAAACACCGGGTGGCGTGACTAGTTCAAATCAAAGCCTGCAAGACGCATTGCGTTGACACATATCTTTGTAGGAGGGCGGCACGGCAGCTGATGGCAGTACTGAGTGCTGGTACAGATCCACGCCGCCTTAGACTGCCGGTCAGCTCTCCTCGCATAGATATCGATTAAATAAACGAGTGCATTACATAGTGATGAGAAACATCGATAAACTTTTTGCTGTGACAAACTAAAACTTCTTCTAAATAAAGAATATAAATATAAACGTGAACTGTGAAGGTATACCTTCAGTGGCTACGAGTAGATGTATTATTAATTCTTATATTTGACATAACTAACGTGAAACTGTGCCATTAATTTTAACTTTAAATGTGCCACTGCAATTTTTTTTTACATTATTGTTATATTTAAGTGTAACACGACTGCTGATTAAGTGATATCTGACTATTTCGTTAAACTATATTTCTAGTCGAATTGTATAATGTGAATGTGAGAATGTCGACTATATGTATGTTTGTTTATGAGATTTTTATCTATCGTTACTATTAATATTCTAATTTATTTTTCGACAGTTGCTGTCATGTCTTTTCTTGCTCAAAAGATTTAATTTAACTAAATTTTGCTCAAGCCTGCTTCTTTTAGGGATGTTGTAGAATGTTTCTTTGCTAGCCGTTCCTCTTCGTCTTGGGCCGAGTTGGTCCTCCTCTCTCTGCCATGCCATGCCATCGCACTTGTTCAGTGACTTCACCATGATGTTAATGTTTCCCAGTGGCATATATTTTTGTATTGAGCGTATTATTATATTAGACTAATATAAAAATAGTAAAATTTTTAGTAATAGCATTAAAATATGATCTCTTAATCATTATTAATTATTTTTCAAGTGTAGTTGAGCCCTTTATTTATAATACTCATAAGTTTTTGTATAGATAAAATTGCAAGTAAGTACATATTATGTGTAAGATTAATTTCTTAAGATTTCAATTTCTGTGATGAAGATGAGATGTTTTGAAACGCCAGAAAAAAAATAGGTGATCACTGATCAGTCACTTGATAATCGACGTTTGCACTTTATAAACATTGTTTTTTGTTATGTAAAGTCAATTTAGCATATTAACATTTTGTAACTTTGAGATTCGCAAAAAGAAGGTCAACTCTATTGGACCGCTTGTACCAAAATGCAACATCATTTAAAAACTTGAGTATGTCTCATCTTTGTTATGCTTTTAAGAAAACAATTTATTGATTCTTAAGAACCTAATTTCCATGCACAAAACTTAGGCTAACATACATTTTTGTGAACGAAACGTTACTGTATTTTTTATGAAATCGCCTTCGAGATTGTTATTCCTTGTACTTTATTAAATTAGGAATATAGTACACTTTATGGAATGTAACTTTTTCACGTTTTCTATAAAATTCAGTACTTATTCTAAAATTTAGATAAAATAATGTACTAAATGAATGTTTCGAATGCACTGGAACAAACACCTAGAGCAGAACTAGCAAGTTCAAGAAATTCACCAACAAGCAGGGATCATCAAAACAGGGTGGGCCTCTTTGAAATGCCGGGCGATAAGAATTTAGGATATCAGACAATAAAAACAGTTGCACCGGCAATACATTCAAATCTAGCAGCGGTTAATTCATGTTAATTACTCATCAGACAAAACAAGAATCATGCAGTGCCGTTTTAGTCAATGATAGCGGCTCAGTACGCCATTGTTGCACAGTGGCTGCGCACACGCATTCGAACAAGCCCCTGATAGATAACAGTGTTGTACGAGTTTACTATTTAACTGTTATGAAAGAGACGAAGTCTCATAGACAAGGCTAGCGTAGATAGGATTTAATAATGCGTATTCATTATACAATCGTGTGACAATTGAAACGGAAAAGACTAAATTCTTACACATTTTACGTAATGTTGCATGGCGTTAACGTTGTTATACGGTTTTCTATAGGTTACGTGTTACGCGGCCGCTGCGCAGGGCCCGATAGCAAGGTGTAAGGGCAGCGCAGTGCGACGCATCTTTACATTGTTGACAGTTACGGTACGGTATGACAAAGCCCTGTGTCACGTAGCGAGCGATGCCACGCATCACTATATTACATTTCGTGGATGTACCGTACGCATTCAATCAACTCTACCTTTATACACATCACCAAAAGAGAATGGTAACGAAATGAATTTTGTATAGATGTACGAATATGAATTAATTAAGCTATATCTTATGTATTTCACCAGAGTGAAAGATGTTGTTGATGTTCTAAAATATGAATAGTTATAAGTAGGTATCGTTAAATCTCACTAATTTACTAAATTCTATTTAAATTAATATATTTGTAAATACACTCTTGACTAAATTTGGATTTAATGTGTATATAAATGAAAAGAAAATTTTTATTCACCTAAGGTGCAAAATACAAATTGTTGAAAAATTGAACTTGCCTTACTTTATGTTTTTCCCCAAATCCTTAGAAAATAGTTTGACAAAAAATAGGAAACACAAAAAGAATAAACTGCCTACTCGGACTGTCAAGCGTGTGGTACTGGTGACAACAGCAAACCCCCAGATATGGCAGAGACCTATGTCCAGTTGTGGACTTATTTAGGCAGATGATGATTTAGCATCATTTGAAAGTTATATCGATTCTCGATATTACAGCACAGTGATCACAACGCATCCACAATCTAATTTAAAAATAATTGTAAGTTTAAACATAAACAAAAGTAAACAGGCCTTTGCATCTATTGTAGATGATTTGTATAGCGCTAGGAGCTACTGGTGATTACTCAAGCCTCACTTGCGGGACGCTATAGTGCCCGGGACACGATTTTAGATGGAATAGGCTTGCCCAGCACCTATACCATTCTGACAGTTTAAGCCTGATCCACCGGAAAGACGTGGTCAATAAAAAATAACAAAAGTCAAAGTCTAAACATTAGATTCAAATTATCAGTTTTTTTAAATGAAACCGTACCTATATCAGGTTTTTTTGTGAAATCACGGTTTCACTGAAAAGAAAGGGAAAAGAAAAAAATCTAAAACATTCCAGTTTTCTTTAAAAAAGACTTCAATGCGTCCTACAAGCTACGCATGGAGAGACATCTACTACAATGATGTAGGTAAGTAAGACTTACAGAACACTTCTTCTTATCTTTTCACTGGTTCTTTTGAAACAAGTGTCAAAGTTTTTATAATGTCCCTAAAGTTAAGAGCCGAGCTTTTTGGGACATTATAAAATCTTTGCGATTTCCTTAAGTGTAGTAAACACTATAAAATCAATAAAAAAAAGTGTCAAAGTTGTGTGTGTTTCAGTTTACTACAAACAAGGAGTTTTACAATTCAGCGTAATCGTCATTTCAATAATTATTTTTATGTGTCTTTGTACAATTAAGAAAGAAAAGTAGGGTAGGGAGGCCTTTTCCCAGCAGTGGGACAGAACAGGCTGATTGAAAAAATACAATAATAAACTAATCACCTCTTAGGTTAACCTAAGGAACCTATTAGTCTAAGATCCCTAGAAGAAGGACCTTCACCGAGCTGGTTATTTAATGAAACGTATTTTATATATAATTAAACATGCCAATAAATATATTCTATATGGGTTGCCTATCAAATTTCAGTCCAGGATAATTATGATTAATTAATAATTAAAAAAAAAAAATTAAACTTTCCACTGGTTTGTTTATTAAACAAATTCTATACCAATCGAAAGTATTACCCCAGTATTTTTCCTATACCATTTCAATTCAATTCAATAAACATACCGGTGCAAAATGCTAGTATCGATTTTCCTGTTTATACCTGGCTACCCGAGAGTTGTGACCGGAAAAAAATAGGCAACCTAACGTTTGCATATTCTATGGGGTCTATACTTTCGATTGGTATAGAATTTGTCTAATAAACAAACCGGTGGAAAGTTAAAAAAACATTTTTTTTTTTAATTATTAATTAATCATATCCTGGACTGAAATTTGATAGGCAACCCATATAGAATATATTTATTGGCATGTTTAATTAAATATAAAATACGTTTCATTAAATAACCAGCTCGGTGAAGGTCCTTCTTCTAGGGATCCTATACTATATACCTAAATTCTAAAAGACTGAATTTTATTGAGTTTTCATTGTTATTTGTTTTTAGTGGTTAGTACAAAGAGATAAAAAATGAAAATGGTTTATAAACGTTTATTGCGGACTTAATAAAACGCAGTGCTTGGGCACATAAATTTGCTATAACAACAATATGAAAATAAACTATATGAAAACAAAATTAAGTCTGAAAAAGTTGCGTTTGCCTACAGTTTTATCAATAAATAAACTCACACAACATTATAATAAAAATTTATAAAAATATCTAGCTATAGTATAACAGGAAAAGAGTCCTTAGCGTTTTAATGAAACCCAGTTTATAAGTCTAATAATAATCAATTCAAATAAAACTGGTATGAATGTATTATAAAAAATACCTCAGCCATATATACCTACTATAAAGAATGTTTGTTAAAATAAAAATTAAGATAATAAAATACACAATAAAACTAAACCGACTTTGTGAGATAAAACAACTGATTCTGTAACATAACTCTCCTTTTTGTTTCACTGTAATCGGGTAAGAACAAAAAACAAACAAACAATTAAGTAAGGGCTGGTTTCACGGATTACTAATCGACGAATTAAATACTGACAGCTGTTTAACTCAATTTTTTCCTTGAGAAAAATTCTAAGCTCAAGTATGGACAGTTGTTAAGGAGCATTCCACATAGAATATAGCTGAAGTATACATACATCCTGTCAAATATTTAGTTAGATTTATGTCCGTATTCCAAAGCAGTACTTGAGTCTGAGTCGAGCCTCAAGCATAAATTTTTTGACAGTTCTCCATTGAAAAATTACAAAAAATCTATGCTTGAGGCTCGACTCAGACTCAAGCACTGCTTCGGAATACGGGCCTTGGTTACTTAAAACAGAATAAAATATGATTTTAACAAATTTACGATATTACGTGCAAAATAAATAACACAGTATAAATTATACAAACAATACATAACAAAACAACAGTACACTCGTTACTATATATAAATGTTTCTTTATAAGTACCTACCTATATGTATTTATAAATGTCACATTGCATTATAACTAGATCTACGACATATTCAGCTTCAACCATATAACATAGAATGCCTTCTCATTTTGTCCGTGTTAAGCGCTTGCGCACATCCAGATCGATCAGTGCAACGCTGTCAAACTTCACGGCAGTGTGTGCAAAACCCTATGCTGGAACTGATCGCCATCGCAGATCGCAGTTGATCGCCTAAATCTGCGCAAGGCTTTACTCCTATCATTAGAAGCTTATAGCGACCCAGACACAAACAGTTTTGTTCATCACGCAAATGTTAATTCGATGGGGATCAAACCCAAAACTGTTTACAGTGACAGCTTTCCTAAGTGATAGCCATCTCGTACAACAAAGAACTGCCTCATAGGCCACGCACGCTAGGAACGTGCCCTACGCTGCACTACCCAATATAGCGCCGAAGGCCTACCAACTGAGCTGTGAAGTACGACGTTTTGGTTGAAAATTAAAAGAGAAAGCATGCTTGCTGATAATGTCGAAGCCTTCATCACCTTTTGAAAGGAGGTCTACAACAAATATAACATACAAGGCAAACAGCTATAGTCTAGCACTACCGAACTCGAACTCATCAATAAAACTTCACAGACACTAAGGACAACGTTCACCAACACACAAACGTGTGGTTATTATAATCATCGGTTTAAATAACAGTTAATAAACACCCAGAATTCATAATCATGGTTTATACAGATCCCACGATTTTCCTTGTGCCGTAGGTACAGTTAGCTACAGTTAGCGTGAAATTAGTTGGTAAATTCACTATATTTTGTATTAATTTGCTTTTTAAATGTCTGTAAATCATTATGAAAGTTACAAATTGTGTACATCTAATGCAGCCGACTGTACAAAGTTGTATTAGGCAAGAAAAATACTATTGCACAAAACCATGCAGAACCAATATTTACAGATCACGCAAATATTTTTCACTGTGCGGCAATTGAATTCACCGATCAGCCACCGCTGCGCCACAAAGTTAATTGTAAATATCTATTATCTGTTTTAAACAGAGGTATACATGTTTTGGTGAACTAAAACTATGAATAGCTTTTGGTCCTCTTCCACCATTTGCATAATAAAGTTGTGAGTAGAAGGAGTAAATAATTGTTTTTTTTTTATTTCCCACACACATTATTTACATACCTCGCTTAGGTCTACAGTAGCTATTAGGCTAGTACATGAACCCTGTAGGGTGGTGAAAATAAGTTCACTACTTATTAAAATTATGTCGGTAGTATTATTCACAATGCTAAAATAAACAAATGTAGAAGTAAAACAATTACTGAAATCTCTTCGTAAACTATTTAATGCTTAGTTTGTTTAATAACAAAAGTGGAAGAGGCATTAATTTAAATATTTCAATATAATTAATATATCATGGGAGCTGACTCGATTTAAGCACCCAAGTCTTATCAGTCTTCATTTTTAATCTAATGTATTTACCAATACGTTCACAAAATTCAATAAAACACAAACAATACAAAAATAAAGAAAAGTCACACCAGTGGTTATATTTACTTACTTTCTATCGAAATGGAATGAAACATACAAAATGAATCACAAGAAAATATGTATTATAATGAGTTCTAAAAACCTGAAGGATTTAAGGCAACTTCAAAGCATTTCGGTGTTTTATTTGTTTAATGTAAAATAGATAAAAAACAAACAAAAAAATATTACAAGACACACCTCGGCCAATACGAAACAGCACTAAAGAACAGTAAAAAGTATTCTGCATACCGATGTATTGGAATACATTGCTGGTGTATGATACTTCGAAGTTAAATTGGGCATGTCACAACTCCCGTATGCAACCTACTAGGCGGACCAAAGTCAACACTTATTGGATCCCATCAACGGCAGCCACAAGCGCGGGAATCCCCACCAAGGTTGAAGAAGAAGAAGCGTTGGTTGGTGGGATGGAGCTGGAACATACCCGAATTTGGCACCAAGTGGACAAGGGAGAGGTTTTTTTCGTCTTGGGAAAGAGCAGGCTAAACCAAAAATATTCTAAGCCTCGACATGTGGAACGAAGGTTTGGTCCCAGCTACTATAAGACTTAGCCTCTCCGTAAAACTACCAGTTCGCAAACAAGTACGAAAAAGTATAGGTAAGTAATTGATAATCTATATGGCCTTGGGCAATGGCCAAGCCCAGCAGTGGGCCTATGTAGGTTAATGATGACAGCCACATTCATCATTCATGATCCTTCATCATACAAAGAGGTACAAGGTTTCCTATGGACAATATTTTTCTTCTACTTCGAACTTCACCTAGCGCCATCTACTTTGAGCTTTCCGAATTACTAAAGTATTGTCATTAATTTCTACTTTTTTATGAACGCTTTGGTGTCTCAAGATTGCAGGCATGGTCTCCCGGGTTGGCATGTACCAAATCGAATATTTTAATAGACACTTACGTTTTTGAATGCCAGGACATCAGAACAAAAGTTTACATAAGCTCGAGACTAAATAAAATATGCCAGGCACCTGATTGGCCCAGACCTCAATACTGTTGACCGATACGAAGTAAATTCCAGTGTTTTTATCTTTGTGCTTTTAAACTTGCATCATCAATCTTCATTCGTGAGATAAAACAGGGCCAGCAATCGATTTTAAAGGAAAAATATTATTTGCCTTGACCAAGTTGGACTCACTGGCAACCCGGCCCGTCATTTGAGAAATTACTGTCAGGCTCTTTGGTCGGCAACAGAACCCAATTGTTGAATGTTTTGGCCCGGATTAATAGGGGCAAGCAAAAATTGGGGATATCCCTAAAACTCACATTGCACCTATATAAGTTATCCCTATTTAAAATCAGCGCTATTTACACGTACCGGTGTTATTATCCAATGTCTTTTGATTGTTCCTCTGTGCTTGTAGTTGTGTTGTGACATTAAATAGGCTTAAATGAAGGTAAAGGAACAAATACCGTGCTATGTTGTCTCCTCGTAGTGTTCGTCTGCTTTGACTAGGTTGGGTTCGGACTCAGACCGCCGTTTGAGTCCGTCGGCGTCTGGGGAAAGCGGCCGTTCAGCCGGTTCAGTTTTCGCGTTTGCAGCCGCCTTTATATCAGGCGCGCTCCGACTGAGGTCCACCTGTCGAATAAACTTTTATTACTTTTGCTATTCATATGATTTAAAAATATATGTTTGGATAATCGTGACTCCCGAATCGCTGCAATAACTGGATTAACTTTATGGTGACTGTTATATTAAAAATCCTACAAACATTATAAATGCGTAGATTACAATGTTTGGTTGTTTAGATGTTGGTGGCTGAGTTACGTTCTAACCACTACTGGATCGTTTTGGATGAAATTTGGAACATAGAAGTAACCTGGATTGCTTAACATATAGGCTACATTACATCCCGAAAAATTTGCAGGAACAGATAAAATCTTCCTCACAGGTAAAGCCGCGTACAGCCGCTAGTAGAAAATAATTTGATACGATCATTATTTACTACGCCATCTAAAGGTGCACATAGAAAGACTCTCCACTCTAAGGCCCGTACTCAGAAACAGTGCTTGGGTCTGAGTCAAGCTTCAAGCATAGATTTTTGTCATTATTCAATAGAGAACTGTAAAAAAATCTATGCTTGACGCAGCACTGTTTCTGAATACGGGCCGTGGGCGATCCAATGGCGAGCTAAAACCGACGAGCCTTCAAGCTAAAAGTTTAAACCGCCAATGGAGCACCAATGAACCGCGGTTTAGTTAGTAGGTTGGCATTGGCGATTTATACCTTTAGCTCGCAGGCTCGTCGGTTTTAGCTCGCCAATGGATCGCTTACTTAACACTTACCAGCTCCTGTTCCATGTAATCAGTCGGCTCCGGTTTGACCTGCACGTTCATCTTATCGTTGAGATAACACACTCCGTTCAGATCTATGGCACTGTTGGAGAATATGGCTGCTGCGCCCACAGAGGCGTCTACTAATGTTTCCGTCTGCAAGAGAATGCAATACAGAGCTTAAAAACTCGAGAAAATTGAACGGCGCACAAATACTACTTTGTGGGTTGGTGTGCTGACTCTAGATAAATAATAAATAAATAACCACCACCTATTTTCAAACGAGTACCAAAACATCTATAAAATAATGCAACTCCTAAAACATGTATCCTTTTTTGAACAAAAATCTTTTCAACAAATATAAAAATAAGTTTATTTTATTGTTAGTTTTTCTTATAGATTTTATCACGTAGTAAATCTAATAAAAGTCAAGTAAAATGTTTATTTTACCTAGCCTATAGCGTCTCACTGCTAGGCAAGGGCCTCCCCAAAGACTTCCAGTTCCCTCTATTCTAAGCTTCCTACCACCATCACCTTTAGTCGAGACCGCCACGCCAACGCTTTCTAGGCCGACCACGATATTATAAATGTAATAAGATAGAAAAGCTTGGTGAGTGACTGACATAATACAACGCACAGCCTAAACCGTTAGTCCTAGCGATTTGGAAGGTGTGTTCTTTATGAAAAGAGTAGGTACACTGAGCAAGGATTTTTGAAAATTCCATCCCTAAAGGGGTGAAGCGGGGGTTGAAGTTTGTATGAAAAAAGCTTCACGCGAACGAAGTCACGCGGGAATCCACTAGTTAGACCAGAGGTTGCCAACCTTTTCTTTCTCATAGACCACTTTCAAAATTTTGATGGTTCCGGTGGACCCCCGCCCTATAGCTACATTTTTACTATATTCCCAGTTGAAAAAAAAAATGGAAATTAGATCTAACTATAAACATTTGCTTTACGAAATTTTCAACAAAGAATTAATAGCAGCGTTTTACCTACCAATAAAACGCATATTAATTTACTTACCTTATTCGAAGATTAATTTATTTATTTGAGATAGACACTACGTTTTCCGCCTTATATCTTTGACTTTTGACGGTTTAAATGACAGCTGTCATGTTTCCCTTCCGTCATATTTCTGCTTTGGTCATTTCCCCTACCACCACCAGCAGAGTGGCGCGTGTGAGGCAGCCATCTTTATT
Source organism: Thera britannica (assembly GCA_939531255.2). Lineage (NCBI taxonomy): Eukaryota > Metazoa > Arthropoda > Insecta > Lepidoptera > Geometridae > Thera > Thera britannica. The sequence continues at coordinate 22,110,420 of OW618034.2, forward strand.
CCTCATTGCGTCGAAAATCACCAGGCAGAATTGAAAGTATAATCTTCGAATAAGGTAAGTAAATTAATATGCGTTTTATTGGTAGGTAAAACGCTGCTATTAATTTGACTTGACCTTATTCGAAGATTAATTTATTTATTTGAGACCTGTTTGTTATCGCCTGGTGGTGGTAGCAACTCTGACGCCAATGTGAACATGTGACATCAAAATATTTTACAACCTCAAGTAGGTAAGTATACCTACAACAGTAAAACGTTATTATCTACCAAACAACCTAAGAAATATACTTATAGCAAACACTATAAAGTGTGGCTAACTTTAACATAGTTATAGTACTATGAGAAACCTGTCAGGTTTTGCATCAAAAGTGATCGTGGTCATAATAATTAAGAAAGTCTGACATATATGGGGTTAATAGACAAACCACCTCATGACTAACCAACTTATGAAGAAGGCCTAAGTCCAGCTATGAATTTCTTTGGGTTGGTTATGATGACGACCCGGTCCATAATGCAATGGCATTGGAAACATAAATATACTTGCTTATCATTGGAAACATAGCTAAGCAAGATTTTGCGTTAACTAAAAATGTCACTTTATAACTCACTCCCTTCTCTTTCATTCCAAAATAATTTTCCAGAATAACCTTTTCTATCCAGCTTGTAAGAACTTCTGAAGGTGCTGTAATAGCAGCCTGCCAATCCAACCTCCTGACCTATGCGGACTTATGCGGGTGATGCGGACTTGCTAAATTAACACTGTTATAGTAATAAAAACATATTAAACGATTTGACTGGTGATAAATAAAATATTCCATTTTATCATAGTTTCCTTCCAGTTCATGATGATGATGAATGATCAGTAAAATACTGATGATAGTTTTCAACCATCAATTATCACTGCAATCAATTGTTAAACACAGGATAAACGCCATACTAGTAGGAATACGATTAAATCTGTAACCATCTGATGATGATGATAAGGTATGCGATCTAAGTATGTGTAACCATAATGTGAGACCTCTTGAGCCAAGAGCATAGTATTACTGCGGGGCAGTTTTACTATTAGTATGTAAAACATGAACATTATTTATACTTACATAGTATTTATAAAAAATATTTTTGCCAACCAACGTCGCAAACCGGATAGTTTGATTGACATGGAGTAACAACATCTGGAAGAACATGCCTGCTTCAAAACGTAGGAACTACAGTTTTACGGTTTTTGCTTTCAGCAAGAATTGTGCTAAAGTACTAGGATGTTTTTGTTTACTGATGTATCAAGGAATTAAACAATTGGAAACCATTATGTTTATCAGTGATACTACAACCACTATTTTTAAAACAGCATAACAATAGCAGTGGACTTCTTCGGGCTGATGATGATGATGATGAATAGTAACAATATTGGTTAGAACTATATGCCATTACATACTTCGACGCTCCGTGGACGAGATGATTTACTTTTATCAGAAATATATCTCATGTACCTAGTCTTCTTCATATAGTGTCACCGGATCTTTCGAAAAGAAGTGTGGAGAAAGGATTTTAAGTGCGCCTCACGGAGGCTCCTTTTGTGCACTTGACACATATTTTAGAATCTTTTAGATTCTACGACAAAATTACACTTAGGAGCTAAAAACACAGTGCAGCACATCCATGTGGGTAGGCAGTTCCATGCAGAACGTTAAGAAACAGCTTGACGAGATTTCAGTTTTTAGTTTAGTTGGTAGGTCACACGTCCACAGTTTTCAAAAACAAAAACAAATATGTATATAAATGTGGGTAGGCTGCATTTTAGAGGCAACTAGGATTCTTTATTTTCGATATTCAAAGAGGCTGGTCTTACATGGTACTTAATTTTAAAAAAGGGTCGATCCACAAAGCGTAGATCTTTAAGCCACACCATATATACCACTCTACGATATAGGTAGATACCTGTATTATACGCTGAACCACACACTAACTCAGCTAAAGTTTTCGCTGCTTAAGTGACTTTAATACTTAAGAGTTTGTGATCGTAGAGATGCACGACGTTTCTGACCCAACTAAGTATTTTTATTTTGCGTAACCATCTAAAAATATTTGTAATACAGTAGGTGTAACAAGCACCTGTGTCACTAACTACTTTTAAGTGAAAATGCACTCTGGAATGAGATCAGTGGTAGAACCCAAAAATTAGGTTTTACTTTCAATACTGCTTACAAACAGATGGGGGTACTTATTCACTGCACCTTGTTTCACTACATATAACGCATAGTTTACTACATACAGTGTAGACTGTAAGTACTAGAGCCAACACACAACTGTGCAAGTTGTTCATCAGTACAAGCTTGTAGGTACATTAGAGTACGCAAGAGCAGCAGATGTTCTGTCCCAAGTCCCATTGTTACATTACAACTCATTATTGTTAATAAACATTTACTGGTATCTATTATTCTATTATTATTCTCAGGACATTATAACCTTACAAAAACATCTCCCACCACCCAGTGAGGGTGTGCTGTTTTTTTTTTTTTTTTTTTTTTACAAACACCTATTCGCGAAGGGTGTATATTTAAATGATCGGATTGCTCTTGTGAGGAAACACCACTTTCTGGGGCCAGGCCAGGCCAGGCAAGACCAAAATTCACAAATTCCACGTGATGGAACACAATAACCACACAAAAACCCGAAACCCCTGCGAGGGGCCGCTGTTAGCTTGATTGGATTTTTCTTGCGAAAAAAACATCATATTCAGGAGCCAATGTCCACTAAAACTTTATACAGACACATGCGATGGGATACAGTTACCAAACACCCCTGCGAGGGGTGGTTGTTAGCTTAATTGGATTTCTCTTGCGCGATCCCATCAGATTCAAGAGTGATGATCCACTCATCGTTTATACAGCTCCATGCGATGGAAAACTGTTAGCCAAACACCTAACCTCTGAGAGGGGTGTCTCTTAGCTTGATTGGTATTCTGTTGCATTAACTCATCAGATTCAGAAGCCATGGTCCCTCAACGCTCATACCGCTCCATGCGAAGGATTACCCTTACGTAAACACCTAACCCATGCGAGGGGTGGTTTGTTAACTTGAGTGGATTTCTCTTGCGAGAACCCATCAGATTCAGGAGCCATGGTCCACTTACCTTTTATATAGCTCCATGCGATGGAGTACCGTTAGCAAAACACCTAACCCCTGCGAGGGGTGGTTGTCAGCTTGATTGGATTTCCCTTGCGAGAAGGCATCAGATTCAAGAGCCGTGGTCCAGCCACCGTTTATAAAGCTCCATGCGATGGAGTACCGTTAGCCAAACACCTAACCCCTGCGAGGGGTGGTTGTTAGCTAGATTGGATTTCTTTTGCGAGAACCCATCCGATTCAGGAGCCTTGGTCCACTGAAGTGTATACAGTTCCATGCGATGGAGTACCGTTAGGCAAACACCTAACCCCTGCGAGGGGTGGTTGTTAGCTTGATTGGATTTCTTTTGCGAGAACCCATCCGATTCAGGAGCCCTGGTCCACTGAAGTGTATACAGTTCCATAAGATGGAATAAAGTTAGCCTAACACCAGACCCCTGCGAGGGGTGGTTATCGGCTTAATTGAATTTCTTTTGCAAGAACCCATCAGAATCAGGAACTCAGGTCCATTAAAAGTTTATATCGTTCCATGCGCTGGTATAGTTTTAATAACGGCCTACCCCTGCGAGCTGCTGTTACTTTGATTGGGTAGCGATTCCTCTTCTTATGGTTGACGAGTTCCCTCAGCTGGAACACAGCGTTTCCAAATTCTTAGCGTCACCTTTGCGCAGCTGATAGATTCTGGGGAACAGAACACCTTAGCCGCCAAAAATACTTGAATAAAACATACAAAACTTCGCATGTAATAATACGACTTGTAAAGTGAAATAATAAAGAGTATAGCAAAAATGAAAAACAGAGTTTCTTCTGCTTTGCCACTCAGATTCTCAAAAATTAACTACAGCACTCGTATAATTAATTGAAAAAGAGAGAAGATTACAATATATACTTCGTGCAATTATATATTAAAATTTATATTTATTTTTCACGATGCAGTAGGCACATTTAGTAATATAAGCATTATAATTGATTTATCGTATCATACATTTCTCCCCACTTTGTTTGATCCCAAGTCTATGAAGCTTGGAGTATGATACGATTTACGAGTTTAAAGGGTAAGACCGTAGTCTCATAAGACGTCTAACCTAAGCACCAGTTTTCAACAACTCCAGGACAGCTACCCATTTTAGCTTCCTCTCGATGTTAAAGGATTTGATTTCGATTCATTCCCTTATTGCAAGGCCATTGATGTTTATGACGTCATTATCATATTATCACTTACCTCAAAACTAAGATTTCGATATCACCGATAGCCATCTTATGCTACTGCACGTGGGGCTACCGCTTGTGTAAATTACTTGAACATTAAATATGCACATTAAAACTTACATGCACAACAAACATACAGGATAACTGGTTATTTACATAACTGTAATAACGTGATCCAAACGAACTTTTCGTTAAAATTGAACACGTTTCATATAAAGAGGGTACTCACGGTTTTCCCTCTTTGCACAGTATAACACACTTATTCACTAAGTAAAAGAATTAGTTCTTCACTTTTGTATGAACAAGGATTAAAATATTTTAAGCAACTGTAGTCGCAGAGATATCTGCTGAACACATGTTGCTTCGACGGAAAACAAAACGCCAATGAGGAATAAAGATGGCTGCCTCACACGCGCCACTCTGCTGGTGGTGGTAGGGGAAATGACCAAAGCAGAAATATGACGGAAGGGAAACATGACAGCTGTCATTTAAACCGTCAAAAGTCAAAGATATAAGGCGGAAAACGTAGTGTCTATCTCAAATAAATAAATTAATCTTCGAATAAGGTCAAGTCAAATTAATTAACAGTTTTTTTTTGTTACGTCATCGTAGACCCCCTTCGAGTCTCTCAAATCTCTCAAAAATCAATGAGTTAGACAATTGAAATCAGTACTTACCAATGCTACATCATCTGGTATGACAAACTTCAGTTGTGTTGGTTTTTTTGGCGACAACAAATCTGGGTCCGGAGACTTCTGAATATGTGAAGTGTCCTTCGACAACGAATCCTTTGGCTCCCTAAAAAGTAAGAGACTTACGACGGTATTCAGAAACAATACTTGAGTGGCCCCTCAATTATAACCTCAATTTAAACTTTGACTTACGGCTTTCAATCTTTATGTCCGCTCATCATCATAATCATCCACAGCCTTAACCTACTGCTGGGCATAGGCCTCTGTCTGTATGTGCCACTGTTGACGGTCTTGTGCTAACTCATCCAGGTCTTGCCCTAGATTCGTCTTGCCCTAGATTCATATCCTATTCACTAGGGTCCCTAGTTCACCACATCGTCTGCCCATCTTGCCGCAGAACTACCGACGCTTCTATACCCAGTTCTTGGACGCCATTCATTTAGCATCATAGGTCAGATCAATAAGAAATACTACCTCTTAGGAGTTGTGTGATGACTGTCGCTCTTATCTGCCTGGTGTTGTGTGATCAAGTCGCAAGCTTTGCCCAGTATCACGATAGACACTAGCACCCTTACTGTTATGAGGCATATGTAGGCTAACAGTATAAGCAGTATTGCTGCCAATCTGAAATATTTATTAAAATTAGTTTTATTTTTTTATAATGTCCCAATAGTTACGAGCGGAGCGGGATTTAAACCGCGACCTTTCCATTGGCGCTAACCGTGAATGTATGAATGTTACTCTTACCATTCAATGGATTATAGAACTCAGGTGGACGTTAAGGACACTCTGGCCCACTTGAAGAACGAATGAAAAAGTTACTCTTTTAAGACCTACTAAAGAATCTTGAGCACTAACATATCTGAGGATATATCTGGGGATTACAGTCATGACATTTTATCTTGCATAGAACGAATGAAAAAGTTACCCTTTTAAGACCTACTAAAGAATCTTGAGCACTAACATATCTGAGGATATATCTGGGGATTACAGTCATGACATTTTATCTTGCATAGAACGAATGAAAAAGTTACCCTTTTAAGACCTACTAAAGAATCTTGAGCACTAAAATATCTGAGGATATATTTGGGGATTACAGTCATGACATTTTATCTTGTATACTAACCCATCGACTTTGACAGCGTGCACCAATACGCGCGTTATAACAACGCCCAGAGGCAGGGGAATAAAGCCCATCCGCCGAGCCACCAGGTCCGAGTGATCACTGAACGCGTACTTCTGTCTAGTCTGGGCGACATCGTATGCTAGACTGACTGTGTACTCTCTGTAAACTCCGTACGGGATTTCGTTGAACCTGCAATAAAATGTAAACCTGTTAGAAAGCGCTTTGAAACTGTTCTGTTGTGTCCGCCATTTTGTTTTTTATAAAATAGCGTCAACCTTTTTGGTCAATAACAAACACCAATATAATATCCAAATAATAATACCTTGTAATAAAAGCGTGCTTCACCCAATCAATGATAACTTCAAATGTGAGTACCAGCACACAGTCAGGTGCTAGGATCCAGAACCGTTCTTCTTTCCATGTATACTCCTTCATGGTCTGAAGGACGACTATGAAGAGTAAAACTGACAGATGGAGCCGCTCTCTTACATCACTGCATGATACTTGAAAGAGGTTGTTCTTGTCAAACTTCTTGAATACACTGCCTTTTAATTCCACAAACTGGAAGACAAAAAGTCATATTTTAAAGACTCTGAACATGCATGCTTTTCAGAACGCCTAGAAGATTAATATTGCAAGTCTACAGTTTTTTTTTATTGAACTAGCTGATGGAACAGCTGGGCGATTGTGTAATTCTGTTGCAATCCAAAGTTTGATACTAACAAGGAACAGCGATCACATATCTTGTTGCCATCATTTTTCAACCACTCTCTATCTGTTGCTACACTATTTTTACAAAACGAAGTTCCTATTCGCTATTTCATGTTTATTACGTCAACATTCAACAATTCAGTCTTGTTTGTTGTCATAGATGAGTTTTGTTCGTTTTTTATTGCAATTGAAGCTCAAAATAATGTAAAAACTGACTGATATGACCAGGTTTTGATTGCAACAAAAGATACGAAATCACCCCACTGGTTCAAGTTAGAAAAACTTTCAAAACCTTTACATTTGTAACATAGAATTGTACTTACATTGTTTGACATCATTATAATGAGCAAACTCTTATTATTTGAGTTGAAGGCTACATTGAGAGTTGTCGCTTGGAACAACACTAATAAGCTGTGAAGAACTGGACAATTGTAAGTTAAGGATTTTTTTACATGAAATAGACCATTCTTTGGCCGCAATCTCACTTTATGGTAAGCAACGATAGAGCAAGATGGTCTAGAAAACCTATTCACACTTGCCTGGATTAAACAATGATACACTTGCATGGCAAATTAAAAGAAAAACTGTAATTCCTGAGCATTGAAGATGTTCTCTTAGATCTCTTGGTTTCTACTAATTAGAAAGGTAGTTACAGGTGTGTCCAAGCATTCCATTTAGCACATACCTTCAATTTACAGTAGTTTGTTATTATGGAATAATGGTTTATCAAAGGTGGTCTTTGATGACATCATTGATTATGAAACTGGCTTTGTATCATGATAAATAACACTAATTAAGAGATGATTTCATACCTAGACACCTAGTCTTTTTTTTTACATGATATAGACCATTCTTTGGCTACAATCTCACCTGATGGTAAGTGACGATGTAGCCGACGATGGAGCAGGATGTTCTAGAAGACACCTATTCACTCTTGCCTTGAAGAAGCCCAGATTGTAGTGGTCAAGAAAAACAGCCGTCGGCAATGAGTTCCATTCCTTGGAGGTCTAGTACTTAGTTTAAACCGCATTCTCTTATGAAAAGGATACAGACATAGATCATGGCGAACAACAAATGTGGGATCACACCCAAATGCTCCCTTCTCCTATCTCTTGGTTCTGTTGCAGTCCAGAATAGAGCATCAATCGTATCCTGGCCAAAGGCGGAGAAGAGTCTATCTCCCACTTCCAACATGTTGTAAAAAATGTACAACTTCATAACACTCTGGCTCTTGACTAGATGATACATCATATTTGTATCTATGTAGCACATCAGTATACTGCACACCAGCAAGATGAAGCCTTTCAACACATCACAAGTCTCTGCGGGCTTTAAAACTTTCTTGCGGGGATGAGCAGTAAACCTGAAAACAAACAGTATTAATAACAGCAGGTATTCACTTTGAACAGAAATTTAGCAGAAACAGATGTCTAAACTTACCCAAAACACTTTCTGAATAGTCTATTCAGGAATGACCAAAATGCCATCACAAATCTTAGAGGCAGAAAAGTGTAAACAAACAGAAGAGAGTCAGCGCACTGAAAAAATCCATAGGCCATGAATTTCTCCAACTCTTGTGGAATTTTAATAAATGAATATACTTTTTCTCGACGTGCTGAGAACCTCTCTTCATCATGCTCAAGCAAATAGCCTCGGGTCAGCTCCACATGCAAAAATGCGAATAGGGAAACGGATTTTTCTCCATCTAAAACATAACATGGGTAGTAATGCTTTGGATTTCCAGTGCAGTTCAGCACGAACGCAGTAAATAGGTTGTGTTTTACCTTTACTTTTAGTTTCTTTGACAGGTTTATCCATGTTCATATCACCTGAAGAAAGTTGGACGTTGGATAGAGGTTTAAAACGTAACCTTTTAGTTTGTTCTTGAACTTCGTCGTTCTTGACGATCATTTTTTAATATGTTCAGAATAAGTTATCTCACATTTATCAGCGAGTATATCCAAGTAATTATTACAAACAATTGCCAAAGGTAAGCTTAGGAAACCACAAAACAAACGAAACGAACACTCTCTCCCAAAGTCCCGACCGAATAATAAAACACCCAAAACTGGACATTAAGCTATTGCTACGCTTTTTTAATTTCAACCCTTAACTGTATACAATCAAGGACTAAATTTATCTGGCATGAAACCTGGCCGGCCACAAGCGGAAGATAACTTTCCTGTTTTGACAGTTTTCAGCTGTCTTTATTTATTTTAATGTCAACGTCAAGTCTAAACAAATTTTTAGGGATGTCCACAAACTAGTGCTGAACCGATTGTGGACATCTAACAATTTGTACGACGACGACTAGAAAATTCATCGATCAATCGAGTCGTACCACATCAGTGTTTTTATATTACCTTAAAGCTGTCCTCGACCGCGCTCGCATGATAGCGTAAAAATATGTTTTGCTTAACTAATTCGGTGATCTCAAACAAAGTAGGCAAACAAAAGCTATATAATATATAAAGTACATAATGCTAGCTGGAATGCAAGTCGATTGAGGCGAGGTTTACAACTTTATACCTGTTTTGCGAGAGACTGGTGCCTGTTATAGGCTTAAAATGCTGTAATAGGCTAAGGCTATGGCCTACAGTTAACTACAGATTATGGCAATTTTTTGATGGCACTCCATTGAGTGATAAGAAATTGCCAAACTACTTTCAGGCACACCAAAATACATTAGCAATAATTCTACTATAATATAATATTATGAACAACACTGTATCCCTAATTAACGGAGCTTGTAATATAGGAACCAAAGGACATTATTTGATTAGTGCAAAATAATATCTATACCATCAACTAGTTCAATAGAAATAATCATATTTTTGTAATTACGTATACGTATACTATGTACATATGTACATAGTATACGCATACATATGTACATAGTATACAACATAACACCTAGACAAGAACAGAAATAAACAACTTACAACTTACTAAACATTCGAGACAATTAAACTCCAATTTATTAGTAAATGTTTTTGTTTCGGAAGTTTTCGGTTATTTTGTAACAACTCTAGCTGCCCGCACGCCATCATCAACCGCGATTGCATACGTTTCGTGAATGTAAGATTTTTATTGAATTTGTGTTGATACATTCAGTAAAATACTGATTATTCGTAAATTTCTTACATAGAAAAACAATTGAGACAATTAGAGATATCACGAATTAGTAATTATGGCGTCAAACGAAGGGCGGACTATTCAGTCGAACTTGCATCAGCAAGATCTAACCAAATTGGTGAGTAAAATAGCCATAGTTTTATGGCGTTCACAAGGTTCTAGGAAACTTCAGAAGTTTTAGCGCATCATACATGTTATTGTACCTGTTTCAGTATTGTAAAACTTTCGTTGCAATAATATCCTAGGAATCATAACCTACAACCACAAACGGAACAATCATCACCTTTATATTTTTTTTATTTTACTTTATTACTATGTCTGGGTGCTAGGCATAAATAATATAATAAGGATTGCAGGTTTTTTTACGCCCAAAACTATATCAAAAGTTTAATACTTTGGTCTTCACTCAATTAATACAAACACTGATATTCATGGTATTTAATTTGATTCCAGGATGTCACAAAACTATCGGCTCTATCTCCTGAAGTGATATCAAGACAGGCCACCATCAACATTGGTACTATTGGACATGTAGCTCACGGAAAATCCACTGTTGTGAAAGCAATCTCAGGTGTACAAACTGTCAGATTCAAGAATGAACTGGAAAGAAATATTACTATCAAATTGGGTATGTATTTTTGCTCCTAGTAAATTTAAATATAAAGTGCACTGTACATTCAGTTACATAAATTAAAATCCCCAGCATATTAAAAGCTTTTGTTTGATTAAGCATTAATCAGAACCACACCCAAAGGAAACCCTATCATGTTCGAAATCTGGTCAGTCTGTAAAATAAATCTACTTTTCTTTCCTATTGCACTGTGTTAGTTTTTATGAAGAGAGAAAATTTATAACATCTCTAGGTTTTATATTATCATTAGGTGTAAACCCTTAGGGGTGTTATTAATAATCCTGGCGTAGTGTTGGACTAGTTAATCCGTGTTTTGTCCCTTGCATTGACATGCAATTGTCAACTCGAGCAAATGTGACAAAACACGGATTAACTAGTCCAACGCTACGCCAGGATTATTAATAAGACCCTTACTGACTTCTTAGGATATAATTTTAAATATAACCTTCATTGATCACTTGTCCCTACAATTATATTTTTTACAAATAACCGATATCAAAGGTATCAGTTCTTAAAACGCTATGCAATATACCATGTGAATTATTTACAAAATACTCTTGCCCTAAATACCTAGTTCTGCTTGCACATCTATTGGATCTCATTTTAATCAAAACACATGGTATGTTGCAGAGCGCCTGTCGGAATCCGTTGTAAAAATGTGCTGTGAAAGAGCTGCTGAAAGAGATGAGAACACATTTTTTGAAAAATTTGTGAGAACAAAGAAAAGGAGACTTTCACTTGACCCTGAAGATATGTCAACTGCTAAAAAGCAAAAGAAGAGCAAAAAAACAAGGGAACCTGAAGAGTATATTATTGAAAAAATTATTGAATTTAAATATGAACATGGACAAGAACTTTTCTTAGTCAAATGGACTGGATACTCTAGCAATGATAACACTTGGGAACCTATTGAAAATCTTGATAACTGTCCCGGCATTCTAAAAGAATTCCTCATAAGTGAAGAAGTGCAATACTGTGATAAAATAGAACAACTGAAAGAAGAACTATCATTTGGAGATCTTCTTAGTGATAAAAATCTAATAAATAGACTTGGTGAAGTACAAGAGACTGAACTATCACAATTAAGAAATACCCTTACAGTAAAATTGATCTCCATGATCACACTGCCTCAGAAATATGAAAGCTATGCCACTGAACTTGTCCAAGACACCAGGGAACTTTTACAACTGTATACTCTTACCCGGAAGAGATGCCGTCAATTAATTAAACTGAAGCAGTGGGAGGAGCATATAAATCAAGTTGATAAAGCTAAAAGGCTTGCTGTGGAAAATGATGCTGATTTGGCTGGACCACCTGAAAATTTTACTTATATCAACCAATCAATCCCTGGGACGGGAGTTGTAATCCCTGATGAGCCTCCTATTGGCTGCGAGTGTCAAGCATGTAATTGCCGTTCAAAGACATGTTGTGGCATGCAAGGAGGTCTATATGCTTATACAGTCAAAAAAAGACTAAGAGTAGCATCAGGCACCCCAATCTATGAATGTAACAAAGCATGTAAGTGTTCCTCAGAGTGTAGTAATCGTGTTGTACAACATGGGCGTAACACTAAACTCACCATTTTTCGGACGTCTAGTGGGTGCGGGTGGGGGGTTAAAACGGAGCAAAGAATACAGCAAGGTCAATTCATTTGCCAATATGTCGGCGAAGTTATTACTTTTGAGGAAGCAGAAAAAAGAGGCAGAGAGTATGACGCTAACGGCTTAACCTACCTTTTCGATCTCGACTTTAATTCAGTCGAAAACCCTTACGTCGTAGATGCGGCGAATTTAGGGAATGTTTCTCATTTCATTAACCATTCCTGTGATCCGAATCTTGGAGTTTGGGCGGTGTGGGCAGACTGCCTCGATCCTAACCTGCCTATGTTGGCGCTGTTCGCTACACGCGATATCGAAATCGGCGAAGAAATATGTTTCGATTACCTACAAAAGTGTGCAGATATTGATGAAAATGAAACTAGCAGCTCAACTGTCAGTAGGGAGAGTACGAGCGATAGTAGCGACATCCGCGTCCTACACGGATCGGACGCGGGCACGGCAGATCCACCCACAACACCAATAAAGTCGAGATTCGAAATCCAGCAAGAAAATATGGCGAATCTGAGAAACCGCACAGAATGCAAGTGTGGAACAGCTAAGTGTCGGAAGTATCTGTTCTGAGATCAGAGTACATAGCTAAATGTGTAAAATAGCGCATCGAAATAAATAATGTCCTCTAGCAAAGTCTACCAAACCCTCATAGTGTTCCTAAAAAGCAGCGTGTTACTAGCGGAGTTTAAGCAATAATGCTAATTGCAGTTGAGACTTATTTCTCGTGCTGAGGATCATCTTTAACATTACTCCTAACAGTATCTGGCTATTGTACCTAATTGTGTGTAACACAACCTACTACAGTATCATTAGTTATATCTAAGAACAATAATTTAGATTTTCGTACATATTGTTAAATAACTACGTCTTGACCTAAAACTGAATTGAATCTCAGACATAAATTTGCAGGATTCAAAACAATAATCAACATAATGAAATACACATAAATTGATTTCTGTACATATTGTTACATATTCTAACACACTACATTACATTTCTCTTTTCTGAAATAAGTTATTATATTTTTAAAATGCCAATATGCCTTTCTGATGGACTTTTCATCATCAACATTTTCATGTTAGTAGATTATATTTGTTGAAATACACATCACAGCTTCAAGAGCTATATGGTATGGTAATGTATTGTGCAATTATCTTGATTCAATTGATGTTTATTAAAGTTTATTGTTGTATGTACTCATGCAAGTATAAGTATTGAAAAATGTACTACTGTGTCTAAGTACTGTAAAAGTATACTAAGTTTATATAGATTTATTGTAAGATGTCAAGTTATACTGCAACTGATATAATGTTATATTGATTTATAAAGCATATTATTATTTTAGATTGCAATTTTTTTCGTAATAAAGTATAGACTACTGACAAACCAAATCTTTTTATCACTATAGTATAGAACAAACTAGCTTCCCGCTGTCTGTCTGTCCCTATGTATGCTTAGATCTTTAAAACTACGCAATGGATTTTGATGCTGTTTTTTTAATAGATTTAATATATAGAGTGATTCAAGAGGAAAGTTTATATGTATAATACGTGAATAATAATAATAGAGAACCACTGATAGTTTTAGAGGTCGTAAATAAACACATTTATGTACGCTTACATTGCAAACGCTTGCTAAACCCTACGAGATAGATCAAAATGATGTACTCCTTGATATGTCTATCTCAACCTAAAATAAACATTTTTATCCTCTACGAGATATAATGACTTATTAATGCAGCATTAAGCCTGTTAAGTTCCTCAAACATACTAGGGGCGTAAAAATCACTAACGCATTTAATATGTTAATAGAAATCGGGTTCGCTAATATTTTACCTGGGAGAAGGTATTTCTTAGTACAGGGGAAAATCATAAAGCAAAACTCTGTAAGGTAGTGGCGACACGCTTTCAAATAAACTTCCCACGGCGGCGTCGCGTCGTCGCTATTTAGAAGATTTCGACCAGCCTTAACATTATTGCTGCGGCCTTACTCAGCTCCTGATAATATCTTCAGGTTACGCCAACGCGAAGATCTACAAATGCGACAACCCGAAGTGCCCTCGGCCCACCAGCTACATATCGGGTAGTTCAGGCAAAGATGACAACTTCCCCTGCCTGCGACCTGCCTGCACGGGCCGGTTCCAGCTAGTTCGCCATGTCAGCTTCGTCGACTGTCCCGGTCACGACATCCTCATGGCTACCATGTTGAACGGCGCCGCGGTTATGGACGCGGCTTTACTGCTCATTGCAGGTATGGACTAATAAGCCGAAAACTCTTCACTGATTATAGCTAGAACTCTGTTTGACTTATTATTACACGGCAAAACGACTACGCATCACGACCGCCATCTTCCTTCCTCTTCTTCTTCCACTACTCCAGGGATGTGTCCCGATGATTGATCCAATTAGGGATGTCCTATTCCCAAAACTGGTTAACAGGACCTATGAAGTTACACCCCTCGCGGCAGGTTTCCCTAAATTACGCATGCCGGGATTTACTTGCGCTTTCGAAATGCTAACAGTAAACTGATGAAAATGACAGTACATTTCCACATTGTAAGAAACACTACTTTATGCTTAGTTCTTGTTCTAAGCAGTGTGGTGAAAGGATTGTAATATAGAAAACTACTAATGACTGAATAAAGATTGCTATTGGGCTGCATTTTCACTATATCCATCAGAGGAGGCAGGCACATGCTAAGCTTAAAACAAAATCATTTTTCTTTCATCATACCTGTGTATAACCTTATAGATTAGAAGAAATGTTGCCACGGGGGGGGATACGTTGAAAAATTCTCTAAGGTTTTTATCACATCACCCAGTCACTTGTTAAGTGCACAAAATTAACTTCAGCTCATTTTCCCCAGGCAATGAGTCCTGCCCGCAGCCGCAGACCAGCGAACACTTGGCTGCCATTGAGATCATGAAACTGAAGCACATACTCATCCTTCAGAACAAGATCGACCTGGTCAAGGAAGGCCAGGCCAAAGAGCAGCATGAACAGATCGTCAAGTTTGTTCAGGGAACGGTGGCGGAAGGCGCGCCTATCGTACCTATCTCTGCCCAGCTCAAATATAATATTGAGGTTAGTTTGAACTACGTTTGTATTCCATTACAATCAGTTAGATGAAACCTAGCAGGTAAAGAAAAACTGGTAGCGCCAACAGGGGCACAACCAGACACGTATGCAATTCTAACTAAGCCAAAAATGCTATGGCAAAAGTAAGTTTTGAAAAGGCCTTTTGCCAACTATAGTCATAGTCAGTACTAATGACTACTGACTATAGTTATAACTTACTTTTGCCATAGCATTTTTGGCCTTAGTTAATAACTAATGTACCTATCTATGTCGCGCATTCCAATAGATCAGAGATGTTTATCATGCATGGAAATAGCAGTTGTGAGACAATTTATATTCTTACTAGCGGTAGCCCACGGCTTTGCTCGTCCCGCTCGGTTCCTGTTACTTACATCCGTTTTCCGTTACAATATCTACTAGTGACTTACGTCTAAACACCGGATATCGAAATTATGGACAGTGTATTATAATCGCCTTCTATTGGCTTACGGTCTTGACAGAATACCAGCGCATAGCTTCCTCACAGTAGCAAGGCATTATGCTGAGTCAAGGCCCTTTTTTGCTGCTGTAACACAGAAACACGACGCACTTCTTCAGTATGGATGTATCTATTTTCTATTTGTATCTTTCTTCTTTTAGTGTCCTTGTTTTTTACTGGTTTATGTGTGCTTATGTAGTATATAAATAAATGTCTATCTCTAAAATGTTGGTTCCAGGTGCTTTGTGAATATATAACGAAGAAGATTCCCGTGCCGCTGCGTGACTTCACCTCCCCTCCCCGTATGATCGTGATCCGTTCCTTCGACGTGAACAAGCCGGGCTGCGAGGTCGACGACCTTCGCGGCGGCGTCGCAGGCGGCTCCATCTTGCAAGGCGTGCTCACTGTCGGCATGGAAATCGAGGTCTGTTCATACAATCCCCTGCCTGTCTATTTTCTACCGAATACAAAGTCAAGAGTGAACAAATGGATTAGCTAAGCGTGCTCCACCTTAGGCTGCATTTTCACTTTCCATCAGGTGTGATGGCAGTCAAACGTTTAGCTATCAATAATAAAAAACGAAAAGAAGCTCGAAAAATTTTGTATTAGTACGACCTAGAACAAACTATGGAAAGAAAAACATTACCTTTGAAGGAGCACAACTATAATAAATTGCCTAATAGTATTAAGGAAGCTACAAGTATATTAACATTTAAAAAAATATTAAAGGAACACATCATAAAAAACATTGCTATCTTATAAGCTGTAATAATTGTCAATTCTAACTTTAAGTATTTAATATGTATCACTGTTACACCACTGGACTCAAACCAGTACACTGTGTACACACTCTCTGTAAAAATGTATTATTCTCTGTAAGTGAATTTAATATTCTTTGTGAAATAAATATCTTTAAACCGAAAAAACAACACCATCAATACAGCCATCAGTGCTTAGTAGTAACGCTGATGGCAGTGGGTTCGATAACCACTTAGAACAAGCATTTGTGTGATGAGCATAGAAGTTTGTTCTCTGTCTCTGTCATAATCATAAAATATACCTAATCAGTGTCTGTTTACAAAAATCAGCTATCTCTTCCCACTAGTACAAGCTTTGCTTAGTTTGGAGCTAGAAAGTGTTTTGAGCACATAATTTCAGCATGTTTGTACCCACTTTATAAGAAGAGGTTTATATGTACATATATACAGGATATGGGCTAAGTCCGAAACCCCGTGAGTTAGGGAAAAGTCGTGAAAGGAGTCATGCCTTCGATTTATAAGAAAACAATATCTCCATACTTTATTTATTTTACTCGAAAATTTTTACTTTTGACGAACGTTTCGAGCTTGTACGGGCTTAATTGGTTACATGTGCATCTGTTACTGATGACTGACCTCTCAGCACAGTTGGTAGTAGCCCTGCCTTCTGCGCCGTAGGTCGTGGGTCCGATCCCCAACGAGAACAAAATATTTGTGTAGCGAACACAGATGTTTGTTCTCTGTCTGGGTGTTATATAGTACATATTTTAAGTATGTATTTACAAAAAAAATGCATTCAAGTATTATATCAGCTATATGATTCCCATCATACAAGCTCGGCTTAGTTTGGGGCTAGATAGTGTTGTGTGAATTGTCCACATTATTTATTTATTTTACTAGGTCCGACCTGGCTTGGTGAGCAAGGACGCAGACGGCAAGCTGACTTGCAAGCCGATATTTTCGCGCATCGTGTCTCTGTTCGCGGAACAGAACGAGCTGCAGTACGCAGTGCCCGGCGGTCTCATCGGCGTCGGCACCAAGATCGAACCCACGCTCTGTCGCGCTGACAGACTTGTCGGACAGGTGAGTTTCATTAATTTTATAGACACTAGCGACCTAGGCGTCGATTCTAGCAACACAAATCACTCAAGCGACCGTGTTGCTGAAATCGACGCACAGCGTGTCGATTCCAGCAACACGGCTCGATTGAGTGATCGCTGAATCCACGTTCCATTTTCAAGTTTTCAAACAAAAATTGACAACTCACATCGATTTACGCGGTCACTTGAGTGATATGCGTTGCTGGAATCGACGCCCAGGACGGGCGATAGAGCGGGTCCGGTTAATGTACACTCAGTTAAAACGAATCCACTCAGTGTTTAGGGCTGTTTGTGTCCACCAATATTATTTTTTTTGATTGCCAGGTGCTCGGCGCAGTTGGAGCTTTACCCGGTATCTTCGTGAAGCTCGAAGTGTCATACTACCTGCTGAAGCGGCTGCTTGGAGTGCGCACCGAGGGCGACAAGAAAGCTGCTAAAGTGCAGAAATTGACGAGGAACGAGGTAAATTTAACTTTTGGTACACATTGAGGACTAATTTTATACGTTGCATTGCGTCGTCGCAGCGTCGCACGTCTTCTGTGTATGGCAACAATTGAGCAGATCTAAGGAACAACAGCGCATCACCCTCCCCCAGCTTGGTTTCTCCGTCCATCCTTTGATCCGTTCACGTCCGTTGAAACGTCGACGCAGCACATAATGTGGCATGTCACGAAATCATTATGAAAAACGACGCAGCGCAACGCATAAAATGACAGAATGTGCCTCGACGCAACTGGCTGGTTTTCAAGGATTCCGAACATTATTAGCGTGGAGTCCAACTATAGAGTCGCTTCTAGGTTTAATGCCATCATAAATTGTGATGCTGGCTGAACAGTGCACCTCAATCCTAAAAAAATATTTGTATTATTACTTGCCCCGCATAAATAGAAACGTCACCCCTATTCTTTCGACCGGAAAATTCACCTCACAGGTCTTCAATATACACTTTCGAATAAACATGCTTAGAAAAAAAATATTCATCCAAGTGAACACGTACCTACCGGAAACTAATTGTGCACATTGTACTTGCAGGTCCTATTGGTGAACATCGGATCTCTCAGCACCGGAGGACGAGTGATCGCCACGAAAGCTGATTTAGCCAAGATAGCTCTGACAAACCCTGTATGCACAGAGATCGGAGAAAAGGTGGCGCTCAGTAGGAGAGTTGAAAATCACTGGCGGTAAGTTTATTGGCCATGATCAGTTTAACCGGCGAAGCTTTTCTGAATAATAGTGGGAATAATCCGCACGATATATCCACTTGGGAGTGCGAATAATCGTCACTTGGTGCACTGCCCACCTAAACTTCAAGGATCAATTTACACCGCCGCGGAATGGAAGCGCCAATTTCGTCTCACGAGCTCACGACGCAGGAATTCCCCAAGTCCCACTGCAATTACAACATTTCGTTACCAAATGTTGTTTTCGTTTCGCCTATTTGTCTCTGTCTATTGTATGGAGAAAAGATGAGACGACAACTCTAACTACGTAATGTATTTTTGCCGTCTCATATTTTCTCCATACAATAGATAGAGACAAATAGGCAAAACGAAAACAACATTTGCTAACGAAATGTGGTTGCCAAACTCCGACTTTGGGTACAGGCACCGGAAAATTCTCGAGAACTCCCCGGAAAGTTCATCATGCTATACAGGGTGGTTTTTTTGAGAAGGGCGGTGATGGCCAAGTCCAAAACCACAAGTTAAGGAAAGGTCGTGAAAGTCAGAGTCATGCCCTCGATTTATAAGAAAAAAATAACTGCATATTTGTCTTTTATTTTGCCGAAGTTGTTTTCGATCCATTTTAACTTGGCCATCACCGCCCTTCTCAAAAAACCACCCTGTATAGCAAGATGAACTTTCCGGGGAATTCTCGAGAATTTTCCGGTGCCTGATGGAGAATTCCTGAGTCGTGAGGCGAAATTGGCGCTTCCATTCCGTTCAATTCCGCGGCGGTGTAAATTGAGCCCAAGGGATAGCTTTTACAATTTCAGATGGCTTCGTAGCTTCTAAGATATTTTGTGATGCGTGAGTGGGCTTCTCATTTATAAATATAGATGGCTAACAATAGTGTTTGATTTCCAGATTAATTGGCTGGGGACAAATACAAGGAGGTGAAACTATAGAGCCAGCAAAGAATTAATGTTATATTTTAACTTTTATACATTATATTGTATCTATACTATGTATTTAATAAAAAGCAATTATTAAATAATACTGACTACATTAATCAACTAACCCTTATAAAAAATAGATTCAATCCCTACCATGTTAGTTACATGTCAGAACATTATAAGCATGAAACTAAATTACAAAGCTAATCGATGAAATAATTTATTTTGATTTAATTCCATAAAATTTCAATTGTTTCTAGGCCATGTATATGAATGTGTTGATATCCTCGTCGTCTCGCCGCATGTACTTGTGCTCAATCAGCCACTCCAACTGTTCCTTTATCATTTTCTTTGATGGCAAGAACATGTTTTTTAATATTTCGATGAGCTCACTCTGTAATGGAAAAAATAGTAGTGAGAAAAATAAAATAAATAATAAAGATGGTGTATTCTTGTTTTCGAGGGAAGTTGTATTGAGTCGCAATAAGCGCCCAAAGGCGCTTGTTGAAGACCCTCGTGATTCGCAATAGCAGTACCAATGGAATCTAGTGGTCCCAAGAGCACAAGTGATTTTTGAGCTCAATGACTTACTGATTAAGGTTGATTCTTACCTGCAAAGCAGAGTTGGTGATACGTTTTCTCATCTTTAAGATTTTGATGATTGCTTCTTGAGTTCGCAATATTCGAAGTTGAACAATGGAATGATTATCTTCCAGTTGAGATCTCTCAGTGCTGAGCTGCAGTCTGCCAATCAGGTTAATCTTACCCCTACGTTGAGGCTTCGCGTTTTTGACGAGAGCAAACTCTTGATTAACCCAAAACGTCGTATTTTCGCTAAAATCTTTAGGGTTCTGCACTGCCGGCTCGTACGACAGTAACTGTCGCTTTAACTTTGGGAAAGCCACTAAGGACCAAAGAGTTCTCCTCAATTCAGGGTCAGGAAGCTCTGTCGCGAGTCGTAAATTCTCGTAGGTTACTTTATCCATCGGACGCTGATTCCATGCAAATAGAACAGCCATTTGGAAGGTGGTAACATCCAAATCAAATCTGCCAACTGCATTAGCGAAAGTTATGGTACCATTGCTCATGTGATGGTACCACTGCAATTTTCTGCCTGAATGTTTCTTTTTATAAAACTCCTCTACTTCTGGAATATAATCTTCTAACTCTAATGGAAGACTTACTGTAACTCTCTCAGATCCACGCGCCCAAGCTCCAGCATTTAGAATTTTGATATTGATAGCATCATGTCGCGTTGTCTCGCCTCTGAACTGAGTGTTGAGGTCCTCGCTAACTTTAATATCTTGGAACATGCGTGCCAACTTATTCACATAGTCAGCAGGCATGCCGACTTCTCGAAGCCACTCAACCATGTCTTCTTCTTTTTCTGAATCTGCGCTAGAGTCTAATATCAACCTTCTAGTCAAGTGAGCTTTGTGATATCTCATGAATACATCTTTGTTTTCAATGTACTTCAGAACCAACAAGACATCTTTTAGTCTAGATTCAATTTGCTCAGTGGTTAACCGCTTGCTTAGAGGTGTCTTTCGTAACAACATATCACAGTAGTTAGCAAGGAGTTCAGGGCACTTGCTTTCCGGAGCAGTGCCTTTAGTTCCTCGAAGCAGAGCAGAAGAGGGCAGTTCCAGCTTAAAGACTGTTGTATCATTCACTACGCACTTGTAAGACTTATCTCTGGCAGTTAAAAATCGAGGATCATCAATAAATGCATTTTTCACCAAAGTACTGAATCGTTTAAACAGCTCCAATAGGCGTTCCACATATTTCTCTGAATCTGATGTTATAATGTCAGCAGAGGCAACCATGTCTGCTAAACCTGCTGATACAATGTGAGCTTCCAAGTCTCTCAACACAGGAGTGACACCTTCAGGCACTCTGTCTAGAAGACGAAACATGAGCTGAAGTTTATCGGTCTCATCTGCTTTTATCAATGGTGCACTCTCAGCAAGCAGGGTGTATAGATGTTCTCCGATGAGGACTCTCTCACAGCATTGAGTGAGGGTTGCAACGCTACCACTGCCTGGTTCAAGATATCTATGAGCACGAGCTTCTTCTTCTTTGAGTCTTAAATCAGCATACTTCATGTAAGATTGCACTCCATTCACGGATAAATATTCAGTGCCTTTTAATTTGTAAAATTCCTCAGTGGCTTGCATGTAAGCAGCCTCAAAATGCTCTCTGTATATCTGCAGTTTATCAACTGAGTTTGAACTTAAATTAACTGAAAAAACAAGGTTGATTCATAAATAACAAAACTAATTCTAAGACCTTATTTACAGATACACACTGGTGTTATTTCATGTTGTTCTTACCATAGGACTCTCTCACTCCTATTACAAGTTGAGAATCAAATGATTCGCCATTTCGCTCGGCTTGGACTAGTTTCATGGCTGAATCTTGCAACCTCTGCTTGATGTCCATAAAAATGCTCTGGTTCCATGAATCAAGCATGAGTTTTCGCACCAAGCTGTCCTCATTGTTGTTATTGTTATTCTTCTTTTGTACAGCTGAGTTAGAACTACCACCTTTACTAATATTGTTGATAGAGTTCTCGAGCTGCCGGAATGGAGTTGGTAGGTAATTACACTGAGTAAAAAATTTACCCCACTCAGATATATAAGCCTTAAGGAGTGCCTGGTCCTCTCTCTGTGCAAGCACTCGTACCTGCGCCTGTTTGATGTACATCATAACATCTTGCTGCAAGGCATCTCTTAGTTTGTAAGGCCCTCTTTCATCCCACAAGCACACTGTATGTACAGCGCCAAATAGGTCTTGCCATTCGATTTGAGTTACTGTCTCCTGCTTCAGAAGCTTTAAAACTATCGGGCGCATCGAAGGCCATTTGTCTTCAAAGTTGACTTGTCCTTTATCCTGTAAAAAATCGAAATCTCGGGTCAATACCACACCGTTAGTCCTACATGATGGGACTGGAATTTCAGAGGAGCCGGCATTTTGATTATAGCACTTACCTTCAGCATTATTACTAATTTACTTGGAACAACTGAACAGTTCATTACCAACTAATCATGCTTATTTTACGTATTTTAATCAAAATGTATTTGCCATTTTGCCATCCGATGCGAACAACTTTATTTTTTTTCCTAAAACTCACTCTAGGCTTGTTGAAAAAATATCGATACATCGATATATTGATATTATTTTTTCAATATATCGATATTTTTGAGTGATATTTAATAGTTCGATATATCGATGTATCGATATAAAATTCTAAGTATCGAAAAGGTATAAAAACCGATAATTTTTTCAGACCAATAACCATTTATAAGTTTAAAGATTAAAAAATCCCAAAAATAAAATACTTTTTTTATACTAACATCTTTTAACAAATTATATTTTATGTATTTTTTGTTTTTGGTCGACTTGATTTGCTGTTTTATAGTTTGGTTTTTAAGTTGGCAACTCTGTTAGTCAATTTCAATTTCAACAGCACGAATATTCTCTGTCAAGTCAAATCATACCGATATATCGATATATCGATATTTTTTAATAAAAATATCAATATCGATATCGATATTTTCAAAAAACTTCGATACGATATATATCGATACTTTATTGCATTTCCGACATCCCTAACTCACTCATTCACTCGACTCGATCACTCGTACGATGACGACTCACTCATTCAGAATTCAGCACTCACTCAAAGTTATTTTCTTAGTTCACTCTTTTTAGGGTTCCGTAGCCAAATGGCAAAAACGGAACCCTTATAGATTCGTCATGTCTGTCTGTCTGTCTGTCTGTCTGTCCGGCCGAGTCACAGCCATTTTTCTCCGAAACCATAAGAGCTAGACTGATGAAACTTGGTGAGTAGATGTATTCTGTGAACCGCATTAAGATTTTTACACAAAAATTAAAAAAAAACTATAAATTTTGGGGGTCCCCATACTTGAAACTGAAACTCAAATTTTTTTTTTTCATCGAACCCATACGTGTGGGGTATCTATGGATAGGTCTTCAAAAATTATGTTGAGCTTACTAATATCGTTTTTTCTAAAACTATAAATTTTGGGGGTCCTCATACTTGAAACAGAAACTCAAATTTTTTTTTTTCATCGAACCCATACGTGTGGGGTATCTATGGATAGGTCTTTAAAAATGATGTTGTGGTTTCTAATATAGTTTTTTTCTAAACTGAATAGTTTGCGCGTGAGACACTTCCAAAGTGGAAAAAAGTTGGTCCTCCCCCCTCTTACTTCTAAAATAAGAGAATGATAATACTCAAAAAAATATATGTTGTACATTACTATGCAAACTTTCAACGATATTTGGTTTGAACGAGATCTAGTCAGTAGTTTTTTTTTATACGTCATAAATCGTAAACCGCAATTTACCTTTCGACGAACTACAAAAACCTTTATATTATGTTAATTGATGCTACGGAACTCTTCATGGGCGAGTCCGACTCGCACTTGGCTGCTTTTTTACATGGACCATTCTACTGGGGGGCAATTCTAGACCAGTGACTTTTTTGTCACGGTAGATATATATCACAAGAACTGTCAAATTTAAATAGACATGACATTTTCAATAGATATCGTATTCCAGCAATATCACTTTAGACATTTATCGAGCGAAGGCCGTTAAATATGTGTCGAGTGGTGAGTAGTAGTCGACATTGACATCTCTAATATACTTTGGGTGACTTTGGGCTTTTTTTTTCTTTCGGTCCTTGGAGCAGGCTAGAGTACCAAGACCATACCAACTAGTCTTACTTTTTGATAAAAAGTCAATGATGTTTACTTGTTTGTAGGGGATACAAGTTGGGAGCGAGAACGCGAATAATGCTTTCTCATAAACCTACAATAAGTGAGGAGTGATTGAATTTAGCTCGTACTTAGTAATTATTCAATGGCGCCGTTAGAAGAGCAGTCAATCAGACAGTCAACGTCTATACTTGTATCCAGGGTTCAAGCTTCGAGAGAAATATACTTTTTGCATTGAATGGCCATCTAGTTGTTAACCTTTGAATTAAAAATTCAAGTCATCAGAGTCCTTCTCTTGAGTGTAATGATCCTGACAATGACATTAACTACAACACTTCATAGACAACTGACCATAGATTAAAAACAACAAAGTTTACAGTTTTATGGTACATAACGTTCCGTGTGTTTCCGGAATTAATTATTGTAACTAACATTTTGTGCGAAAAGTCCATTGATTACTATCTAATGAAAATGAATCTATTATAAACAACAACAAGAACGCATTATAAACGCCGTTTAATAGGAAATGTGTTTATTAGAAGACAATAATAAAGTTAGTGCTATCGAACTATTCTATCGATAGAAACGGAACGTAGATAAACATGAACAACAACGGGATAGTCTGTGGAAGTTCTAAGAATGAACCTTCTTTCTGACATCTCTAAAGTAAAACGGCGCTCATATATTTACGCAATATTCCCCACGGCATGTTTATCAAAACTTTTTTTAATTTTTGATTGTACTTTCTGGGTTAAAGTTTTCTGTAATATTCCACTATCTTTCTTTATTCTTTCTTTGTAAGCTTAATTACGTTTAATCTCACTGCATTTATCTATCATCGAATTTTAATTAAAGCTCTCATCATTTTATAATAATAAGTTGATGATACACACTAGCAAACATTAAGCAAACATTTTTTTTTACGGAAGTCAAATCTTCTCCTGCATTGGCTTTTACCGGATGCAATTAAGTAAAAAAATAAAAAATGGGTGGTTCTTACGACAGGGATAGGGTGATGATGATGTTAGATTTCGTGACTCTAAGATATTTTCGAATTACAGATACGCTAGTAGTTACTATGATGACACGGTAACGTCACAGAATAGATAATAGTTAGTATCAAGCATCTTACGGCGTTTTTCGTGACTGTACTATACATACCTACCTATTATAGATTTTATGAACTAGCGGCCGCCCGCGGCAGGCTTTGCCCGCTTAGTAGTGGTCATTGCTAACATCCATCCTGTGGAATGTTTGTTTTATTTATCTACATGATTTTGTAGATCTACTGCATTTAGTTAGGTATTATGAATAAGGTAGGCAAGGCACTGAGGGCTGGTTTCCGCAAGGCTTCTAGTTGGCCCTTTTTGCGTGGTGCTTGACGCCAACGTGTTGCTCGAACTGTCACGCCGGTTTCCTCACGATGTTTTACTGGCATAGTGCACACACATTTTTCTACAGAAAAACTACTTGGTACACGACTGGATTTGAACCCACGACCTTAGGCAGATCGGACGGCGGGTCCGCTACGTCTAGACCACCAGTGCTCTCTGCCAACGAGCTTACCTGATGTTGGATTCAGAGGAGCTGGTAATCATTATAATCATATATGTAGGTAGGCGTTCTGTGGGAAAATGGGACTTCTCAGCAAATAGGTAGGTATGTACTTATAGGTACTTAGGTAGGTAACTTATCATCATCATTATTATTATTATTAAAAGCCTGTTGTGTCCCACTGCAGAGCAAAGGCCTCCCTTCCTTCTCTCCATTCATCTCTTGTTTGGGCTACTGTGGATCATCATCATTATTATAAATTGTACAGATTTGTATTTTTGTAACGAATAAACTCAAAAACTACTGGACTGATAAACTTCTTTTGCCACTATAATGCTGAATTATCCCCGAATAACATAGTTACATTATACCTAGTTCGAGCAAATGAAACCTACAGGAAATGAGTCTCTTTCACCAATAACTCTGCATTTGCAGTTCAGTAACTACTGAGTAGTTCGACTGGTGGGTGGTACAAGACAAAGGAAATGAAATATATTTATTTGCAAGAAGTATGGTACAACTATTAGATCATAGGGTATGTAAAAAAGCGGCTCACATACTTTGTCGGAGAACAATATACAAAATTCAAACAAAAAGTAGAAAATATAAGTTAAATTAAAATGAATCAGTGTGTCAGAATAATAACAATAATCAATTCAGAATAATAATTCTTAAAGAAAATAGAAAATAATTTATATGAAATCTTTAACGCAATGAAAACATTGATACAACATTGAAGATATCTTTAGTAGGTAGTTACTTCATCACGCACATCTACCTAATTATACTTCATTCACAATCTGACTTCACACACTTTTGGCAGGGTTTTAAACACACATCACAAACCCACTAAAGTCTGGTCTACCACTTTCTAGCGCTAAGTTTGACACACATCTTCAGCCCACTGAAGATTAAAGCCCACGAGGTGTCTGGCATGTGGCAGAAGTGTCCAGCCCTGAAGAATTAAAAGTTCTTCTCATTAGTGATGACTGCCCAGTTTTATTGCGTAGGAGTTGCTTAGGAGCGGTTGGTTCCCAACGCTGCTGGAGGCATTGGAGTCGTCTGTGCTGTAGGAAATGGTAAATACTCTTCAGATGATAATAATAAGACAGATCATTAATTACCGATGCTGTTGCAGCCATCGCATTTCTGTCCTATTTATTATTCCGGTGGATTTTATTTCGTAAATAGTAGCTCGCATCTCGAACTCGAAATAGCCTAGCAAGAATTATAGAACAGTAGCAAGCAGAAGCAAGCATGACATTGACCTCTTGACATTTGACAGTTGAGATGTCAGTTTTGACAGTTGAAATATAAGATTTACGCACACAAATGTAGATATACATACGTATACGCACACATAAACCATAGAAATCTGCTTCTTCTTTTTTCGTGAAAATAAGATCGGCCAAAGTAAAAGTCTAACGTAAAAGTCTAACGGTGGCTAGAATACGCATTTTAGCGCGGTTCGATATTATCTTCGACAAATTTGGTGATATGACACTGCTTTCGCGACATTTCAAATCTCTATTTCGAGCGTAAATCTCTAAAAGTCTAGAATTGGCCCCCAGATCGGCTGGCGTAACTTGGCGGGTCTGAAGCTAGCCGTTTGGTCAATCTTCCATCAGTCATTGGCCATTTACGATCGAACAGCTCACTTCAGACCCGCCAAGTTACGCTAGCCGAACTGTACGTGGACCTTGGACCAAGGCTTTTCTCATGGCTTTTCTAGAATCAGTCAACAAGTTTTTAGTTACTTTTTTGATGCAAGCTAACGTCACTATAGACATACTTTAGCGTCTTTCTACATGGACCATTCTACGCGTGGACCATGGACCAAGGCTTTTTTAATTACCTTTTTGATGCAAGCTAACGTCACTTTATACATACTTTAGCGCATGGATTTACTAGCACAAGTCTAAGAGAAAACTGCATCAAAACCCCGACAAGAAAGCTCAAATGAAGATTAGTAGATTATATTGCTCATCCAGCTAAAAAAAGTTGCTCATCTTTTCTGTGACAGTGTCACTGTCATGTCAATAGTGATATGATACTGTCATGTGAATGACTGGCCGTTTTTTTTCGGCGCTCATAGAATTACGCAATATTCACCACGGGATGTTTATCAAAACTTTTTTTTAATTTTTAATTTGAACTTTCTGGGTTAAAGTTTTCTGTAATATTCCACTATCTTTCTTCATCTTCTTTCTTTATTCTTTCTTTGTAAGCTTAGATAAGTTAAATCTTACTGCATTCATCTATCATCGATTTTATAATACTAAGTTGATGATACACACTAGCAAACATTTAGCAAACATTTTTTTTATGGAAGTCAAATCTTCTCCTGCCTTGGCTTCTAACGAATGCAACTAGAATGTAAAAAAAAAGCGGTGATTCTCACGACATGGATTAAAAGATAGTTAGTATGGGATAAGGTTCGGGATAGGGTGATGATGATGTTAGATTTCGTGAATCTAAGATATTTCCGAATTACAGATACGCTAATAGTTACTATGACACGGGATGCTTGCTACTAACTATTATCTATTCTGTGACGGTTTACAGAATAGATAATAGTTAGTTGCAAGCATCCCAAGGCGTTTTTCGTGACTGTAGATTTTATGAACTAGCGGCCGCCCGCGGCAGGCTTTGCTTGCGTAGTAGTGGTCATTGCTATGCTAACATCCATCCTGTGGAATGTTTGTTTTATTTACCTACATGATTTTGTAGATCTACTGCATTTAGTTAGGTATTATGAGTAAGGTGGGCACTGATGCCAACGAGCTTGAGCTGATGGTGGATTCAGAAGCTGAATATGTTTAAAATGATTACCAGCTCTTAGGTAGGTAGGAGTTCTGTGTGTAAAATGGGACTTCTCAGCAAATAGGTAGATAGACTTGGCTACCTACATAAAGGTACTACCTTTTCATCATCATCATCATCATTAGGCCTACCTTATTAGGTAGGTACCTATTATGAATAAGGTAGACAAGGCACTGATGCCAACGAGCTCCGGCAAATTCATCATCTACACTTGATGTGCGGGCTGGTTTCCGCAAGGCCTCTAGTGGAACCTTATTGCGTGGCGCTTGACACGAACGAGTTGCTCGAACTTTTGTAGGTTCTACAACACGCCGGTTTCCTCACGATGTTTTACTGGCACATACATTTTTCTACAGAAAAACTCATTGGTACACGACTGGATTTGAACCCACGACATAAGGATCGGAAGGCGGGTCCGCTACCACTAGACCACCAATGCTCTCTGCCAACGAGCTTACCTGATGGTGGATTCAGAGGAGCGTGTAATCATAATACTTAATCATATGTAGGTAGGCGTTCTGTGTGATAATGGGACTTCTCAGCAAATAAGTAGGTATGTACTTATAGGTAGGTAACTATAGCATCATCATTTTTCTTCTTCTTCTTCCTGCCCTTATCCCACTTTATGTGGGGTCGGCACAACATGTCATCTTCCTCCATTTCCTTTCATCATCATCATTATTATACAGATTTGTATTTTTGTAACAAATAAACTCAAAAACTACTGGACTGATAAATTTCTTTCGCCTCTTTAATGATGAATTATCCCCGAGTAACATAGTTACATTATATCTAGTTCGAGCAAATGAAACCTACAGGAAATGAGTCTCTTTCACCAATAACTCTGCATCTGTAGTTCAGTAACTACTGAGTAGTTTGACAGTTGGTACAAATGAAATGAAATGAAATATATTTATTTGCAAGAAGTATGGTACATTTATAAGATCATAGGGTATGTAAAAAAGTGGCTCACATACTTCATCGGCAACCAATATACAAAATTCAAACAAAAAGTAGAAAATATAAGTTAAATTAAAATAAATCAGTGTGAGAATAATAACAATAATCAATTCAGAATAATAATTCTTAAAGAACATATAAAACAATTTAAATGAAATCTTTAACGCTATAAAAACATTTATACAACATTGTAGATATCTTTAGTAGGTAGTTACTCCATCACACACATATATATAGCTAGTTTCTTCATTCACAATCTGACCTATCACACTTTTGGCAGGGTTATAAACACACATCACACACCCACTAAAGTCGGGTCTACCACCTTCTAGCGCTAAGTTTGACACACATCTTCAGCCCACTGAAAATGAAAGCCCACGAGGTGTCTGGCATGCAGCAGAGCAGAGGTGTCCAGCCCTGAAGAATTAAACGTTCTTCTCATTAGTGATGACTGCCCAGTTCTAACTATGCGTAGGAGTTGCCTATGAGCGGTTGATTCCCATCCCAACGCTGCTGGAGGCATTGGAGTTGTCTGTACTGTAGGAAATGGTAAATACTCTTCAGATGATAATAATAAGACAGATGATTAATTACCGATGCTGTTGCAGCCCTCGCATTTCTGTCTTATTTAGTATTCCGGTGGATTTTATTTCGTAAATATTAGCTCGGTATCTCGAAATAGCCTAGCAAGAATTATAGAACAGTAGCAAGCAGAAGCAAGCATGACATTGACCTCTTGATATTTGACAGTTTGAGATGTCAGTTTTGACAGTTGAAATATAAGATTTACGCACACAAATGTAGATATACATACGTATACGCACACATACACCATAGAAATCTGCTTCTTCTTTTTTCGTGAAAATAAGATCGGCCGTTTTTTTTCTATTTCGTTGCGTTTCACGATCTTTGTTTTGATTTGTAATAGATTCTATTAATTCAGTTAGATCTATACACATAACTTACTACCTGTTTAAATCTGGGATGTGTTCTTTCGGAGAAATTGTAGAACCTGGAAGTAGGAATGCATGGGAAGATTGGGATGAAAATATTGATGATAGTCAGTCAGAGTAAGTACTAATGCTTCATTGAGCTGGATTCTTCAAAGCATTCTCTTACTCGTCGAGTGTTAAACAATTACCTAATTGAAGCCTATAATGTAAAGAGATTTGTTTGCAGCTATTTCTACTCTTTTGTATGTATCTACTAGGTACCAACTTACTTAAATTTTTTACATCTTTTACAGACTTAAATGGCAAAGAGAAATGGAAGTTTCAGAAAATATCAATACATTTATGATACTAGAAGGCAGATACTTGGCAGAAAGCGTAAAAATGCAACTGAAACTTGAGCATGTTAATTCCGTTG
Organism: Thera britannica; assembly: GCA_939531255.2. Taxonomy (NCBI): domain Eukaryota; kingdom Metazoa; phylum Arthropoda; class Insecta; order Lepidoptera; family Geometridae; genus Thera; species Thera britannica. Next base: position 22,141,635 of record OW618034.2, read on the forward strand.
CAAAAGTGAATTTGAAACTGTACAAATCAGCAGATTCTAATTGCTATATTTGCATTTTAAAAGACTACAATTTACTTATGAGCAGTGAAATAGTGGAACTGATAAAGCCCTTAATAACTTCAAGCAGAGATGTTGTAGCAATATTAACTAAACCTTTAGTTGAATACCAAGTATCAGAGCTTTTAGTCAAGGAATATGTTATCCGCAGTCTATCAACAAGCAAACCTGTCTCAAAATCTCTAGGAATCCATTTTCCAAGGCTGGAACAACCTAATATCATTTCTGGAGCATCTGCTGGAGGTAATATTATACCTACCTATTTAAATACAAAGGTTTTATTGATGTTTGGTTGTTGTGACAATCAAATAATGGTTACTACTTCATATAGTCTAGTTTTATTTCAACATTACCCAAATGAGGCCATATAAGAACGCTGGATTATAATGTTATTCGTTCATAATAGAATTAACAAACTATACTGACATATACTGTCATATACTGACTGGCCTCTCAGCTCAGTTGGTAGTAACTCTGCCTTCTGAGCCGTAGGTCGTGGGTTCGATCCCCACCGAGAACAAATATTTGTGTGGTGAACACAGATGTTTGTTCTCTGTCTGGGTGTTATATTGTATTCAATGTATTTACAAAAAAAATGTATGTAAGTATTATATCAGCTATCTGGTTCCCATAACACAAGCTCTGCTTAATTTGGGGCTAGATAGTGTTGTGTGAATTGTTCAAAGATATTTATTTTATTTATATTCAAATAGAGAAACATGCATAAAATCATGTCAGATCATAAATAAATTGCACTTTCTTTTCAGTTATATGCCTAAGGGAGAACCTTAGTTTATCTGGAGTAGCTGTTGTCTGCTATATTGAACACCCTGAAGAGTACCAATTAACCGAGCTTCAAGAGCTGTTAGAAAAGTTGAATGTGGTGCAACTTGATTCAAAACCAAACAGCATTCTGAAAACTAATCTATATATTTGATGGAAGCTAAATAAATTGAAATGATTATTACATGCTATTTTAATTACATATTATTATTTTGATAGCTACAGCTGTAGCAGGAAGTTATTTTTAGTAATTTCTTCAAAAAATATAATAAGTATACATTATTATTATGTATACTAGCTGACCTGTGCCCAAATCCTTGAAAAGAAACAACAGAAGTACTTATTTTCATTGGTAATTAGAGAGAAAGAATAAGATAAAATGAGTCTTAAAATATTTATTTAACATCAAAATGATTACAATGATGAATGTAAAACATTAATAAAATACATCTATTATTATAACATGAATTTATACAATTAAGCACAGCCTATTGAATCGCAGACCAGGTAAAACTTAGACAAGTTCCATTTATTTTGTATGCTGTACAGCACTTTAAAAACACATATTTTTGTAAAAGCATAAATAGGTACCTACATAGGTGCAACTCGATAAAATTAATTAATTGTTTGATTTACAATGGAAGCCAAATAGTATGCACACAATTATCTAAAAACATGCAACAGCGTTATCAGTAAATTGTAGAGGTGAGGGTGAATTAATCCACTGGTCCATTGATTTAAACCTGTTGGAACATCGAAGTAACTAAAAATAATTATTGACACCGCAACAATTGACTAAAAGTGCGCGCAAGATGAACGAAGAAAACATGAAACAAAATTAAATAAACTAGAATAAATAATCATCAAAAAAAAACATGAACTTCGACTAAACGCAATGCAAGTTCCATTTCCCCATTCATGTTTATGATCGGAAGATAGTATTATCTGTCCGTCTTTTTTCATGTTTTACGCCATCAGTCACGCGCAGTTAACTTGCGCGCACGCTATCGTAACGACCGAATCGATTGTTCTTAGGTTAACTAACCTGCCTGGAGACCATCTCAGAGTAACGCTATCTGAGATGTGGTAAGAAGCATATCTGGGCATCCGTTAATCAAATAGTTAACTTCGCTAATCGTTAATACGTTGTAAAAAAAATTTGCTTTGTTAAACGTTACATTTCGGAAGAACTATCGCAAGTCCGTTACTAGGATAGGATGTAGGTACCTATAAAAACAATTGGTGCAGTCCACACTTATTTTTAATTTTTGAATGTGATATTACCCAAAATTACTTTTACACTGAGTTGGACCTTAGGGATTTGGCGTAAAGCTGGAAAATGAATTTTAATTAAATTAGCTAAATAAACTAGTTGAAAATGTAAATGAATATGCCTAATGTTCAAGGTAATAACGATTTTTTATTGTGATTAGCCCCAATCCGCTCGAAATTATGTAAGTAGGTAGGTGTTTATTTCCTTAATCAAAAAATCCATTTCTTAGCTAAAATGTCACTTCCGTTTTTATTAAAACATTGTGAATAAGAATTGGAGGTCAAGGAGGTTGCCCTCAAAAGAAATACCTGGAGAAAAATGCATACATTACGCCGACAAAAGCCTTGCTTTTAAATTAGAATTGATAAAATAGCACTATTTGGCTATTTATCAATTCTAACAGTAAGCAGGCACTTCAATAATCTGATATTTATACTTATATTTTTTTTATTTTAAGATAATAATTATACCACAAACCTAAATAACAGTGTACATATAGGTTGTATTAATCTTAGGTACAGTTAATCTATCGAGCAGGTAGATAATAAGTTATTCAATAATAAAATATCACAATTTTAACAATATTTAGAAAAAAATAATCAATTTTTTTAACTGAAAAATAAACAGAATTTACGAAAACAAAAACATGAAGTATATACTTATGATACTAATTAATAACAATGACTTAAAAATACTTTAATATGAATTAAAAATAAGTCCAGATCCTTCTTATCTTAAATGTGCTTCGACTGAAATGCATTGAATTTGCAATAAGTAATTGTATTTTGATATGGTAATACTCGCATTGTATTTTGGGAGGTTTTAGTGTAATGGTTTACTGGTTTGGTCACGCACGTGTCAGGACTACGCACAGGAATCTGAGCGAATTTTAAGTAATCTTAAATTTACTAAATATGTAAGTAAGCCAATTATTTTGTAAATTTTACAAATGCCTTCTCTTCACTTTAATATTGTGCAAGTGACCAAGCAGAAAATAATTAGGACCACACCGTTGATTATTTCGATTAGTTAGAGCATCAATTGGTGAACCTTATTGCCGCCACTCACGGGGCTCCGGCCACAACCACAAAACGCCGCCACTACCAACGCCGTACATTTTATATAGACTCGCTGCTCACGGTTGTCACCGGTACCCGCCACACGCTAAAAATCGTCGCTATTTAAAATGTATGAAAACTTTAGGAAATATGCGTTTTGTGGTTGTGACAGTAGGCCCGTTTGTGGGAACACTTTAACTGCTTGTACTGCTTGTACTGACATAAATCTACGCGAGACGAAACACACATTATGTTTGTGTTTGGAATCCCAAATGGCAAATGACTAAAACTGCTTGGTGCCCGGCCCGGTGAGACAGACAAAACTATCTTGAGGAATGGGAAAAACACTAAGGCATCCTTGATACAGGTGGTATTGTAGGAATTCAGCCAAACAGAAAATGCTTTTTATTAGGAAACTGTTCCAGATCGATCGATCTAGTGTCTCGAAGATAGTTTACTCTGTTCTACAATCGATGACTAATAAAAGAACTCGGGGTTTGCAGAGCATTACAGGCTGAACAATAATAATTTTGGGCCATCTTATCAAAAATATTGCCAAATATTTTTTTAGGTTTACAAATATTACACGACAGAGCTTTACATTACATTAACTTATAAGTAGATACTATTAATAGCTAAGTTAAGAAAGGCATTACTAGCCCATATACAGCAGAGTATCGATTATGTCACATCTTTCTATTATTACTCTAAAAACTATAAAATTAAAATTAGGTTGAAGTTGGTATTAAATTACATTATTATAGAAAATCACAGTACAAGATTATGTTACACGACGTTAAAAATCACCTTTACTTACATTAAATTAACATGTAAGGTGAGAGTACAAAAATTATCACTGTATGGAAATGGATCTCATTGAATACTGCCGCACGTTACCAATAAACCCTTGAAGAGTCCAGTTAACGTCAGAAGTACATTAATAATTTTGAATCAATACCTACATATTTTCTTGGGGTTTAGCACAGGCAACTTCGGTTCGCAAAAAGTTATGGTTCAAGGCAGATCTTCAAATAAAGTTCAAAGGTGAGCAATCGAAAAAAACATGACTAAAATTAAATCTCTCGTACTTTTGACGCTGACTGTAACTTATTTTTCTGGACCCCACGAAAACGGTCCGATTTTTTCTGTCAAACCATTTACTGTTAACGAGCCGCGCGGACTTATATATTTCTGTGAGGTATTTTTTTAATAACCATCATTTTTTTATTTAGGTTTATTTTATCACTGTTTTAATATACGCACACAAATTACCTAAATAGGTAGTTGCATGCAGGTTCCTTTGGCGTAACAGACAAAACCCGTATGAGATAATAGAAAATACAATATATTAGTTTTTATTTCTACTTTTTTTAAGGTATTTCTATAGCTAGCTGAAAAAATAGTGTTGAGTAGGATATGTACATCACAAATAGCTGTGCAGATTCGTTCAAAATTATGTTTTTTTATCTTTATGACTTGTTACTTATTAAAAGTAAATTGAAACAGCTAGAAATACATTTGCTGTAAAAACGTATTTTGTCAGTTACGTTAATTGAACTTACAGCTGGCTTTAAAGAGGTTTTCTATTTGCATTGACTTATAAATTTTGGATCATTAAAAAAGCTGTATGATTTAAAAATCACATAAGATCGACTTTTGTGAATATTGAAGAAAGAAACAATATTGTAAATTCATCTTTCTATTTAAATAGTAAAACATTTTATTTTTATTATATCCACAGATAAAATTAACACAAAACATGTAAACTAGCGTTTCCTATGCATATTCAAATTGTTTTATTTTTATTTTATTTTAATCAAATATGTGTAAATAAAAGCTATTTGTTTTTTTTTATTATGATATCGTATAATCTACTTAAATTAATTCTTATCTTAATTATGGCATAATAAAAATAATAGACCCTAATATTCTTGCTATAGTTGCCATGTAAAGCTTTTAAATGACTAACACTACACTTTTAACCATACATATAAAAATAATTTGTCTTAGACAATGCAGTTTTATAAGAGACATCGTTTCTTTTAAAATATAACTTTGGAGGTACATAGAACAGCCTTTCGTTTTGTTTTTGACATCTGTGTGTTTACCTTAACTACTGTATGTCTTTGAGTCCACCATTGTTTTGGCCTGATCTAACATTGTCCAGGATTTTATTCACGAATTCGGAAGTTTTACCCGCTATTTTGACCTCTGAAAAAAATAAATATTATGATTATGCGTTGTGAAAAATGCGTACACAATTACATGAAATATACCATTATAATGGTAGCGATTTTATAATTTAATTTACTAAGAAAGAAAAAAAGCAGCCAAGTGCGAGTCGGACTCGCCCATGAAGGGTTCCGTAGAATCAATTAACATAATATACAGAAAATAAACAGGAAACAGGTTCTTGTAGTTCGTCGAAAGGTATTAAATTGCGGTTTACGATTTATGACGTATAAAAAAAAAACTACTGGCTAGATCTCGTTCAAACCAAATATCGTTGAAAGTTTGCATAGTATTGTACAACATATATTTTTTTTAGTTTTATCATTCCCTTATTTTAGAAGTTAGAGGGGGGGGGACCAACTTTTTTCAACTTTGGAAGTGTCTCTCGCGCAAACTATTCAGTTTAGAAAAAAACGATATTAGAAACCTCAACATCATTTTTGAAGACCTATTCATAAATACCCCACACGTATGGGTTCGACGAAAAAAATTTTTTTGAGTTGCAGTTTGAAGTACGGGGACCCCCAAAATTTATAGTTTTTTTTCTATTTTTGTGTAAAAATCTTAATGCGGTTTACAGAATACATCTACTCGCCAAGTTTCATCAGTGTAGCTCTTATGGTTTCGGAGAAAAATGGCTGTGACACGGTCGGACAGACAGACAGACAGACAGACATGACGAATCTATAAGGGTTCCATTTTTGCCATTCGGCTACGGAACCCTAAAAAGAAAGAAAATTTATTTATTTGACATAACACAGGTACCTACACAGAATGGAACATCACTTATTAGTATGAGAGCTTTTAAATGGTGCTGGAAAAAAACATGAAAACATCGTTATTATAATAAAATCAGTCGAGTAGGTCAACTTTAATCTAAAACTTGGAACAAACTGCATCTACAACAAAATGTATGCTGGATGACGCAAGATTGAATAAAGTTTCAAACTCTTGTTTACAGAAAAATATCATATGATAAGTGTTGAATTGGTAATATCTATTTTTTTTTACTGGTATTTAAATTCAGATTATTGTACGGAAGCTACAGGGCGAGAGTTTATTTAGTTTGTCCATTGAGGGAGGTAGGTACTAGCTACCTACATATGCTACTAGGTTCAAAGATCTGTGCTGCCAGCAATTTCGTCAATTATACGTTTTAAGTAGGCTACTTAAAACATACGCTTTCAGCCAAAAATCGCGTTTTTTAATCTAAATCTAAAGCTTTCTTCTCAAAAACCGCGTCCCGTTATAAATGTAGGTTGGTATAGTTTTATACAGGAAACTCAATCAGTAATTAACTTTAAAATGGTAACACTATTTTTATGCTACTCTAATTTACAAAATAACGAATATAGCTAGATCTAACGTCAAATACGCCTTCTCAACTGTTTCCGGAGCTAAGAAGCGATAGATAGGGTGTTATTGCTTTCATAAGCAATAAAAAAAAATCTATCGATTGGAGTAACACGGTAGTCAACGGTTGGTATATTTCGATCTTTTAGAACCTGCTTTTGGAGAGTAATTTGGTACACAGGGTGTGCGCCAAATAAATTAAGCATTTTTTGTTATTCCATATGTGACAAATTAGAACAAATACAGTAAATAGAGAAATTGTGAAATACCTGTGGCTGTGTTTACTATATTCTTGACATGTGAACTCCAATCCACATTATTTTGAGAACTTGATACTCTGCTAGTCAATATTTGCTTCATTTGGGCTATTCCATTCATAAGCCGCTCTGAAAAGATTTAAAAACAAGATTAGAATTGAAAACATGTTTTTATAAATATTTAGGTAGGTACATGCATAAACAACATAATATGACTCACTATGCTCTTGTTGCAATCCATATAACTTTATTTTGTTAGCTTCATGTTGTGCTTTCTTCTTCAGCCTGCAAGCTCTAGAGGCTAGTTTGTTCTTCTCTTTTCGAGTCTTAGGTCTGATGTTAAACGGAAGCTCGCTCACTGGTATCATGTCGTTGATAACTTTACCGAGGTTGTCCAACTCTTTGCCAATGAGATGCAGCTTCCTTGGATTAGGAGTAAGGTCATTTCCATCACCTTTTCTGGCCTTTCCACTGGAATAATTACCCAGTTATTAATGGCACTTGGTTGGTAGGTTTGATTATCTTTTGAATGATTTTTATAATGACAACAAAAATAAAAATAGTTAAGTGTACCTGTGCTTTATTCCTCTGACACTGCAGCTAGGACTGAACACCGGGTCGGTCACCAGGTTCAGGATATGAGGGTCTTCAGACTTCTTTTTCAAAATCAGCCTCTGTCCCTTTGGCCCTTTAGCTTGAACATTGTACTGCCAGAAGTACCTTTCGCGTTTAGCATTCGCTCTAGCCTGCTTTGATTCTGGACTGTCATCATTGGACTCTGTCAAATATAGAAAAGTAACGAATTTCAATAATAAACAACAAACACTTCTCAAAACAGTTTTATGTTTCCACAAATTATGCTTGTTATGTTGGAAATGTTTTTGTGGGAGTTGAGGAAAAAAATGTAAACAGTTTAATTCTTAGAACAATGAGTCATATTGGAATGTAGGTAGGTAGATAATTATCATACCATCAGAAGACAAATCTTCATATCTATCGCTGTCTTCATCAGATTCAACATCTCTATCATCTTCATCTTGAGAGAATTCTCCAGTGCCAGGGCTGAGAAGACCACCAGAGAGTGATGAAATGGAACCGGCTTCTGCGAGAGAGCTGGTTGACAATAGGTGCTTGCGTGGTTCTCTGCGTTGCCAAATCTGTAAAAACAAATGCAATTTGTTATGGCTATAAGTTAAGGGAATCCTAATCACATTAAACAATTATAAAAGTCCAAACAAAAAACTATGTTAGCCCACAATATACGTAGGTATATATTTCTTGGTCCTGCCCTTATCCCACTTAATATATCAGAAAATTAGGCAGTACCTACCTGCTCTATTGAAAGATGAGTGGGTGCTGAAGATGATAGCTGTGCTGGTTGTTGTTTGACAACAGGTTGGAACGGCGGCAGCACTGTTGATGCTGGCACAGACTGGCCCAAAGCAATCTCTCCACTGTAACCATCCATGCGCAGCAGCATTTCAGGCATGTAGTTCATAGGTTGCTGGGCAAAACTTGACGAGGCAGAGCTATGCTGACTTGCAGGAGAGAAGGCGAGCTGCGCACGCCCATAGGGGCTGCAGGGGCTCTCAGCCTGCATTAAGTTGTTGGACTGTAAGGAGTTGAAGCCACGGCGCGAGCCTCCCATCACTCCTCCTATCTGCACACAGTAGCCACTCTCCTCTGGCATAAGAAGATCGTCTATGTTCAAATCATCCAACAAAGTATCCGGGTTAGCATTCAACTCTGCGAGAGTTGGGCTCAGGACTAGATCAGCTTTGTCCACTTGAAAGATGTCATCGTCGTCCATTTTGAAGGATTCCATTTTGGAAGAGCTTTCATTGTCATATGCCTTCCCGAACTGCATGGTCGACAGGTGGTCGAAGGGGCCGCCGAGTGAGTCTTGCAGGCACAGGTCCAGCTCTGCGCTGAAGTCACCGTCGCCGCGCCGCTGCGGGATAGGCACGGAGGCAGACATGCCACCCAGCTCGTAGGGCAATTCCTGTTTAATCTCTACACCTGGCTCGACTAGAAAGTCATGTGTGTAAATAGAATCCGACATTGCACGTGTTTGCGCTTGGTGACCTTGACGTATAATCGTCTTGTTGATAGAGACTGGCGCACGCGTTTTACCAGCGCCTCTATCGATTTTAATAACACAGGGAATTCCACGTGTAGCGTGTACCCTTTCCAATGTTTACTTATTTCATCACCACAAAAACACTGTTTGCAATGCGATAACTCATCGTTCGATTACATAACTTGCGAAATCACAAAACAAAAACAAGATTCTATGATCACAATCACAATGACTTTCGAAATCAAATTTTTGTCTAACAATAGATTCGTTCGTATAGTTTTGTAAGGAAAGTAGTCAATTCCTGAGCACTGAGATGAAAATGTATTAACTTACAGTCACACGACCTGATTGCATATGAAATGGCAAATAAATCAAAATTATTGCACGTAGCTCACAACAAAAACACTGCTCACGCGCGATACATCGAATCGAAGTAAACAAAGATATTACTATTATTATTCAGGAAACTCAAAGGTCACAGAACGAGATAAAATGATATGCATATCTACATAAAAGAAAGAGATAGCACGATGTTAAGTCAATTTGAATACTTTACTAGGATTTGACTAGCGGAAATGTAAAAGAGGTACAGGAGGGAGGGAGGATAATTTATGTTTACAATCGTCTATTCTAGAGTTCAAGAAAACCGGTTAATTTATTTTTGTAGAAAAACGTCACACATTTGCAGTTTAAAAAATGCCAATGTCATAAAAAATATGACAACTGACAGCAGCAGCAGAAAGATGTCGAGATGTCGTAACGTACGTAACAGCTGAACGTCAAAGTGCGGTATCAAACTATTTCAATTATTTTGAAATAAAATATTATGGGTGACGAAAACACAAATTCTAGTAAAGAATGTGATACAAATAAATATAATGTGATAATTATTGGTGCCGGTATGGCTGGACTATCCGCTGCCAATCATCTTCTCAAAAATGGTATGGAGGACTTCATTATTATTGAAGCTAGAAAACGTATTGGTGGTCGTATTATTTCAATACCGATGAAGAATCACAAAGTCGAGCTAGGCGCTAACTGGATCCATGGCGTTCTTGGTAACCCCATATTTGAAATCGCTATGGCTAATAATCTTGTTAACATTATAAACATACCCAAACCGCACAAAGTTATAGCAGCCACTGAGGATGGAAAACAAGTACCATTTGGTGTTCTGCATGAGACACATGATGCTTATGTGTGCTTTCTGAGACGATGCGAAGAGTACTTCCTCTGCCAATACCTCCCACCCCCCGACATCCATAGTGTTGGGGAGCACATCAACCTAGAAGCAACAATCTACTTGGAACGACTACCAACTTCAGAGGAGAAGAAACTGAGAAGATTAATATTTGACTGTCTATTAAAAAGAGAAACATGTATATCAGGTTGCAACACCATGGATGAAATAGATCTCTTGGAATTAGGCAGCTATACAGAATTGCAAGGTGGAAATATTATAATACCCTCAGGCTACAGTTCTATTTTGGAGCCTCTTACAAAAAATATTGCTCCTGATAAGATACTGTGTAACCACCCCGTTAGTAAAATAATGTGGGAGTTGGAGAGACATAGTGGTGCTGAGTCAGAGGACCTGGGAGAGGAGTCAGAAGACTCGGATCAGACTGTGATAGAAGACATTTCAAAGACATCAGATAAACTGGTGAACCCTGGGGAAGGCACCTCACTCACTACAGCCTCACATAAACCAAAGAAAAAAACTAATAATATTGAAGTAGTTTGTGATAATGGAAAAACTTTGAATGCAAACCATGTGATATGTACTATTCCTTTAGGTGTTTTGAAAGAACAGGCCATAAACTTGTTTGAACCCTCATTGCCTCAATATAAAATGGAATCTATTGAGAGATTACTGTTTAGTGCTGTAGATAAAATATACTTAGAATATGAAAGACCATTTCTTAATCCTGATGTCACTGAGATAATGCTTCTTTGGGAAAGTTCTTCAACTCCTGAAGATATGGCAAACTCTTGGTACAAGAAGATATACTCATTTAGCAAAGTGTCGGAAACTCTGTTGCTAGGCTGGGTGTCAGGCAAGGAGGCTGAGTACATGGAGACCTTAACTATGGGGGAAGTGGCCACAACCTGTACAAAAATATTAAGAAAGTTTTTGAATGACCCTTTTGTTCCTGAACCTGTCAATTGTGTCTGGTAAGTGGTAATATGTACTTACCTCTTTCAATATACTATTCACCATGAAACAGCAAATTTTCAATGCTTTGATACTAAAACTCTTCACTTAAAAAAGCAGTGACATGCAGTTTGAAGTATCATACATACTTTGTACACATAGGTGGCTGTTTATACTAGGACCCCCTGGTAGGGGTTTCATGATAATCGATTTGTAAGCCATCTCTTACCACGTAAGCGCCGCGCACATCTGGGTGATGGTAATCAGCAGAATTGCTGTCATATTTCACAGCGTTTGAGCTGATCATCAGCATTTGAGCAGCTAGATGTGTGCAGGCCTATAGTAATATAAACAATGACATGGCTAATTTTAAGCATGACCCCTTAGTAATGCATGTGAGGCCATTAATTTTGTTTCATATATAATTTAAATTTTGGTTGTTCCAGTACAAGCTGGAAGAAGCAGCCATTCACAAGAGGATCATACACATCCATTGGCTTGGGAGCCAGTCAGAGTGATATTGAAAGCATAGCTCAGCCACTTTTTAGGAATGTTAGGGATAAAAAGGTAATTTTATGCATTTGCCATCTACATGTATTTGAATACCATCACCATTCTTATTGGAACTTATTGGATATTAGGTAGTTCTAAGATCTGAGTCTGTTAAATTTACATGCATAATAGGACAATAAATTTACTGAATAGGGAGCACTGGTGTTAACGGCCCCGCCTTCCGGTCCTAAGCTTGTGGGTTCAAATCCAGTCAGGCACCAATGAGTTTTCTGTCCGAAAATGATTATGCTAATTTCAGTACTCTCAAACAATGAAAGAAATTATCGTGAGGAAACCGACATGTCGTAGAACCTAAAAAAGTTTGATAAACATGTGTCAAACGTCACGCAAAAAGGCCCGCCATCGCCAGCGGCTAACTTGCGGTAACCAGTCCGCACACCAATGGATCTAAGAATTCACCGAATTTTATTTACAATTACTTATTGATTTTAGTCTATCCTGAAAATGAAAATGAATACGTCCATCTTTAATAATAAACCACTACAGTTCAAGTTCGCTGCTGGCCTAGTGGTAGCGGCCTTGCCTTCCGATCCTAAAGTCGTGGGTTCAAATCCAGTCGTATCCCATGAGTTTTTCTGCCCAAAAATTTGTGTACACTATGCCAGCGCCAAACGGTGAAGGAAAATATCGTGAGGAAACCGGCATGTCGTAAAACATAAAAAGTTCGAAAATATGTGTCAAGTGCACGAAAGGAGCCTCGTTGAGGCGCACTCTAAATCCTTTCACCACACTTGATTCGAAAGAATCACAATGTCACAATAAGAAGAAGAATTCAAGTTCTAATAATAATTTTATTTATATTTCAGCCTGTGCTACTGTTTGCTGGAGAGCATACACATAGTAGCTTCTACTCGACGGCACATGGAGCGTACCTCTCGGGACAAATTGCAGCCCGCCGCTTGATAGCTACTGATGAACCAGAAGAACCCATTCTAGACTACCCCGAATCAGCGGATCTTAACTCTTGGATTCAAGGAATCCAACTAGAAGGGTAAATTAAAACGGCACATGAAATAAAAGACTTTCAATACACACAAAGACTAGGTACTTTACTGTATTTATTATTATTTACTTGTATTAATTTAACATGACTAAGGCCTTGCCTTCATTTAAAAGCAAATTATTTGTTACATTAAATCCTTATTTTATTCAGATACAATTTTCTTAGACCACTTTTGCGGCTTGTAGTATGAAATTAATTTATTTTAGAAGTTCACAAATTATTGATGAATTTTATTTTGATGCTTGATCATAATATACCTATTAATGTATCTTATTAAAGATAACCATTACAGGTACTTACAATACCGGCGGCGTAACTTGGCAGGTCTAAAGTTAGCTAACTTTAATGAATTTCTTAAGTTTGGCGAATCTTCCGTCAGTCATTGGCCCACAAACGGCTTACTTCAGACCCGCCATTAACGTAACCGCAGGCTGAATTTGTAAAAGGACACCTTTTTTAAGATATTTTTCTGGTCAGAAAGTATAATTTTACAAATCTTTACCAATAATGGTAAATGCATAACATGATCAAATTATTTTAAACTTAGCTTGTAAATCTTAAATAACCAGGAGGATATTTAATAATGATGTTATTTACTATCTTCTATCTTTACATAGATGGGTAGGTACTTACCTGCTTAGGTTATTTTTGTCTTCTACCAATTTTGTTAGGTAGGTACTGTTTTTGCTGGAACTTCATCACAATTTATTTATTTATTTATGGGGCACTGAATAGAAAACTACTAAGTTTGACAGTATGTTATTTATTGCAATCTAAAATGCCCAGGTACAGTCAGTTGCATTAGCATGGTTACACTTCGTAATGTACAAAATATATTTGATTGTTGTTAGTGGTTTCTATCGTAAATTTTCTATTCACTTCTGTTTTAAACTACCAGAGGTGATAATTAATTATGAAATTTAACTGATGTAAAAACTAAATAACAAAATAATTTTGGGGAAGTGTTAACTAGTTTGTAGACTGGCAACTGTACCTACGCACAGGCTCTCTATTTCTAGCTTATAGTAACTGTTAAAATTTAAATTTTGGTTAAGTCAAAACATATAATTTTTGAACGCGCTTCTGGCTACCATTCTGAAAGTATCTGAGGAAATTTCTAATGCATGGGGATTACTGGCATGCGACTCTTTTTAATGTTTCTTACAATATTTTAGTACGTGCAGCCTAATAATAGCACATAAGACATTAAATAATAATGCTGGATTGTTATGTTGAAAAGACTTGTCTATATGCTTTTTTGCATTTTAGAGTACTAATCTACCAATGTGTAAGTATTTAAGTACGCACCTACAACGTGTAGGTATGTATGTAGTGTAGGTAAATGCATTTCCATATTATGTTGAAGATTTTCAATAGTTAGGTTGTATTATTTGATTTTCTAGTCAGTGCAATGATTTTTGTATCGCTTGAATAAATCATAAAATTTAAAATGCCTTAATTTATTTTACACATCTTATGATGATGTAGTTTTCCATGTAGTTTCTTATTACACAAATAAAAGAACACCATACCATACTTAGAGGTATCTACCTCGTAAGTATGGTATTCTCATAATTGTAAATAGGTACCTTACCTAGTATGCAATATACCTACCTTAATCTAATGTAAAAAAAACAGACATGATTGAAGTGTGTAAATATTTAATAAATTATAAAATTGTAGAAAATAGGTTAATAGAAATAAACATTGTCATAATTCAGTCACTAAGTCGGTACAGTCAGCATCTAAATTTGATGATCAGAATTTGAACTTTTTTATGATTGGCTGCTTTGTATCTTAATACTACCTATGGTAAAGTTTTAACTTTGTATTCATTGTAGCTACATATAAAAAAAAAAACATTAAGCAGCCTACTAGGTAATACCTAGGTACTTCTAAAAATTTGTCTGATGATCATACTTTAGATGCTGAATGTATCAACCTACACAAGAGTATAATAAAGAAAAGACACTAACAAATTGAACACAACGTATAGCTAGCTGCTAGATCTACATAATCAGGTCATACCTAGCGTAATTTTTGATGTTCGCGGTTTTAGCGTGTCTTGGCTTTTAACCCTACCTACTTACTACCTTACTTAGATAGATAGATAGATAGATAGAAAATACTTTATTGCTCACAAATACATAAGAACAAACAATGGTACATAAAAACTTAACAACTATTTGTAAAAACAATAGGCGGTCTTATCGCTAAGCAGCGATCTCTACCAGACAACCGTGGACTTACACAACACGCTAAAATTCGCGCAAAGATGGATTCATCGAAACCATATTACGTGATGCGCGACTCTTAGGTTCGTTTGCCGCCTTGAAGCCCAAGAATAAATACAAAAATCCCACTCCAGTGTTAGACATGTGTACCTAAAGATTTACCGTTTACCATCACCATATTCCTGCCCTTACAACAGGACTGATACCTACCAATAAATGTATCTTTAGCCCGCGTAGATAAAGAATAAAATGAAACGTTGTTGCTGCAATGTATGGTCAGCACAAAAGAAGAGCTAAAATATTTCCGTATTTAATTTCGATATTTTTTCGTCCCCCCGAAAATATGACCTAAAAGCTCCTGCTCAGATTATAAATTACAGTCTCGCTTTCATGCTGACACCAGCATGAAAGAGATAGAGACCCTCATTTTCAATCTCATTCTTTGACGACGCGGGCAATACATATTTAAGCAGGAACCTACGATGTTAGTAAGATGTAGATGCCTACAATTCCATTGTCGATTATCTGCTGGTTTTCTATCAAATCTATGGGCCGATTTTGACAGTTGTTATTGCATAGCACGGATTTTTGCAAGCAAAATTTGAGATTAGCATAATGTCAAATATCGTGTAACACACGCCAATAAACGCAACGAATCATAAAAGATGTTAAAAAAGTGTTTTGTCAAAAATAGTGTATGAGCGAGAGATAATGATTAGCGCCGCTATACTTTATTGGCGCGGGTAAATAATACCTACTTGTTATAAATGATTTAAAAACTTATTATACTAACTTATTTATGGCCAAATTAACATAAACATTTTAATGATCCAATCACAGTAGGGAGAGCACCATAAAAAGTATATACTTTGAATATACATTAGTAACTTAAATCTATAATACTAATATGTCAATGGTTAATTATTAAATATTCAACTGCTTAATTAACCAGACAAATTCACAGGTTTGTATGTTTTATTTATTGCTTAATTACCTCTCAACGTCTAATAAAATGGAATAAAATTATTTAAAAAATACGGAATGTTATTACAAAGTTGACACAAAATGGTGCAGAATGATCAAATCATTATGATTGACTTTAATAAATATAATACCTACTCGCGGCCATATTTACTAAGCCACCTGGCTATGTTGCCAGCTATTATTGTAGTTTTAAACTATTTGTTATAAATATTTTTTTTGAAAACAGCATTACATTAAAGAAGCATAATTTAAAAACGATTTTAACCAAACTTATAAAAATTACTACAGTTAGCTTCAAAGATAATAAATAATTTTGGAATGGATTTCATCAATTTATAATAAATTTTAATATTAATAAATTAATAAGAATGAGAATTTTTGATGTTGACTGTACCTACTACCTATAGGTAGTTAGGTATTAACAACACTATTTGAGAGAGCATCAGAGATACAGCAAATTATAAATGAGTGTTCTTCTCAGCACCTTTAAGATTTGAATAACATAATTTTTGATAAACTAGCGCACAACATGCAACTCAATAGTTGAATGCTTTTTATTGATAAGTGAAAGTAATTTGTTTTCTACATCATGTGATACCTCTTGCCAAACACATTTACCAATCAGTGGCACTTCTTCAAGTGGCGGTCGGAATGCAACCAGCAAGCTGAGGCAACAACCATCCGCTGCAGTATCTGCTTCCAAATTTAGTAGCCCCAACGGCCTATGCTGGCCTACATCAGCTCCAAACATTTCCACCATAAACCTTCTCAATGTAGAATGCACACTCTTTGCAGGGTTGATTTCACATGTAGGAAAATGTAAGGCTGATTTTTCACTCAGCAATACATGCAATTTATTTGTACTTCTTTTTTTTATAACAACAACCAACCTTAGTAAATCCTTTTCATGTGGAGTGGGTGCCGGCAGTATGTCCTGATGCCAAGATCCTACAGACCTACTCTGCTTGTAAAGTTGTGCTTTTTCAATAAGGTGTAAGATGTCATTCGACCTCAAGGATATCTCTTGCATGTTCAACACCCATTTAGCCTGTAAAGACTCCTTGTCTGCTTTTGCTGGTGTTTTGAGTTCCCCACCCACCACTTGTCCAGTCAAAACAAACCTGTACCACGTTCCTCCAGCAGTTTCAACAGCTAGTAATGTATTCAATTCACACTCCAGACCTGTCTCTTCTAGAACTTCTCTGACTGTTGCCTGAACAATAGTCTCCCCTTTCTCCATGCGCCCTGCGGGTAAATACCACTTTCCGGCGCAACTTTCTTTCGCCTCTTGCATCATAAGAACTTCGTTAGACTCGTTTAGAATAACACAAGCAACCACGTAGGTGACGTTGCCGCCCAGTACCGGTTTGAAATTAGAGGGAGTGGTAGGCGTTATACCTTGAGATTCCGCGACACAATTTTGATCAGCAATAGTAAAGTCACACA
Source organism: Thera britannica (assembly GCA_939531255.2). Classification (NCBI taxonomy): domain Eukaryota; kingdom Metazoa; phylum Arthropoda; class Insecta; order Lepidoptera; family Geometridae; genus Thera; species Thera britannica. Next base: position 22,159,123 of record OW618034.2, read on the forward strand.
AGTCGTGTTCGTCTCCATCTAGACCTAATCCATCCAGCAATTGAGATATATCGTGATCCACTTGATGCGACATAGTCACCTACTTTTTCTTTAGCCAAAGGCCAAATATATAATCTGATGGAATTCAAGTAGGTAGTACGTTAGAATAAATCCCAAGCGTAAGTACCTAATTTAGGTACCTAAACAGAGAACAAAAACAGATTCACTGATTTTCCTTTAACGATATAATTACATTGCAAAAGAGAAGATACGCGTAGAACGTACAAACTACAAACCACGAACGAAATGGAATGGAATGTCCATGAATGAATGGAACTTTTTTTTTGTTATTGCAGATTGCAGTGCTGTCAGTGCAAGGCTTAAATTACTATTTTTTAGTTTGGCTTCGATACAAAGTCCTTCTGGCAAGTCCTTTTTGTTAGAAATAATGACTAATGGATCGGGGCGTGCATATCCTGATTCAGGCCGTACCATAGCGGCGTGCTGAACATTGTACAGAGCCACCAACTTATCTGTGAAGTGGCCAAAAATTGAACTACAGCCGCCATGATGAAAATGTCGTTCGATTGTCAGTTGCTCTCTGTTTGCGTGTTTTCTGTTTACTTTTGGATATTAAATATTTTACGCTTTCAATCATGCCGAAAGCTATAAAAAGTGATGCCCGGAATATTATTCTGAAGGTGAAAGCATTTTTTGAAGAGGAAGCTCGCCAACAAGCTCCGATTATTCCATTTAATCAAATAACCAAACGAGTTTCTGTCGCTACAGGTGAGTGTGACCAGTCGCATCCCATAAATTTTGCCCATGAAACTTGTACCTCGACTCGAGTAGACTCTGAAAATACTTAACTTCTGTATTTACATGCATTTAATGCTTGACTCAGCTTGCATCGTCACTTCTAGTTTACCTAGTTCCTTAGTTTTTTATTTTGTCTTTCAGGTGTAAGTGAAGGTTTGGTTTTGAAAATAGTCAAAGAAGGAAAGGTAGCAGAAGAAACCGGTACTAAAGTAAGAACGCCTGGAAAATCAAGAAAACGAAGTACTGGTTTCATTGTCATCGATGACTTCGATATGGGCGTTATACGACGAAAAGTACATGAATTTTATGCAGTGAGAAAAGAGTTGCCTACAGTCGGTAAACTACTTACAGTTTTAAAAGAAGACATAAATTATCAAGGACAACGTGAGTCTCTTCGAAAACTACTTCACCAAATGGGTTTTCGCTACAAAAAGACTCAAAGTAATAGAAAGGTTCTTATGGAACGGAATGATATATCTGCATGGAGATCAAGATATCTGCAAGTAATCAGCAATAATGATAAAGCAGCAAATCCATTGCCTCTGGTGTATTTAGATGAAACATACATACACTCATCTCATACATCTGGCAAATGCTGGCAAGGTGAAGGCACGGAAGGAGTTCTGGAACCTGTATCCAAGGGACAGAGATTTATCATAGTTCATGCAGGCGGTGAAATGGGTTTTGTAGAAAATGCATTATTAGTTTTCAAATCTCAAACAAAAAGTGGTGATTACCATGACGATATGAATAATATCAATTTCAAAAAGTGGCTATTGGAAAAATTATTGCCAAACTTAAAAGAGTCATCAATTATTATCATGGACAATGCTCCTTATCATAGTATATGTATTAATAAAAGTCCAAATGTCAATACATTAAAAAAAGACATTCAAGAATGGCTTACTCAAAATGCTCTTGAATACTCTGAAGAGATGACCAAACCTCAGCTATTGGAAATAGTAAAAAGAAATAAACCACTTCCTATCTATGAAGTTGACACTATATTGGCTGAAAATGGGCACAAATGCCTACGACTGCCGCCTTATCATTGCGATCATAATGCGATTGAGTTGATATGGAGCACAATGAAGCGAAAAGTTGCCAATATCAATATTGATCATAAAAGTCAAGACATGCCTAGCTTGGTCAGTAAGGCATTTGAAGAAATCACGGTGGAAGAGTGGAAAAAGCATTGCAACCATGTCCGCAAATTACAAAATGAGTATCTTGATAAAGGTGGATATTTAGATGAACCATTCATTATAAATGTGCTGAGCGATAGTGAAACCGATAGTGATTCAGAAGATGATTACTTAACTGGCGTGTCCTCGATTACTGATCATGATTATGATGTCGGCCCTAGTACCTCAAGGTCTGTTGATCATACATATTGTAAAAATATTTAAACATACACATTATACTTAATTAATAAATTGTTAGTGTTTTATTTACATACTTACTTCAATGTCTTATAATATTAACTAGCAGTAGCCGCACGCGCTGTTTGACTCGCTTCATACAACCCGTTAGTACAGAATTTTTATAACTATACATTTTTGATCCTCATTTTATATTATAAAGGTAAGTGTCAGTTAGGTAAGTTGTCTGAAGACTAAACAGCAGATTAGATTATGTAGAAATCCCAAATTGTGGTTAACTATTCATAGAATGGCAGCCCCAGAGCGATTACAGCGACGCTCTTCAATTCACAGATAAGTTGGTGGGTCTGTAAATGTGCCTGTGCACGCCCATTTCGCACAATGCCTTTGTCATTTAAAGACTACTGCCACAGTCAGTCTGACTGGCAATGACATTTATGACATCTGACGATTTGAATAATGACAGCTGTCGGCTTAGCTCGCTGCTTTCTTCACTGCGTTCAAGCGAGCAAAAAAGGTGGTGAGACTTGCAAGAAATTCTAATTTTGGTTGATTTTAACGTCTAAACTCACCATTGCAGTCATGTCGCTAATGAAAGGACAAATGCTGGTAATGATTGTTATATTTGAAATTCTGATTTGTTTACATTTTGTGCAGTTTTGTAAGTTACGTAATTATTTTCAGATTCGCTCTGTGAGCACGTCTGCGGCGACTCCGATGATAAAACCTCCGGTTCAAGTTTTCGGCTTAGCAGGCCGGTATGCCTCAGCTCTGTATTCAGCGTCTTCAAAGAACAAAACTTTGGATACTGTAGAAAAAGAACTGTCTTCATTCCAGCTCTCCATCAAATCTGATCCAAAACTCAAGGAGTTCATCATTAACCCCACTCTCAAGCGAGCCTTGAAAGTGGATGCTCTGAAGCACGTTTCCACAAAGGTACGCTAGAACTTATTTTAATTCAATCCTCAAATAAATCTTAATCATTTCGATGTTTAAGGTAAAAAAAAAAATCCGACAAAATTGTCGAGTCAAAGAAATTATTTTAGTTTACACAATAGTTATTCAAGATTACAATCATTGAGTGTTCATGAATCTTCCTTGCTGACTAAAAATGTGGTTCTGTAATGCTTCAATACTTGTACATCTGCAGATAATTTATTCTTGTTTGTTTATTATTGACAAGTGGATAGTTCAAACCCAATATAAACCAATCAATTGTTGCATTATTTTAGAACACAAACAAATAAAAACAATTTTGCTTCCCAGATCAACCTTTCAGCTACTACTGGAAACTTGCTAGGCCTTCTTGCTGAAAATGGCCGTTTGAACAAACTGGATGCTGTCATCAATGCATTCAAGATCATGATGGCTGCTCACCGCGGAGAAGTTACATGTGAAGTTATTACTGCCAAGCCTCTGGACCAGGCTCAGAAACAGAGCTTGGAAACTGCCCTAAAGGTATGAAAATGAGGGTAGGTGCCAAATATTATTCTTATTTGGCAAAACATGTTGTTTGATCCCCACAATGAAAACAAATAGTGTCTAACATAGTGATGCATGTTGCTATGTTTTTCACAATTCAAAGATTATTGATGGCCGACCCTCAAACAAATCTGGGTCCAATAAAAAAAAAAAAAATTTACTGATCAATATTTTATTGTAGCTGTTCCATTTTGTTTCAGAAATTCCTGAAAGGAAATGAAACTCTCCAACTGTCTGCAAAAGTTGACCCCAGTCTGATTGGAGGCATGGTTGTGTCCATTGGTGACAGATATGTGGACATGAGTGTGGCCAGCAAGGTCAAGAAATACACTGAACTCATCAGCGCTGCTGTCTAAATCATGTTTGCAATGTAGATACTAGTGGAATTTAAGTTATAAACAAATCATTAATTAAAAATTGTATTGTGATTTGCCAAACATTTTCTGTATAGGTAAACATAATAATAATCCTACTTATATTATAAACATGAAAGTTTGTAAGTATGGATGGATGGATGTTTGTTACTGTTTCACACAAAAACTACTGAATGGATTTAATTGAAACTTCACAATAATATAGCTTTTACCTCAGAATAACAAATAGGCTACAATTTATAAAGATATTGTAAAGGAGAACGGGGCGTAACGGGAATAGGGTGAGCAAAGCCACAGGCAGCCTAGAAGAAATTCATGCATAGTGTATTTGTGGTACCTTTCACACATGTTTGTGTATCTGCTCCTGTTTTAACTTTGCTTTGTTTAAGCCTATTGTAATATCAATGTAAATGATCTAGGCAGGTAAGTGATTTGTTTCCAAAAATATTAATACAACAATTCAATGAAACAAAAAATTTAATGTGCACTCTGCACTTCCAAATTAAGAATATGCTTAACTATATAACAAAAATAATACTCTGACAGTATGTACTGTTAACTAAGTAATATTTCTCTAGTAATAACAAGATAAAGAATATTTGAGATCAATATACCTACATCGAGATCTTTATTATAATTGAACTTTTGTTATGCAATTAGAGTTATAAATAAAGGGCAATTTAACCCTCCGCTGGTGCTGCATCTCCTTTAAGAAGTGCATTTTCTGCCTCTAGTTCTGCAATTCGTGCCCTAGCTGACTCCAACTCATCATCCCCACCATCAGTGCCTAGATGTTTTCGAACATACTCCAGTGCATCTTCAGGCTTATCTGGCTCTTCATACAGGCTCACGAGAACTTTAGTAAGAGCATCCATCACACCTGCCCTCTCTAAATAACGACGGAACTCTTCACGTTTTGAATCGATTGGCTGGAAAAACAAGGTTGTCATTTAGAATTTATTGAGCTAAAAATATATGAGGTAAATGTAGATTTTTAGTTTTGCGGAGGAGCATGTATTAAATTAAAAGAAAGACAGTTAAATACCTTGTACGAAGACATCGCTGGGATTGATGGTAAATTACCGCAACCAAACACTGAAAAGCTGCGGCTGGTTGAATATATCAACCGGCTGTGGTGTTTTTGTTTTGGGCTCTGACGTGACTCTGGCTCTGCTCTGTCTACGAGTATAATATATTTTGTGGTCAACTTTTTATTTAAATTATATTATGAATTGAAATCACAAACCCGACAACAGACTAGCAGAACAGAAGCAGTATGTTTTGAATATTTTTTTTTCTATCAATCAATCAATTTTCTCAAACCTAGCTCAACCACAACACAAACAAGGCTCAAACTCAAACCTAGAGAAAAGGAGGTTTTTTTTTTGCTTTTTTATTTTTTATCTATGCTTGGATTCAAAGTCATTCCGCCAAGTCCTAAGTATAGATTTTTTCATTCACTCATGTTTGTTTTTTTACGTTAAGGTTGTTCGATTCCGATACAAACTGAATTTACACAACTATGGGCAAACAAAGTCTATATGTACACTGAAATAGCTGTAATAGAATTTTACAGTGGTCTTTATTGCCGGCCAGTTAAATAAAGTTGGAAAAAACTGTAGGATAACAGAAATATTAATAAAAAACCAAAAAAGTAATTTTTTCGTCATTCTTTCTAACGGGTACTCGGCATTGAATACGTGAATGAGCTTAAAACATATGTCTCAAATTAGTCGTAAAAGTCTGTTAGTTCTTTTTTTGAAGCCCCGACTGCCACGACCAACAGCTGACACTCCAACTTTATATAACTGGCCGGTAATAAGGACCAGTGTAAAAGCCTATTACAGCTATTTCAGTGTACATTAATACTTTATTCGCCCATAGTTGTGTAAATTAAGTTTGTATGGAAATCGTACCCCCTTAAAGTTGCCAATTTTTTTTGTGTGTTTGATTGATGAGATATTTATTACGATCGAGCCCTCTATTTCTTTGGCAAAAGAACGTTGTCTCTAGCGTCAGTAAAACATTTAAAAAAAGTCTTGATTCCAAAAGTTGATTTAATTTCTCGCGTTCGCGAAGCGAAGTTTTTTCGCGAATTTTGTACACGGACGTGTTATCTGGCGTCAGTGTCTCCATATACACGGTAATTACCGTAGATGCACCGTAATCTGACATAATCTACGGTCAACGGTAAACGTGCATTACCGTGTCGTAATTCTACCGTAATATGGTGATGAATAACTTTTCGCATTTATGATATTTTTTTGATTACGTGTGAAAAACCTGTGTTGATTTCATGCCCACTAAAGAAATGATTAGCAAAATGAATGCTTCTATTTACGAAAAAGAAATTGTCGTCTAAGGCCCGTATTCCGAAACAGCGCTTGATTCTGAGTCGAGCCTCAAGCATAGATTTTATGACAGTTCTCCATTGAAAAGTGTCAAAAATCTGTGCTTGAGGCTCGACTCAGACCTAAGCACTGTTTTAGAATACGGGCCTTAGATTCAGATTAAGGAACTAGTTTTTTATGTAAGTAGGTTTAAATTCATTACAAAAAATTAGAAACATGTAACAATTAATAATAAGTAGGTATTAAAAATTTTGATTGTAATTTAATTATTGCTTTTAAATTCCCTTTAAATTTGTTTTTTATCTACTTATTTACCAATTTTACCATACACTTAAACATTACACGGTAATTACGGTAAATTTTTAACTGACACACCGTAAAACACCGTATTTTCACCCTGGCAACACGGTAATCCTTTATTTTTATATGGAGACACTGTCTGGCGTGCACACACACTTCTGACACTCAGGTACGCTGTACGCTTCATACTAACCTACTGTGGGAGTGCAGCACCCCAGTTTATTTTTTAATTAGAACATTGCCAGCTGGTGATGACCGAATTGTATCATTTGTATCTAGCCGTACAAACCACGTCAAAATTTTGTTATTGCATTAGGAATCGTTTTATTTCAGTGATGTGAAGTACTAGTTCTTATCAGCAGGATAGCCACATAGTCCGCCAATCAGTTCGAAATAGTACCTACTTGTACCTGCCTAAATTTTATTTTGGAAACCTTTCTACTTCTTTTAGTGTCTTCTGAAGAAATATCAAAGTACTCCAAAAAGCCATGTCACCCTCAACGGACTGGGATGAGATTAAGAGATTAGCAGCAGACTTTCAAAAAGCTCAACTATGCTCCACAGCTCAAAGGTAACAAATTGTTGGGTCATTATCAAATTGTCTTCATCATAAAAAAACCCTCAGTTCAATTTGAAAGGTATCTTCCAACCTCTGTTATTGTGTGCCATATAGTAATTTCTCAATTTACTATTTCAGACTTTCGGAAAGGAACTGCATTGAAATAGTCACAAAGTTAATTGAGCTTAAATTGATAGATGTAATATTCACCACTGACGGGAAGGAGTATTTGACTTCCCAGCAACTAATCAAAGAGATAAAAGATGAACTGTATGTTCACGGAGGGAGAATAAACACTGTGGACTTGGCCAAAGAGCTCAATGTAGACCTCAACCAGATAAACACCAGTGTTACGGAAATAATCAAAGGCAAAGAAGTGCAACTGGTATCAGGATACCTTATCACTCATTACTATTTGGAGAAAATTGCCAGAGAAATAAATGAAAAGCTACAGCTGCAGGGTCAAATTACAGTCGGAGAATTGACATTACAGTATGACCTACCTGCAGAGCTACTGCAACATAATGTTCTTGAAAAGTATCTGGGTAAGATTATCATTGGTAAGCAGGACCCTTCTGAATCCAGGACATTTTATACTGAAGAATTCATTACCAGAACCAAGGCTAAAATTCGAGGAGCTCTGATGGGACTGCTGAAACCAACTCCAGCAGCAGTAATTATGAGCTATTGTAATGTAGCTGAGCGCTTATTTATGTCTCTATTTGACCAAGTGAATGCTCCAGGAATGTTGACCGGGCGCCAAGCGGGAGCTTCTTATGTCCCCGCATGTTACACCAAAGCCCAGAATGAATGGGTGATGAGTTTCTTCAGACAGAATAATTACTTAGAATATGATGCTCTGACGCGCCTAGGCCTGTCTGATCCAAAAGGATATGTAAAACGAGTTTTACCAAATGAAGATTTAACCTTTCTAAGCAGTTGCGTGATTGGAACACTCATTACTCAACAAGTGGAGACTGCTTTGGAGGAATGTATTGCTTCCAAAAGTTACTTAGATGTTGTGTCTCTGTTGCCCACTATACTGTCAGATGCTGACATTGAGAATGTACTTGATAGTTTATTGAAAAATTCCAAGTCAACCATACTATTTGAAAATACAGGTACCTAACCTAAGTAATGACATAATTTTGTAATATTTATATATATTAAAATAGTTGAATGTGTGAGTAGGTATGTAATAGAGATATTATGATTTTTTACAGTGTTCAGCAATCATTACATAGAGAACTTGAAACAGTTGTGCATGCCAACAGTACAGAAGAAAGCAGAAGCAGTGGTCAAGTCTGGTAAATACCAGCAGTTTTATCTAGAGAAACATCTAGCAAAAGGTGCTGACACTCAACCTGGGTTTATAGACCACAAGGCAGAGAGAAGAGAAGAACGAAGAAGAAAAGCTGCTTCAGGCAAAGCAGGTGGAGGCTCTCAAGGACGAGAAACCAAGACAAAAGCTGTAAAAAAACATCAGAGGTCTAAAGCAGCAGCCCATGATTCTGACTCTGATGAAGCTACCAGTGTGATTAAGAAGTCACAAAACCACTTAGAAATTGTTGCAACTGAGGATATAGAAACCATTATCAAACCTAATTTAGAAAATGAAGGTCTTGAAGATTTGGTATCAAGAATAGCAGAATATCTTCAAGGGTAACCAAAAATATTTTTTGGATATTAAACTCTGTGTAGGCAGGTTGAGGTTGTTACATTTTTTTATTATTTCAGAACACTCAATCAGACCGCCTTAGCTATAGCTAAAGAAGCAGCGGACAAAATTCTTCAAGATGCTGGACAAAGCAGAAAACAAACTCACTCTTCTGCCCAAGACAAGGTCAACATACTGGTGAATGACATAAAGCTGTATGAGAAAGGATTGAAGTCTTTACCATCAGAACAACAGGGCCAGTTTATCAAGTATCTCCTCAAGTCTTTAGGAGGTGACATTCTGACTGAGCTCTGTAAATATGCAGCCAATCAGTGCAATCTTTCAGTGCAAGGAGATGCATTGTCTGTTGACCAGAGAAACAAAATCCTTCATGATCTGACTGAAGAGTTTAAGAAACCTTTAGTGGCATTGAATGCTACCTTAACTGACCAGAACTTGGAGTCATTTTACCAGTCTGTTGATGAATGTCTGTCAGAATTTGGAATGATTTTAAAGAAAATTGACAAAAAGAAAGACAGGTAAAGAAGTACACTATATCTACTGAATTATGATGATGTTTCAGAAAAGTTCAAGAGTGAGGGCATTAACTTGTTTTTACTTTTTTTGGTTGAGTTCAGTTCATTTAAGGGGGTATGATTTCCATAAAAACTGAATTTACACAACTATGGGCGAATAAAGTATTTATGTACACTGAAATAGCTGCAATAGGCTTTTACAGTGGTCCTTATTACCGGCCAGTTATATAAAGTTGGAGTGTCAGCCGTTGGTCGTGGCAGTCGGGGCTTCAGAAAAAGAATGACGAAAAAATTACTTTATTGGTTTTTTATTAATATTTCTGTTATCCTACAGTTTTCTCCAACTTTATACAACTGGCCGGCAATAAAGACCACTGTAAAATTCTATTACAGCTATTTCAGTGTACATTTATACTTTGTTTGCCCATAGTTATGTAAATTCAGTTTGTATCGGAATCGAACAACCTTAACGATTTTAGCTGGTTTTTTAAATACTTTGTTATAAACATTACGCTTTGTTGCAGACTTTTGATTCAAAATCATAGAGAGAAACTTATTTCCGAATTGGAAGTTTGTGAAGATCCAGCTTTGAGTCTTCATTTAGCAGTCCTTGCAATTTTCATAGTTCTGACACAAAATATGCTACATGCTTCTGGCAGACAAATACCTATGATTATTGCATTCTTAAAAACACAACTTAAAGAGGAAGATTATGGAAAACTCCAGTTGTGTCATGGTATGCATTGTACTCTTATATTTTTCTTACACTTTTACACTTACACTTTTTGTACACTTTTGATGGATAAGCGACTTACTAACATCTATGATTTTTTATAATTTTCTTCAAACAATCAGAGAGTACCTATTTCTATGTTTCAGAACTTGTTACTAAATACTTGACTGCTTCTGAAGTTGAAAAGGTGCAGGCAGAGGAAAAGCTCAAAGATGAAGTATCAGCTTTGAAGAATATGGTCCAAGAGATTAAGAAGTATAAATGAATTAACTATTAATTATCAGATAAGTTTATTCTAAGCATATTATAAATAAAGATGCATTGTTTTATAAAATTAAATATTTTTATTTTTAAGCAAACTTTCCTCAGCAGGGTACAATTTAAACTTATTAGCAGTATGTATTTAATATTAGCGCAGATTATAAGGGTCAAAGTAAGCTAATAAAATTACAACAAATCCGTGAAATAAGAATAAAGAAGCTTGTTTATCTATGTTATGTTTAGCTATGTTTATGAGTTATCAAAAGGGCCATCTACAACAAGTATTCACAAAGGTTTTTTCAAATACTTACCTCCTTTTAATAGAAATAATAGCAAGGTTTAACTTGTTTTGAAAGAAAAAAAATGCGAAGCAGACACTTTAAACTTGTTGATATTACATTGCATGTTTCACATGTTGTAAAAGGGTAAAGTGCAGATGCTTTTTCTGAATATGCCAAGATGTTTACTAAATCCATGACTTCATCGGAAGTGTTTGTTAGTTAGAGTATTTTATTTTATGATTAGAAATAACTACTATGATGCTTTGGCTGCTTGGCGTTTTTTCACATCCCAATTATAGACTCTTGCCATATTTACTTCTGTTGTAGTACATTGATCCCTGAAATAAGAATAAGAGTATTTATCTTAAAGTTTATTTTATGATTTATATCTATTACCAATAAATGCAAGATTTAATCAATTTTGACTGGCTTCGCAGCTCAGTTGGTAATAGCTCTGCCTTCTCGAGTCGTAGATTGTGGTTTTGATCCCCACCAAGAACAAATATTTGTGTGGTGAATACAGATTTTTGTTCTCTGTCTGGGTGTTAATACAAAAATAAGTATTATATCAGCTATTTGGGTCCCATATTACAAGCTCTGCTTTATTTGGGGCTAGATAGTGTTGGGTAGACTTGTCCACAATAAATTGTTGTCTGTGCTTATTCTCACCTTAGAAAATCTAAGTCATGCTCCACACATCCTAAGTTTTTCTTAGCAGTGGCCATATTAGCAGTTAGCAATGTCTCTGCATCTTCCAAGGTATATTCCAACATAACATTTGCTCCAAGCCATAAACAAACTTTTTTGGTGGGTGGTACATTTGCCTGTTAACACAAAATTGGAGTTAGAGAGGAGTGACAAGGTGTTAAACAAGAACTATTTATTTAAGTATCACAAAGACAATTACCTTGAGGAATACTTGGTCGCTCAGTAGAAACTGGGTTTCTATATCAGCGGTCTGAACTTTCAGTTTTTCGATCATTTCTAAGGAGCGAGCCAGGTCTGGTATTTGCTGTCTCAAGCGTCTCCTTTTCGTGGCAAGGGAATACTCCATAACCTTGTATTTTCCATGTTGCTCGTCTAGACTCTTAAGAACTTTATCAACTCCTTCCGAATTCTCAGGTTGGTTCATAAACTCGTCTACATTGTCCTGAAACATAAAAGGGTCTTATTAATCATAACTTTTAAGCTTGTCGTTAAGATGCGTTAAACTGGATTTTTATAGAAGTCCGCGGATTTTCATAAAATCAAAGAAAATAGACGCAGGTGGGCAGCGGAAGCGGTCTCGAAGATCAAAATGTTAACCTATAAAAATTACTCATTGTATTAGCTTTGAACGGTTAATGAAAAGTAGGTAACTTTATGAATAGTCGTAAACAATTCTTACAACAAATACTGCTTCAGGTATCCCTGAGTAAGATTTTTGGTCTGCTCCATCTCCTTCCATTTTAATGCACTAATGTATTTTTGGTTATTGTTATTTTTACGGGCACGCATACACAGACGACAGAGCGACACAGATGGACATTCCACTATTTCCACTTCACTCCACAGGCTACAATAAAACTTGTGATGATTATATTTGTGACTGAAGCATGTGAAATAATTTATTTATTTTTAAAAATCTATGCTAGCAATGTGGTAATATTTAGGTAAAGCTATATCTAGGATAATGATAATTGATAATCTACAAATCATTGCAGGTCCATGTTTAAATCATTACATTATCATTCATTCAGGGTCATAATTTTATCTGTGGTCAGTTTGCCCATGACATTTAAGTACGTCTGTCTGTCTGTCATCCCTTCCCGTGACTATCGTTGCCGATACCCAAAATTGCGAGGAATTTCAAAGCAATTGAGATTTTTTTTCAGGACAACTACGGTATTTCTAATGATATAAGATTTTATTTATAAGCACATGCCTCTTTTCTGTAAGGGGTAGGCACAGCATACGGACTTCTATCAGAGTTTCTATTTTAAAAAGTTGTTTGTAACCAACTGACAGCTATCCTAAGTAGTTTGCTGCCCAAAGTTGCTGCCATCTTCAATTTTTTTTTTTTCACATTACCGTGGGTGCTAGGTGCTAGCGGCAAATAACTATAAAGGTGAGTGATACGCGCTGCGCATGCGTCGTAGTGTGCCAGTCGCGCACACTGCCATTCGTGCAGAGTGTCCTATTGGTACAGACAGAGAGCGGAGTGCGATTGGATAGCCAATCAGCGCTACGCACGCTCGCCCTCTATACCGCGCAGTGTTGTTATTGATACGGCAATTGCCGTAATATACGGTAATCCACGTATTTTTTTCAGAAAATACGGTATACGGCAGGCCTTTCAATGCCGTATCAAAAAATACGGCAATTGGCTTTAAGTGAAACGAAACGTTTTTTAACTAGCGCAGCGAAACGTACCACTCATAGCCGGGGAAATCCCGACACGCGACTAATTATAGAGTTCATATCACCGTATCGTGCCATCTCTTTCTCCTTAGTTTAAAAATGAATGAGACAACGTACTGAACTATTATTTAGGATTTTCTAAAGCGCCCTGTAAACGATCAAATTTGTTTGACAAATATACGTATTTGTCAAATTATTTGCCTAATGCTTAATGCTTATTTCGCTTAATGTACGAGGTGCAATGCAGCCTGTAAACAAATTAGTCAAACAAATTTGATCGTTTACAGGGCGCTTTAGTCGAACGAATAGCTCATTCGCAAGGAACTTAATAATAGAGTTCATTAGTTTTTCGAAGAAATTCCTTTATTTGTGTTTATTTTTGATTTAAATTGATAACATGAGTGATTGTGAATTTGTGAATCTGCTGAAGGACCTTCTACGCCAAAAAAAATTATATACGGTAATTTAGTATGTTTTCCCTTAAAATACGGCAAATCAGAGTGTGACATACGGCAACCCAGATTTTTACGATAACAACGCTGATACCGCGAGCCCCCCTCAGATACCTTATTTTTGACTTCTGCGCACTAACGGTCAGCGCTAGAGCTATGTGCCGCTACCTATAACCGAGGACTGGTTAATGACGAAAAGCAGTTTTGACATTAGGCATAAAACTCGTGGCTTTTGGGTACTTTACCTTATTGAGCATAGCAACCCTGCCCGTGACTGTCAACGGTCTGTCACTGTCATTGTCCTGTCAGTCGTCCACAGTCTTCGTATTTTGTGAACAAACAATCACGACGATAAACTATATAAATTTTTATTCTATTGATGCAAGTTTTTGTGAAAATTCTAAATTGTGACTTCTATAGAAACAATTTCGCATTTTCGTAAGCATTTACTAGTTGTTTTTATTCATCCCTATCAGTTTTCCTAGTATGTAACCAGATAATACAATTATCGTGTTTCATTTCAGGTGAAATCAGACGAGGTGTACGGCTACGCCCAGTTTTGTCTTGGTAACATTGTTTGATTTGTATTCATCATAGGCCTATCAGATACCGCCGTCATGGACATGATGGTATCTACGTTGCAGCAACAACGCTCAGTTACCGAGCAACTGAGACGGGAGGCGTCGATTAAGAGGATTCCTGTTTCCTCAGCTGTTGCAGACATCGTCAAGTTTATAAATGAACATGAGCAGGAAGATTGCCTACTTGTGGGCTTCTCCAGCCAAAAAGTAAATCCATTCCGTGAAAAAAGTTCCTGCACGGTCCTTTAATTTATCCTTGAGAATTCAAAATAGATCTACCTTTCAAATTATGATTATCATGTGGTGTGAAATAAAATATTTTACGTTTACTGTACTGTTCTAATGTGGTGTAACTCAATCAAGCTAAATAAAAATCTGATATTTATCATTTTGTATTTGTTTTATTTTTCTATAAATCAATCAATTCCACTCAAAAACTAACTTCTAACATGCAATTCCACAACATTCATAATTAAACTGGTATTTGGGTGAGAGTTTCCTGAGGATTAACTGAAAGTAGAAAAAGGATCTCGCTGTTGGGTCTACCCTATTCCAAGGACTAGATAGCATTCCACACTAACCAGCTATATTCAAAATGCACATGAAGGATAGACCAGATAATTGCATTATTGGTTTCAGTAGGCAGATCTTGGAAAGCAAATCCACCCTAAAAAATGTATTATTGACATACCTACTTAAAATAAATTGATACAAAAGACAAATTTCATCCGAAATGATCTAAGTGTCCATAATGTGCAGAGATGGTTAATAATACATCATTTTTATAGACTACTTTTTGAGTGCATTATAAAAAAAATCTTATGAACTACTACTACTTATATTAATTATTACAACTAGCACAGCAAATTACGTTTCTAGTAATATATTTTATGGTGGTTTTATGCACATAATCATTCTGTGATATAATAATAAGATTCTACGGAGAAAAACCAAGACATTCAATAATAATACGAGTACAACAGTAATAAAGAGATGGTTAAAAGGTACCCAATTAAACAAATACTAAGGTTGAATAAATGGAAGTGATATAGAAATGTGTGGCTATAAGTATTTGTGTAGATAATCAAGGTTTTATCTTTGCCGTTTTTACACATCTGGTGATGGAAATAGCATACATTTACAATATAAAGACCCACTAAGTACTAAGGAAGTACATTTTATAATGGCTGTAGAATAAAAGAAGGGAAACTTATATAAATATTCATAAATTGTTTGAGCAAATTGGAATTAAATGAATAAACCTTATACTAGGGGTAAAACTATATAAAAAAAAATTACCAACTATCAGTCTTTTAAATTGATGTTGATTTTTAACATTTCGGCAATTTGTCTCTCAAAAGTTTACAAAATAACAATTGAAATAGGGGTATGGGCTATGAGAATATTTTATTACATACTGTTTGGAAAAAAATCAAAAGGGATTATATATTATCTGCAGTTTAAACCATCCAGTCCTATCCTACGTACCTACTTTGTAATAAATTAATACAATAGTAGGTTTTGCAAAGGACTAAATGTGTAGGTAACTACAGTTCTATCATACCATTTCCATATCAATAAGGGTTAAATACATGTCTTACTGATTACAATGATTTCAGCTCATATTCATAAGATTAGCATTTTATGACTACCTATTATCTTATGATTAACTTATATTACTTTTAGAGTATACAATTATTAGCCGTTACCATTTCTAGGCATGCCTAAGTAGTCAATAATGAAAAAATATAATAGTATCAGCTACCAACACTACTATCAATAACTTATACAAAATAAAATGCATTTAATTTTTAAGAATAACAAAATTCTAAAGGCCTCAGTATTTTGGTGTTTGAAAATGTGTTATCCTTACTTCTCATTCTGTTTAAATTGATCGGGAAGTGGATCTTTGTAAACTTTTGAGATAACCCATCCCCTTTAATAAAAATAAACTGAGGGTTACATCAGTAAGTTCTATTGAAACCTCAAATTCTGTAGGCATTTTACACTCGCTCCTGTTTAGGCGGTGATACATCCTCTGTTCCGTTGGAAACACTTTGATGGTACAGTTTAAGGAGCTCCATGGCATCTTGGGCTTGCCGCTTCTCTAGCAGGATTCTGGAAAATATTATAAGTGCATTATGCTATGTTTCAAAGTAAGTTGGGTACATCGGTACCTGAGAAAGCTTTGAAGTTAATTTTATAATTAATGCTCTCAGTTACAGAACATTTTTAACACAGGGACTAGTTGATAAAACAAAAACCTTAGTAAGAAATAATTTACCTTCCAGATGCCTCCTTGATGTGTTCCAGAATTATTCTGTTGTCCCTGTCAGTCACAATATCAGCTAGACTGTCAGGGTCCATGTCTGACAAGAGCTCCAAGTCTTGCCCTCCGAGAAGCGAAATGTGGCAAAGATTATGCTGTAAACGTCCAACTAGATTTGCAACTTGCCCTTTGTCCCCGAAAGCCACATCGTCAGTCTGATCCAAAGACACTTGGCATTTAGGCATGTTCAGAGTCCACTTCTCATTGCCGTGGAGAATCATGAGCGACGTGTCAGGATCCAAGGTGGAAAAGTACTCTTCGTCATCTACTTCAGTGCCATCAGACTCCAACGCCACCGTCAAATTTTCCGAAGGAAGCCCCAACTTTTCCGGCACTTTCGTAAGCAAATCCTCCAACGATAGGGCCACTATTCCCTTTTTCTTGTCTCGGTTCACATCACATATTTTGTAAGGTTTGTTATCATCGTTTTCCATTGTATAGCTTGTAAAGTCGAATTGTTCTGAAATTGGTTTAAATTTTTTTGTATTTCAGTCAACTCACTCCATCCCACAACGAACTTGTAATGCTATGACGTTTATTTGAAATTGCCAGCCGAAAAAAATATTATAAGTAAGTCAAAATAAAATGTAGATTCTATTACACAAGCTTGTCGGTAAACGCAATTAATTGTTGTTTGTGTGCATGTACCTAAGTAAGTATACGATATTGTTTTAGAACGACTGGCCCGACTGCCTCTCACAGCCTTCTGAATCTGACTACAGTACAGTACAGGCAGCAGGTCTCCGCGCCGTCAGGCTAGGCGGTTGTTCTCGACTCTTGCCGAATGTCGACGTAGGTACCTATCTATTAGTTATGCAGGTACCTATGTAGCTCTGCTCTCGATAGATAGGTAGACCGACCATAACAGCTCGTGCAGCTTGCATAATTATATTGATACTTACATGATAGAATAGTAGTATCATATCCTGCTTCGATACCTGATTATTATGATATCAGCATCACGATCCGATCTTGACATAACTTCCTTTTAAGAGACAAGACCGACGTCGATGACCTTATCACTCGCACCTCACTTTAACTTTTGAGTTTTGAAAGATATAAAATCACTTTACTTGTCTATCGAAAACTATCTTGTGTGCAATTCGAAATCACAGAGATAAGCAAAAAGTTGATATTTGATACCTACTGACTCGTTTACATTAGTCAGGGAATTTCTTTATTAGGGAAACGTGTTACAAGATCAAAATATTTTTTTGCTAAACTGTGTTCGATCGGTATACACATAAGATAGTTGCTTACAATTTTCAAAAAATAAGTTCAGTGATTCTATCCTTACTTCAAAAGGTCAAAGTGAGCAAAAAAGATGCTTCACGGTTTGTATCGTCTTAATGGTACCTTGAAAGAAGGCTGTTAAGTATTATTTGAGGTACCTTGCTAAGTTTTTGACCATCTTCATTGGACAATTATATACTGAAAGGACAGAAAAATCTGAATAATACATTTACTTCGTCCAAGGACCTTTAAGGAAAAAGGAAAATGCATTAATGGCATTGGAGGGGCAGACAGGTAGCCCCCCCCAAGGGCGGTCGTAGGGTCACGTTCGGTCAGAGCACGACGAGACGGATGAAGATCAATAATAGTCTCGACGCCTTCACCTCCCCAGTTGAGATGCATTCTAATGTTTGTAGGTAAGTTCAAGTTCCTACTTTTGAAATGTTGTTAGTAAAACCTACGTGAATATTTCAACGAATAACTAAAAAATAAACAGGTGGTTCACGTTTTCTAAAAAAATATTTAAAACGTGTATAGTCGTAACCAATCAAAACGTTTTGGATGTAAAAATATCTGATAAAACAACGTAGGCAGGTACAATCAAACGGTTGTTCGGAATTCACGTGTAGCAAGGGAGCGTAGAGCCACATAGCCAATGCGTAGCCGGTGCGTAGCTGTGTAGAGGCTACGTAGCTTGCTACGCACTTTGTACAGGATAGGCGACCTACGCTAGCTTGTATTTCATTTTCCGTAAAAAAATATGTTCCGTAACAAAACTATGAATGATTACTTTTTATGTTATGTGTTCCCGATTGACGCTGCCATTAGAAAAATATTGATAATATTTATCTTGTGGCATAGCTGTACTATAATTCATACTTCATGCTAATGCGGTTCTTAGCCATGTTTAATTGAGGTCCTTGCAGCCATTTCGTTTCCAATGTTCTAAGGATATGCATAATCTCGGTTGGAAGAAAATATCTAGTAAAAAAAGTTGTTTAATTAAGTATTAGGTAGTTTATGTAATTGACTTCATAGATAACATCTGTAACTAACATGTGAATATTTTTGTTGGTTACTGTCCTTTTCATAGTATAACTACACGTTACCTATGTTACTAACACACATGTTTATGATCCGCAATAAATACAATTTAGGATTAAAAGCACAAATTATTTATTGCTTGTGAGATGAGATGGATGGGTGGGGCCTCGGTCACAGACGCGAGTAATGTGCATGCAATTTTCGATTCCGTTCCACCAGCGTTTTCAATTTATAAAATGGACTGTTCAGCTTATTATTTATGTATGATCTCGCACTCGGAACTCTCATAAATATTTCTAGGAGATCCTCAAGCCTCGACCTGAAAATTTCATATGAAACTCTGTAGAGAAAGACTGTAGGGTAAAACGGTGTAGAGAGTATTTTTAATCAGTTCCTAGCCAGCCAGTTGGTAGCAATAGGTGTACTGACAAAGCGAACTCTATTAAAAATGTATCCTAAGGTTCCTTACTGGAGTGGTGCTGCAGTATAGTCTGTATTGTTTAGGTACCTACCTACTAGTTCAAGGGGACATGTGACGCGCGCGACACCGATGAATTTATAATACCTTTGGTTATGTCCAAGCGCATCATGTTGGCAAGGTATGTATGACTTTTGAAACTATCATGGTTTTTACACTATTTTTATGAAACAACGGGATATTTACAATAAGACAAAACTCAAATTTTAATCATGGTAAATATCCCGTTGTTTCATAAAAATAAGGTATGCATGAACTGAAAACCAAATACACCTTAGTTGTGATGACATTACCACTTGTTAGCTCGTTACATGGGGTCACCATTTTTATGAGTAACCACTAGTGCTTTGGGCACGTAAACTATCAGTCACCTCACGGCTAATAGCGTTAACATTTCCTTGTAATAGCCAAGCGTTGTCCTAGCGTGACAGTAATAATGACTGTGTGTGTGTGTGGTAGGTGGTAATCTCTCTACTTTATTTTAAGGGTGCTACGCAGCAATTTAATTTCAAAAAGACTACACAACACTAGGTTACGTACGAGCGTACCAAGTCAAATACGAGGCTTCGAAGCACCGTCCAAAGTTTTTTAGTGGAGCTTACCTGAAATGTTTTATTTGGGATATAAAAATAGAAAAATGGGTGCATTTTTCCTATTGTCTTCGTGGTTTTAACACACATTACGTATATAGTTGCTGGAAAGGTGTTATCACAACACAATGCCTAATAATTTTATTAACCACATTAATGTTATTCACAAAAATATAAAAATACAAAACAATCTTATTCATCATACAAAAAATGTGTTTCTCCTCGATGGGAATCAAACTTAAAACCAACTGCGCAGAAGACAGAGGTACCAACTGAGTTGTATGGCCTGTTAGCTACGAGATTAGTCAGTTCAACCAAACAGCGAAGAAAAACCTCGTGTCGTAAGTTAGTGTACTTTTCTTAGTTAATGGTAACATTATGAACTGGGCGCGCATAACAGAACTAGCCTAATGGGACTCAGGTGTGTAGTAAGTTGGCGTTCTTGTTTTTGCTCGAGCTCATATTCCATTTATAAAAGTACTTCCAAACTGCTTCCGCTAGTATCTTCTTACCGTTTGTTGTACCGATAGTATGTATACTAATTAATTATGATAATGCTTCCAGTGTTGCGATAGCAAACCTTCTGGAAAATTAACTGTAAAATCAATCATGTTTTTTTTTTTAATAATGAAAAGATGCACAATAAAATAGTTATAATAAAGAATTTCCTTTCATTCATTCATTTGCCTATTTTTTGGGGCTAAGACCGTTTATCTAGGTGGTATTGGTTACCATGTGGGGGAGTCTACTAGAACGTAGACAACAAAGGGTCTATGTCTCTTCCTTTCCAAGTTCGAATCTGATAGGTACCTCGCTCTTTGCGTCGTAAGTAATAACTTTCTCATATATCTGGTACTGAACTTGCTACACAAGCACTTACACTTTGGTTACAAGCATGCATATCCTGAAGGTAATACCGAAAAATCTGACTTAGTTACTTGATGTATTTAGAACGGTATTTTACACACTTTTAGTACCGTTTATCTTCCAAAGCCACCATACCCCAAACTTCATAACAATCCACCGTTCTTACCTAGGGAGCATACGGTGACAAACTTTCGGCCTTGGTAGTCAAAGGCCTGAGGTTCACGGACTCTCGCTCTATAATCGTATGTGACTGGAACTATATTTTCCATGACAGTGCATTCACTTGCCCGGCTCGAGTGGGCGTGGGGTGGTCTCGGTGGTGTAATGTAAAGTTTGGTCAACAAAGTTCCCGCATCAAGGATGACAAAACAGCGAAATTGCTAATAGTCTAAGATCCCGCTATAAGACCTTCACGGAGCTGGTTATTTAATGAAACGTATTTTATATATAATTAAACATGCCAATAAATATATTCTATAAGGGTTGCCTATCAAATTTCAGTCCAGGATAATTATGATTAATTAATAATTAAAAAAAATAATATTAATTAAACTTTCCACTGGTTTGTTTATTAAACAAATTCTATACCTATCGAAAGTATAGACCCCAGTATTTTTATTCAATAAACAATACCGGTGCAAAATGCTAGTATCGATTTACCTGTTTATACCTGGCTACCCGAGAGTTGTGACCAGAAAAAAATAGGCAACCTATAACGTTTGCATATTCTATGGGGTCTATACTTTCGATTGGTAAAGAATTTGTCTAATAAACAAACCGGTGGAAAGTTAAAAAAAATCAATTTAGTTTTTTAATTATTAATTAATAATATCCTGGACTGAAATTTGATAGGCAACCCATATAGAATATATTTATTGGCATGTTTAATTAAATATAAAATACGTTTCATTAAATAACCAGCTCGGTGAAGGTCCTTCTATAGCGGGATCCTATACTATAACTAATTACTTATCTAACGACAGGGTTCATCACTCCCCTAAAATTTACTTCAAGTAATTACTTCAACATGATTGAGATACTCATCATCATCAACTTATTGCAGTCCATTGCTGGACATAGGTCTCTCCCATAGCGCGCCACTGAACCTATGGTCTTTGGCTTTTCCTATCCAGTTGCTGCCCGCAACCCTGCACAAGTCGTTGCTCTATCTAGTCTGAGGTCTTCCTACACTACGTTTGCCTAAACTGATTGAGATACTGATGGAAGTCTAATAATCTGGTGACACATTCTACCTTCCCAAAATATCTCGTAGTTTTCTCTCGTAGCACTTTCGTAGTGTCACAAAGTAATGCCACGGCGTGTCTGTCTAAACTGCCTATGTGTCCTTTTGTACTGATAAACGGCTTTCTGCCGTCAGATTTACAAGTCTCTATGTTGCAGGCCACCTGACCTTCGTGACTCGATATCCAGGTCGAGGTCGCTGTGACCCCAGGCTCCAGCTTGCTCCCACCGGTACATTAGCGACAAAGTAGTACAATTCCACCGCACAGGTCGACACACCACTTTTGTATTTACATCGGATCGCAACGAATACAATTTTTAATCATGGCGTAACAGAACCTGATTTAAATAAAATGGCTGTACGTAGGTATAGTAAAGGAATCTCTATAGCTATATAATTCGGTTGATAAAGTAGGTGTACAAATATCTACATATTCAAGAAGAATAAAACAAATTACCTTGTATTGGTTCAATAGCAGCCTCTTCTTCCGCCAAAACTTGCTGCTTCAAGGAGTCGTCGATGAGTAAAGCGCCATTGCTGGCCTTGTCCAGCCGAGAAAAACCTCCTTTTTACTTGAGCTTATGGCGGAACCGTTGGAAGAACAGCCAGAACACTCTCTACATCTGCCTCAAAAAAAACTGTACTACCTTCAGAGCATGTCCACGGAAGAAGCCTGAGGTGTAAGGAGTGAAGTTGACAGAATTGTCAACTTCACTGATGTTTTTCACACCTCCGCTACGAAACTAAAGCAGCAAAGCCGATATCCAGGCCAGTCCAGATCCCATGTAGAGTTTTCACTGCTTTTGCGATCTCTGTTTCAAAAGCTATAGGATAAAAGTAGATAAAACGTATCAAAATGATCTTAAACTAGGTCAATAGGCTTCTATAACTTGGCCGATGCAGTTGCCCCAAGAAGTTTCCAGGTCGGGCTTAGCGAAGCTATATTTCATTTTGATATTAATTTTCATGACACTGTTGTGTCTTGCACTTTGTTTATAGGATGCATTAATAGAGTATGTGCACGACCAACTCACATTATTATAATGTAATACCACCAGCTCATGCTAAGGTATTCTTCGAAAATTTATGGGCGTGAATTTTATATTCCCACCGCTCCACAATATTTTTTGGTCAGATTTTTAATGGTTTTGTCCTATTTAAGATGAGGCGTAGGTTAGGTGAGTTTTTTTATTGGAACAAGCATAGGACCCACCTGATGTTAAGTGGTAACTATTGCCTATAACGAAGGATTACCTTGTAGGGCACGTTCCTGATTTGCGTGTGCAGTGCGATGCACTGCCGTGCGTCCATCAACTTGAGGCATACAGATGTTCAGCCTCACGTGCCAGTAATTTCACCCACACCTTTCAATCCGAAATATAGCGATGTTGCCTCACGGCAGAAACAGGCATGGTGGTAGTACTTCTCCGGAGGAGCCCTTCATAAAGAGCTCTATACTACTACTAAAACTACTATTTCATTGTAATAACATTGTAAATTGTTTATGGCTGCCTAGACATATTACAACCTGTGTATTCTTGAGGCTTATCATCATCATAGGAAGGTATAAAGAAAAACAATTAACTAGTTTTTTTATTTTATTTCCAGGATATAAAACGACTACTATACTCACACAGTCTACTTACAATTAAATAACTGGACAGCATGTATGTCGCATTTAAATGCATTTAAAATGCAACAACCTTGTGCGACCGTGGAGAGACCCCGTGGTCGTTTTTTGCGACCGTTTTTAAAAAACAAGCTTTATAATATAAGTTTAAAAACTTGGGAAACCGACTTCATGGCCAAACTGCTGAACCGATGTTGTTAAAAAAATTATGGGACCAATCTGGAAGTATAAGACATTTTGATAAAAAAAAACAAATCGGTTCATAAACGACGAAGTTAGGCGATAACAAACATTAAATAAAATAAAACCTACCGAATTGAGAGTCTTCTCCTTTTGTATTTAAAGTCGGTTAAAAAGGTACCTATCTACTTAAAAAACTCGATACATAACAAAAACTTAAGAATATCATAAATATAAATAATTATAATAATGGTAAATAAACATGAGAACACAGTAAGCAATTCACAACACAGGTAAGAAAACATAACGTGATTTTAAACATAATTTATAGTTGCAAGCAAAAATAACTCCGTAAACATCAAAATTCTACAAATAAGATATAAAATGTTTAATAACAAGATGTTGCATAAAACCTTGTGTCTATCACACTTTATTGAAATCTATATTTATGTCATAAAAATTACTTCCACATTAGAGCGGCTATTATTTATAACGCTTTTATTAGCTATTCACTTCACATTACTTTGAACGATATTTGATTCAAACTTTGCACACCTGTCAAAGGTCAATGATAATGCAATAATATAAAAAAAAATGCAAAAAAAAAAAAGTTAAAAGTATAAATAGTTATAGTTTAAAAACTAAAAAAAAACGCTTTTATAACTAATTGAACGAAAAAGTTAAAAATAAAATTGTAATAATCAATTGAAAAATTTATATTATTGTACAAAAAGCGTGGGGGGCTTGATTTTGATTGTTGTTTTGTTTTTTTGTACAATAATATAAATTTTTAAATTGATTATTACAATTTGATTTTTAACTTTTTAGTTCAATTAGTTATAAAAGCGTTTTTTTTTAGTTTTTTAAACTATATATTTTTTTAATTTAAGTTCATATCTGGGCACAAATACATGCAAAATTAAATAGCCGACGAGTAAATAATAGTTGCCCCTTGAGTATCGGTACTAGGAACTTAGGTTAGTGAAGTACTTTACATTCTAAGCCTATTCCATATAAATTCCTGTCCCAGGCACTACCAGTCAGTAATCACCAGTTGCCTCTGACGACTACATCTACAATATATGCAAAAAATATCCTTCGATTTGATAGTTAATTTAAATAATATTAAGTAGATATTAAAACGCCCCCACTAATATTGAAATTCATTTTAAATTTTGCCAATGCAAAATTGGATGCTGGAAAAGTTATAGCGCTTCATATCAAATGCAAAAATGGATCAGCAACACATGTGAATGACAGATTTGATCGAGTGCCAACTATTAATGAGGGCAAACTGACCGGGCTACTATGCCTAACCATCAGACAGGTTAAAAATAGCAGTGCGCTCTCGTAATATTATTGGTATATTCTAAATCCAAGCGAATAGTAATCGTTTTCCAAAGTCCAATGTTAATATTTGCCTGGGGCAGTAAACATCGTGGTTGATTATTAAATCAAATATTACTGCTCTCAAATAGCATTTTAGAATATTAAAAAAGTTTGAGTTATGTAAGTTTGTAGATTTTAATGTCACTTACAGGGCTACGGAGTCTGACATCAAGCTAAACAAACTTCAAGCTCAGGCTACCTAAATGTCTTCGGCCTGCGGGTAGGGATAAACTTTTTGGATGCCTACATATTATACAGGGCGTCCCACGGATATATTGTAGGGAAAGCTCCTTGAATACTGTAGATAGAACATTTTACTGAATTTAAAAAACAATTTCAACTGCATTCATAGTTTTTTTTTCTCATATTGAGTACATATTTGATAAATAAATGATTAGTTTTGTACTAAAAATGATAAAATTCAGGGTCTACTTTTTATTTCTGACACTATATTATTCAGAAAAAAATAATCCTTATGATGAAGCCTTTCGATCGGTATGATAAAACTACAGGGGTATTATTTTTATCGTATAACGGCTTCGGTTCTTGCTATATTCAATGGAGAGTTTTCACCCTATTAATATGAATGCGTTTAAAATGTTTTTTAAATTCAAATAATGTTTTCTTTCAGAAAAATGTTCCATCTACAATATTCAAGGTGCTTTCCCTCCATGTGGCAGATTCGTGGGACGCCCTGTATGGTTTTCAACGATGTGCCTCTACTGGGTATAAACGTGTTCGAGTGGGTGGGAGCCCGCCAAATAATCAGCAAACTTCTCCAATGAAAGCTTACGTAACATTAATGCGCTCGCTTCGTGTGTTGTGGGCTTCACTCAGGCCAACTTTATTACCTATACGTACCAATAAATTGATACAACGTATGCCACAATTAGGAAACTACTTTGCTCTCAGTTTTCACGTCGGTAGTAACATTCTTATTTAGTCTTACACAAGCAAACATGTAAAATAGAACAGTGAAGAGGCTTTGTTTCTTACTTTCATTAAGGCACCTGAACAACCTCTTCTGTGAAACGTCTCTTCGTGTTTTATGGTAATTGCTTTTGATTGCATCCTCGAAGACTCTCGTTCACATTTGACCTTTTAAGGAATAAAATGGGCTTTCTCTAAAAGGTTCAGGAAGATACCTTTCAGATCTTAATTCATTTATGTCTTGTGTTTTTTTTTCATGATTTATAATACTCCACAAGCGACTTTGCCAGCTTCTGGCAGACAGTGTAGTTTAGCAGAATATGAAGTGGTTATGAAACCAAAAAGCCAACCTACACGTTATTGTACTATAGGTCCGTCTGCAAAGTACATTACAAATCCATTCTACCACAGTCCTCTTTCAGTTGGTTTTTATTTTAACATCATACTGAGATAGAATCTAAAATTAACTGAAGGACAATGCGGGCACGATTAGAAAGGTTTCATAATTTAGAAGAGGGTTTGTTGCCGTCTAACTTTAGCGCCTAATCAGTGTAAAGGCCTTCGTAAAGGGATCGCGGCATGTGCTCGGCTAGTAGAGACTTCAGCTTCTCCCTAGGGGAGACCGGGGTGTAGCGAGGCAGGGGGAAGGTCCTCGTCACTCCGTCACTCAGGGCGCGAGTCACGGCCGTCAGATCTGCATCCTGTATAATTAAAAACGAATTAATCACAGCATAATATAGGCTAATGGATTCAGTGACCTTTTGAAATTCTATTCGCTTTATCTACAAAGTAAATTTGAACGTTTTCCATCTTGTGGTTGAATTTTTTATCTAATACCTATATGGTTGTATAGTTTTGTGGTGTGGGTGAGGTATGATGCCTTTAATAAAGCTACTTTGGTTTCCTTATGCGTAATTCTTCATGATTGTTTGTTATTTATAAGTGTACTTTCCTTGCCATTGACCCATTCAACGTGAAAGTAAACAGACGCTTTGTTTGTGTTATTTTATACAGTCTCATTATTATTTCGCGCGTAGGTGGGAAGGTCACCTTTTCTCGTCTTTCAGTTTAGATCAACGATAGAGCTCTTTTTATTATCCGAATGATTCGAATAACAAGGTCATTTCAAATGTAGGCGTAGGTGTATAATATTTCAGAATCTCTCTCGGTATTTTTTTTATTTTTGAACCCAAATATTTGTATAATGAACACCAAGTCAAAAATGTTGATGAACGCCGTGTTTTTAAGTAGCGTTGCAAATGTTTCTTTCATTTATTTTGTCAGCTCGTTGACAGTTTTGCTTCAACATAGTATCGTAAAAAAACGAAAAGTGTGTTTGCATCGTTCCAAAAACACAGTGTGTGGGATAATCTTGTGTAACCGTCGCTCTGAGCTAAAGAATGAAGGTAGAGTTCCACTTGTGCGGACCTGTGTGTTGCCACGTCGACTGTCCCTCTCATTTAATATAGAGCAGACTGAGACGGAGATATAATGCGTTGTCCCACGCGGTCTGCACTACTGTAACAAAATCTATGGGACCTCCTATAGGCTTCTGACGCGTCGCAACACACCTTTCTGCAGTGGAAACCTGGCTCACCAAATCACTGATATCCGTTCGCCCATCCGTCTATCAGATAAATATTGCCGTGGAACCCTTGCTGTCGGCAAGTTCGAACATTGGCGAGTCATCTTTAAAACAATAGCACGTCGTAACTTACAACTCGTCTTTGGCCACTTTCTTTACTTCGCAACTCCCTGGTAGATACAAAGTGCTTGTTCGAAAATAATACTCTGAAATTAAGCCCTGTCACGTTCTACTTACGGCGCTCTTGGTGTATTTCTCGAGGCTTCGCAGGGCCTGTTCGAAGTAGTCCTCTCCATAGGCACCTTTCTGTTCGTCGCTGAGTCGCTTCCACATGTCACGAGCTTGTTCTAGAAGCTTGTCCTCGGACAACCAAGCGCTACCAGTCGTGTATTCGCCAGCCGCTACGACAACCTGACAAAGAAATTATTAAATAAATTTTTCTACAATTTAATTTTTATTGCTTGACGTTATGTATAGATAAGATGGTAAGTGCAACTAAAAGTACCTGGATACAGGGTGTAAAATACACATGACGGAAACGTAAACGTAACGTAACGTAACTTGACCACCGTCAAAAGCACAATACTAGTGACTATTTTTAAAAAGGAATTGATTTTTTTTTTTGGTAGGGGAGTAGCAAAACCAGAGCGTGTGGCTAGTATTTTATTTACTGACGTATAAAAGAAAGAGGTTATAGATACGGTGGTATTTTATTTTATGTTTTTAAGTTCATAGCATGACTTCCTCGTTTATAAATCGATTTGATTTTTTATCTGAAAGGGTCCAAATTGGTCCCATATACATTTTATCTAAATCGGTTGTTCACTTGTTATTACCCTACAATCAAACCCACGGCAGGTTCCTTGATTATGGGGATGCATGCGCCATTGATACCTATGTATCTAATAATGGACTCAATTGAAGCTGAAGGAACATTATGTTGATCGTCTGCGTAGTTTCATTAAAGTAACGAGAAGGGGACGGAAAACTGCTTATTAACCTCTGGAAACCCACCCGAGAGCCTCCCCATAAAACAGGAACAATAGGGGTAATCTATTGTCTCTGAAATCCCGGTTCAAACAAATTGGAAACAAGTGAGTCGTGTTCAATTTACTCTTATAGGCATTATTGCATTGCACGTCACATTCAGGGTCTAGTCAACTTCTGTTTTCATGTTTTCCACTAAAAGTGTCAGAGATCTTATACAGGGGATTAGTTTTTTGTCATTTTGGGAAGTCGTATAGCTTCTCCATTTTAATAACGGTGGTATTTATACAAAACTACTTGAGGTCTTAGCACAAAGTGTGACCAGTTGGAATGAAACTGTGATATTATATTATGTGATATCCTGATTTGAACGAAAATGTTTCTGATGGTTTGAAGAAAAGCGCCTCCATTTTCTTCGAAGCTAATGGACGGCCGACATGTTTATTGACTGACTTGACTAAAAACTATTTTCTTCTTCTTCTTTTATTTTATTTATGCAATACAATGCTTGACATTGGCAGAATTGGCCGAATGGACAGTTGCCATTAATTAAGAAGAACAAGATTTTACTAATGAACATCATTTGTTTTACCCACGGCAATAATAACTGCAGTTGTTGCCTACAGTAACTGTAGCTCTGTTAAAATGCAGTATTTTGAGTTCTTTTACT
This sequence comes from Thera britannica, assembly GCA_939531255.2. Taxonomy (NCBI): domain Eukaryota; kingdom Metazoa; phylum Arthropoda; class Insecta; order Lepidoptera; family Geometridae; genus Thera; species Thera britannica. Next base: position 22,188,425 of record OW618034.2, read on the forward strand.
GGAGTTTTTCCATTTTCAGTGAGAATATGCAATTTTCAAGCGTTTACACATTTTGAAAGGAATCCTTGAGATTCAACTAAAATTAAATAAAAAAATGCATCGTGGTTAGGTTAAAGTTCTGAGGAAGCTCAGAATAGAAGGTAGGTCTTTGAGGGAGGTCCTTGCCCGCCAGTGGGACGTAAGCTAGTAAAAAACTTAATTATATTGATGTGATAAAGGTTGCTTTTTTTTTTGTATATTTGTTTACTAGTTTGTCAGCTGTATTTCACAACACTCAAATGTACAAGGTCATGTTTAACAAGGTGAGTGCGATCCATTGTTGCTCAAATAATGTGAACTAACTATGTCGCTGTCTGAGCATAATAATTGGTCACATCACGTAGTTCCATGTTTTGCTGTGATCTTTGCAGTAATGCTTTTTCGATGGTTATGACCGTTTGCTTGCTTTTTCGCAATAAATAATTTTTATCTTTATCTTTTCAGTACGAGCTATATAGAAAGAAAAAGTTGGTTTTCCTACAACTAACTAGCCATTATTTTGTTCTGGTTCATAAAATTTTCAACTAGGCACTATCAAATAATTATGTCGAGGATGCAGTGTTAAAATCCTATAAATAGAAAAAAATGAAAATTTATTTTCGATAAAACCCAATTTGATAAAAAAAAAATTCTCGATAATCAAATAATTTGATTCTCGTGAATGATAACAACAAATTTCCTTTTTGTTTTTTGCATTCATGTATTATTAGATTATTACACATTTTTACACTGCACCCTCAATATCTACAACAAAAATGTGTTACTCGGTGAGTGTAAGGCAACGTTTCGTGTATTCAGGTACAACGTGTTTTGTCCAATTACGACACGACGAAAACAAACCCAGAGTAGGTACAGAGCTTCGAGTAGGTACGAGTAGAACTTCAAGCCAATTACCTAACTTTCACTGTCAGTAGGCACTTTGCTCGTAGACGTCGAAACGCTTTTGATTCTGCCGAGCTTAGAATTAGATTCGTTTTCGAAGAATAATATCTAGTTACAAAATAATCGTTTGTTTAGAAAAAAAATAAAGATCTAATAGATAGGCAGCTCTTACTCTGAGATCGTAAAACCCAGCCATGTTTATTTAACGTCAAACATATAACGATAAAAAAATACATTACAGATATGGAATTGAAAACTTTCATGAAAAAAGTGTCTACAGGAGTTAACATAATTATGCTGAGTGAATGCCAATTTTTGTGTCATTTGTACTTGTATCATTATCATCCTTGTCTATTAATGTTGAATGGCATCAAAATAAATAACTTTTGATTTGATTTGGAAGCATTGGCCATGGAAACACAATTTACTTCTAAGGCGCTAACAGATAGCCTACGTATTTTAGTTCGTTTGCGTGTAAGGTCGAACCTATACAATATGCACGAAACCACCGTAGTCCTGTTTAAGTTCATTAATAAAACATGATAGCGTTAAATTGTGGACAGGTATGGATTTTATGCAAAATTGATAGCCGTCAGCGCGTCAAAATATATGAATATGAAATGAGATTGTTCAAGCATCACTTTACGCTACAGATTTTACATAAAAGAGTCGAAGCATCGGCTTTAAAAATAAGTCAAGAAAGATCAAGAAAGAGGTAGGTAAATGGGCGTTCGCTAACAGTTAGGCCTTGCGCACATCTAGCGTTACGGGGATGGCGATCAGTGAAACGCTGTCAAATATGACAGCTGTATTTGACAGCGTTTCTCTTAAAAAAATAAAAACAACTATGATTTTAAATTCAAATGCTCAATCTACAATATTAAATGTACTTTCCCTCTTGCCACATGGCATACCTGTGGGACACCCTGTATAATCGATTTAGTTTTGTCAATTACAGTCCTACATTTCTGCGTCTATTATAACGATTGCAGTTCCTTCTTGCAAATATGATGAATCTAATAATCTGACAATTAATTTGAACTTGCAACTGCCGCTACTAAAGTTTGGATATACGCCGGGAACAGACGCTTAGCTTTCAGCTTTATATGTATACTAAGTCGGTATATTGTTGACGAACATTCAAAATGCACTATTATACCTAATCTCCACAATTTGAATAACATGGTGCCTTAAGACGAGGGACTTTGCATAAACAACGCCTCCACGATGCACCTGCTCTCGCCAACTGTGTGTACAAGAAGCATGATATTTCTTCCAAAGTTCTAAAGATGCATAGCTGCTTTCTTTAATAAGTAGCTTGTAGAAAATAAAACTTATCCGTTTGTTTACCCTTTCCACAATCGTTTTTGCATACAACATCCGCATAGATAACATATTGGTGAAGCTGTGGCATGTTTGATTGCAATGGTCGCTCAGGGTTCCATTAGTAAAATGAGCGATAGGTTGCCATCTCTTTTTGTTGACGGGAAAGTGACAGTGACAACACTAATAATTAAATAGGTATGCTATGCATAGTTACCGGGAATATTAATAAGAGAGTAAAGGTGGAATTTCTTTCCATCACTCCCGTGTGATATGATGTGCCAGAAGCCTATCATCCCTGCATACATTTTCTATAGACGTGATAACACTAGAGCAGGCGGTATTGGTCTGCTCCCACTATCTCTGTCTCTATCTGTCCCATACAAAATGAGTGAGACAGCGACGCGGGTCCACGTTGTACTGGAGCCTTATTGTCTAAGTCAACTCGTAATCGACATCGGCTTCATTTTTGACATTTGAGACCTAGCCTAGACTTTAACTGTAACTTTCGTATTGTATCTGACTTATGCAACACCACCACCACCGAAATTCAAACCTAGTGAATTAATGGAACTTGATGGAACTTCGTATTTTGGAATTGCGTAACGCCGAAATGAACTTCAGTTGAATACCTTAGACTCTGTCTTCTTTCAGTCTTCTTCTTGTCTAAGGCTTAGAAAATACCAAACAAAATGTGACTGGGTCGACCAGTGACAATCGGCTTAAAGTTCACTGATAATGGATTTCAAGTTAGACAATAAGGCTGCTGGATGTACTTACAACATCGACACCTCTCGGCTTCAGCTCGCGGCGGAGGCAGGCGGCGAGAGCATCCAGGGCTGCAAGCGAAGCAGCGTGGACGCCGCGCACCGGAGCCGCCACGTGAGTCAGTATCGAAGACGCCAGCACCACGCGCCCGCGGGCTCGGCGGACCAGAGGGAGCATCACTTGCACCAAACGGGAAGGACCTAAACCACAATATGTTAACGTTAGCATAAGCTACATGTACTGTTACCTACCAGTCCAGTAGTAGTCAATACCAGTTAAGTAGGTGATCCAGGCTAAAGGTATAAACCGCCAATGGAGAACCTACAAAACCGCGGTTTTATAGGTGCGGGTTATACCTTTAGCTCGCAGGCTTATTGGTTTTAGCCTATCAATGGATCGCCCACTTTGATCTTAGCAATGGATGGTATTGGCCACTAGTTTGCGGAAATAATACTATCAAAACAATAAAGAAATTTGTTTTTATCTAAAAACGGTACCAATTTGATGGACACAGATATACCTCAGAACATAACATAGTACTAAACAGACTACCTAGCACAAGACGAAATTTGTCTGAAGAATAATGACATAATTAATTAGATTAGGTGGATTAGGCTCACGCGTTCTAATTTTAAATTCGACATACAATGACATTAATGAAGCGGTTTGTTCGCTTTGTTCCTCGTTCAACAGACTATAAACTTCAAAATGAATAGACGACATAGATTAGCTGCAAGAGTGGGAATGTAAGTAATTTATAATGCCAACATTTTTCTAATAAATTAATAGTAGCCATCTGAAATTATAAATGCGAAAGTTTATATAAATATTTGTTTCTCAAGTTTTCTATTTTCTAATTCGTTCTGGAAGAATCTCATGACGCCCATTCATTCACAACGTAGATTTACATATCTTGAAGTACCATGCGAGTGAAGTTTTCTTGTCTTCTTCTTCTTATCGTATCACTGGTTCTTGCAAAACAGTGTGGTGAAAGGGTTTTAAGTGCGCCTCAGTGAGGTTCCTTTCGTGCACTCGACACAACATGTTTTTCGAACTTTTTGTTTCCCCAATAAATATTTTATATTTATTTTTACTTCTTTTTATTTTAGGTTCTACAGCATATCGGCTTTCTCGCGATGTTGTTCTTCACCGTTTGGGAGTACTCGCACTAACACACACACAAACATTTACGAGTTGAATTTTCAACAGAAAATCTCATGACTGGATTTCAACCCTCGACTCTATCTCACCACCACACCACTATCACACCAGTGCTCCCAGTTTTTCTAATTATCGTTTAGTATGCGTATGAGGATGGATAGACGACATTGTGAAGGTCACGAGAAGTTGGTGAAGATTAAAAAGGGCCCAAGATCTTTAAAGCCGATGATTATTACTTGATATATAAAACATATAAAAAACTATGGAGCGCCATATTCTGGGATGCGATTTTCTGAAATAAAAACACTTCGAGTAGTATGCGTACAAAAATAAAACGAACAGTTTCTTTAAATAGTCGTTCACGTTGTTGCGTCACAATCATAGAGTGCCAGTAACCTTTTGCTCCCAGATTTACCAGCTACTTTGATATTGAAAGGGGTTTATTTCTGTTTTCATCGATTTGCCTATACATTCTCAAGGTTACCTAATGGCGCTCCCAAACTGAGGCTGTAAAACACTGCTCATCCCTGAGTCTTAGTTTTTAAAAATGTTTTTTTTTAATAAAATAAGCGTGAAAGTTGGGTGCTGGTGATCCCCGTGATCGTTTTACCTACGCACAGATGGTGTTAATAAGAGGTCACTCATCAGCGTCTAACTTGCATGCTGAGTAGGTACCTGTAGATCTACCACAAGCTCTGTCTGGCTCTGTCTCTGACTCTGGTTTATCTGTGTGATCTGGTTAGTCTGTGTGAGTGTTAACTAAATAAATCCTACGTCGAAACGTCACACACACTGGTGAGCACTCACACAGAATCAAAACCAGAGCCAGACAAAGCTCATGGTAGCCCTAGGTATTCACTCAGTCTGTAGTTCACATTTTTACAGCCAAAAGAAAAAAGCTGCTAATACTACTAATAAACTACTTGTCACAGTGACCTTGGACCATACAATGTATAAGTACGACAAAACTTGTCTTACTTTATGCTTGTGCCCTGTTTTGAAAAAAAGCCCTAGTTTCGTCTGTTAAAACCTTGCAAATTACTGAATTTAAACTCTAGCTAGACTTCTGACGGTTTTTACTAGAGTCAAAAGGCCCATGATTCAGTCATAATAACCTGTTCAGGTTATTACGACTGAATCATGGGCCTTTTGACACGGTTTCAGAATATAACCAAGGTTTCAGGATTCAAGATTTTGATAGCATTTCAGTAATTTATAAGCCAAGCTGATAAGTAGCGCCATCTCTGAATTATGTAACAAAACAGGATAACTTGCTACAGCGTAGCAGTCGTAGAGCCACGTAGCTCGTACCACTCACCCAAAAGGTTCACGTCCATTGCTCGTTTGATGACGGAGAAAGGCACCCATTCTAGTTCGCCTAACGCGCACCAGGATTCACAGTTGACGATCGCCCACAGGCCTTGCGCGCCCTCTGGTAAGTGATCCACGATGTAAAGCGACGCCGAGAGAATCTAAAGGGAAATTAAACCTTAGTGGGCGAGTAACTGTTTGGTTTTTCTAACGATAGAGTGCGTTTGGCTTAATGAGTAAATAATCCGTCAGCAGCAAGGAGTATTTTTAGGTCTATGGTTCAGCGGTTGAAAATTGAAGTTAAAAAAACTTAGCATTTTTTTCACATAGATTTGAGACTCCTTTCTGAGTGTTTGGTTTCCAGCCTCCTTTATTTTTATACGTCCATCACACAAACATTCCAAAAATACTGAGTTTATATCTAATAACTTAAATCTGGTATGTTTGTTTTTTTAGGCAAAAAAACTAATCGAATGAACATTGCGTAGCTCCTGTGACGTAAGCACCAAAATCTTATAAGTACCTTTATAAGAAAGATTTTATTTATTACCAATATTAGTAATAAATATTAAAATAAGTACTTTTTTTACACACAGACAATGAATTTACTATACCTACATGCTTGAATAATTATATTGATTATACACCTTATTTTTTTATTATTAATTCACAGTTTTCTTCAACTTAAATGCATGTCTTAGAATAGTTTGCCGTATATAAGACCAATAATGGCCAAGCAGAGTTATAATAAATTATACTCTCATCGCCCATAAATAGTAAAGTCAATTTGGATGGAAATCGAACCACCTTAAGGTATCTAATTTAGTCTTGCAGTCGTGGGCGTCTCGCTACATTTTGTTTCGGTTGTCTACCGTACAATTTAATTAGGTGTCGTGTAGGCGCATCCCTAAATTGGTGTTTGGTGAGAACAGTAGGTACGGGTACAGTTACGAGCATTATCACTAACAAACTTAGTGATTTAAACTTAAATTTCATTAAGTGTTTTCCTACAGTACATCTACCAGACGTGCTTTTCGTCTGGTAGATGTCTATAGGAAAACACTTTTATATTTATGTACATTTCACTTTTATATTTGTTTGATTAAACTGAAATAAGAAACATTGAGTTCGAAGATTTTTAAAACAAATGATAACTTATGTCCAGATATTATGAGACCAAAATCAAATTGAAAATTATGAAGTTTGATCATTTTAATGCAGGTGACTGTACAAGTATGAAATTAATTTACAAAGATTTAGGTAGACATAATAACGACTTCATAACGGACGGCGGACCGCTAGTCTCCAGGGATAGAAACGACCTAGATATCCAATTTGTTAGATTAAAACTTTACTGAGTAGAGTAGTGTTATTGTAAATGTGAACCCAAACTTTCCAACGAAACTATCGACAAGTAAGGAAACTGGAGAGTAGATGGATTTACAGTGCAGAATTCGGAGGAACTCTCCCAAGTTTTGTTCAATTTTATTGAAATCGCGATTATTGCTATTCTATACAAAGACAAAAGAGAGCAGAAACCGTAGATTCACCCGAAGTTTTATTATCATTTGCCTGTAGAGACCCGCTTATTTATAGCTTTTCATAGATATAATTTCACGTAATATTTCCATTACCTGTGTTTCGGAAGTGATGTCGAGTTGTAGAGTGTGTAACCTGCCAGAGCAGTCTTCTTTGAGCATGTCAGCGTCAATGTTTCCCGCTTTGCTTTGGAAGCCAGCGAACACGTGGTATCCCATGTCGTCCAGCCTTCTCGCCAGGGCGTTTCCCAGGACATTGTCGCAGCCGGTCACCAGCACCGCCTTGCCAGCAGCGGTGACCTGTGTCAATGAACAATACAAATTAATAAATGGTATGATGATAAAATAAGATAAAATAAATGGTTGTGAGTTTAAAATGCTAACTGAATACAGTCAACGTTTTTTTTTTCAGGTATAGTTTTATAATTGTAAATTTTTTGGAAAATTTTGGGAAACAATTGCAACATAATTCAGGCATTTTTAGAACAATCTGTATTAACGATTCGTGTGGTGTTTATCCATTTATTTAAAGTTATGAATTATATTGTAAAATATTCTTGCATCCCAACCGGATCCACATCTCTAAAAAGGCTTAAACCACAAAATATGAAGAGGCTAGCAGCGTTATATTAATTAAGTCGGTAAGAATAAGAACATCTCTTCGAAAAGGGTCCAATCATCCCGGCTTTGTTTCTATTTCTATGATCAAATTAATGATATCTCATCAGTGAATGAACACTCAGCTATGTCAGAAGTAATGGAGGGCGACGAAATGAAGATCTCGTCGAAAATGTACGGCGACAGGTTGATGGATGTCCGTTATAATAACCGGCAAGTGAATATTTTATATAAGGACTTTAGTGCGTGCGGTAGGTACGGGCATGCGTGACGCTGTGACGTTCGAGGTTAACTATTTCAGGGTTCCCTGATCGTTAATTCTTAATCTCCAAGTCTTCTCACTGTTCCAAGTAACGCACCAATTACAGTTTGCATAATTTGATAAAATGTTTACATTATTTGTTGATCTCGTTGACTTAAACAGCATTCTACATACACACATAAAACATATACTTAATGAAGATTAACCTTCTTCTAGGCAGTGGGTTGAAAACGTTGGCATATAACCTTTTCCAAGTTAAATAAAATGCTGCTTAGGTAAATTTCAAGCTTAAGAAAACGCATGACTTATGTTTTATATTGTAAAGTAGTGTCTATTCAGTAAAAACATGAGCATTAACCTATTTTAAATCGTACTTTCGAATGGATTGATGACGCAAGTGTGGAGGCTGGCACAATGGTACAGTTGTTACAATCTCCTTGGCAATATGTAATGCGACAACATTCGCGCAGACATTTTGGAGCAATATTATACAATGAAATGATACAGAACCTATATTATAGATAGTATGGTGCGGACGCTGTAGAAACGTGTGGGAGTAGTGCAGATCTCGTGCTTTATGGCGTCGCATCTCTCACCACTGAGCTTTACTGTTGATCCTGCATATTTTTTATTATATCTTAGATGGTGCAGATATTTTATTAAAAAGCACGTTGCATTTCTTTTATTCAGCGACTTCAAATAAAAAAGGAGGAGATTCTCAATTCGGTTGTATTTTTTTGTTCAAATACTTTTCAGACTTAAAAAAAGCTAAAAAACAAAATGGAAATTCTTTCTAATATGAAAGTTATAATACTCATGATTATTTTTACTACAAAGTCAATAAAAAAACTAAAATGATTAAATTAAAAACCGTTTCCTATTAACAAATCAGAAGGTCCCACGAAGCCAAATTCAATTAAGAACAAGAGTTTTTGTAAGTAGATACGTAAACGTGTCTCATGGGGTTCCTAACTCAATGCTAAAGTGTGTTCATCCTGGTTCAGCCAACTTTAGGTAAATCACTTGAGGGCGTGAGACTTTATTTTACGAGCTGACGCAGATAGACAACGCTCGCAGACACACAACGTATGATTAAGAGAACGCTATGCAGTATGATTAGTTTTCGTGTAGTCTTTGCTTGTATTCAAAAAAAGTAGTTTTTTTACAAATACAACTTCTACCCTCTCAGATACTTATTTTAAAAATTCTGTTTCAAAGTCATAAGATAGGAAAAAACTTCGTCGTCGTTAAGTATGTATTCAAATGTGTATTAAATTTATGTAAAAAAACCACCCTCTTGTTGGAATTCCAATGACGTCAAAGCTAAAGCTTCCGGTTAAACTTTGTGTAGGTAGGTCGCTTGAATTACCCAAACCGACATCATTTATCATATTTTTAGAAAGACTTTCTCTGCGCGACAAGATGACATAACTATAATTTGGGGTTATTGAATGAAATGTGTACGCTTCATTACGTTTGGCCAGTTTGTGCATGCGAGTCAAGGCTCCACCGCGTCGGTCGCCCGGTGCGGTCATAATATCGGCTTACGGTTCTTTTGGCATTTATTAATCTCTATCTTGTGGGAGTCCCGGGGCCGGAGAAAAGAAAGCGTGGGTGCTAACGGCTTCATAGAAAATCCTTTATCCAATCTTACGGGAATTTCAATCTGTACTAAGAAAACTTTCAAGTTAGGTCACGTTCTATCAGAATGCAGTTGTAATAAATAAAAAATCTAAGCTTACATGACGTGTTCATTATTGTAGCCGTAATTAAATCGTTTCGAGGAATAAGGTAGGTAATTGTTTATTACCAACACTTGAAACAGTTATACACACAGCGGAAGTTTAATTTGTTCGGTGGAGGAGCCGACAGAAGCTAAGTATATGAATATTCATGAGCAGTAATAAGGTTCCTGGCTGCTTCTTTATAGAATCTAACGTTATGAGCCCCTTCATATGGTAATTTCTATAGCGGTTAACATATTTACATCTTTGCTTTTGTATTTTATTAAATATCTACTCACGTAAAGTAATATTTCTTTTTAAGGTGGTTTACAATAAACAGGTCGAATCGGAAAAATAAATGGAATCTTTTGCTTTTATCAATATAATTTTTTGCTTTAAAATGACTAAGGTTGAGCACAAATTTATGTTTTTTTCTCCATCACTGATAATGTGTGTACTTTACATTACTCAAGAGTAAAATATAATTCACCTGCAAATTATGGTAGAACCATAGAGATCCAACGATGGAGATTGCAAACCACAGGAACAGAGTGAAGACTGACACTTGGCTGATGTGGAGGGCATTCAGCACAGTTGACAACACTACAGCGACTGCATGGCACAACACTATCGGCAGGGCACAGCGGTCGATTATATCCCAAGGTACTTCCTGGAAATTAATAAAAGTTTATTATCCTGCCCGTTAAGTTTATTATCGTAAATTAAGGTATCAATTTCAATAATATTATGTATAAATAACTCCCGAATACTGAAACGCAACTCAGATTTAAGCACGTCTCAAGCGACGAATATTTGACAGTTTTCAATCCGAATACTGAAACGCAACTCAGATTTAAGCACGTCTCAAGCGACGAATATTTGACAGATTTTCATTGAAAACTGTCAAATATTCGTCGCTTGAGACGTGCTTAAATCTGAGTTGCGTTTCAGTATTGCACACTGGAACTTCACTGCTATTATTTTAGACTATTTTTGATTTGTAAAAGGATCATATAAAAAAACGGTAGGAACCGAGACGTAGTTTGTTGCCTGTTCTTCTACGCTTGGTCGCGTGGAACTGGCACCTAGACTCACCTAGCTTTAAGACGTTTCAAAGTGATTCTTGTATCGTATTGAATAAACGCTTATTGAATCTTGAATCTTAAATCTGAGTTGCGTTTCAGTATTCGGGGGTAAGGATGTTTAGATGTTTAATTATCAATTACGTCGCAAAAGCTGAACCTGATATAATAGTTTAGTTGTAGTGGAAGCGAATAGGCCTGACGACTAATTTTCAAAATCTCTTCTATCATATTCAGAAGTATCTATTACGTCTAAAATATACCATATTTCTGTAGAAAATTAAGGTTTTTGTGCAATAAAAGTACATTTAAATTTAAATTTTCAAATTCACGCCAAAACGCTCGCTGGTGTCATGGCGTCTGTTATTACGTCACGGTCAAGTTTAGTATATCAACAGTAAACATTGGTGCCTTTGTACTAAATCGGAATGACGTTTACGAAAACGTGACGTAATTTGCTCTGACCGGTGTTTGAGCCATCATGGCGGATTGTTGTATTTTGTACATTTATTTTATCAAATAAATTATTAATCTCGACATTAATAAGAGAATAAATACATATATCAAAATCTTTGAATCCTTTTTCATTAGATTAGATAAATATTTTGGCGATACTTGATTACTGTCTTCATGCCTATTATAAGAATAACAAAATAAAGACATAATTAGACTCATCTGTTTTGTTGTTTACCAAAACAGTTGGCTACCGAAACCAACCTAGGCAAACTTATCTACCCACCTGCCTACTGACTAAAAATACTAATATACAGTGATCTTGAATCAAATAAGCTAAACAAGCGTCGAAGTTTATGTGTTATGAAACATCCCATTTCTGTTGATTTCTTCACTCATTCCGGAGACTAATACAAATGCTCAGTTGGTGTTTTATTTCAGTGAGAAGTATAATTTTAAAGCGATGATAAATATTTCATTTCATCTGCTAATCTAACAACACTATTTTTAAACGGTGGCTTTGCTTACGTCATTAGCTTCACGAGAAATACAATGTTCAACTGTGTTAGAAGATAATAAATGATTGAGGAGTTGTTTAATCAACGACCTACTTATTTCAAAAGAAGATCGAAATGCAAAGTTCATTTTCTCAAAATAAAATTTATTTAAAGTTTAAGTGCAATAAAATTAGTTTTACAGTTTTTATTATATTATGGTTTTGAGAAAAGCGCTTTTTATATTCCGGTGCTCTGTGGTAGATATTGTATAAGTAAAGGTTAAAGGTAGGCACACACATACAAACCTGTTGAACATGATCAAATTTATGACGCAGAGCATTTCTAGAGATTCCTTGAAATTGCAAATGCTTTGAATGTGTATTCAACAACCTGCTTTATAAATCTCTGCTTTGCGTCAAATGCCAGGGTGGCATAATCCAGCCAGGCAGTGGCACATAACCGAGGGTCTTTGCCCAACAATGGGACGATGCAGGTTAATAGTATTGTTAATAATAGTAACAAATAGCCCTTAAAACCTACCTAACCTACCTACCTTACCTACCTTTACCTACCTTGTACCTTTGAATGCAGGTTTCCATTACTCTAAAATCAATCTACTTCAACCATGAAGTTAGGGAGAAATTTCTCTGTTGTTTAATTTAGCGTCTACTCTTCTCTACACGACGATCTAGTATTTTGTTACCCAAAACACACTTCATACACGTAGAATCACACTTGAAATTGTAACACAACATTTTTCAGAGTACAAACTCAGTTTTTATATAGTTCAAACGAACAAGAAAAGAGGGCGATGGAGATTATGTTCGCCGGGAGATTTAAAGGCGAACGCAATTTAAAACTAGTGCACACTTTCGTAATGATGAGTCGTAGCCAATTTTCGAAAGGGGTTTACCTGCGACTGTGTCTGGGGGTTCTTTATGAGGGAGCCTCGTCTGGCCGACGGCCGCCGGTGCATCGACGGCGCAGTGATGGAGGCACGCCGGGTCACGTCGCCTGCCACCATCCTGAAGCACTGCGCTCTTCACCAACAAAGAACGATGTCTCTTGTCGACAACTTTGTACAAATGAAGATGCTATTATATCCACAACAAATAAATACTACGGTATTTTGCTGACGTAGGTAATAGTAGTACAAGGTGTGATCCAGGTACAACTGGGATGCTGGGTTGCAAATAGAAAGTGCAAGAGCGTTGTAAATGTCGCGTATTGCTGCCGAGCGAGTGGGCGGCCCGTCGGACTCGCGTTTATTTTTATCGGGCAACAGTAAGTAGCTTCGGTTTTATTACTGTGAGTGCCAGATTTGTATGAATTGGAATATTCGAATTGTGGACTCATCAATGCTTACAAACGATTTTAGTTTATTTGTACGTGAAAACAATTATGTAATCTTATTATTTTCGTTTTGATGATGACTGAGTAAAAGTAAGTGCACGAAAGGAACCTCTCTGAGGCGTACTTAAAATCTATTTTAATTTCTTTTTAAAATCTTTTCGAAAGAATTAGTGATATGATATTATGAAGAAGAAGAAGTGCCGATATTCACTATGTTTTGTAAAGCTCATAAACTCATTGGATCTCCTATACATCTTATATTTTTTCACGAATCTATTGGTAGAAAAATTTATGACTACCGCGAGTGGAATTTTTATTTACGGATGTGCGGTTTTACATCCGTTCGTAAATAAATGCTTACGCAAAAAATATTTATAATGTAGAACGCTAGGTACACGCATTAATCTTTTACAACCAACAAATTGGTAAAGAGTGGTTTATTGCGGACCCTTACCCTTAATTCTGGGTTATATAACCCAGTATTTAAGGAAAGCCTTCTTGTAGGTATAGTAAGATTCTTGAAGATTAAATTACATCGATTTTATTAGAAAGACGTCAAAAGGGAGATTTTTTCAAGTTGTTTGTGACATACCCTTGTTTTTCTTCCTTTGATTTTCTTTGCTTGGTTATTGCAACGCAAATGTTCACCCTATGTTTAATTATATTTATTGTTCAGTTTGAATTTAGAAACATAAATATTCTAAGAGATTAGAGAGATAGAAAAAGGGTTAAACAACTAGAAGCCATACGAAAATACAAAGATTTCTGAAACACTACTGTAGCGATATTTTGGTTAGGAAATTTGTAAGAAATCCATACCAGTCAGTGACGAAATCAACAAAAATTGGCTTTATTCCAAAACCTACGCAAATCCATGAGTTATATGGGCTGAAGTAAGATCCTGAAAGGTCAAATTGAAGGGAAGTGAAATTTCATTCATAAACATTAGGAGAAATCTCGGCAGCGGTTCACGAATGCTGCTGATAATCTAATATCTTTGATATTTCAAGGTCAAATTGACTTTTTGTGTAAACCATGTTATTTTTTATTTACGAGATTCTGTAGCACTTCGTCAATAATAAGATGGATAAGCAGTTTATCTTTTATCTTAATATATAAAAATGAATTGCTGTTCGTTAGTCTCGCTAAAACTCGAGAACGGCTGGAGCGATTTGGCTGATTTTGGTCTTGAATGATTTGTGGAGGTCCAAAGAAGGTTTAAAAGGTAAGTAAATATTTTTTTTTAACGGGAACGGGGGCGGGGCGAGCGAAGCCGCGGGCGGCCACTAGTATACAAATAAACTTATGATCAATGTACGAAATACACACGCTAAACAGTTGAGCTATATGAAGATCGTTGCAAACGATCTACCAAGGTCATAATGTTTAGTATAGTTAAAAAAAGCCTGCCCATACTTCTGTCTTGACGGCCTATAGGTAATACAGCAAAGCCGTGCGTGTATTATGTGCACTACTTCGCACATAAATATTAAAATAAGTTTTTTAAATATTTAATTTAAATGTTTTAAATATTTAAAGTGTTTTCAATACACCACTAACACACCACTGTCAATTCAAATCCGCATTCCATCTTAGGATTGGAAGTTAATACGGTTTCTACCACTATACCACAAAATCTCTTACGGGTTTTAGGTACCCATAGCCAAATGCGTGTTGAACCCGAACTACGTTCAGGAAAGGTTTTTAGGGTATGACTTAGATAGATAGATAGAAAAAGTAAAATGGTACTAAGGTAGGTATAACCAAATCACCATTGGACCAACCGTTTACAAGCACAGCAGTCTTAAATAAAAATACGCGCTCAAACTAAAACCCCTTTAAAGAGTTTGTAAAAATAAAGATCTTTTTCATATATGTGTTTGCCTAAATGTAATCATGTATTTGACCCTTTCATCACACTTGTTGGTTGGTAGTCCTGTATCGCTTGTTATCGATATACAAGGTTAATAACCAAAGTGCAAAACCAAAACCTATTGCATAGACCTTCTTAATTCATTTAAATCTATAGTTACTTTGACTCAGAATAAAATATGTCTACAAAAATCTTCACATAAATACATTATTTCATTTAAATCTAATTACTAAAGTTTTCAAGTAGAAAATGAATTTTCGCGTACTCGTGTAAGCACCTTTGTACGTACTAACGACTTGACGACTTTGAGCAAGAATCATTATAAAAGCTTGTTTTTTTCCATCAAACGGAAGCCGGAGAAAAGAGGTCTATTGAGTTTTTCATTTCTTTGTGTTTTTGACGTACAATTGACCAAAGTTTTGGCCCACACAATGGACTTTGTATTGTTGAACTGCCTTTGCAAAGTGCATTGTTTATACAAAATCTTTTATAAAGATGATAAAGTTGGAACTTGGAGGATTTCGACTCATAACAAGCAAAACATGTGACGCACATCAAAGCGTTATGGAACCAAATAATACGGTTTTTTGTAAATTACGTTGATGGACGTTTGCACGGCACTGGACGTATCAAAACACTTTCTTTTTATGATAGATCACATTCACACAGTCAGCAAAATACCAAACTACAAAACACATATAGTATTGATTATAATTTTCGTTTGTTCGTGTTCGAACGGCTGCGCAGACGCAGGTCAGTCCCGGGGGGCGCTCAAAGTCCCACTGCAGCGGGCGCGCCCATGCTACCGCCGCGCCGCCACCGACACGTCGCCGCCCGCCCTAAAATTAAACGCTCTCAAATTATTATTTATTGACGTTATCTTCAACGCTATTCAATCGAAGCACCTATCACCAACAGATGCGTCCAACCTGTAAAGTAAATTATTATATTTATTTAATTTTTCCTGAAAAAAATTTGTTAGTTAAAAAAAAAAAAATTTTTAAAACGTCCGATTGAGTTGATGTTGTTGCACAGAAATAAACATGACTTATCGGACGAGCTGAATTGAAAATAATTTATGATACTTCAACTGTTCACTGTAAAAACATTTCGAACGGCGCGCGAGAAATAGTATTTGGCAAATATATCAATGCCGCGGCTGCATATTTATTGTATTTAGAGGAAATCGTTTAGGAAATAATGTACTTAGCTATATTTGATAGTCTGAATAAGTTCCACTAACTAAAAACACCGTAAGAAAGAAGAGTTTACATGGACTTCGAGTACAAATGCTTGTTTCAGCTAAGTGACTTTGCTATACCAACTGACTAAAATATGGCCTGCGCACATCTAAGCGATGGCAATGGCGATCAGTGCAACGCTGTCAAATATCGCTGTCAGTTTTGACAGCGTTTCACTGATCGCCAGCGTAGACCGCTATATTTGCTTCACAATACATTGTTTGCTCATTGCTGTAGTTTATATAGCACCTAATAATTAAACAAGCATTACGAGTGTGATTGAGATTAGCACGTACATTTATTTGTTGAAATAAAGTAGTTCCAGCTACCTTGCTTTCTGCGCTGTAGGTTGTAGGTTCGACTCCTATCCGGTAAAAAAAAATATGATGAATATTATGTTGACGCTCCTGTGGCTAGGTATTATAGAATTATTCAGTTGTATCACGTGCTAGGTAGTGCCAGTTCCACGCGACCAAGCTATTTGACAATCCCTGTATCATCTCGGACTCACCATTATTGTCTTATTCAGCAGCTACATAGCTTTCTGGTTCATTAAATCTCTTCCAAACATTTTTTATTCCAGGTGGCGCCCGTGGCAAGCCTATAAAGGCGAGTCCTTAGTGTTTTTAAATAGAGTTGGATACCATTTTGTGACGTCATCGCGGGGGATTGAGAGACACCATTTCAATGTATTACTATGTATTCTTCCATCACCTCACTTCTTATGTTATGTTAATATGCGTTTTCTTTTGTTATTTGTCTAAAATGTTCGTGTTTCTTTTATCTACCGTGTGCCGTCATAAATAAAATATACGTTTTCTTTCTTTCTTTTTCTTTCTAATACTCCTGTGGAAATAATCTAACTGGTGATGAAAACCGCACTAAAATCCAGTCCAGCGATTTGTTCGCTTGACTGGCATCAGGATACCACGGCGTCAAGAGAAATCTGATGTAATAATATAATTTAAGCCTCTGATTTACAGGCGCGGAGGTAAACCTGCCAGAGTGTTAAGTGTACTGCGAAGCTCAATCAACAAATTCAATAACAGCAACGCGGGAAAACGCCGATTCCGAAAATTGGACGTTTTGATATGTTGGGAATAGATTTTTCTTTATTTCGTTATGTGAGTAATAAAATGATATTTCTATGATAAGTTTTATTTCACTCCTATGGTATTTAGTGGTATTAAATAGAACAGTCTATTAGTTAATTACTGGTTATGTAGTTTTGAGGTAGGTATTATAAATAGGTATTTCAGGAGATACCTCAGAGGCATATAGAGCGATAACAAATTTATCGAACCTCTTTGCTGTTAGAGTTTTGATTACTTCGTAGTCTTATGAACTAGATTGCCAACATCACGATAAACCACTATAGTTAAGAGAACTACTAGTTTAGGTAGGTACATAAGGTTGAAATTAAATAATTTGAATAGTTTTTAATATATAAAAGAAGCTGTGTGTCTATATATGATAACTTTTGTAAGTTGCCTTGTTCTCATCTAAGCATTATACTGTGGCGTTCATTGAAACTGTTGCTCACTGATTGCCATCGCAGAACGCTTAGATGTGCGCAAAGCCTAAGTGTGTCAAGACATACTGGCGGAGACTCGGCGACCGGTGCGAGCAGCCGCGGTCACCGATTGAACTGGTGCCAGGCGCACAACTACCAAAATAATTCCCACTTCTCACTCATCACTAGAGACCGGATTATTATGCAAATGCATATTGCATATGCTTTTGCATATTTAGTACCTTTTCAGCGGTAGTTGCATATTTTAGGAAAAAAAATAAGCATATTTAGGCTCGATCTCGCTCATCGTTCGATGCTTTTCATAGTAGGGCGGGACGTCTAGTTCTTAGTAGAGTCTGTTCAGAGAGAGAGCCGTCGTGGCCAAATTGTGAACTAACGTTTCGATTTTTATATGGCAGCTCATCATCCCTTTTTTTCTGTCAGCATTTTGCATCATAAAAATTAAATAAAGGAATAGTACACTAGTTGTGATAGGATCAAAACGCAACAGACGCGCTATTGTATTGACGACGGGTCTCTTTCTGAACAGACTTCTACATATTTTTAAAGGTAAATCTTAAATTTAATTCCATATATCTTGTAAGAGATTTTTTCACAAATACTATTGTCAGTACAAGCCTTTATAAAAAAAAAAAATATTAAAAAAAAAATACGTTTTTTTCCTGTTTCATTGGATGCATATTTTGGCCCTTTATATGGATTTTCGTGCATATTTTTTTTAGCTATTTTACTTGCATATTTGCATGCATATTTTGGGCATTTTTTGTAGCATATAATCCGGTCTCTACTCATCACCAACGAAATACTCCACAATATTCAGATTACATTCCATTCGTGCTACACAAACCACCCAATTTGATTAATAAATTACGATGATCGAGCTGAAACTATCGTAAGATTCAGAAGTCACATCAGCAATACTTAGCCACCTACATAAAATATCACTGAACGGTTTAACGACCTACTGTACGAGGTCAATCTAAACTATTCCCATAAATAACCTGATATTACTACCAAGTGTTTGAAATCCTCTGGAACTCTAGATATGGCAAGTCCTGACAACCTTTAATAACTATTTCTTCTCGGGGTATAAAAACCTTTATTACGACTATGAATAATACAGGACGATAAAGTGAGCGTTTTGTTAGACGCAAACATATTTATCGGAGTAGGAAAGCTTCGGTTACTGTGAAAGATATTTACGAGAAATGGGCCTACCACAAGGTCTGTCTGATTATGTCTCTGGCTCTGGTTTTGAGACTGAGTGCTGTCAAAATAAATCCTAAGTCGATTGTGGTCAGAACGTCACACACGTAGAAACAGGAAATATAATATTATAAGCATGTTTAGTTGTAGTGGAAGCGAATTATAAGAATATCAAAATAAAGACTTAATTAAACTCATCTGTTTTGTTGTTTACCAAAACAGTAGGCCTACTACCATGAGCTATGTCTGGCTTTGTTTCTGGTTCTGGTTTTGAGTCTGTGTGAGTGTTGACTAAATAAATCCTACGTCAAAACGTCACACACACAGTAGGTATAATGCACTGGTGAGCACTTACACAGACTCAAAACCAGAGCCAGAGACAGAGTCAGACAGAGCCAGACAGAGCTTCTAGTAGGCCTAAAGGTGTAGGCTAGGGAAGAGACATTACTACAACAAACTACGTCACTATCCTCGTGAGTTGGGTGAGTTGCAACTATGAAGATACTTCGGTCTCTCGAGACATCTGTCCAGGAAAGGTCCCTATACCGACGTTTAATTTTAGGGGATTACTCCACACGTGCCTGGCATTCCACCGGGATAAATTCGTAGCAACAATCTAATATATCCCAAATGAAGCTGGACGTCTGGATCGGCATACTAATAAGATTATTACGTCTGCTAACATACTGACAGCAACTTATTATTATAACTGCATACATGTTATGTTATTATCAATGTCTATAAGTTTCATATTAGATTTAATTATCTAGGGATCGTATAAGTACTCTTTTCTTATCAATTGAAGTACAGAAGGGTTTTTGTCTATCTGATGCTGAACAAAAATACCATGCACATAATTATATGTACCTACCTATTTTATACGAGAATTGCTCAATTAAATAAAAAAAAATACTTATTTTCACAGATACCTACTAAGGACAGTTCCTTAGTAGGTATCAGTGAAAATAGTTTTGGAAAAATAGATTTCGTGTAATTTCATATATACTATAGACACACAGCTATTCTTATAGAAGCTTATAAATAATTGCTTTGCCGTAGCGTGTGCTGTCTTTGAAACTTTTACTTTTGTATTATTGCCGACGTCTCACTAAGTGGAGTGACAACACACTGGAACTTCACTGCTATTCACCACACACACACATTTATATTATTCACATTTTATATTTTGTAAAAGGATCATACTAAAAAACGGAACCAAGCCGTAGTTTGTTGCCTGTTCTGGGTGTTGTGTTTGTTCTGTTCTGTCTAGGCTTGGTCGCGTGAACATAGACTCACCTAGGCTCACCTAGCTTTAAGACGTTTGAAAGTGATATTTGTGATACTCAGTAGTAGTAGCCAGCGATAAGAGATAGCAGTTTATCTTTTGACATATTTTTATGAGTAAAGCCTTGCGCACTTCAAAGCGGTCTGCGATGGCGATCAGTGAAATATGACAGCGTCTCACTGATGCCAGCGCCATTGCCTAGATGTACGCTTTAGGCTAGTTAATAAGTTTTATAACAAAATTCATAATGTACTACCACCATGTATAACTTGACATGATTATATTTCGCCAAGCTCCGTTAATTAAACAACGGATTAACCGGCCGTTAAATCTATCAAATGTTATGAACCACGTCCATTCAGCGTCTAAGATTAGATTTACGGGCTGTTAATACTTTGTTAAGTAGATAATAACAGAGCATGGTGAAACCCTTAGTTAAGTAAAAATATTGTTGAATTTGCCATAACATCTACAAAGGTGACGTATAAGTTTACCATAGAAAAATTGAAGTCATATTTCACACACTTTATTGTGTATATAAATGTCACTAACGTTATTACTTTTAACGCTCATATAATGAAAGTCTGTAAAAGTCATCCTAGTTTGTAATTGCTCGTAAATGCTATAAGATTTACAATATTTTGGCGATAAAAGAGCGTCTTCCACCGCGTGAATGAAATATTGATCGGATTCTTACATCTTCTAAGTCTCGTCTCAAACCTATTGGAAACTCATCCATCCTTCAATTTGTCACAACTTTTTCACATATGGATAACATTTCAAATCAAATCAAATTATTTATTTAATGCTGCACAAGTATTACACAAGGATCAATCATTTACAAGTACCTAACAATGACAAGTTGACTGGCCTCTAGCTCAGTTGGTAGTAGCTCTGCCTTCTGTGCCGTAGGTCGTGGGTTCGATCCCCACCGAGAACAAATATTTGTGTGGTTAACATAAATGTTTGTTCTCTGTCTGGGTGTTATATTGTATTCTAAGTATGTATTTTCAAAAAAAAAAATGTAGGTATTCAAGTATTATATCAGCTATCCGGTTCTTATATTACAAGTTCTGCTT
Organism: Thera britannica; assembly: GCA_939531255.2. Taxonomy (NCBI): domain Eukaryota; kingdom Metazoa; phylum Arthropoda; class Insecta; order Lepidoptera; family Geometridae; genus Thera; species Thera britannica. Next base: position 22,209,654 of record OW618034.2, read on the forward strand.
AGTTTGGGGCTGGGTAGTGTTGTGTGAATTGTCCACAACATTAATATAATATAATATATTTTTTTTAATGACATAAAAGTTGGTCATCACTCAGCATATGTTATAGTAGCGAGTGCCACTATAACGCTGGTCTTCCGTGACACCATCTTTACAACCTTTATCATCACCGCACAGTCCTAAATCATCCATTGCTTGGTATTGGCATCCTTAATTGTATGGTTCGCACCAGCCTCCTCGGTCACAATATATTACTGCTGGGCAAAAGTTTCCCCCAAATTCTTCCAACCGTATCTACTATTCTATCTATCGCTTCATACCACCATCCTCGCTCGAAATCGCCGAGATCGTCTCTCCAACGCTTTCTTGGCTGACCCCGACCTCGTCTTTCCTCTAGTTGCCACGGTTACCAGGTTCGTCCATTTATTAGGATGCATCCTACTGACATGACCCGCCCAGTCTCACTTGAGCTGGGCTGTTTTACTTCCAACGTCGGCAATTCAAGTACCTAATTGAACGCAGCTGTTACGCACTCGATCACAGTGCGTCTAAGCCCGAGGATGCTATACGTTTCATTACCCTCTGGCAAATATTGAGTATGGACTCTAGTTCAGTCAATGACCACTTCATCATAGGTTAGGATGGGAAGGATGCACGTGTCGATGAGTTTGCGTTTTAGTGACAGAAAAAGGTCTCCCTTCATGGACCAGAAGCTCTTCCATTTACAATACAATACTAAAAAGATTATTGAATAGAGAGTCTTCACAAATATATTATTGTATTTATGTTTAAATTCAAGAATTTATTAAAAGTTTGACAGTTAACAGTAGATTTAACAAATATTAACCCCGCTTTAGGGCTGGTTTCAAGGATCAAATATTTTAATGGTCGATTAGTCATCCGCGAAACCGGCTCTTATCCAACAAAACAGCTGTACTTACATTATTTCAGACCCTTCACCAAAAAATAAATATTTAAATCCTTTACGGTTTTCCCCAAAGAGAAAGTGTCCCTGTATCTCTTATACAACGTGTATCAAAATATGTGTACTATCCTGAAGGGGGGTGAATTTCCACCCCCCGGGGAACAACTTTTGTTCAACGACTTTTCGAACTTCGATTGGTATCTCTGAAAAAAACGGCAACGAAGTTTCAACATGAACAGCTGACTTTATACAAAGTGACAACCCTAAACTCAGCTACAGAGGTAGTAGGTAGTAGTAGTAGACCTACAGAGGTAGTAGGTCAAGGGGTAGGTGAGTTACAAGGATAGGGTTGTCAATTTATTTAGGCATTATGAAATTAAATATTTTTGTATGGGAAACTGAAAATAGGAATTTTTAATTTTCTCCCACCCACAACTGTGGTCATCATTGTGGTCTGAAACCCCCCACCTTCGCATAGTACACATATTTAGATACACCTTGTATATGAATTTAGATTTCCCCAAACCCCAGTTGAAAAAAGGCACGCTGTTTACTTCGATGCACTGAGGTTTTATTTTATTTCAAAATGATGATATTATGGTAAGTACTCGTATAAGCTTTATTTACCTCACACATAATTACACATAAAAATGTAAACTTCTCTATTAACTAAATTAAATAACCGTATGTTTTTATTTATTGTAGCGTGTGTGAGGTTCGCTATCAGCGGTGAAAACTTCTTCCAGTATCTTTAATTCCTCCCTATTTCTAGCTACTTTGCTCCATGTCTTGCCTGAATGATAATATCCGTTGAAAAACTACAGTTTTGCAGTGATTCTGTGGAGTAAATTAAATTTACACTGTGTATTGCAGTTTTCAGTGGGTCGTCTTCGCGTTCGTTAGTTTCCGCATCGCTACTCGCTAGTTTCAAGGATTGCTTCTCGGAGCGAACTTTTACTTTGATTTAAATTCCAGTGGAACATAGCTAACTCTTAAACTCGTTTTACTTTTAACGGTACATTTTTAAATAACTGTTGGAGTTAGTGGGCTGGCGACTTTTTAATAGTTCAACTAAAGCTTAGGGGCCTTATTAATAATCCTGGCGTAGCGTTGGACTAGTTAATCCGTGTTTTGTCTCTTGCATTGATATGCAATTGTCAACTCGAACAAATGTAACAAAACACGGATTAACTAGTCCAACGCTACACCAGGATTATTAATAAGGCCCTAAGCATTCTGCGGGATCAGTGAAACGCTGTCAAATAATATGACAGCGTTTCACTTTTACGTTTAATTGGTATGTTAAATCTAAAAACATATTTAACTTTTATTTCAAAACATTATCATAATTATATTTTAATGATAATGCGAAAAACTAGAAAATGTTTAGTTTGAGTTTATTAAGAAGTTGAAAATGAAAAAAATATGATAAATAATAAGCGCGCCACCTTAGGCCGCTATATTTGTGACGTTATTTATCTATAGAACACAGAGGAGCGGTACAGTGTCAACGGTTTATACTTGTTTGTAAATTGATGTGCCTATGTAGGTGATAAAAAATTACTAATGTTTAGACCCTAAATAAAAAAATATAAAACCTACTTTATTCAATCAATGGGTGCTATTAGGAAGCAGCTGCTTCCCACGGCTCCGTGCAGCTTTGCGTCCGACGTTTTAGTGCTGATTGAAAACATCAGTATTGTACATTTAATTATGTAGGTAAGCAAGAGCACTTTATATTGACACAAAATAAAATGGCCGTACTGCATCTTGCAAATCTACATACTTATATGTGGATGTTTTACCACAAGGCTTAAATCAATCGCACTCCGCTTTAAAAAACTCCCATGCATTTGACATGCTAGGAAAACTGACGTCACACGCGCTCGGTTGCGATCGGAAACAATCGGCGTAGTTTCGGAACCTACCAAAAATACGCCGAAATAACTAAATCTAAAAGTTCGAAATAAATTTTTAATTATGGTAAATAAAAAGTTATGCATCAAAACGTATATTTCCTTATAAGAAAAATAAAACAATTTAACAGACCAATTAGTCGAACAACTTACCTAACTTAGTGAAATTTCATCATAGTCTATCGATAATAATAATTGATCTTTAAAAAAACAGCCAAGTGCGAGTCGGACTCGCCCATGAAGGGTTCCGAAGCATCAAGTAACATAATATAAAGGTTCTTGTAGTTCGTCGAACGGTAAATTGCAGTTTACGATTTATGACGTATAAAAAAAAACTACTGACTAGATCTCGTTCAAACCAAATATCGTTGAAAGTTTGCATAGTAATGTACACCATGTATTTTTTTTAGTTTTATCATTCTCTTATTTTAGAAGTTAGAGGGCCAATTTTTTTCCACTTTGGAAGTGTCTCTCGCGCAAACTATTTAGTTTAGAAAAAAACGATATAAGAAACCTCAACATCATTTTTGAAGACCTATTCATAGATACCCCACACGTATGGGTTTGATGAAAAAAAGTTTTTTGAATTTCAGTTCTAAGTCTGTCTGTCCGTCCGTGTCACAGCCACTTTTGTCCGAAACTGTATTAAGAGCTACACTGATGAAACTTGGTAAGTAGATGTATTCTGTGAACCGCATTAAGATTTTCTTCCAAACATAGAAAAAAAACAATAAATTTTGGGGGTCCCCATACTTAGAACTACAATTCAAAAAACTTTTTTTCATCAAACCCATAATAGTGTGGGGTATCTATGAACAGGTCTTCAAAAATGATGTTGAGGTTTCTTATATCGTTTTTAGGGTTCCGTAGCCAAATGGCAAAAACGGAACCCTTATAGATTCGTCATGTCTGTCTGTCTGTATGTCTGTCCGTCCGTATGTCACAGCCATTTTTCTCCGAAACCGTAAAAGCTAGACTAATGAAACTTGGCGAGTAGATGTATTCTGTAAACCGCATTAAGATTTTTACACAAAAATAGAAAAAAAACTATAAATTTTGGGGGTCCCCATACTTGAAACTGAAACTCAATTTTTTTTTTTCATTGAATCCATACGTGTGGGGTATCTATGAATAGGTCTTCAAAAATGATGTTGAGGTTTCTAATATCGTTTTTTTCTAAACTTAATAGTTTGCGCGAGAGACGCTTCCAAAGTGGAAAAAAGTTGGTCCCCCCCCCTCTAACTTCTAAAATAAGAGATGGATAAAACTAAAAAATATATATGATGTACATTATACTATGTAAAATTTCAACGATATTTAGTTTGAACGAGATCTAGTAAGTAGTTTTTTTTAATACGCCATTAATCGTAAACCGCAATGTACCTTTCGACGAACTACTAGAACTTCTATATTATATTACTTACTGCTACGGAACCCTTCATGGGCGAGTTTGACTCGCACTTGGCCGCTTTTTTCTAATTATTCTTGTAGAGCTTAGCGAACGAGTGTTCTTCAAAAGTTTGAAAAAAGAACAAAAGACCGCACTCTGTCGAATTGGCGGGAATGAAAATCAGATAAGTACTTTTTTGTAGATGTTTATACTGGATTCCTCGCAAATTAGAGAAAAGTACTACCTATCTACAAGTCTCGGCCGATATAGCAATTAACGACCTCGTTTAGTTAAAAGGACTCGGTTATTGCCTTTTAAATTCATTTGGGAAGGACTTCGCTTCTCCAATCTTTTCATTATTAGGTTATTTCGAGCTGGTAAGAAATGTTTTCTATTTTATAACTAGCATGATATAAAATTTAAAATGGTGGTTTTCGACTGTATACAGGATGGTTTTTTAAGAAGGGTGGTGATGGCCAAGTCAGGCCACGGGAGTTAGGGAAAAGTCGTAAAAAGAGTTGTGCCCTCGATTTATAAGAAAACAATAAATGCATACTTATTCATTATTTTCAAAAATCTATTACCTACTTTAGACGGAAATGGACACGAATGATTTTTCAAAAATAATTACATCTTGAACCTACATTAACTACATTATTGATATTGAACCAATGGATTCTTGCTGATAAAGAAGATTTGTAAAAATTTTTTTACTAAAAATGAATGGAAAGAGCAAATTTTCACTATTTTACATTTTAACACTGAAGAAAACTCACCTCCTATTCAGACTTTAAAGTAAAAGTAAAAGATATTTGGAAAAAAAATGTAGTTATTGTTTTTATATAAATCGAGGTCATGACTCCTTTCACGACTTTTCCCTAAGTCTCGTGTTCTTAGACTTCATCACTGCCCTTCTCAAAAAAACTCCCTGTATAGGTGCTCTGTTAAATATTTGATCGGTCGATTATTAGTGAAACCGGACCTATAACTTGCAAGTTTGGTGTAATTCATGTACATTAATACGAGTAGATACATGACATTTTGATCAGCCGAGAGAGAATCTGAGGTTTCCTTGTAGCTAAATCATTATTTTTATGGGTATGGAGGGTTTCATAGTCGTGTAGGTAGAGTTATCAAGTTGTTGTTTAAATGTCACGTTTGTTAAGAAGTTTATCAACAATGTGTATTTATGTTGTTGTTGTTGTTGTGGACAACCCACACAACACTATCTAGCCTCAAATTAAGCAGAGCTTGTACTACGAGAACCAGATAGCTGATATAATACAAACACACATATTTTTGTAAAAACATACTTAATAATTCAAAATTACATCCTGACAGAGAACAAACAACTATTTCATAAATATTTGTTATCGGTGGGGACCAAGGACCAAGGACCTACAGCGTAGAAGGCAGAGCTACTGCCAACTGAGCTCAGAGGCTATTCAAAATTAGGATATTATATGATAATAATTTGGCTTAGGCTTAATATTATTTATTTATAACTTGATCGTTTACTATTCCGACGCTATCCATATTACAAAATCCGCCTGCATGTAGACCAAAAATTGTATCGTGATGTGAGAAAATAAATAGTGATGTAGGTATGCTCCGGTGCTCAACCTTGCTCACGTCAGGAAAATTGTAAAACTCGACTGTATGAAAAGGAAATTGCTTGCATACCCTCGGTTGGCACCAAGTTTATGTTCCACTAAAGTACCCTAATAGACAGCGCAACAGGTATTTTCAGTGTGATAGTACCTACGCATCGCAGAGGAGCAAATGCTTGCGCGTGCTGCGGCATCCGAAAGCATTCTCTTTTCAGTTTACCATAAACTCATCATACCTCCTAGTCTGAACCCTCACCTTAGTCAGCTTCATCAATTTTTTTTGGTTTTATTCTGCGTATAATTTGATTATTTGAATAATTATTATCAAATTGCACTCTCATATTGGGCATTTTTTATAATGACCGGGCATTATGTATAATTCCCAATTTATCACTTGGTCCAAAACATATACATTACCCGGCCTAATTATTGTGATCACTTGTGAAGGAGTCGCGCTTCAAAGCAGTAACAGACTTTAAAAAAAAAAATACTAAGTATACCAATCATGAATCTGAAGAAGTTCACTGCTGGGCATAGAACTCCCTTATCATAAATTTCAAGGAAGAACAATTCTGAGCCTCCTCCATCTACCGTATGATACTTATACTAATTTAAAAAAATATATGAAAAAGGCAAAGGCATATGTGTGGTGTAGGCGTAGGCTGTAAAAATGTCCTGTATTTTATTCTCAATTTGAAAAACCTGTTTGATGTTTCATAAAATAAAACTACAATACATGGGCAGACATTTTACCACAAAACATTTAGTAGCTTCTATATGTTATTTTGCTATAACGTTGTCAGCAAGCTTATATCTGATTTAAATACCTTGGAAGCGAAGACGTCAAAAAGCTTTAAAAATCAAGAAATAACGAGTGGGAGTAATCCCGCCTTACGAATCTTTAAATCTTAGGTCGACTATCTGGCTCAAAGGCTCTAATCTTTACCTTTGGAGGTACAGCCGATAGCCTATTCTTACAGAACAATGAACACGATTAAATAAATAAAAATTGAGGACAATCCATACAATACCATCTAGCCCTTAATTAAGCAGAGCTTGTACTACGAGAACCAGACAGCTGATATATCATACATACATTATGTTCATTTTTCTTAATACATGCTTAAATACAGTATAACACCCAGACAGAGAGCAAACAATATCTACGTTCACCAGACAAGTATTTGTTTTCAGTGGGGATCGAACCCACAACCTACGGCGCAGAAGGCAGAGCTACTACCAACCGAGCTGAGAGGCCAGTCATTCATCAACCTTGATGATTTTCTATATTATGTTCATTATGGAACGCCAAAAATGTTACATTATAATATGCAATAGTAGTTTATCTTATATACCTTTAAACGAGAAAATCTTGTATATATATATATATACAGTGGTGGTCATATAATTAAGAACGCTGATATAAAGGGAAGATTTTTTCCAACTAAGATGCAAAACTAATTGTATGCATTTATTTTTATTTCTCTCGGTATTCTCACTGTATTCATTGATACACATGATTGGCTAAAAATCAATAGGCAAACATTTTACACTACTTTTAAACAAAGTATTCCTTATTACTGGCTGGTCACGTAATTAAGAACGCTAAGTAGTTTATACCTTTATTCAAATTTAAATAAACACTCAGTCGATTTGTTACTGCTTGTATAATTTTGGCGCCATTACGTGCTGTAAAAGATTAAAGATTAAAGGCTTCTTTAGAAAAAACGATGGGAAAAAATAAAAGTTGTGATAAATCTACAAGGGAAGTAATAATAAAACTTCGCCGGAAGAATTGGTCTTATAAAAAGATAGCTGACCATTTGCAATGTTCAAAAACGATGGTTTTCCACGCTGTTTAGCATTTTGCTACGTATCAAACCACTTCGAATGTTCCACGTGTACCTAAACAGAGAAAAACAACTCCTCGAGATGACCGAAACATCGTTCGTATGGCAAAACAAAATCCTTTTAAAGGGTACAATGCGCTTAGAAAAGAATATTTTGGTGAAAACAACCCTTCAACAATCTCAGCACGCACTATTCGAAGACGTTTGGTATAAGAAAAATTGCACGGTAGGATAGCAAGAAAGGTACCCATGTTAAAACTTTGCCACAGGCAAGCCCGACTTGCATTTGCGAGAAAGTATGAAAACTGGATTGTGCAACAGTGGAAAAATGTACTTTTTTCTGACGAGACGAAAATAAACAGAGTATGTTCTGATGGAAAACGATATGTACGACGTCCCCCGAATACAGCATTCGACCCAAAGTACACGAAAGTTACATTAAAGCACGGTGGTTGAAATGTGAACATTTGGGGTTGCTTTTCTGGACATGGTGGAACCTGTAAAGTTGATAGAAGGTAACATGGATCAGTTTCAATACAAAAATATACTGGAAGAAACAATGTTACCATACGCTGAAGACGTTCTACCGGTCATTTGGACATTCCAGCATGACAATGATCCAAAGCACACTGCACGCACCGTAAGGGAATTTCTTACAGCGCAATTAGTTTCTGTCTTAGACTGGCCTGCTAACAGTCCAGATCTAAACCCAATAGAGAATCTGTGGTTTGAAGTAAAGAAAAAGGTTTCAAATACAAAGTGTGGAAATTTAAGAGAGATGTATGACGTTTTTTTAGAAGAATGGAACTCTATTTCTCTTGCGAAATGTCAAAAATTAATAGAGTCAATGCCTCGCCGGTGTAAAGCTGTAATTAAAAGCCGTGGATATGCTATTAACTATTAGTTTTAGTTAAATATTTATTAAATTTCTTTTTATGTTTCCTGTGCTACATAATATTGTGATTTTTGAAATCTAAGTGTCATACAAAACAATTCCCGAGCAGTTAAATAAATCGTTCTTAATTATTTGTCCAGTTTCAGTACTATTTGAATGTGTTACTTTGATAAAATCAATAAAATGTACAAAAAATAGTTAGCGATTTCATACTTTATTCTTAAGTCAGGTTGCTCTATTAATGTGACTATTATATAACATAACTAGTTGCTTCTCAGAAGGTACACATCTCTGTGTATGATACGATTTAAATAAAAAACTTCTAGAACTTCAAATCGTTCTTAATTATGTGACCACAACTGTATATATATTTAGGATCACGGAAACTGAGCCAACAATTTTCATGAAATTAAGTATACAGGGGTTTTCGGGGACGATAAAACGATCTAGCTAGGATTCATTTTCAGAAAATGAGTCTGTTCGTTAAAAAAAAACTAAAAACATAAACTGAATATGTGACTGCTCCTGCCATCTATTGACGATTGTGAGCAACTAACTGCAAGCATGTCCAGTAGATGGCGTTGTTCAGTAAGAATAAACCAGTAAAGATAATAATAAGCTTATGATTTCTTAAAAATACAAATTAACGAAAAAAATTCCGAGCGAAGCTCGGTTACCAACTAGTCTATACTAATATTGTAAAGACGAAAAGTTTGTCATGTAGTTTTGTGCGTATGTTTGTAATGAATAAACTCAAAAACAAATGTGCCTATTTCAAAAATTTATTAATCATTGGAAAGCTACATTCCCCCTGAGTAACATAAGTTATATTTATGTGTTTAAAAAATAAATGTCCACCCGTGCGAAGCCGGGACAGGTAGCTAGTTTGATATAAGCTGGGTATTTTATTCCGCTTGGCCCTGTACTACGCTATTAACCCTAGATTACCCGGCTCACCTACCGGAAACTGGTGTCAAAGGCAGTATGGGTGACCGATTCTCCGTTATCTACACGTGTCTACGCCACAAACTAGGGTCTTAATGTACAATACCATTGTGTGTTTTCCTTAAGGAAATTACTGTATTGACAGGAAATAATCTTGTTTAGTTTAGGTGTCAACTTATACATATACATCATTCCAGCTGAGAGGCTGAAGATGGGAATATTTTTGGAGCTGGGCTCCATCAAATCTTTTCAGTTTTCAATATATAAAAAGGCCCATTATCATGCCTCTTAAAATTGATCATAGGTACCTTTCTTTAAATACAGAAAATATTTTTTTTAGTGAAAAGCTTATTATTAGTGAACGATTTTCTAATTGAATTGAAATAAAAAAACTTTATTACAAAAAACCCTCTGACCTTATGAACGCTGAAAAGAAAAATATGCTTTTAGTTTTTAAGCACAGAACGATCCAACCAATTTTAGAGTCTATTTTCAAATAGTTCTAGAGCGACAGAACTCAATGATAAAACGAGTTCTAAAGAGATTTATACCCGAGGCTAACTTGGGATTTACAAGTTAACACAAAAATCTAAGCCTATTTTATTACTCGCTATTTTCGGTAAATATCGATATAAAAAAAAAAACTGACTCGGTACCCTTTGTGTTTTTGGCAGTCGTCTTTGTCTATTTTGTTTTTATTTTCCCAAATTCTTTGTTCTGAAATCTCACCTCAGCCGTTGGTTAATAAATACGACGCGTGCCCTTTTTAGCATTTTCAAGTAGGAGTAGGTTTTTTCTCTGGCAATATCGTCAGGTTGTCTAATAAAAGCTTACATTTTGAAATAATTGGCGTTTGTACGCTATTGTTTCTTCCAATTAAGTTTGAGTAAATGAGCAACCAGACCTTTGGTTAGGTATAATTATTCGTATTCGGTTTCAGATTATGAGGTCAAGTTTATTGTGAGCTTGTAAGTAACGCTTAAAGTTACGCTTGTAAGTAATGGGGTATAAGTTTAACACATATACCCCATTACTTACAAGTGTTTTTCAAAAGATAATGAGATTCATAGACGTGACTTTGCTTTACAGCAAAGGAGTCTTCGCAAAGTAAGCTTTGTTTATCGAAGTTTACCTTCAACATTTTGAATAAAGAAGAGCTTGACAGAACTATGAAATATATTTTTGGTTGAAAGTAGAACTTTCCATCAAAGTAAAGTCAAAGTGCGGTCTATGAATCTGGGCCTTACCATCCGGTAATGTCAATCAGTGACAGGGCGAACTTTAAGCAATGCGTCACACCTAAGTAACGCTTGTAAGTAAGGCCACTTATGTTTGATAGGTCTACTTTATTTATTATGAATCAACTTCCTAGAAAATTTGAAGGTAATTTCGGTATGGTGTGAAAAGTTTTTTGCCAAACGCCGATTAGTCATTTCATCTGTCTGCTCCATTTTTCCGTCTCCAATTTTATTTAATTTATACGTTATGTATGCGACAAGTAACTTATAACATAGTCTATTTAATGCGTAAAATGTGAATTACTTATGCCTACTATAATAATTACTTACGTGGGTTGATGCGTGTAAGTAGGTATACATAATAGCAGCTTTTGAAGTATCTCATTATGTTGGGAGTATATTATGCTTACGCAAATAAATTATTTCATTTCATTTACGTATTTACTTCCTTATTTATTAACTTTAATAATAAATTAGGTAATAAAATCATGTTGGTACTCTTAGGTAACCTATTCTGGAAGACTGCTATTACTTATCTTATTTGTTACTATTAAACAAATATGTCCTATTAGCTGTTGTCACCATCCACGAGTAGTACTTACAAGATTGTTGCCTCTCACTTGAAAAACACCAGCCAACTGTTAACGATCGATCATGTGAACGATAACATGAATTCAGTTTGAATTGTTTTTGACGTGACAACGTCAAACGTATAATTCGATGGAGCCGGCTGCACGCATGAAAAAACATGACGTCAAGCAGCGTTACCTCGCTCTGAAGCGTTATATTGAAGGCTTGAAGTGCAAGCGAGAGCGCGGAACGAGCGACAAAGAGGCACAATCGGTCTCCGCGTTCGGCAGCGTTCGACATCTAGCTCTCTCCTACTTGAGTGATCGATGCGTCCGCGTGGACAGCTGTATGACGTTGTCACGTTCAACTATCGTCAGTGAACAGACTTTACAGACAATTTTTTTTTTAAATTAAAATAAAGTCTTCTTTCAGTAAAATGGTCCATCTACAATATTCAAGGTACTTTCCCTCCATGTGGCATATCCGTGGGACGCCTTGTATATGTCAATCACTCATGCCACGCTCTTATTGTGATGTCATTTGGATAAAATATAACTTTAATTCGTAATATAATAATGTTAATGTAAATAAATGTTACATGCTCTCTCTCAAGCCAGTATTACTTCGATACAACTTGTTGATATAATTTATTGACAGAGAAAATAATTATGTAACCCAGAATACAAACAGAGTTAAGGCCTGCGCACATCTAGGCGATGACGGTAGTGATCAGTGAAACGCTGTCAAATATGGCTGTCTTATTTGACAGAGTTTCACTGATCGCCATCGCAGATTGCTTTGATGTGCGCAAGGCTTTAGTAAAGTTTCGTGCCTAACATGTTCTAGCTGACATTGAATGTGAATTGAATTTCAAAGTTAATAAATATAATTTAGAGTCCGCCACGGTTGCTTTTTCACCGATTATGAGCAAAACCCGTTTTCGCAGACATGCCCTCCTCTTATCAAAGAACGGGATTTTCCTGTACCTACATTTACGGGTAACTAATTACCTACGAAACGATTCTGAGCCCTCTTCATTCATTGACTGGCCTCTCAGCTCAGTTCGTAGTATATCTGCCTTCTGCGCTGTAAGTCGTGGGTTCGATTCCCACCGAGAACAAATATTTGTATAGTGAACACAGATGTTTGTTCTCTGTCTGGGTGTTATATTGTATTCTAAGTATGTATTTACAAAAAAATATACATAAGTATTATATCAGCTATCTGGTTTTTATACTTAGTACGAGTATAAGCTCTGCTTGAGTTAGGGCTAGATAGTGTTGTGTGGACTGTCCACAATATTTATTTATTTATTTATTCAATAGTCGGCCTACCGGACGTTCTAGCCCGTTCATCGTCCATTTCGTGGTCCGATTTGAGAACCTTTAAGGCCTGCGCACATCTAGGCGATGGCGAGTAGTGAAACGTTGTCAAATATCGCGGTCATATTTGACAGCGTTTCACCGATCGACATCGCAGACCACTTAGAAGTGTGCAATGTTTTATTCCCCAACGGTTGCAGCTCTTCACGCCTTAACCCATTGTAATTTCAAATTTGAAATCACTATAAAATTAATTACTAATTACTCATTGTATTAATTAAACGTAATTACTAATTAATCGAACTATGCCGATGACCTTGGTTCTTCTACAAATACTGTGCTATTATCGAGATAACAATTATCGATGTACTTACCTACCGACATTAAAATATCCGCTGCATGGGTCAACAGGCAGCTGTGTTTTAGCATCATTTCATAATTTAAACTTTCTATGCCAAAATCTCTATGGTAATTAATAAACCTTTGACGAGACTGGAAGTGATTGCTGGAGGCACACACATGAAAAACAAACTTCACAACACACTCACATCATCAGCCTGAAGAAGTCCACTGCTGGACATAGGCCTCTCTTATACATTTCCAAAAAGCGATTCTGAGCTCTTTCCATCCACCGACTTGCCGCGGTCTTAACAATGTCATCGGTCCATCTGGTGGGTGGGCGCCCTACTTTACGTCTTCCGGTTCGTGGTCGCCATTCGAGAACCTTTATTCCCCAATGAACTTTTGTATAAAATTACGCTTTCTAGCCAATTAACCTAATGACCCTTTACGAGATCACTGTAATCGGTGTTTGCTTTTGTTATGGAAACTGTGGCTGCATGCACTTCGCAATTTTGATGGTGAGTGACGAATAAATTTTGAACAGATTATTTCGCTGTTTCAAGATGTCAACGTTGCTCTGCATTCGTTCCTGGTGTCAAAATACCCGTAGTTGCAACACTATGACGTAACATTAACATCATGTTTCTCACTTTACTCATTGCTTGACAATCAACAGAACAATGAATTTCTATGTTACTCCCTGTATTGCGCAATTTAAAATTACCCTTAAATCACAAATGCGTTTAAAAAGATAGCGATAAAACTGTGTTATACGTACCTACATCCTAATAACTTCTTAATGTGCTGCTGATAAAGCAGTAGGCCTAAGACAAGCTCTGTCTGGTTCAGTCTCTGGCTCTGGTTTTGAGTCTGTGTGAGTGCTCACCAGTATATTATACTGTATGTGTGACGTTTCGACGTAGGATTTATTTAGTCAACACTCACACAGACTCAAAAATAGAGCCAGAGACTGAGCCCGACAGAGCTTGTGGTAAGCCTAGTTGTGATATACACATAATGTAACATTATGTTTATCACTTTACTTATTGCTTGACAACCAACAGAACAGTGAATTTATATGTTACTACTCCATGTATTACGCAATTTAAAATTACCCTGAAATCACAAATGCGTATAACAAGAGATCATTAACTGGCTTTCAGCTCAGTTGGTAGTAGCTCTACCTTCTGAGCCGTAGGTCGTGGGTTCGATCCCCACTGAGAACATATATTTGTGTGGTGAACACAGATGTTTGTTCTCTGTCTGGGTGTTATAAGTATGTATTTACAAAAAATAAAATGCAAAATGAATATAAGTAGGTATTATGTCAGCTATCTAGTTCTGGCTCTGCTTAGTTTGGGGCTAGATAGTGTTGGGTGGATTGTCCATAATATGTATTTATTAATATTAAATAAAACTATATTATACATACATACATACACAAAAAAGTCAGGTATACATATGTTTAGGTTTTAGGTAATCAGTAGACAGATAATAAAAGACGAAGGTTACAGCGAATGACAGCAATTAACTTTAGCAGTAGGCACGTTCACTTTTTTAAAGACATAACACGAAGTAGGTCTACAACTCTACACATTTAAGCCATGCACACATCTAAGCGATCTGCAATGGCGATCAGCGAATATGACAGTGATATTTGACAGCTATCGCTATCGTCTAGTATGTACCTTTACATGCCGGTATTAATCTTTCGAACAATTTACTTTTACGGCCTTTTGCCGCCGCTCTAATGAATTCATTATCAAAATTCTCAATAGATTCTAATCAGGCGCGATAAGAAAAAAAACCTTTTTTGAAAGTAGGTTTGGGCATCTACTGAATGCTGTATGGCAACAATATACATTAGCAAAATAAAACACGTGGTTTAATTCGTTAAAGTTCGAAACATATTTTCCACTAACGGTACTTCATATTTAGTGCCATCCATACCAAGTCCGTACGGCGAGTTTGCCGAAGTACGTAAGTAATAAAGTCCACGAGTCATTGTGGACGACCCATATCCCAATACTGCAAATTCACCAGATTCACAAGCGTTTGACTCGAAATGCTTCCAGCTCCGACACCGAGCGCCCACAAATGATTTTGGGGTTACAATGCTCTCTGTGTATACTTGCGCTGCTCGTAGGTGACTGCATGACGGCATTAAACAGCCAGGTTGATTCGGTCCACCTCCGTTTATATAAAAGTCTGCATGGCCCAAAGGCTCGATAACTCCTTGTACTAATCGATTAGAATGCACAATATCCACATACGTCGCATCCATTTTATCTAATCTTTGGTCACTATAAGCGTATGAAAAACATGGGCCGGCAGGGTCCAATCCAGTGATGCGACCTAAACTTTGACCTTTATACTGCCGAAAATATTTGCCCGCCCACCCGGCGATATGTGCACCCAGGCTTATCCCCAATAAATGAAAGTCTTCGGAATTCACACCAAAATTTTCGAGGTTCGCAAGCAAATTGCCGACTCTTTTCCCGACTATTCGCGCGTTGTGCGCCGACAAGATGTATCCCTTGTCGATCATTTCCTCTGCATCCACTAGCAGCACATTAAACATTTTGGTTCCATTTATTGTCTTTTCGTTGTAAGCTTGAGCCAAAGCCAATGGCACTTGTGAGCGTGAACTATCTTTGAAGCCGTGTAGTATAATTTTGGTCTGTTTAGTTATATCATAAACAGAAGGATTTGTTAATGCTCGAAAAGCCTCATTGATTGGAAAAGATCTGACCGTGTTACCATCCAACTGGACTATTTTCATGGTCTTTATCAATTTGCTTTGATCATTCATTGAGCTGTATCGAAAGTCCATGATCGCTCTACCTGCAAATTCAAGCGTATTTTATTTCAAACAATCATATGATTTAATTTAATATAGAAGGCAAGGGCGTATACTTACATGCACCAGACATTTTGGCGTAGATAGTCTCTGCGAAGGTTAGGTCTGTGGTAGCGGCGGTGGAGCGGCGCGCGCTCTGGACCGCGCCGGCGGCGGTGGCGGCAGCGGCGTCGGCTCCCAGCTGGCTGACTACTATCGCGAGCACAAGAACACTGAGAGGCACTACTAGATACGACATGGTTCAACCTCTTGGCTAACGCGGTCACTGTGCCACTGGCCGCAAAGAGAGAAAGGTTCTTCGCAAACTGTAACAGCCGCCTTGGTGGGGATTATCTGGGTAGTTCAAATATCGTACGTTGCACTTGGCTTCACAAGGCCACTGACCGGTTCACATTATGTATTGAATATTGATAAACTTGATTTTTGCCAGACGTATTATGTTTTTAAATAATTGGTGTCGAGTAGTTTTCTTGAACTTGATGATAGAACTACAATTGTATTGAAAAAAGACTTCATAATGTGCTGCTGATAAAGCGGTAGGCTTACCACAAGCTCTGTGTGGCTCTGTCTCTGACTCTGGTTTTGAATCTGTGTGAGACTCTCGTGTGAATCTGAGTGCTCACCAGTGTATTATAATAAGTGTGTGACGTTTCGAAGTAATATTTATTTAGTCAACACTCACACAGACTCAAAACCAGTGCCAGAGACAGAGCCAGACAGAGCTTGTCGTAGGTCAAGTTGTGATATACACATACCTATGGCCTTATTAACAAGCGTTACTTAGATGATAGAAATTGCTTAAAATTTTCTTAAAAGAGGGTTACCGTGCCCTTGTTTATAGCAAATCCTGTACCTTTTAATTTTAAGCTGACGCAAAATAAATTATTTCTATTTCTATAATAAGAGATGGCAGATGCTTACACACTGATTATCTTTAAAGAAATCTTTGTAAATAAAGAGGCAAATATTTCATCACCATGTTTTTTTTTTAGGCTACATCGTCCCACTGTTGGGTAAAGGCCTCTCCCAAACACTTCCAGTTCCCTCTATTCTGAGCCTCCTCCCACCATTGCTTGTGGAAGGCGTCCAGGTCGTCCCGCCAACGCTTTCTAGGCCGACCACGAGGCCGCCGTCCATCCGGCACCCATGGGGTGATGATGGTCGCCCACCTATCAGGGGCCATCCGGATGACGTGCCCCGCCCAATCCCATCATGTTATAACAATTAAATGATTACATCTTATTTAAAAAAACAGAGTGCGATACCCTTTTTACATTAAGATTATTAGAATTTATTAGAATATTCAATGGACCAGTCGCTTTAAAAAACAAACAAGCGAACAACAACAAAGAAACCACCTACATTGCATAATCTGATATAGACGTTAAGTACTTATGAAATGGCTTATTTATGATTTCTAGTAGATATGAGTAGGTATAAACAGATACCTATTGCAAGTCTTATTCTAGGAATTATGAAGAATAAATATACCTACCTAAGATTGAGAGAATTCTGAAATAACTAATTGGATTGCAACCGTTTCTTGTTAACTGAAACTAAACCACTTGATATTATATTGACTTTGGAATACTTGTTAGTTAAAGGTCTAAAGTTCAGTTCGGTTCGTTCTCAGAAGCATCAGTGGTTATTTTAATTTAGCCATTTTCAGTTTAGTGAGTAGTTAAGGTCAACTACTGTTAAACGTGGAGAGATTTGCAAAGGTATTTTAATATAGCAGGAGCTGACTCCCTCACTGACTGACAGCCAACGCACCGCAAAGCCTAAACCACGGACGCTGGTAGATTTGTAATTATTGTGACGATTACGTGTGGGCTTAGCATTTTATAATTTGCGTAGACCAAGGTTCGGTGTTGAAACGAAAGCACATGACTAGGTCGAGCAAACATAAAAAAACTAGTTTTATATGTAAAGAACCTGGGTTATAAAGTATTGAGTAAGTACCTAGTTTTGTATTTCGCAAGTTTAATGTTTTTTTTGTTAAATGAGTACTCAAATATAAACTCTAATACTCATAAATTGGCAAGTAGTTAAATACTGTAGGTATTTCAAACACAGCATAAGCATGGCGGTGAATTTTTTCTATTTATAACAATGTTTTTTCCAAAGATATTTGCGTATTGAACTTTGCTATGTAATAACTATAGAAAGGGCAACAATGCCCACTGAATGCTTTTATCTAGTCTCAGTGATTTATTGTCTAACAATATTTCATCGCTTGACACAATAAATAAGCCCGTAAATAGACGGAAGCTTACAAAAGGAAGCTTCGGAGTCCTTGAAAATTACCTACCCTCTTCCCCTTAATAGAGCCGAAAAAAGCAATTTTTTCTAAAGGAGCTCCTCATTTCACGAAAAGTTTTGTATCTTTTTTAGAGGAATATAATATATTTTAGAAGAAAATGTCATGGTGGTTAATGTGTTTGGTAAGTTTTTATGGAAGATGCGACTCAGCTTTATAGGGAACTTGCATGCGTGGGCATGTTTATGTGACTCACTGAAATTACGTGTTCTCTTGAAAACTATTCAGACGTTGTTCAGCGATGTTCGTGAAATATGATGGTATGGATGATGTTGTTGTTAAGCTTGTGGATAAAGTAAGTTTATTCATAAATCAGCGAACCTACTAGTCATCGTGCTCGATCGATTCAAACAAACTCAAAATAACTTAATTTTAATCGATTGAGCACGATGAGCATACGATTAAAACTAAGTCATAATAACTTAGTTTTAATCGTAAGCTATTCGGTATGGAAAATATAATAGTGTCATGTCAGGTCTATAACGACTAAATGATGCGTTATGGTCAACTTAAATGAACGCGGTGACAGCCAAGAGCTTTATCTACATTCTGTACCCTGAGAACGCAACAGGATTTATTTTGGCATTCATGTTCACAGCCATGAAAAACTCCTGGCATTTTAAAATCCTAGAGCTAAACTCAAGGTTAGCTGACCCAATAAACGATTTGATATTTTACTTTATTGTCATAGACTACCCTATAATTTATGGTGAGGTAGTGTGACTGCGTTTACCAATATGACGCAATATTTAAGTGATAGCTATAATAAAATATGAATATTTCGCGTTGTTTCTATTATAATCAAGTGAGTGTGTAATGTGATGCGTGAATAAGTGATGCTTATCAACAAATAAATCTTTAATTTTCTAAAGGACTACCAAATTGAGACGAACGTATATGGGCACACTTTTTTGACATGAGGTTTGACAATCGCAGCCTATACGGGCAATTTTGTAAGCAACTTATTGTCCAAAAACACAGTGAAATATAATGCTCTCTATGGTATAGTGATGTCATAATGTCATGGAGTTGCCTTGAATAGAGCGATTGTAATTGACCGTTTGAAAGTATCTCTAAGTAGCGGTGACGGTGGTAGAGACACCAGCACGTCACGGGGCACGGGGCACCGGGCTCGAGGCGGGCTGGCGGCCGTGGGCGGGCGGGCTGCGCGGCTCGCCCGCCCTCAGTATCTGCCCGCCGCCACGGTAGCTGCACGTCCCGGCAGCCAGTCTTCCCCCCATGCGCCCTACGCGGCCTGCACACCCTGCTCGCTAGCCGAGCCGCTCCGCCGGCACAACAAACTCGCGCGAACCCGTGCTTTAGTGCCTTGTGCTACCCTACCGCACCACACCACCACACCAGCAGCGCCGGGCCACGCGCCAGCGGCCTTACCGCACTTCACCGGTAAGTCAAACCATTATTATAACTGAAACTCTTTCTATTTTTAGCAGCAAAGTCACTTAGCGTAATTGTTTTCAGTTTCGTATGACAAATTGGACCGTGAGCATGTTGGTGAAACGACCGCAGTTAACATAGGGCTGATCAATACACAAATTTTAGATTTCTGAATATATGTTTTCTTTACTGTTGAATCAACGACGCTGCATAATAATATTCATCTACCTACTCATAGTTAATCACAAAAAAACAATTAAGAATAAAAAAAATTGCAGTTTTTCAACATATCGTACGTAAATGTTTATTTTATACAATTATTAGGAGAGATATTTAGGAATACGGACCGCAAAGTTTTCGCTGTGGGATGGATGTATACAATCCCACAAGGGGTTCTTTCACGGAACCTTAACTACCCCTTATTAATTTTATTCTAAATAACTATTACCTTTTTTATAACCATCGATTTTTTTGTGTCATTTTAGGTGTATTGTGAAGAATTGAAATAAATAAATAAATATTGTGGTAATCCAGACAACACAAGTCTAGCCGAAATTAAGCAGAACTTGTGCTATTGGAAGCAGCTAGCCGATATAATACTTTTCTACACTTTTTTGTATGAAAAAGAAACTTTGAATATTGGAGCATTGATATGTACCTAAATCAATGCCTTTTTAATTATAGGTACCTCAAGCAGAGTACTTGTTAAACGAGTTGAACTCGATGCTACTTTTATTATTGGGATTGGATTTGCTTTTTCAAAATTGTAACTTTTTCCCACCTCTACTTCAATTTGAGATCTTTTAACTACACCCTCTTGTGTTCAACATTTACACAATTCATGGAAATGCTCCTAAACGAAAATATTCAAGGTAAATAAGTCTATTTTCGTATCGAGGAAACGGATATATTGGCGCGGTAAATAAAGACCCTTCTACATTATGAACCCAGGTGATCATAAACCTGTATTACTTATTGACAGACTCGAAGACAGAAACTGATGAGTTGCTCAACGGGAGCCTTTAAGACACTGGACTCCGTGAAACAACTTCTCGCTCGGACACTTTGACCTTTAGATAGATGGATCACTGAACTTATATTTATCGAAAATCGTGAAACTATCTTGTGTGCAATCCGATTGTGCATAGTTTAGCAATAACATAATTTTGCTCCTACAAAATTATACATGTTGCGCCGACCCCACATAAAGTGGGAAAAGGGCAGGAAGAAGAAGTGCCTACAATTTTTTTTTTGATAAACTGTGTGCCATCTTAATGCACACGAGGTAGTTTCTCGTGGTTTTTGATAAATGAGTTCAGTATTTTTATATCTTTTGATGGATCAAAGTGTACGAACGAGAAGTTGTTTCACGGAGTTCAGCGTCTTAAGTGCTAAGATGCGACCATTTGTCATGGCAAAGCAGAGTTTATGGGTCAAAGATAGTGGGAGATAAGATCACCGGTGATGGAAGAAATGTTAAGGTATTTTTTATTGATTTTTATAGTGTTTACTAAACTTAAATCACAAAGATTTTTATTATGTCCCAAAGTTAAGAGCCGAGTGGGATTTGAGCCCGCAACCTTCCCCTTGGTACGGAGCTGCCCTGACCGCTGCGCCATCGGATCCTAATCACACTCGATGAATAACTCTCGGCACTAACGCGACCGTGGCTCCATCTACAGGTTTGACGTTACTGTCAACTACTTACCTGCTCGATAACCGAAGTTGCATTCAGTTGAATCGACGAGAGATGTCACCTTGCTTTTTAACGGTCGCGTTAGTGCCGAACAGTCCATAAGAGTTATGTCCAGAGTTATTCGGTCAGAGCAGCGGTCAGCGCAGCCCTGTACCAAGGGGAAGGTCACGGGTTCAAATCCCGCTCGACACTTTTTTTTGCCAAACTATGTGCAATCGTATTGCACACAAGGGAGTTGCTCACGGTTTTCGATAAGTGCGTTCAGTGATTTTATGTCAGTTTCTTCTTCTTCTTCTTCATAATGAATGGCATCTGTCCATTTCGAATCAATTTTGCCAGTGTCGAGTCGTCCCTACCCGAGTCGGCCCTACCCTAATTGGCTTTGGAAAAAAAGATGGCCGTTTTTTCCAAAACCATCTGAAACATTTTCGATCAAATCAGAATATCACATAATACACTTTAATTCCAACTGCTAACACTTTGAGCTAAGACCTCAAGTAATGTTGGTTGAAATTACACAACAAAACTCAAAACAACACCAGAAAAACAATTAAAATCAAAAAGCTATGTGACTTCCAAAAATGACAGACAGCGAATCCTATGTCAGTTTCAAAGGGTCAAAATCATGAATCTACATACTTCGGTCAAAATGTACAAACGAGAAGAACATCGACAGTTGTCTTCGCCTTCAAAGTCTCTAACTTCAGAAAATAAAATAGTAAAACAGAGGTGATTAAAAAGCAGTTTATATTCTTGTAAAAATAAAGCGTTAATTTTCAAACGCGGCTAACCGAGCTTTGAAAGCTGTTCGAGTTAGCTTTGGCTTGTACAATATAAATTTTCTCAACCTTTTCTTGAGGTTTTAATGGATGTATTTAATTAAATAAAAAACATTCTTGCACTTTCACGAAGCTGAACTTTGAATTGAGGGTAGAGTAGATTAATTTTAAAAAAGGCATAAAACTATGTATTTTGTAGCTGCGCCTGTGAGAAATATTGGCACCCCGAATTCTCTTTACTAGCATCGCTTTAGTGGCGGTACCAAAGACTTGGACTTTATTCAAGAACGCCTTTCTTCCCTTTATGACTTGCTTACCTAAGACTTAAGAGCGTAGTTTTTATGCCAAAGACCTTGTCCAATATTTTTGAGATTTGAAACGGACTTTTCAGTGTCTCGTAAAGCCTTGCGCGCATCTATCGCGATGGCGATGGCGATTAGTAAAACCCTGTCAAATATGACAGCGATATTTGACAGCGTTTCACTGATCGCCATCGCCATCGTGCTAGATGTGTGCAGGTTTTTACAAGTCAGGTACTGGCATAGCTTTCACGCTAACGTTTTAACAGCGGTTGATTCATCAAACCACAAACTTTGGCACTTTTGT
Source organism: Thera britannica (assembly GCA_939531255.2). NCBI lineage: Eukaryota > Metazoa > Arthropoda > Insecta > Lepidoptera > Geometridae > Thera > Thera britannica. Next base: position 22,232,310 of record OW618034.2, read on the forward strand.
GAGACGTTAGGCCCTCAGGTAATGTTTTAAGCCTTGTGCACTTCTAAGTGATCTGCGATGGCGATCAGTGAAACACTGTCAAAATGACAGCGAAATTTTACAGTGTTTGACAGATCGCCATCGTCACAAAAATTAAGATCAGCGAACATATTTTTTTTACGACTCATCCAGTAAATCTAAAATAATTTGTGTTATTTTGTATCAAACGTAATAATTTATGACGTTGTTCAAGTCTAATTGAGGATAATTAAAACATTGAAGATAAGTATTTTTATTTATTTTAATAAATAATTACGTACTTAATCTAAGCACCCAACTTCTTTAGCTTGTTGGAGAAAAAAATAGGCAGCTTAGTAAGTACATAGTTAAGTGACCATCATCATCAAAAAATTTTAGGGCGACCACATTTTCAAATGAAACAAAATCAAATCCGCACCCAAATCATATAAGAATAAGGTTATTATAACTGTATAACCAAAAGTAACGGAAAGAAAATTTTTAAGACCAAAAGAGACAAAATAATGTACTGAGGATTGAAATAATCTGGATTTCATTCATAACCCCACAATGAATGACCACTGGCTAGGGGTTGGCAAGGGGCAAACCAAAATACACGCAAACGCCAACATCATGTATTATTCTTGTGAAAACAGAGCCGTACTTTCAAGAGAGGTGTAGATATCGTATAGTCCAATTCAGGTGACTGATTACTGTAAAGGTGATGTTGGTAAAATAAAAGTTCTTGCGAATAAAAGATATCGGGAAAATTCCGATTCTTCCGTGACTCAGTCGTAGGTAGTGAAGTTGTAAAAAAGTTTATCCGGGAAATTAGTACGGGGTAAAATAGTAAGTACTACGGGGGGTCTTGACCAATCTACTTTTTGTTTGCGGAACACTCCTGCGGAACATCTTCGGTGGACTTGTTCTGTGAGGTAATTCATATTGGTAATAACCACCCAATGTTGCTCAATCTTAGAAGACCAAGCTGCGGGTCTGCCAAAAGGGAATACACTGGTATCCCTGATGTAGGTCGCAAGGTAGCAAAGTTGAAATAGGAGTGGGCAGGTCACGTGATTTGATGATCTCATACGGATCACGTGACAGAAAGGGTACCCTTATAGGGTAAAAGATGTCGCAGTCACCCAAGAAAACGGTGGCGAGACGGCTTATTGAACACTACACAACTTATTTTATTCTATTCTTGGGGACATTAGGACAGTATAGGTTGGTAAAAAACACGCACAACATGAAAAAATAAATCTATCAAATTCATCTCTACCTAATAAAGTAGTAAGCAAATGAATTTACGTCCTACTGTGATATTTTCGTAATACTTGTTCAGAGTATGGGCAAAACTTGTGGTTTGTTTCAGAGGTGGGTAGAAAACTGTTTTAATTAAAAGCTCCTGTTTTATGATTCGCTATAAAAACAGCCACAAACGAGTAGGTCTACACTGTACGAGCCAGTATTCTGTTAAACTAATAAACAAAAAATAATTACGGTGAAAGCTGTTAAAAAAAATTACCAAGCGCGTGTAGAACAAAGCACAGGAGTACTTTAATGAAATATTAATCTGCCTTTGAAAGCCTACGGTAAAAAGACTAAAGGCAGTTTCACGGATTGTGACTTGGCTAATTAAATATTTGACAGTTATGTTAATTCAAATTTTTCTTGAAAAGTTTGAGATAATCAAGTATTTAATTGATCGATTTGAGATTGAAACAGGTCCTAAGTGAACTCATTTTTAACCAGAGGGCTTAGATTAGGTTATTAGGATTTAATTTCAATTTTTGCACGAAAGGAGCTTTTAATAGGCCCACTTTAAATCTTTTCACCTCACTTGGTTCAAATGAACCATTGACACCATGAGAAGAATTTGAATTGCCCACGTCAAATTACATCTTCTACGACATGACAGACATAAAGAACATCATTGAAGGAAAGGTAAAAGGAAAACGGGGAACAAGAAGGCCAAGAATAAGTTACATGAGCCAGATAAAAGAAAACGTCGCTGTCTTGTCGTATAAGGAAGTCAAGGAGGCCGCATTTGAAAGACTTAATAGAAGAAAACTACACCAAAACCCCGACAAGAGCTAAGCTCTTCAATTTAAGAAGAAGAAGATGTCAAATTATGTTACTCTACAATATAATAACATAGTTTATTCATCATCATTTGAGCCCGATACCACCCACTGCTGGGTATAATTTTCCTTCGTTTTCTGCTAGCCTTCTGTATCAGGCGCGTCTCTTGTCAATGTGTTTCTTGCGACATTTACGGTTTCATAGACCCGTCGAATAAAGTATCAATAAATAATGGGGCGTTTAGACTATTCAAAAAATACTTTTACTTTACTCTTTTATAGCAAGCTAGGTTTCGAGATACGACGTAAAAACATTGTCCGCAGGAGATCAAGCAAGTTCTTTACCGCAAAAATCGAACTAGCACCACTTGCGTCTCAGTTAGGTTTCTCGCCCACTGCGCCACGGAGGTCTCCAAATTATTTTACAGTAAATTGGATGAAACAAACCAGCTAAAGGCCTCGAAATTAGTCACAAGAATGGTGATTTTGAATTCAAAAGACTACCCTCGGGCTTCTGATTATACTGCTTTAGATTTATTAATGAACGGTGAATCTATTATCATGCGGTTTTCAAATATTACCTCCAAATTGAATGTGTTGTAAAAGGCAGCGGGGTTCGTGCGTCGGGAGAAACAAATCAAAGCAAATGTGTATTTATTCAGTAGGATCACAAGGATTACCTTGAAAAGTCTTAAAGCTAGGTGAGTCTATATAAGTGCTAGTTCCACGCGACCAAGCCTAGAAGAACAGGCAGCAAACTACGGCTTGGTTCGTACCGTTTTTTTATATAATCTTTTTACAAATCTAAAATAATAGCAGTGAAGTTACAATCATTGTAATAATCATGTTTAGCAAAACTTTTTATTCCATTAGATTTGTTTCATTCTGGTTTTTACGAAGGCCTCGTTGGCACAGTTTTAACGATACTAAACCAATGGCATCGTAAAAACTGTGGGTAAATTGATTCTGAACTCGTATCGTCTTAAATTGTTACGTCAGACGTTAAGACAGTCTTCAATTAAAATAGTAAAGTACCTACTATGTGCATGACATACAGCCAGCACAGAAATGTCGCTAAACAAGCTATGGATACAAAAACATTTTTACACATTATAGGTACACATAAACATAATTTTAAACTAAATATTCATTTATATTAGGTAGATGTATCATTTAGCATTTTTTATTATTCATTCATATATTTTTTTTATTTTGAAGATGAGAGTATGCTAAAAGTTTTTCGACGAGATTGAGTAAATAAGGATAATTTGTAAGCTAAGGTACTAATCACCGCCTAAGCCCAGAGGATAAGCAATTTAAAGTTGCGGTGAGCGTCAACCAATTAGCTTGGAGAAAACGGCTGTTAGGGCAAAAGGTTTCTCGAATAGAGACCACAAACCAGAAAGTGCAAAAAACACAAGACAGAGCCTCGCATTAGAAGTAAATGCGGCGACACTGTAAAGGCAAGTAATCCAAAGGTCTATGATATTCAATAGTTAAAGTCGTAGGCTTAGTACTAGTAGAATTTGAACAAGCCGAACAAACTTGTGAACAAGTAAAAAATATTTTTACGAAACTCAACGTTTTTAAAAAACTTACTTACGGAGGGAGTTCATTGTTCTAAGAGAGATAAGTTTTAGAGAAAGTTTTGTTGATAAAAGCAACAGTAAAATTGAAACATTTACCAGCAAATACTTGAATATTGCACAGTATTTCTGTGCATTATATTCAGGGTTCCATTTAGAGGTGATAAAGAAAAGGCACTTTCCTTGTTTGACCTGCTGCTAGCAATAAATGGAAACAGAATAACGTGGTCCCCCTAGCTTTATTACAACTGTATGAGCTGGCTACAATATCGCTGTTTAGCAATGATGAATAAATGTACTATACATGTATGGCCTTACAAGTGGTACTTAGGTGTGAGATATTGGTTTAAGTAAGTCCTGCCACTGTTAGTCATTTCATTACCTAGTGGTAGGTATCTATGGATGACAGTTGCTTATTGCACTGATTACACTGCGTAACAAATAAATCGTTTCGGTCTCAAAATTAGACCTATCTATGTCTAATCGTCTCTATTAAAAGCGATAAAACGACATTAAAAGAACCAATTAGCGATAGTTCTATGTAGTTGATATACGAGTATGTATAACATTTTCTTTGAAACAATAGATTTTATCAAGGAACTAGAGCTAATATTTTTTTCTTATATGCGTTTTCATTAGTAAGAATTGACTCATAAAGTAAAGGAAACATTCAACTCCTCTCTTTTTGTTGCGCAGTCTCTTTGACAGTATTTTCTTAGATAAACCCTTATAAGTAAGGGGAGTATTGTATAATTTATAGTTCTAAGGTAGGAATACTGGTTCTAACCAAGCCTTTCGATTGATCATACAAAATAAAGATGCTCGCTGGAAGGTTTTCTTTAAAGTAAAGTGGGAGAAAACTGTGGAATGCGAAAACGCATATTATATTAGATATTATATAATTATAGGCATATATATTATTATAGGGAGTGTAGATATTATTATGAATATTTTCATGTAAGTACCCAATGTGGGTCAAAACAAAAACATCAGTCGTGTCAGAAATCGGGCTCAATCAATAAATAATCTAAAAGTTATTATCCTTCAAATAATCCATCTACCTATATTAATAACTATTACGAAGAGCGAATTTTCTCATTTACTATAGCTGGCAGCACGGCACTGTAAACAGAATAGTTTTTTTAGTAGTAGTAGAGCTCTTTGTGAAGGGCTCGTCCGGGGCAGTACTACCACCATGCCTATTTTTGCCGTAAAGCAGCATTGCTGTGTTTTTGTTTAAAGGGTGAGGGTGCCGGTGAAATTACTGGCACGTAAGGCTGAAAATTTGTATGCCTCAAGTTGATGGACGCAGAGCAGCGCATCGTAGGGTATATTCCTGACGTGCGTGACCTACGAAGCAATATTTTGTTATAGGCTATAGTTGCTACTCAACATCAGGTGGGCCATATGCTTGTTTCCTCAACTAGTTGTATAAAAAAAAGGTTGAGCTCGGTAATGATCTTGTAATATAAGATTTCAGGACACATAACATAACCAGATTCAAGTTCGATTTCATGTTTCGCTTGGGATCAAATAGTTACGTCCCCTTTACCAATTTCGCTTCGTGGCTCTGCATTTCCCCAATAAGATTCTACCCCTAAATTGGATATGATGCTTTCATATAGGGGAGTAAGTATTACTTCTGAAAACTATTATCGTGTTTCTTAATTTGTACGGGGTAGGTCTAAGACGCTACTCGTAAGCGTAGCAGCATTAGTCATAAAAAAATGCATGTGAGATAGAACTGACTTCATAGCCAAAGTACCTACTAAATCGATTTTGATAAAAATTCTACGTGACTAATCTGGAAATATTACTTTTTAGATAAAAAGGTTTTCTCCAAATCGGCTCATAAATGACGAAGTTGTGCGATAACAAACATAAAAAAACAACCTAATTGACAACCTCTTTTTTTATTTGAAGTCTAAAAACAATTTGACAACGTAGTTTTACACTATCATAGTATGTATGTGGAGCTGACTAATATTCTCTATTCACGTTTAGAAGACAATTGCCTTCAGCTACTGAAATTCTTTTACTTTTATCTTTTTGTATCTCAACGGTAAATTAAACTCTGGCAAGGAATTTAACGAAATTCACCTTTCTTGTTTGACTCTACTGACTTTGTGTGTAATATAATGTACCTACCACATTCAGTTCACGAGTTTGTGGCTAATAAAATGATGAATATCAAGCATGATTTTGTATTGTGCTTGTTTTCTAATTTATTTTATGATGGATGGATGCTTATGCTATCCGATATTGTTTCTGTCACCACTTGAGGCTCGTCAAAAATTATGAGTGGTCTTATAACTTGAAATGTTATACAGTCTCCCAGGATCTTTACTAGACACACATAGTAGTGTAGTAGAGCTCTTTGTGAAGGGCTCGTCCGGGGAAGTACTACCACCATGCCAATTTCTGCCGTGAAGCAGCAATGCTGTGTTTTGATTAGAAGGGCGTAGGTGCCGGTGAATTTGCTAGGACGTGAGGCTGAGCATCTGCACGCCTCAAGTTGATGGGATGATTGACTGGCCTCTCACCTTAGTCTGTAGTAGCCCTCTGTGCCGTAGGTCGTGGGTTTGATCCCCACCGAGAACAAATATTTGTGTGGTGAACGGAGATATTTGTTTTCTGTCTGGGAGTTATATTGTATTAAATATATGTATAAAAAAAAGAGTATTGTATCAGTGTCTGGTTCCTGTAGTACAAGCTCTGCTTAATTTGGGGCTAGATAGTGTACTGTGGATTGTCCATAATGTATTTTACATTATTAAATTAAGTGCATTGTTGGGTACGTTCATGTCGCGCGTGACCTACGAGGCAATGTTTTGTTATAGGCGATAGTTACTACTTAACATAAGAGCCGTATGCTGGTTGTATAAAAAAAACACATTTTACGATTTGACTACAATATCTCCTAGCTATAGTACGTCAATGTCGTACGCCTACGCCGCAATCTCCATGAGCTTCTAGGCTTTTTCAATTAATTTTAATTAACACCAGCGTGAATACCGAGCTTACGAAATATTAATATAGTTAAAGTAAAGATAACCGTCGATGTACTCGCTCGCATATTTTGACCCGTTGAAAGATGTAAAATCACTGAACTTAGGTATACAGGGTTATTCATTATTGGCTACTCAAACTGACAGGGTCAAAACAATCATTTCATAAATATTTTTTATTTCATTTGTTGAACCTAATTCCTGAGTATTTGTAGCTAATAATGAATAACCCTGTATATCAAAAATTGCGAGTAACTATCTTGTGTACAATCCGATTGCACACAGTTTAGTGGACAAATAATTTTGATCCTTACACGATTCCCTACTTAAAAAGTTGGCTTATGTACATTTTCACGATTTTCGAACATTTTTCACGGTTTTAAGCGTCATAAGTTAAGGTACGGCTACATCTAAGCGGTATGATGGCGATCTTTACAGGTATATATCGTTGTCAAATATCGTAGCTAGATATGACCGTGCCTTAATACACGCACTAACTGATGCAAAGAGATAATTTAGTTGCCGTGAATCTCACTTCTACTCGGATTCACTTCTAACCTTTAAAACTAGATTAATGATGCTTAGTTTCGTAGTTTTTATTGGTGTTTCAGGACTGGTTTTAAAAGTTATTCCATCATTTAAATGCTACCTACATTACTAAAACCTATTCCTAGGAAATAATAAACACATATTACGAAATGTAAACCACCTCAAAAAAATCGGTTGTCTGTAAAGTCGGTTTACTGACGATAGTTGAACGTGACAACGTCATAAGAGTCCGAGTCCGCGAGTCCGCGAGTATTTACTCGCGGACTCGCGGACTCGGACTCGGACTCGAACTCTCGGACCCGGACCCGGAACCCGACCGAACCCTTACCCTTACTCTCATTTACCCTTACCCTCATTTACCCTTACCCTCATTTACCCTTACCCATTACCCGACCTGGGCTCGGGCTCAGGTAAATGGAACGACGAAACGACGTAACGACGCATGAGTCATGTTTTTTCGTGCGTGCAGCCGGCTCCATCGATTTATAAGACGTTATCACGTCAAAAATTGTGCTGTTAGGTAACTTACTAAAACTTTTACTCAATAGTCACAAGTAGTACAATACATGTGAGCTCGCAAAGTTTGCAGACCGAGGTTTTTATTTATTTTTTAAAAGTATGATTATTATTAGTATAAAGCATAGGTACTTATTATTAATAAGGCACGAAAAGGTTTAATAATTTAATTTTGGCTGTTGTTTAATATCTTTAAATAAAAATCAAAGTCACTCTTGATTAATAGTATAGCTAATGTTATATTATTATTGGTAGATATTTGGAATAAATTGAAATTATCATGTCGTAGAACCTAAAAAGTACTAAAATGTATATCGAACGCACGAAAGGCTCCTCGTTAAGGCGCACTTAAAATCCTTTCACCACACTTTCACCACACTTTCACCACGGTTCGAAAGATGCAGTGACACGATAAGAAGAAGAAGCGTTGTATCGTGAAATATTGTTGCAATAGTCATATATGCCTGAGTCCGTATTTATTTATGTCTTATATTCAATTATTTATACACAAAGACATCAAACTCAATGGTACATAAATTATTTAGCAGGGACAACACAGCAAAAACGTTAAAAATGCTTTTACCTAAAGGACCACAAACGAAACCGTAAACCCTTTTGTTAAAAAAATCATAATTTAATTTTTCGCCTCGGTTTTATTCAACGTTTTTATACCCACCATTTTTGACGGAATTGAATAAAGTTACTGCAAAGAAACGTCCTCTCATTCATGAAAGAACGGAAAGATTGAATAAATATGAAGCTGAAATACAAAAAGAGATACAAATAAACATTTGAAATCAATAAATATTGTGGACAATCCACACAACACTATCTAGCACCAAATTAAGCCAAGCTCGTTATATCGGAACCAGATAGCTGATGTAATACTTATAAACATAAATACATTACCCACTCTGAATACAAAATAACACACATAAATAGAGAACAAACATCTACGTTCATCAGACAAATATTTGTTCTCGGCGGGGATCGAACCCACGTTTTCCAGCGCAGAAGATAACTGAACTGTGAGGGCTGGCAATAAATTTTCTGTACTACATAAAAAAAAATCACGCCTTATTCCCATGGGGGTAGGCAGAGATCACGGATTTCCACTTGCTACGATCCTGACACACCTCTTTCGCTTCATTCACTCTCATAACATTCTTCATACATGCTCGTATTCTGTACTCACATGGATAAAAATAATAATTGGTAATTCATGGTGATCAAGGAATTATTAGCCTTTGAGTTTAAAAATATACCTAGGAGTGTTGTTTCAGACGAAATAAATGGATCGACAGATAGAAAAATCTTCTTAGCACAAATAAAATGTACTGTACACAGGCGAGCTTAATGCTGGATAGCATTACCTACCAGCTAACCTTTGGGTAATGTGGAGATAGGTTGGGTAGCACATATAAAATGAGGGCATAAGTATACTAAACAAAAACTTACAACATAAGTTACTGTGGTAAATGGTTTTCAAGGGCAAAAAAAACTGCTCCTGAAGAACTGGGGGCATTTACTTTAGGACCAGAGGCACTACAATCGAAAATATACCATCGAGAATAATACAACAACTATGTACCTACATTATTTAGTGTTTATTTGAAGAACATCATCAAATAAATTTCAACAGTCACTTTGTGATAATCTAGAATAATCTAGTAAGACAGACGAAGATAAATAACGTCGTGAAATGATAATTAGGACAATACAAGCGTGCCTTACTTATAACAAATAAACGTTTCGAATATTCAAATTTAATGTTTGTCTCACTTACTACAAATACCGTGGTTGCAAAGTACGTTTATTCAAAGGCGAATCACATATGTAAATTAAATGTATTAAACTGACATGCAATCTAGGCGATCTGCAATGGCGATGGCGATGGCAATCAGTTTCAGAAAAGGTACGCCCTGTATATAAATCAACCGTTTTCTTTTGTTTTGCATTCGGGTTTTTTATCTTGTAAAATAAGTGAGGACACAAAGTGTTTAAGTATTCTATCAGCCAGCTGGTAACCATAGTACAAGCTTAACTTAGTTTGGGGTCTCTTTGACCCCTAAGCTAGATAAGCGCCGCGTGAAAGGTTCACCAATATTTGTTTATTTAATCCGACGTTTTTACCAATAACGTCATGTCAATGCCCGAAAGCTCTTTTTCCGTTTTACGTTGGTTATTTATTAAAAAACAGCAAGTATCGATTGCTGTTACAATTAGGTTCATGTATTCAGCAAACAAACCGAAATAAACTAGAAGGAGCCGTAAAAGTTATCTTTGATCAAAGGTAAGCAAGTTATAATAGCAAACCATTTGGGATTTCTTTAAAAAACTTACTTTATTACTTTGTTTGTAGCCGTTTCTACAATAACAACCTGGCTATGCGGCTGATATTATGGGTTGAATAAAAGTATAGTTTGCTTGACTAGATTTGCTAGATTTTGTGCTACAACATATAAGAATAGGTAAGTTAGCTAGCATTGTTCTTGGTAGGTTTTACTTAGTTACCTACGATGTTTATTTATTATCTAAGTATTTTTTAATTGGTTATAAAATACATTTTGTAATAAGGGTTTTTAGTTAAATCTAAACTTGGAATGATGAGCTTTTGTTGTAAAGCTGTAGAATTTACGGTTGGCTTTATTTTACGAGTCACGGCGCGCTCATAATGTCCATGCCATTACAGCATTACCTACATCGTTTGGTGGTCATTGATATGCAAAGGGACATATCCACAAAAAGGAAAATGTTTAGCTCGCAGGCCGGCAACATTTAAAATAGTCATAAAGCGAATGAATGAACCCTCGCACATCCATCGCCGACAATCGATTTGTTTTATATGTATTGCTCGGTAGCTCGTCCATCTACGTCACAGTTTCCACGCAATACAGAAGCACACCCCGGACAGTCGACCAAATTTCATACAATAACCGCGTATTATTATAACTACCTCTTACACCAAATGTAGTTTTTTTTCAGGCGCGTTTGTGCGCGTGTGGAGTGCTTCGTACTAGAATAAGAATGATGATACACATTTTCTGTGGCAGAAGTCTTCAAATATAGCATTTCTTCGAATCGTAATGCGGTGTAGGCCGTAGCCTACACCTCATTATCATTTGAAGAATGAAAATTAGAATATATTTTATCGGAATAGAACAACTTATACGCCGACGCTGTTTTGCGAGCTTATGATTGAGTTATTTTAAAAGTTATTTCTTCGCAAATATCATCGATCTAAAACATAGTAAACAAACCGCCCGTCCTACGCTAACAAGTTATGCAGAAAGGGGTCGTTATGTCGAAGACACTTTGTTAGCGTTTAATCCGGGGACAGTTCCACTTGATTTGTGGTTTTTAACTGTGCACAAACAAGAGTAGCGGCGACCGCATTCGCCCTCCGGTCACACCGCTGCGCCGCTCCGCCCAGCTCGCGTCGGAACAGATTAGTACAAGGCTTTACTAGTACACAAGAATACTATGCAGTCAGAAATAAAATGGTATTCAATAGATGGGTATCAACATTTATCTTTGAAGTAACTGTACTACTTCAAACAATATGAAACACAATTGAATGGATTTCTAAGCACCTACAGCTACCGCGTACCGTCTGGCTGTTGTTGTGAGAGCGAATAATTTTAATAATAGAAATACTATTGAAATATTGTTGAATGTAACTATTTGTGATGCCTACTGTTTAGTTTAAAATAATCTTTATTATTCATAAGCAACAATCAAAAACACATAGTGTGTTTTAAGTAAGTACGTATTGTTTAGTCAGTCCAAAATCATAGAAAAATAAACTTTAGGTTAACACCAGTTTAAATAAATCTGAGTCTTGGGGTGTCCCAATAGATGTTATTTGGTTCAAGGACTGCTGTGAAGTTCATCTTGACTTCTAGAAGAATCTAAAGTTACCTCATCTCTAAAGTAATCTCAAATTGCTCATCATTTGGTAACATTTTAGGTAATGCTGACGCTGATTCTAATTTAGTGCACGCAACATAAAATATTGCGACGCAAAGTGTCTTGTATGGGTGTTTACACTCACATGCTACTGAGCCGGTATAAAATAAAATCAAACTTTCAAAGTGTCCCATAATCTTAGAAATTTTAACATGCTTTACAACTGGTTATTTAGTTCGCGAATGGAATAAGTTAGAAAGCTATGAGTTCTATCTTGTAACTCGACGGATGATATCGATGTTCATTGACCAACATTTTAATGTACCATATTTTAAACTGAAAAGATCTTAAAAGATGAGGAGAAATAGTTTTACGTGGTACGGGCATGTCATGCGAAGTGAAGAATGTCATGTAACGAGAAGAGTGCTAGATACAAATGGGGGTGGGTATAGAAGTAGGGGTAGGCCAAAGAAAAGATGGATGGATTGCGTTAATGATTGACACGGGTAAGAAAGGAGTGACTGCTGAAATGATAGCTAATAGAAGAGAGTGGAGAACGAAAACCTGTTATGAAAATGATGATGATATTTTAAACAAAGGTACAACAACATAATTGTGAACAATTCGAGACACAGATTTCACTGTTGGCCTTCTGTAGATTTAATTGAATTTTGTAATGAGTCATGTATATGTATATGTGTATATATGTATATATGGTAGACAATTTATGTCGATTAAATTAATTAAGGGTAAGCATAATTGATTCAAAGAGAATACGAGCGCGGTGGTAATTAGTTTGTAAATTTTAATGTAACTATGTAGATACAAATTATATTGGTTTCCGTTTTATTTGCAGACCTATACCAGACCTACTATGATACATTTTTTGGTTTTATAACTTGAAAATTTAAACAGTTTTTACAGGTAATTTTTAATACGCAATACTTGTTCTGTTATTTGTAATAAATTCACAAACTAAACAACTCTATAAAACTATTGAAATATAATAAGAATTAGAATTGAAATGTATAGCAGTAGAGGCGTTTTGAAGTTGACATAAACAAAGTGATCTGTTTGCCAGTGTCTGATGCGGCCATCCTGAACTACTTTCTGTTCTGTTATTATCTTCTGTGCCGTAAGTTATTCGAAATGAGATAAATAATTGTAATGGAGTTATCGAAACATTGCGATTTTTTGAATATCCAATCTGTTATACATTTAGGGTCTTATTAATAATCCTGGCGTAGCGTTGGACTAGTTAATCCATGTTTTGTCACATTTGCTCGAGTTGACAATTGCATGTCAATGCAAGAGACAAAACACGGATTAACTAGTCCAACGCTACGCCAGGATTATTAATAGGGCCCTTAGGGTCTTATTAATAATCCTGGCGTAGCGTTGGAGTAGTTAAATCGTGTTTTGTCACATTTGTTCGAGTTGACAATTGCATGTCAATGCAAGAGACAAAACACGGATCAACTAGTCCAACGCTACGCTAGGATTATTAATAAGACCCATGCAATTGTCAACTCGAACAAATGTGACAAAACACGATCTAACTACTCCAGCGTTGCGCCAGGATTATTAATAACACCCATAGAGTACATCGTTATCATGTTTTTTTTTATATATTTTTAGCAGTAAGACAACAAAAGAAACACTTTATTACTTAGTGTATTTCTTAACCTTCTTAAAAGTTATATCTTATTATATTTGTCTAACTAAACGTTGACCTCGAAGATGTAAATAACTTTGAGAATTACGCATATAGATGGTGCCCTTACTTAGCAGAATATTGCTATAAAGAGAGAACATGGTGATAGTCGTAAAATTAGCATTTTGTGTGGAATAGCCGCCAATTAGGTTAGCGGCACGATGTCTACGGGCGCCTGCGTCAGACTTTGAGTCACTATTGCTTAGAGGTAGAAAGGCGGGACTTCCTTAGGTGTAAAGCCGTTTAGACTTGATGAAAAGGCCTAATAGGTGAAGCTTCGCTGGGCATGTAGTGTAACTAATCCACCCGCAAGCATAAGGAAATCCACGAAGAAAAGGCCAGATGATCGTCTACACCCTCGTTGTGAGATAAGTAACCCTGGAACTTTTAGAGTCAGAGAATGTTAAGGAACACAAACTAAGATATATTTTTTTTTGTTTGAGAAGAGAAGAGCAGGCTCCAACCTCGCCCACTCCTGTGAGTGCCATTCACAGTATGCACCCCACGGGGATTAGGTAAGGGTAGGACAGATGAGTTATGTTTTATATGTATCAAAACAAATAACCACTCAGTCCCGTGTGATTGATATTCTCCCCTTTACCCCTTCCCCGTTTACTTCTTACTTCTTTATTTTTTTTTAAATGTTATTCATCATAAGTTTGACCATACAAGGTTCTTTCATTGTTTGTAATTATCGGCTATGCCGTATTTAGTAATCGTGTTGATCACCATAAGTTGACCATATAAGGTTCTTTCATTGTTTGTAATGATCGGCTATGCCGTATTTAGTAATCGTGTTGATCACCATAAGTTGACCATATAAGGTTCTTTTGTAATATTGGATTTTCCCAACTATATGATTCCATCAAGCGATCAATGGTCAAGACCCCGATCCATCCATAATACTAGACAGCGCCAGAAGGTACACCCAGGGGTCCCACGAATGTAATCCCAGCACATTCGTGATTATCCAGGAGTGCTGGATGCCCAGCTACAGATTAGACTGAAGCCCCATATGTTTCACCTTTAGAAACCAGATTGTCAAGTAGAATTTATTGTATATCAGTATTTACAACATTATTCATGTTATGAATAAATACTAACTTTGATTGTAATAGTTATTACTTTATTATCACACCAATCACATCGAAGCTGAATAGTTTTAGTTAATTTCAATTCAATTACTTTAATCCTTTATAAGGATATAGGAACGAGTGGGAGGGATAATAAATGATTGATAGGAGGAACACTAGTTGAAGTCCGGACTCCAACATCTAACCAACCTTACTGGTTTGACAATAGTCTACTGTACCTATGTTTTGATTGGTTATAGTGTCGAAGGTTGAATTAATAAGCGATGAACTGTCGGCCTAACAGAACATACACTCATTAACTCTATGTAAAGTGTGGGGAATATTTATCAGCTGCATGTATAGTATTTGTGCGTGCAATGAGCTGTAATCACTAATATCAAACTCAATAGAATAATTCCGCTCGTCAAGGTTTGTGAGGTCTTGACGCCACAACAATTCCACACAGTCTCATACTAGTTATGAAAACACCCATAGTGTGTAAAATGTAGTAGACCATTGCAACCCAGCAATTAATAACCTTGAATGGTTAATTATTATTAGTCTAACCTAGAGGAATTTTACCTGGTCAAAACCTTTACCTGATACCTTTACCTCCGTTTACCTTTTACCACAGTTTATTGAATACAATTGAATTTAGACAATCCCACCATTGTCTCTAATTATGTAATTAGCGAGATGGGACTGCCTGTACCTCGCACAGCAAGTAAATCTAGTAACTTAAAATTATTATTATAACTACTTATTCATTTAGGTAAGAACTTAATAACTACGTCATATTTTGATAAGGTTATATCATATTTCCACCTACTGGCTTAATGACTATAATGCAGATTCTGTAAGAAATAATTTACGCCTTAAGACTCGATAGGATTAAATAATAAATTTCCAAGATTCAAGTTGGAAGAAACAGTTGCAAGTTCAATGTGAACCTATTGATGAAAGAGTATCATGGTAATAGAATGTTTATAAAAGTAAATTATTAACATCTGTAAGTTCAAAGCTGAAAATATACACATAGTAATTTAGTTGTATCGTAAACAATGGAAGTATTAGATTTCTTTTAAGCTGTACATAAAGGGTAAAATGGAAAAGGCAAGTAAATTTAAAAACTGAAACAAATGCTGAAAATTATAGAATATATAAATTACAATTCCCAAATGGCTTGAAGATAAAATGCTGAATGATAGCATAACAAAATAACGGCTGAAAAGCACTCGGTATTTGATATTAGGTACGTCAGAGATTCTATAAGTGAATTATGTAATAATTTACTTTAAACAAGTAAATTAAAAACACCCGAAAGTTCAAGGCTGAAAATATACACATAGTAATTTAGTTGTATCGTAAACAATGGAAGTATTAGATTTCTTTTAAGCTGTACATAAAGGGTAAAATGGAAAAGGCAAGTAAATTTAAAAACTGAAACAAATGCTGAAAATTATAGAATATATAAATTACAATTCCCAAATGACTCGTAGATAACATATTAAATAATGAACACAACAAAATAAAAGCTGGAAGGCACACAGTATTTGATACTAGTTCTTCAGAAGTACAATAAGTGATTTATGTATTAATTTACTCAAAACTGTGAAAACTTATCACTCATTATAACAACTGGTATTGCCAAATTGGATCATCACACACAGATAAAACTTAAGGATTCTCAATATTAATCTGTTCTTTGCGAATATTTGAATAAGATAAGTTAGGTTTTACTTAAGTTATTATTATGTCAAGGAAATTCAATTCTAAGGAAAACAAAAAACCGGTTTTCTATTACTACATGATCTGATCCAAAATGGCCTATTATAAAATAATAAAACCAACCTCAAGTAGTCTTCTTTTACCTTAGAACCACCATGTAAAAACTGAAATAAAATTAGCCTACATAAAGTGCTAGGTATCATTAATTGTCCATTTATAAATTCAGAAATCACTCGAAGATTTCACATAATATACAGAAGTTGATAGAAGACTTTGCTTCGCTAACCAGTCATCATCATCATCATCAGTTCAGCCCGGTATCATCCACTGCTGGGTATGCACCTACTTCACCTCTTGCCAACCTCCTCTGTCCTGTGTCCTCCTCTGTCCTCTGTCGCTCGCCAGTAAGTACAACTTAATTTAACCACATAATAATGCAGAGCCAATTGAAGGCCCTCTTTTGCTAGCTTGTATGTACATTTCAGATAACTCTCGTAAAACATAGAAGTCAATCGAAAACTTCATTTCAGTAGACTGTATGTACAATTTAGTTTAGTATCTGGAAGAAATTGTATAATTAATCGGAGTACATGGTGGTTCATAAGGTCTCCTCCGGCACCTCAGAAGTCCCTGGATCTATAAGGAACTTGATTAGTACTCTACGGATTTTATTACGAGGTTTGAATTTTTAAGACCTAACATCTATTTCTAGACAGGTCATGTAAAACTTTGGAAGGATTTTAATCGCGAGAAACAAGGAAGCGAAACTCATTTGTCCATCACTGATGCCACATTTTATAACTAAGATAGAATTTCCTTAATACTACACGTAGAGGCTGGAATAGATTTATTAGACTAACTAATATGTGGCTTTCCGGTACACGATAATGAGAATTCGCAATTTTGATTGTGTTTTGTCGCCTTGTTTCTATAAATACACTATCTCAGAGAGTTCCCAATCCACTTTTGGGCTTTGAGGCCCTCCGAGACAATGTTTCGAACAAGTGATTTTAATAAGTTACCAATGAATATGTCCGCGACTGTGCTCATTTTCCAAGAATAGTATTTACCAAGTTAAAAGAGCCGCCAACACACGAGGCATCCAACGGAATGGCTACACCTCCTTTGCAATGAGATTGTCCTACCGACAGCCAAGACAGCCCAGAAGTATATTCTAGACTACGGAGTCCGTTCGGCAGTACTATATCATTGTTGGCTCACAACAAATTGCATTATAAAGAATGCAAATAGCAAATAGTTTACTAATATGTAGCACAGTATCAAAAGTCCCTACTCCCTACTTAAAACTAGCTGAAAAGTTTGTTGCTTCACTCAATTTAAAACTCTTTGTTATTTAAAATATTTACGGAAATAGATTTCCAGCCTTGGTTCCATTCGTGCTATCACTTAAAACTAGGACGGGAGACTTCTACTGTTAGTCTCAAAACTAACGAATTGAACCAGTGCTTTTACAAATGTGTTATGTAAATAGTGTATATTAATATATAAATAAATAATCATCTAAATAAAACTTAGATGGATTCCACCTTTCTCTAGGGTTCGATTACTGCTTGGTGTGTAATTTGTTGTTCTATATTTCTTAAATCTAATGAATACTTAAAATCTAAAGCTGTATCTAACTTCGATTTCGTGAATTATTATTTTCCCTTACGGATAATAATTCAGTACTGAAATAAATGTAAAGCATTTCCCTAAGATCCATTGATTTAACTATCGGTTCAGCTTCTATCAAAGGATCAGTCCCGGATGATATGTACTATTTACTGAGTGAGGCAACAATTAAACACAGGAAAAACACATAAACAGAAATGAAAATCAAAGAGACTCGAATAATGAAATATTCACATTTATTTTAAAAATATGTAATTATTAATCTATGTGAACATTACAATACTCGGAAATAGCTAAATGTCGTCTGAAAAGTCTCGATCCCCTGCATGGAACAATCTAGGCAATCAAGAATCCCTAGATAAAGCACACATTACAAAGTGATTATAAATTAGAAACTCACAGACTCAGCCTGAAGAAAACTTTCATTTCACTTCACTGACTCTATAATCAAACCGAACCACTTATTTATTTATTTATTTACTTTTCGATTTATTTATTTCCCCAAAATATAATTGATAGCCCAAATAACTATTCAAATTTAAGAAACGAAAGACTATTTTTTAAACGGACAATCACAATTAAGCTAATGAGATATTTTAAAACACTGCCGTGACGTCTCAACGATAATAAAAGATGCTATCCGATTCCTAACTTGAAACACTAATTTTTAACACTTCCGCGATAACTGCTAATACCCCAAGCTATCATCCCACTATCTATTAAAAATTAACGCTCCCATTCGCGCGACTAGCTTCATTCGAGAGCTCCGATCCAACCTACTCGACCCGCGTCCCAAAGCTAACTAACATTATTCTTAATCTTATCACTACGCGCGCACGACCACTCCGTACCGTGATTCCGAGCCGACTATCCCTTCCCCCTTGCTCCTGCGCCCGCGTCGATCCGCTCGAGAGTCCACCTTTTTCTACCTGCTCGAGTTGGCCGTGTGCACTCTTCGCCGCATCTCTCTCCAACTCTCCATGAGCCATACTGTGCGTCTCCCTCATCAAACCCGTCTTGTTGTACTGAGGGCGGGGCACACACACACAGCACACTTGTGAGTCAACGATTTCCAATATTGAATCTTATTCACATTATAGGTAGGTACAGTAGTACCTTCAGTTTGACTGTGTATTTTTTTAGTTCGTTTGAAGTCGCGTACAGAACTCATTTAGCACATGTTTTTTAACTCGGAAAGATCGGTGTGGAGATTACGTATCTTTTGTTGCAATCAAAACCTAGTCGCATCTGCCATTGTTTTGACATTGTTTTGAGCTTCGATTGCAATAAAAGCAAATTGAAATAAAACTTATCTTTGACAGGGGACTATTGCAATAAGACTGAATGTTGATGTAATAAACATGAGATAGTGAATAGGAACTTCACTTTGTAAAATTTCTATGCAGACAAATTTGTGAAAAATGTATACAAATTCGTGTCAAATTTGTATACAGATAGATATTGGTCGAAAAATGATGGCTGCAATATACGTGATCGCTGGTTCTTGTTAGTATCATTTATTTGTTTGTTTCAAACTATTGATTGCAATAGACTTACACTATCGCCAAGCTCGGGTAGCATTGGCAATATTAGTTTTCAAATTATTGTACGTCACTCTGGTTGCTTTCGAGTTTTGCATCACAATGTGATGCATAATTCCACTCCTAGTTGTAATGCCGTCCAGTCTGCACAATACACGGACTCGTATTGCCAATTATCGCACACGGAACATGCTTTATGTACCTTCACAATTTTGTTGGCAGATCTATTTATTAATTTTTTGGCTCTCCTTTATATTCATAATGATAGTATGCTATCTCTATTTATTGACATGAAAGTAACAGGGACAAGAGACTAACCCTGTTACTTTCATGTCAGCCGCTAAAAAGTGTCTGGCATAGCCACTCACCTTTAAAAAATATTTGTTCTAAAATTATATACCATACTTCTCTTTTTACCAGTCATAAGCAAGTTTAAAGCGAAAGTGAGAATAAAAAGACAAAATAAAATTTTCTCTGCCTCTGTAAATATGATATCTAGTATTTATTTTTTCTAGTTTAGCATAAAAATGCTAGCCTGTGCCAAGTAGGTTGTGAATACAATAGAAGCTAGGGAAGCGTATTCGCATCATTTGAATTCACATCAGTCGCTTCTCATTGTGGATCTGCCCTCGTATATTTTATCCAGTTTTGTATTTTCAATTGCTATATTGTTAGTATAGTTTCAATTAGGTTTTCATTGTTCAATTAATTGGTATTCAGCTATGACAATCAAAATATTTACAGGAGAACAATAACAACAAAGTTGTCTGCCCAATAAATAAATAATAATAAAATTACCTTTACTTACCATGTGTAAACTAGTTGGTAACCGAGCTTCGCTCGGAATTTTTTCGTTAATTTGTATATTTAAGAAATCCTATGAGTCATATTATTATCTATAATGGTTTATTCTTACTGACACCATCTGCTGGACATGCTTGCAGTTAGTTGCTCACAATCGTCAATAGATGGCAGGAGCAGTCACATATTCAGTTTATGTTTTTAGTTTTTTTTTAACGAACGGACTCATTTTCTGAAAATGAATCCTAGCTAGATCGATTTATCGCCCCCGAAACCCTCTGTATACATAATTTCATGAAAATCGTTGGCGCAGTTTCCGAGATCCTAAATATATATATATATATATATATACAAGATTTTCTCGTTTAAAGGTATAAGATAAAAAGTGATAAGTAAAATAGTTGGAGGTTTCTATAAAAGTACAAGATATATTAAATTCATAATCCTAAGAAGTTTTGTGGCATCTAGTTATGAAAACAAGAAAGTCTCGTAAAATGTCGAACTCCAATAAAATTATCATTGCACGAAGAGCCAGTAGCTCATAATATTTTTAGTATTATATCTGTTTAATTATAAACTGACGCCGAACATGAATGAGTGACGAATATAGCAATACCCTACATAATATATTTTTGGATTTAACAAAGCTGAGAGCTTCAGACTCTGGTGAGAATATACAGGCTATTGCGAGCTATTATCAGAATAGGTATGAGTGCGATTCTGATTTGAAAAATATGCTATGATCATTGCATACAAAAACAACGTACCTGATATAAGTTGGCGAAGCGTAACATAATTTATTTTGAATAAGATAGCATAGCTGATAATGGGCAAAGTACTTTATCAACTTGATAAAGTTTTGAAGTAGCAAGCTTCTATCTAAGAAACATATCAGAAATCCAATCCCACAAGTTCGATCTCTCGAGCCGCATCGATTCGCGACCTTTGTGTGTAAGAGTAAGCCTTTACGAGGTAAAATTAAATTTCGGAATCTGTACAAGTTATTTTAATATAACTCTCTCCTCCGTGATTTATTCCATGAAAGGTATTTCTTTGGTACTTAGTAGTTTATTTTTCTTTAGTACAAGAATGATAACTTTGCAATTTTATTTATTTTATCACCCAGTAATTGAATTCTCGGGTTTAATCGGGAAATTACCGATATATCCCTAGAAAACTTAACATCGCCACCACATCCAAGTAATGCTGGGATTTAGGAAAGAATAAAGCAAGAAAATACTTTTATTTTGGACACTCAACACACCTAGACACAGCACAAAAAGAGTAACAGTAAGATTTTAAAATAAAAAATTAGAAAGTAGGTAAGAAAATTTAGAATTTAGAATTTCGAGTCACAAGTATGCTCAGGTAAGATTAGATAGATAGATAGATTAACTCTTTATTGTACACAAGGATAAATACAGAAACTAATTACAAAATAATGAGTACAATGGGTAATTATCTTATTTCGCATATATAATTATTTATCCATTATTGCCCCGCTGCAGGGCAATTGCATCTCTTCCCTCTTTTCATTCCTCGCATCTTATCGCAGTGACAGGCCATGATACAGCATCTCATTCTGGGCTTTCCACGTGATACTTATTATACTCGTACATACAAAAAGCCACTTTTAATTTTGAATGAAATTTATAATATAATATATTATAAATTTCATTCAAAATTAAAAGTGGCATATTATGCGCTGCGCCACTGCCGCTGCCAGCACGCACCAGTTCGCGCACATGCCTAATGGAATTAATAATACTCACTTGAGTTAGAAGTAGGTACCTATCGTAGTATTATTGGGTACTCTGTGAATGGTAGGTATAATTTTATCACAAAACTGTTCTACTATCTACCAAAGTCATAGACTTAGAAATGACTTTCTGTGAATGGGGTTTTTCGCCATTGAAAAAGGTACAAAACACACCGCTACACGTCACGGGGCCAAAGCGATCACAAGCATTGTCAACAATTTGCCAAAGAGTTTGTAAACACGTGGAAATACATTCAGGAAAGTGATTATTGTAACGACATTTTGAATTCCAAATTGTAAGTGTACCTACTTATATTATTAAAATGATATTATCCTCTTTTGCACGAATATTAATAAAGTTTTAATTAATACTCGTTCCATTTTTTTTACGACTTACTTTAATTTTCAAACATGGATCGTAACATCGTATGACGGCAATTTTAAACAAATTAAGAGCTTCATGATTCAACTTTAATGACTTGAACTAAAGCAATTCACAATAATCATAACGTATGTATGGAACAATCCCTCCACTAATTAATAGCTGGGTTGAATCAGTATGCTGTTTTTTTCATTTTCTTTACTGCTTGAAGCAGGCATGATTTAATGTATGAATATTTATAACGAGCGACAATGCTAGATACACGTATCCCAAAACGAGAATAAATACAGTGCTAGCGACTGAAATAACCTCGCATAATGTGATACGTGACGTGTGAAAGGTTTCTGTTTGCTGATAAGACTTCAGCACCAATAAAATTTAGAAAAACACTCGGTGTTCAGGTCATGTGCGTGTAAATTCAGCGCTCACCTAAAGATAATTTAATTCCTCCATTCATGAAGGTGTGAATTTGCAAGTGCGTATCGGAAGGCGCGGCGGCTTCGCCCGCACCCCTCACACCCCCGAGGCCCTTAGCCTGCGTCCCTTGCGATGACGTCAACGACCCACCACCACCCGATTATAAATATAGCCGTACCGATAGCACGCCACAGGTTTTGGCCCTTTCAGTTCTTGAAAACTCTAAGTTTTTTTTATACCTTGTTAAAATAAAATTTCTGATGTCGTTAGTTACTTCTCTGTAAACTTACTTTCTTCATCTTGGTTTCACGCAACACAACTTTAGATTGCTTGGTAAGAAAATAATTGCACACCGTTTGGTAAATTCTCTATTATTTTGTAGATTTCTTTCGAGTATAAGAATGAAGAGTGCAAACATTTCAGAAAGGTAAAGCTGAATAAATCTTTTATATTGGCTTACCCTTTTACCAGTCCTAATATTGTCCAAAAAGTGAACGTAGAGCCTCCGAATTACGTTGCCAACCGGTAATTGTGTTTGAAGAGCACCGAATAGAGCCCGAAGCCTTGAATACCTTTTACCAAGTTTTTCGCAATCTTTCAAAGCTATTTTAGTATTTAAATTATTTGAAGGTTAGGTACCTATTGCAATATCATACTACCCAGTGCAATTACAAATACCTGAAACTTAAGTCTCAGAGTACGCAGTGCAATGCTACAACGGTAATGTCCTTGGTTGACGTGCTTTGTAGGCAAAGTAGCCGTTCAATATCATGTTTGGCCATCTGATTGTTCCCTAACTTTTTCTCATGTAAAATAAGTTACAAGAGAAGAAGTGCAAAATAAGACAAAACAAAGCAATAAATTAAAAGCTTCACAATTTTTTTGGTAATTTCTCTCAGTAAAGTACGAGTACGTTTAGGAATAAAACTGATTTTCTATTACTTTTTTAGTAAAATGATCATCATTTATCATCTTCTAAATTATACGCAAGTAACTTCCGCCTAAGCAGTTCCCAAACTCGATGCCGTTGTGATGGATTCATTTCCAAAGACCCGCTAAGTAATTAATTTGCTCTAGTACCTATAGACACAGTACGTCTTACTTAGCCGAAGTAGTCCAGGGAGGATCTAACTTGCTTTATCAAATTATTATGATTTCGAATACAAAAGTAGATAGATGAGCAACGGGAACATTTTTTTATTTTTGTATTGCTTACAATAAATATTCTGCTAATATTTTTGCAGTGACGAAGTGTCTTATTAACAGACTTCAAATACATAAGGGAGGTTCTCAAATCAAATGTATTTTTTTATGTTTGTTATCGCATAACTTCCACATAAAAAAACAACCTAATTGATAATATAAAATATACTAATCCGCTAATCTAATCTATTAATTTTACTAAAGTAATGTAGGCTTGTGTGTGTACCCTACGCACCCGCAAATCCTGCAAAGTGAAATAAGATGCAAGACACGACAAAAATACCACAAAAATAAAAATTTTACATGATGACACGTGTTTCGCCTATAGACGAAGCATCAGGAAAATTTACTCACTGTGCACTAAAGGACGTGTTGCCTCGTTTGACGCTGAGCATAAAGGTATTTTTGCTCAGCGTTCGACGAGGCAACACTTACATAAATTAGATTAGCACTATGCATGGAATTCCGCAAAGTCACGCTTGAATCAATTAATTACGAATTGACCACCTACACCTTTTTTAATTGACGTCGGTTAAAAGTCTCGTAAGCCTTTAGTTACATACTATTGTGTTTGTGAAATTGAAATCTCATTGATAGCTTGATTGATCTTTCGATCAAAAGTTTGGCTGGCGTGGTCACGAGAAGTAAAATAAATTTCAATAAAAATAACAATGACTTTGTTATTATTACGGACCCTTGCTTAGAAACTTCCAGTTATCGCACATCTACTCGCAAATAGTCCATTTGTCTGCCACTTTGTAACTTGAAAACAATAGGTACCACAAATCAAAGTTGCGAAAAAGTTCTCCTGCGGGAGCCGAGTTAATTGTAATTTATGCTGTTCGGTGCCTCTTTGCTAAATAATATGCAAATATAAATGACCGGATCTTACATCGCAATTAGTCCTTACAAATTGTTGGGTTAACAATTACCTACATAGATGAGCTTACATAATATAATATGTATTACGATATGCATAACTTATGAAATCATGTTCGATTTCGCTAATATGAAACGATTTCCATTTTTTTTGATGCAACTATCTGAAGGAATATGGGCCACCTGATGTTATGTGATCACGTCAGGAAGGTACCCGTGTGCAACATATCGTATCTTATCAAGAAACTGTAAATGATAGTCGCAGATGATAATATGTAAATGATTTTAGATTATTCACCATAAATGATGGCATTGCAAAGCACTACGGTGTTGGCGTAGACTTCGTAATAGATTTCATACCGTATGTACGTAGGTAACGTGTTGGGTACGTGAGTAACTTGTGAAAAGCTATTTTTTTTATACTAATATCTAAGCATTTGGCTGCCATCGCACCTGATGGAAAGTGTGTATGCAGCTTAAGATGGAGCATGCTTAGCCATAATCCACCTATTCACTCTTGTCTTAAAAAATCCTAAATTATAAAGTTCCGGAAATTCTGACGCTGGAAGCATACTATAGTTCGGCCGTTCAGAGAATGCGTTTGACAGTTTCATCAGTTATTCACAGTTAGTCAATAGTTAGTACAGCACTACAAATATAAAGCGCTGACATAACCTTGTAGTAGCGCAGTATAGATTTAGAAAAATATTGTATAACAAGTTATTTGACACTCAGTTTGGCACAAAATTATAAAATTCATTGATTATTGGTATAATAATGTTGTTTTAATGCTCATCAATTGTTAAAACGGTAAACAACCAGCAAAAATATTTTTATCGTAACTGCAACGCCATTACAAAGTTACGTCGTCAGTTCAATCGCGACGTGTCAGGAACGCATTCTCTGGACCTCAATCATACATTCTTTGCTTGTCTTCAAAATAATTATAGAAAACTTTTTGAAGATCTTGTTTCCTGTCGAATTCCTCTTCCTACAAATATCACTGTTCTTCTTTCTTCGTTGGATCCTTGTATATGCCATTGTTTAGCATCTTTTATTTATGTAAATAATATAAAAATTTAATTTGTGTTTATCATTTTATCCCTATATTTGTATATATTTCCTTTCCTTGTTTTTTTATTATTAGTTTTGTAAACCCTACTGATCCTGTCCCAGTCCTTAAATCCGCGTATTTTATTATTTCTGTTTCCCTAATTTTTTAATTCATGTAAAAACAAAACAAAAAAAATGGCAAATGCATAAACCCAGCGACGCCAAAAAAAAAAAAAAAACGCATTCTCTGAACGGCCGAACTCTACTTAGGTCTCGATACTTTGCTTAGAAATAACACAGATTTTTCAAAGCTCCACGGAGAAGATTAAACTGACTCACAACCGCTCTGTAAATACGTATACTAACTTAAAAAAACATCTTCTAAGAAAGATATACCTAAAATTTCCAACATGATATATTTGTACAAACAGAACTTTGTAGAAAGTAATTGAATTTTAGATTGGCTCTCAGCAGTAAATCGCGCTGCCATAACACGGCGCGACCGGAGAGCGGTGACAACGATCACTGCTTGTTTGCTGCTCATAATGAATGTTTTAATATTTTCCGTCCAGTTCAGTCATCGCCAGCGACAAATAAGATAAAAGGAAAAACTTTTATGTTGAAAGTCAGCGAGATAGACGCAAACCGCTAACACTTAGAACACAACTAATTTCTTTTTATTGTAAAACTTTCCACATTTCCAGCATCCTCAACGGTAGGTAATGTGGTCTGTGGCTGTGAATCTACCTCTATAGTGCCGTGAATCTATAGCGAGTCTCAAAATAGTTTAAGAGGAAAAAACTCGACTCTTCTGAGGAAGACTAAACTTTTACGCATAGATATCGCATAGAATAGAGATCCTCTCTGAGAATCATCGAGCAATATACAAGAAGTTCAAAACTTCAGCTTCAGCTTTCTCTTTATTAAGTACCTTCGAGTAAATCGATTCCTTTGAAAAGCTGCGTGATGGACAGTACCTAAACTTAAATCTGTGGAAAGATAATAAAAATATATTTTTTGTTTCAGGTGCATCGGCTCGCGGAACAGAACAGGAAAAACGAACCTATAGCGAAGAGCAAAAACTAAAGTAACCTTTCGTGTTATCGAATAATGCGGTCGAAGTGCCTAGTGGGTGAGCTCGTCGGCGTGTGCACTTAGTACCGGCAGCATGGTCGTGTGGTGGGGGGCGCGGGGCGGCGTCACGCTCTGCGTGTGCGTGTGTGCGTGCGTGCTGGGGGCGCAAGCGGCGCGCGAGCCGGCTGCCCAGTGGCGCGGCCTGCACGCGCTCTTTGACCCGGACCCTGCAGGACCCTCCGACTTACAACTCGCGGGAGAGGGACCCTTCGCACGCGAGCCGGCCAGAGTGGACCCGGTTACGGACCGACGCCGGCGCGGCAACAAGCGCGCCTCGCACCAGCTGCCTTCCGAAATCCCCAGTCAGACGATGCTGAGAGCCGCACGCTCTAGCCGACCTTATGATGTACCACAAATTGGTAAGTACCTAACATAGATTACAGATACTTTGTAATTCGTCGAGCGTACCGTCCACAAAAAAAACTAATTGTTAAAGAGCGTGAGGTTGATTGACATCGAATTGATTTTATTGTAAAAACAGGCTTTTGATTTTATTGTAGATGATCTACCTATATAATGTCAGTGGAAATATTTGTATTTTTCAGTGTGGCGTAGAAGTTTAAGTTGGTGTTAATGTTCCACAAAAGGCTAAGGAAATTCACGACCAAATAAACAACTTATGATAAACTAAACTAAGAACCGATACTTAATTCTAACTTACAAACCCGATCCACTTATCGCGAAATGAGATCTTGCGAGGTCCATGAAATAAATGGGAGCTCACGTTACATAGCATGTTCTTTGACATACCAATATTGTTGTCATCAGCCATGTTTTTAGCATGAATTGTCAACCAACCAAATCACGGCTCGGTAATTATATTCCGATAAAAAAAATCTATAAAGATACAACGTGCTAAATCGTCGTGGAAACGTTGTGTCAGACGGCTACGTCAAACGAAAAGAGCTACGGCCTCGTCTACGAAAACCTATACTTTCGTAGACACTATCGTAGCGTTGTCGTAGCATTGTTCGTAGCTGTATCCGTTTCGAGTGTTCTAACTTTATCAATCGTACTATTTTTTTTAGAATAATTCAAACATTCCACATAATTTTCACGTAATGGGCAATGAATTATAAAAAGGCTATCAATCCATGACCTTTTTTTAATCGACTTCAAATAAAAAGGAGGAGGTTCTTCGAATTAGGTTGTTTTTTTACGTTTGTTATCGCTAGATGAATTATCAAAACGACGAACACGACGCCTTGAATTAATTAATAACGCATCGTTAAAACTATGTGTTTCTATGAACGCGAACCAGTAATAACATTGAGAGCATCGAGTGGTACGATTGAGTTATCAAGCTTAATAATCCACTACTGAAGTGGAATCCTCTTAGTGCGAATAATGTTAGTGCAATAGTGCGGTGAGTGTGACCGGAATGACAATTATATCAACTGCTGTGCCGTGCGGCGGGAACAGAATAGACATGAAACTACTGCTAATACAAAGGCAATTATTTATTTTGACACAGTTTTTGGTACATGGATAAACATAGGTCTTTAGACAAGCATTGTTACACTAAAATTCTATCGATACAGTCATACTAGTTTCAAATCTTCGTAACTTTGTTGTTTGCTATTTTTCATTACTAAATTTAGGCCTATATTATCTGTCGTACGTAGGTCGCGGGTTCGATGCCCACCGAGAACAAATAATTCTGTGGTGAACGCAGATTTTTGTTTTCTGTTTGGGTTTTACTTGTATATTGTATTCTAAATATATATTTACAAAAAATATGCGCATATTTTGGTTGTTTAAATTTGGGTTAGGTACGTGCTGTCAAAATATTTATTTATTATTATTAGTGATTTTGTATCTCGCAGTCACATTTTTGACAGTGTCATTAGTAGCTCACCTGAATTAAGGACTATTATACACTAAAATACATAGGCAAGGCTCTCTCGGAAGCATTCAGTGATTACAGGGCCTACCCTCTAAGTACATTGCCAACAGGCCAGCACTAAAGTAAAGGTCAAGACATGTAATTAGTTTGTCTTGAATGTCCGTGTCACTTTGGTCTACAAGTGGGCGATCATCGTCAATTACTTAGTAATCTATAGATAGACTTAAATTGCATAATTGAAATTGCTCAATGTCATTTTTAAGAAACTGTAATTATACTTCTAGTAGCGGTAATTGTCAAGTTTGTTTTCTGGGTTAAGTGTGGTATCAATATATAATACTATATTTTCGATTGCAATCGATATAAGATTTGTGGAATTAATGAAAGACCTATGCAATGCTCCAAAACTTAGAGACATAAATACTGTCTCGAAACTGGTGGCTCTTCAAATGTTTATATCATTGGCAAAGTATTCGTCAATAATCTAATCCTTCTTCGAAATTTTGAAGTACAAATTCTATAAGACGAAGCTTTAAGTTATTCAAGAAGCTACACCGAAAGCGACTCCACAAAAACCAGTGGTATAGTGCTTTGTGATTTCAAGTCATCTCTATCGTCGGAGTGTCATTTCTAGGAGTATATTATTGTAGGCCTACTACAAGCTCTGTCTGGCTCTGTCCATGGCTCTGGTTTTGAGTATGTGTGAGTGCTCACCAGTGTATTATACTGTGTGTGTGACGTTTCGACGTAGGATTTATTTAGTCAACATTCACACAGACTCAAACCCAGAGCCAGAGACAGAACCAGACAGAGCTTGTGGTAGACCTACTGACCGATGTCCGGCAGTGTCTGGTGGCGTGTAATTTGCGTGGCAGGTGGCAGTGGCAATATCTGTCGTTGTCATAGTACGTCCGGCCGACCGTTGGGCGATTGCAGCCAATTATTGCAACAAGCGGGGGCATCCGAATGTGCTCATTGTGAGCTTACTATTGAAATGAATAACGCGTCTTTATTAGTGATCATACGTACGTGATCATTGTGAAAACCCAGTGCCGTTAGCTTTATACACTTTTATAAAAAACATGAATTAAAAGGTTGAGTTTCCCTGCCATGTTGTAGCTAGGTTGTGCTCGCATGAGATATTTTCCAGGTTAACTGCATCTTTTTCAGGTTTCAGGATTAATTACTGATATCCAAATAACCATAGATTTAAACTTTGGCATTTATTTTATTTAAGCTGACCCATGACAACTTTGTTGGGCGCCGACTACCACGAAAAAGTATTTTCCTTTTTAGGCTATGACACTCACAAATGACGTGGCTTCTATTGTTAAAATAATTTTCACCAACTTTCAACCTCTTCATAATATTATAGTCTGCTTCTTGTCGTGTCACCAGTTCTTTCAAGCTAGAGTGGTGAAAGGATTTTTAGTGTGGCTCAAAGAGGCTCCTTTCGTGCACTTGAGACATGCTTTCGAACTTTTTAGGTTCACCGACATGCCAGGACATGATTTTATATATTTAAGATTATAAATTTATTTATGTATAGAATATGAATGTAATAATTGCTTCTCTCTTCCGTGCACTACTTAGGTATTAACACTTTTTTTATTAAACACGCTATGGAAAAAAAAAGAAATGATAAATTCATGGTAAGATTTCACCTTTGTGCTGTTTTTTGTTCAGATTTTTTTCTGTCTATTATGCAGTTCACAAATTCCTAATAATATTTTTTTTGCATAACAATTATAAACCTCGTAAAAACTATGCATGAATAACAGTGATGAGAGATGCAAAACAGTATCCCAATCAACGAATTGTTTCAATTTTTTGCCATGAATGCCAGCGAATGATGTCATTTGCATTTTATTCTTCATCCAAGTCCCAGAGTAACAATTTCAGTAACTGTTATTTAATTAGCATGAAAGCAGTTAGATTAATTTGCATCCGAATGAAAACTAAGCTTCTACGAAGGCTATCGATCGATTCCAATAAGTTTGACCCTTTTGAATTATTCATTCTTAGCTCGCTGTTATTTGTACTGAATTATCATGGCATTTTGCATAATAATAAATGCCATGGAGCGATGACCCACAGTGACTTTTATGGCAGAAGGAAGACCTCTTTTCCCCAGCAATATTTTTATCACTTTAGGTCGATGCTACACAACGTGATGCAATGTGTGTGTGTGTGTTAATTATTCCAGAGCTCGTTTGAGTAGGTATAATGATGGATTTTTTATGAGCACGCATACAAATTCCTAGGAATAACAACATTGCTTATTCCAAAAAATATACTTTTACTAGTTAGTATTTATTGAGCTGTCACAGTGCGGGCTCAGAAAAGAGAGTATAGCTTTTGTTTAGATGTGGGATATGATTTAAAGCTATACCTTATTATTGATCAAAGATTTCGGAAGAGGATTGGTAATGATAATGCATAAAATAAATTAATTATATTTTGGTATAAAACTTTGCTCATCAGTATGCATGTCACCGAACCTGTTACTACCAGTTCATTCAGGGTCTAAAACACCCTCACTCTGTTCTTCAGGACGTGATAGAAATGGCATAATTTAAACATTAGTCGATATTACTTCGTCACGAAGATATTACTTCGTCTCGAAAAAACTCAAGACGACCATCGTTTTTATTTTTTATGTTATTCCCTTGTGTCAGTTATATTTCTTGTCGAAGGATATGTAAGTAGATTGTGTAAATTTGTATTTATTTAGACATAGCAAATGCAAAAATGCACTCAGGCATTTTTTTATTGCTTGATTGAATTGCTCCATCACAAGTTTTGAAAAAAAAATGCATCTAAGTTCATCTTATTCAAACAATATTGTGTATTTTTGTGATGACTGAACTGTTGTGATAACATGAAATAATAACTGTAGTTTATTCCATATTTACTTATACAATACTCGTGTTGGTTATATAAAAATAATATAATAAGTTTTGTTAATGCAAAATTAACGATATTTTTTTTTCATAAACAAAACAGTTCTACAAGTAAGTATGTTCTACTTTCGAAATTACTTAGATAATTTCCAACACTGATGAGTTCATGCAAGAAGATATAACTAACTTTTTAAGAGGATAAACACTCAACATACTCAACGATAAAATAACATTCGAGAACTGTATTTAATTAACATTATTTAAGGGATTTATTCGTTCGTCGATATCTATACAAGATATCAACGTACTCTAAAACTTGTTATTCTTGTAGGAAGTGCTATTTGTATCTTAAGCCAGGTTGCTTTTCTGCAGTCGCTAATGCTTCCTAGAGCAAAAAAGTATGAATATTGTAGACAATCCACACAATACTATCTAGCCTCAAACTAAGCAGAGCTTGTACACAAGGATACGCATCAGACTATACACTGCTAGCTCTTATGCCCTTGCAGTAAGCGTCATTTTTCTTTGTTTTTAGGTAACTTGAGCTGTATCCCACTGTACTGTACTATGGGAACCAGATATAATAGTTATATTTTGTTGTAAATACATACTTTGAATACAATATAACACCCAGACAGAGAACAAACATATATGCTGACATATGTTTGTTCTCGATGAGGTCGAACCCACGACCTAAGGCGCAGAAGGCAGAGCTACTACCAACTGAGCTGAGAGGGCCAGTCAAAGTGTTTTAAAATGACAGATAGCGTGTGTTTGTTTCGTTTCTCCTAGCTAAGCTCACTGATGCTATCTGGTCTATCCTTGCTGTCAGGTGGGCGCACGCCGGACATGAACGCCAAGAACTAGTTCACGATCAGCGGCATCAGCCACGAGCAACAAGTCCATTATACCATTAGCCACTTCCGACAGCTGACATTGCTATTTAGCAGCACTGGAATGTAATTTGAAATAGCAAATAATTATTATGATGATCCCTTGGTGCAAAAGATGGTGGTCCCTCACAAAAATAAATGAAATGCTTTTCATATTTTTGTTTAACATAGCTTTCTTTGAAAGAAATGTTTTTAGATCATATTACATTTTTCCCGCTACTGTAATCAAACCCAATATTTTACAAATGGGAGTGTAAATTAACGTTATGTTTCGTCTCTGAATGCCTTAGCTCCATGGTTTTATCATCCAAATATCTTTTATGCTTCCAAATATCTTTTATGCTTTGTACGCAATCATGTTCCTTTGATGTAAGTAGGCTTTCATCCTTTTCTTGTCGTAATTCACAGTCTACACAAATCTTACCACTCACGCTCAATGGACGCTGAGTCAACTGCTCGAACAAAGCTTTTGTGAGACAGAAATGGCTGGTATTGATTCACTTTGTGCTGTCGCACCTTAGATTCATTTGTTTGAAATTGGAATTGCGTTGAAGTGAAAGAAAATGTTACGATTAAAGTTGTTAAACGATTAAAGTAAATTTTGGATCCCAATTTTCTTACCTAATTTTGCGGAGTAAAATAACTATTAACTATTTCTTTAAGAAGAAAATAAAACATTTTGAAGACGCTTTTCAAGGTACACATTATAGATAGAAAATTCTTTATTGCACTAAAACAAAAAAATTGCATAGGCGAACTTAATGCTAGAGAGCATGCTCTTCCAGTTAACCTTTGTGTAATTCGGACATTCTTAGCGGGTAGTGCACATACAATTTATGAATATAGGTATACAAGGTGTATCTAAATATGTGTACTATGCGAAGGTGGGGGGTTTCAGACCACAATGGTGATCAGTTGTGGGGGGGAGATAATTAAAAATTCCTATTTTCAGTTTCCCATACAAAAATATTTAATTTCATAATGCCTAAATAAATTGACAACCCTATCCTTGTAACCCCTTGACCCCTTGACCTACTACCTCTGTAGGTCTACTACTACTACCTACTACCTCTGTAGCTGAGTTTAGGGTTGTCACTTTGTATAAAGTCAGCTGTTCATGTTGAAACTTCGTTGCAGTATGAAAGAGAATTGTTTTCAAAATATCTGAATTGTATGTGCGCCTACCCATACACGACCCCACAGGTATTATACAGGACAATATACACGAGACGAGACGAGAGTTTATCGTATTAGCTCTTAGCAACGATAATTTTTAGTCTTCAGCTTTCAGATACATATGTATCGAAAGTGGCTTAATAAGCATAATACAAGAACCAAATTTCAAGTCCTAGAGAAACCGTATAAATTTTAAGGAATAAATTGTACCTAACATTCATAAGCAACACAGCTATCTACATACTGGGCAATTTCTCCCCACCCGGTTCAAAGTTAAGCTCGAACAAACATACAAATATACTACTACGCTCTTCCTATTCGCCACTGATAACTTCGCTCGCTGCACTCGCTCTATCAATTTACCCGTCGTTATCGCCCACTAAATCTTTCCCCTAAAGTTATTTATCCCAGATGGAAATCTGAGATAATCAATAAGAGCCGACTTCCAAGAATCAGCGATTAACTAAATAACATAAGCCAATTACTGTCTCTCGGATTGTGACTCAATTACAGTCATAATAAAAATTAAATGACCTACTGGAATTGGTTTCTGTTTTTCAATGTCGCGTCGGTCGCTTCAAAGAAATATAAGCTTAACAATTTTATGATAACCGTAGCGCACGCAACAATATGTGTTAAATAAAATGTAAATGAGACTTCTTGGAAAAGTGGAAGGGCACGGGCACGTCCCTCCAGCCATCAGTTCAGAGAAGCTGTAAACGCCTACGCCATTGCCACGTCATTCGCTTCACTATAAAAACTAGTGTTTAAAAGCATATGGGTATATACATACTCGTGTATACCTATGCCATTACGCCCTAGAGATTTGTTTTATGATCTATTTGTAAAAGCCCAGGTATGTAATCACCTACTCGCGTTCATGAAACGTTACTATTATGATCATGAGCAATGCACTAAAAGCGAAAAATTGTAGACCGCAAAGCGCCACTTCCATCGCATTAAATATTATGGCCCGCGAAATGTAAAACGCACACTTCTGTCCTATAAAATACAATTTGACTGAGATGAATGTTTGCTTCACAAAAACCGTAAAACTTCAGTGGGTGCCCTTTTCGTCGGCAATAAACATAATAATATTTTTTTTTTGAATTCACACCAAAATTCAAATCATGTTCATGATAATGTAATTACGTCAGAAACTACCATCATCAAATAACTAATAAGCTTTTTTTATAAAGCCGCTTAGACGAATGGTCAGAGCGCGTATAGGCAAGGCGAGCAAAGTTAGCAAGGCTTAGAATACCTTATAATACGCTAGTGGGAATAAAAACTTACCAAACAATCCCTTTGTCCCTTAGAAACTTTGTTCGCTAATACAAAAAAAATGTGTGACTACTTACTACTACAAAATCTATTACTACAGAAATAGTAATGATGTGAATAGTAATACGTACTCAGACGTAATAAATAGTTCTTCTGACAATTTCGTTATGGCTGTTAACTACATATTATTTTGAATAGTTGATGGATGGCCAATTAGTGGGTTAGCCAGTAGGGAAGGATGTTGCTGTGACACTCGTGTTAACAAAAATCTCACAGATCATTTTCACATGAGTAGAGAATATAAAATATTTGACGATGACGACATTGGTCCTATAGTCAAATTTGGTTAAAAAATCCTTGAGTCAAATTCATTATAGGTAGAAAAATTGGTTAGGTGTATATTTGTCATGCATTAAACCTTCATTTCACTAAAAGGGCACTCCTTATATAATGATAGACACTGAAAACCCGCAGCCACTTCATAATAATGCTCCCACTAAACACATTAATTTATGATGTAGGCTTTGTTGACCAGATAGGTACTATTATGCACGTTTTGTACTCAGTGCCAATAGAAGAGAGACAAGAGCTTTTCGTCTTTTCGATTTATGTATAAGGACTAATCGGTATATGCACAGGATGATCTCAAGGCCTGCGCACATCTAGGCGATGGCGATCAGCTGAAACGCTGTCCAATATGACAGCGATATTTGACAGCGTTTTAGCTGATCGCCATAACCATTGCCTAGATGTACACGGCCCTTTAAAAATATATCACACATGCTCGCTCCTTAAAAAAACAGTTCGACAACTGAATTTGTTCGATGTTCAGTCACCGTAGTCAACTTTGAATTTCACGAAATGGGTAATAAATATATATGAAATTTAAAAATAAATATTTTTTTAACCCCTTTGTTAATTTTTGACTGAAAATAATATAATAGAAAAACGGGTTGCTTTTTTTTTCTCGTGTGGGCGTTGCATGAATATGTGCTGATTATTATTGTTAACTCTGCTACCTAGTTCATTATTTTTGCATTTTTGCTTCTCTGTATCGCCCTGATATTTAAGAAATAAAACAGACAGGTATGAGTGAGATTCGCGGCGAAGGGTAAAATAACAATGGTCCGTAAAATAAGTCTTCTTTTTATCGTGTCACTGGCTCTGTCGAACCAAGTGTGGTGAAAAGATGTTAAGTGCACTTCGAAGAGGCTTATTTTCTTAGACTTGACACATATTTTTCAACTTTTTAGATTCTACGGTACATGCCCGGTTTCCTGTGAGCACTGTGTACATAAATTTTTGGGCAGAAAAACTCACTGGCACACGACGGGATTTGAACCCACGAGCTTATGATGGGAAGGCGGCGCCGCTTCTACTTAAGCTTCCAGTGCTCTACATAAAAAAAGTGCAAACACTGTGCTGTCATGTACAAAGAACACAAAAACTTACTTAGTTCCTTATACTTAGAACTGAAACTCATTTTTTTTATCAAACCC
Organism: Thera britannica; assembly: GCA_939531255.2. NCBI lineage: Eukaryota > Metazoa > Arthropoda > Insecta > Lepidoptera > Geometridae > Thera > Thera britannica. Next base: position 22,268,876 of record OW618034.2, read on the forward strand.
ATACGCGTGGGATTGGTCCTCAAAAATAATATTGAGGTTTATAATATATATTTTCTAAGCTGAATAGTTTGCGCAAGAGACTCTGAACAGCACTTGGCCGCTTTTTCTGAGTTTGAAAACGCTTTCTACAAATTTCACCATTCCATTTTGCAATCCAATTTTATTTTTTCCTTTATTTGTGTCACAAACGCTGGACATAATTGTGAGGTAACCGGAAGTACACTAGAGGTTTTTCTTTTTTGTCATACCAAAACGTCGTTATTTTGCGTAGTTTCGAATTCTCTCTTCTCAATTCTCTCTCTCGTCTTCTAAATAAATACATAATAGCCATTTCAAACACCATCTAGCCCCAAACTAAGCAAACTGTTTTTCTTTTCTTCTTCTCTCTCTTCTTCTCTTCAATAAAAATATAGTTTTTTTTTTATGTAACTATCTGATGGAATAAGCATATGGCCCACCTTTAAGTGGTAACCATCGCCTATAACAATGCCTCGTAGGTCACGCACGTAAAAAACGTGCCCTACGATGCACTGCCCTGCGTCCATCAACTGGAGGCATACTATGATATTCAGCCTCACGTGCCAGTAATTACACCGGCACCCATACCCTTCAAACCGAAACACAGCAATGCTGCTTCACGGCAGAAAGAGGCATGGTGGTAGTACTTCCTCGGACAAGTCATTCACAAAGAGCTCTACTACTACTAAAATAGGATACATCAGTAGTAGTAGGATAGACCAGTAGGTACCGGGTTTCGTATTAATTTTAAAGTGCCGCCTATCAATGGGACCTAAACCACTACGTGTTATTTCTGTACTAAGATCGATACGATACATTACACGTATTAGGTAGCTACTTTCTCACATAAATGAGGCCAGCCTACAAAAACCTCACGTTCATTTATAGAAGGAGTAAATTGAGGTTTTAGTAAACTATTTCTGATTGGAGTAAAAAGTTGTCTTTTCCGTTTTTCACTGTTTCTCGTGATATTTAAAAGGCTTTAGACAGATTTGGCACGGTAGCCCATTAGCAAAGTTCTCTAAAGGCTTACTGGCTTATGTTTATTTGGTAGTTTTTCTGAGAAACCGGTCTATAACAGAAGTCATTGATGGCTTTTTTGTTTTAAAGCCGTCTCGTCTAGCCCGACAAGCTGTTATCAATATTATATTCCCCCGTTATTCTTCATTAACACGGCCTTAGAGCCCCTACAGAGATGTCATATTAATAAAAACCCTCTCCTGGAAAATTTCAAGCGTCCCGTGAAAGGAAAACCCCCAAACCCAAATACTTAACCCTAATAAATAAATAATAGCATTTACCTTGAAAAATAAAGAAGATACAAGATAAAAATGCTAGCGGAAGCGTCCATTAAGCTCGGTGGTAAATTAGTTCGCTACGCACGCACGCATTATTTAATCTTTTACACAAAGTGGTTGTAAGTAAGTCAAACTGCAGTGGGTGGGCTCATTTAGATTGGTAGAACTATTTAATGGCTGGACTACAATTTGACTCTCTTATAATTTTTTTTTTTAAATGTTAAAACCAGGGTTTTATAAGGTTTCAAATTAGTTTTATGTAACTTAACTCAAGTTACCTAAATTGATTTTGCTGAGCAAATAAAGCCGCAAAAGTTTTAATGAAGCTCCAATTTACTATAAGTTATATTTCTAGTACACTGTACATTAGTGCTTAATATTTAACTTATACTTTCTTAGAGAAAATGTACAACATATATGCAAAAAAGTTGCTCATAAAGCAAATGCTGTTCTTGTTCGCGTCTGTGTTTGTCGTCCTGATGATATTTCACCAACTTTTCAAGACAGCTGGTTCTGTGTTTCTTCAGAAGTGAGAAGCACTGGTGTACTCAAGTTGTAACTTTGCTTTTATTTCTGTATCAGGTGTCCGCATTAATTTGAAAGAGTATCTTTCCACGGCCTCACGGCAACAGGTGAAAGGCGCGGCGCAGGCGCGGCTCCCGCGTCGATACCTCCTAGCCCGCGCCCCGCGGCCTCCCCGCGCCCATTCACACTCGCACACATGCATGCACACCATCTTATACGATATGGATATACCATTACAACCAAGACGCAATCCTTTTCTCTCTTCCTTCTAAAAATATCTTCATTGTTGAGTTTTTCTTACGCACATCATCCTCTTATCCCACCTACCCTTATCCCACTTTAAGTGTGGTCACTGCAACATGATCTTCTCTTACATTTCCTATTGCCAGGAAAATATAAAATAAATAAAAAAACAGATTCATATTAATTCAACAATATTTACTCTTTTTTTCTTAACATAGGCCTACGCACATCTAGGCGATGGCGATGGCGATCAGCTGAAACGCTGTCAAATATAGCTGTTATATTTGACAGCGTTTCACGTGATCGCCATCGCCATTGCCTAAATTTGCGCAGGCTTCAACACGCTCTTAACGAAGGGCCCATGGGTCCAATAGACCTCTGCTAAATAATGAATTTAAGGTAAAACCCATTTTAAAGAAATTTAAACAAGAACGGATAACTGGAATTTACGGTTGGGGTTTTTTCCGTCAACTTGTGGAGCTGTGGATACGAATCTATGAACGTGCTTTAAAAATAAAGCAGTGGAGTCACGGATTCGTACGTTGAGGTGAATAACCTTAAAAGCTTAGTTTGGTACTGACTGAATCAAATCAATGTGCTTGCAAGGGGGGACCGCAAAGAGGTTAAGAGCTTTCCGCACGCCGGCGGCGGTGCGGCGTACCTAAAATAGATACCTACCCGTTTATACTTTAAAATATAAAGCTGAAGGTATCAATCTAGCTACAGACATGCAAATTAGATGCCTTATTGTGCCTCAGCCGTCGCGTCGTATTTTCGTCGGTATAAGGTTACGTTCGCATTACACGGCGTTTGTCGTGACTGGAGACTGAAATGGGAGCTACGTGTTGCAAATATCATTATTGGCTTCCTTGAGAAAATATTTTATAAAAATATAACATGATAATAGGTTCCTTCGCGTGAGTTTATTCACGCTCATGAGTTTTGCAGACTCGGGGATTCAATCGCACTATTTTTAAACAGCCTTACGTACGAGCATAATATATCAAGCAAAATATTTGTGAAATACGATACTTGTCTTGAAATAGGAGCAATTGGTGCCCATAACTTAAAAAGTTAAAAGTATAATTCAGACTAGAATGCCGAAAGCCAATCCTGACCTATATCGGTCCAAGAATTATTCAAGAAAAAGTTTAGTCTCTCCTTGAAGATTGAGCAAATTATGTTTTTTTTTTCTTTTTAACTTAAAAATAACAGGGCTATGTCTGAACCGTGCTTTATAACGATAGCAAGTAAGGGCGCTTGTACACGCTAAGAAAATTTGCCGTTCCTGCGGCAGACAAGACAAATTCTTCGTGTAGACGACAATAATTTTGTCTTTTCCACACACGAAAACTTTTCAACGTTCGCCGCGTCGTGTCTTGCGCAGATAAGATTTTTTTCGTGCAACGCTGCGAGCAGTGTACACAGTTATTTTCTAGTTACGACACGAATTCTTGGGTAGACCCGGCGTTTTTTCTTAGCGTGTACAAGTGCCCTAAGTGCGCGGGTGGTCGCCGCCGGCGTTTATTCTCGTGATTAGGCGCGAGGGAAATCATACCGAGGAGTGGCAAGCTCGCGTCACGATCGCAGTGTCTATTACACCTGAAAGAGTGCCCCGGAACGGCACCTACAACTGTATGTGAGCTTTTAGCTAACTGTGTAGGATTTGCATGATCACTGTAATCGGACTGCTATCAACACTTACGTTTTATTTAACTCCTGTTTTTAGGCGACATCATTCCTACCTTTTAAAAGCGAGAATTTTCCCTAAAAACCTAAATAATTTAAACTTAATGAAGAAACCAAAACGGGACAGCGGACAACAGGCATCAGGACAGGACACGGGATTTTAAGAGATATCTGAAAATGTATGTAAATTTATAATTTAGGCATTATCAAAAACTATTTGGTGAACGAAAATGGAAAAATGTCTTTTAGTTATTCTGTTTAGTAACGTTCGTAACAGATTTTCTTGTCATGTATTTGATATATTCGACCGTGAGAAATAATACGGTCTGACATATTGTGAATCAGTGCTAGTGGAAGAAAAATACATTGAATTGAAAACGTGGGTTGTATTATTGTTGATATTTCGCCATAACTCTCCGAAGCCCAAATATAACAGTATAACTAATAATCCCACAGAGCACACTTTTTGGTGAGTATTTACTAGTTGGCAACACCATGTCTTACCCAACAACCCCCTTGGGTCAATAGGGGAAGGTCCTATAGGTACTTTTTAACCGACTTCCAATCAAAAAGGAGGAGGTTACAATTCAGTTGTATATCTTTTTTTAATGTTTGTTACCGCATAACTTCGTAATTTGTGAGCCGATTTGAAAAATTATTTTTTTATCTGAAAAGTACTGCTTCCAGATTAGTTCCATTTTAATTTTATTAAAATCGGTGTTGCCATTTTTTTTTAATATTTGTAATTGCATGCCTCCGTAATTTATGAACCGATTTAGAAAATTATTTTTTATTTGGAAGGTTATTCTTACGTCCAGATTGTCCCAAACAAATTTCATCAAAATTGGTTAGCCGTTTGGCAATGAAGTCGGTTTCTCTAGTTTTATAAACTTATAATTATGAGTTCTTCTTATTTTACTGCCGTGTATGACTTTCCGCTATTATCCATCATTTCAGTAGGTAATCGCTTCTTTCTTTAACTTATCTTATTAGAAGTGGACTGTAAAGTCTTTATGAGTTGATTAATAAAGTTCTATAGACCAATGTACAGCCATACTTATAAACGCAATTTAAATTAAATAATTGCTCAAAATTAACCCTGTCACTGTTTATAATTACCCAGTCGTAAGAGATACAAATAGTTTAAGCACTGTTTATTTTTAGACATATTTAAAAGTCAAATTCAAAGTATTTGTTACATGAAACGCACGTTGAAATAGATGTTAAATATATAAATGCCCAATCTGTTCTATTTAAAATTAAATCAAGGCCAACAATATTAAGATATATGTATATAAAAATGAATTTATAATATCAGAACATTTTTTATTTCATGCGGTTAACAAATTTTATAATATCCCAATTTTAAAGACTTATTATACTTTACTATAACTAGATATCTATCCACCTTTAAGCATAATATTCTTCTCTCCGCATATCATGACATACCACGTTCACCGATTACTCCTCATTTTCTTCGAGGCACTACTTCCTTTAATGTATTCTATCCATTCTTGTTACTCCACACATTCATTTCAACATTCGTATCTATGTCACATGCCTCCTTCTTTCATCTGTCACTTCGGTAGCCCAACACCAGATCTGTAAAAGTATTTTTTTATCCTCGGCATCCACGATCACTGGCATTAATTTAACCACCGGCACCGCCTAACTAAACTAAAGGTTGGAAAAGTAAACGAATTAAAACCCGCTGTAGTTTTATAAAACTGAAATCTCTCGACACGCTCGCTGAACGTGATGTTACCTTTTACGGTGCCTTTCAGTGACAGCACCTTTGGGGGTCCCGCCTAAATCATTCTAAATGAGACAGAATTGGCAGGTGTCGCTTCTCGTTCCATAACCGACATATCGGTCCTTTACCACCTATTCAAACAATAACCTTTTTATCCTTAACATTGTATTCTATATTATAATATTCTCCAGATAATACTTTTCTCTACTTTGTAGTTTTTTATGATATATCTATTCGTTTAATAAGTATACAGAAAAATCGTTTGTCCAATTTAAGACACATATCTATATGTATTTTATTTGTATCTGACACAAAGAAAAGACACTACCAACACGTCAGATAACAGAAAGAATGGTAAACAATATTGTCAACATCACCACGCCCACACGCCGGTAATCTTCACAAAAACTGGCTATAATTCTTGGAGATTTTGTTAAACATGCACGCTGTAACACGATTGTGTTTACGACGTACACGAGCTTGCTGGCAAATGAATTACTTTTGTAAGAAACACAATAACCGCGCGCAATGAAATATCTCCTCATTATGAGACTCAAGCCGTCATAACCCTGCAAAATATGGAATCATTTGGAATAAAGTGCAGTTTCTTCTTACGATTATGCATAAATAATCTTAGAAAGTAGCTTCTTAAATTATGTGGTTTTACTTACAACTGACCTAATTGATGATTACTTAACCCGCCCAAAAAATCTGCTAACTGAGGGCTGATTGATCAGGCATGTACGGAATAACGTCATTTATCGAATAAAAATGTCAGTCCTTGTCTTTCAAGCTCAAGCTTATAAAAGATGGATATATTTTTACCTGACGGATCAATTTATCTGTAGATGGAAAAGTTTGGCCTTATTAATTTTCTTAGTAGAACGATTTTTACACATACATATTACATAGTATAAAAATTAATAAAGACTATAGAGATGCTATTTTAGCAAAAGCACGAGAGCAATATCTAGCGTCATAAGTTAATCCCAAATCCAGAACAAACAGACGTAGCTAGAACATGTATGAAATCGTAGCTATAAATACATATTTGCATCCTCCGTTTGAGATTGAACGTAAGCTTGTAGGAAATGTGTAGCAAATGCTTACTAAGCTGGTATTAAGGGCACGTGTACACGACGCCAAATTACTAAAACTAAGCTATACACGCGTTTTAAACGATAAAGATACAGTACTGTTATTATAACTTGGTCTGTGACTTGGTGGAACTGAAATTAGGTGTTTGGCCGCGCAACCGGTTTTTACAAACTAAAATTGGCTCTGCGCAAACTAACGGTGTTCTTCAAGTTTGGAAAGATTTATGACCTTTTTACTGTATTATTATTTTTGATATTGCTAGATTTTGCTTCACAATAATTGAGAGTGTAGCCTCGTAGCTAAGTGCTACGCCAGCGTAGCACTCGTGCTACATCATGTCAATGTTTCTGTGTCAACAAGAAACATGACTTTAAAATATACTTGCTCGTCATAAAAGTGGAGTGGAGTGACGGCTGGTTTAAATACCTATTTTAAATGAATACTGTTCGAGACAGAATAATACAAATACTACTTTTTATTACGATACTTACTAGTAGAAACGGCTCTTCATCAGTAATTCGAAGCACTTGCAAAGTAATTCAGCGAGCCAGCAATCAGTTGCTTGTGAAAACTATAAAATATAATTTAATCTCGGAAAACAGTTGGCAGTAATATGGTACCGTGGTGTTAAGTTTAAAAGGAGCGGGCAAGTGTTTAATATACGGATAGTGGGGCGGCGGCACGCGACCACTTGTTACCGTCCGCTCGAGAATTAACGCTGTTCTTGGAAACCAGACTATTTACTGTATTATATGTACTTGCATTGGGTTACTAGTGTACACTGAACATTTAACAAGTAAACATTACCAGCACGCTTAACATTCCCTCAAATCTTTTGCCATAAAATGAAACCCAAAGGTCTGCGCACATCTAAGCGATGGCGATGACAATCAGCTGAAAGTCTGTCAGTTTCAGCTGGTCGCCATTTCCATCGCCTAGATGTGCGCAGGCCTTAAATCAAAACAAAGATAAGTAATACGTAGTCAATCAATAATCTACGCGTTATTTTGACAACTGCAAATATTTACATATTTCGTCTATTCCTTTATTTTAACAATGTGAACTATTCATCAATCTTTCAATAAAGCTTTCCAAAAGTTCATTGTGTACAAAGGAAAGTTATAAAGCAGTTTATCATTGAAATGATTGGCCGCTTGTTCGAGACAGAATAAACGGCCGGCGCGGGCACACAGACCCAGTCTATTCTGACAATCCCAAGTTCCCAGCGGAATGTCTTTGTGGACCTTACAAAATTGCCTCGCGTTTTAGGGTTTATTGTTAGAAACTTGAATCGAATCAGAAGAAAAAGTAAACTCAATTCTAGATTATTATTAGCTACCGTCATATTATTACGAGAGGTAACCAAAGAAAAATAACGAAAAACTGAATATAAAACGAGTTGTTTGTCTTTGTTTTTGGTTTCATTTTGCTCAGTTTTTACCCGACTATCCGGAACGAGGATTGTTGTTGTATGTAGAGAAAAAATGTTTTACGTGTGCGATAAACGACTTTTTGGATTTTGGTGAATGCGTGAAAAAAAAACCATGTATTTCACACACACTAAAACGCGGTTACGTTGTGTTTTGAAAGTTTTTGATTATTCATTAATTACAATGATATTGACGTTGTTTATTATATACTGTGTTGTTATTAAGAATAACAATGTAATTCTCGCTATTCAAAGCGAGTTCAAAGAGTTACTTAAGTATTCAAATAAGGGCGCCTTCAAATTAGCCGCAAAATGCCGCGCGTCAGTTCATCGATCGACTAGTTATGGTGTGCATGTTATTTTTGTTCAAGCCTAATGAACCTACTATAAACTAATGGCCTTACTTATAAAACTATGCCAAAAGATAAACAGTGCTTAAACTATTGCCATCTTTTACCACTGGGTAATAACAAACAGTGACAGGCATAATTTTAAGCAATTATTAAATTCAAATTGCGTTTATAAGAATGGCTGTAAATGAACAACACTGCAATTGATGATCTTAGGGCGTGAAGAGCGTGAAGTGCGTGAGATAAAAGCGTGATGGCTACCACAACCGTACGATACTTTGAGGCCAATTTGAAGGCGCCCTTATTCTACAAATTAAACCATTTGGCAGACTCTATTGTTTGTGTGATGAAAAGAGTTTGTAAAAATATGAAGCCACAAATAATATCACCACGAATTTATTTGCGTACAATTATTATGTTTTCATCCAGTGCTTACGTATTTCAACACTTTGAAATTCTTGATCTAAAAATAAGATGTGTTTGCATCAATCAAAAAAGAGCACGCAAAACCACGACAATTGATAACGAAACGTATGCAGTGCATTCAGCAACCTCATAAGAAAACGGAAATTCGACAAACGCCAATATTTAGCAGCCGAGTGAACAACGATATGCTATAGGCATATTTATCTCTTGCATAAACCTCACTGAGCAAAAATAGCACTATATGTATACTACAGTATACATATAGTGCGGTGCAGTGTACATAGTACTCTGATATACATACTGGAAAAATAATTTTTAGTTAAAAATAGAAAAAGCTTAGCTAGTATCGTATTTATTTATTGCTTTTATGTACGGGCTTGCGTGGAACAGACGCAAAGATTTACTTGCAGAGTTTGAAGACTTGTGAATTGTGACTCTTAAAGGAACTGCGATAGTACATAACGTTTCTTGACTACTTTTACAAAGAGCAATTGGTGTCTCCCAATAGGTGACAACCATCACCACTGTTTGTAGACCTGTGGGACTGCGGCATCAGGGTCAAAAGTCAAAGGGTTTGTTATCCAATAAAATCACAAGGATCGCTTTGATCAAGGGTCAGCCGGGAATGCGGTGGTGACCTTGTTGTGTACGAAAAGGAATTGTGGAACATCGCCAAATAACAGGATACGTGGGAAGCGTGGGGTGAAGTGAGCTAGAAAAAAATATAAAATTGTATTTATATTGATGAGGGGGACGTCTTTGAGAGGAACTGATGAGTGGCACAAGGTCGTGGAGAGTGGCCGGATCGGGGGAGGCCTTTGCCCAACAATGGGAGGATTTGGGCTAATAAGTAATAATATATTTTGTATAGTGTAGTTATTCCGCGCGGTGAACCGAAAATCTGTGGATCCTTAGCATATTTTATGAAGTTAAATGTGAAGTGTTTATTTTAACTAAAGTACTTAATTTTAACTTGTAAAAAGTAGGAAGTTATTTTAATCTCTTAGCTAGCTACAGGCTACCAAGCACAAAGTCTACAGTAGAAAGAAATCAAAAGTTTCATCTCCGTAGTGATTCCTATCAGTTAAATGCTTGTTCAGGGTATTCAAAGCCTTTTCTTTTATAATGAGATAGTCTAATTCTAAAGCCGCAGTTCACTTTCAGTAATAATATACTTTTTTGGGATTTTTAATCTCTCTTTATGTAGTTAACTGTAAATAACTTAAGGTAAGTATTTACAAACGGGACCTCTTTTGAGGTGCACTTAAAATCCTTTCACCACACTTGATTTGAAAGAAGTAGTGATACGATTAGAAGAAGACGAAGCAAGTTTTGGTTTTGTTGTACAAAAAATGCATTTATTATGACTATTTATGTACATATTATGGCATTAATATAAATATTAACGTTGTTAGGAGTCGTTTACTCAATTGTACAAAACGCTGCCGTAATATCGTTATTAACCACGTATCTATTAAAATAATACTGAAAAACATGTTTCTATCTATTTGTTACTATTTAAATTGACTGAGAAACCATGCTTTCTAATTAGGCACTGGCTGGCGCTGGCGCTGTCAGACCCAAAGCAAAACCAATTTGAAGCAAGTTTAATGGCAAATAAATCAGGATTTATTTAAGAATATCTGTTCTAGACAAGTTTCCACAAGTGGAAATGTGGAAATGTTTACGCATTAGTGAGCAAATGTACTTTATCAACATCAGGTAGGCCATCTGTTCGTTTTGTCACATCTTGTAAATAATATTGTGGGGAATCAATATTGTTATTAAGTAAAAAAAAAAAATAGCTAAACAGATTTTGAATTTAAAAAATAAGGTGTGGTGATGCAAAGTTCTCCCATGTAAGAGCTTAACTTTTATCGGGGTTCTGATGCAGTTTTTTCCAATTAAGTCTTTTGAATGTGACCTCCTTGACTTCCTTTTACGACATGGCAGCGACCTTTTCTTTTATTTGGCTCATGTAACTAATTTTTGGCCTTCCTCTTGGATGTAAAGTTATAAGGATTATGTATGTAAATATTACATCCACAACGCATAAATTACATAGCTTCTTCAACTTTTATAGTAACTGAGTATTTGCAGATATTTCTATAGCGTATTTAATGATGTGGGGCAAACAGAAGTTACGACCAGGTTTTCCGATAAACAAACACGCATTTTGTGGTAAAAACAAGTTTACTTTACTTATTTATGGGCTATTAGTATGAAGTGATTTTTACCAGAACTGCGAGAACATTAATATTATGTGCCTGTTTTGTTTTTAGTTGATGTCAACTTTATTTATTTATTGGTTTAAGCTTGTATCGTCCCACTGGAGGGAAAAGGCCTCCCTCCCATTTTTCCACCTCTCTATTTAAAAAAAAACTAGAAAAGGCAAAAGCGGTTTATTAGTTAAAAGAAGTGGGTTATGTCCACCTTATTACACAAAATTATGAAGAAGGTCAATGATGATGAAACTCAATAATATGTTGATGATGATGAAACTCAATAAATACTCAATGTTGATCTGTTACTATGTACCTATAGAATGCTCGTGAAATGCTGGAAAGTAGTGCGTGTATCCTATCTTTAGGAACGCGTGGGGGTGTCAGGCCTCACTAGCTTTCAAACTTTTCTAAAGCTTTATATTCGTCTAAGCCCCTTCGCACACAGCGCTATATGCAAATCTTCGATACTGCGATACAAATTTATCACAGACACGCGTCGCCATGTATGCGAACCTCTATGAATTTGGATTTAGTATTTGCGGTAGTCGCTTAGACGCTAAAATTTTTGGGTATCTAGACTTGCGCAGTGTTATGTACGGAGGGGCTAAAAGTCCAAGAATCCAAGAAAAAATCTAATAAAAACAATCATAAATTCAAACAAAAATTTAACTGAATTACATTATGTATAATGAATTCGAGCCTTAGGGAGACAACTCCGAGGCTCACAGAATACTGGGTTGGTATCAAGACCATTTTGGCTTTAATAAGGTAGTATATATTTTTACTGATATAAAAATCTCATTAGGACGGTATTCTTAGCTGATTTCCAAGAATAAATTATTATTGGTCCATCTGTTTAATGTTTTGGGTTACCCATAATTAATATACCCATCAACAGTCGTCCCACACAAGGATACAAAACAGATAATCATAAGCCAATGTTCAATAAAATCACACAATTCAGCTAGAAATTTCTTAAAACTGATGAGTTAATCCAGGCACGCTAGTTCCGCGTACAAATAACAAAAAAATTATGAAACTCATAATTTTCCGGAAAATTCAATCACAGTTGTATATTTTATGAATGAACATTATTTCATGGAACGTGTAAATTTAATTTCCCAGTAGAGATGGATATCGCATAATTAGCTTAAGGTAGGCACGTAGTATTATTTTGTCTTCATGTGCTATAGGTACTTTTACATACATTAAATTTGAGATTTAGTATATTTTGAGAGTAGTATCTTTGTGAAGGGCTCGTCCGTGAAAGTACTACCTTGCCTATGTCTGCCGTGAAGCAGAAACTGTGTATCGGTTTGAAGGGTGTGGGTGCTGGTGCAACTACTGGCACGCGCCTACTGCCTCAAGTTAATGGACGCAGAGAAGTGCATCGTAGGGCACTTTCCTGACGTGCGTGACTTACGAGGCAATGCTTTGATAGAGGCGATGGTTACCACTTAACATTCAGTTGTATAAAAAAAAACCTATTGCGACTTGATGTCCAAAGTGTCACCGTGCGCTGCGCCGGGGCAGCATACATGTTAATAAAAAAATTTTTTGAAGCAAAAAAAAAACGAAAATGTAGTATCGTAATATTAAAAGTAGTATGGAAATTAATAATTAAGCAACATGGGGCCCAAAATTTGCCCTGCATAAGCTATCCAGTAATAACTGGGTAATTCAGCTGTAAAAAAATTGCCTATCTTCAAAGTCCAAAGGATGCCCTGCGGGAATTATGAAATTAAAAAGGTCACGAGTTGGTTTGTTTGAAGCTTAAACAATGTGGATACAATTTACCTGTGAGTATATTTTATAACTAGCTACCGTTAGCTGTTTTGATTTCGTGGAATCCGTGGGTGTATAAAAATACATTTTTGCTACTATTACACAAAAAAATGTACTTATCGTTGGTTTAGTTATTTAATTAAATAAATACATCATACGGAACAGAAGAGTTCAGTTGTAGAGATTTACAAAAGTAAACAAAACACTTGGTGATAGGGCTTGTGGGCTCACAGAACGCAACAATCTCGTATCTACTGGTGGTAAATGACTTACAGGATACAAAGGTATATTATTTTAAAATTAACCTTAATATTTCTTCTTCAGTTCAGCTTTTAACCCATCTCTAGTAGTTTCTAGCAAATATTAACAACGTTTTGTAGCTTCACTAAAGTTTGACCTAAGTATGTAAGCCCGGAGGTTCAGTCCTGACGTTATAAACTTCAAAGTTATGTTACTTTACTAGCATACTCATGCGACTCTGCTCGCATGATACCTACACAGATAAAATTAAGCCTGCTTTTATTATTCCAGATCAACTGTGTACAGACAGTTACACTAAAATGTATACATTTTGTTTTTTTTTATTGAATACAATTAGGTACATTTATTTATAAATAGATAACAGAGATCTATATTTTGCTAGTAGAAAGAAATATTCATGTATTTATTAATGTTTTTAAAGTGTTTCTCAAGGAAATCACAAATATTTTATGCGTCCCAAAAGTCAAGAGGCGAGAGTCAGAGCAGTGGTCAACGCAGCCAGGTACCAAGGAGATTGTCGCGGGCTTAAATTCCACTTTGGCTCTTAACTTTTGGGATATTATAAAAATCTTTACGTTCATTTAGTTTTTATCTTTATGAAAATCAACCAACACCGTATATGTATCACTTAATAAAACAAGCTGTATTTCCCAAGCTACGTGAAACACGACCTGCTAATCTTAAGCTTAGCGGTGCAACGAGGCGAAACCCACCTCTGCCATTAATCTTTGCATTTGTCAGCTTCCTTTCAAGTAATTTGTCTAGATCAATGTGGACGGAAAAGAACTAGCAAGCTGAAGTAGCAGTGGGCCGGTCATGTTTGCCGAAGAACCGATAATTGCTGAGATAAACGAGTTCTAGACTGGAGACCGCCAACAAACGTAGTGTAGGACGACCATAGACTACATGAAGCGACGACCGACGGATGGCCGGAGCGAAGAGCCAAAGACCGGGCTCACTATGGCGTGCCATGGGACAGACTGTTTCCAACGGTGGACTGCAACAAGTTGATGATCATGATGAATATAGACGGACCAGGGAGTTAAAGTACTCATAAATAACAGCTAAAAAAAAAAATCGGTTATACAGATATCGAAAACAATTAGAAGAATAATATTACTTTACGCAATACAGGGTCCCACTTACTCAAGAAACGTCTGTAAGTTGGTTTTTTGTAAGTTATCTTAACTAACAACCCATTGGCTGATGTTAAATTTACAGTTTATTACAATCAGCCTTAGGTGGGATATTATTCGATGTTTTTAACACAAGCTTGAAAGCATTAATTTGTAAATTTTTCAAGCGATTGAAGGCGAGTCAACATATTGATACTACTCATGGTTATTACTACGATCTTAGATCAATATATTAATTTATAGTTATGTTTGATCTAGTGCAAGCAGCAGCGAGTTTTCTCACGATGCGAAAACATCGTCGAAAACATCGCATGTATTGACCATGTCGTTCCTGTGGATTAGGCCGACTAAGCTGTCAGGATGGTATAGGTGCTGGTGAATTAAGCCTATTTCATCTAAAATCCTGTCCCAAGCACTATAGTGTCCCGCAAGTAGGGGCATGAGTAAACACCTTGCCCCTGACGTTATTATAAATCATCAACAATACGAGTAGATGTCAAGGCCTGTTTACTTATGTTTGATCGAAAAACACTCGGTATACATTTTATGAATACCACGCAGAATCTATCGCATAAAGGCGTATGTTGAGGGGACAAGATCTTAATCTTTGACAAATGTTAGATTTTTTCGGCCAGCGAGCTAAGGTTTTATGGGATATAATTTGGTTTAAGTATACTTGGTGGCGCCTCTGCCACCCACGCTTTTATCTCTGAGGTCACTCAAGGTCTCGCCGATTCTCGTACATTTAGAATGTGTTTTGCGTCACGAATAAATTATTCAGTTGAAAACTCGCACTATCTTTATTTTTCCTGTAATGTTTAAAAGTGCTTCCTACATACTACTTATACAAGTTTTGCACTGCATAAACTTTTTTTTTGATAACAAATTCAAGTCGTAGACATAGACGCGAGTTATCCGTACATAGTACTATCACATAAGTTTCGTTTACCCAGGGGAGTTGTTGGTCATGTTACGAGTGTCCCAACACAGTCCTGTCACACATTCATGCGGTCCATACGACGAGAATGAGTGAAGTGTGTCAGACAATATGTTAACCCGCGCAGCAATTTAAACATTTGTTTCTTTCATGTCGGCATCAATTATTATTGAGTTATCGTGAAGGACTTTTTATTACCTTTGTTTATTTATTCATTTATTTGTCCATAAAAGTATTGTAAAAGTCCATAAAAGAATTTTATGGGGTCACTGCAGTTGCTAAACTCATTTAAGCATCAACAGCAAAACGCCGGAAAAATATGTATTTTATTTTTAGTTAAGCTGTATTCATTTTATTCACAACAATGCAACAAGACAACAATGCTCAAGCATTTTATTTAAAAAATATATACTGTTATTCGGTGTGCATCCAGTCAGTAAATAACTAACTGACATTTGCATAACACGGTATACAATAAAACGTGTCTATTTCTGGCTCAGGCCAACAGTTGGATAATGCAAACTGGATCAGAGTGTCGATAATCCGAGTTCTGATCCAGAGATTATACGCTCTAATTGTTTGAATAAATATCTAGGTCTTATGCCACTATAATATTCCAATATTAACTAGCTAGCTTATTCTTATTAGATAACGTATTCCTACGTAACTTATGTTATATTTATTGCATATTATTTTTTTAGGATTGTTACATTACTATTTTTTTTAGCAGACTATTCAAGTAGAATTGTAATGTTGGCTTGCCTGATAGAGATCCTTAGAAAAATTACACTCGACATTTATGAAATGGAGTCACGATTTGGCAAAGAGATTGCATTGACGTCACCACTTTTGACGTCATTCTTGGGACCACTACATTAAATAAAAAAGTAATTCTACTAATAACAGTCTTGTTACTGTTTAGTGTTTACCCACATTAACGAAAAAACAATTTACAATCACTTATCTACATACAGCTCCATGTTATGACTCATTCATTCTCCATTACTTTCCCTAAAGTTGCTACCTTTTAAAAAAACAAGTTGGTGAATATACAAGTAATCGCCACTTAGTCTGTAACAGATGGAAACTTGTTACGGAGTGTCTCGACATCGCTTTGTCGATATACATTTTTAAGGCAAAATAAAAGGCGTGCTACGAGTTTGCTACGCCACCGTAGCATTTTCGTAGCTATTGTCTACACACACATCGAGTCACTTGTGAATGAAAATTGTGATTTGAAAATAATATATATCGTGCTAGTGTTGCTGACATATTAATTTGAATGGACTAGACGTGTCAAATCAAATCAAATCAAAAGTGTATTTATTCAGTGTGTTTATTAAGTGTATTTATTCAAGATTGCAAGAATCAAAACGTCCTAACGCTAGGTGAGCCTATAGGTGCCAGTTCCACGCGACCAAGCCTAGAAGAACAGGCAACAAACTACGGCTTGGGTTTTTAACATAAATAGTTAATAGTACATTGTTACCTGAGTGTTGAAAGTCACGTTTTTTGAGTCCCGAGACGGGTTTGGCGCCAGAGCGTAAGCGAGGGCGCCAATGGAGCTTGAGGGACTTAAAAGACTTTCACCCGAGGTAAACACTGTGCTTTTCATTACGAATACAAGGAAAGTAAAAATAAAAACATGAAAGAAAAATTAGTGAAAATGAAGATTGAATTGCCGCCTTCCCGGTTTTTTTTTCTTTTTCTCTGGCGGGCCTTCGGCTACGGCTTGCCAGCATTATTCAGCCATTGTTTTCATTCTCATAATTTAAAAAATGGTAAATTGTTTGCTCAAATCTATGTTATTTTAAATAAATAGTTGAAGCTATATATTAAGCAAGTAATTTAGAAGATATATTATTTATTTAATACTATCTTTATGTTATTTAAATTTAGGTTTTACATTGCGCTCTAATTAGACTTTTTAAACTTCTTACCGTTGTAATGGGTTTCCAACCTACTTGCTGAATAAAAAGTTGGAATTTGGTTCAACGACCTCTTTGCAGTCAGAAAGACTTTAGAAAGTTGGAACATGGTTGAATAAAATAGAACTTGTTTTTTTTATAATTTGACAGCTGTCAGTAGAAAGCGATTCTCCCTAGGGCTGAAAGTTTTACTTTCAATTAGGCCCCTCAGGCAACTTCAGACTGACTTTCAGAGTATGAGTAATGAAAAGTATTTTCTATTTGTATATCCACTAACGAGAATACAAGTTATTTTGTATTCCAACACTTGGCTATCCCACGCAATCGAGTGGTATCGTTGGTATATTTTTATTAAAAGTCATTGTAATCCCCATGCAGTATAGTTATTCTCTCATACTTGGTTCCTATATTGTTTTTTGTAAAAGCAGTAATCAATATTAGCTCGTAAATAACCACAAAGAACTTTGGTGATCACAGACACTAGACAGTGAGAAATCGCTACTAATGATGGGTGCTTTATCCTCCGAGCGAAAGCTTAGGCTTAAGCGGTCATTATTTCTACTACACCTACAATAACTAAAAATGTCAAGGGAGCCTATTTTTGCGTTTGTTTTAATGTGCACCCAGTGGTTCTGTGATGGTCACTCCAGTCTTAGATGATATGATGAACGGAATTTTTGATTCACTTCTGAAAAGCAAATAGTAGTACGCGTGCAAAATTACTTCTGCTATTAGCACATAAAGTCTCATGGTGGGCAAAGGCCTGCAGCCTACAAATAAAATAAATAACGCTTTCGAGTGACTTGCTAATATCTTGGTACACCACCTCAGCTAGTCAATCTTGGATAGGCCATTGATTGCCCGAAAAGGTTGTTAGCTATTTTTGGGTGCTATTCAGATATTTCAACGTTAGCCCTTAGCATTACAGTTCCTGAGCATGTTGAGCCAAAACACGTAAGGCGGGTTTCATTATTTTGAAATTTTAGAATAAGTGTTAGTTCGTTTTGAAAGAACTAGTGACGCGACAAGAAAAATAAGTATTAGTATATGTATATTCTATTACAGCCATATTAATAAACGCAATTTAAATTTAGTCATGGTTTAAAGTTAGCCCTGTCACTTTTTGTCATTACCCAGTGGTAAGAGATGGCAATAGTTTAAGCACAGCTTATCTTTTGACATATTTTTATTAATAGGGCTATTAGTGTCCATATCGAAGAACAAGTTATTAAACTTGTGACATTTATGATGAAACGTTATTACAGCTCCGTTTGTACATACTTAGGTCAAGGGAAGCATGTGGATTTAAAAAAACTAAGTCAATCTCTCAACTGTTCACAGATCGTACTGTTATCGAAACGTAATACGCACTCCAATAACAAATTATCAATCAAAGTTGAAAACAAACGCGAGCGTGGGAGTGCGGGGGTGTGTGGGCGAGAGGCGAGGGGTGTGGGTTCGGCGCCAGACAGGCTGGCGCGGCGGCTGCACGGTGCATCTTGCGCAGGTGCTTGCTTTCCACTCCACCTCGCCACCGCCACCGCCTGTCGAATGTCCAACTCTGAAATATATTGCATGATGAACTTAGCCATCACCGAGGATGACGTTGCAAATAACAATATCTTTACACATCATTATAAGTATCTAGCAAGTATATTTGTTTTTAATATACAGACCCACTGTTCTATGGGAACTAGAGTTTACTTCTTGCGTTTGTGATTATCACGACGGAGGTTACGGGAAACGATCGGAATTAAACATATTGTAAATTTAAATCAAAATTTACATCATAGTTGAATCATATTATAACTTTCAAGGGTTATGACCCGAGTACCGTGCAAAACAACGGGTTGCTAGTAATTTTCATGACTATGGCAAAAGTCCTACTGAAACAAGTAAGCCCACGCATATATCCTTCAAACTATATAACAGATTCAAATTCATGTAATTTGTGGTAAATAAATGAGAAAGGTATCAAAAATAGTAACTATAGCTATCGTTGAAATACTATTTGACTTTTGACATGAATTACTTACGAAATTAGCTCTAATGTGATATTAAGTTGGTAGTAGCACGGTAACTTGATTTATTTTAGTAGGTAAATAAATTACTCTTCTTTTTCTTATGGCCTTGTCCCATTTTTATTTGAGGTCGGTTCTCTTTATTATTCTTCTCCAAAGGTGTATACCCTGAGTCGTCATTGGGTTACTTAAAAAAATTAGGAATCTTACAAATTTTCTCATGTTTTTTCAGCAGTGGGCATCATGCTTGCTATCCCAAGTAATTTACTGCAAAATAATAAACAAGTATTAAATAACACGTACTTATGGCCATCTCATAGCACATTCTAAAGTAAAACCATTTCAAATGTTGGTTTCTAAATACGATCTCCAAACAAACATTGTTCACGCCAGCGCCGTCGATATAAGGGAAGGAGAATCCATAACTTTGCAGGTACACAACCATAAAAATAAGGAACAACTTTATTTTCGTCGCGTCGTTTCACTTTGTGGACAATGTAAGCTGGGATCTAGTAAACAACTTCACTTTATAATGCTTTAAAGAATTATATTATTGGATGAGTTCCATCATAAAAACACAGTGGCTTTAAAAGCCTAACTTTTTGTATCATCTTGGTGTAAGCAGACGAGTACGAAATGTGATTTTAATTTTGAGTTGTTTACACTCAAATTACAATTAACCTTCTCCCAAAGTAAAAACAAAAAAATAAGAATAGCATCGAAAGGGAAATGACCTCATTCGGAGCCTCGAGTTATTTGAAACCTTCTCACGCACGCATCAATAAAGTTTATTTTTAGCGCAGTTTGGGCCACGAGCGTACCTGACGATTGCCGATAAGGTAAAGCCTAATTAAACCTTAGCCATGATCTACTCAATTAACCCTATAGTTTAAAGGCCACAGTCCATCATTATTTTTCGACGAAATTGGGCTCAAGTGATATAATTATTCTAAACAAACATGCAACACCGGCAAATTACTTTCTCTAACAAGGTGATTACTAAAACCCACCTATGAATTGGTTTTCGAGCAAAAATAACCTCCTCCTCCTGTAGGGTAAAACAAAGGTTAATGTAAAGTACCAAATTAGTTACTTATAGTTTATTCAGATAACGTTTTGAATAATATATTTTATTTTGGAAGAAACAGGGATATAAAAGGCATTTCACATGGTCGTTTGTCTAGATATTGGCTCAATGTGTCGCACCAGGTGAGCGACTGACGAGGGTCAGCCAGATTTATACCGCTAGATAGTTTTCGCTTCTCTTGTTTAATATTCCATTATCATCTAAAAAAACACTGTCTAGGAGTGAAACATGCTAATAAAAAAATATTTGATACGTAAACATTAAATTCTCGAAACTTAAAAGCATCGATGTTGGCTTAGTTGGAAATCTATAAAACGAGGAGAACTTCCACAAACAAGGTGTACTACAATATAATTGTTATTTTCTCCGGAGAATCGGATAAGCGGACTTTTGTAATAAAATATCTTTAAACAGTTTCAGATGAAATCGTCCACAGAAACGTCCAAATATAAACATCGTAAAGTGACCTGCGTTCCAGTTCTTGAAACAAATATAAAGATTAAATGGTATTCGAACGACGACAAAACTATTAAGTAGTGGGCTGGTTGAGGGGCTAACGAGTGTGTCGGGAGTCTGGCCGCGAGCCAGTGGCCCCGGAGTGCTGTGCATAAATTGCGGTCGCTGGTCGGGCCGCGGTGCCTCGCGCATTCCTTCGCTGCCCTATACGACTACATTGCCCCGAAAAAGTGAAAACAAGTGCTGGCGTTCAACTGGGCCAACAAAAAATCTTGGGGCCTGCTTACGAATTTAATATATCTCTTTGTCTCGCAGTGTAGTTTTGTACAAAATGTTATTCACGAACAGCCTGTTCATGCCTATTGAAAATTAATAATACACGGTGCGTACATATCGCGTTTACCTTTATCATTTTCCGCTTCGAATATTTTGGAATAGCAGCTATTAGTCACGGGTAGATGTACGCAATGTGCTTAAAACTCGATGCTGATGATGACTGTGAGCTCGTAAAATATTATTTCAGAATTTCCATTCCATTTACTCCATATATTGAACCGAACTGGCAGTAAATGTAATAAGAAGTGATCTCGATTTTTATTTATTGCTCAATCAATTGTCCTTTTGACTAAAATTGTGTAAGAGCCCAATTTTAGTGAGCAATAAAGTGTATCGTCTTCATTGCAGTTTGTGTAGGGAGTATCGATTTGGGAGTATTGTGCATACGAGTACATACGCGTCGGGTATTAAGGATGCAAGCGACGCGGCGGCGGTGGCGGCGGCCACATGGTATGCGAACGACTTCCGGCGCGAGAGTTCGACAGCAGAATAGGCGGAACTATAGCAGAGATGAAACCGCGGCGGAATATTGCCTTTTGTTTGGCATCTTCAACTCTTGGCATCGAACTTCATACAGCGCCAACCTACTGCACTGTCAGCTTAAGTACTTTACCCCTATAATGTATGAATATTAAGGCGTAACTTCCAAACGGAACCATTGAACACCATTGCTTGATATGTCATATTATTGCATTACAAACTACTGGGCAATATAACATTGCGCCCGATTTTAAAAGATTTTAGTTTACCTAATATTAATTAATAAGGCTTTTCTTTTGCAGAAATTTTAGTAGTACTGCCTTGCCAATAAATACTTGATAAAGGTTGGTTGGCGTTCTGAAGTTCTCGAGAGAAGAAGTACCTTCTTATTGAACTTGTTAGTTACGACCAAGTGTGGGTATGCTCCATTAATGAAATAAGTCATTCGTATAAGTACCTGACTACCGTTTCAACTGAAGATAAAACGCAATAAGGGGTTCAAAACTTCTTAGTTAAACTCTTGAAGCATCTAACGAACTTTAGCGGGCAGCGAGGCGGGACGAGTTGATTAAATACGTGAGCTCACTACCTGCTTTTGCTATTAAATAGTACTTGCAGTAATTACACCCATATTTTGTACCAGAAAAAAACTAAGGATTGTTTTTACACAGGCTGCTAATGATCATAGCACGTTTAAATTTTTATTTTTAATTTTTCTGCGAATTATTTTTTCTGTTTAGACATAATTATAAGTTTAAAAAACTTGAGAAACCGAATTCATTGTCAAACGGCTAAACCGATTTTAATCAAATTTGTTTAGGACAATTTGGACGTAAGAATAACCTTCCAAATAAAAAAATAATTTTCTAAATCGGTTCATAAATGACGGAGGCATGCAGTTACAAACATTAAAAAAATTATTTAAAAAAAAATGGCAACACCGATTTTAATAAAATTAAAATGGGACCAATCTGGAAGCAGTACCTTTCAGATAAAAAAATAATTTTTCAAATCGGCTCACAAATGACGAAGTTATGCGGTAACAAAATTTAAAAAAAAAAAAAAAAAAAAAACGAATTGAGAACCTCCTCCTTTTTGATTGGAAGTCGGTTAAAAAACGGAATTTTTATGGGCACAGTGCTTTAAATACTTCACTAACTTGTAAGTGCAACTAAAGTAGTTTGGGACAAGTTTTTGTTAAATTTGTTAGTTTTTTTATACATGAACATCAATAGCTATGAACACCTAATTGATAATATTAATTAAATACCTACCGTTTACATAAAAATTGATCACGCGAAATTGAAAACGCTGTATTGCTCTAGTCTGTAAATTGTACAATAGTCGAGTACAACATTAATAAATGTTCTCAGCTGTTATTGTTGATCAACAATAAAGTAAAATCAAAATGGCTGCATAGCTCAGTTGGTAGAGGGGTTTCTTTTTTTTACCAAAGACAAACATTTTGTGCGATGAGTATATTGTTCTGTGGCCGGATGTTACAAATTGTATATTACTCGCCATCTTGTTTTTATTTGTCAGTATTTGAATTGTCCACAATTATTTATTATTTCTAAAAAATAGAAGCAAACGATAATATAACAATATAGGTACTAAGTACCTTTAAACGATAAAATCGAATAGAGTAGAGAGATTTATATATATATTATATATACATACATATATAATCTGAGTTTCGGAAACGGCTCCAACGATTTTCATAAAATTTAGTATACAGTTAATCTTATTAAATCGTATATATCCGGAACTTTTGTCTCGAGTGTTTGTCACACTAACTCGTGAGTACGACTACTCAGCAAAAGATGGCGCTAAAATTTGACTATAAAAAAAAACAATTAAAACGACATTTTCTAAAAATGAATTCTAGCTAGATCGATTTATTGCCCCTGAAAACCCCTGTAATATGATAATGACCGTTGTTATTTTTAAACATTGACATTTGTTAGAGGTACTTTTATGCTTATTAATGGATTGCTGAAGATAGTATAAATACTTCTAAGTGGGTCGTTAGGAAGCTACATTATTGAGTGGCACGTATAGCCAGTCACGTCACACACTATCCTTACCCATCATTAGTTATTGATAATAAGAAGTTCGAACCAAATCATTACCATCAGCTTATTGCAGTCCACTGCTGAATGTGGGGATCCCCATGCATTTCCAGGAAGAACGATGTTAAGCCTGCTCCATCCATAGACTTTTGCGATTCGATCGTTTTCAGTTATTATTAAGTAGTAACAAAGTAGGTACTGGTTTTCGAACAAAGTTTACTTTTGACGAAAACCAGTTGGATAAACTTTTGAGTAGCAAAACGTTTTTTTTTTTGCTAAACTGTGTACAATCGAATTGAAAACAATATAGTTGCTCGCGATTTTAGATAAATAGTTACGCACAGTGTATTTTTATCTTTCCAAAGGATAAGGTGTATTACATCGACGGTTGTCTTCGCCTTAACAATAAAAAAACCAATATTTTTCCAATAAACAAATATTGTGGACAATCCACACAACACTATCTAGCCCTAAATTAAGCATAGCTTGTGATAGCTCATATAATACTTATACAAACACATTTTTGTTTGTAAATTCAAACTAAGAATCCCTACAATATAACACCCAGACAGAGGACAAACATCTGTGTTCACCACACAGATTGTTCTCGGTGGGGATCGAACCCACGACCTAGAGCGCAAAAGGCAGAGTTACAACCAACTGAGCTGAGATGATGCCAGTCACTGAGCTGAGATACCAGTCACTGAGCTGAGATACCAGTCCCTGAGCTGAGAGGCCAGTCACCCACCCAACAAATGGTTTAGGGCGCTAGTTTTTGAGGTAACTATGAACTAAAGTGGCGTTACAATGCGACGCTAAAACGCCTTGACGCACGCTAGGGACTCGTTCTACTTGACGCTTTTTCCAGTCTCACGGAGATTACCCTCAGTTGGGGTTAAACCAATCGCGACACAATTTCCTAAGTCGTTACACTAGCAAACGTGGTAGGTGTTGATAAAACCAATTTCCAACACGTCGATTTTCATTGATTAACATAGTATCTTGATGATCGAAACAACTTGACTTGCAAATGGCATTACATCAAAGATTAACTATACTTGCGCGTCATTGTAAACGTTTAATTACATTCATCCGTAGTAGATATCAAAACATGACTGGGGCCTTATTCACGGGCCAACCGAGATTTTCAATGTCCCCTAAAAACAAATTGGCATTGCACAACCCCGCACTTTTTATACGTTTTCGTATATCGTAGCTGTCGAGGCTTCTACGATGAGGTCGTCGATGAATTACTCAAGAAAATAAGGCTGTTAAATTTTTCTTGTAGTTCTCGATAGTATTTTACTATTTTATTTCTATCTTGTTCGTAGACTACACCATTTCATTGTTGAAAGCTCAAACAAAAAATATGTTAATACCGTAACCATTTCTTTCTCAAAAAGACATTACGCAAACCAATTTTGCTGGGGATTTCATTCAGCTCCTGTATTCTATTTTAGTAAGTATCAGCGCTCTGATGTTTTCTTCAAGATGAGATATTTTTAACTAGGCTTATTACATTCAGAAGGAAAGAAATACAAAAGAACAGTTATTATTTTACTAAAACCTATAAAATAACTAAGAAATACAACACCATCTATAACTTGTATGAAGAACACCTATTAAGTTGGATGTTTTAATAGTGAACAGGTATCTTCTAGATAAGCGTGCTACACTGTCGACCGTATCATCACTAAACAGCAGGAGATATTGCGGTCTAACGCAAGCCTATAATATTATGTAAAAAAAATAAGTAACCCATGATAAAGTTATATCGACTAAACTATACAAATATAAATAACCCAGTCGATTGCTTCTTCTTATTACGTCACTGGTTTTTGTTTTTTTTCTATCGATGCACGACACCACCAGAAGACAACGGCAACATAATGACTAAGGTAACGAGTATTAACAAAATAATAATTTACCTAAGTAAAAAATAATATTTGTCATGTTTGTCCGGATTTATATTTAATTGTTTTCTGCTACTAAACAAGCACTCGGATGCTGGCACTGCTTTGCAGTTTATTTATTTTAGCAATGTCAACGTTTCCATGTGTTATTGTATTCTCTGTATGTTTCTATTAGTTTTCTATTCGAGTGGGTGAAATACAAAATACTGTTGGTCGACTACTGTTGCTATGTCTCTGATTTTACTATTTCATAACCTAAAATAAATATAACTACGTTGCTAAATCACATGATAAAAAAATAGAGTAAAAATGGAGTGAATAGGTAAGCGTGCTACACCGTCGACCGCATCATCATTTAACAGCAGGTGAGATTGCAGTCAAGCGCAAGCCTATCAATTGTAAAAAAAATCTTTCACATTAACCGTTATTTTGTCTGGTTTATTTTGTTAACCGTTTCACATTAACAAAATAAACCAGAAAGCTATCGTTAGCGTTACTGTGTCAAAGTGGCAGTGGCGTGAAACTGACGGGAGTACGGAGCATGTAGTACGATGAAGAGTTTAGCGAGGGAACGCGGCTCGTTCGCCCCATTGAGCGACAAACGCGGCTCTATATCGGCGCCCCATTGAAGCAATAAAGCACCCGTAGTATGATTAATGGGCTTGCAACCTCCGCCCGACGCCCACCCGCTCCAAGACTCATGACTCACTACTACACAACTCAGCTACACTGATTCACAAACTCGTTATATAAAAAATAAGCCGAGTTACAACAATACAATTCCGTGGATCGGCCATCGGTCTAATCGCTGATTTCCGCTAAATTAAGTAGCTATTATCCTGAATTCTGCAAATATCATGTTTTCATTCAACAGCTTTATGCCAAGCCCATAAAATTAAATACATGCTACTTTTAACGTGTCGGAATACATTTTACTTGTATTTGATCATGAAAAATAATGACGTGGCTTGGGATAACGCGAAGGCAATTTATATTCGGCACGCATTTTATTTGGAAGAGCCTTCGCTGTTCAATCCCGATTTGGGCTCTTTCTAATTTCAATGCATGCCCCATTTTTCCTGTGCATTTCAAATGTAGCTTAATATATTTTCTTAACCAATTAAAATATGAATTGTTCTTTTGTTCGTGTGAGTATATTTTACTGTGTTAGATATTTTGACCAATAACAGAGAGATTATTTGAAGAAAGCATCTATTTCTCTAGCGGACATACGAGTAAGTAGATACTTACCTAAGTACCATCACTGTCACATTGAAAGAATACAGATAATAATATAGTTTAATGTTATCAGTACAGCAAACCTATAAAATTATCTCCCCAGCTCACAGCCTCATAAGTTACAGTTAGCAAGTTACGAGTTAGACATGAAGTTCCCCCGGGATAAGGATAAACTGTCTACTCAGAGGCAGACTCGATAGTTGACAGTATCTAAAAATAAATCACAAAATAGATCGTCTTGATAAGGAAAATCGAAGGCTAATGCTACTGGTATTAATGGTAAACGCTTGGCGTGCATAGGTCTTATAAATATCGATGTCAGACTTAAATAATTGATAGCTAAAGCAGATAATCACTTTTACAAAAGCATTTTTCTTTTTTAATACCTTCATCTTAGATACGCCGAGGACACTACAAGCTCTGTCTGGCTTTGTCTCTGGCTCTGGTTGAGTCTATGTGAGTGCTGACCAGTGTCTAATTCTAATTCTAATTGATTTGGGGGAATACGATCTGCACTGACGTCCCGCGATGGGGTGTATTGTGCATTATCCCCCTGCCAAACCTCACCCCAGCCAGCCCAACTCCTTAAAATAACGGAGAAGGACTTTGGGTTGGTGGCAGCAGTGCTCCAGTAAACCTGATGGTGACACGGATGTGGATGTGGAGGGACACGACTCAATGAGTTCCCTGAGCCCTGTCTTGGACCTCGCCTCTTCTGTTGCGGAGCAGTGCAGTACCACATGCTCCACAGTTTCCTTGTCCTGTAGGCAGCCCCGACACAGGTCGCTGTCTGTAGCTCCAGTTTTCATGAGGTGGTAGTTTAGGTCGCAATGGCCCGTGCTGACCAGTGTATTTATTGTGTGTATTTTATCGTTTTGATGTAGGATTTATTTAGACAGCACCCAGACAGACTCAAAACCAGAGCCAGAGACTGAGCCAGACAGAGCTTATGGTGGCCTACTGGTCGATGTTGGTTAGCAATATTTAATACATGACTCCTTTGTAAGGTAAGCGAAGAGTCCGCAGGGTTTCCAATCTATCGACGCAAAGGCTAATAAATTCTCAAGCTGTGCTAAATATAGGTATGGTACAATTTCATCGAAAATTTAAAGTTTGCCGTTCGATCGCGTTGTCGCGGCCATTGACCTCGAGGCGGATAGAATATAATACTTTTTCCAACATTAAAAATCATTTTACGATTCATTTCGCAACGTGTTGTGACTAACTTTTTTATGATAAAGTTTTTTCTTTTTCAAAGTTGTATCTATCTACTTGGGTAATAAAACTGCTATAATTTATTACAGTCATTATGTACCTACTCGAAATTTTTTTTAGAACTTTGTTTTTGACTGCGTTACAAGTCTCATATTTAATTATTCCTTTACAAAATCTAGTAAAAATCTCGGAAATATCTAAAAGCCATCTTAGTAAAAAAATTACAGTGTTAAATCTTTTTAAGTCATTTATTTTTCAGGATTAAATACGTTTATTTTTTCTCATTTTACTGTTGTTTTCTAATTAATTCTCATTCACAAAAAGTAAGAAATGTTACTTACTATAAAATTAACGGGTTGATGCAGACTGAATTTTCAAGGAAATATATTCACGACCGTAATGCATAATATAACATTCTAATTAAAGTTTGTCAAAAAGTAAGCTGTGCTTATTTGAACCCACAGAGATATTTTTGTAAATGGCTTGTCCGGAGAAGACATCATGCCTATATCTGCTGAAAAGAGAGGTTTGAATTTAATGTTATTATTTAATGTTATTATTATTGGATGATTTAATTGAACTATGATTATTTGTATCATAACTATTTTTATTTTTTTTGTATGTTACTACGTAATGTGTATAAAATATAAAAAAAATATATATATAAAAATGTTTATTTCAGAGAAAACACAAACTACATCTACACAAGGTAATATCAAAAACAGTAATAGTAACAACTAGGAATATAAAAATATGTAGACATAATCATATCATTTTCTTAAGGTCGATTTACATCAAACGAGCGAATGCTCATTCTATCCCCACTACAGCTAATTCTTCTAGTGTAAACAGGCGTAGAGCATTCCTTCGTTGTTCTTAGTGCGTTCGCAAAGATTCTAGGAATATTCTAAGAATGCTCGCTCGCTTGATGTAAACGGCGCAAGAGCGCGCGAACAGTTGAATAAAGCGTTCTAGCGTGTTCGGACGTGCTCGCGCCCCTGAGCGGTCTCTTCAAAGCGTTCTTATGTTCTTGCTCTAGTTCTAGCTCTAGCTCTTTGTTCGTTTGATGTAAACGCTGAATACAAGTTTTCGTTTACACTAAAAGAGCACGAAGGAATGCTCTTGTTCTAGCTCTAGCTCTATGTTCGTTTAATGTAAATCGACCTTTAGACAAATTTAAAATAACCTACAGAATATCTCTTAGTTCCCTCACTAGGCTAAGCCTGTATCGAGGAGACTATTGTTTCGACATATTTAAAAATTGATTGCTCAGGTCTTTAGAATACATATCTTAGTTTGAAATTGTGTAAAATTTATAACAATCTCAGAACTTAAATTCTTAAAACTGATAATAAAAATAAATTGATTTATAAAAATATATATATATATATAATTAATAATGTTTTCTGTCTCATTATAGGTTAGACTTGTCAGCCATTTTATCAATAAACTAGCTGATGCCCGCGACTTCGTCCGCGTGGATATTTGAGTTCTTTTTTTTTAATTTGATATGACCAACTGTAGTTACCATAGTTTTGAGCTTGTACGTTAGAGTGTATTTGAATTTGAAGGCAAGTGCTGTTGTTTTATTTTTCAGCAGTGTCTAATTTAAGTATGATAGATATTTCCCGCAATTTTGTCTTAGTGGTTATCATCGGTTTTTTTGTAAACCTTTGTGTGTATTCGAACCTGGTGACAGATGCTGCGGTAGCTGAATTTTTTTAAATGTTTTTTTGCGTATTTTGTAAAGCTCTTTTTCGTGATTTTGCTTAAGTGGCTAATTTGGGCTATCGTATTTGTTGGTGTATAATCGAAACTGTTTTTTTTAAATGACATGACCAACTGCTATTTACCATAGTTTTGAGCTTGTACTTTAGAGTGTATTTGAATTTAAAGGCATGTGCTATTATATTAGTTAGTTATATTGTAGCTGAATTTTTTCAGCGGTGCTTAGCTTCGCTATGATAGGTGTTTTCTGCGATTTTGTCTTAGTGAAAATCTTGGGTTTTTTTGTTAACCTTTGTGTGTATTCAAACCTGGTGACAGATGCTGCGGTAGCTGAAATTTTTTAAATATTTTTTTTTTGCGTATTTCGTAAAGCTCTTTTTCGTGATTTTATTTTAGTGGGTAATTTGGTCTATCGTATTTGTTGGTATATAATCGAATCTGGTTTTGTTATTTTGACACGATCAAATGCTAGTTACCATAGTTTTGAGCTTGAACTTTAATAGTACATTGTTACCTAAGTGTTGAAAGTCACGTTTTTTGAGTCCCGAGACGGGTTTGGCGCCAGAGCGTTAGCGAGGGCGCCAATGGAGCTTGAGGGACTTAAAAGACTTTCACCCGAGGTAAACACTGTGCTTTTCATTACGAATACAAGGAAAGTAAAAATAAAAACATGAAAGAAAAATTTGTGAAAATGAAGATTGAATTGCCGCCTTCCCGGTTTTTTTTTTCTTTTTCTCTGGCGGGCCTTCGGCTTCAGCTCACCCCAGCATTATTCAGCTATTATTTTCATTCTCATAATTTTAAAAATGGTAAATGTCAAATCTATGTTATTTTAAATAAATAGTTGAAGCTATATATTAATCAAGTAATTTAGAAGATATATTATTTATTTAATACTATCTTTATGTTATTTAAATTTAAATTTTACATTGCGCTATCTTATTAGACTTTTTAAACTTCTTACTGTTGTAATGGGTTTCCAACCTACTTGCTGAATAAAAAGTTGCAATTTGGTTCAACGACCTCCTTGCAGTTAGAAAGACTTTAGAAAGTTGGAAAATGGTTTAATAAAATAGAACTTGTTTTTTTTTATAATTTGACAGCTGTCAGTAGAAAGCGATTCTCCCTAGGGCTGAAAGTTTTACTTTCAATTAGGCCCCTCAGGCAACTTCAGACCTACTTTCAGAGTATGAGTAATGAAAAGTGTATTTCAGCGGTGTTTAGTTTAAGTATGTTTATAATTTGACAGCTGTCAGTAGAAAGCGATTCTCCCTAGGGCTGAAAGTTTTACTTTCAATTAGGCCCCTCAGGCAACTTCAGACCTACTTTCAGAGTATGAGTAATGAAAAGTGTATTTCAGCGGTGTTTAGTTTAAGTATGAAAGATGGTTCCCGCGATTTTGTCTAAGTGGTTATCATCGGTTTTTTTGTTAACCTTTATGTGTATTCAAACCTGGTGACAGATGCTGCGGTAGCGGAATTTTTTTAATGTTTTTTTTTGCATATTTTGTTAAGCTTTATTTCGTGATTTTCTTTTAGTGGGTAATTTGGGCTATCGTATTCGTTGGTGTATAAACGAATCTGGTTTTTCATAGTTTCGAGCTTGTACTTTAGAGTGTATTTGAATTTGAAGGCGAGTGCTGTTGTAGGCTATTTTTTTCAGCGGTGTTTAGTTTAAGTATGATAGATGATTCCCGCAATTTTGTCTTAGTGGTAATCATCGGTTTTTTTGAATTTTTTTTATGTATTCAAACCTGGTGACAGATGCTGCGGTAGCTGGAAATTTTTTAATGTTTTTTTTTTGCGTATTTTGTATAATGTTTTTTTTTATCATATTTTGTAAAGCTCTTTTTCGTGATTTTCTTTTATGGGGTAATTTGGGCTATCGTATTCGTTGGTGTATAATCGAATCTGGTTTTTAGGGTTCCGTAGCCAAATGGCAAAAACGGAACCCTTATAGATTCGTCATGTCTGTCTGTCTGTCTGTCTGTCCGGCCGTGTCACAGCCATTTTTCTCCAAAACCATAAGAGCTAGACTGATGAAACTTGGTGAGTAGATGTATTCTGTGAACCGCATTAAGGTTTTTACACAAAAATAGAAAAAAAACTATAAATTTTGGGGGTCCCCATACTTGAAACTGAAACTCAAAAATGTTTTTTTCATCAAACCCATACGTGCGGGGTATCTATGGATAGGTCTTCAAAAATGATGTTGAGGTTTCTAACATCGTTTTTTTCTAAACTTAATAGTTTGTGCGAGAGACACTTTCAAAGTGGAAAAAAGTTGGTCCCCCCCCCCTCTAACTTCTAAAATAAGAGAATGATAAAACTAAAAAAAATATATGTTGTACATTACTATGCAAACTTCCAACGATATTTGGTTTGAACGAGATCTAGTCAGTAGTTTTTTTTTTATACGTCATAAATCGTAAACCGCAATTTACCTTTCGACGAACTACAAAAACCTTTATATTATGTTATTTGATGCTACGGAACCCTTCATGGGTGAGTCCGACTCGCACTTGGCTGCTTTTTTTAGTTTGATATGAACAAATGCTAGTTACCATAGTTTCGAGCTTGTACTTTAGAGTGTATTTGAATATGAAGGCGAGTGCTGTTGTAGGCGATTTTTGTCAGCGGTGTTTAGTTTAAGTATGATAGATGATTCCCGCAATTTTGTCTTAGTGGTTATCATAGTTTTTTTGAAAATTTTTTGTGTATTCAAACCAGGTGACAGATGCTGCGGTAGCTGGAAATTTTTTAATGTTTTTTTTGCGTATTTTGTAAAGAACTTTCGTGAATTTGTTGAAGTGGCTAATTTGGGCTATCGTATTCGTCGTTGGTGTATAATCGAATCTGTTTTTTTTATTTGACATGACCAACTGCTAGTTACCATAGATTTGAGCCTCCACTTTAGTGTATTTGAATTTTAAGGTGAGTGCTGTTGGAGCCGATTTTTTTCAACAGTGTTTAGTTTAAGTATGATAGATGTTTCCCGCGATTTTGTCGTAGTGGTTATCATCGGTTTGTTTGTGAACCTTTGTGTGTAATCGAACCTGGTGCCAGATAATGCGGTAGCTGAATTTTTTTAAATGTTTTTTTACGTATTTTGTAAAGCTATTTTTTGTGATTTTTCTTAAGATCATTTTCCGTTTTTTCTTCTTTCAGGGAAATAATTTTCCTATCTTCTTTCTTAGCGCACCTCTGCTCTATTAGAGAAACACACCTTCTAAGTTTCATGATTCTAGGGCTAACGGTTTAGGCTGTGCGTTGATTTTTCTTTATACCATTTTTCCCCTTTTTCTCCTTTTCGGTAAATAATTTTCCATTTTCCTTTCTTGGCGGATGCCTACGTTTTAACATCTACCTGCATGCCAAATTTTAGCCCGATCCGTCCAGTGGTTTGGGCTGTGCGTTGATAGATCACTATGTCAGTCAGTCAGTCAGTCAGTCAGTCAGTCACCTTTGAGTTATATATATATAGAAGATGCTTAGCCTCCGCAATTCTCTTGCATTTAATGTCACAACAAGAAACAACTTTATTATAAATATGGGCTCTCATGAAGTATTAGGTAATATACCTATACTAAATTCCTTCTGACTTGTAATATGCTTACCAAATAAATGATTATTGATTATTGATCATTATTATTGAAGAGTGTGGATGCCAGTAAAATTACAAGCACACGTTTAACACCGGCAGATAAGCCCGTTGATGGACGCAGGACACGTTGATCACGTGCGTGACCTATAAAACAATACAGTTTAAAAAAAGGGAAAACATAGCTTGGTCCAAAACTCCATTAGTACCCAAAACTCGTTGCAGCCGTTGCCGATGGGACCATAAAACGAGAAAGCAAAACAGAACATCGTTTGAAAAAGTGAGTCAGTACACTTGTAAATAAATTTTGTCTCAAAAATTTTTCTCTACGTAGAGTACAATTTGTAGCAAAACGCTGGCATCAAAATCGTAGTGCATACCCCGCGCTCAAGCATCATATTTATTTGTATGTTTTATGCTATTAAAAACGCTTTTGACAATCGATATTCACCTTTTTCAGCAAGCTGCTGCTTAATTTTACTCACTTTATTAAATTTCCCTAATTAAATAAGCCAGGAATAGATATTGTATAGCACTTCTACGGTACTTTTGTTTGAATCTTTTTCGGAAATGAAATGCGTACGATTATATATGTTTTGTTGTTTACGATTATATAATGCTTAAGAAAAACTTGAACTCTTGTATAAATACAATTTATTAAGGCAATCGGCGCAGACGTAATAAAATGATTGTGATTTATATTTCATAGCATATTCAAAATAGATTTCGTACGTGATTCCTTTCAGCTTATTTCATTTTCAAATATTCAATGATTCAAACTTATCTTGTTACTCTGAGCCTTTCAGTACTACCCACAAAACAGAAAAATATTCATACTTTACCTTTCTAAATTGAAATTTCCTGATCCATAACAATAAAACTCTTTCAAGATATAATAATGCCTACGGTGTGAAAACTCGTGCATTCACACTTTGAGGTTTGATACTTACTTTGCAGTACCTCTGAACACCTGCAAATCCGGATTAGTCTCTCCGGTTCTAAGGACTTAAACTTAAGTCGGCAGCCGACTGAACAAAGAAGCGGCGCGTAAGTTACGCCTGAAAAGAACCTTCTTGAGAACTGAGGCACGTAGGGCCACGGCTTGTAAATATGTATGACCAGTAGCCAAAGTTTGTCCGACCTATTTTGTTTTTTTAACAAAAAAACCAATGGTCCGAATAGCAATTGATTTGTCAATGACTTCTATTCTTAGCTTGGAACTTGTGAACTTGAAACTTGAATGAACTTGGAAAAAGTGAAAAAGTTTTGTAACAAAATAAATAAAATAAGTACACAATCAATTCTTTAAAAATGCATCACGTTTTTAGACCTATAGATCTATACCTATATAATGAGAGTTTATTTTCCTATTTCTAATTTGCTGATCATGTTGCATTTATAGCATGTACTTAATGCGTTTATTAAGGACATAGGTAATATAAGTGCAACATGATCAGCAAGTTAATTACTACTGAAACACAACGAATGGGTACAGCGGTTTTATCAAAAATCGTTATTTTTATCAACTTGGGAACATTCCCCCTGAGAACCAACCTCTACACGAATGCAAAGTGTTGGAGCGTGTAATTGAGAAACACCCCTATGTTCCCACCAGACTTGATTAAATTTCTACCATCCAAGATTGTCTCACTTGCGAGGCCTTTGTAATTGAAACCCTTTCCGGTACACGAAAGGACACCCAATTCATGTTTATCCTTTCCAAAGTAGGTTCCATAAAGATCTTATTTTGTACTATAAACCCATGTATATAACACTTAGTTGGTATGTAGCTAATAAGATAAATCTACACAATACGAGAAAAATGTGCTGAGTATATCCCAGAGAAGGAAAAACAGTGCTAAGTAACGCAATATAGAAGTTTAGGTGACGTGGAGAATAGTTCGTAGAGGGCGTTTAAGGAGACGAAGCACACCTGCCATCGCTTTGAATACTTAATGTTCTTTCAGCGAGCACACGATCTTTCGGGGCTTACTCAGATTTACTGTTGACAAACTCGTTGACGACTAGCTGACAAACTTCTTTTGTAATTTTTAAACATTTCAAAACCTTCGGCTCATCGATATATCTTATACCTTTAAACGAGAAAATCTTGTATATATATATATATTTAGGATCTCGGAAACTGCACCAACAATTTTCACGAAATTCACTATACAGGGGTTTTCAGGGGCGATAAATCGATCTAGCTAGGATTCATTTTTAGAAAATGACGAGAAGTTGGTGTTTTGCAATAATCAAACATAAACTCAATATACGACTGTTCCTGCCATCTATTGGCGATTGTGAGCAACTAACTGCAAGCTAGAAGGCGTTGTTAATTAAAAATAAGCCAATAAAGATACGACTCTTCCTGACATCTATTGGCATAATAATAAAACTATTTTTTTTAAACCCGAGCGAAGCTCGGTCATTCCGGCTCGTAAAAATTAATATAAAAAAAGCTTAGCATTCTCTAAAGGCTTTAGGCTTATTTAGAAAATGCTTACTTTTTTATATTCAAGCGGTTTTAAAATACCTTATACTAGACAGAGTAGACAGGTTTGCTTTTAATTCAAACAGAAAAAATGTACAAAACAAAACTACAATACAGCAGAAAGCAAGATTGCCAGTATCAGAATCGTAATACGAGATGAACAATAGGTACTTACGTTCAAGGGTTTTACCTGAATGATTGCGGTGTCTGCTTACGAATGCAGAAGATGTCGCGTCGGTCGCTACCGCTCCACAAAGTGAATAGATGGGCTAGGGAAGGTACCGTTTTGACGCGGGACATTTTGTATACAGTTAGTCGGACAGCACTTGGTGGTATTTTATTGATTTTATAGTGTTTAGGTACTAAACTTAAGGAAATCACAAAGATTTTTATAATATCCCAAAAGTTAAAAACCGAGCGGGATTTGAGCCCGGTCTAGAGATAACCCTGCCTTCCGATCCTGAGGTGTTGAGTTCAAATTCAGAGGCGCATGAATAAATTTCTCTGATAAAAAAAATATGTGCGCTATGCTCAAAAGTTGAAGGAAAACATCGTGAGGGAACCCGTGGCTTTGTCGGCTCAGCACGTATTAACCATGTGTTTCCTGTGGATCAAGCCAACTAAGTTGTCAGGATGGTATAGGTGCTTGGCAAGCCTACTCCAGTTAAAAATCCTGTCCCAGGTTATAGTAGTTATACGCTATAGCAGCGTCCCA
Organism: Thera britannica; assembly: GCA_939531255.2. Taxonomy (NCBI): domain Eukaryota; kingdom Metazoa; phylum Arthropoda; class Insecta; order Lepidoptera; family Geometridae; genus Thera; species Thera britannica. The sequence continues at coordinate 22,305,333 of OW618034.2, forward strand.
TTAGCAAGGGCATGAGCAAAAACAATTGCCCTTGACGCTCTATAAATCATCTAGAATAGATGCAAAGGCCTCTTTACTTTTTTAGTCAGATTTCTGCTTAAAAAAAAAAAAAGTAAAGCTAAAAAGTAAAAGTGATTATTTACCTTCCTAGATAAGGACATAATTTTTTTTAGAACACGACTTCTACTTTGTCTTACCTACTTTAAAAAATCATAAACGTCTGATAAGCAACCTGAAGTTGTAAATTAGACGATCATGGGTAAAACTACAAGATGTGGCTACCGATAAAACTTCTCAAAGAACCGATAAAGATACGGCACTTCACTAGCGTAGTGGCTATAGAGGGCGCGCAATCGAGTTGCGCTGCGAGCCTCACTTTCCCTGGCTTCTAAAAATAGATGCTCATGGTTCTTCGTGCCACAGTATAACGAAAAAACCTTTTATTTCAATTTTTTTTTCACTAGCATTTTATATCGCAGTGATTCTCATACGACCTAGTATTTGAATGAATTCATAAATGTTTTGTTATTCTTAAAAAATTAGATGATTAGTAACCAATTTATGTATTCACTAATTTAAAGATAAGATGCTTATTATTTCAATATTACCTTCGTACTCTGAAACTAATCACAGTTTTTTATATGCTCTGTGCAGTAAAATTTAAAGATTTCTAAAATAAGAAAATATACATACTTGATATGTAAATCAAACAAGCCATTAGAAGGTCTGTTTGTTTACCTCAGGGGCCGAATTCTCGAGCCGACCGAGATTTTCAATGTCCCAAATACACCTTGGCAATGCACAACCCCGTACTTTTTCTACGTTTTGCGTATATCGTAGCTGTCGAGGCTTCTACGATGAGGTCGTTGATGAATTACTGAAGGAAATCTGCCATTCTCTCTTCGAAAAGAAGCTATAAGATTAAATTGCAATATGATCGAGATCGACCCGACAATTAGGCCCCAGGAGACTACACACATGTCTACCTATCGATTGATCCACCACATAAAAGCAGCCTACAAAAGCGTACGTAAATAAGGTCGGTTTCCATTAATAGAATTACGACAGCGATTACAACATTGACTGCCTATTCCCACATTGCGTTGGAATCAATTTTCCAAATCAAGGTGTTTATTTTACGTCGCAAGTCCCACAATACTTCCTACTTACAATTTATAAAACTCTGTATAAAACCTTTTTCTAGAATGTATCGAAAAAACAAAACATATCTAAAGTCAAAAGTGACTTTACCTACAGAATAGAGGACAAAGGTTAACACACTCTTTTTGCTGACGCGTTTTCATAGTCTGGCAATTTTTATGAAACGCGCGCTACACGAGCTTGGTAGTCCTTCAATATACGAGTCACAAAAAACATAGTTGATTAAAGAAAGTAATTGAAAGGGGTAACGTAATTTCAATTTATTTCCCTTCTAATATTTATTCGATGCACTAATGCCACTCGTAGTTAAAACTTTAAAACATGAATAAAATCATAATCAAATAATCCTCTGCGTCAAAATGGTAATTTTAGCTATAATATTTTCATAGGTCGATCAAAAGTTTTATTTTACGGTTGCTTACTATTATTTATTTTGTAATTACTTCACCAACGCAACGACTTTTGTGTTTTGTAAATTGCAACCGTTCTTGAATAAGAGGCCTGACGATTGGTTTTACAGACTGAGAACAAAGAGATCATAAAGGGTCTAAAAGTGTCCGCTCTAGTCAAGCGGAATGTACGGCGTTCGATTGAATCACTTCCAATGATTCTATCTAAGTAGCAAAAAATGGCTATCAATACTCATGGTATACACTGCAATCGCGATAGCGTTTAAATATCGTGACGGAGCTGAATTTAAAATTTTAAGCGTTGCGATGCCATTCTTGATGCTCTTTTCTCCTCCCCTGTAGTACTCCTGCTAATATATTTTGAACAAAACGTTTGTGTTTTCAGAGTGCCCGCCGGCTGCAGACGGTATGGAGAGGTTTGCGTGCCCCACGCCAGATCGGCAAGGGCGGTATCGCTGCATAGACGACCACGTCCTCTGCGACGGATTCATCGACTGCCCCAGTGGCGAGGACGAAGACCGACAGGCATGCATGTTTTATAAAACGGTACGTGGGTTTCACCGCCATCTGGCCTGCTTATGCTAATACTATTAAATACATATAAGACTTGAATGTTTTAGAAAAAGATTGAGGATCCGCGGCATTTTAAGATATTCTTGTAATTAATTAGACTATGTAGAGTAAGCATTTTTTTATTTATTTTCTATAATTATTTTAACATTATTGATGTTCCACAGACGAAGGCACACTTGGACGTGCTGGCCGACGCGCTGCTGCGATGGGCGCGCGGACGTTAGACGCCCTTCCCGGACCCATTCCCTTATATTCTGCTAGTGCTCCATGGACACCTTGTATACCGATTCTCGATCGAACCCGTGCTCATATGCGATCAGTAAAAGCTGCGAACTCCCACAGATATTCGGGCGCAACCAGTCAGCATTACTCGTGCGTTGAACGTAATGAAACATATCAAGTAGTGGTGCAACCTACGCCAAATATATGACCACTTAAAGTGTAGTGTAAGGTTTCCGACCGCGGGCCGAGAAAGTGCTGGTGCGCGCCTTCACCCAACTAAGGAAGTGATACCATCTGGATTCGTCACAACTTACACTCCTCCGCAGCTCATTTATTTTCCAAGTATTTCGTACCTTTTAGCACTATTTAAACTAAAATGTGAGACTGGTAGTCGACATTGTTAGTCATTAGAAATTATACATAAATATTTTAGAATACTTAATAGTTATTCATTTGACGAAAGTGAATGTTTATGTCCATTTGTCAGATATTTATTCTCTTTATGTACCTACTTACTCTTAAGTTACAACATCCTTATGAATAAGGGTGTTATTAAAAAGTCTAAAATTGTGTACATAAGCATACTGAATGAATTTATTTGTATTTATTTAATTTGTCGGCCTATAATATGCGGCGAAACGCGTCTAATGCACGATAGTGAAGGGAGTGCATGCCTACCTGTGGTACTCGCCTAGCACTCCGCGAGAGGCAGCCGAAGACGGTGGGAGTAACTAATCTTATGTCAAACAAACTAAACGAATCTTTGAAATGGACGTTTATGGTGATGAAGGAACATTCCCGTACATACGGAAACTACATCAATTACAACTATAGGCAGCTATTATTGTGTATAATGATAAAATAATCCTTGTAAGATAATTAGATATACCTTAATTTCGATATTTGTTTGTTCATAATAATTGGTCTTACTTTTTGCCTACATTAGCATAAAATGTTTTGACTGAAAATTAAGTGTTATTGAGGTTTGCCGAAGAAATCTGAATCGCTGTCGCAATAGTGCACTCTACTCATGAACCAATCGTTTTCTATTGATTAATTTACTAGGTAGTAAACTAATCAATAGAAAACGATTGGTTCTTTGTAATTTAGTTTATAGGTACTTTGTACTTCTCTAAGACTGTTCATTTTTCGTTTGTCATAAGCCTGCTTAAATTCACTGCTGGACATTGGTTTCACATAATATACTAAGTATGTAATATGTTTTTCATCACAACTACAATCTGAAAGCTAAGTGCCTGGTGTTCTGAGGTCTTGTAGATCTCAACTAGAAAACAGACTTCGAAAGCTGTCTTATTATTATTTAGTGAACTATAAAGTTTACAAAGCAGATCACTGTTTTAAAATGTTTTTGTTTTAAACCTTACCTACTATTTGTAAGCAGTGTTATTATTTGAAGTGATAATGGGACATTCCAAGTTATTGTAATAAAGTAAGGAGTCAGAATGTGACAAAAAATGAATTATTGGCACTGTATTATATCCTTATCTCGAATAAACACAACTTTTGCAGCAGATGAAGTGTAGACTGTAGGGTAAAGAGGGCAGTTGGCCTAAAGTTCCACTCATTTGAAAATAATTTCTAAAAACACTACGGAGTCCGTCTTGTCTATTTCTCACATCTAACTTGAACACTAAATTAAAAAAAAGAAACTTGTTCTACCTATAAGTAACTACTTTCATTTAGTTACCTACCTATTCATTTATTTAAAATTCCAATAAGTCGTAAAAAAAACTATATTTGCTCGTAGACTAATCGCCTTCGCTTCTTTAACGTTAGGTTATACAAAAAGTTTACATCTCGGTTAAGTAGTTGTAAAAATAATATAGGTATACTTTAGTAATAAAAGAAAAAAATAAAAAAAAAATCTGCACAATTTAGATAAGGCTAATAAATGCACATGGTAATTGAGTTAATTTCGTATAAAGCAACACACTAAAAGTAGGATATTATAAAATAAGTGTTTAAATTAGAGATAGAAAAATTAGACAATGCACCAAAATTATATCTAGTTTATATTATATTAGATGATACCAATTAAGGTAATGATATCTAAATATTTTGGCACCATTATTCAACGTGTAGCTAGCACATTTACTTTTAGGCATATTAAATCATAGAGTTTTAATAAAGTATTGATAACTTAATGTATTAAATAATAAGGTAACTTATTAATATATTAATATATTCTAGGGATGTGAACTTAATCAACTTGATAGGTCTTTTGTGGGACTAGGGAGGCACATCATGCATTAGAACGTTAGGTACATTGTTTTATAAATTAAAGTCCAGTTTTATTAAATAGTAGACACAGTTTTGAAAACCAATAAATACCGCTGTGGTCTGTTAGAACCATGTTCTTGAGCCATCAGACTCAGTGGTATTTACATAAAACTTTTTAGATTACACAATTCAAATAATTCCATTAATTTAAGCTTAGTGCTTGATGGTAAAGTCCCTCAAAAGAACATATCGTGTCAAATAATCAAAATAGTTTTGTTTCACGCTTGGAAAGTTTATTTTTTTGGTATTTATTTAAACATATAAGCAGAATATTAGTGAAATCTTATATCACGGTTAAATGTCATAATGCAGCGAGCTACTTACCTAATATATAGTTATATATAAATCTTCATAAAACGTTCAAAATAAATAGGAGACAAGACCACTCCAAAGTGTTTGCACAAACAAAGCCATAAGTGTCTGTATACATTTTTTTGCAGAGATTCCTATTTACGCTAGTTGTATGGAAAATCGTAAAAAACTTCCAAAAACATGATAATTAAACAAGTTGAGACAAGATAAAATAATTCATAGTCTGGAGAGATGTATTGATCATGGTGCCAAATGTAATGTTTGGACGTGACGTGTAATGTTTGAATGTGCCTCAGACAATATTTTGATTAGGGTACCGGTAAATATCAACGCTTTACTCTGCCTCTATTATTCGTGTGCTTTTTTCGTTTTCTTGGGAAATAATTCCAGTGCCAATAACTTATTTTAAGAACACAAAAGATTTTTTACCCTGTAATTCGATCATTATCCGTACCTAAAGCTATTCATAGCTTTGAAATGAATCGCATCATTCGACTATTCGGCAAATAAATTAAAAACAATCTTTTGTGGTATGTACCTAAATAAGTAATTTTATAATTTCTTGATAATACGATGTTTAATTATTACCGAAAGTAATTAATTATATTATTCTATAATATAAATTAATGTAACTGCACTCAAAATTTGCCTGTTTCGTATATGCACAGCAATTATTGTGATATTTTAATAAATACTGTAGGTTAAGATGCAAATCAAGATCTTTCGAGATAGACTATGATGTATGTACCTATTAATGTGATTTTGTTAATTTATATAAAATTACATAAATGACGTATATTACCTATATGAAAACTGTGCTAGTCTGTATCGAATACGGACGAGTTATTATTTGCTAGTACCTATACTTACCTGTTTGGGCTAGTGAGCTATGCAAAGGCTAATTGATTGTATGTAGAGACATTCCAGTTATTTGCAGTCTAGCTTTACCTATCGTAACATTAATTTTGTGTTGGATTATTGTGTGTTGTTGTTATTGTTAATTTATTAGAAACATTTAGCAATTTTGGTCAATTTTATCGATATACCTGTATGTGTGTAGGATATTTAAAGATAAAGATGCTAGTCGTTGTTCAGTGTCTCTCTTCTCTTGAACGGAACTGAAGCGTAGAGGCACGCGCCGCAGCTGACAAGGCGGAGCGCAAATGCGTGCGCGGGCGCATTCGGCCCGCCATTCCTGTCGCCACGATGACCGCTCGTGCGTCCTCTTCATTATTTCATCGCACCCCTCACTGACTATCTTATATTATCTAGGTTTCATATTTTAGCACATGAGCACTATTTGTCAATGTATTTATTAATCCCTAACAACTTAAATTAGAAAAAAAATCCTTCCAAATTCCCTTAACCGCAAAGAAAGCGGCTGAAATCGTTCTGCTTAACTTCCATTTGAGATGAAAAGCTCATTTTTATCTTCCAATTGAGTTCAAATCACAAGTTGTATTATGGGACTGTCTATCATAAACGTATAAATAAAGAAAGCTCAAATTGGGGGAAATACTTTGACTATATTATACTGTTGTAGATCAATATTTTTAGAGACACACTTGTTACACAAAACATACTTAAATAATAGAAACTTAACTTTTTATTTAGTCAATTATTGAAACTCGCCTATAAACATTTACGTTGGAGTTGCGGCGTGAATTATACTCCATTTATAGAAATGTTATTTCGTTAGCTATCTTGACGATGAATTATTACTTTTAAATGCAACTATTTTTGTAGATACATATTTGATTGTTTACTACTAAATAGTTAACTTTATAATTTCTCATGATGTTATGTTTGCTTAAGAAAATAAACTTTTTCTACCGCACAAATCGAATCGTTGACTTTTTTCAGACTCGATTCTGATCGTACACGCTTAACGGTATGAATTAACTACGATGGGATTTTCTACCTTATGACGGCTGCCAGGTCGTAAACTGGCGACTTACAGAGGCCGCTTCACCGTGCCATAGCCCATGGGAAAATTGAATGATCTTTGAAATATAAAAGTATGATTGAAATAATCTCATAACTAAACTTAGCTAGCTTCTCGTCATCATGAGGGACATTTAAACACCGTTGAATTTATGGAGGTAGTGGTTTATGCTGACCGCTATGATATTCTCTACAGCAAATAAGAATCGCTTGGATTCGAAGGGTGGAACTTACTCTTCTAACAGCGCTTTGGTCATTTTGAAGAAACACGTGTTTTGAAATGTTGTAGAAAGAATCTTAGCGATCAATATAGACTGCATACAAACATCTGTTTCAATAAATTCAACACTCAATGTTATTTAATTTTTTCATCCATGTCATGGAGTTGCCTTGTCATTCCGCAAAACTTGTAAGCAACTCGTATGGCGATAATCTTATAACGACTACGCTATTTTGTAGGCGTAATATACTTTTGGACTATTTATTATTATGTATTGTTAATTACTATGTATGTTGTATTAAGATAAACATTGAAAACAAAAATAAATGTTAATAAATGCCTCAGCCAGAATAAGATGCGTGTTTTATTGTGACTTCGTAGGCTTTTGTAACACCTCGTAGCACCTCGTAGCACCACGTAGCACCACGTAGCACCACGTAGCTCGCGTACCACCACTAATTGCTAACCCTTTTTAGGGTTCCGTAGCCAAATGGCAAAAACGGAACCCTTATGGATTCATCATGTCTGTCTGTCTGTCCGTCCGTATGTCACAGCCATTTTTCTCCGAAACTATAAGAGCTAGACTGATGAAACTTGGCGAGTAGATGTATTTTGTATACCGCATTAAGATTTTTACACAAAAGTAGAAAAATAATAAAAAAATTGGGGGGTCCCCATACTTGAAACTGAAACTCAAAGAATGATTTTTCATCAAACCCATACAAGTGGGGTGGGGTAATATGCATAGGTCTTTAAAAATGATGTTGAGGTTTTTTATATCGTTTTTTAGGGTTCCGTAGCCAAATGGCAAAAACGGAACCCTTATAGATTCGTCATGTCTGTCTGTCTGTCTGTCTGTCTGTCTGTCCGGCCGTGTCACAGCCATTTTTCTCCGAAACCATAAAAGCTAGACTGATGAAAGTTGGTGAGTAGATGTAATCTGTGAACCGCATTAAGGTTTTTACACAAAAATAGAAAAAAAAACTATAAATTTTGGGGGTCCCCATACTTGAAACTGAAACTCAAAAAAATTTTTTTCATCGAACCCATACGTGTAGTATCTATGAATAGGTCTTCAAAAATGATATTGAGGTTTCTAATATCGTTTTTTTCTAAACTGAATAGTTTGCGCGAGAGACACTTCCAAAGTGGAAAAAAGTTGGTCCCCCCCCCTCTAACTTCTAAAGTAAGAGAATCATAATACTAAAAAAAAATATATGTTGTACATTACTATGTAAACTTTCAACGATATTTGGTTTGAACGAGATCTAGTCAGTAGTTTTTTTTTTATACGTCATAAACGGAAACTCAAAAATTTTTTTTTCATCGAACCCATACGTGTGGGGTATCTATGAATAGGTCTTCAAACATGATGTTGAGGTTTCTAATATAGTTTTTTTCTAAACTGAATAGTTTGCGCGAGAGACACTTCCAAAGTGGAAAAAAGTTGGTCCCCCCCCTCTAACTTCTAAAGTAAGAGAATGATAATACTAAAAAAAATATATGTTGTACATTACTATGTAAACTTTCAACGATATTTGGTTTGAACGAGATCTAGTCAGTAGTTTTTTTTTTATACGTCATAAACCGTAAACCGCAATTTACCTTTCAACGAACTACAGGAACCTTATTAAGTTACATCAAGTAACATATATAAAGGTTCTTGTAGTTCGTCGTGCTACGGAACCCTTCATGGGCGAGTCCGACTCGCACTTGGCTGCTTTTTTTTTCTAAACTTAATAGTTTTTGCGAGAGCCACTTCCAAAGTGGTAAAATGTCGCCCCCCCCCCCTCTAACTTTTCAAATAAGAGAATGATAAAACTAATAATTATACGTTTAAAAAACTTGAGAAACCGACTTCATTGCCAAACGGCTAAACCGATTTTAATGAAATTTGTTTGGGACAATCTGGACGCAAGAATAACCTTCCAAATAAAAAAATAATTTTCTAAATCGGTTCTTAGATGACGGAGGCATGCTGTTACAAACATTAAAAAAATAATTATTAAAAAAATGGCAACACAGATTTTAATACAATTAAAATGGGACCAATCTGGAAGCAGTACCTTTCAGATAAAAAAATATTTTTACAAATCGGCTCACAAATGACGAAGTTATGCGGAAACAAACATAAAAAAAAAAACGAATTGTTTTGATTGGAAGTCGGTTATAAAAATAATAATATATGATGTACATTACTATGCAAACTTCCAACGATATTTAGTTTGAACGAGATCTAGTAAGTAGTTTTTTTTTATACGTCATAAATCGTAAACCGCAATTTACCTTCGATGAACTACAAGAACTTTTATATTATGTTACTTGTTGCTACGGAACCCTTCATGGGTGAGTCCGACTCGCACTTGGCCACTTTTATTAATGTTGTGCGGCCGACTTTATTGTCGTTATTGTATAGTATAGTATCGTTATTGTACTTTTTTTATTTTTCTTCCTTTTTTCGTGTCACATAGATCGTTAGAACCAGTAGTCAGTGTGGTGAAAGTGTGTATTCTATGTGTTTTGTAGGTTATGTTAGAACATAAACATTACGCACAAGGCGAGTGAGCAGAGGTAGCGGCCTGCGGTAGCGACCGCTGCAGTGCCAGAAAATGTCCCAATACTCTCAAAGGGGCTGTCCTTTGCAGTACAATTATTATCCATCGCTAATTCGCTAGATAATAAAAATAATGATCGAGATATTCATCTGTGACAGTGTATATGGGTCTTTACAATTTCACAGTTGGTAAAAGGTGGGTTCGTTTTAACTGGGTGTACATTAACCGGACCCGGCAGCACTGTGGTGCAGTGAATGGAATGAATGAGTTGATCCCTCATCTAGTTCACGTCTACGGTCTACGGTTCAGTTCACAGAGTTGACTGACAGACTGACAAAAGCGAAGTTAACTTCAAGTTCCTTTGTTTTCGTTTGCTTTTCAAGTCGATCGAAATCGAACGAATTTTACAGAAATGCGTTTGCGTTTAATGCTTTGTTGTGAGCGGTGATCTAGGTCGTTCCGAATAAATTACCTTTAAAATTAGTGCATTAATTTTGAAAAACCCATTGAATTATGGCGGCTTGTGAACCGCAAAAACCCGTGTGCTCAAAAGACAACATTTCTACCAACTCTATTGATGAGGGCCTGCCTCGGGAGCTTAGCCAGTTGAGTCTTTCCAGTGCCACAAGTCAGGATGAACTCTTCAGTAACAAAGAACACTCTGACAGTGCCCTCAAGAATATATTTGGGTACTATCAGGCACAAAAATTGTGCGATGTGGCGCTAATCGCGGGAGGATGCAGGTTAGTTTGTTTACAAGCCAAACGAATGAAAAACATACACTGTATTTTGTAAATAAATATATTTACAAACTGCGTGATTTACTACGTAGTACTTCATAAAGTAGATTTTAGGATATATCAGAGGTAAAACAAGATGCAGGCCGTAACAAAGAGAACATAATGATTCCTGATTAGACCTTTAAAGAATGCAATGTAAAACACTGTCAATACAAAAGAAGCCTTTGTTACTGCATGCACTCTCTAAATTTGAATTGATATTATTTTCCTGAATAATATCTTACTAATACAAAGAATATGAAGTATGTATTTACATTACTCCTAAGTAATACCATGGACAAATTATATAAATAGACTGACAATCTTGAACAAAAAACCGTAACTCTTAAAAAGCTCAAAATCCCTTATTATGCCTAGATGGTGCTGACTCATAGCCTGGAAACCTTGCTAGCAGCCGGTGAAACCGAGAAACTTAACTAATTTCTTCTTTGAAAACCATCAAAAACTATCTAGTATTTTTAGAATGTGTAATAATGATCATAATAATACATTTCTTAGTTTTATTTCCCATCGACTATTTTACCTGTTTTTTATGTATAATGACAGATGGCGCTGTGATAAAAATGAAAGCTTGTAAATTAACGCATCATTTTACTACTAGATGGAGCTAAACAGTAGTTATTATTATTTGCGAACTAATGACGATTTACTCTGAGCAAAAAAATCGCATGAAATAGTACCCTAGCAGTGGTTAACTAATAAATGTAACTAAACTTGTAATAAATGTAACAAATGGACAGCGAAAGAAAGAAAGGTTTGCTTGCTTTGTTTCACAGACTAGGTAGGTATGCTTTGTTTGCTGAGCAAACCATAAACAAACAGCTAGGGATGGAGAGAACAGATCCGTTATCGATAATTTTATCGGTAAGATTTCGATTTATTTCGATTAATTAAAAAAAAACTACTCGAGCGCGCATGTAACCACGGCTCCATATTATATCCAAGTGAGGTGAGCGCGCATTTAAATTTAGTGACGTTTATTTATCAATGTTTCCACCTGATGTTGAGTGGTAGCAGTTTTTTTAGCCCCAGATACATAAAGAAAAAAAATATTTTGTTGAAATTTTTCCAAGTCTTTTTACCAATATTTCCACCTGACGTTGAGCGGTACTCTGTTTTTTGAGCTTTTTCCAGATAAATAAAGAAAAAACCATTTTGTTGAAATAAACCTAAGCCCTTTTATCAATATTTCCACCGGACGTTGAGTGGTGGTACTCTGTTTTTTGAGCTCCAGATAAATAAAAAAAAAAAATATTTTGTTGAAATTTTTCAAGTCTTTTTATCAATATTTCCACCTGATGATGAGCGGTAGCTTTACATAAATTAACAAAAACAATATTTTGTTGAAATTAATGGTTCATAAGTTTTTTTTGTCGAAATGTTGGCTGTGTTTTTTTTTCGAAATTTCGGCAGCCTTTTTGACCTAGTACTGCACCTTGATTTTGTTAACCCAACCTACAACCTACCTAGGTACTTAGTACTTCCCATCTTCACTTAGTACCCTTCCTGAACTAACCTATCAAATATCTAAGCATTACATTTTATGCCAGTTTTTAGGTAGGTAGGTATTTAACTAGTTCAAAGTCCGAGCGATTCATCACACACACAACCGAATGTCCCGTCTGCTTCAAGCGTCTTCACCCCCTGTACCCCGCCACCCGCACCGTGCGTGAATTAACATTTCTGGCAATTTGTTGAATTGAATGTAAACTCAAAAAATCATGGCTTGAGCTTCTAAACACGGCAGAGCGGCAACATCGCGCGGGCAGGTTACAATACGAGCTGGCAACGCCACGCGCTTCATGACAGACTGACGCTTTGCTACATTTGGAAATAGCGCCATCTAGCGTATTTATTCGTACTTCTAAAAGTGGTGGTAAAGAAATGGTTCAAACAAATTTATGCAGCATTTAATAACATCGATTCGAAACACGTAACGCCATCTCACGCCTTCACAGGTAATTAATTATCGAAGCACGAATTTTTGTTCGAGATTGTAAGTCTATTTATATAATTTGTCCATGGTAATACAAATACTAAACTAACTCCATCCTTTCAAATTTAAACTAATAAGAGCAATTGACAGGGTTTCAGCTCACAAAGTTCTTCTGGCATCCTGCAGTGAGTACTTTGCAGCGATGTTTACTGGTTCACTGCGGGAGGCACAGCTCGCCGAGATAACACTTGAACGAGTTGATCCCCAGGCACTACAATCATTAGTTCATTATTGTTACACTGGAACAATAGGTTTGTTTATTTTGGAATTAAATACCTATTGAAGATAAAATAAATCTGATTTACTATCTATTTAGTTTGAGTGCTGTGAACGAACTTTATTTTGTTCAAACTTCTTTTTAAAGTATTGTAGATAATGTTATTTTAAAATAATTCTTGATCTCTGATTTTTGTCTCACGATAGGAATAGTAAAAATGCATGAAATGAAACTAATTAATCAAAAAAATGTTTATTGAGTAGAGAAATTAGGGCAGACCTTTGTCCAGCAGTGAGACATAAAATAAGCCTTTATTTTACTGACCTTAAAAAAACAGTATTGCTTAACTTGTACTAATCTTACTTACTAAATATAACTAAGCAAAAGTTTGTTCTACATAATTTAGAACACCAGCGTGACAGTACATAGGTCGAATTATCTTTGGACAAAGGCCTCCTCCAGGGTTTGCCATTTGGTGCGGTCCAGACATAATCTACACCACTCCTTAGTGAGAGACATAAAATGCTCTTATTAATTAAAAGTAATATTACAGAGCTAACAGAAGAGACAGTAGAAGTATTACTATCAACAGCCAGCCTGCTACAACTGAACTCTGTCACGAACGCCTGCTGTGCTTTCCTCACGAGGCAGCTAGACCCGTGCAACTGTCTGGGTATCGCACTCTTTGCTGAGCAGCAATCTTGTTTGGATCTGCATAAGGCAGCTATGCAGTACACTCACCAACGTTTTATGCAGGTAACTAACCACTCAAAAACTAAATTCTGTGTAAATCTAAAAGCTTGAAAGTTTTTTTGTGAAAATTGATTGTATGATGAAAAAAAACATAGACAGAAATTTATTTATTTATACTACATAAGCACACCTATACCAGTAAAAAACAAGGACACTAAAAGAAGAAAGATACAAATTATACATCAATACTGGAGGGAGAGGGAAAAAAATACAGTCAGTGTTTAATAAGGATTTGTCTTAAAAAGAACAGAAATAAGAATATTGAAATTCCGATCTAGGTTTAAAACACCACTGTAAAATTAGTATTTTAGACTCTAGCCAATGCGCCAATTTATCTAAAGTTTTTTATGCAAGTTTTGTAAGTAATTTGTTTTCTTTTAACCCTTAGGTAGTAAAGCATCAAGAGTTCCTAGCATTGCATATGGACCAGTTGGCCAGCCTGCTCAGTTCTGATGATCTCAATGTAGTTACCGAGGAGAATGTGTTTGAGAGCCTCATGGCATGGGTGCAACACGACAGTACCAATCGAGAACAGCATCTCCCTACTTTGCTTAAGTTGATAAAGCTTCCATTGTTGTCTTCAGAGGTGAGTTTGAAAGAAAACAAGAAAGAAAATATATTTATTCACCAAACTAAAGAAAATGGATACTATTAGACACAAGAAAGGTAGGTAGGAGGTACACACTGAGATGCCTTCTAGTTTGAAGCACAGCAAGTCCCAAGCGCCGTGCTTCAGACGTTGTTTAGCACAGCAAAAATATTAAATGCTACGAACCGCTTCCGCCGCCGTAAGTTTATCTTACAAGCTCTTTTAGGTACAAAAATCTGTTGATTGAGAATTCATGAAGATTCTGTGGTATATAAGATTCATTTATTTGATTCCAGTAAGATAACATGGTACATTTTAAAAATAAACAAGTTCTATTACTTTTCTAGTTGTAACTTTCAACTCTTTGTTGATATAAAACTTAAAGCTTTACAGAGATGATAAAATTCTATTTGTTACATTGTCTATTAGGTGTGTTCTCAAAATACTCCCATTGCACTCACAACTGCTGAGAACTTTTGCCCTATTTTTGCTGAGTTTATGATTCACCCTTCCTGTTGAGTCAGAACATTCCCAATCGTGTCTTTATGTGAAGTTATTACTGTCACTTCACTGGAAAACAAACGCCAAAACTCCTTTACACAAATAACGAAAGTTTTTGTTTTATTGTGGTACCAAAAGAGCTTATAAGACGGAGTAGTTACCAACTGAAACAAAGAGGTGTGATTTAATCGGTTTCCTTTATGTCTACTATTGTTTTGTCTTTTAAAAACATAATAAGGAAAACCATTTGTGCAATTCATAGAATTCCATATACCTAGATAATAATTCAATCGCTGCTTCCGCAATCGCAATCCAAGAACTTCATAACACATATACCTACATAATACAGAAGCCATTAAAAAAAATATTTTTAAAAGTTGCTTTTTTACACAAATTCTTAAAATACTTTTGTTTTGTTTGCAGTATTTAATAGACAAAGTTGAGCAAGCATGCGGCAATGTTCCGGAATGCCAACCGCTGATAATGGAGGCTGTGAAGTGGCATCTACTGCCTGAAAGAAGATCTCTACTCTTCTCTCATAGAACTAGGCCTAGGACGTCAACTATCGGACGGCTTTTAGCTATTGGCGGTATGGATGGATATAAGGTAAAGCTTTTAATATACCTACTATATTATATTGAGTAAAATCTGTCCTCGATATAATCTGCTGCATGTCTGTTTGGGCTACAACCTCTGATTAGGAGCTCAATGCAAGGTGTTTACGAAACAAAACAATAAAATCAATTATAGACTATTGATTGGTTGTTTATTCTGCCACGGTAAGTTACAATAAAGCCGACTATAGATAAAAGAGTTACATACAAATATTTCCATATGTTTATATCATAGATTACCTTGGAAGTTGGAAGAAAAGGTGATTATCGTTTAAATATTTATAGGGGGCTAGTAATATGGAAATGTACGATCCGAGAACGAACACATGGACGCCATTCATGAGGATGGGTGCAAGGCGGCTTCAGTTCGGCGTAGCAGTGCTGCACAATAAACTCATTGTGGTCGGCGGCAGAGACGGCTTGAAGACTTTGAACACCGTAAGTACAATTAACAAACTAGAAGTTAGCAAAGTCGCTAACTAAATAATAACGTTTTGATTCCACTTATAGTATGAACTGCCAAAGAGTGGAACTCTACCGGTACGCCGCGGCGGCGTCAGTATTTCCGGAACGTTTCAATTTATAAATTTTCAAGACAAAATTGAACCGGTGGATTATAGCTAAGTATGCTCCAAACAAGCAAGCATGGCAGCCAAGTGCTATATAAAAAATTAAAAAAATTGTATATATGCATAGGCGTCTCCAAAAGTTTTATAATGTTCAATCATTAATTCACACACAATAACAAATTATAATCTGTCGTCTGTATAAACACCTTAATTTATGATTTTGACGGTTTTAATAATTAAACTCTAAGAAACTTTGTTCTTTTTTGGAATGATCTCGACTGCGCCAATTAATTTGCTTAATTATTAAAGGTGGAATGCTTCGACCTGCAATCGTTGACTTGGAACACACTTGCGCCGATGAACACGCATCGTCATGGTCTGGGCGTGGCGGTGCTAGGAGAGGGGCCCAACTCTCCGGTCTACGCCGTTGGAGGGCACGACGGATGGATCTACTTGAACTCTGTCGAACGGTAAGCAGAAGCACTTATTTTACTGATACTAATACAAATTTTACAACTCATGTATTTATTCAGTAGTATCACAAGGATCACTTTGAAACTTCATAAACCTAGGTGAATCCAGGTGCTAGTTTCACGCGACCAAGCCTAGAAGACCCACCAGATAGACCGACGACATTGTTAAGATCTCGGGAAGTCGATGGATGAAAAGGGCTCAGAATCGTTCCTCCTCAGAATGTGTAGGGGAGGCCTTTGTCCAGCAGTGGACTTCTTCAGGCTGATGATGATGATGAAGCCTAGAAGAACATGCAACGATGATGTCGACGATCCCTATGACACTGACACTAGCAACGGGCGTTTCTAAGCATAAAGTTTTTATTTGGTGCAGCCGAACAGGGGCTCAATGCTAGACCAGTGACTTTTTTGTCACGGTAGATATATATCACAAGAACTGTCAAATTCACTAAAGAACTGTCAGTTTCTTTAGTGAATTTGACAGTTCTTGTGAATTTAGCTACCATGACAAAAAAGTCACTGGTCTAGAATTGAGCCCCAGACATTGAGGGTCCTTATATCTCGATTCATAGGTGTTTCCTAAGCATAAAAGTTTAATTTGGCGCAGCCGGACAGGATCATGATGATGATCCTTATGAAATGGGTTATAGGACCTATATCCGTTAGACTGATACATATTGTTGTGCAGTTGGGACGCATGCTCGCGTACCTGGACAATAGTTGCGGGCATGAGCGGCGCACGCAGCACTTGCGGCGTGGCGGCGCTGCGCGGGCGACTGTACGCGGCGGGTGGGCGTGACGGCGGTGCGTGCCTACGCTCCGTCGAGTGCTACGACCCCGCTACCAACCACTGGAGTAACTGTGCACCTATGACGCGCCGCCGCGGCGGACTCAGCGTACGTACAATACTCACAGCAAGTGGTAGGGAAAACCCATGATATACCCGCAATGCTCACTTGAAGGTTAGTTCGAGGTGCTAAAGTTTGGCTGTCCGCAGCGGGCGAGTGCTATGGTGGCAAGTTCAAAATATCAGTAATCGTTTGTTGCGGTTCTCGCGACGTTGCCAGCTCTCGCCGGGGCGCGCTGTGCCGATCTTCTCCTAAGTGCGCACTAAACTACCGTACCGCAGGCGGTTGCGGTCAGCTCTATTCCAAACGCCTATAGTCGCATCTATTATTTGTCTTTACTCCGCGCCGCGGCTGCAGGCCGCAATGTTGCCATGCTCGGAATCAGATTCAATAAAAAGCAGCCAAGTGCGAGTCGGACTCGCCCATGAAGGGTTCCGTAGCATCAAGTAACATAATTTACAGGTTCATGTAGTTCGTCGAAAGGTAAATTGCGGTTTACGATTTTAGACGTATAAAAAAAAACTACTAACTAGATCTCGTTCAAACCAAATATCGCTGGAAGTTTGCATAGTTACAACATATTTTTTTTTTAGTTTTATCATTCTCTTATTTTAGAAGTTAGAGGCCCCCCCCCGTCTAACTTACACATATTATTCGAAGTTTTTAGTTTCTACGACACGCCGGTTGTTGGTGTCTATATGGGCGGCAGTGACCGCTTACCATCAGATGGTTTGTCAATCTTTTACATAAAAATAATTAAAATAAAGGTTTTTATTCACTTACTTTCATTTGTAATTACTTGTTAATAACTAATAAGACTTGTTTAAGCTATCATACATTTTAAACCGGCTTATTGTATGTAGGTATAAAATAAGCTTAATTAAATGTTAAATATTTAATGATCAAACGAACTTACCCTTACGTGAAGTTCGATCACAATTATGTGAACAGCTTAATTCGATGCGATTTTAATGTTTACTTATTTGTAGTAGTGTTCCCACGCTGCAGCCTTTCACACGTTGTTTAAAGTTATTTTTATTTTATTTTTAATGACTAGCAACCCTGTCTAGTCTCTTTCTTGACTTTTGACTAATGGCCCCCCGCCATTACCTTCTACCTGCGCTTACCTTTATCGTGTCATCTGTTTAAAGTTTGAAAGACACATAAAATTTTACATTATATTAGGGAATGGGAGAATTGTATGGGTGGGTGTGAATAAATCGCATCGAATTAAGCTGTTCACATAATTGTGATCGAACTTCACGTAAGGGTAAGTTCGTTTGATCATTAATTATGTTTCACAGCTTAATTCTTAGCGATTTTAATGTTTACTTATTTGTAGGATGTTCAGAGCTCTACATTATAATGTGAATTTTTTGTGTAGGCTTAATAATATATAAATAGTAACTCACAAACATTGTGAGTTACTATTATGGGTATCTAGTTATTGATAATGAAATAATAAGATGTTTTAAAATCACCGTTTGTTTATTGATATAAGTAATTAAATAATAAAGTTACTGATTAACACTGCCATTGAGAATCGATCTTGCAAATTGATTGGTATTATGCACAATTTCCTTATTATAAAACCGAGCAAATACACATGAGTTTTGAGTCCAACCAGCGGTTTTTCTAATAACATCTAAACTAACACCCAGTCTGTTGGCCCTTGAAGTCGCAGCATGTCGCGTGCTATGGGCACTGAACATGTTGGTGTCAATACCACTGCTTGAAAGGGTGTCTTTGATCCAATTACTCAGGCGCTGTGAAGAGATTTTGGAATGAGGCTTACGGTAGCTGATAAACAAAAAATGATTGCTAGAAGAGCGTAAAGTACTCGTGGTATGTATATAGTTTTCTAAACAATTAGCAGGACAGATCTCTGGACGTTCATTAAAATACGGCAATTTTAGAACTGGTTGATAGGAATTTGGGCCCGATGTTTTTATCAAATCTGGGATTTTTATAATGATCTCGTTTCCATTGTGAATACTAATGTTACTTGTTTTTATGAGTGAAAACGTCTGTACCCTATGAGCAGTGACAAGAGCCAACAGAGTGATTGTCTTTTTTGAAAGTATTTCTAGACTAAGACTTTCGTGTGGCCATTTAAGTGCTAAATGTTCCAAAACTATGGCTGGATCCCAAGTGATATTGTATCGCGGTAAAGAAGGTCTCAGTCTGTAAACTCCTTTCATAAAACGTTTGACTCTATCATCGTTTACAATATTACTGCCCAGCAAAATTGACAAAGCAGATCTATAGGAATTTACAGTTCCATACTTGGCACCTTTATAAAATATATCTGATAAAAAATCGATAACAGCTGGCACAGATGATATTAAATGGTCATAGTGATTGATTTTACAGTATTGGATCCAGGCTTTTATACAGACATCATATTGTTTGTACGTGTTATCAGACAATGAGGCCAACATTATTTCTACTGAGCGCGGAGATAGGTAGTGTAGCGCTTGCCGGAGAGTTTCGCGGCAACTAATGTTAGTGACCTGTGTAGGTTGTGAGCCGACCTGAAACGAGATTTGAATAGGTTAAAAATGTCTGGATTAAAGAAAATTAAATCTGAAATCACAAGGTTTTGGAATAAAGGAAACCATGGTTGTGATGCCCAGTTAAGAACAACAACGATGCTCTCTGCGTTGTCAGTGACCACTTTTCGCAGAATTTTAAAATTAGAGATTAGTCGAAACGCGTAAAATGACAAATTAGACCATGAGATAGTAAAAGCGTCTATAGCCCATACATCTGGGAAATTTTCCCAAGTAACGTAACTCTATATCAGGAACGCCCGTCATAAATATTCTATTTCCGGACAAGCAAAGACAAGTAAGTAAGCCAATCTGTCTAGCAAAATCACTTAAGTTATATTTTCGTAATTTTTTATTATTATGTGGAACGCTTTTTTTTTTTTTTTTTTTGTGATAATGCTTAGGCGTTCTAGTAATTACCTGGTAAAATTTAAACCATTTAGGCATAATTTATAAAGAGCTCTTGTTCTTCATGATAAAATTCAGAAAGAGCACCAATTGACAATAATATATTATATATATGGTTTGCGGGTAATTTCGAGATCGAATCGAAGTAAATTGTATGATATAACCCTTAATCCATGTTAAAAGTGTAATCAGTGGTGATTTCAGCCCACTTATGAGCAAACTATTGCAGTCGACCGGCGTATCTTACCCCATGTTCAACTATCTCTTGTATGACGACTTCCGGGCTGGCGAACGCGTTCGTCCCTGGTACTGGTTCTGGTTCTGCGGCCTGTTGTTCCTCGTCGACTGGCGCTGGGTTTGCTGAGACCTGCCTGCTTCTGCACTCGGCGCCTGGCGATGCAGAGGCTTGTAGTTTAAACAATTTTTAGACCCATCATTATTGTTATTACCATTGTTGTTGTTAATAAATTGTTTTTTATTGAATGGTTGTTTTGGTGTAGCCTTTAAGCCCTCTCCGGATTTCTGAATATTCTGGGCACATTTTAGTTGATCTGTCAGTTTATCACCGAACAAGAGTTTGTTTCTCGTTGTATTGACGAGAGTTTCTTTGAGATCTGGTTTGACAGAGGATACTACGAAGTTACGTCGAATTTTGGTCTCTTGAAAGTGACTGTCACATAAAAGACGACAAGCGTCGCTTAAAGGTTTTAGAACCTTCTCTGGTGTCTCCTTGGTAATTAATAGCTCTATGGCCTGACCTAGAGCTGCTAAAGCTGTCCCTAGTTGTTGTTGCTTCTGCAATAAGCTCTGGTCTCTTTTTACCATAAAATCAGTCATTGCCACCTTTGCTTCGGGGTTAAGTATCGGTGCGAGTAACAATTCACAATTTCCAGGCACTAGGTATGCATGTTGCATCTTTTCCTTTGCGTCTTTTTCTAGACCTTTAGACAAAACTTCAAGCCAGCGTGACGAAATCGCTTCGTGTATATTTTTACCCATGGGGGTTTCGGGCTTCGGGGCCTCGCCCAACAAGCTGAGAATATTCTCATCTAGCTCAATCTGCGATGGCTCGTCATTTTCAGTTTCGACCCTCAGCATGGAGAGTTCGTCAGTAGCATTAGGCATTGTTGAAGTTGATGGCTCTGCTGCTGATGATGGTCCTGCCATTGGCTCGCCTAGAAGTAACGACGTACAAAGAGGCGAGACAGATTGCGCGCGCGATGCACTACATTCCGTTTCATTGGCTTCATGACCTGAAATAATACAGGTAGGCGATTAGATTTTCTGGCTTGCAGAAAAAGATCTGACAAAAAACACTTGTCACTAATCGAATGAAACACGGACCTTGGTAATGAGGGTAGTCCACGATTAGAATTTCTGGTCAACAGAAATAGGTCTGAAGGAGGAACCTTATGAAAAGGTGGCCCACATCACTAATCGGTGTTTCTAGTTGGTGATTAGAATTTCTGGTAAACAGAAATAGATCTGAAGGAGGAACCTTGTAAAAAGGTGGCTCACATCACTAATCGGTGTTTCGAGCTGTTGATTAGAATTTCTGGTAAACAGAAATAGATCTGAAGGAGGAAC
Organism: Thera britannica; assembly: GCA_939531255.2. NCBI lineage: Eukaryota > Metazoa > Arthropoda > Insecta > Lepidoptera > Geometridae > Thera > Thera britannica. The sequence continues at coordinate 22,326,938 of OW618034.2, forward strand.
CTTATGGGAAAGGTGGCTCACATCACTAATCGGTGTTTCGTTTTAAAAAATCTGGTAAACTAAATTTCTGGTAAGGTATTAAACATGATTAAAAATATTTGCGGGTAGGTACTTACTGGATAACTCGTCGTCCGATGACGAATAAACTAGTATTCTACGACGTGGTTTCTTTAATTTCTGCTCCAACTTTCTTATCTTCCGTTTTATGCGATCCTCCTGGTCTTCTCTCTTCCTTTTATTATTTCCCATCCTAACTTCACTTTTATTTATTTATTTATTTTATTTTATAACTTCACTTCACTTTTTTATTTTTAAAGCGCAGAGACGTGCGAAGGCTTGAGCACGAAAACACAGAATGACACGATAAAGGTAAGCGCAGGTAGAAGGTAATGGCGGGGGGCCATTAGTCAAAAGTCAAGAAAGAGACTAGACAGGGTTGCTAGTCATTAAAAATAAAATAAAAATAACTTTAAACAACGTGTGAAAGGCTGCAGCGTGGGAACACTACTACAAATAAGTAAACATTAAAATCGCTAAGAATTAAGCTGTGAAACATAATTTACCATACTCATCAACAAAGCGCTTCCAAATTGCCACAACAGGAACCGTAAATAAATCCACATCAATCATGCCGTCATCGTATCATCTCGTCGAGCGCATTACCACATAATCCTGCGCCACAGAGGGAATCATAGTACATCACTATAAACAGAATTCGTATTAAATATTCACGTATTTGGAATATCCGTATAGAATCAAGGTCATAGACTTATAACTCTTTGAATCATGATACTAAAGTGAAAATGTGCGATATGGCTCGTATAACAACTATTGGAAAGAAGCTTCTCAAATGGAAAAAGCAGCCAAGTGCGAGTCCAAATTTTGAGTTTCATTTTCAAGTATGGGGCACCCCGGACCCCCAAAATTTATAGTTTTTTTTCTATTTTTGTGTGTAAAAATCTTAATGCGGTTCACAGAATACATCTACTCGCCAAGTTTCATCAGTCTAGCTCTTAGGGCGCTTGTACACGCTAAGAAAATTTGCCGTTCCTGCGGCAGACAAGACAAATTCTTCGTGTAGACGACAAGAATTTTGTCTTTTCTACACACGAAAACGCAACAACGTTCGCCGCGTCGTGTCTTGCGCAGATAAGATTTTTTTCGTGCACCGCTGCGAGCAGTGTACACAGTTATTTTCTAGTTACGACACGAATTCTTGGGTAGACCCGGCGTTTTTTCTTAGCGTGTACAAGCGCCCTTACGGTTTCGCAGAAAAATGGCTGTGACATACGGACGGACAGACAGACAGACATGACGAATCTATAAGGGTTCCGTTTTTGCCATTTGGCTACGCAACCCTAAAAACCATAGCCACTATATCGCTTGCTGTCGCAGTCGGCAGCTTCCCTCGGACTTATACCTTAACTTTATTCTCAGTCTCTCTTTCTCATTCTTATTGATGTCACAATGATATATGAATATATGAATAATAATGTATATAAAATTTTCTAGTTTCTTATAAAATGTAATTTTTATATTTTCTTTTTAATTATTTCATGTTGTATAATAATAGTTTTTGTAAATAATGTATATTCTGTTGTAAATAATTTTTTCTTAGCTTTATAATGTATGTAAAATCTATATAGATGGCAGCCACTAAACCTTAGTAGAGCAACTGTGCGTCCATGAACATTAAAGGCAGACCATCATTTATTTATTTTCCAGATTTGCGCAGCCGGTGGCTATCTATACGCCCTGGGCGGCCACGAAGCCCCGGCTAACTCGACGGCCGGCCGCTTAGCTTGCGTAGAGCGGTACGACCCTGTCGCGGATTCGTGGACGCTGCTCGCACGTCTCTCGTACGGACGGGACGCAATCGGATCTTGTCTACTCGGCGACCGGATAGTTGCCGTCGGTTAGTCTATACTTTGTGTAAAAGAAATTATGATTTGCTCTTTCACAGGTACACTTTTGATAATCGTAGTCTCTGGAGGGACGGGTTTCAAAGTGATTCTTGAGATACTACTGAATAAATACACTTTTGATTTGGATTTTTCTTGTCTGGGGAAGTAGTAAAATCATGTTTATTTCTGCCGCCAAGTATTTTTTTCGACTGGTGATCGTCTGACGATTCTTATAGCGCTACCGGACAATGTGCCGCCAAGTAGCGTTGCTGTGATTCAATTTGAATTTGAAGGGTGTGGGTGAACATTGTATTAAAAACAAATAAATCCTAGGCTAACTTTGGTTTCAATTCCAGCATTTTTCCCCTTGTTCGGTGTTTCTTGTAAAATGAAAAGCTATTTTTATCTGCAGGTGGATTCGACGGTGTGCAATACTTATGCGTAGTGGAAGTGTACGACTCTGAAGCCAACTGCTGGCGCAAGCTGGCGCCGCTAAGCAACGGCCGCGCCGGCGCCGCCGTCGTTTCAGTGCCGCCGCCGAAAAATCTTTTCTGATACACAATCCACGCCCTCACAACATATCTGACTACACCTCCTACTAAGGCGTTTTTCGAACATGGAGGCCAGAATATACTGTTCGATATCGGCCTACCTATGACGTATATATAAAGATTCAGAGGTGTGTGTGATAAACAGTGAGGTGAACGATGTAATGCATGGACATGCAGTTGCAGCCCAATTAGTGATTAGAGGTTTTGTGTAAGTAGATTTTAAGCCAGTTTCACTATTGCACAGAGTGTTGCCACTTCGACTGCCTCAGACGTTTTGTATTGGGCAGGCAGTGACAGAGATGTAATGCGTAGACGCGGTCTGCTATAATAAATCTATAATGTGATGATCTCTACAAAATGTATGGGATCGATAAGCTCCTAATACGTCGTGACACACATCTCTGCTATAGTGAAAATCGGGCTTTCATTCGTGATAATACCGCCTGAGTAGTGGCGTTTCTGACTTGATTTTTGCTTTAAAGTTTGGCGTCTATTACCTATTATAATCATTTTGATTCGATAAATAGATAGTCAACATTCCATCCGTTGAAAGGGTCTCATGCTGATATGTAAACCAGTATTTTTTTAAAGGCTGTTTATAAAATTATTCCAATTTCGAATTAATATTATTTTGTAAAAGCCGTTTTGTTCGCATAGTCTGACGTTTTTCGACGTGATTTAGTTTTAGTTAAAAAAACTTACGACTCCTAGGTATTCCAGCCGCGCTATAGAAGTTGTTATGACAAGCCTATTTTATGTAATTTCTTGTGTGTTAAAATAGGAGCTAAATATCGTAATATGTATTTTATTTCTATGAATAAATATTCTACGTGTCTACTATTACAAACCTAATTTAAGGAGCTCCTTTGTCATCGACTTAAAAAGTGACAGTGGGGCTAATTCTCGGGCCGATCTCGATCATTTTGCAATTTTATTTTATTGCTTCTTTTCACAACCCCGCACTTTTTCTACGTTTTCCGTATATCGTAGCTGTTGAGGCTTTTATGATAAGGTTGTTGATGGGAATTACTCAAGGAAATCTGGCATTCTCTCTTCGAAAATAAGCAATAAAATAAAATTGCAAAATGATCGAGATCGGCCCGAGAATTAGCCCCAGTGAGTCTGACCTTAAAAAATGTCTCATACTATTATATCTCACTCATAATATCCAATATTTACATTAGACACTATAATATTGTATTGCTATGTACTGAAAAAGTGTGCTTATTGATGTGCTATTATTTTACTTAGAAAATGTAAATAGTACTATCAATACATATCTTTTTTGATTTATTTACTGTGTATCTTGTCTATGTACCATGGTAGAAGTGTCTAGATAACCATAGTTTAGTAATAATAAATTCAGTGTTTTATTTGATCTCATTGAAGAAAATAGTTACTATGAAAAAATTGTACTTAATTTTAGACTGTATTCTTAGAAGTCTGCTATTTTACATCTTTATACATCTAGTTATCATAGTTAGATGTAGTATGTTTAATTAAGATCGTAGTATATTTTTATTACTATTTATCATCTCACTCAAAATTATAAATTCATGCTAAATCTTAATGAATAGAAATTGTGATATTGATTAATAATTTAGAAGCTTTTGTATATATATATTAAATCACAATAAACCAAAGTTAATACTATTATATAATATGTTTTCTATGCAAAATTGAGTTTGCTATGAAATAATTAATTCAATTCCAAATGATGAGTACAGTAGGATACAGCTAAGTAGTAAGGTAAGTATACCCCAATGCCTATTTTTATATTATTATTGATACTTCTTACATAATTATATATCGGGACAGAGGCGCTATTCCCGTAGAGATATATATATTGTATTATGAGCATTAACATACATGTACGTAGGTAATTGATATGATAGGTACTTGGTGTGCCAAAAGAATAGAGATTATTCTATATCAAATGTCAATTTCGGTAATACTGTAAACTTATAAATAATTGGTGTGTAGGTACGTAATGATAAAAATAATACATAATCATTTGAATAACGATTTAATTTTGTAAGTATGATTATTATTATTTTATTCCTAGGTTTGTATCATATCTATGATCTGAACTAATGTTTATTTTATGGCTATGAAGTTATGCAGCGAAAATTTAAAATCTATTTTCTACAACTAAATATTTGATATTCCCTGTGGACTGATAGTGAAAAGTCAGTTTGTGGACCAACCTGTGATGTTAGTGCTAGGAAATTGCTAGGTGACTACGGATTAAAACTTGCATGGAAATATGAGAGGATGGGGGAATATGTAGAGTTTCCAAGATTCGTTATTTACAATTTTCTTTGATTTTATTTTGAAGGGATTTAGAAGTCTGTATTTTTGTAATTTTTGAAATGTTTTCTTCATAATTATTGATGTAAGTGGATTGGTTAGGTTAGTAGTAGGTAATCTCTGTAAATCTACTATCCATTTTATTATCTAAAAATTACTTTGTCCAGTTGTGAACCTTTTTCTTATTTTTTAAAGATCCTTTAATCACGAACCTCATGAAATGAAAATCTACCTACTCGTATTGTAACTACCTACTAAATTATGTTTTACCAACCTACCTAACAAATCAGAATAAATCATACTATTTTTAACATAGTTTTTGTTTTATTTAACTGAAAGCCTAGCAAAAATTCGTCTTCTTGCTGTAGACAGCAAGCAGCAAGCACCTACGGTACCTATTTTATTACTGGTATGGTAGGAGTGGTAGCCAAAATATAAAGTTATGTTCAGGGACCAGGGTTATGTTCTTTACAATTTGTTGAGTCTACCTGGTTTTGGAGTCCATGGGTTTTGACAAGCTTTTTTTTAAAACCGATAAAACTTCTTGTGATAAAAAAAGTTGCTGTCTCTTCCACGCAACAGTCAATGTCAGTTCTTCTCTGTAGTCGTTCACTCATTCATTCATTAAATTTCATTTCAGCTGAACTTTCATTTCATTCCAGTTTCATTCTTTCATTTAAAATTTTCATTCCTCACGCGGAACAAGCTAGAAATATTGAAAACCTTTTTTACCAAATATCTAATACGAGTATCTAAAAATGGCTCTTCATATACCTAAAGCTCCGGGTGTACCCCAAATGATGAAAGAAGGGGCACGGGTGAGTCGAGAAATCAACATTTTATTCATAACCACTTCTGTCATGCGGGCCGGCCAAATGTTTTTTCATAAGTTGTTTTTGGTCCTAAACAATAATCTTAGCGAATACTTATTGTATGATTCCTTTTCAGCAATCATGAAAATAACTTGTGGTTCCAAAAAACATCGAATTTATCGATATTCCTTTGTTAGAAAAATGTTCCCCTTGCTTCATCTTCACATGGTATACAAATCTATGTCATTTAGAAAAACTATTTGTAAGACTGCGATTATATTTCCAGATGTACTCAGGGTTGGAAGAAGCAGTGTACCGTAACATAAATGCTTGCAAACAGTTCGCTCAAAGCGTACGCTCCGCCTACGGTCCTAACGGCATGAACAAAATGATCATCAACCACATCGACAAGCAGTTTGTGACCAGTGATGCTGGTACTATCATCCGGGAACTTGATGTGGAGCACCCGGCTGCAAAGCTGATGGTGCTGGCCAGCCAGATGCAAGATGCTGAAGTGGGTGACGGAACAAACTTTGTCATAGTATTATCTGGAGCTCTGCTGGAAGCTGCGGAGGAACTGCTCAGATTGGGAGTGACCACAAGTGAAATTGCGGACGGTTATGAAAAAGCTCTGGATAAATGTATTGAAATCTTACCAAGCCTTGTTTGCTATGAGATCACTGATCCCAAAAATTTTGCTGAGATAACCAAAGGTATCACTCCATCCATTATGTCAAAGCAGTTTGGTTATGAAGACTTCATTGCAGACCTAGTGGCTAAAGCTTGTGTGGGTGTTCTGCCGGAGAAAACCACATTCAATGTAGACAATGTCAGAATCTGCAAGGTATGTATCTTGTCATAGAAAGTCTATCCATTATTCATAAAAATTACAAAGCCCTCACACCTTCATGACTTACAGATTCCTGGAGCCGGTATTTTACAATCAGAGGTGCTATCAGGAATGGTGTTCAAACGAGAGGTTGAAGGAGACATCACCTCAGCTACCAAGGCCAAGGTGGCTGTCTACAACTGTCCAATTGACATCACCCAGACCGAAACAAAAGGCACAGTTCTCATCAAGTCAGCTGATGAACTTCTGAACTTCAGCCAAGGTGAAGAATCTCTGCTCGAGAAGCAAATCAAGGATATAGCCGATTCTGGTGTGAAGGTTGTTGTTGCTGGTGCTAAGTTTGGTGACATGGCTTTGCACTTCCTTAATAAATATGGTTTGATGGGTGTCCGTCTTACCTCCAAATTTGACTTGCGTCGCCTGTCAAGGACAGTGAATGCTACTGTAAGTATTTAATATTTATATTTTATTAAAGGATTTTTGCCATTTTGTTGTACATACCACCATAGCCTGAGTACAGCAAGAGCACTGGTGTCCTTGTGGTAGCCCCTCGCTGACTGACCTTAAGGTTGTGGGTTCAAATCATTTGTGTACCAATGAGTTTATCTGTCTAAAAATTTATGTGCTCTTATCTCTGTAAAGGAAACCCTTGTGAGGAAACCGGCATGTCATAGAACTTTAAAAGTTCTAAAATCATGTGTCAAGTGCAAAAGGAAGCTTCTTTGACCCCAAAGAAGCTTAAAACCAGTGCACTTAAACCCTTTCACTATGACACAATAGGAAGAAGACCACAGCTTGAAAGCCAACCTAAGAACTGAAAAACTATGCAGAGATTAATACTGTCCTTTTTTTAACATCTTTAGAAAACGTTTTTGACCAGCTGGCAGTAGAAAGCAATAAAAATCATAATGCCAAAGTTAATCCTGACAATATCTTCAGGTTCTACCCAGGCTGACCACTCCCACAGCAGATGAAATGGGATACTGCGATCATGTGACTGTCGAGGAAGTGGGAGACACTCGTGTAGTTGTGTTCCGCATGGAAAGTAAAGAGTCGCGCATCTCAACAGTCCTAATCAGAGGAGCCACCGACAACTACATGGATGATGTTGAAAGGGCTATTGATGATGGTGTCAACACTTTCAAGGGAATTGCTAGGGATGGAAGGTAAGGATCTACTAACTAACATGACAATATCATATTGAAATGACTATAATTCAACACTATTTGATGTAGACTCATCAGGGAAAGCTGCTCCTCTATAAATAAATAATAATAACTTTTATAATATCATCTTTGTAAAAAAGGAGACTATTCAAATAATTTTGATGATGGATGATAAAAGATCACCATAGCATTTTTGTTTAAGATTAACAATTAACAACTGTGAAATGATAAAAAAGGTTTTTTAGTAATCTGCATGAGAGTTAACTATACTTCATGATCCTCATGAACTAGGTTCCGTAGTAATGCGAAGTGTTCGGCGCTGATCGGTACCGATGAAGCTTGTCCCTCCCCGGACCCCGCCGCGGGCACGAAAGACCGTTATTGTAGGCGCATTGTCTACCACAGCCTCATGAATTCAAATTCTATTAACAAATTTTCAGATTCCTGCCTGGTGCTGGTGCTGTGGAGATTGAGCTTGCCCAGAGCCTGCTACAATACGCCGACACCCTACCTGGCTTGGAGCAGTACGCAATAAGGAAGTTTGCAGTCGCTCTTGAAGCTATCCCGCGCGCCCTAGCTGATAACTCTGGAGCAAACACCACTGATGTTGTCAATAACATGTACAAGGCACACAAGGTACTATCCCAGCCCACTAATATTATAAATGTGAAAGTTTGTATGTATGGGTGTTTGTTACTCAATAATGCCAGAACGTCGAACGAGAATGGATCTGGATGAAATTTTGAAAGGTTTTTTCCCATCCAGTTGCTACAGAGGATTAAAAATTAAAATTTCGTTTTATTCAGATGTCAAAGATCCATAATTTTAAAGCTAACTAGGATTAACTTATCGCGGGTAACACCGCAGGGCGCAGCTACTTTATCATAATTTATTAAGTATCAATGCACTACCGGATGAGTTTCCCCTGACACATGCTTATTTTGATTAAAAAATAATAATACATGCTTAAAATAAATATAATTTTGTATTTACAGGATGGAAACAAAACTGCTGGCTTTGACATTGAATCCGAGAGCAGTGGTATCTGTGATGCCAAAGAGAAAAGCATCCTCGACTTGTTTGTTCTAAAGCACTGGGGCTTAAAATACGCCGTGGGAGCAGCAACCACCATTCTAAAGGTTGATCAGATTATAATGGCCAAGAGGGCAGGTGGCCCCAAACCCAAAGCCCCAGCCGGCAGTGATGATGAATCTTAATTTAATAATGAACTTAACTAAATTGCTTACTATTAAAATATTTTATAAGCCCTAATATTAAAACACAGGACAGCATTTTATTTTATTACAGATAATGTCGCTTTTAGTTATTTACGTCACGTTGGTTGCATACTTTGGCACTAAATGGTATTTTCTGTGTATTAATAACATTAAATTGTGTTGTTACAAACACCTAATTTAACATTTTAGTTTTTTTTATATTACTGACATAGCAGTAAGCATGTACTTTACATCTGAGAGTGTGACCTCAGAGCAGCAAACACGCTTTTGCTTACGCAAAGAGTGTGACAGTAGTCGCTGGTGGGACTGGCGGGAGGGATCGGCGGCGGTGGTCTGCCTAGAGTCCTTGCCACGACTGAAGTCTTATGGCAAAAGCGGGAACTAAGCCTTTACGTACAAAAATAGTAGAACTAGACTATTGATTCTATGACAGCAGCGCCGCGTCTATCAGACTTCAGTGGTGGCGCGGACTCTAGCAGACGGCTGATCCAACTGGATCTTGGACTTCTAAACTTTTTGCTGCAGTCCAGCCAGAGACCTAGGTAGCGAACTCCTTGTTGCGCAGGTTTCCAACCTTGTTCCCTACCCTATTATTCTGTGGTTAGCACGTAGCAGATTTATGGACAATTATATAATCTGTGGTGTTACTTGAGACCGGAAACTTGGACGAAGAATACTTGCCACTGCACACAAAAACCACAGCATAATTTATGTTCATGACTCAAGCCCTCCTGTGGTTTTTTAGCATAATCCTAGATGGCGTAGGTAGTATGTATGTAGAGCAAGGAACATAACATAATGTAGAGTGCGCAAATTAACTTTCCGCGTGACTGAGGGCACGGCGGAAAATGTAAAAACCATGGAACTACTACACTAGTAAAAACTGACTGGAACTGATCTCGTAATAACCAATATGAACTTACATAAAAAATTGCAATGCAAGTAAGATTTCCCCATTCAGGTTAATTTTCAGAAAATATATTTTCAATCCATTTAATTTTATTTTCAAGTTTTCCAGCATCGCAGAAAGTTTTTTTTTGCGGGGAATCATAGCGATAATAGTGCGACCATTATGCATTCTCGCGCGACACACGATGACACGACTGCTTCAGGCTACTTGGGACAAAATGACGAATGAATCGAACCATTAGAAAATCGATCAAATCGAACTGTTCCCTCCTTCTACTCTTCCTTCTTCCTTGTCCCATCCCAATCCCAACCATAAACAAATACCAAAATGGCCGTTGTAAGCGCGTCATAGATACTTACTGACGTTGTTTATATTTGCGCAGAATTTTGTTACATAAATTGCATTTTCAATGCGAAATTGATTAGTTACAGTGCTAATATAATGGAAATAGTCTAGCTTGTGAACTGATCGACAAGATTGACGATGTGTTGAATTCGTTATTGAGAAAGATGTCAAACAACACAGTCGGTTCGTCTGGACCAGCTCCCGGCAAAATACGTGGACCCGGGAGGCCTCCGAAGCGTACATGCACATGGTGCGCTGAAAGTAAGACGCCCCTCAAGTACGTCTTACCAACCGAGAACGGAAAAAAAGAGTTTTGTTCGGAAACGTGTCTCTCAGAGTTTAGACAGGCATATAATAAAGGCGCCTGTCTTCAATGCGACAGTGTTATTCGAGGAAACGCTCCCTCGAGCAGCAAGAATTTCTGCTCCATATACTGCCTCAACAAGTACCAGAAGAAAAACGAAAAGAGAACTTCATCTCCTCAGTCAGGTAATGGAGCCAACGGCACAGAGAATAATTCAAACAACAATTCAACAGGATTGTTTTACGATCTGTACCAGTCTTACGACTGGACCTGGACTGATTACATGAAGGAAACCAACAGCTCGGCAGCACCACATGACTGTTTCAAACAGGCTCCATTTCCACCAGTGAATGATTTCAAGGTTGGAATGAAATTGGAAGCTTTAGATCCAAGGAACCTGACTTCGACCTGCATTGCCACAGTAGTAGGCGTTCTGGGACCCAGGCTCAGATTGAGGCTTGATGGTAGTGATAACAAAAATGATTTTTGGAGGCTAGTGGATGCAGGAGATATTCATCCAATTGGATACTGTGAAAAAAATGATGGGATGCTGCAACCTCCTCTAGGTTTTCGAATGAATGCCAGCAGTTGGCCAATGTTTTTGCTAAAAACATTGAATGGGGCAGAGATGGCTCCTGCTAAAGTGTTTCAACCTGAACCAATAACACCCAAAACTAATTTGTTTGTGGTCGGACAAAAATTGGAGGCTGTTGATAAGAAGAACCCACAGCTGATTTGCTGTGCCACAGTTGGGGCAATAAAGAATGATCAGATTCATGTAACATTTGATGGATGGAGAGGAGCCTTTGACTACTACTGCCGATATGATTCGAGAGATATATTCCCAGTCGGTTGGTGTGATAGGGCTGGACACCCGCTGCAGCCACCCGGGCAAAAAAATGTTACACCTTCTAAGTAAGTGAACTACAGGACCCTACACTATATTTTTAAAAATATATTTATATCATTAGTTTTTTTTTTTTTTTTGAGAGCACTGGTGGTCTAGTGGTAGCGGCCCCGCCTTCCGATCCGAAGGTCGTGGGTTCAAATCTACTCGTGTACCCAATGAGTTTTTCTGTCGAAAAATTTATGTGCACTATGCCAGTACTCTCAAAACGGTGAAGGAAAACATCGTGAGGAAACCGACGTGTCGTAGAACCTACAAAAGTTCGAGCAACACGTGTCAAGGGTCACGCAAAAAGGGCCCACCAGCGGCCTACTTGCGGAAAAACCTGCCCGCACATCAAGTGCGCATGAAAAAACTTTTCTTTTATTTAACGTTTGTTTATAATTTCAGATTTAAGTTACGGCACACCACAATAACAAATCCCGCATTGCCTGAGGGTGGGTCGACTGGAGCTGGTAACTCAAACAGTGTGATTCCTACACCAGCACCAACAATCCGGCTGCGTCTACGCAGCAGTTGCACTGGAGGCAGCAATACATTACCGGCAGCCGTGTTCGGGATTGGACCATCTGGTGTCGCTGAAGTGCTGATCAGAGAGATGATCTGCACCCATCCAGACCCTCAAAGCTTGACGAGGGCCATACTTACTGCATCTAGTAGCTTTTCCAATACTACTAATGTGCAGGTACTTTTCACACATCTATCAACAATTTCAGAATAATTTGCACGCTTTTGATATTGAAATAAAAAAATAGATTTAGAACTTAAGCTCTTCCTTAAATGTATATGATCATAACTTGATCATAGTGGCATGTGTATGATAATGACCCTTGATTAGGACCTGAAAATTGACTTCTAAGTTTCTAACCATAAAATTAACCCTCTAAAATATATTTTTAGGTCTCCACACAAAACAAGGATTATTCAGTGAAAGTCCCAATGGAGATGACTTTAGATGATCTCAAAAACTGGTTGAAGAGTCTATGTGATGGAGTTGGCAGTTGTCTTGGCATGATTGAGGTGGATAGTGGAGAAGCCGGAGGTCGGCCTTGCACTCTGTGTGCTGAACCTACCTCAAACTCAATCAAAGCTGTTGCCATCAAGAGGTCTAATAGTGTAAGTTGACTCATTTATAACAAGCAACACTTTTTGCCTGTGTTTTTTAAACACACATGACTTTGATTTTAAACATTTCAAAATTGCATCAATAGCTACAGATTAACTTATTTGTTTTATCTATATTATATGTAATAGACTAGCAGCAATCCCTGATTTAAAATAATAATAATGCGGACAATCCACACACCACTATCTAGCCCCAAACTAAGCAGAGCTTGTACTATGGAAACCAAATAGCTGGTACAACTCTTCAATACATTTTTTTTTGTAAATACATATGACTGATTTATTATATGTACTTGCATATTTTTTTTGTAAATACATACACAGAATACCATAATAACACCCAGACAGAGAACAAACATCTATGTGGACCAAACAAATATTTGTTCCCGGCGGGGATCGACCCCACGCCCTCCAGTGCAGAAGGCAGAGCTACTACCAACTGAGCTTTGAAGGCAGTCAGATTTGACTTGATGTCTGCATTGTTCACTGGTGTACAACTCATGTGTATTGTCCAGTGTATCGAGGACGGCGACGCTCACGGCAGCAGCGGCGGTGAGAGCTCTGGCAAGCTGGCTCGTGTTTCGCCCGAGCGGCCTGAGCCAGCGTCGTCAACAACGGGTGCGCCGCCGCCGCCCGCTCCAAGCGCGCAGCCCGCCGACTGGTCTGTAGAGGATGTCATCGGATTCATCGCCGCTGCCGACCACACGCTTGCGACGAACGCTGACTTGTTCCGGAAGCATGTGAGTCATCCATTGATAGTCTTCAACTTTTTGCCACTAAATCACTGTGCTGTAGTTTACAACTATTTTTGAAGGACTCGTCAAGTGCCACCACCATGTCTATTTCGGCCGTCAAACAGCATAGCTGCGTTTCTGTTTGAACGAATGTTTGTTGTGTTTAGGTTTCTGAAAGTACAAGCATTGTCTGTGGTGCCAAATTTCAGACCCCTCGGCTTAGTTTTGAAGATTTCTTGATATGTGAGTAGACTTCTTTTTAGATTCTTTGTTGCACACAATAAATATTATTATCTAAGTGTCGAAAAAATATTGTCTCTTAGGTTTGGTAAATTTGTTTGAGCACTGACTTGCATATTTTTTCTAAGCCAGATGTGTAGTTCTTTTTTGAATGCATTGACGGAAGTGGCAGCAACGACGTCATTTGATAGCGCGTTCCAATTGTTAACCACTATTGCTGATGAAATGATAAGCGGCAAGTGAGCCGGCGGGGTTAATTTTTAAATTAGAAAAGAAATTGAGGCCATGTATAAAAGCAGCCCTACTAATTCTCTCCAGGGGGCTAATTCTCGGGCCGATCTCGATCATTTTGCAATTTTATTTTATTGCTTCTTTTCGAAGAGAGAATGCCAGATTTCCTTGAGTAATTCATCAACAACCTCATCATAAAAGCCTCAACAGCCACGATATACGGAAAACGTAGAAAAAGTACGGGGTTGTGAAAAGAAGCAATAAAATAAAATTGCAAAATGATCGAGATCGGCCCGAGAATTAGCCCCCTGGTGATGTGAATATACTAAGAAACTATTATTATTTTTCTAAACTGATTATTTTGTTACAGGAAATTGATGGCAAGGCCCTGCTCCTGCTGAATTCCGACATGATGATGAAGTACATGGGTTTGAAACTCGGGCCGGCCCTGAAGATTTGCCACCTCGTGTCCAAAATAAAAACCCGTCGACACTATAGCACCTGAATAATAATATTTTATTAATCTCGAAGTTGGAAACTTTAAGTTTCGACTCTATGTTAGTTATTATAAAGTTTTTCAGTCACAGTTTTCGCTTTAGATGACACTTGTCAGAATCTCTATGCTGATTATCTTATCTGAGAATTATGTAAATTTAAAGAGTGGCCGCTATCTAAATAGGCATGTCTGTTTAACGCGTTATTGTGGAGCTTCTACAGTGCGTTTCTGCGAGGAACTAATTTCGCACGAGAGTACACTATACACGTGTAAGTGCGTATAAAGCCACATCTACGTACACATCTAGCGCGATAGTGATGGCAATCAGTGAAACGCTGTCAAATATGACAGTGATATTTGACAGCGTTTCACTGATCGCCATCGCGCTAGATGTGCATAGGCCTTGATACGAACGTACATTTTCGACCGTATAAGCACCGCAAAAACGCCCAATCTGTTCAGGAGGTCTAGAAAAGATCCACATTCTTTATGAAGATTTTAATTAGCTTGATGCAAAGCTATTGTCATTTTCATACGAATGAATTTCTAGACCCCCAGAGATGCGTGAACGTTTCCATCTGTCAGAATTTGGCGTTAGAGCCGTGGAGTGCGTGTTTACTGTTTAGCTAGAAATGGGCTTGGAGTTTTATGCGACAACTTCTTATAAGGCCTACGCAGACCAGGACGGCATGGCAAGGGATTTTGCCGTCAGTCAGCGCATATTAGTCGCTTTGATACCGCGGCAGCATTCCAGCGCCTTGCCACGGCATGCCACGCCGCCTCACTCCGCGGTATGTCAAAACGAGCGCCGGAGTCCTTGGCATGCCGTTGGCTACCCCGCAGTACACGCCGTGCGCGTCTTTCAATTCCGTGCAATGAAATCCCTTTCGATGCCAGGGCATCATTTTAAAGCATAGCAATTTATGTCATAATCGTTTGAATGTTCAATAGTACACATTTTAATCCCTTGCCATGGCGTCCCAGTCTGCGTAGGCCAATATTCTCCTAGTGCACTCTTTTGATATAATCATAGCATAGTAATAATCAAAGTATATCCTCACGGTTTAACTTAGTATTCATGGTACAAATGATCAGAACACGATGTTAGATGATAAATATGTCTCCATTTCAAGAAATCATAAGACTTGAGTCAGTTTTCCACTAAAGTTTACAGCATAGTCATGTAAATAAGTATTTTGGATGAGTAAAGTTGCATTTAATGTAGTTAGTGCTCATTTGCATGTATTTCCATAAATATAACATTGTTGTTTTTATCGCTTAGGTATAGTAAAGAGTAACTTTAAACTATATATTTATATTACTATTGAAATACGATTCTATTGTAGGTATTACAACGTTACTTTCATATAACTTCAGTCGATAAAGCTGTTCGATTGTAAGTTTCATTGAGTGAAATTATATGAAAAATAATTGATAAGTATGATATTTAGGGGGAATCATACATTATTATTGGCTAGTCGCGCGTGAACCTATTGCCTGAAATGAGTAAGAACATACCAGCTATCTATCCGCCGAACAGCTGTGTCATCATCGTATGAGTCTAAGTACAGAAATTATATTTTGTAGTTTAGGGTCTTAGTGCCTTCCAAAGTACTTAAAATATCTCAATATACAGATACGACATAGATTTGTTGAAACCAATTAACTTTGAGAGTTTATATAGAGATTGATTCCAATAACCATGTTTTACAGCAATGTTAATATTTTATTAGAAAAGCATATTTATGGTGGAAAGATGTGTTAATGCTTCAGGGGCCAGCGGAGGGAAAATTTTCATACAAACGGAATACCAAAATGATTTCTAATTTAGACAGATTTACACTATATTATTGTAATAATTGTATTTGTATAGTATTTATCTAGGTTCCTCAACAGATTTTATTTCAAATTACTTACATAAAATGAAATAAACACCAATCGCATTTTACACATTTTTTTTCATTGTAAAATGTGATTGGCGTTAATTTCATTTGAGGTAAGTAATTTAAAATAAAAACTGCCCAGGAACCTAGATAAATACAATAAAAATACAATTATTAAAATAATATAGTGAAAATCTGTTTAAATTAGTAATCATTTTGGTATGAAAATTTGCCCTCCGCTGGCCCCTTATAACGCCGTCGTAAAATCTCAGAAATAAGCATAACTGCTAATAACAATAATTGTACAATCAAAGTATAACGTATTTTTGACGATTTACGTGCATTTTTAAACTTGTGGCAAGGTACGGCCACATCTAGGCTCTAAGCTGCGATATTGATGTTGTCAAATATCGCTGCTGTGTGTGCGTGCGTGTAAGCTGTATGTGGCCGTGCCTTTGCTGTTTTGAAAAAAATCACTTCTTTCATTCACTAAGTTGATTGTTCCTTAGGGACCTTTTAAGAGGTTCATCAGAAGTATTTTAATTTCTAGAGCTATTTTTAGGTGGTACCTATACTCTATTTAATATTTTGTTTTGCCATTTTCAAGGTGTTATAATAATGTTTAATTTAAACTTTCATCATGTGATATTCAATGTTGTCTGTTAGCGTGATAGATAATTAATATTTTTTAAGCTATTTTATATTTTAAGTTTCTCACATGACAACTATTAGAGATAGCTTAATTTGTTGCTGTCAAATTATAAATTCGTCAAGTATAGCTCGGCGCGCCTGAAGTAATACTTTTGTGCGTAAATGGCTATTGGTAAATTCGCCGGCTAACTTGAGGTCCACCAACATCAATGGGTGATAGTTTAAGCATCATGTCTTTTTAATTCAATTCTATGATATTGAGTCATATACTATTAAAATCTACGGTTAAAGTTATCCATGTAGAATGTTCTTTATTTTGCGTTCTATCGCATTTTTGTTGTTGAATACGGAATTTGTCGAAGTGCGTTCCTTTAGTCCATAGTAATAGAACAGACCTATTACTGTATACCGGGGTCTGCCTAACTTGACCCAGATTAGATATAATACGCGGCTTTTTGATTAGTCTCTTTTTACATGACGTGAGCTGGCTGCTCACATTTTTTTTATTTTGTTATGATCGAATACGTTATGTTTAAATACTTTATCAAAAATACCGCGTATTGCGTTAATTATTACAAATGATCGTAAAATTTTATGACCATAGTGCTCACTTGTATCATGCTGGCCTTTGACTAGGTTTTATAGGTCCCACTTATTTGTTTTAATTTTTTTAAACAAGGTATAATTTAGTTATTATTAAGATTCGTATTGGTTTCGAGTTTTTGTAAAATTGATGCAGGCTAGAGTATACCTTTTATGAGACTACATTTTGTTGTTTTGTATATATCAAAGTTTAAAACTCAAATAGAAAACGTCGTTTTCGCCAGACATATTATTTTATTTCTGTAGTAAGTCATAGTTTGTATGTAAATAGACTGGTCATTGGAAACAGATGTGTATAAATTAATAAAAAGTGTAAAATGTTGATGAATTGTTTTAATTATAGAATTACGGAATTTCTACTTACCCTAAATATGTCATTGGGTAAATACTGTACACAATTGTCCGGATGTGTCCAGTTAAAACTACTGAAACAGTGAGTCATAATTATGTAAAACCGACGAAATCCAATCATCAAAGTAATGAA
This sequence comes from Thera britannica, assembly GCA_939531255.2. NCBI lineage: Eukaryota > Metazoa > Arthropoda > Insecta > Lepidoptera > Geometridae > Thera > Thera britannica. Next base: position 22,344,682 of record OW618034.2, read on the forward strand.
TGACAATTGATGAATCGCGTGTACGTAATAATATGGCCAATTTTACCCTGTTACATGTGTAGAATTATTTACTATTAGCCTTCATATATAGTACCTTCAACTTGACAATTGGATGTCATTGTATTGTAAAAACAACGTAAGTGCTGGTTTCCTACCACATAATAGTTTTTGGTTATGCAGTAGGTAAGTTCTTAGAGCTATTTGTGAGATATTATAGTCCATCCAATTTGATTATTTAACCACTTATACCTACATGTTATGTTCTTCATAAAATAATGATCAGTAATCTAGCATGCAAATAAAAATTGCATAAAACTGTAGTAGGTAGGAACCTACTTGAAAGTTGTTAGACAACACACTAAAATTCAAATTCTTAGAGCAAGTTATTATTATTTGAAAAGTCAAATCAAAAATCAAATCAAATCAAAACATTTATTTGCAACCTTGTAAATTAAAGTAGGTAAATTAAAGTATATACATACATAATACCTACGTAAACAAATCATTTAAGAAGTAGTAGGAGTCAGTCAGAAATTATTTAAACCTAACATGAATAAGTACAATTACGGGCCTCAGCTCAGCTGGTAGTACATAGCTCTGCTTTCTGCGCCGTAGGCCGTGGGTTCGATCCCCACTAAAAACAAATATTTGGTGAATATTTGTCTGGGTGTTATATTGTATTCTAAGCATGTATTAAAAAAACATAGGTAAGTATTATATCAACTATCGGGTCGCATAGTACAAGCTCTGCTTAATTTGGGGTATTGTGTCTACAATAATCTTAATTTTTAATTAAATATTAATTTTAGGTTTAATAATTCTATATGATAAACCTTCAACTGTAATAAAATAAACAAAATGTCACCTACATTCTTAAATTCCGGAAACGTACGTGATCAATGTGCAGATATTGGAGATAACCAGTTAACAGGTTAATTTTGATGATAGATTCGTTGAGCCAAGACATGACAGATAATGATTGCAAATCGATGGGAGAGTGGCGCGCACGCAGCTTTAGTCGCGGCTGTAACTGCTGGCAGAACGGGTGGCTGCTGTGAAATAACAAATAAAACGTGCGAGTGAAAACAGTGGCGAAAATAAGATAGCGTAATATCAATGGAGATGAAGAATAATAAGGACGTAAACGGTAAGTTAACTGAGAAAGTATCTAGTTAGCGAAGAAATGACCCACAAGTATTTACGTGGCATTGACACCGCAGAAGGACAAAATGCAAAATGAAAGTTTGTCGGTCCTGCACGCACTCTTTGTTTATTACTCCGGTATTGTAATGAACAAATGTTGCGTTTTTTATTAAAACTTTAAAAACCTGGAACCTGGATCATTGATGTAATAAAAGGAGAGCCTTTCATAAAATAGGTCCTGTCAACCATAATACCTACAATAAAAATAAATCCGAGTAGGTACATTATATGCTAGTTAGGTATTTGTGAAAAACCACTGTGACATAATAATGTTTATGCGTTTATTTCAAACCAATACATGAGATTTTGTTTCTAAATCCTGTGGTGCTAAATAGTGCAGTTACATTAGCCTTCCGAGTAAGACTATCTTGATATTTAGCTAGGTACTTATAATTTCAGGATAATTTAACCGACTTCAAATAAAAAAGCAGTTTATTAACTCTCTTTAGAACGTAAAATAGCCTAAGCAAATATTGTAAAATTAGTCAAAGTTGTAATTTAGAGAACATTATAGGGTATAACTACACTACACTACACTATGGGTTGTTAAGATCGCGGGAAGTCGATGGATGGAAAGGGCTCAGAATCGTTCTTCCTGGAAATTTGTAGGGGAGGCCTATGTCCAGCAGTGGACTTCTTCAGGCTGATAATGATGATGATAGGGTATAACACAAACACTAGGTATAGGTATATATTTAAATTTGTTCCTTGGAATTGATTTGACGATAGACTATAAAGACGGGTTTTCATGTTTGTAAACTTAATATGTTTACTTCTGTCGAGATTATGAAGACGGTATTACAAGTTTGTAAACTTATTTTGTTTACTTTTGTCGCGTCTGAAAATAATAATAATAAATACCCACTATTAGATAGGTTCGAGATGAATCAGTCCTATGACGTGCACCCATACGTAAATTGGGTACGTAACACACATATTGAACTTATTTACTAAAATTACTGTGAACAATTTACTGATATTATTCAACTTGAATTTGTTATAAATCTTTGTAGTTTTTGGACTACAAACCATTTAGGTACTGAACAGTTTTTTTTTTTTTCAGAAACCAAGCCTCCCGATGTTGACACGATTCAGAAAATTACAGGAGCTTTTGGAAAGTATCAACTGTTCCTGTGTCTCATTGTCTTCGCCACAAAATTTTTCGTGGCGTTTCACCAAATGGCCATCATATTTCTAGCGCCTAAAGTTTCATACAAATGTAGACCTGAAGAGGTTCAGGAATGTCCGTGTGCAGAACCAGAATACGACACTTCAATATTCAATAGAACTATTATTACGGAATGGGGCCTGATTTGTGATAGGAAATGGATGGCGAGTTTCACACAAACCTTGTTCCAACTCGGTGTTTTGCTGGGCAGCGTGCTGTTTGGAATGGCCGCAGACAGGTGACATTGAAATTGTTTCTAAGGCAAAAGTGCACCAACAGCATTTTATCGTAATTAGTTAGCCCGACTATACAGATAATGTGCTTACTTTTCAACGTAGGTAGGTTAGCTTCGTTGGTCGTGGGTTCGATCCTCACCGAGAACAAATATTTGTGTGGTGATCACAGATGTTTGTTCTCTGTCTAGGTGTTATACAACGTGTATCAAAATATGTGTACTATCCTGAAGGGGGGTGAATTTCCACCCCCCGGGGAACAACTTTTGTTCAACGACTTTTCGAACTTCGATTGGTATCTCTGAAAAAAACTGCAACGAATTTTCAACATGAACAGCTGACTTTATACAAAGTGACAACCCTAAACTCAGCTACAGAGGTAGTAGGTAGTAGTAGTAGTAGACCTACAGAGGTAGTAGGTCAAGGGATCAAGGGGTTACAAGTATAGGGTTGTCAATTTATTTAGGCATTATGAAATTAAATATTTTTGTATGGGAAACTGAAAATAGGAATTTTTAATTATCTCCCCCCCACAACTGATCACCATTGTGGTCTGAAACCCCCCACCTTCGCATAGTACACATATTTAGATACACCTTGTATTGTATTCTAGGTACCTATGTATTTAAAAAAAAAAATTATACAAGTATTATATATCAGCTATCTGGTTCCCATTCTACAAGCTCTGCTTAGTTTCGGGCTAGATTGTGTTGTGTGGATTGTCTATAATATTTATAATTTTTTTTTAAATAACATTTTTGTAAAATGTGTTTTTGTTTTAGATATGGGCGAAGAAATCCTTTGCTAGTTGCTGTTGTTATACAACTGTCGGCTGGAGTAGTAGCCGCTTACGTACCGAGCTTTTGGGTGTTCACGATATTGCGCTTCTTTGTGGGACTGTCGGTCGGAGGAACCATGGTCACCGGCTTCGTTATCGTGATGGAATTCATGGGCTCGCAGTACAGAGAAGTGGCCAGTGCACTGTATCAAGTACCATTCAATTTAGGCCATATGCTGTTACCATTGTTCGCATACTTTCTGAGAGATTTCTCGGAGTTTCAACTGGCAATATCTGCTCCAGCGGTAATATTACTCGCTTATTTCGTCTTGATACCAGAGACACCGCGATGGCTGATCGCGGTCAAAAGGACTGACGAAGCTATTACAATATTGGAACGTGTAGCTACAGTGTAAGTAACATCATACACGCTTATTTACTTTTACTGTATTATCCGAGGTGCTTAGGTTCGTACTGATTGCGAGTCATAATTTCATATTTAACGTGTCGAGATAAACAATAAATAGATAAGAACTTATTGATCTTGTCAATCTTGTCAAAACTTACTACTTACTATTTGTGATTACAGGAACAAACGACCAACGGCTGATATCCGGACTGAAGTCGAGACATACCAGGCGACATTATCATCGGATCAGCTAAAGAAGGGCAACATACTCGATCTGTTCCGCACACCAAATATAAGAAAAAATATACTGTGCATGTCTTTCAACTGGCTATCCTGCAGCTACTGTTTTTACGGAGTATCACAGTACGTTGGCCAACTCAGTGGCAATGTCTTCGTGAACGTGGCGTCCAGTGCTGTTGTGACGCTTCTCGGAACATTTCTATCCATACCACTCATGAAGATAATCGGTAGAAGGACTATAGTGATAGTGTTCAATTTCATAGCGGCTCTGTGTTTGATTGTCCTGGCTATAGTGCCGGAGGGCACGGCCTCGGTAGTGCTCGCGAGTGTTGGTGTGGTTTCCAGTTTTATTGTGTTCGTTGCTGTGTATCTGTATAGCACGGAACTGTTTCCGACAGTGGTGCGGAACGCCGCTGTAGGAGTGTCATCTATGTCGGCACGAGTCGGCTCTATGTTAGCGCCGTTCATCATAGATCTCAGAGGCGTGGCTCTCTGGCTGCCACCGCTGGTGTTCGCGATTCTACCTTTGATCGCTGGCGGCATCACATTCTTGTTGCCGGAGACAAAAGGTTGTGATCTGATGACCACGATAGAGGAAGGTGAAAACTTTGGTAAAAAAATCAAATCAGACACAGTAAAGTAGAGTTATGTTTCTGTGGACAAGCTCAAAAATATGTTATTTTGTCTACAAGTGATATTTTTAACTTTTGCCTAGGTTATTAGGTGTTCGCGATCGTAATTAATTTGCGAGAATTATTGTTAAATGTGATCAAATTAGACGAATTTCTGTGAATATGTTGTAGTGGGTAAAAAAATGTTGCCCGTGGTACATACAACTAGAGCTGTCGGTAGTACGACGGCCAATATTTTACTCGTAGCTGGTAGTAACACGGGCAACAAATGGTGTAAACGATAGAGATCGGTTGAAGCAAGTAGAAAAATAAATGGTTGTATTTTAGTAAACTGGTTATTAATGATGTATGTCCATCGAGTTCACTGTCGACAGTGCAAGTGGCCCCCGGTAACTTGATAAATAGTCAGTTCTCATTATCATGTTTCTAATAAATTGGTGTAAAGATAAAAATATTGAAGTGCTTACTGTATTCTCGAGTTTATAGGATCTTACGGATTCTATTGATAAGATAATCTTGTCTTTTAAAGCCCAATGAGACTTATCAATAAGTTGTTTACACTTATCGTCAGCCTGAAGAAGTTAAAGCCACTGATGGATATAGGTCAATCTGGCGAAAATTCTTATGTGGCGTACTATTTTGAAAAATTTATATGTATACTGTGGCAAAAAATATGCATATACAAGGTGTATCTAAATATGTGTACTATGCGAAGGTGGGGGGTTTCAGACCACAATGGTGATCAGTTGTGGGGGGGAGATACCTAAAAATTCCTATTTTCAGTTTCCCATACAAAAATATTTAATTTCATAATGCCTAAATAAATTGACAACCCTATCCTTGTAACCCCTTGACCCCTTGACCTACTACCTCTGTAGGTCTACTACTACTACCTACTACCTCTGTAGCTGAGTTTAGGGTTGTCACTTTGTATAAAGGCAGCTGTTCATGTTGAAACTTCGTTGCAGTTTTTTTCAGAGATACCAATCGAAGTTCGAAAAGTCGTTGAACAAAAGTTGTTCCCCGGGGGGTGGAAATTCACCCCCCTTCAGGATAGTACACATATTTTGATACACGTTGTATATGCCAAATTAACACAAAATTGAGAAGAAAAAAGTAAGAATAAAGCACACAATCATTTTCTATCTATCTATTCAACCTGTATGCACCCACTGTGGGTATCCTCCCTAATACGCCATTCTCTTCGGTCCTGTGCCAGTCTCGGCCATTGCATACTCATTTTATTGAGCTTAAATTAATCCTTAGATAAGTTACTCAATTCCTTATGTGAGTATTAAGTATCTATAGCGCAGGTATTTACTTCTCGGTCTTCTTAAAAGAGCTCAGCTCTTGTCGGGGTTTTGATGCAGTTTCCTCTAATTGAGTTTTTTGGCCTCCTTTACTTCCCTAAACGACATGACAGCGACCTTCTCTTTGATCTTTCATCGCATGGCTGCACGTTATTTTTTCTTGCCCTTCCTGCTGGTCTGTGCCCTTCCTCTTCCTCGCTTTCCTTCAACCTTTCCTTCAATTATGTTATTTATGTAGCTGACATGTCGTAGAAAATTTCCATGCATTTTTCCTCGTCAGTTTTGTATCGTCACATAAACCTTTTCACCCTTACTGATAAGTATAGAAACGTTTATTGCTTGTGAGATTACGCCTTTATTGTTTTTTTCCAATGATGTAATAGGTATTTATAGTTGGAGTGCAATTGTTGCTCTCGTTGAGAGCCGGACGGGGCTTACATAATGTGTTGTTGAATGTACACGTCAAGCTAGATAACAAAATTTAATTACATTTCGAACAAATTATAAACAAGTACTTACCATAAAAGATGTTCTTAAAATAGATAACTCTATAGTAATTTATTGTTACAATTTAAAGTATTTCACTTTCTCTTTGAGTGTCTGATCCTAAACTTCACCTTAGATTAGACCTTTTATCCTAGAAGGTGTGGCTAAGACCTAGACTCACCTAGCTTTAGATCCTTGTGATCGTACCTAAACCTACCTAATTTATGTCACTGAGCTGTCATGTAAAATAATGTAGAGGCACTTTTTGTATAAGGAAAATAGATCCGCAAAAAGGCACAAAATTATGATAATATTGCTTAGAAAAATAAAGCATGAAGCATATTTTTTTCAGATAAAACGATTCGTACCTAAATGTCACAATTATTATAAAAATAAATGAACTAAATACTCGTCTTTGTAGGTAGGTGAGGCAGCTATGGTATGTTACCTACAAATGTGAACCAAACCAACAATGTGTTTTTATGTCGCGAGAATGGAGGCACATGATTGTATTGTATTGTATCCAGCAAGTAGGTAGGTACCTTAGCTACCTACATTCCGTTATTTCTTAGGTCACTAGGTAAGTATAGTACTATAGTATAGTACCTACCTAGATTGTTACACTATAGGGTAGTAAGAGAGCTATTGCGAACAAGATCCTATTTGGTCCCGTGCAGCGCAGCTCGCAAAGGGCGCTAATGGATCGAGTGCACCCAAGATATTTAGACGTTTATAGTTCCAGGGTGCAGTAGCTAACAGCGATCTCTACCAGGCAGCCTAGATCTGTACCAGGCAAAATCAGCAATGCGTAAAACCGGCCCTTAGTTGGTCTCTTAAAATATTCAACATGTTAGATTTATGTTAAATAACTGATATATCTAGGTATTTATTTTTTGGTTCATATACTAGTGGAACTTAACAAAACCGATCCATGACGAATTTCCAATACAATAGAATTCAACGCGCTCCACATATTTAGTTTTACAAATGTGTTTACCTATATAAGTACACATTTGTGATAAATGTGGTTTTTGCATCGTTTCATTAGTTCAATGGATTCAATTCTCTTAATACCACATAGGTATGTAAACCGATTAACCGATTAATCGAAAAACCGATTAACCGACTGATTTTAGGTCGGTTTTTAATCGGGTTTTTCCATCCAAAATAACCGATTTTCGGTTATTTTTTTATGAGTAAAATATGCCAATTCATTTAAAACTACACCTTTTAAACTTTATTTAGAACGCCTATAGTAATCCACCTAATTATAATACAACATATAATACATTAAAAGTGCATAAAATACAAAAAAACACTCCTCAGAAAACTTTATCTTCGGAACGCATAAGATACCTAAGTATTTGTATTTTTTAATTATTAGCCCGAAATGCCCCATTATTGGACAAATTGGACAAAGACCGCCCCCCGATCCCGCCACTCTACACTATCTTGTGTCATCAATTGCCAGTCTCTCTCAAAGGCATCCAGTTCGTCCCACCATCGCCTGCGTAGTCTACCGCGACGCCTCCTCGCTGTTTCAGGGCTCCACAATGTGGAGATTTAGGCCCACAGTGCGACAGGCATGCGGCAGACGTGGCCGGCCCAGTCCCACTTCAGCCTTGCGGCTTTTACGTCAGCGGTTTTAGTCTTGAAGCGCATTGTGGTATTGCGAATGCGGTCAATTAATTTTACCCAAAGAATGCTGCACTCCATCGCCTGCTGGCAAACCTTGAGTTTGGACTTCAAAGACCAAGTCTGCGAGCCATAAGTAATATTTTGTGTATGTGTATTAGTTTGTAAAATAACACGAATTGTCTGTTACGTGTTCTAAGGCTTATAGCTCCGCAAATCGTGCTCGTCTTCCAGTTTTTTCTAAATTGGAGTCAGGGCATTGGTTACAAGCGCTTCCTTCATATAACACTGGTACTTTAATGGATCCCGTAACGTTCTGTATTGCAACTTGCCTACGGTTGGGTTCAGTACCAGTGCGTTACTCGCCACAGTTTATCGTGTTATAAGGCCGCCGCCGGTTGGATATCTCGTCATGTCAGCTTTAACGACATCATCAGGCGGACCTTTACCACCGTCAACGTACCAGCCGTTCTCGAACCGAATGGCTCGTTGCGTGACGATCGATGGTATGACGCTTGCTCCTTGGGAGTTGGAGAGGCCCATTGTGTGGGACGCTACGTGTTTCGTTCGACACACTTGCACCTTCTTATTTGGCAAGGATATCCGTTGTGGCTGGCGCGGCGGCAGATCTGGCCGGGGATCTCAAGAAGCGCAAATATGCAGGTCTCGATAGAGCCTACTTATTTGCTCCTCTTGGGATTGAGACTGGGTCCGTGGAGAACCAAGGCCTTTGCGGGTCTTCAAAATTTTGCCTAGGTGTCTGATCGAAGCGATGCGTGACCCAGGGGCTGGTGGGTATTTAGTGCAGCGCATTAGCATAGCTATTCAGCATGGCAATGCCACTGGCGTCTTGGAGATTCTTCCGTCTGGCACTGACTTGGACTAGTTTAGCTATCTCTAGATCGTTTGTAACGGTCTGCAGATAGCTCATCTGTTTCTTGTGTATTTTACAAGTTTCTTTGTGTTAATAAAAATTGAGTAACTATTAGGACTAATAATTATCAACTATTATCATGTTGTTGAATTTTACAACTTTATTTAGCATGTTGAGTGAGTTCTGTACATTAAAAATTTTAAAATTTAACAAGCTTATTTAACTGGTGCTTGCTTATTCAAATAATAAGTTCATTTTTATAAAAAAATATGGTTTATTTTATCCTAAGACACGCATATGAAAAACTGGAAAAAATAACCGATTAACCGATTAATCGGTTATTTTTAATTAAAAACCGAGATAACCGGTTTTTTTAAACAACCCGGTTTTTACACGCCCTTTAGGTACCCATGTATAGGACAATGTCTAAGAGTGGTAGTCAGAGGGTAATAAATGAAACCTTTAAATTTTACTCCTTTTCTTAAACGTACCTAATGCCTATGCCTATGCGTAGAAGAACCAAGTTTACCGACATAGCTCGTTGCATTAGTAAGTTGAAGTGGCAATGGGCACGTGATATAGCTCGAAGAACCGACCATTTAACGACATTTAACCTTTGGGGAATAAAGGTTCTCGAATGGCGACCACGAACCGGAAAACTAAACGTACGGCCCACCAGATGGACCGACAACTTTGACTTAAGATTTCGGGAAGTCGATGGATGGAAAGGGATGAGAATCGTTGAAATGTGTAGAGGAGGCCTATGTCCAGCAGTAAACTTCTTCAGACTGATGATGATGATCACCTAATGCCTACCAATAAATACAAGAGATACTGATAACCTCTGCTTACCTAGAATTACGTCGGTCGCAGCCTCGCAGCGTCATATTTAGCACTTGCTCAAATTTAAAAATGTTGACAAAACTTATTTATATGTGCCATATATTAATAAGTTTAACCAACCAAATAATAGATCTTGTATGACCCATGCTAATGAAATCCATGGTACTTACCTAAGTCTACAGGTAGGTAGAAGGATTTAACAAAAAAATATAAAAAAAGTTAAGTATGTGTAGGGTATGATCGCGGGGGTCGGTGGATGAAATGGTCTCAGAATCGTTCTTCCTGGAAATGTGTAGGGGAGGCCTATGTCCGGCAGTGGACTTCTTCAGGCTGATGATGATGATGTGTAGGGTAGGTAGCTAGTGACACGATAAGAAGAAGAAGCGCTAACGTAAGGTCTGGGAAGTTAGGAGGTAACTAACTCTGCCTATCTTATAAGGTGATAAAGATTTAAAGCGAAAAATATTATTTTTGGATTTCAAAACGGGTTATTCTGCCCCTCTCCCTCGACCTTCTTAATGAAGGAATTTTGAAGTCATTTAAAAATTCTTATTCATTATAAAATTTCTTAAAAAAACTTAAATATTCTTCACATAGGTATTTTAGTTTTTAATAGTCCGTCTCCATTTCAAACACTATATTTTATTGAGGCTAAAATAAAAGTTCAGTAGTGTACAAATATCTAATATACAACTTCCGTAGTGTAGCTTGCTCAGTTATTAGATTCCTATTCGCCTGTATTTGAATGGTTACTGTGACTAATTGAAAAGAAAAGAAAGAAAAGAAAGAAAAACATTTTATTGACCTTAAGAAAGAATACTACAATGGGTACCTACCTACTGCCAACTTATACTTACTTATACATAAAAAAGAATAACTTAATTTAAAACAAAAAACAGAAAAAAAACCTTAAAAACTAGATACAATAAAAAAACAGGTAGGTAGGCACGTGCCATGCTGTGTAAATAAAGGTCAATTAGGCCCTGGCTCAGTATCTATTGCACCGTGTGGGTCACCCCACTCAGTGCAACACTGGTATTCTGCAATTGCATTTGAATCTAATCACTTCGCAGTTCAGAGGGTCTGTAAAGTGCCTATTACTAATAACTACGACTCCTACTACCATCCCGGCTTAAACAGCCCCTAAACTATGACGGAGACCTCGCTCGTACCTAGAGATTTTATGAGATCACAAATGTTTTGAACCGAATGGAATTCTAGCAAATGCTATTGATAGGTATATACGCACAAACGCATCAAATTGGGCTATTTGGGTCGATTTTTTATAAGACATGACTTTCTCGTAGCCTACTCGTTTATGGCAGCAATCATGAAAGCCAAAGCATATTTATTTTTGACGTAACAAGCTCGATCTTATTGTATGCCTTACATAAATGTAATTACTGTTTCATTTTGGAAATGGTGTTGATCAACCAATTGATCGGCAGCTTAGGCAAATACCACGTCTGGCTGTGTTTACTAATATTTATGAGCAAGTTCGGGGTAGCACTTCATACAATGGCAATCATATTCTTGGCTCCACCTGCGCAATATCAATGCCCTGACACCAATATCACATGTTGCGAAAACCCTACGTTCGACAAATCAGTGTTTAAAAGAACTATTGTGATGGAATGGAATTTGACATGCCAGAAAACCTGGCTGAAGGACTTGCATCAAACCATATTTCAGTTCGGTGTTCTCAGCGGTAGCCTTATCTTTGGGATAGCATCAGATATGTCAGTTAAATTACAGTAGAATATTGTTTTATGATCTCATTTCTTAGTTACAAAAAAATATCTGGTTTTGGGTTACAGGTACGGTAGAAAACCTGCCTTACTCACTGCAGTGATACTGGAAGTTTTCACCGGAATCATGGCATCTTTTCTGCCAGACTTTTGGAGTTTCACAATCGTGAGAATGGTTCTCGGTTTCTCTGTCGGTGGTGTGATGGTGATTGGATTCGTAATCCTCATGGAATATGTTGGCAATCGGCACCGCGATGTGGTGTCAGCGTTGTATCATGTACCGTTCACTCTGGGACACATCATGCTCGCCCTCTTCGGGTTCCTCATAAGAGATTACATGTACTTTCAGCTGGTTATATCAGCGTCAACTGTTGTCCTATTGATTTACATCTGCGCGTTACCAGAATCGCCAAGATGGCTTCTTGCTATGGGCAAAAATGTCAAAGCTATTACTTTGTTGGAGCGGGTGGCTAAAATGTATGAATTTATCTAGTTTGGTTCACACTCATTATATACTTAGAACCGAGTCTCTTGTTCGACCAAGCTTTATTCGTAAACTTTTTAATGTTTTCAGAAACGGTTTGCCAACAGAAGAAATCGCTGGTAAAATTGATCTTTATCAATTGAAGCATAAAAGAGGAGAGAAGCGTGGAACCGTTATCGACCTTTTTCGCACTCCGAACATCAGGAAAAACATCCTGCTGATGTCATTCGTGTGGCTCGTGTGCAGCTACTGTTTCTACGGCATGGCCTATTATATCAGCCACTTGACGGGAGATGTGTACATCAATGTGATGGCATGTGGCAGCGTTTGTTTCTGCGGGTGCATATTTGCCATTCCCGTGATAAAGTTTATGAATCGTAGGACCATCGTTATCCTTGGAAACACGTTTTGTGGCGCATGTTTATTGATAATAGCTTTTATACCTGAAGGGAAAGCGTCGGTCGTGCTCGGTTGTGCAGGAATATTTTTCAGTTATATAGTGTTCGCTGTGGTATATCTGTATTGCTCGGAGATGTTTCCGACAGTTGTACGTAACGCTGCCATTGGTATCTCCTCCATGATGGCCCGATTCGGCGCAATGATAGCACCATTCATGGCTGGCCTCAGACCTCATGGTCAATGGTGTGCTCCAGTGGCGTTCGGCTTATTGCCAATAGTCGCTGCTGGGTTATGTTTCCTGCTGCCGGAAACAAAGGGCTGTGAACTCTTGACGACTATCGAAGAGGGAGAAGCTCTTGGTAAGAAACCAGTCGGACAAAGTGATGTAACCGACCAAGAATAATTTAATGTCGATAATGGAATAAAGTGAAACCATATTCTAAACCAGCGTTTTATTATACAGGCCTAGCTGACCTTTATACACGGCTGACATAGCCCTGGCTAAGTGATTTTTCCCGTTAGCTATTTATAAAGGTAAAATGAGATAAGCGTGAATTTAAGGTGTCGTGTAATAGAGCTTAGCTTGTAGGGGTTCTAATGTGGAGTGATGGGGCTTCCTCGTTTGTCGGCGGTGGCAGTGTCGCGGCGCCATGGCAGCCGGGCTGCTGCTGTGTGCTGCTTGGTACTACACCATACTTTGCGGTAAGCGAAGCTTCTACTACTTATAGAATTGCCGTTTAACGTAAGCAAATCTTTTCTGACTACTTATCTGACTACAGCCAAGGCTATTAAAGCATACTTTTATTGTTTGCTTTGTTCACAACTTTGTTTAATGTGGATTTAGAGCCCAGAGATTTGTTTACATTGTACATAAACGAGGCTTACAAAATCTCTAAAGTTTGCTAGAGAGATAACTATTTACTATGATAAGTATTTGATTTTGTGTACTTATTCTAGAAAATATACTTATCTAAATAATCATTTAAATCCTCAAATGTTAATGGCTTGCTTCCACGTCTTTGAATGTTTTTTTTCAGGCTTTTACGTACTTTACTGCCCGGTAATGTACCTAATGTTTATCAATCACAAGTTGTATAGAAAAGTAGTGGACGCGCTATTTGCATTGTGGGAACTCTACCCTGTGGTAAGGTGGTTTTAAACATTATACTGAACTCTCCTTTTTTTAATGGATGCTTTTTTTTATCGCATAACTTTGTCATTTATGAGCCGATTTCGAACAAAAATACAATTATTTTTTTTATCTGGAAGGTATTCCAGATTGGATTGAAAAACTCTTCATAATCGGTTCAGCAGATTTATAAAATTTTTAAAACTTCACTTTTAACTTGAGGTAACTTTAAAATATTTTGAATGTCACATCGTTTCAGGGATTATTTCAATGCTGCTGCAGCACAGAGCTCCACCTGTTCGGTGACTATGTAAATCCTGATGAAAGCGCCATCATCGTGATGAACCACCGCACAAGAGTTGACTGGAACTACGTCTGGATAGCACTGTATCATGCCACGCAGGACCCCAATGCGGGAAACCACTGCATCTGTAGAGAGAGCTCCAGCTTCGATAGTTCAGCTCAGTCTAATTGGTTGGATATCGGGGGACGGGCGAAGATAAAATTCGTTTTGAAGGATGAAATTAAGTTTGGCCCTGGTTTGGGTAAGTTTAATTTAATTCATCTAGCTATCAATTAGTGGTTAGGAGGCTGAGCTAAAATCTTTAGTGCATTTTTAATTCTTTATTGCACACAATACAAAACATAGAAAATGAACAGAAATAGAGGACATGTACAAAGGCGAGCTTAACCCTGAGCATTCCTTGGTCTATAACCCTAGCATTCCTAGGAAATCTAGTTTGGATTTCCTTATCATTAGTCTACACTCTACATCTTTACATGATGCGTTTACGCTACTTTCTGCACATTGCTTACACAATGGAGTAGGCAGATAAATATAATCTTTTTCATTCATAAACAGCTTATATATTTGCATATCCAATTGTCGCAGCCTTCACAGAGCGTAGCAGCCGTAGGTAACTAATTACAGGATTTTTATTTTTCTTCTTTGAATGACAGTCCCGTGATTGTACCCTATATTCATAAATACTATCAAAAAAATCAACAATAAAGAATAATTGATTCAAAATTGTATTAGGTAACCGTTTAGCCACTTCTGAAAGACTGATTACAAGATGAACTGATCACAGACTGGGACTGATAACAAACTGGACTGATAACAAACTGGACTGATAACAAACTGGACTGATAACAAACTGGACTGATTACAGGCTGGATAATGCAGCTGAATTATTTCCTGTTCGTGAAGAGGAACTGGCGGGAAGATGAGACGAGTGTGGCTCAGTACGTGGAATACTACAGACGGCTGCGATATAAATGCAGACTGCTGCTGTTCCCCGAAGGTACAGACCTGAGCGAGAATAATAAACTGAGGAGCGACAAGTTTGCGGCTGCTCACAATATGCCGGTAAGAAACATCTTGGGAAATATATAGGACGAGGTACAATCAGTAGTTTGTTCCAATTTATATATAAGTAATTTATATATTTATATATAAGTAGTTCGGTTGAATAATTATGTTGACCGAACTGCTGGGATTTTTTCCCACACTAATATTGATATCAAATAGCATTCCCTAGCATAGAACTACTGGAATAGTTCTTTTCCCATTAGCTCTGTGACTAAACTAAGCACAGAACTACCGTTCTGCGATTTTAAATCAAGCTTTGAACTACCTGCTTGCTTGTGAACAAGTAAATATCAAGCAAATGACAAATTGGGACTAAACTAAAGATTTATTCTAGTCTACTGTAGTCTATCAGTTTTATTTTTTTATCAGCGTTATTATTTGGTACCTATCTCAACGAACACGATTGTCGCGTTTGCGCTAAACTTTCGTCAGGCTCCATAAGTATTACTCTCCAATGACGGTGGACCCTAAAATCTCCAGAGTCAGCCACAAGCTCAAGGCTTACCTTACTTTTTGTAGTTTTTCCAATTTATAATAAAAATGCAAAATCAAATCAAAAATGAAACGTGTATTTCAGTTGAATCGCAAGGATCACTTTGAAACGACTTATAGCTAGCTGAGTCTAGGTGCCAGTTACACGTGACCAAGCATAGAAGAACAGGCAACAAACTACGGCTTGGTTCCTACCGTTTTCCGACCAATCCTTTTACAAATCATAAATAATCTAAAATGATAGCAGTGAAGTTACATTGTGGTGCCACTTCACGTAGTGAGACTTATGCAATAATACAAAGGCAAAAGTTCCACTTCTACAGTTGTTACATATTACATAGCACCTTATGTTTATTCCATAGCAATACGAGTTTGTGCTCCACCCGCGCACGACTGGCTGGGCCGTACTGTGCTCGCGACTACGGGCCTCAGGTCTGACGTCAGTGTATGACGTCACGGTCGCCTACGACACACCGGCGCAGACAGAAGCCGATATGCTCAAGGGCAAGATACCTAGAAATGTTTACTTCCATTTCAAGCGGTGAGTATGATGTAGAACGGTACTCTTTAGGCACAGTAGACACAGACCTCTTGAGGTAGCCGAAGGCACTTCCGAGCTGTAAATTTTTTATAGAAAGTAGGTCAGAACATTATCTAGATTTTTCACAATGTTTTATATCACTGTTTAAGACCTGTATTTATTCAATGACTAAATTTTACAAAAGTGATCAATAATTAATTACGTATGTACTAGTTTCTAGTTTTGTTTTGCCCCTAGAGGGGTAAGAGTACAAGTGCCTACGTCTCTTAGATTCTACGACGTAGAGAAATTATTCTACGCTACAGTCTACCAAAAGAATACGGAAGCGCTACGCCCGCCGTAGCCTTGGGAGACTACGAAACGTAGCGATCCCTTGTGTTACGTAGACTCATCGTAGACCTAATGCAAAAAGAAAGCAAAACTTTTTTATTTTGTTTTTGTAGTCACCTGAAAACAGTTAATACTATATATTTTTATTTTTATTACAAGTGTACACAGCTTTAAGTTGCGTATTGGATACTCTGTAATGTTACTTAAGATTAATGCAATAAACGAAATTAAACTAAACAAATATCGCGTCCATTTTATCTTAATTAAAATGAATTGCTACAATTTCGTGATATGGCAAGCGTGTTTGAGTGAGAGTGCGTGAAGTGCGTATGTGTGAACATTCTTTTGATAACACGATTAAATTCTCATATGAAACTAAATTCACAGAAAGAAAGAGTGTTTGAAGAAACGTTTTAGAACACAAATAATCTTTTTTCAGCTACTCTATTGAACAACTGCCTAGCGAGGAGGAAGCTCTTCGGACTTGGCTCAACAACCGATGGCAGGAGAAAGATAGAAGCCTGCGGAAGTTCCATAATGATGGTAAGTTAAATCATGATAAAGTCTAGAAATACTTTGCCAGGCAGCCTCTCAAGCCTCAAGCATTGTCGTATACTGGCGCCTGATAGCACTTAGCTTTCAAAGTGATCCTTGTGTGTTTCATCTGAATAAATGATTTTTGACAAAATGGTGATTTGAATTTTGTTGTGTTATTTTTCAGGGAACTTCATAGACCCCGTAAGTAATAAATGCCCGATCTACAGAGCACCAAGGTCATTGCTCTTAGCAAAAGCAGTTTTCATATTTTGGACTGTGTTAGACGCTGGGTTTGCCTACGCTTTGTACACTAATATTGTTATTAGATTCTGGGTCTTGTACCATACGTTATTGTTCTTTTTTGTAACTTGGTACTTTGGTGGGTTCCACCATATTCAATATAAGCTTTTAAATAAGAACGTAAATTAGAATGTAAATGTGAAATCGCATATTTATAAGTAAGTAGTGTAGAAATACCGATGAAGATATCTGTGAATTCTCATTAAATGCCAAACATGTACCTATTTAAACTTAAAATAAAACCATTGCTAGATAATTTGAAATGTCATTTATTTAACTCAGGTTCTTTTGAATTGAGCTGTTCCGTTTGATCAACAGTATCTGGTAGTACAATATTTTTAGTTTCTGGTAGGCAAAAGCACAACATAGCGGCAAGAATAGCTAATACAACAAAAACTATTATAGAAACCCATTCTGTTCCTATATTCACAATAAAAGGGGCAACAAAAGCCCCACCTTTCGCAAACACTGAAGCGAATCCCAATGCTGTATTCCTCAAAACTGTAGGAAACACTTCTGAAGAATATAGGTACATCATAACAAATGCAGCATACGCTCCTATTTGTCCGATGACAGCGAACGCCAGATACAAAGACCTCAAAGAATAAGGTACAAATATAAACACTAGCAAAGATATAGCCGCTACAATCAAACAACAAACCACTGTAATCTTTCTCCTAAAATACTTGGCGGTTACTATGACAACAAGTATCCCAGGTACATGACAGGCAGCTGCGATGATAATGTTGATGTATAGGTTTCCTTCTAACATTCCCATGAATTGACTGATGCCGTAGTAAGTAATTGAGCAAAACATCCATATGAAAGCAGTTGCGATAGTGTACAGTCTTATATTAGGAGTCATAAACAACTCTAGGACTGAGGCTTTCTTTTGCTTGCCTTTTAAAGAGTCTTCGTACAGTTTTTCTATGATAACCTTGATGTTATCAGTTGGTCGATTATTTCTGTAATAAAAAGAAAAGCATTTTAATAATCCTTTGCCCAGCAAAGGGACGATATTGATAAAAAAATCCTAAAAATGATTATGGTTATTCTTCTTCTTTTTATCTAGTCACTGGTTCTTTCGAACTTAGTGTAGTGAAAGGATTTTAGGTGTGCCGTTGGATTTTATTATTATGGCAAGACTTCCATTTTGGTACTTACTTCTTAGCAATGTGTGTTAAGAGTTGTATTGCTTCTTGTTTCTTCCCGGCTGAAATCAACCATCGAGGAGATTCCGGTATCAACCAGAAATACGACCATGTCAGCACCCATGGAACTGACGTCACCAGCTGCAGATTTCGCCAGTCCCGTACGAAGTATGCTATTATTGGTAAGGTGAAGTATCCCAGGATGAAAGACACTTCTTCAAGACCCATCACATAGGGCCGGAATGACTTTCCAGTTAGTTCAATGAAAAGAACAAAGGAGCATAGCATAACTCCTCCAATTGAAGTTCCAATTAGAAATCTAAAGATAAGGAATATCCAGAATGTTGGTGCCACTGCAGTGCCAACTATGAAAATAACTTGTAATGCCATTGGGATTATCGCGGCATTTTTGCGTCCATATCTGAAAATTCATCCTTCAGTTAATTATTCCTATAGTCACTATACCAATATTGGTACATGATATCATGAGCACTATGCGAGCGTACCTGTCAGACACGTAGCTATAAACCAGTGTGCCTATCAATGACCCAAGCTGCATAATCGACTGAGCCAGGCTGGCCAGGACTCCTCTTCCACATATCAGATTCCATTCACTCGTCACTGAACTCACTATCGCAGTTTCATCATACTGAGGGTTCTCACAGGGGCAAATATTTGTAGCGTTATTAGCATTTGCATCTGAACAAGTGTAATCAACAGCAGGTATCACGAAAACCACATTGTTTATTTGGTAGTCGGTCGGAAATGCACCCAAAGTCAAGAGAATCAGTATCCAGGTTTGGTACTTTCCAAATGAACCAATTATTATTTCTATAGGGTCTTCGTTTGATGTACTCATTTTGAACGTCACTATAAGTTCTAGTTATCACAGATTTTTGGAAATTCTTGGTAACATTTTAGATCTATTTTTTCGTGTTCTACCTCTTTCAGTTAGAAATAAAATGCCCCACTAGCTTCATCATTTTTTATTAAAAAATTTGATAATGTCAATTATATTTAACGTTATCAATGTTAGGTATTCAGATAGCACATTTAGATTGATTATTACCAAGCTACAATCGATTTCAACCTACCTATCTAATCTTCAAATAAAAACCGTCTCTAAACTATTAAAAATAATTACGATTCGATAAGCTCATGCTTTTTGATACTGACCATTTCAGTTTCATCTATAGTATTTGGAAGTACAGTGTCCTTTGTTTCAGGAAGAAAACAACATAAAACTGCTGCACAGCAAGCTGACCCGCTGAATACTAATATAGATGCCCATTCAACTCCAATGTTCACAATAAATGGAGCAGCGAAGCCGCCAGCTCTTGCGCACACTGAAGCGAAACCCATAGCTGAATTTCTCACAACAGTAGGAAATACTTCCGAAGTAAACAGGTACACTTGAATGAAAGAAACGTAAGCTCCTATAAGCCCTATAATAGCAAACGCCAGATATGCAGCTCTCATTGAATATGGCACAAATATGAAAACCAGTAATGAAATGGCCGCTATACTGAAACTGGTGATGACACTGACTTTTCGTTTGAAATGTAACGTGGCAATAATGACCAAAACTATTCCAGGGGCATGGCATGCAGCTGCAATCATCACATTCACATACAAGTTGCCTTCCAGTCTTCCGATATATTGGTTTACTCCGAAGAACGTGGAAGCACAAAGCAACCATATAAATGCTATAATAATTGTGTGTTTTCTAATCTTCGGTGCCTTGAATAGGTCCATGTATGAAATGCCCTGGTTACAGTCATTTTTAGAGTCTTCATAAACCTTACTGACAACATTTTCAATGTTATGCGTTGCACGATTATTTCTGTGAACAAAAAATATGTTCTCGTTACTAAAGAATTATTTTTGAGTATAGTGCTGGGTAGTTTCACCTACGTTTTGTATGTATAATTTTACCTTTTCGCAATACGTGTCAGCAGCTCAATAGCTTGCTGCTTCTTCCCAGTTGTGATCAACCATCGAGGAGATTCCGGTATAAACCAGTAAAATGATAAAGTTAGCACCCAAGGAACTGATGTCACGAGTTGAAGGGACCTCCATTCCCTCACGAAGTATGCTATGATTGGTAAAGTGAAGTAGCCCAGAACGAAAGATATTTCCTGAAGTCCGATAACATACGGCCTGAAAGACTTCCCACTGAGCTCCACGATGAGGACATAGAAGCAGAGCATCACCCCTCCGACAGAGGTGCCTATGAGGAACCTGCAGATGAGAAACATCCACAGTTCTGGCACGACTGCAGATAAAATAATGAACAGTACTTCTAGGACCATAGATAGTATTGCAGCTTTTTTACGTCCATACCTGAAAGAAAAAGAAACATGAGGTGGACATGTCAATTACAAAAGTATTCATAATTTGCCAGAGATACATGAATAAATCATAATAAAAAAGTTGTTACTTCTTCTTCTTCTTCTCATCGTGTCACTGGTTCTTTCGAACCAAGTGTGGTGAAAGGATTTTAAGTGCGCCTCAAAGAGACTTCTTTCGTGCATTTAGACATAGACTTAAACATAGACATTAATTTATTTACTGCTTCAGCACATATATACACTATTAAAATAAGTAATGAAAACAAAGAAAGATACACGATATTACAAACTAAAGTACTAAAGAGAAATTACATTTTTGACATTGAAAATTACAACTTAGGTACTAAAGAAAAATAACATAGAAAAAAAAAAAAAAAAATACATACTAAAACATAATAGAAACAACAAAAAGAGGTAAGTGTATGTGTGCATTTGTTGCTAACACAATTGTTTTATTAAATTTGCTGTATTAAATTAAATCGGCGACTGGGTAAATAAATACATAGCCCATTTTTTATACGTGTGGTATTAACTCAAACAAAAATTGAAGAGTAGCAATAAGAATGGGAATGGGATTGGATTCGGTTGTTTTCTTTCCGCACTTCATGCATAATTATTAATTAACATGGAGCCGTATCACAAAACTCAAGATATTGCAGTCGAGAACTGTTTATGTAAGTGAGTCAGGTGCACTGTTACCTGTCTGCAATATGACCGTAGATCAAACTCCCCACTAGGATCCCAAGCTGCATCGTCGACTGGGCTAAGCTGGCCAAGGACCCTCTTCCACAAATCAAATCCCATTCTGTTGTCACTGAACTCACTACCGCACTTTGGTCGTACTGTGGATTCTCACAAGGGCAGACATTCGTACTGTTGTTGGTTGTTTCATCCAAACAAGTGTACTCAACGCCAGGTATTAAAAAAACAACGTTGTTTAGCTGGAACTCAGTCGGCAAACGTCCTATAGTAACAAGAATTAATATCCACCATTGATACTTTCCAAACCGACCTATCAATGTTTCTATAGGGTCTTCTGATGATACTTTGTCACTCATTTTGATTTTTATTCCCAAAATTGATTTGCACACCGATAAAATATACAGTTCACCACATTTTTGGCGAAAATTTTGTGTCACACTAATATTTAAATATGTCTGCCTTACGAAGTGTTGAGATTATAAATAACTATAAATTTGCATACATTATTATCGTGAGTATTATTTTATTTAGATTATCGCGAAGGTCTTTGAGACTTTGACGTGTAACATAGTCGGTATGAATCGCATCATTAAAATTTTACAAACATGGCTTTTTCTTTGGCTATATTATAAATAAATCTATATTTTAAAATCTTTTTTATTATGCTAGTCGTGAGTAGGGTAATTTTAGATGCAATGTTATCGTCAAGAGCAAGAGGTTCTTTCAAGAGATATGGATTGGTAATAAAACATTGAAGTACAATTATATAAAATACTATTTATTTAACAATCAGTTGAGCTTTCTCTAGATCGTTTGTAACGGTGTAATTAAAAATATAAATTAAATTACAATTAATTATCACAGTCTATTTCTATAGACCTCGAGTCTCGCTAGGTACCTACTAACGAACTTACTAATAGGTAAGGCATTTCGAAGTAAAATTATTTTCTTAAGTAATTTATCAACCTTTATCACACCCATTACTCATCCATTCATATATTTGTACTATACATAAAGCAGCTCTCACATAGAATGTCATGAATACTTATACCGGTTCCGTGGCAAACGAGGTAAAATGAGGAATCTGTAGATCGTCCTGTTTAATTCATCCGTTTCAGTCTGAGGCAGTGTCTCTCTAGATAATTAGCTCTCGTCAATCAAAAAGCAATAGTTTATTTCCAGCATCGAATTAATTATGATCTAGAAACTGTGAAACTTTAACCAAACCGATTGGTTGCTGTTTCGGAGATTTTTTAGATACAAACTTTGATTTGTCTTTCTTTGGCTTGGCCACCGTAGGGTAAAAAAATCGCTATACTGCGAACCCCGAACTGCGATACCCAACGTTGCACGTCACACTATTTATTTGTTTTTATACATTGTGAGCACGACGACGTTTGGAACTGGAAACTACGCTTCACCTTCTTCTAGTGTGTCCGGGAGTTTCCTGCCACGAGTGTCAGGTAGCAATACACATAGAGCGGCCCCAACCAACGGCACTATCCCGAATGCTAAAGGAGGTAACATTGGGCTGGTTTGTGAAAGTGTTGCCACAAAGGGTGCGAGCATGGATCCTACTCTAGCTATCGTGGACGAAAGCCCAACACCGGAGTTTCTGACCACCGTGGGGAACAGCTCTCCAGCGTACAGATATACAGTCGCAAAAGATATGCTCATGCCCCATAGGCCGATGCAGCCGAGAGTCAAGTGGCTCGCTCCAGGGTGCGGAATGAAAATGATGAGCAAACAGCTAATTCCAGTGACGCAGTTCGCGCTGATCAATGTGATTTTACGCCCGAAGATTCTGTTGGTGAAGATAGATACCAGAGTGCCAGGGACCTGAAGTCAAAGAAAGATATTGGTTAAATTCGTGCTGTGTTATTAATTAGGTAGACGTGAAAAGGTTATTATCGTGTCTATTCTTTGCTTATGTTTTGGGTTATAGATAACGATTTTGAAGTAATTTGGGTCAAAGCATAGTTTATTTAGATAAACTGTCAGAAAGTACATGTTTCAATAAATACCCAATAAGTAAATACATATCAACTATGATTGCTTGCTACGCACTACGAGTATAATATCTACCTAACACCTAGTAGTAGATACTTATCGTTAAACGTATGCCGGGATTATCCGGTTACAATAATTTATACAGTAAGTAGTGTCTCATGTGGCATACAAGCATTTGAGATGTACACAGCGTACCTGTATAGCAGCAGAAATGGCGACGTTGCTGAATATATTTCCAGATACGTGTCCAATGTACTGAGAAACTCCGAAGAAGCAGAGGCCGCAGACGAACCAGTTGAAACAGATTGCAACGGTGCGGACCCTGAGGCGAGGAGTCCGGAACAGAGCGAGGAAAGAAGCACGCTCCTCTTGCTTGTTGCTCATCTCTACTGACAGCTTCTGAGTAGTGGACGCAATACCTTCAGTGGGAAGCCCATTTCTGGAAAGTTACAAATGTGAGTAAGCATGCATATCTGTAAGTTTTTTTAGGGCAGGAGTAAACGGAAAATTTTCTGTTTTGTATGTCGAATAACTTATTACCTTTTAGCTGCAATTTTCATAATCTCAACGGCTTCTTCGGTCTTTCCAGCTGTCAACAGCCATCTGGGCGATTCCGGCAGCAGGAAGTAGTAGCTCAGGAACAGTATAGAAGGCAGGGATATCGCCAGTTGGAACGAGCTCCAATCACGGAGGAAATAGCCGAACAGTGGTAGAGTCAAATGTCCAAGATTGAAAGGGATTTGATACAGAATTCCAACAGTGTCCCTGTATTTTGCGCCAATCAACTCCATGGTGAGTACGAAGCTTGTGACCATAGTCCCTCCAGTAGCCACTGCCAGGAAGAATCTCAGGGTTGTAAACATGTACCAGTTGATGGAGAACGCTGTTGCTACACCAGACAGGAGCTGCAGGAACACGGCAGCAAGGAAGGGAACGCGACGACCAAATCTGAAAACAAACATTCAACACTGTTACCATGCCTTTATGTATTAGTAACATGTGATCTTCGTCTGTAACGTGAAGTTATATCAGGGAGAAGCAACCATTGGGAGATTTATCTTTGAAACCTAGGCTAGGCCTAGAGGTCTAAAATTTCGCATTAGAAGATTGTAAAGTATATGATATAAAAAAAATCTCCGATTGTTTACGCACACGGAGTCGCGCGGAATTCTACTAGTGTTTGCATATATGCGTAGTAGGAAATGTTCGAAGTTCACGCGTCGAAGGATTCTCTTTATGATTAATTAGTGTGGGTTATCGATACGAGACATACCTACATGCTCTACGCATATCAGACAATCAAACTTGCACATTTTCCTACTGGCATGTAAGCACTGGGGTCAAGGAAAACTGAGAAGCCATACAAAACAAAAATGACAATGCCCTATATTATATTCTCACACTGGCTAAAGTAACCGCATCCGGAGATGTGAATTGAATCGTCTTGTTCTCCAGGATGTGTCAATTTACTCATTGCATTACTGATGGATTTATTTGTCTCTTACTGCACTTGAAGCAATCAAGTAGCATAATTCTAACCGTTAAGTCAGTTGCTACATATTTGTTGCATAAAAGTTACAGTAACAAGAACATTTAGGCAAGTCGTAATACATTGTGAGAGATTATGAATAAGAGGGGTTTGGTTAAGTACATAAGATAGCTAGGTAAACTCACCGATCAGAAAGATATCCAAACATCATATTTCCAACAAGTATTCCCAGCATGAAAAAGGTCTGTGTCAAATTTTTCAACCATTGTTTATCGCATATGAGGTCCCAGTCCGATACGATTGTATTATGGAAGATGCTATTGTCATATTCGTAATGTGTGCAGTTTGCATAACAAACATTATCGGAGACATTTGTTTCCGGAGCTTCCGAGCACGTGAAGTTCATAGGGGGTGCTAGAAAAATGATGCTCATCTGATGCCATGCCACTGGAAATTTGACGAGGAACACGACGAAGCAAACCCATATTTGCCATTTTCCTATCGCACCGATAGCTTTCGTGAAAGGATCTTCTGCTTGTGGGCTCTCGACGTCTTTTGGTTCATTCTCCAACACTGTAATGAATAAAAGTTTGACTGAACAAGTAGGTAATAATGTTAGTTTTAAGTTGCCTACCAAGGTTATTAGCCAATTAGTTATGAGAATCTGGTTATTTGTAATGGTTAAAATTAGAAGAATTAGCATAAGTATTATACATTTAATAGTGCGTAGGTATTTGATTGTCTCTGACGTCTTTCGGAGCAAAAACCAAAACACATCGTTTTTTGCAATCTACAATGAAATCATTCTACCTAGTTCAAATATAAAATTAACTTTTTGGAACTGTTCCAAGAAATAACCATGGCAACTTACTAAATTTACTTTCGTCATTTAATTTATATTCCGTTTTATTGATCATCTTAAAACACAGTTCACTTCAATTTTTCAAAATATTTTTTAATTGATGATTTTATTACACACAACAGTTGTGCGTGCGTCAGATGCGGGCCATGTTTGATCTCGATCTGCGAATGCTCTCAGCGCAGATGATTCCGCTAAACTCTATCTCAGATAGATATACCTAACTAAACGTTGAAGTGGAGGGAGAGTCCATCATACTTGTGTATAACTAGTTACAATTGGTTAATGGATCTTGTTCGGGTTGATATCACGCGTTCCAGTATACCATCCGAATGATTTGAACGTTATCCCTTTTACCGAGTAATTTTAATGACTCTAAAGAGATAACAACCTGTAAAAAAATAGGAGCATGTAGATTACACCTTACCTATTCTGGCCTGTAAAACTAATGATGCTTTTATAACAGGCGGTTCAAAGGGTAATGGAAAGCTTCATCGAAATAGTTTTTTTTATTTTATTTATCATTTTAACCTAAATAATATTACAAAAGTATCTAAAAACCACTAAGGTTTGTGCTGCAGCTATCACGAGCGCGTCACTTAATCTATAAACATCCGAGTTGTACCTACCTAAACCTTAGAGTTATAGTTTTATAGTTTTCATAATTTCATCTGTCTAGTGAATAGATAAACTGAGGAGCTAGGTAGGCTTCGACGACATTTTGCGTCATGTATGTTTATTTCACCAACATTTAGGAAATTATTGGTCTACTCATAGGTGACGGGATTTTGTAAGCGCTACGATCGACACAAGCTTCGCAACGACGCGCGACGGTGCAGATACCGCTGTTGTTTTTATTTTTATTTCGAAAAAACGTGCATAGTTGAAATTGCAAGCGTTAAGTTGTTACAGAACTAACCGCGCTCCGCGCCGCGCCTTCAGTAAGTAAATATTGATAAACTGTTGCTATCGAAATATACAAAGTTAATTCAATTAGTTGTGATCGCACGAGAAGGTCATGTTTATTCTTCAATGCGTTAAACCATTCCGATGTCTACGCAATTCATGATAAAATAAAATTTATTATTCTGTAGGCCTACCACAAACTCTGTCTGGCTCTGTCTCTGGCTCTGGTATTGAGTATGTTTGAGTCTCACCATGTGTATTATACTGTGTGTGTGACGTTTCGGCGTATGATTTAATTAGTCAACACTCACGACTCAAAACCAAAGCCAGACAGAGCTTGCGGTAGGCCAACTGGACAACTCGTGGACAGTAGTTGTGTGTGTGTTCTACGTAAATGAGAAAACGAAACAAGTGTCTGTTTATGTTTACAAATATTATGTGTCATAGATAGGTTAGGTATCAATCTATGATTTAAATGTTGAAGTTAATTGAATTTATTTTAATAATCGATCTTACCGACGACGCAAAGTGGGACAAACACTTCAAAATAAGCTTTTATTTTATTTTTAGCGTGGGTCGTCCCCCTGCAGGGCAAAGGCCTCCCTCCCCTTCTTCCACACCTCGCGATCTTTGGCTACCATTCGCCAGTCGTTCATATGACATACGAGATCGTCCCGCCATCTTCTCCGGGGTCTTTCTCTAAAATAAGCTTAACCATATGAAATCTTAATAAACTGTATACTTGAGTCTTTATTATATGCACGGTTTTGACTTATAATTTATACATCGAGGTTTAGGTGCCGTAACTATAGAGCTTGTCAGTTACCGAATAAGATGATTAAATAGGTATACAAAGTTGAAAATACGGAAAATAAGCCTTACGCTCATCTAGATCGCCTGCGATGGCGAAATGTGTATCGCTATCAAATATCGCGCTGCCAAAGTTCGTGGCAGTGTGCGCGAATGTATTCAAAACCCTATACCTATGCTAAAACGGATCGCCATCGCAGATCGCAGATTGCAATTGATCGCCTGGATATTCGATGGTAATATCCTCACTTATATGTACAGTCCTGTCCAGGAGATTAGGTTAAGTAGGTACCTGTACCTCGAGTCGGAGTTTTGCTACCACATTTAATTTTCATCCACGAAATGTTGTTTTCCTTTCGCCTATTTGTCTCTCTCTATTGTATGGAGAAAAAATGAGACAGCAAAATACATTACGTAGAAACGATCGAGACGAGTTGGTGTATCATCAATTTTCCATACAAAAGAGAGAGACACGTGCTCACACAACAACAACCTTTGGTATAACTAGCGGCACATAACTCTAGCGCTAAGCGATACGCAGAGGGGATAGCTGCGCATGATGCGACGTAGTGTGCGCATGTCACGCACACTGGATCTGTGGATGTGTGCAGAGTGTCTTATTGGTACAGAGAGCGGAGTGCGACTGGAGAGCCAATCAGTGCTACGCACGCCCGCCCTTCATACCGCGAGCTCCCCTCAGGTACATTATTTTTGGCTGCTGCGCAATAACGGTCAGCGCTAGAGTTATGTGCCGCTACCTGTAGACGAAATGTGGTAGCAACTCCGACTTCGGGTACTGATATTTTTTTTTCGAACTACATAATATTAAGCTGTTTATCTCTATCAGACAAAAAAATAGTTTGTGACCTCTCGTGGCTCCGATAAGACAAGAGTCGCGTCGAGGCTAGCAGTCATCTTATCTTAGTGATGGAGACCAGCCTTCTGAGCACATTAAAATGATAACATAACCTGACTCATACAATGCAGGAGCCAATTCGTTTTTGACGTGACAATGTCTTATTAATTCGATGGAGCCGGGTGAACGCACGAAATAACATGACTCATACGGCGTTACCTCGCTCTGAGGCGTTCCATTTAAGGCTTGAAGTGCAAGCGAGAGCGCGGAACGAGCAACAAAGAGGCACAATCGGCCTCCGCGTTCGGCAGCGTTTGTTCCCGCTCCCTTCACGATCACAAAGACCAGCCGTTTGCTATGAAACACGCGGGATCATACCATTTCTACGCCGGATGTACAGCAGCACTCCGAAATCGGGTCTCCAGACAAATCACTGGACGTTTCTTCACGAATAAAAACCATTACCTAATAATTGGCTAGCTGTTATTCACATAACGTTTATTTTGAAACTCAGTTAGGTAAGTAGGTTATAAACCTATTGTAGTCCAATTATCATTGCGACAAATGTAGGTAGGTTACATATTTTTATGTTGACTGACTAGAAAATAATTATATTAGGTACTTGTAATTTGCGTAGAAAACTGTTGGTACCTAAATAGGAAAATTTCCTACCTACCTAACTACTTCGCAATATTATAAACATCTTGATGATAACTAATACGTAATCCGACACTTTGATCTTAAGCCTGAAGGCGTCGTCAACCGGTGCAATAGATATTATATTGCAACTTTTTACCCTTCCTACGTAGGTACCTACATACTTAGGTTTCGTACCTAAATAAAAACTTCTAAAGCCTTGCACATGTTATTATTATTTATTTGCGAAATTCCGAATGTTTTTTGCGCGTGTAGAAGTGCATGAGTGCATAGCGTAAGTATTTCAGAATGCATGGCGGCGCCGGCGGCAAAGTATTAATTAGGCTCTATCTATACCTAGTGACTGTGGGGATAAACATTAATAATCAACAAACATAAGCAAAACTAAAGGTATTATTGCGTATGTGTGCCTTACTCACATCTAGATCGCCTGCGATGGCGAACAGTGTATAGCTGTCAAATAGAGCTCTGTCAAAGTTCGCAGGTTCGCGGCAGTGTTGTGCAAATGTGCACATTTAGGCGATCTTTGCAGCTCTGCAGCTTTGAGCAGGCGGGCGATAGCGATCAGTTTCAGCATAGAGTTTTGCATACATCCCCAAACACTGCCGCGAACCTGCGAACTTTGACAGAGCGATATTTGACAGCGATACACTGTTCGCCATCGCAGGCGATCTAGATATGCGTAAGGCACACATACGCAATATATGGTACGTAACGCTTATAGTTTTGCATGTTTAGTGATTATTAATGTTTATCCTCACAGTCACTATAGATATTAGAGCCTACTTTGCCGCCGCCATTCTGAAATACGCTATGCACTCATGCACTTCTACACGCGCAAAAAACATTCGGAATTCTGCAAATAAATAATAATAATTTGGTCTTTTGTCTGATGGTTTAAAGTTCCCTAACTTTTATAAAGATGACGTAACACTACAGCTAAGTTTCAACATCTATAGTCATTCTAAAAGATTACAAAGGGCAGGTCAAATAATTATGTCAATGTAGAATCCTTTGTTTTGGAAAAAATAAATACCGTACTTTTAAAAATACCAGTACTAGGTATGCAAGGTAGTTCATGGGCAATGGGTACATCTCTCTGTGGTCGGCACTTCATGACTGAAGATCGTGATCCCTAGGATGTCCTTGTTGTACAGACTGGACGGCCTGCCTCCAGCGCGTCCTTTTTGTAGCCATGTTCACCACATCATAAAACTGGCTTCTCCCCACCACGTTCCTTTCTTTAAGTTGGTCAGTCCACCTAGTTGGGGATCTACCGCGAGACCGTCTTCCTTCCACGTTCCCAACGATGACCAGTTTTTCAAGGCTTTGGTCCATGGGTACATCAGGTTGGTCTTTATCATCAGCTTGAATAAACCATCGCTGACTACTATAGGTTTCCCCCAATCCCCTATATCATTTGGAAGGTGGTCTCCATTCTTGGCAGAAGAATTGGTGACGACAGTGTAAGTGTTACAAGTTCTCAGAAGTAGCTGCTGCCCATCGCCTAGTGCATTTTCTAGGCTGGTTTCACGGATTAATAATAACTGACAATTAAATATTTGTCAGCTGTTTATTTCATATTTTGTAAGCAAAAAATGCAAAGACCAGATTTAGGTATCCAATATCTACCAATAAAGAACAGTAAATAATATCAGTGGGCAAATTATGTATTGTTTCAAAAACTAGATCTAAAATCTGACACTGTTAAAACATGCATAACAAGGCAATAAATATACTGAATAAATATTTTTGTATGGAGCCGTATATCTAAGGTCCGCCATTTTGAAAAAAAAAAACAATTTGATTTGGCAGTGAAACACGTGTCAATCGACAAAGAAAAAAAAACAAGAAACAATTACAAACCAAAAGTATTCAGTGACGAATCCACGCAAGTTTATACTTTCTGAGAAGTTCATCCTGTAGCGTATAGTTTGAGGTATATTTTTTTTGAACTACAAAGATCGAGTGCTACATTAGTTACAGGCAAATATTAAAAAATCGATTGTTCTAAGGTGAGGGCGGGCGGGCGGTGCGTGTCATTGGTCAGTTTATACGCTCGTTAACATAAAAATAGGACGCAAGACGTAAGGCAGCCATGAACTTTTGAATTAGACGCTTTGGTGCTGAATGTAGAGAGGGAATAAAAAAGTTTTCGGCTGAAGCTTTTTGGAATTGATTTGTTGATAACTTGTAAGAAGATACCACAAGAAACCAATCCAAACCTATTAGTAGGATTTCTGCTATGATATACCATTTTCTGCCTGTTCTTGACTCACTTTTTGTGGGGTCGGCCTAACATGATTGTCTTCCTTCTCCCCATTCCCTTCTGTCAGCCGTCATCTCTGCATTAACCCCTTTCTTACCTACTCACAAAACCATCCACATCTATAATCATCGCTCTCTAGTCACATGACTTTCATCCCTCCTCTTGAAATAACCGTACCACGCCACATTTCACCAAGCTCATCAATTTTTCTTGTCACTGGAGTTACTTTCAAACTTCCCCTGATAATTGATATACTCATTCCGTGAGTGCAAACAATCATAAATTATGCTCCTTCTACTTCGACATCCCTCGTGCCCATTATACCCGTGACCTTTGCCGTAGGCTTTTAGCGTAGGTTTAATTATAGGGCAATGCTCGCTCGCTCAAAGTAGCTAATCGGAAGTAAGTTTCGCCAAATACTACACCCATTAACAGGTGGGTATGTGGAAGTCTTGGATTTATTAAATGAAAGAGGTTGACATTCACAGCCATTTTAAGGAAACAGTTCCGATGCCGTTTCCGGAGAGATGCGAGGTCGCTACACGTGCAAGCTTGCAACCACAGAACACAGATTGTACGAGTATTAGAACGCCTATGTGGCCGTAAAAGTATCACCAAAACACTTGAGTATGTGATCCTGTCTGCATACAAATATTCGGTAGACATAATGTCTTGCGTAATATATGTATAAGTCATTCCCATTACTTTACATACAAGCGGCTTTCTAACCTTCTTATACCTTTAAACGAGAAAATCTTGTATATATATATATATTTAGGATCTCGGAAACTGCACCAACGATTTTCACGAAATTTAGTATGCAGGGGTTTTCGGGGGCGATAAATTGATCTAGCTAGGATTCATTTTAAGAAAATGATTATTTCTTTCCGAGTGCAATAATTAAACATAAACTGAATATGTGACTGCTCCTGCCATCTATTGACGATTGTGAGCAACTAACTGCAAGCATGTCCAGCAGATGGCGTTGTTCAGTAAGAATAAACCAGTAAAGATGCTAATATAACGAAAAAAATTCCGAGCGAAGCTCGGTTACCAACTGCTAGTTTCAATAGAAAATGTAAAATAGTTTGCAAGCAGGACTTTTAAACTATTGCTTGCAAAATTAAGATAAGCAACTGTCAGATATGATCGGTTGATTTGTCATTCGTGAAATCGGCCCTTAGAATCATAGGTTAATTTTAGGGCAAATTTATTTCCATCGACGCAGTAATTTATTCGTCAGATAAAATTAAATATAAGTATCTCATTTAGCAAGCAGCAATCAGCAGTTTCATCAAACATCAGCTGTTCTTATCACTGACCATTATTCGAACTTCACCGTGGTTTTATTTTTATTATTACGAGCAATGTAATAAGACTTAAAATCACTTACTTTTTAGTTTTTAGGGATGCAGTCCTTTAACTATGAGCACTTCCACAAAAAACGACTAGAATTTTAAACGGTTCCGTATTAGTTTATCAAATCGTGTGCCACGGCGATCTCGCCTGCGCTCCAACACGTATTGACGGAAATCCAAGGAATCGCATCTATATAGGAGACCAGACAGCACTCCTCAGCCACAGATTAAAGACAGAGTTGTAGTGACAACGCACTCCGCGAAAACACTGAAAGCTCAGGCAACCGGAAAAACTGCGACTTCAAACCAATTAGAACCTTAAGGTAGTTAAAAATATGTTTAAAAATTACATTGACTTTATTATACGTCTGGGTTTTTTACGAATTAGAAGAGAGAAGAAAGAAAGAAAATATGTAAAAAAAGATAGGTACAAATAGACAAGGTAAGTAGGTATATACTTAAACAAAAATTCACATGGTCCTCAATTAGGTCCCTGGCTCAGTATTCGTCGCACCGTGTAGGTCACATGACTGAATTAATATTCAAATTTCTGAAAATACTGAAATCAACATAATTTATTCATGAATGGATTCGCGATTTTATCTAATTCTGATCTGCACCGTACCTAAAGTATACCCACCATTATATGTATACCAAGTTATCAATTATTTATTCTGCACCTGCACAATATAGGTAGATACCTAAGTACCTGGCATGGTTTCCAAACTTTGACCATTTCAGCGGTTTTCCCCAAACAATAAAAAAGGTTCAAAGAAGTTGGCAGATTTGTGAGCACTTAGTACAGTTGGTTGCACTAGAATGTATACCTACTTATTCATCAGTTTTAGGTTAGTGTCGCAGTATTGCTACAATGTGCATTTGTAATGTATTGTATTATGTATAGGTATCAGTTATCTAGCACCCATAACACAAGCTCTGCTTAGCTTGGGGCTAGATGTTGTGTGAATTGTCCAGCATTATTAATTTATTTATTAATTATCAAATAAAAAATAACATGTGTATGTATTTTAATTCTTGTTTTTATTTTTATTATTATTGTTGCCTGTATTAAATTAATATAATTATAATTAACCATCTTTACGTACGATGTGTTTTTCATTTGTATCTTTTAAATTTATTTTTATATCTTTAATTAATTATCGAGATGAAACTAAACGTAAAATACAGGCACACCTTGTTTGTGACGGCTACAATAAGCGGCGCAAAGTGCTTGTGTGAATTTTCCAAGGAGTGGAATTCCTTGCCGGAGTCTGTTTTTCCGTACACCTTTATCTTGGATGTTTAAAAAAGTAAAGTGAACAGGTATCTTCTAGCTATGCGTGGCACCTACGGGTACACCGTCCACCGCATCATTACTTAAAAACAGCTGAGATTGCGGTCAAACGCAAGCCTCTAATACTTATATAAGTAAACAAAAAAAAAATTGATAGCAATCTGTTTCGTTGGTAAACATTTTTTCATGATTATAAATGTTTAATAAAGGTATTATTATTTACGGGGCAAAAACTATGAAATGAGTGACTTTATTACTGGCTTTTTATCCAGTAGGTATGTCCATTGCAATGCTGCAAAATTCATGAAAGTTACGAGTTGTGTTTAATCTCAAGCAGCCGACTGTACTAGGAAGCTACGAAGTAGTTAGGCCCCGCCCATCATATTAAGTTTTTATCATCCATCAACATTATTTCCGACAACAATATAATTTACAAACATCTTCATTATGAGGATGAGCCTGCTTAATAAATTGTGTTTAAAATTAATACAGTCTCGTCTCTCAAAAACACATTTACTCACACACACGCACCCACACCCATAATTTACACACGCCCTCACACACACCCTCACCCATACGGACAAACGACACAATTTATGTAGGTACACTAATACGGACGGAGGTTCTTCTCTATAACCAGACTCTCATGAGACTGGCGTACCAGGAGAACAACCCCAATATTTTTAAACCTTTCACACTTAGTAGGTACCACTTACGCAAACCCATTCACTCACACACTACACAAATACACAATCACATTTTGAATTTTGTTTTAATGAAGTTTTACTGTTATAATTATGTTATCTATCAATAATAATGATTTTATAGGAATTCCATAATATGCCATGTTTAGAATTCCAAAATAAACATAGAATATATTTTTGAATACCTAGTAGTACTATTTCCCTCATACCTACTTACCTATTTGGTAGGTAGGTAGTCACATTATCATTTTACAAAAGCCTACCGTATTTGCGGCTTAGAAACGAATTGGAGCCATCTACTTATGTGTCATTAAATAAATAAAATAAAATAGGACGTATCCATTACATCGATGGAAGTCCGGCGAAAGGGACACTTTTTGGGGGAGGTCAAGTCTATATTATTGGATTTATTTAGACTGTTGATGATGGGGTAGAGTGGAAGTGGCCAGAGTAGTGTTGATAATGCTAAAAATTCCCCTGTAGGAAAACCAGGTGTAGTTTTAGCCATATAGCTATAGAGGAATCAAACATCCACAAACGGCATGCTCCCCATCATCACCCGAAGGACTTACAAGATTGCGGAAATCTGGTGGATGGTGTAGGCCCAAAATCGTTCTTCCTACAAATGTTTAAGAGAAGCCTAAGTTTACCAGTGGACTTCTTCAGGCTGATGATGTGGATGAGATTGAATTACATACATTAACTTACCTGAGTTATGGCCCGAACACACCTAGTTCGCTGGCGGTAGCGATCAGTGAAACGCTGTCAAATATCGCTGTCAGATTTGAGATTAGACAGCGAATTTTTGACAGCGTTTCACTGTTCGCTACCGCCAGCGAACTAGGTGTGTTCGAGCCTTAAGGAAAATGTAAGCAATGTCAGTCTAGTAGATTACCGATTATGAAATACCGGTAATCAGTAATCATAATCACACGAAACGTCATAAAACAGGTTGAGTAATGGCCCGAACACACCTAGTTCGCTGGCGGTAGCGATCAGTGAAACGCTGTCAAATATCGCTGTCAGATTTGAGATTTGACAGCGAATATTTGACAGCGTTTCACTGATCGCTACCGCCAGCGAACTAGGTGTGTTCGGGCCATAAGACCTAAGGTTTTCCTCGCTGCATTTTCTGTAGAGGGAATTACCTACGTGCCTTAGCACAACGTCAACAAATAAATTGAGAGCATTTTATCGAAAGGACACTAATTAAGTAGAGCTAACTACTCCAGATGAATTAAAGTGAATTTGATGGACATAACAACAGGAAAGTGAAAAACAATTAATACGAACTGGATTTGAAACCGCAACCACTAAAGAAAAAATATATGTACACAAGGATACGCATCAGACTATACACTGCTAGCTCTTATGTCCTTGCAGTAAGCGTCATTTTTCTTTGTGTTTGGGTAACTTGAGGTGTATCCCACTGTACTATGGTTCTAACTTACAACAGGTAGACTGAGGGCTTCGAAACCCTAAAAATGACGTTCTGCTAAGGAATTTATATTGAGGATTATATTTATTATTGCGCTCTATGTCTGAGTACTCTTACTTTATTAGATTCATTTGAGGATAAGCTAGTATGGTTGTAAAAACTTTAGCTTGATCGTACGAAAACGAAAACGTTTTGGAGTACGAACGAAAACGACGCTAGCAGAAAAGTTTCTGTCATTGTCGGTCGAGCGAGAGTGACAGTGATATTTTTCATGCAATCAAGTCTTCTTAATGAATGGCATCTCTCCTTTTCGGATCAATTTTGCCAGTGTCGAGTAGTTTTGCAATCAAGTAAATCATGCATGTCTTAGCCAGCCGGCTGATATGTCACTTATGTCAATGTCAAGTGTCTGTCATGTCATGTCATGTCAATCAAATACCCCATCAAAACTCATCTTCTTCTTCTTACGTTCTAGCACGTGCACGTGTTGTTTTGCTGGTAAAATTTTGTATTCTCTCTCTAAAGTGTAAAAATGCCTGTTATTCAAAGGATAAAGTATGTATCTTTAACTTATGCAAATATAAGGTGTGCACTGAGCACACACACTGAGGTGTGCACTGCAGCATCCCTAAAATATGAAGTTTTACTCCCTCAGAAAGCCCACCACACGGAAGGGGAAAAAAGCGCTACTTTCCAGGGACCCAAAGCCTGTTGAAGGACCAAAGCTATGTATTTTCATGCAAGGGCGCAAGCCTTCAGAGCGCACACGAGCTATACTCAAAGATATGTACAAATTGAAAAAACCTGATGCAGCTTATCTTACACGCAAGAATGATTTTGTACCGTTTGAAGATGCAACACTTATTGAAAAGTAAGTAGCTATATTTGTTTCAAAAGCTTGTTCAGTAAGTGCCTAGTTTGTAAAAGAAATAAGCTCCTAAGGTCGAGGGTTCAAACCCAGTCATCACCTATGAGTTTTTTTCTGGCGTTGATGGAATTTAAGACTAGAACCTTAAAAGTTAGAAGGTATGTGTCAGGTGCACGAAAGGTTCCTCTTTGGGGCACCTTTAAAGTCCTTTCACCACACTGGTTCGAAAGAACTAGAGACACGACTTCAAGAAGAAGAAGAAGAAGTAAACAAATTCAATATAGACAAAGTTTAACAGAAAGAAAGAAAAGAA
This sequence comes from Thera britannica, assembly GCA_939531255.2. Lineage (NCBI taxonomy): Eukaryota > Metazoa > Arthropoda > Insecta > Lepidoptera > Geometridae > Thera > Thera britannica. Next base: position 22,381,860 of record OW618034.2, read on the forward strand.
ACTTATTGATTTACGACAGCACATGTTAGTGAGAAACTCTAACAAAAAATACCAAATTAATGTTAACCAGTATAATCTCTTATTTTCTAGGTTATGCTACAAGAAAGAGGCAGCCCTTTTCGGCGTTGGTTCACACAGCAAGAAGAGACCGCACAACATAATACTAGGACGCACATTCAACTATGGCATTCTAGATATGATTGAGCTCGGAGCAGATGTCTACAAGGCCATGTCTGAGTTTCAAAATATGAAAGTACTACCAGGATTAAAGCCTTGCCTATTGTTCAATGGTCCAGGGTGGGAACTGAATCAAGACTTAAAACAGTTGAAATCTTTATTCACAGATTTCTTCCACAGAGAAAAGGTAATCAAATTTTGGTCATATTTGGCTACAAAAAAGTTTCCCTTTGATTGACCACTGCCTAAACTTGAGTTTATAAGTTGTAATTCACCATGGCTGATTTGGTGAGCCAGACAGTGGTTATAACTTTTGAAACTATCATGGTTTTTTACGCTATTACACTCATACATTATTACAGTGGTCATCTATTTTGTTACCAATTACAACTTGCTTTTGTAGTGAATTAAGACAGCAGTATACAGTCAAATAGAAACCTTGTTGCTGCAATACTCAGAATCAGTGCAGATATCTAGAAATGTTCATGTTAATTGCATCAGCAATTTTTCATATTAGCTAGCTTACAAGATTTAAGCTACCAGTCATCATCTATATCATTTATAATTTCAGGTTGAGACCATTCGGCTCCAAGGATTGGAGCATGTGCTTAGTTTCTCGGCTACTGACGATGGGACTATCTACCTGAGATCTTACCGAATACTGCTGAAGAAAAGTGGTCAGCGCACACCTAGAGTAGAACTTGAAGAAATAGGTTAGTTACATTGAATTGAAATCAATAATCATTTATTTATGCTGCATAATACACTAAATATTATATACAAGACAGAACAGTGTCAAAAATTTACCACCTCTCAGCATCAATGTTATTGTAGCGAGTGCTACTATCACAATTAATGCTGATCTTGCATGACACCAGATTGTGTGATACAACCCAGCATTCATTTCACTATTCAACAAGAGCTTAACCATGAGCATATAAAAAATTAATGCCCAAGACTGATGAGAGTGATGAGTGAGTTTTAAAGAATAGTAGTATGTAAATTAATTATTTCACTAACTAAGGACTTTTGTAAATTTCAGGGCCATCAATAGACTTCAAACTAAGAAGAACAAAGCTAGCATCTGCGGACCTCCTCAAGGAAGCATGCAGGATACCAAGAGAAGTCAAAACAATCAAGAAGAAGAACATTTCCAGGGACGCTTTCGGCTCCAAACTAGGTCGCGTACACATCGGCAAACAAGAAATAGGTCGCTTACAAACGCGCAAGATGAAGGGACTGAAGAAAACTCCTCAAGAGAAGAAACAGATGCGTATTAAAAGCAAAATGGCCAAGAAGGCACTAAAAGCGACTGCAGAATAAAGGAGTTTTGTTGTAGTTTTTATTTCATTACTTACATGTGTAGTGCCTACCCATACCTAGTATGTAGAAAGTTACCTACAACTTTCTATTGTGGAAACAAATATAATTTTCATGATATACCTAATACACGACATATTTATAGTGGATAAAAAATGGTTGAAGCCTTTTTCCCAGCTGTGGGACTGACGGAATTTAGCCTTATTGATTTTGGTGAATAAATATAAAAATAAAACATACATATTTCCCGAATTGAAACTTTGTGGCTGCAATTAGGTACCCTACCATCTCACGATACCACCTATTTGTGAATGAGCCCTCTGCCCAAGGCCACCTGTGCGATGATAAAATGAAGATGTGGGACAGTTCTTCAGAACACAAGCGGTAAAAACACAGGGAGGAAAAGTCTCTCCTGCCGCGTGTGAGCATGGGATCATCAACTATTCTCACAGCATGTCTGCACCGAATCAAAAGGACCGAGCTGATATCCAGGTGCTCCTGCCCAGAGGTGACAGCAGTACTCCATGTGAGGTCGGATTTGCGACTTCACATCACGACACACTGAAGTACGACTTCGCTCTGTTTAGCACCTCGAGCATTTTGGACGCCAGCTTTACCTTGTCTAACAAATGATTGCGGAACCGAATGTCACTGGAGATCTAAACGAATTCTGGAGTGTAGGACGCCCGAGGACTCGATGGGCGAACGACTTGCGTAGGGTAGCGGGTAGCAACTGGTTGGGAATGGCCGAAGACCGGCGCCATGGGAGAGACCTATGTCCAGCAGTGGACTGCAATAGGTTGATGATGATGATAAATGAAGTAAGTTACTAGTATGACTTACTACTTACGATTTTAGATATCATTCATGATTATGAATGCTCTACATTTTCATAATGGGTTAAGTACCTACCTATGTGTAATTTACCTAAGCTTTATCTAACCGATTAGCCTTCAATCATGCTACATCCCGGCAGGTCATTGCTCCCCCAACTTGTTTTATTTATTTTAATATTGTTAACATGCATTCAGTTATTTTTCATAGCAGGTAGTCTAGTAAAGAATCTATGGTCATTTTATTCCGTACGTCCAAAGGAGGTCTTGGCAAACCAACAACCCGGTGGGTTGATGACATCTTAGATTCCTCCAAGCATCTTAGCCATACTTAGCCGGGAAATGCAAATGGTCCAAAACTTATAAGAGTGCATCTGTGGAGGAGGCTACCATGTTATTCCTAATAAAAAATGCTCTACAAATGCCTCTTGCCCGCTTCAAAGCCCGCGTCAGTAAAGAAAAATATTTTATCATAAACTTGCCTACTATCATTTATATCATTTAGACGACCACAACTTTGACCTATTGCATTAAATCCTTTTTAGGTTGAAAAATGTAATACATTTAAAATCTTCTTGATAATCACTGAAACACTCTGACACACAATTCATAGTTTACTGCACAGAAATAATGTAAAAGTTTGTCTTGAAAAACCCGACAGTTAGTTTAAAGCTCGTATATTCATATATTATATTAATTAGAAGTCTTAACTAGGATCCGGCATCATTACATTCCGACCTTGTTTTTGTTTACCTTCTTGAATTCTTGTAAAACTTACCTTCGTGTACCCACCTAGGCACAATGACAAACCATGCTTAAGTTTTAGCCATAATCCGCCAAAAATATGCGAAATCGGTGTTTAACTCAAATTGAACCCACGACCTTAGGATAGGATCGGAAGGCGGTGACGCTACCACTAGGTCACCAGTGCTCTCAACTACCTACTTTAAACAATAATTTAAAAGGTTGTGATTCGGCTTTTGACAGACGAAATTAAAAAATCCAGAGTAGGTAGGTACTTCTGAAAACTTCTAGTTGCACAAACCTGTTGAATAAAAATTATTCCACATTCCACACTGAGGAGAAACACGACTGGGTAGAGGTAAATAGGTACCTAGCTTTTAGGTATCAAAAATTATAAGAGGCGCCAAGCAAATAGGTATGAATCCCAAGGAGGAAAAGTAATAGAATTAATTTGTCAAATGACTATAATATCGTCTTTGTATACTTAGGGGCTTACGCATTACTCAGAACCACAGGGTGTTAATAATAATCCTGGCGCAACGCTGGAGTAGTTAAATCGTGTTTTGTCACATTTGTTCGAGTTGACAATTGCATGTCAATGCAAGAGACAAAATACGGATCAACTAGTCCAACGCTACGCTAGTATTATTAATAAGACCCACAGTGCCTAGGTACAGTCAGTGATAAAAGAAGATGATTAATTGCAGTATATTCCATGTCTCCTTGTCTAGGTTTTGCAACAAAATTGCAATTTCGTTTATCGTTTTAGTTTTTCGTTTAGGTATCTTGGATCTTCTAGGTAAGCGTCCTACACCGTTGAAAGCATCATCACCTAACAGCAGGTGAGATTGCGGTCAAACGCATGCAAGCCTATACTTTATTCTTTTAAAAACTTTCTTTAAAAAATCTTTGTTCTTAGTCATGCATGACTGAAGGGATTCGAGACTGATCAAAAATGAATTCGTTCAAATATAATACTTAGACAATAAATTATGTAAAAAAAATACAATAAACAGTCATAGTATTATTAGTTACCTATTTTGACTTTAATATCGAGAAATATTCACCTGCTTTTGTCGCTGACTATCCTACAAAACCTACCTAATAATAACAAAAGTAAATAAATAGCCTGCTCTTATGAATGGCACAAACATGAACATGAATAGGTTCCGGTTTTCTGAATAATTTAAAACTTCATTGCTTTGTCCCCGCCGACAAGTACGTAGAAATCGAGTTTTTGTATATAAGAAAGAACGTAATATCTCCTTCGTTTTACTACGTAACAAATAACAAAATTCTTTTGAAAAGGTACGATGGCTTGCTTATCAATTTACCTACATACTTACATTACATAGTACAATATTTTAAGAATTTTTACAACTAGGTACTTCGACGTACCTACCGTCGTCGTAGTACCAAAAATGGAATCTCAAGTAACTACTGTAGATAGGTGGACTATCTACAGTAGTTAATTACAGATCTGCCGCATTCGATCTCCACAATCGCATCGCCTATCGTAGGACTTCGCGTTAGATTCTACTGGGTCCGGACAAAATAGGCCGCGGACACAACTTGGTGACCCCTGTAGACCTACCACAAGCTCTGTCTGGTTCTGTCTCTGAATCTGGTTTTGAGTCTGTGTGTGTGTTGACTACTGTTGACTAAATAAATCCTACGACGAAACGTCACACAAACAGTATAATACACTGGTGAGCACTCACACAGACTCAAAACCAGAGCCAGACCTAATAGTCTTCACGTAATCGTCAACAATCTTCTGCTTCTACCGAAATAACATTAAAAAAAATACAACTGAATTGAAGGAAAAACCCTTTTTGAGGAAAAGAAGTTAAAAAGTCCAAGTGGTTTGTTATGGTGGTTTATAACGTGTTTATGTAAAACCAAGTGGTTTATAACGTGTTAAGAATATCAAATACGTTTGTGGGATTCACCACTATGTAAATTCTACTTCTACGAGTAGTTACTGGAAGACTAAAACAGTGTTCGAAAATATGTGACACGTGCACGAAAAGAGCTTCCTTTAGGCGCACTTAAATTTTTTTCAACGGCTTTTTTCGATAAGAAGGTGACTGAAAGAATAAAATGTCAAAATATTGAAATGAGTAAGAAAAAAATAATATAAGTAAAAGATCATGTAAGCGTATAATAAATAACCAATACCAATCGACCACAAAATAAAAGCGTATCAGATGCGTCAAAACATAGGTACTAATGAGTAGACATTCCACAATTTGTTATTCATTTGGTTTAAAAAATAAACAGTTGGTATTGACCGTTCCAAAACCAGTCTAGAATTCTAAAATCATGTTTTCGCACTTTTTAGGGTTCCGTAGCCAAATGGCAAAAACGCCCTTATAGATTCGTCATCTCTGTCTGTCTGTCTGTCTGTCCGTCCATCCGTGTCACAGCCATTTTACTCCGAAACCGTAAGAGCTAGACTGATGAAACTTGGCGAGTAGATGTATTCTGTGAACCGCATTAAGATTTTTACACAAAAATAGAAAAAAAAAACTATAAATTTTGGGGGTCCCCATACTTGAAACTGAAACTCAAAAAACATTTTTTTATCGAACCCATACGTGTGGGGTATCTATGAATAGGTCTTCAAATGAGGTTGAGGTTTCTAATATAGTTTTTTTCTAAACTGAATAGTTTGGCTGCTTTTTTTTAGTATATTGGCCCCAAGCAGCTAAGCACTAGGTACCTACAGAAATAATTTCGCAAGACTAAAATATCAAGTTGGTAAGGTTTCCCTGCATATTGTGTGGGTTTCTAGACTTGCTATCGATAAAACCAGATCAGTTACTTCAATGACACCAACGATCTTGCCTGACAGATCAATTAATTGGTGATTGTTAGCGCAGACTATCATTATAATTAAATACGTCTAGGTATACATACCTAGTAGGTACCTATATTTACAACTAACGGGCTTGCTCAGAACACTTTGTTTGTAAGAGATATTGATTACAAATAGGCTACTGCATCACCCTGACCAAGCTTTTTTCAACAAAGCCTCCCCCATATTTGGGGGGGGGGGGTCAGTCGAATTCTGTAGCTTTTTAGGGCAGCCACGGGGGGCCATGGGGGAGTCCTATTCTATGCATAAAGACTGATGGAACAAGCATTTGGCCCTCCTGATGCTAAGTGGTACCTACCGCCTATAACGATACATTGCCTCCTAGGTCACGCACGTCGGGAACGTGCCCTACGTCCATTTACTTGAGGTGTACTACGGTGCTCAACCTCACGTGCCAGTAAATTCCCCGGCACTTGGGCACTACACCCTTCAAACCGAAACATAGCAATGCTGCTTCACGGCAGAGCTTAAAGAATAAAGAATAAAAAGGCATATACTTTTTTGCAGCTAAAATGATTTATGAACTACATATTATCAATACAGTCTGACCTTGAAAGGAATTAATATTTGTCCCTAAACTGGTTATACATATGTTATACCAGCTAGACGCTATAAAGGCATTTTTTTTATACATTTAGCTGATGGCACAAGCTTATGGCCCACCTGATTTTAAGTGTTAACCATCGCCTCTATCAAAGCATTGCCTCGTAGTACACGCACGTCAGGAACGTGCCCTACGACGCACTGCCCTGCGTCCATCAACTTGAGACAGATGTTTAGCCTTTCGTGCCGCAGTAATTTCAACGGCACCCACACCTTTCAAACCGAAAGACAGCAGCAATGCTGCTTGACGGCAGAAATAGGCATGGTGGTAGTACCCGGATGAGCCCTTCACAAAGAGCGCTACTACTACTAATATACAGTCTGCTATATCATAATATAATGCGGAAATGTAAATTATTTGCAAATGTGAGTAGTTTATTCCTCCTTACGAAAGGTAACCTCATTGATGCGTCAAAAGAGGAAAGTACCCATATCAGTAAAAATCCCCGCGATAATCCTAATTTATTCAGTGGTCAAATAAGAAGATGCTTCGGTACACCTACGCAAGTGTTGTAAGTACAGTTGGCAACGGAAGTGCATGAACATTTGATGATTTTAAATTTTGAATGAATACGGAGCTCTGTAATCGAATTATCAACATTATTGGCGTATATTTGAAGATCTTATAGAACTTTTTAAATTACCGCAATCATTATGCATTAATTATATGGAAGAAATGGGTATTTATCGCAATTACCTTTCTTATTTCCCTTTCTTTGAGAAATAACAAAGTTTTTCTAATATATCAAATAATCAAATCAAAATAATCAAAAATATAATTAAGATCATATATAGAGTTCTTCAAATATTTGCCCATACCTACTGTTGAACCATTATGCTGAACCATTTTAAAGAATTTTGCAATTTATGTACACTAGCAGTTGGTGCCCGGTATATTTTTTTTTTGGTAAACGGTTGTTGTGAATTATATTTAAATACGAATTACTTACATACTGATTAAATATTAATATTTTTCGATCTTACCGACATAATAATAAACTCCACTACTCGTCAATAGATGGCATTCTCTGTCCCACTAACTCATGACTTAATCAACAGATGGCGCTTGGAGTTATGTTTTTATGATAAAGTTGATTATTTACTTTACGATTAAGGGGACATTTTCTAAGAATGAATCCTAGCTAGATCGTTTTATCGTCCCCGAAAACCCCTGTATACTTAATTTCATGAAAATCGTTGGCCTAGTTTCCGATATCCTAAATATATACAGGGTGTCCCATAAGTCAACGTCCAACCGAAAACGGGTGATGCGCCAAGTCATGACAGTTAGCAGAAAAATATAAAAAAAAATATTTGTTACGTAACTTTCGAGTTATGAGTATTTAACAAAAACAGAAAAAACTGACACCCTGTGATGATCTTTTAAGTCCTGTGACTACAAATATTAACTTTTCATGAAACTTTTTTCTGCAACGTAAGCATGAATAACCCTCCTGTAAATTACAATTCAAAATTAAGCCATAACTGCCTCAGTTTTCAATGAAATCGTGGAGTTTTGGCCAACGTTTCATTTCAGATAATTACATTACCCAACTTTAACCGTCTGTACCGCAAAAAAAATGTACTACACTATCATGGCATGTAACTTTAAAAATTGGCGCATTTATCCAGGATTCTAAAATGGTATAATACTTGCTAGAGTACTTCTTAGTTTTGGAAATAAAAAATGTTTTTTCAACTAAACCGGATTTCCAATCAATTTTATTTCAATAGATAAAATGTTTGTACCCTTTAAATGATGGACTTAAAATGCTTACGCTGTGTTTTTAAGTGACTCACAATTCACAGGTACAAGTAATACCATTTCGACAATGCAAGTAAACAGATAGATCCACCATCTTGTCGAAAGAGTAATAACCATGGGTTTTCAAGTAATTTGATAGTTTTAGGTAAAAGTTTGAAATAAAATTCAATCATAGGATTACTTCAATCGTGGTTTTAATCTAAAGTTTGCCTTCACCCGTCGCCGGTCTTATTACATGGTTTTTGACGTGATAACGTCTTATAATTCGATGGAGCCGGCTGCTCGTACGAAAAAACATGACTCATGCGGCGTTACCTCGCTCTGAGGCGTTCCATTTAATACTTGAAGTGCAAGTGAGAGCGCGGAACGAGCGACAAAGAGGCACAATCGGCCTCCACGTTCGGCAGCGTTCGACATCGGTCTCTCTCCTACTTGAGTGAGCGATGCGTCCGCGTGGACAGCTGTATGACGTTGTCACGTTCAACTGTCGTCAGTTAACTGACTTTACAGACAGCTGATTTTTTTTAAGGAAATTTAGAGCTTGCATTACTGCTAAAGGCTAACAGTTTGAACATTTGCTGTAAATCCTTGATGTAGTTAAATTAAAATCACGATTGAAGAAATCCTATGATTGAATTTTATTTTAAACTTTCACCTAAAACTAACAAATTACTTGAACACCCATGGTTATTACTCTTTCGACAAGATGGTGGCTCTATCTGTTTACTTGCATTATCGAAATGGTATTTACTTGTACCTGTAAATTGTGAGTCACTTAAAAACACAGCGTAGGCATTTTAAGTCCATAATTTAAAGGTTACAAACATTTTATCTCATGAAATAAAATTGATTGGAAATCCGGTTTAGTTGAAAAAACATTTTTTATTTCCAAAACTAAGAAGTACTCTAGCAAGTATTATACCATTTTGGAATCCTGGATAAATGCGCCAATTTTTAAAGTTACATGCCATGATAGTGTAGTACATTTTTTTTGCGGTACAGATGGTTAAAGTTGGGTGATGTAATTATCTGAAATGAAACGTTGGCCAAAACTCCACGATTTCATTAAAAACTGAGGCAGTTATGGCTTAATTTTGAATTGTAATTTACAGAAGGGTTATTCATGCTTACGTTGCAGAAAAAAGTTTCATGAAAAGTCAATATTTGTAGTCACAGGACTTAAAAGATCATCACAGGGTGTCAGTTTTTCCTGTTTTTTTTAAAATACTCATAACTCGAAAGGTACTTAGCAAATATTTTTTTATATATTTTTCTGATAACTGTCATGACTTGGCGCATCACCCGTTTTCGGCTGGACGTTGACTTATGGGACACCCTGTATAATATATAAATATACAGGGTGGAATTTTGTAATGCCACCTGGAGGGAATGTACTCATAATGCTGCAGATAGAAAATTTTACTCACAGGAAACATTCCTTTATTTTTGAATAGAAAGCAAACTGCATTCAAAGATATTCGAAAATTCTCTTCTCCCACACCTGGGAATCGAACCGGCTAAAATCTGAAAAAATTATACCCTGTACTTTTATTGCATCGCTCGTTTATCATGTTTGTTAGAGAGATTTCATCCTTATAATTGACCCTAACGAGCGATGCAATAAAAGTACAGGGTATAATTTTTTCAGATTTTAGCCGGTTCGATTCCCAGGTGTGGGAGAAGAGAATTTTCGAATATCTTTGAATGCAGTTTGCTTTCTATTCAAAAATAAAGGAAATGTTCTATCTGCAGTATTAAGATTACTTTCCCTCCAGGTGGCATTACAAAATTCCACCCTGTATATACAAGATTTTCTCGTTTAAAGGTATAAGATAGACGGGAAGAAAATTGTATTTTGAAAGAAAAACAATGTTATTGAACTCTTGTTTCTTACTGTACTTTACCACACAGTCCGTAGCTACGTTGAATACTTTGAATCGGTAAAAACTAAGCATACAAAATACGACTCAATATTCAAAATCTTTCCAAGAATCATTAGTTCTATGCCCGCTTTTATAAGTAGGTATCATAATCAGGCTTTTGCTTTCGTCACGGAAAATTGTATAAATAAATACAAATTCGATACAAATACTATTGGATCTAATTATAAATCAAAGACAATAGCGGCATTAATCTAACATCTCATTCATTAGTTGCAGGGATTAATTGATTCGCTATGCACTTTATGAATGTAGGTTAATCATAATTTAAATCACTAGTTATGACCTGTGTCTTTGGCTTAGCCACAGATGAAAGGTTTGACTGTGTCGTTTTGTGGGGTTTTATTGAAACTCAAAAGGTGAAATTACTGGCACGTGTGGCTGTTTGATAGACGCAGGGCAGTGCATCTTAGGGCATGTTCCTGACCTGCGAGGCAATGCTATAGTTACCACTTAACATCAAGTGGGCCATACCTATGCTTGTTCGTACAGCTAATTGTATTAAACAACTCAGAAATGTCTTTTAGCCTGTTCTATCATAGTCCCTACGCGTCTCTAGCTTTTGGTCGTCATCAATAGTATTGTTGAATGTTTTATTCTTTGGAATAAACTATTTTTATAGTCTATCAAGTGGTTTTACAAAGAGCTAAACAAAAGCTTAGTTTATGTTCCCCTGAAAAAGGACACTTTTAAGCTCTAAAACCTTTTTGGGGGGCTTTGATGGAATGCTCCATGCCCTCCCAAAAGTCACCCATTCATTTGATGATTGCGACGAATGTTCCTGATGAAGCTATTAGATATATGGATAATTATTTTTATTGACATGTTAGTCAGTATAGGTGTAGGAATATATATGCAACTATAATTAGGAATGTATAAAATGCATAAATCCATATAGAATTTAATAAACAACAAGGTCTGATAGTACAAAGTATGCAATATTTTATAATGTACCTATTCAGTTGCTTTATTTTTTAATTGAAAATATATTTATTTCTTATTTATAGACCAACTAGCGACCGCGGCTTCGCTCGCCCCGATTCTGTTACTTTTTTTAAATAAAAAGTATCCTATGTGATATTCCAGACTAATAGAGGTATATTATTATCTTTGTGTCATATTTCATCCAGACCTACTGTTCAGCCGTTCTGGCGTTATTGAGTAACAAACATCTATTGAGACATAGAAACTTTCAAATTTATAATAATTAGTGGGAAGTGGGATAACCTTCGACGTAAGACTTTTCTACCACCCAAACGATGCCGGGCCCCATTACAAATGTTTAAGAAAATATGTTGATTTATTATTTTGCGCGTAATACAAAACTCATTGATAAATCATAAATTACCATTGACTCGTTCATCATAACTCTCGGTAAGTACTTCCACGTAGACATGAGTTATAGAACTACTTCGGATCCAACTTCAAGGATAGATAGATAAAAACTTTATTTGTCTAAGTATAACACACACAAAATAAAAATAAAAAGTAAAAAATTACAGAGATAAATACAAAACAATATCTTAATTAACAACAAAATAAAAACTTGCAACGAAAATTAAGGTGGTGTGTGTGTTGCATGTTGCATCCCAGACAAAGAGATATATATATTGCACAAGTATGCAAACACAGATTTTCAGCTATTACCTTTTTGGCGACAAGTTGAGATACCAAACGACGGAACGAACGAAGGACAGGTTTTACTACATTATTCAGACAAACTCTACGTTTTTATAAAGTAAACACCACCAATAGGTGTGAATTATTCAGCTTTTTAAAGAAATCTTACTTATTTAATAAGTACAAAAATAATGGACAGTGTAGTTTTTATAAGACCGACAAACATCATTTAACTTAGGCTTAGCTCATTTAATACGACGTAAGTTATGTCTTTATTATACCATGATATAGATCTATCTATGAATTACAAATTGATGAAATATAAACTTTGCTGACGAAAAATATTATGAATGCATATAATATAAACATAAATAATAAAAATCAAGTATGTGTCCCTTCGTGCAGGGTTTTCTCCATCACCGCCAACTATAGGATCTACTCCCTAATGTGAGAAGGGGAGTTTGGACCGAATTGATGGAAGTGGGTGGTTGTGAGTGGCAAAAATTTTGAAATTTATCTACTTAGTTTTCTAACACATAGGAACTTTTTGTCTATCCTTTTCTATCACAAAAACACTTTTCTGTAAATTCTAAATTTTGCCAATATAATATATGCTGATAAACGTTCTAGAATGTTCTTTAACATTCTGGAATGATATCGAATAATCAAATTTAATTCAAAGACCCGTGTCATGCCGAGCTTCGCTGCTAGTTCCTAATAAACATTTTATGTAAGTTATGTCTAATTTATGTTGACTAAATTTATACAAAATGTCTGTTAATCTTCCACTTAGAAAGCTTTAAGTGCCAACATGATGAGTGCTTACGATGTCTTTACAAGGTTTTGTGTGTAAAACGGTACCTAGTTATGGTCATTCAAAAAGTCAGTTAACATCGGATTTCCATGCAAAACTACCGAAAAACCAAAATTGCATTATAAAAAGGTACCAAGCGAGTTTACATAAGAGACACGTAGAGATAACTATTGGCCAACCAAAAATCTCCAAATTTTCAGCAGGATACAAAATAATCTAGCTATCCACTGAGAAAAACCTTGCAAGCCTAGGTAAATTTTGATATCAGCCTGAATAAGTCCACTGATGGACATAGGCCTATAAATTTCCAGGATAAATGATTTGGAACCCTGTTTATGCACCGATTTCCCGCAATTATGATGTATTTTTCATAATAACTTATTACACTTTTGACCTACGCCAAGAACAATTCAAGATCATCTCAGGTACTTTCACCAAGAACATTTACGTTCACCCGCAGGAACCTTCGCAAAAAAAAATAATTGGCAATTATTGCTAATACTGTTTGAACAATACTGCAATTAAGTTCGTGCTACTGCTACTACGGAATACCTACTGTAGTGTTGAGGTTGTAGGTAAATGACGAAGCGTGGTCCAGCTATCCGTCGAGTACCCTTGACCGGCTGCGTCGTCAGTCCGCGCGCGACTCTCAGCTTGTAGCCCCGCGTCCTAACATAAAGCCTCAACCTCCTCGCGCACCGGCAGTCCAGCACCATGCCTCCGCCGGACATATAAACATCCAACTACCCCTAGTGAAACGAGTACGCTCAGTGATAAAATTAATCAACTCAATGTGAAAGACAAGAGTGAATGTGAAAGACGAAATGAAGTCGAGGACCAACCAGACGGAGCCGCAGCCGGAGCTGCAGGAGCTTCTGCAGAAGCCTTCCAGTCTTCGTGACACGAAAACCGCGATAAGTACGTTTTTGTTTCACAAGTTTCAGTCATCACGTTTGTAGAACTCCTGACATCTCAATACCGTTCCGGTGAATAGACGACGTAAGTCGCGCATATCAATTAGTTATTATTGGTCAAATATTGTAAAAAAATGGAGATTAGTGTTAACAGTTTTTACTGTGTCGCATATTGTTTGCTCGTATGTGACAGCTCCCAGCCGGTGTTTGTGTTGTTGTGAACTACGTTTTGTAATGAAGAGATACGTGTGCGACATCAAGGAGTACTAAACTAACCTACCAAACAGGTCTTCATGAGGTATCCGCTAAAAGGAGCAAAAGCTTCGGAATGCAGTGCTTCTCTCAATGTTTTCACTCATGCTTCGGCCTGCTCCGCAATATGCGATAACACAAACAATAACAATATAACCTGTTCTCGAATTCAATTTGAACAGTATCGGTAAAATTAACACGGAATTAAAACGCATAAATAAGTAGACAGGTAGTGCTATGACTGCTATGCCATTGAGGTTAAGTTTCAATGAAAATAACATGGGTAGGGGAGATGTAGGCAATCGGAGTCAGTTGGCAATGGTGGTCACCACAAAATAACAAAATCCGAACACGAGCAAGTGATGCCAACATACCTACCCGCTAGCTTTACGTTATTCCCGTGCGTGGGCGGGGGCTCAGTCAGTTCGCGCGACGCGCTGGTGAGAAACAGATGTGTGAAGATTTCACGCCATTTTGATCTAATTTTTCGAGTAGATACATTAGAAGGTAAGTCTTAAATAACTGCTTCTTTTTTTCTGTACGTGTGATATGTGATAATCGTAACATTATAGATTGCAATTAAAAACCCAGATTGTTGTTGTATCTTTAACTTTTTTGTGAGGATTTTTTTTTTCTCCTTTTCGCCCATGTATGTAATTGGAGTCACCTGACTCGAATTACCTACATAGTGACCCTCATTGCCCACATTACCTAAATTCGATGAAACAATATATTTTTTGTTTGTAGATGCCGAAAGTACGAGCTAGGAAGTCAGATAAAGCTAGCTAGACTCTGGACCAGTCCAACCAGACCAATTATGTTTGCGATATGTGTTGATCACCATTGTCCACATACTGATCACCATTGCCAACCGATGCTGACAATGGTGATCGACGAATAATATTTTTTAAAATTTTATTTTTCCAGAATTGATAAGCCAGAATGGTTAAAGTTGATCTCAATTGATAGTTAAATAGGTAAAGTTTATTATAAGAGCAAAACAATGAATAGTTGATTAATAGATATGGTTTTATTTCAATTCTCGCTTAAGTGATCCTCATTACCTACATCTCCCCTACTGAATATCCGCGTTTGCTTAAAGGTGCCTAAAATAAGTATTAATGATGAAATAATATGCCAACATATGAAAGAAAAGAAAGAAAGAAAAATTATTTATTTGCGAAGCAAAACTCACACTTGCAATATAAACTTAACAACTTATCAATAGACTACAGAAGTGAGCTTTGTGCGTCGCAAAACGGACTCTGGCTCAGCATGTGTTGGTTGGCTATAGCAACCAACGCTGGTCTTCCGACAGAGCCATATCATTTTCCAATGAATTATCCAGAATTTTACGATTTTTTTATTTTATTGTAACTTTACCTACTGTGTTTTTTTAACATTATCATACCTTAATAATAATAATCATTCAAATTAACAATCATTTATTTGAGAAAACAATCACGATGATTTTTTTGTATTTAAAATATTCATTCGCTGTTACATTCACCTAACGCAAAGGGGCACTCATCATAAATCAATAAAAATAATTTATTCATGTCATAAATATAATATCCTGCTTATAATATAAAGAACTGGCTAATCCACATTGCAGACGTAGGTACGTAATGATCTCTTATCAACACAGAAAATATTCACTGCAGTTACGTATACGAGTATTGTGGAGTATACTATATTTTTCTGACTGACAAATACTAACCGTCCAACCCGATGGTTAAACTCTTGACAGTCTCAGGTCGCGGACTTAGTAAGATCAAGTACCTATACGATACCGACATGCATGTTATAGGCAAAAAAGTAAACGTTCGCACGTGACAAAACTGACGAATATGTGGAATAACGTTACATATACGTATCATACGTACGTATATGAAACGTTCCATTCCACCAAAACTCAAAGAAAGACTACTGACGCAACGTTGGTTTTATACAGAAGCTTTTGAAAAGCTTTATTTATGTAACCATCAGGTCATTTTTATAACGATGGGATATTTCTGATTATAATTGAAGCTCTGCTTAATTTGGGGCTAGATAGTGTCTAAAATATTTATTTATTTATTTAACATGATTTATGAGTTTGATTGTTTCCCTATATTTCGGCAAAGTTGATGCACCATGATCACGGGTAGAACTCAGTTTAAAACCATGATTATTTTAAAAGTTGATAGTATAGTTTGACTTTTGGTCTTCGATAACATTCGATTCATTTTCCTTATTTTGTAGATTTTAAGCTCCTGGTGAAGCTTGATTTATTTGAAAATTCAAGTTGTTAGTATCAATTTTAACATCGTTTGGTGGCGTAAAACATGGCAAAAAACATAAATCCATAAATAAAAAGGTGTGTTGGGGAGATACATATGTTTTTGTTAATACAGTCATTTTGAATCTTAATCAGATTCTCAGATGTATTGACTTCGGAAACGTTCCCTGTACGTCACGCGTATAGGCAGGTACTTTATGTATCTAACTGTGAGCGTGTTTCCTAATTCAAGACATATAACTTACAGATTTACCGTCGATTTTATGAATTCAACACTGGTATTAATGTAAGTTTGCTTTAACGCAAAATAAATAGATCTGAGGACAATATTCGCGCGAGACATAATAATTCTGTAGCCTTAGGCAAGTTGTCTTACGAAATATTTGGTTTAGGCAAACGTACACCTGCCTGGTTAGGCATATAGGTTTAGTTTGGAAGTTTGTGTTAATATTCAAAGTCAAATATGTATTTATTCTATAGTATAACAAGGATCACTTTGAATCGTCTTTAAGCTAGGTGAGTCTAGGTGCCAGTTCCACGCGACCAAGCCTATACATAGAAGAACAGGCAACAAACTACTCCTTGGTTTCTACCGTTTTTTTGAATGATCCTTTTACAAAACAAAAATAATGATAATAGCAGTGAAGTTCCAGTGTGGTGCCAATAATAGGTAAGCCTCGTGAATCTGTTGGCAGACAAACTAAGCCCTATACGAATCCCGTCTTAGTTAGTCCTATTAGCTATAAGCCGCCAAAACATCTTCCCTAGCCAAAACTGACGATTTGAAACTATTTTTATCAGTGATGTAATAGGATGTCAGTATACCTATGCACATCTTGACATCTTACGTCAGAATGAGCCTAGAAACGTTGTTAAAAACAGGATTCCTATGTTTAACAATGTATTTCACATAGATACCTAGGTACTTGTACTTACCTAAGTACTTCTAAAACAAAGTAGTGATTTGGTGAAATATAAAGTGAGTAATTCAAGTGAGTAAATAAATAAAATCTCTTTACCACACGTAGTCTAGTTATTTTATAATGTCCCAAAAGTTAGGAGCCGAGCGGGATATTAACCCGCAACCTACCCTTTGGTACGGGGCTGCGCTGACCACTGGGCCATCGGATCTTAATCACACTCGACGAACAACACACTAGTTTGGTTGCCTGTATTACCCCATTTTATTCACCTTATTTAACCGACTCGGTGTCCTAGCATATTTGTAGTTTATTTGTACGAAAACCAGTTGGGAAAACTGTCGAGTAGGAAAATGTGTTAGGATCAGAAATTCAGAACTAATGTATTTGCTTGCAATTTTCGATGAATCAGTTCAGTGATTTTATATCTTTTAAAGGGTCAAAATGTGCGAGAGAGAAGTTCAGTTCGACCCTTGGAAAGGTCGACGGGGTGTTGGCCTTAAAGGTCCTGGGTTCGAGTCTTACTTAATGTACAAAAAAAGCATGTAGGTATGCTAAATTGTTCTGGTTGCCCTTTGAATGGGTACCGACAAACCACATGCTTTGTCATGGGCACAATAGGTAACCTGACCTAGGCATGCAGTTACATGGTTTAACTTCTAAGTTTATTGTTTAGGTCTAGTCCTAACTGGGCGGGTTGGGCGGGTATATACTTACTTGACATAAGTAACCTACTTATGTAATACTTTTATTCTTTAGATAATTATTTTGTTAATTATTTTTTTATAAACTATAAATAAATACTGTATACAATCCACATAGCACTATCTAGCTCCAAATTTAGCAGAACTTGTACTATGGGAACCAGATATAATTATTAATATATTTTTTAATAAATACTTCGAATAAAACACCCACAGACAGTGAACAAACATAGGTACCACACAAATATTGGTTCTGGGTGGGGATTGGATTGAACCCACGACCAGCTTACCAGCTGAGTTGAGAGGCCAGATAAAACTAAACTGAAATCCTTGGTAAAAGGAAAGGGCTAAAGGAAACTAGTGGTACACTAAGCTATGAATAGGTTATTTTAATTAAATTGTCTATTCACAGATAACAAAAAGTAAGGCTAATCTAAATATATAAAACTCTTTCGTTACTGACTGACTGACTGACTGACTGACTCACTGACTGACTGACAATCAACGCACAGCCTAAACCGTTAGTCCTAGAAACATGAAACTTGGAGGGTATGTTCCTCTTATAGCGTAGAGGTGTACTAAGAAAGGAAATTGGAAAATTCTTTCCCGAAGAGGAGAAAAAGGGGAAAAAAGGTTTAAAGAAAAATCAACACACAGCCTAAACCATTAGTCCTAGAAGCATGAAACTTGGAAGATGTGTTCCTCTTATAGAGCAAAGGTGCATTAAGAAAGAAAATAGGAAAATTATTTCCCTTAAAGAAGAAAAAAGGGTAAAATAGTTTAAAGAAAAATCACAAAAAAATTCTTTACAAAATACGCAAAAAAACAGTTTAAAAAAATCTGCTACCGCAGCTTCTGTCACCAAATTTGAATACACACAAAAGTTTACATAAACCCCACCGTAACCACTAAGACAAAATCGCGGAAAACACCTATCATACCGAAACTAAACACCGCACCGCTTCAAAAAATGGCTAATGAACATGCTCAAAACTATGGTAACCAGCTGGTCATGTCAAATTAAAAAAATCTGATTCGATTATACACCAACACGCATATGAAACCCTAAATTAGCCACTAACACAACATAAAATCACAAAAAATTGCTTTACAAAATACGCAAAAAAAACCATTAAAAAATTTTCAGCTACCGCAGCATCTGTCACCAGGTTTGAATACACACAAAGGTTTACAAAAAAAACAATGATAATCACTTAGACAAAATTGCGGGAATCATCTATCATACTTAAGCTAAACACCGCTGAAAAAAAGCGGCTACAACAGCACTCGCCTTCAAATTCAAATAAACTCTAAAGTACATGCCCAAAACTATGGTAACCAGCAGTTGTTCACGTCAAATTAAAAAAAATGATTCGATTATACACCAACACGCATACGAAACCCAAAATTAGCCACTAATATAACATAAAATCACAAAAAATAGCTTTACAAAATACGCAAAAAAAAACGTTAAAAAATTTTCAGCTACCGCAGCATTTGTCACCAGGTTTTAAAACACACAAATGTTTACAAAAAAACCGATGATAACCACCAAGACAAAATTGCGGGAATCATATATCATACTTAAACTAAACACCGCTGAAAAAAAACAGCTATAACAGAACTCGCCTTCAAATTCAAATACACTCTAAAGTACAAGCTCAAAACTATGGTAACTTGCATTTTATCATGTCAAACTAAAAAAACCAGATTCGATCATACACCAACGAATACGATAGCCCAAATTAGCCACTAAAACAAATCACGAAAACGAGCTTTACAAAATACGCAAAAAAAAACATTAAAAAATTTTCAGCTACCGCAGCATCTGTCACCAGGTTTGAATACACACAAAGGTTTACAATAAAACCAAAGATAACCACTTAGACAAAATTGCGGGAATTATCTATCATACTTAAACTAAACACCTCTGAAAGAAATCGGCTACAACAGCACTCGCCTTCAAATTCAAAGACACTCTAAGGTACATGCTCAAAACTATGGTAACCAGCAGTTGGTCATGTCAAATTAAAAATTCTGATTCGATTATACACCAACATGCATACGAAACCCCAAATAAGCCACTAATATAACATAAAATCACAAAAAATAGCTTTACAAAATACGCAAAAAAAAACATTAAAAAATTTTCAGCTACCGCAGCATTTGTCACCAGGTTTTTATACACACAAATGTTTACAAAAAAACCGATGATAACCACCAAGACAAAATCGCGGGAATCATCTATCATACTTAAACTAAACACCGCTGAAAAAAAACGGCTACAACAGCACTCACCTTCAAATTCAAATACACTCTAAAGTACAAGCTCAAAACGATGGTAACTTGCATTTGATCATGTCTAACTAAAAAAACAAGATTCAATTATACACCAACGAATACGATAGCCCAAATTAGCCACTAAAACAAAATCACGAAAAAGAGCTTTACAAAATACGCAAAAAAACATTAAAAAAAATCAGCTACCGCAGAATTTGTCACCAGGTTTTAATACACACAAATGTTTACAAAAAAACCGATGATAACCACCAAGACAAAATCACGGGAAGCACCTATCATACCAAAACTAAACACAGCTGAAAAAAATCGGCTACAACAGCAGTTACCATCTTTCGAACACACTTTACATAGTTTTGAATGCAAACTCAAAACTAAGGTAACCAGAACTTGGTCATGTAAAACCAACGCATACATAACCCAACTTAGCCACTAAGGCAAATTCACGAAAAATAACTCTCAAAATATAAGCAAAAAACAGTGAAAACATATCAATAGTTGTCCGCTTTCCACCATAAAATAGTTCCTTTTAAACGAACTCAAACTATGACTTTATACTAACCACGCGGACGAAGTCGCGGGTGTCAGCTAGTCTAAATATATAAAACTCTTACGTTACTGACTGACTGACTGACAATCAACGCACAGCCTAAACCGTAAGTCCTAGAATCATGAAACTTGGAGGGTATGTTCGTTTTATAGCATAGGGGTGCACTAAGAAAGGAAATTGAAAAATTATTTCCCTAAGCGGAGAAAAAGAGGAAAAACTTTTAAATGAAAAATCAACGGGGCGTAACGGCTGCGGGGCGAGCGAAGCCGTGGGCGGCCGCTAGTTATGTATATAATTGTTAGTTTTACTTTTATATTCGTAGCACTGACCTGAACGTTTTGTTCCGGTCAGTGCAGTGAACTGAAGCACGTTTTTGTTGTTATACAGAAGTATTTTTTATTATAAAATATCATTAATCAACCTATGTATATTTAATTTTATTTTATTTAAAATTAGCGGACGCCCGGGGTTTCGCTCACCCCGTTCCCGTTACTTTTTCGGTAGTGTTAGTAGTTTATAAAAATCCTATGTCCGAGTCCTGGTTCTAAGCAACCTCCCCACCAATTTTTAGCCAAATCAGGTTCAGTTGTTCTCGAGCTATAAGTAGTGAAACTAACACGACTTTCTTATATATATAATACTTATAGATAAAGATTAATAAAAAGTACAACCTATATTAAAATGTAATTAATAAAGCTGTTTTAGCTATGATTATTTTAAATGCCAGTTTTAGTGACCTAGCTTTGTTGAGCGTGGGCACTTCACTTGTCTGCGCTGGATGGCAGTTTAACAGGCATAACCTAGAAACTGGCAAACTTATGCTGCCTTCCTACGGTGCGTGGTTCTGCAGATCATCACGCACAGCCGACGATGACGCACGGCACACAGAAAGGGCTCCTGTGCTACCGCGCACCTCGGCGCACGAGACCATTCCCATGGTGTGTCGTGCGAGCTGATCCGCCTCCGTGCGCGATATCACACACCGGTGGGAAGAGGCTATAACATTGGTAAAAAAGTGCTCCACCTTAGGCTGCATTGCATTTTCACTTTCCATCAGTTGTGATGGCAGTAAATTGTTTATTAGTATAATGAAACTCACTTCCTTTCGTAAAATACTGTACTAATTACTCCACGTTAAATTTTAATATTTAACAAACTGATATACATGAAGATTACACTTTAAGTTGTATTTAAGGCAAGCGCCGACCAAAGACTTTAACTTGAACGGAAATCCAAAAACATTAACTTTAACTAAAATCCAAAATTTTAGCTTGTAAAAGTAATAATAAAGTGGAATTTGTAAAATGTAATAAGGGCATGCTCGCATTGAACTACTTTTACCGAACTTTATAAGTAGGCCTGGTTTTGAGTCTGTGTGTGTGCTCACCAGTGTATTATACTGTGTTTGACGTTTCGACGTAGGATTTTTTAGTGAACACTCACACAGACTCAAAACCAGAGCCAGACAGAGTATGTGGTAGGCCTACAGATCGGATTAACGGCTCGACACATGCTCGAAAGATGATTCTGCCAAGTTGGTTGGGAAACCTTTACATTAAGGTCACGAATTAGGTGATTCCTCTTTATTAGAAAACATTAATACAACGAACTTCATAATCTAGCTTTATTGCGGATTATCTATAATTATATTCTCATATCGTAAAAATGTTTTTATACGATACAAGAATATAAATAAAGTTAATCATTTGCGAGACCGTGAGAATTAATTAGGTAAGTATTTATGTTCCTGAAGCTGTTGTTTGGCACGTAAAAACACTAATTCATATTTAGTTAATTTGGTTCTAAGCAATCGTGCTTATAATAACAATGTGAGTATACAGGGTGGTTATTTGAGAAATCTCATAAAACCTCCTCCTATTCAACCTTACTAACTTATTAACTTTCCTTAACTTTTAAAGAAAAATATATGCAGTTATTGTTTTCTTATAAACCGAGGGCATGACTCTTTTCACGACTTTTCCCTTACTCTCGTGGTTTCGGATTTGACTATCACCACTCTTCTCAAAAAACTACCCTGTATTTTGAGATTTGACAATTGTAAGATGGTTATATTTGTTTTTATTCTTCTAAGTTTTAAAATCATCTAAATACTGTTATTTTCTCATATTTTCAATGACGATGGTCTTTTAGTCGGCCACCAATGAAGCGGAACTCTGTGTGTTATTTATACGTGTTTGTATAACTGGGTCTGCTAAGAACTAATATTTTCATGATCAAACTATTTGGACGACCAGTAATTAACAGTTAAGCCTTGCGCACATGTGAGCGTTGGATCAGTGAAACGCTGTCAAATATGATAGCGATATTATATTTGGCAGCGTTTCACAGATTGCCACCGTAAAACGCTTAGATATGCGCAAGGCTTTAGTACGGTAACCCATTATAAAAAAACCCGAATCCATAAATACTCGTAATATTATGATAATAAAATATGAGGTTTCTTCTAGGCTTGGTCGCGTGGAACTGGCACCTATATAGACTCACCTAGCTTTAAGACGTTTCAAAGATCCTTGTGATGATCCTTGTGATACAACTGAATAAAATAAATACACATAAATGTTTTTTTTTTGGTAGGTATTATTCCTATAGGGTAAGTTATCACGCAGGATGGTAAACACAATGAATGATATTTTGATGCCAGCAAAAGACATGAAAATATTTATATTTCACGTTAGTATTTTGAGCAAATATTAGTCTACGAATACATACCTACTTGTTTCTTATGTCTTTTTTCTATTTTTGGGGCTTTGATTTTTTTTACTGATTAATAAGAGTGGGTATGTATTACCAAAGATTATAATATACGCCAAGTTTTCTATGGTATAGTACGTACTTCGGCATATAAAAAGTGTTTGATTGACGTTTCAGAATACTAATTTATTGATGTTCTGGTATAAATTTGACTCAATAACGACCGGTAACTAATTGAATAGGCAATAAATCTTATGCTTACCTACATCAATTACCATTATTTACCAAGTACATTGAAAGTACATGTAAATTAATGACTAGCCTTTTATCATAATTGGTTTATGATATAAAAAAGTTTTAAATTCCATAACTTGAAACCAATCATGTTGTGTCGATTCTGTTTTTGCATTAGGTATGCTAAAATTGCTTAAATTTGACAGTGCTAAATTATAGGCCGTCTTACTGTGCTATACCCATTTTATTCCCGTCACTTAGTTTTTAAGTCCCGTAACTTAAGTTATTAAGGATAGTTCAGGTACAGAGGTTTTCCCCATTAACAACAACATGAAAGCTTCAAGGAAAACGTTAGATAACCCCTCCAGGGTAGGCAACGTAACGACAGCACCCTCACCATCTATTAGTGGGTCGTAAGCTCGTTTGTCTATCTTTAACATAAAAAAGGTAATTTCATAGGAAAAAGTTACCCAACTTTTTGAATAGCATAAAATTCACACTATTTTTGTATTCCTGACTGAACTTTTTTTTTGTTATTTAACCCGTATGTCCCACTGCTGGGCAGAGGACTCCCTTGGGAACTTGAATGAAGCATTTTAATTTAATTATTTTGTAGTTTTACTAATAGTAGTAGGTACAGCCAATATAGTAAATGGGGGGGGGGGGGATTCCAAATTGTCAACTAAACAAAACCATAGCATACCATTAAACTTAGATTAAGTATGTATTCGCGTGTAGTTCCAAGGCCAATAGTATTGTATTGTCTCCTAAGCATTAAAAATGTCCGTAATCGACGTTATATTGGCCGCTTTTAAACATGCAATAGTAATTTCATATTTTATAATTGCTAAAAGCACGGTTATATTCGAAGCCACAGTAAATTGTGTAAAAAAATAAAAAATACTAAGTGATTATGTAAAACACGTGGTAGAAGTACTAGTTACTCACATAAACCGTAAAATCTATGATTATATTATGAATTAGTATGTGAAGCAAAATCTATCACAGCGTATTATAAGTACGAAAGTTGGTGTGCATGTACCTATGTTTTTTCCTATTCATGTCAGCAGAGCGGACTGGATGATACATCTTCATCTTCTTATCGTGTCACTTGGTTCTTCCGAAAAAAGTGTGGTGAAAGGATTTTAAGTGCGCCTAATAGCCCCTTCCCAGCGGTGTGTGATATCGCGCACGGAGGTGGATCAGCTCGCACGACATACCATGGGAACGGTCTCGTGCGCCGAGGTGCGCGGTAGCACAGGACCCTTTCTGTGTGCGTTGCCGTGCGTCGTCGTCGGCTGTGCGTGATGATCTGCAGAACCACGCATCGTAGGAAGGCAGCATAATGCTGCACTTAGAGGCACTTTAAAATACATATTTTTTTATCAGGATAAATACCAGGTGAGCGGAGTCACAGCTGAGTGCTAGTAAAACATAACTTATCGTAATAGTTATTATAAGCATTGGTCACTTTCACTTATATTTGAGTGGTTTATAATAAAAATGGACTCTAAAAGCTTTCACTTTTAACTCTCGTCTTTTTGATGTGATGTGTTCCTTTTTTACAAATCAATATGAGCTTCAGAAGCTCGTTATTTAGGTAGTATTACCTAATCTTTTAAAGATATCTTGAGTTGGCGTTGCAGTTTGAATATACTGTCAAATATGACAGCGTTTCACTGTAGATGTGCGCAGGCCTTTATTCAATAGCGATCAGTGAAACGCTGTCATATTTGGCAGCATTTCACTGATCGCCATCGTAGATCGCTTAGATGTTCGCAAGGTTTAAATGTGAAATGTAAAAATTGATATTAGACAGCGAATATACATTAGGTATGGGCTGGTATGGAAAAAGCTACATCTTCATTATGTTTAACCTCAGAAAATCCTTATAGACACGGTAGTAGCGTGAAGTGTTTACCTAGGTTATAAATAGTTAAGCATCAATATTTGCTTTGCATCGAGCCAATCCGTCAGAGGCTATAACACTAACATAATAGGTATAAACGCAATTTCAAATAAAAAAAATAGTGCCAATAGAAGTGAACACAAAAAAAATTACGCTCAAGCCCAAAGAAGTTTTCAAATTATAAACATATACACTTCACATTAGAGACTTCGTCATTTGTGAACTGTAGGAACTCGTACTTGCAGCAGCAAGAGCTATTTTAAACTAAAAGGTTTTTATTATTTCCTATAAGGTTCGGTTCGCAGGTTACAACACAGAACTGTGAACTGGAATTAAAATATTTTTACTAATAAATTGATTATTCTAAAAATTACAAATGCTTTTGAACTACAAAGTAATTTTCGTAATTAAAGTCGATCGCCGGCTTACCTCGGAAGCAAATTCTTATTCCTGCTTAGATAATCTACAAATCATACCGAGCAATATGCGCATGAATGTTGGCATGCGTTGTAGAAAATAAATGAATGAATAATTATTGACTCTTAAATGTTGCAAAACGGATTGATCTTTTATGTTTAAAAAGGAACATTAAAAAAAAGTAGGAATCAAAAATATTCTAGCCTTTATCGCGTGAGACTGGCGCATAACCTAATACGGCATATTTCAGAAATCTCCTACGAAGGGGATTTCTTAATTTATTATACCACGTTTCAAAATAATTTCTGTGACTTTTGGCTTCTCTTCTTCCCGAAAAACGATGTGACATAATAAGAGACGATATTAAGGCTTAAGGCCTGCGTACATCTAGCGCGATGTCGTTGGCGATCAGTGAGACGCTGTCAAATATCGCTGTCATATTGACACCGTTACACTGATCCCCATCGCAGATCGCTTAGATGTGCGCAAGGCTTGAATCAACCGAATGACCGATAATAACAAATGACAGCAACATTTGTTAGTGTAGCTCAGTTTCCTGGATTTTAATGTATTTTAAACGACTAGTTCCTAATCGATATGACTCGATGCATTGAGAAATCACAACTTTATGTAGGTTGTCATTTATTGGTATCGATTAGTATTTAATTATTAATGCAGTTAATAATGTTGTTGTTGATCGAACGCGGTGGTTTGTTCCTTGAATAATTTTATAAAACAAAAATTAAATGCGAACACAGGTCATTTATTTAAAAAAGAAGTTTGAATCATAACATTTTGATTCTTAAATCAAAGACACACATATTATATAACAGGACTCGTCTTTGTAGAGTGCATGAACGTTAATCGCTCATTTTACTTGGTTCATTCTATTTTAAAATTAATCTTTATTCTTTATTGTTCATAACAAAATGTAATTTAAAAACTGACGTGTACAAAAGCGAACTTAACCCTAAAAAGAGTTCTCTTACAGCAAACCTTGAGCATATTAGAGAGCATATATTTTATTATATTAAAAGATGTGAAATTAGAGGTGGGTAAATGCACATGAAGGGGGAAGGTTTGAGAAATGATCATATAACATAAGTATTGCGTAATATAAGGCAATAATTAAACCATCACATAATTTACATAAACTTACATAAAATATAATAAATTAATGTTTTAAATATTAATTTTTATTTTGATGCCAAAAATTTGCATATCAAGTGCACACGTGGTGGCAATTAGTAATCGGTACTGACAGAACGACAAGGCCACTCTTTTAATATTTTGTCTGATGAAGTCATATTATTCTATACACATGTGCATATTGTGCTTATAAACCTTTAGTCATTATCCTGGAATAAAAACCAACTCAAATCCCCAGAAGTAAAATAAATAAATAAATATTGTGGACAATCCACATAACACTATCTAGCCCCAAATTAAACAGAGCTTGTTTTATGGGAACCAGATAGCCGATGTATTATACTCGTATAGATTTTGTTTTGTAAATGCATACATAAACAAAAATCACACTAATATTTGTACTGGGCGGGGATCGAACCCATGACCTACGGCGGAAGGCAGAGCTACTACTGAGCTGAGAGGCCGGTCAAAGTAGTTTTATTTTTATTGGAACCAAAGAACAGACAAGTAAAATTAAAACTAATTCATAGTACTCATAACATAAACTAAGGGGTAGCATAAAATAAGTATTATACAACATTGAAGGAAGAAATTACATACATAGGTCACAAAACCTGATAACAAGTAGGTAATATGCACCCATATTCATAGTCTTGATCTCACACTAGGATTCCCTGTATTGTCCCGTAGCGCTGTGATTGTCCGGTAGCGCTGTAAGAATCGTCAGACGATCACCAGCATTTTGTCCATTCGAAAAAAAAATAGGATTCCCTGTGTCGCGGGATTAGTAGTATTAGTAGGTAGTCTATTGCGAGTTCTTGTTCCGTGACGTAGAGTCATAACTGCTCTATTAATCTTATCTCTAGCGTAGAAACATCTTGTACAAGTTATATACGCTCTATCGAGCATTGCGCAATGTGCGTCTTAGAATTGCTGGCACGCGCTTGGCATTGAATTTACGCAGATTTAAAGACCTGTGTGTATCATCATTGATGTAACCGACTGTACTTTCGTGACGTGTGCGACTTCCTTCGTGAGTGCATTTTGGTATAGCCAGGGTCGGACTGGGGCGACAAGCCCGGGGCCCGAGGCAACCGTTTTTCGATTTTTTCTATTTAATTTCTCTCTAAATGCTACTACGTGATAGAATCAGAAATGAGGATATCCGTAGAAGAACCAAGGTCACTGACATAGCTCGTAGAATTAGTAAGTTGAAGTGGCAATGGGCAGGTCATATAGCTCGAAGAAACGACAACCATTGAGGAATAAAGGTTCTCGAATGGACCGACGACATTGTTAAGATCGTGGGAAGTCGATGGATGGAAAGAGCTCAGGGGCTCAATTCTAGACCAGTGACTTTTTTGTCACGTAGATATATATCACAAGAACTGTCAAATTCACTAGAGAAACTGATAGTTCTTGTGATATATATCTACCGTGACAAAAAAGTCACTGGTCTAGAATTGAGCCCCAGAACCGTTCTTCCTGGAAATGTGTAGGGGAGGCGTATAATTTCTTCAGGCTGATGATGATTTCTCTCTAACTGTATGAACGAACTATCTGATCTAGTTTTACATTTACGTTGCAAGAGCTGGGACCTTGCCTGCGTGGGCCCCTATCCTACGGTTGCCGCAAGCCCGGCAAGCCAGCCTGGCAAGCCAGGCCTGGTGGGGCCCCACGCAGGCTGGGGCCCGGGTGGCAAATATTTCGACTATTATGGCCAGTCCGACGCTGTGTATAGTTATGCCATTGCCACTGCTATTAACCTTAACCTAACGTGATTCTGATCATCGGAACTGTTAAATCATTCTAGAGAGAGCCTAGCCAAGGATTTGCTTCTAAAAAATGCTACGGTATTTTTAGATTGGAAGGGAAAGTTTAAACTAAATATTTTCGAAACTTTTGCTATAATTCATGATACAAGTCGTTTATTTGTATAAATGAATATTAAGAAGGTACTGCCTTCTTTGTAAAAAATGATACAATGGGAAAGAACTGTCGTTAGAACAGTTTAGATAGTAGCGCCATCGACTTACACATAAAGCAACCGTGGAAAGGCCTACGCACATCTAGCGCGATGGCGATGTCATATTTGTCAGCGTTTCACTGACCGCCATCGCCATAGCGCTAGGTGTGCCCAAGGCTTAACCGACTATTATGTAAATTTGACAGCAAAGTCTCCATGTAGACTCAGCACAAGATAACTTTGCGCGTGACGTTTGTAGCGGAAAATGTAAAAAAACTGACTTACAGTAAGCCCCAATAACAATATGAGCTTGCTTTAAACGCAATGTAAGTTCGATTTCTCGATGCATGTTTGTGTTCGGGGTTTTCATGTTTTCATTTCAGTAGATTCAAAAAACGTAAACAATGCACAGTAGCTCGTTCAACCTGCTGATAAATTATATCATGAAATCAAAATTTAAACGCATTATGATTCTTTGAGAAATTACTGTGCTATTTTGACATAATTGCGTCAGTTTCTTACGTTTTGAGATTTTTCTACCAACGTCATATAAATTAAACAGATGATTTATATAACTTCTAGCCTATAAATTATAAAAA
This sequence comes from Thera britannica, assembly GCA_939531255.2. Taxonomy (NCBI): domain Eukaryota; kingdom Metazoa; phylum Arthropoda; class Insecta; order Lepidoptera; family Geometridae; genus Thera; species Thera britannica. The sequence goes on from OW618034.2 coordinate 22,411,462, forward strand.
AAAATCTGGTGCAACTGGTTTTTACTCATGTCCTTACTTAAGGGACGCTAACAAAAACAACCTCCCGCCTGGACAAAATTGTAGATGGAATAGGCTTGACCAGCACCTTTTTTTTTTTTTGGTATCGGGGGGAAATCTGCACACAGACACCTTAACGCACCGAGGGATGCGCTAAGGTAGTGTGAGGTTGACGACCTCGCTTCGTCGACTCACTAAAACCACCCCGTGGCCGGCCTCGATGCATATCAAGGGGTTCCGGGATCTCCAACGGAACGCACCGGTACCCCTCTCGCATTTTGCCAAGAGCACATCCCGGGAATGACACCCATAGCCACCCCCGAAGCTCACGGTGACACTTGCCAAGAGTGTCGCTGCCTTCCCAGGACCGCATGACCGCCAGCCAGGGCCCTCGCCCCGACCAGCTGCTGATCCCAAAAAGGCCCCTGTTTGGCAGGGGCTACCACTCGCCCCCTCTCGGGGCAGGCGGCGCAAAGCTGCAGGGAATCCCGCAACCTCTTGCCGCCCCCATCCCTAGCGACCAGTCCCACTGGTATCGCTCCGTGGCCTCCAAACACGTAAGTGGCAAAGCTAGTCAATCATGTACGGTTGCTTACGATGATTGGCTAACCAAGCCACCCAGCCCTTGATGGATAGATGGAGAGTTGGATGCTCTCCATCAGACCACTCGCCCCCATCTGGGGCTGGTAGCTCCAGGTTACAGGTAAACCCGCAACCTTTTACCACCTCCTTCCCGAGCGACCAGTCCCACTGGTATCGCTCAGTGGCCTCCAAACACGTAAGTGGCCGAGCTTGTCAATCATGTACGGGGAGTTACTATGATTGGCCAACCCGGCCACCCAGCCCTTGATGGATGGATGGAGAGTTTCGGGAGTGGGACGAACCAACCCTTCGCTCTCCATCAAACCACTCGCCCCCCACTGCGCCCTTTGCTAATCAAAGGGACGCGCGGGGAAGCCGCCCCGTGTCGGGTTATTAGCCACCATGAAACACTACCCCAGTACTCTGCGGCAGTGCTTCATGGTGTTACCAGGGTGCACCACGTGGAGGTTACCCGACCTCGCACCCCAGGCTTGACCAGCACCTATATACCATCCTCACAGCTTAGTCGGCCCACAGGAACAAAATGGTCAATATGTTTGGAACTGACTAAACCGTGGGTTTCCTTACGATGTTTTCATTCACCGTTTCAATACACGACTGGATTCGACCCTACGACCGTAGGATCGGAAGGCTGAGACTACCATTAGACCTCCAGTGTTCTCACTAACGCTCTAAAGCCCGTAAGTATTTGTGCTTGAGCTTGAGTCGAACTTCAAGCATAGATTTTTAACATTTTACAATGGTGAACTGTAAAAAATCTATGTTTGAGGTTCGACTCAGACTCCAGCACTGTTTCTGAATACAGGCCTAAGACTGTTAAAATTGGCTACAGTTGCAGAGCGTGCAATCGTGAAATGAAACTCTTATAGATATTCAACCTAATAGGTATATAGCATAGGCTCTAGGTTAGTTAGGTTGGTTTAGTTCTTACTATAATGTGTTTGGTTGTTCAAACTAACGTTTCTTTTATTAATAAAAACTAGCTTGCAGATAAATAGTCCTTGAGTGCTTCTACGTAATCAGGTTGTTTTTTTAGTATATCACAATATACCAGAAAACAATCTAAAATCAATTCTAGTTTCATCTTTCTGTCGTTACGCCGAAGTCTTTTGTTCATTTTGTTCCTTTTCATCTCTTTCAAATTTCATAATATTATAAAATGTGTATGAGAGATACGTTGAGCGTCCATTCTAACACTTTCTTTTATTTAAAAAACTCTCAGTTTTGACTTCTATATACCTACTTTTCATAATCTTTAGTCAATCGAAATCAAAGTTTCACCACAACATAAACGAAACTGTACTAAATACCAATCACACCTCTTTGGCGAAACAGAATATCTTAACGTGAGACGAATATAAACGGCAATCAAGTCCAATCCTTATTTATTATCGGTTCGAATAATTTGCATTGCTGTTGAATTCCTTCGAGAAAATTCCTTTGTTGTAAAACCCTAGTTTGGGATCTTACTTCGGCTGTGAGCGATGATTAGAAAGAATCCTCTCACACAGTCTTTGACTTCGACTGGCCTCTCAGCTCTGTCTCCGCCGTAGGTCGTGGGTTCGATCCCCACCGAGAACAAATATTTGTGTGGTGAAAGTAAGTATTTGTTCTCTGTCTGGGTCAAATTGTATTCTAAGTTTGTATTTACAAAAAATATATATACAACTAAACACTAGCAACATTCGTGTACGCTAAAACAAACTTGCGTAGGTAAGCGTTTGCTTTTGTTATGTCCGTGTACATTAGACATGCCTTGGTGTCCAACTCGTAATATTCGTTAAAAAATTGCTTATCATGCATGCCAAGTACCATGATACTCGCTGCCTGTATGCAAAAACAATGCCTGAGTCTGGAGTCTCAAGCATTGATATTTTGACAGTTCTCCATTGTCAGAAAAACATTGCTTGAAGCTCGTCTCATACTCAAGCATTGTTTCTGCATACGGCCCGTAGTACCTAATACCCCTACTACATACCTACTTTTACGTGCCCTATTAATTACTAGTACCCCTCCCTCCCTTACTGTATTAGGGGCTCGATGGTTCTATATGAAATATCGGCGATATCGTATTGCTCAGATAAATATATGCATTGACTTCGCTAAAAAACACATTCCGAAGAAGTCAAGTTTAATGGGTATAGACTCCATAAAATAAATAATGGAATAATCATGGAATTTCCATTATAATTACCGGTTTTTAAACATAAATATAGTCAACGAAACTTAAGGCAAAGACAACCAATCGATGTAGGTAGGTACTTCTCGCTCGCAAATTTTACTGAACTTATTCATCGAAAATCGCGAGAAAAACTATATTCGTGCAATGCGTACACTCAGATCCTAACACGTTTTTCATCTTGAAAGTTTGCCTAACAGTATAGGCCTACCACAAGCTCTGTCTGGCTCTGTCTCTGGGTTTTGAGTCTGTGTGAGTGTTGACTAAATACCACAGCTAATGTGGTAGGCCCACTGGTGTTCGCTTTTAAGTCGGAAACCGTGTTAGGATCAAAGCAATTTTTTTGCTAAACTGTGTGCAATCGGATTCGACACAAGATAGTTGCTCGCGATTTTCGATAAATAAGTTCCGTGTTTTTATATACTTCTAGGGCCTTATTAATAATCCTGGCGTAGCGTTGGACTAGTTAATCCGTGTTTTGTCACATTTGTTCGAGTTGACAATTGCATGTCAATGCAAGAGACAAAACACGGATTAACTAGTCCAACGCTACGCCAGGATTATTAATAAGGCTCCTAAAGGTTAAAGTGGCTGTTATGAGCTGGAAGTTGTGAGCCGTTATGAGGTGGAAAGAGCTGTTATGATCTGGAAGTTATTTCACGGTGTTCAGCGTCTTAACGAAAGGTGTTATTGGCAAGTTTATAAAGAAATCTCCAATCAGCAACGGAAAAACAAGGGCAAGGCTGTAAACTAATTAGTAAAGGTAAGCTGAAATTATTAACGGTGGCCAAATGACCTTTACTGAATCGAAGCTAACTGTATCACCTATTTTATTTGATACGGTCACCTACAAATCGTTCAACATCAACATCAGAATCAACTTGAAGAAGCTGTCATCAGTGGACATAACATTATTGGACATAGTTAGACCGAAGCAGAGTTTACTGGCTGCCCCAAGGTCTTCGCAATGGATTCAAAAGCCGGGATCATTGATTAAACGTGTTCCCAAAATAAGGAAACGCTCAGATGGTAGAAACCACTAGCAGTCACCCATCTAAATTCTGCATAAATCGTTGCTTAACTCAACCAATTGGTTAGAAATTACCAAAAACTACGCCTAGCCTTTACTGCCCATGTATCCCTTACCTTACCGATCAGCAAATTCGGCAATGAATAAATAAGTATGAATATGAATACAAAAGCCTCCGTAACACCTGAAGCTATCTTAACTGCACAAACATACTCGCTTGCTCTCATAAGCGTTCAGGCTCGCTCTGCTTTTAATATTTATTTTGTCTAAAGCCGTCTGCTTAGAAGCGAAAGTAACTTTAAAATAACTATATTTTATCTCCAGCTATAAAAATATGGAGCTGTCTCGCTAGATATGCAGCTTCTAAAAAAAAGTAGGGGCACGTCCAAACATTATATTTGGGATAGGTATGCCCACATTTCAGTAGTTGAAATTCCATTTTTATTCTTATAATGCTATAAGGCACGTGGTTATTCTTATAACAAAGGTAACCGCTCAACATCTGGCAAATTGTCCGTCACTTTTAACTTAAAAAAAAAATTCAGGCATTGATATGTATTGTTTGTTAGGAATTTCAATAATTTCTATGTTTTCATTCGTTTTTTTTGTTGTGTTTTGTAAGAGTGAACCCATCGTCTACTATCAGTGTATCTCTTCGAAAAAATTATATGCGCAATGCCAGTGCTCTCATTCGGTGACTGAAAACATAGTTATTAAGAAACCAGTTTTCATTATAGCACGGGCAATGTGTTAAAATAAAAACTGGCCTGTTACGTATGGAATCCAAAAAAAAATTATCCGGCTATGCGAGGGGAACCCCGGGCAGATGTTAGTAAAAAAGTAAGCAATTAAAGATGATAACAGCTTGCTAGGTATCATATCACACTGCATTTTAAATCACATTAAAAACATATTTAGGTCGTTTATACATTAGTATTTAATTATCAAAGTTTTTTAATTATAATGCCGTTGACCTAATTTATTACAATGCTTATGTAATAAACATTTATTTAAATGTACAAAATCATCAGAAAATAGATGATAATAAAATTATTGTATCACCTGTTATATATTGAGGAGCAAAGTATAGTTAGACTTGCCTTATAAGGGAGAATGCTAAATTAAAGAAAGAAGTTTTGCGACTGTGACTGAGTGTGATGGGTGACCGCTAGAGACACAAATAAGAGCACGACTGTGTTTTTGGAGCATGATTACGGCATACTTCAGGAATGGTAGACATCTCAGATTTCTTGATGCTCACCTAGTACCTTACCCCTAGGTAGTGCTACTACCTATAAGAGCCTCTTTTAATATGTCAGAAAGATAGTCAGGGAACGTCTAAACATAAAGTTTGGGACATGCTCGCATTTTTAGCAATGGATAAGCCATGCGTGACAGGTTGCAAGCCTATCAACGCCATGCTGAATGCTAAAACTACTGTAATAATCTAAGCAGTGTAACACGACCACATAAAGCACATTTTTATCGACTGTTCCATAAGCAATAATGCAAATGTTATAAGCAGTGGTAACCGCTCTACATCAGGTGGACCATTTGCTGGTGCCTTCACTTTTTCTAATAAAAAGACCAACTGAAAATACGACAGAAAAGATGACTATTTTATGTACCATGGTACCTTCTCATAACTATGCTGCTTGCCTCTACGAATATTGCTGCGAAATTCTCGTAGACGTAGATGGCATTGCTGTGTATTTTTGGTTAGGAGATGCAATAATTTCCATTTTATTATTTCTAACTCCAATTCTTATACATAATTTATATTAAAATACAATCTGTGTTAGATATGCAATCCTAAAAATTACTGTTTAAAGAATAAAATAAATGAGATTTCGCTAAACTAATTAGGACATGCAAATGTTATTTTTCATTTTACGATGGTTTTGATAAGGAATAGAGGAGACTGAACAAATTCGCCTCATAAATGGGATTATAGCTCTAAATTTTATAACCACAATGAAAAGGTTCAGCGTGGGTTGAGCTTTGTTATTTTTAAACAAAATTATTCGGAGTTATTCATGAGTTTTTCAAATAATTCGGAGTGAGAGAAAATGTAATGTTGATTTCTGGTAGTGTGAGGATACGGTATTTGAGATTTGCATTAAAAAATATTTTTTTGTGTGAGATAAAGCTTAATCTAAAGTTTAATGTAAATTGTTAGCAGACTTCCAAACCTCAAATAAAAACTTTGTAACACCATTTTTAACATTTTATATAAAATATTTATTCGACTTTACAGAAAACATACAAAATTGAAAACGAATTAAAGTAGTATATATTTCATTTGAATTTCAAACACAAATACAAATTGTAACCATAACCGAATCTTATTTATCATGTTCTAGCAATCCGCCCCAGCTTCGCGCGGGTGGAAAAAGGACACCCGTGCGAAGTCGGGGCAGGACCATAGGCTATATTACGCGGGGATCTTGCAAATGGTAAAATATTTTTTTAATCGTCCAGTTATTTTTGAATTTATTGGATACATAGAAACCATTCCTCTTTTTAATATTGGTTTAGTTTATATTCTAAAAGTTTTCAGATTCCCCTGGTGATTTAGGTCTTGTATATGACATGACAGCTTTATCAGAAATATCATCGTAGGAAAGGTACAAGAAAAGAGAGGGAAGGGAAGACGAAGTATAAGCTACATGAGCCAAATAAAAGCGAAGATCGCCGTCATGTCGTATATGGAGGTCAAGGAAGTTGCCCTCAAAAGAAATACCAGTTCCAAAATGCATACATCACGGCGACAAGAGCATTGCTCTTTAATAAAAAGAGAAGAAGTATGGTAGAGTAATTTAAATTTATTATTTGAAAGTACCTACATATTAATATGTTTTTATAATATATTGTAGAAATCATTATTTATCTGCAGTTAATATTACAACTTACTAGATGCTTAATTCAGCCACATTAATTAAAGTGGCATATTGCGTAATTCTTCACATTTAGGATTTATATGTCAATTTAAAATGAATGCTGCTTTACATGTATATTATTAATATAATGTGGAAATCATCATTAAATTTAATTTGTAGCTCAGTAAAGCCTTGCGCACATCTAAGCCTTCTACAGTGGCAATCAGTGAAACACTGTCAAATATCGCTATCTTATTTAACACCGTTTTCTTTCTTTCTTCTTTCTTTCTTTATTCTGAAAAAGTTACGAAAGCGGGAACGGGGCAAGCAAAGCCGCGGGTAGCTGCGAAGTAAGCAATAAGAAATTACGATTATGATTACGGATTAGCCATTTGTGTTAAAATAATAACTTTTCGCACAGCAACAGCTAGGTATTGTATAATCATACCTGCCGATCAAATATAGAAAATACATTTGCTACATAAATATACCAACGGGAATGAAGGTCACCCAGTTAAAATGTAGATCGCGTTTATAAAAAAATAACTATACAAGCAATTTTAAATTTTGCAATTAAAAATTTGAGTTAAACAACTGTCATACTCGTATTTAATTGGTCAATAAGAAATCCGTAAAAGCGGCCCTAAATAGTACATTGTTACCTGAGTGTTGAAAGTCACGTTTTTTGAGTCCCGAGACGGGTTTGGCGCCAGAGCGTTAGCGAGGGCGCCAATGGAGCTTGAGGGACTCAAAAGACTTTCACCCGAGGTAAACACTGTGCTTTTCATTACGAATACAAGGAAAGTAAAAATAAAAACATGAAAGAAAAATTAGTGAAAATGAAGATTGAATTGCCGCCTTCCCGGTTTTTTTTTCTTTTTCTCTGGCGGGCCTTCGGCTCGCCAGCATTATTCAGCCATTATTTTCATTTTCATAATTTAAATCTATTTTATTTTAAATTAATAGTTGAAGCTATACACTAATCAAGTAATTTAGAAGATATATTATTTATTTAATACTATCTTTATGTTATTTAAATTTAAATATTACATTGCGCTCTAATTAGACTTTTTAAACTTCTTACCGTTGTAATGGGTTTCCAACCTACTTGCTGAATAAAAAGTTGGAATTTGGTTGAACAACCTCCTTGCAGTTAGAAAGACTTTAGAAAGTTGGAACATGGTTGAATAAAAAAGAACTTGTTTTTTTTTATAATTTGACAGCTGTCAGTAGAAAGCGATTCTCCCTAGGGCTGAAAGTTTTACTTTCAATTAGGCCCCTCAGGCAACTTCAGACCTACTTTCAGAGTATGAGTAATGAAAAAGCCTTTATACCTAGTTGGTAAACCTTTACAACTTTAAAAATGTTGATTATAATTTTTAAGATTTTGTAACGAAAAAGGATGAAACCCACGACCTCCCCTAACCTTATCTATTCTAAGTCTATTGTCATCTAACTTTTGCATGCGACTTTGTCCACGTTCCGAGTGGACGTTTTCGACTTTGTCCACGTTCCGTAGCTTTTCGTCGGTGCTGTTTTATTTCGCGATATACGCTTAAACTATTTATGATTATTCTAGACTAGTGGCCGCCCGCGTCTTTGCCCGGGTGTTAGTTTCTTTAGGAAAAAAGTAACCCTAGGCGCGTCTACTCCCGACTATATTATGTTCCCAATTTTATACAAATTGCTTTAATAGCAGCGGAGTGATTGAGCACAGCCAAATATCCAAGCATGGTAACTTCCATATTCATAATAATAGTAGGGTATCCTTGAGATTTTGCGGTGTAAACGTATATAACAAACCGACACACAATATCTTATGATCTAAATTGTGATAAAAAAATAGGATAACTGAACGTAAATAAACCACTATCACTATAATTGCAACTGAATACACCTCACACGAGTGTTTACAATCATTAGCATGCGGATGGCAATGAGAGCTATGGTGCGCCCGCGCAGCCGGCATTGCTTTCAGTCTGATAATGTGACAGCGCGTAGCGAGCCGGCTACGCCTCTACGAACATTTAATCTACACGCGCAACTTAAATATTATTTAAACTGAAAATCAAATGTTAACACAATTAAATTGTTAATTCAACGTGATAACTGCATTTACAAATTTGATTAAAATCGTGCATTGTTTTTATTATATTCATGGGAGAAATAAATAAGTTTTCCTTCGCCAACACTATGAGAAAGTGCTTCAAGATGGGTCTTTTCAAAAGTAAGTATTTGACTAAAGTATGTCAATAAAGGCGCTATGTTAATCTCAGATCTTTATACTGCGCTATAAAATGCACTGTGTTCGAAATACTCTTTTTTTTCGTTTTCAGTTTTCTGCATTTTCATTTTAGTGTTACTGGCTTTTGTTCATATTTCTAAGTAATATCATAACAATTAATAGTATCACCCCCGAATACTGAAACGCAACTCAGATTTAAGCACGTCTCAAGCGACGAATATTTGACAGATTTTCATTGAAAACTGTCAAATATTCGTCGCTTGAGACGTGCTTAAATCTGAGTTGCGTTTCAGTATTCGGAGGTCAGACTCGTATTTGTTCGTATAAAGCTTTTTTTTTTTTAAATAATGGATGAAAGGAGATTAACAAAACAATTGCATCAGGCGAGTGTGAATGGAACTGCTGGAAGGGGAAGACCTAGGCGCATGTATCTCGATCAGATCGCAGACGTTTTAGAAAACGGCCAGGTAATGAGTACCCTAAACCGACGAGCATGTATGAAGAATGTTATGAGAGTGAATGAAGCGAAAGAGGTGTGTCAGGATCGTAGCAAGTGGAAATCCGTGTGAAATCTGCCTACCACCATGGGAATGAGGCGGATTTTTATGTATTCATGTAAAAACGGAGTTACTTGAAGGGTGACTTTTCTAAAATCGTTTCTTAATGGGTTTACCAGTTTACTAAGAACAACACCGTACAGTACCCAGTACCAAGCCGTAGTTTTTTCCCTGTTCTTCCAGGCTTGGTCGCGTGGAACTGGCACCAAGACCCACCTAGCTTTAAGACGTTTCAAAGTGATTCTTGCAATCCAACTGAATATAAATACACTTTTGATTTCGATTTTGACTTTGAGTGCCCTTACCAAATTACTGTTACTAGGCCCCGAATTTTCAGAGTATTCGTGGTGATCTATTCATTAAACCTAAAAAAACACCGGCAAAATTTGGCAAAATCTATGTTTTTCAACTGGCTTCAAGTGATAATCTTACGACGTACACCACTGTCTGGAATGTAATAGAACGTTTTAAATTTTCCGTCCAATTCTGATCTATAATCAAAATTGGTCGGACGGAAAATTTAAAACGTTCTAGTCTTTCATTTGTATGACTAGTCTATGCAGGAACAGTCCCCCAATGAACCAACCACTCGCATCATACATAACAAAACAATCTAATTAATTTTTTAAGCATTTGTTATTGTAAGATCAGATCAACTTCAATTGTTTTTATTTTTATAGGCAGCTAAAGATAATCGTAAATATTTTTCTTCCGTTAACGTGATTTTATTTTCGATTCGACCTAAAAAAATCAACCTACTTTTCGACTGAATGAAATAAGTATTAGATAAGTAATTATGTACTTGCATCTTGTTAAAATGAGCGCAAACTAAGCAAAATAAATAACAACAATTAATTGACCCAGAAAAAAAACTAATCTAATTGGTGTTATCTTAAAACGAAATTAGGTTGTAGGTACAACTTAACTGTACCTACAACTAAAAAAAAAAATGGCTAAAGCGAAAAATAAAAAAAATATTACAGGGATCTAGCATAAAACAAATTTATTTATTTACCAACAAGAAAATAAAGGCTTACACAAGTTACGCAGGAGCCCAAAGTACAAAAATTATGATCTCTTTTAACATGAGAAAAAAAAGCATGTAACACAGAAACAGGACCAGACACCAGGTAAAATAGTTATTTGTTATACAAGAGTGCAAAACTGCTTTTTAACCGCGTGCTCCATTTTGATGACTGAGCAAGCGCAGGATTCTAAAGTTTAACCAAATCTTTGCACTCGAGTGCAACACGTAACTTTTCATCCCACCTCAGCGAGGAAATGACTAAATGCAAAAAAGAACATGGCGCGACTAAAAGTAACACACCAAGAAGGTTCCGAGTATGAGTTATTAACAAATTTAAAAAGGTTGTATGATAAATTCGGCACCATGCAGGTAGAAGTAAATAGGTTTAATAGTGTTTTGAATTCACAAATACACCAAGAAGGTTACGAGTGCGAGTTTTTAACAAAATTAAAAAGGTTGTACGATAAGTTCGGCACCATGGAGGTAGAAGTAAATAGGTTGTGTATTCACAAACTTATTGAACACGATATTCTAAATTCAAATTTACTTTATCCTCTAGCGGATAAAAACGGCTTTTCCAGTCAGAAATTAAACAGCAAAAACACACTTTCAGAGCTGGTGGGATGAAAAATACTTTAGTACACAAATATTATTTAAATTATACAATAACAAATGAAGAACAATTTAATTAAAGATAAGCATAAAAAGGTAGCTGAATAAAAAGAGTAGCAATGAAACAAAATTTAGCCACTTTGTTGATTTCTAAACTGAAAAATACTTGTGCCAATTATGCATTATAAGGCACAACACGAGTTTTTTTTACGTTTGATTGGTCGCGTTGATCAAACACAGGATTGCAATCAACTGTTTGCATGCATCGCCGCAAACCCACAATACGCTCAGTATCCATTGGTAGGGCTATAACGGCCTAATTGCAACTGCTCTTGAAAACATCATGGAATAGGTCATAGAAATAAACACGGTAGCTTTACATCTATTTTTTCTAAAAAAGTAAACAGGTTTTTGCATTATATTTATTTACACAAAGAAACTTACAATTAAACAAATATTTACAAAATGTACAAAATACACAAGAAACAGTTGAGCTATCTGCAGATCGATACAAACGATCTAGAGATAGCTCAACTGATCCAAATCAGTGCCAGACGGAAGCGTTGCCACACTGAATAGCAATGCTAAGCTGCGCCAGATACCCACACCAGTCCTTGGGTCACGCGTCACTTTGATCAGTTGCTTAGACAAGTGAATGAAGGACAAGTGTGTATTTTACTAGTATGTTCAACGCATAATTGAACAGAGCTGTAGCACTTGTATCACTAATACAATTATAGCCCTAAAGCTTAATCCTATATAACTCTCTAATTGGACCACAATAACATTGTACTGAATTTAAACTAGAGGAAAAAAGCAACCGTATATGAACTCAAGAGTAGAAAAAAGCTTATGCCCAGGTTAAGCCAGGCTGCGGATGATGATGGTGACACACTAAGAAGAGCAACTGCGCAATAGTACATTGTTACATTTGTTACCTGAGTGTTGAAAGTTAAAGTAGAAGTTACCTGAGTCCCGAGACGGGTTTGGCGCCAGAGCGTTAGCGAGGGCGCCAATGGAGCTTGAGGGACTTAAAAGACTTTCACCCGAGGTAAACACTGTGCTTTTCATTACGAATACAAGGAAAGTAAAAATAAAAACATGAAAGAAAAATTTGTGAAAATGATGATTGAATTGCCGCCTTCCCGGTTTTTTTTTTCTTTTTCTCTGGCGGGCCTTCGGCTTCGGCTCGCCAGCATTATTCAGCCATTATTTTCATTCTCATAATTTAAAAAATGGTAAATGTCAAATCTATGTTATTTTAAATAAATAGTTGAAGCTATATATTAATCAAGTAATTTAGAAGTTATATTATTTATTTAATACTATCTTTATGTTATTTAAATTTAAATTTTACATTGCGCTATCATAGTAGACTTTTTAAACTTCTTACCGTTGTAATGGGTTTCCAACCTACTTGCTGAATAAAAAGTTGGAATTTGGTTCAACGACCTCCTTGCAGTTAGAAAGACTTTAGAAAGTTGGAACATGGTTGATTAAAATAGAACTTGTTTTTTTTATAATTTGACAGCTGTCAGAAGAAAGCGATTCTCCCTAGGGCTGAAAGTTTTACTTTCAATTAGGCCCCTCAGGCAACTTCAGACCTACTTTCAGAGTATGAGTAATGAAAAATAAATTTTTATGCTTATTACTGACGCCGTTTCAATTAGTACTTTGTTAACAAAATTAGGCGCGTTTAACTCGAGTGTGGAACTGCTTATTTTAATCAGCACACTGCCAACATGTAACTCATCTGCTATATAACAAATAGTCTGTATTAAAGAAGAAATAAATCTTAATATTTATTTCGCTAAAACAGAAAGACTAGTTTTTGAGCAACCCACAACCAATTTAGGGAACCTGTTGTCTTAAAAGCTAAAGCTTTAAAGATTCTTTTTGCGATTTTTTTGATAATTTATATATTTTTGTATTCATTCAGTTGCTTTAATCTTCATCACTAACTCATCTACATAAATGTTGAAACGTGTGTGTGTTGTGTGTGTGAAAGATACTTTGTTTGACAATTGTCAGGCTTATAGCGATCCTCAATTCCTCATCACTTCCTTCAGCCTGAAGAAATCCACTGTCGGTTCACACTGAGGCGTCACATGTACATTTTCAAGATGAACAATTTTGGGCATTCTCTATCCTCTACTTTTCGTATCATGCTCGTATTTAGCAATCTTAGAAAAGAATAAATCTATTATCTCAATGATATTTGCACTGTGTTACAAAAAGTATTGTTTTGCTAAATATACTTATAACTTGGAATGCGTGTTATATTTTAGGTCTAGTTCAATTGTTAAAGAACATTCTCATAGAAGTCACCTCTAGATTAAGAATCATTGTTTTTAGCTTTTAGTGTAGTTAATTGGACGAGTTTCATAATTTAGTTTCGAATTATGTTACTATTTGACGCTGGATAAAAATGATACCTAGTAAAAACTGCTAAATTAAATAAACAAATCAATCAATTAGCCTTTTAAAAATAAATAAAACTAATCACGGGTTTAAAACTATTTTTATGAACAATAAAAAACCAGTAAAATATTGCGAAAGAGGGTAGATAGATTTTTCTCCCAAAAACATTATACACTATCAGAAAACTATAATGAGGCCAACAAGACGTACACAAATTTGTACGCACACAAGAGCAAAAGTGCCTTTTCTGTATTTTTCTTGTTTGAAGGCAAAATTTACTGCAGTATGCAATACAAGGCTATACCGTTCATCAATGTTGGCTCTAATCTAAACACCCACCAACAAGCATAATAGGACTATTTTTTGGGGTTATTACATAGACAATAATGTAAAGTACGATAATTGTCTGTGGTCTCACAATGTTTCGCAACTGCATTCTTTGCTACGGGAATGTTGCAAAATATAATGACAATAATAGTCGTTTTATTTAAAACAATATAAAATTTAGAACAATAAGCCAAGCTTAATTTAGATTTTAGAACAATATAAAATCGAAAAAAGGGATGATTTTTTTGCTCGACTTGGCGAAGGTTCTGCCCCAGAACGCATTTGTGAATTCTACATTTACATTTTATGTAAGTCTTTGACCTTATATCTTTACTAGTCGTCTCAAGGCTATCTGATTAGAACTCAAAAAAACTCACCTACATAACTATTATTAACAAAAGTTCTCATAATTAAAAAAATACCAAAGTCGGAAAAGTCAAGTCAAAGGAAGGTTAACGTATGTAGGTGTATAGGTTAATTTTTTATCCAAGTAGGTACCATTTTCTTTCGCTGCTAATTTAAATTTGTCAAGCAAAGTATTCGATCCTATGAGTGCCACACTCTCTATAAAAATGTATCACCCACACAGAAATTAACATAGAAACTAATGAATCAGTTCATTTATATTAGAATTACTTCATAATACCATGCTACAAACGAAATAAATTTACTAAAAAGGAAGACACAAACACAAGCCTTCGATACTTGCGTTTGTAGATGCAGTAATCTGAGTTCATTGCTCTTACGAGTGTGTTCTAAATACAAAAGTTTAGAAGTTTGAATAATCTTGGAACAAGTTTAAAAATGTTTAAACCTGGAACAGCGCAAGTATTATAATTATCGAGTTAAACCGAGGGTAGTATAATATAAAAGTCAAAATAGAGTGCGGCTTCCTTTAGCTTTCAAGTTCATTGCGCGTATTAATAAGACAAGTCAATGACAGTGGCTGTAAACCTGTTTAATACTGGAGCAATGCAAGTAGGCAATGTTACAAAGCTCCTGTCTGTTTCACTTCCGTACTTGACTTCCGAAGATAAATCAGTAGGTACTGTACGATATCACCTACTTCATTATTATGTGCATTAAGTATATATTATACCTCTAGTATTATAAGTATATAGACAAGGACTTTTGCGTATTTCGATTTTAAACATTCAGTTTGTTAGGAAATTTGAAAACGTTTAGTAGCCCTGGGTACTCCAAGCAAGATAGCTTTGCTCAAGAATATGGATAAAAATATTTTAAGTTTTTTGGGTCGCCATCACTAAATAAGCGTAACCGAGATGGTAGGAAACATTGAACTCGATTTTTTTTATCTTTTATCCGTAACTTAAAAAGTCATTGTCGTGACTGGAGTTCAAATTTCCAGAGGTACGAAACCTTTGCCAAACCACAAAATATTTTCTTTGTAAAACCTCAGATCCCAATGTCAGACTCATCATTACAAAGCATCTAAGTTACTACGTTTTTCCTGCCTCTTTGGATAGTGTGCACCTTGAATATTTTATTGCAATAACTTTTGTTAGAGAAAACTCTAACTAAAGTATGTAGTACAAGGCAATATAAATTAGGCGTTTAGAAGTGGTATGTTATTATTTGTTGCACATACTGAAGGATGATGAAGACAAATAGCAGGTTGCATCTCCATCCGGCCATGTCCGGTTTATAATGAACGGATCTTACGCGCTAGCATAAGTTGATTGAATAGAGTGCCTAATTTTATAGTGAAACATTCCATATTATTCTCATACAAAGCGTTTTTATCCCACTTTTATTGTACGAACTGTGAAAGAGTGGAACCTTCTACCGTCGTCAATATTTCCGGAACGTTTTAATTTAGGATTTTTGAGACAAAAGTGAACAGGTGGTTTATGGCTAAGCATGCTCCATCTTAGGCTACATCCTCAATTTCCATCAGGTGTGATGTCAGTCAAATGCTATCTAAATGAATTTAAAAAATATGTTTGCCAATCTTAGATTACTCATCCATCACTCGATGAACCCACGAGTCCACGACATTGTTAAGATTTCGAAAAGTCAGTGGATGCAGAGGGCTTGGAATCGTTCTTCCTGGAAATGTTTAAAGGATGTCTATGCCCAGCAGTGGACTGCTTCAGGCTGATGATTCTTGTTCTTCTTGTGCAGGTTATGAAGTGTGACCCTCGACGGGAGTTTTAACTGTGTCTAGTGATTGATATAGCTCTGGTTAAATTATACGTGCGATCCTTCTACCAAACTGAATAAGTACCGCACGTACCTAACATAATATTTAGATGGGAACGCATATGTGTAGATACTCAATACTTGTATCATATTGTAAATGTTCTTCTCTATCTGTTAGCCTATGAAGAACAATTCCATCGGCAACTCATACATTTAATTTCTATAAAGTTTATTCAATTCTATGTTTCTCGATTCAAGTAACTTTTGTTAGTGAATAAAGAACTGGCGACAGTTAGCCTTTAACCTTGATATCTTCAAGTAGATATAAAATGAATAATGACTTTTACCTAATTTAAAATGTTTTGTTTACATTATCTTTGCAATATTTATGGCTTTACAGTAATAATTCGTTTATATCACAAGTTATTCATTATTGAAAGCATTAAAATAGGTGTCAATAACAAATATGAAGTAAACTTTTTCGTAACAATCTTATTATTTTTATACTTAATGCACCTACCTGTTGTCTTAAATGAATAAGCAAAAAGTACACCGAGTATGTACTTACTATCTTTTTAGGGTTCCGTAGCCAAATGGCAAAAACGGAACCCTTATAGATTCGTCATGTCTGTCTGTCTGTCTGTCTGTCTGTCTGTCTGTCTGTCCGTCCGTATGTCACAGCCATTTTTCTCCGAAACCATAAGAGCTAGACTGATGAAACTTGGCGAGTAGATGTATTCTGTGAACCGCATTAAGATTTTTACATAAAAATAAAAAAAAAACTATAGATTTTGGGGGTCCCCATACTTGTAACTGAAACTCAATTTTTTTTTTTCATCAAACCCATACGTGTGGGGTATCTATGAATAGGTCTTCAAAAATGATGTTGAGGTTTCTAATATCGTTTTTTTCCAAACTGAATAGTTTGCGCGAGAGACACTTCCAAAGTGGAAAAAAGTTGGTCCCCCCCCCTCTAACTTCTAAAGTAAGAGATT
This sequence comes from Thera britannica, assembly GCA_939531255.2. Lineage (NCBI taxonomy): Eukaryota > Metazoa > Arthropoda > Insecta > Lepidoptera > Geometridae > Thera > Thera britannica. The sequence continues at coordinate 22,428,518 of OW618034.2, forward strand.
GATAATACTAAAAAAAATATATGTTGTACATTACTATATAAACTTTCAACGATATTTGGTTTGAACGAGATCTAGTCAGTAGTTTTTTTTTATACGTCATAAACCGTAAACCGCAATTTACCTTTTGACGAACTACAAGAACCTTATTATGTTACATCAAGTAACATAATATTAAGGTTTTTGTAGTTCGTCGTGCTAGGGAACCCTTCATGGGCGAGTCCGACTCGCACTTGGCTGCTTTTTAGGGTTCCGTAGCCAAATGGCAAAAACGGAACCCTTATAGATTCGTCATGTCTGTCTGTCTGTCTGTCTGTCTGTCTGTCTGTCTGTCTGTCCGTCCGTATGTCACAGCCATTTTTCTCCGAAACCGTAAGAGCTAGACTGATGAAACTTGGCGAGAAGATGTATTCTGTGAACCGCATTAAGATTTTTACATAAAAATAAAAAATAAACTATAAATTTCGGGGGTCCCCATACTTGAAACTGAAACTCAAAATTTTTTTTTTCATTGAACCCATACTTGTGGGGTATCTATGAATAGGTCTTCAAAAATGATGTTGAGGTTTCTAAAATCGTTTTTTTCTAAACTGAATAGTTTGCGCGAGAGACACTTCCAAAGTGGAAAAAAGTTGGTCCCCCCCCCTCTAACTTCTAAAGTTAGAGAATGATAATACTAAAAAAAAATATATGTTGTACATTACTATGTAAACTTCCAACGATATTTGGTTTGAACAAGATCTAGTCAGTAGTTTTTTTTTTATACGTCATAAACCGTAAACCGCAATTTACCTTTCGACGAACTACAAGAACCTTATTATGTTACATCAAGTAACATATATAAAGGTTCTTGTAGTTCGTCGTGCTACGGAACCCTTCATGGGCGAGTCCGACTCGCACTTGTCTGCTTTTTTTTAATATATTTCATGAGCTCGAAATGAAATTAGAACTTACGTTTCAGAGATTCGCAACCATAAACAAATAGAGTGACATTCGGTAGAAGACGTCTATAAACGTGTTATATTAAATAATTATGATAAATATTATATAAATTAGACGAATGTAGCACATTCAAGTCTCATCGTTTTAAAATCCCAAAAAATAAAATTGATCAAAACTTGAAATAATATAAATGGACATGGTTTCATAACCTTATCTATCACATTAGATCACAATCATATGCGTAAATGTTATCTATTATTTCTCAATGCGTGGTAATCAAATAAGCCTATATCAACCCTATCAAACTGTTGTTGGTCATTTTGTCTATCAGGAGTGATATGATGTGCTTGCATCCTGAATAAAAAATACTGATATAATGTTTGTATCGTAAGTGCAAAACTAAAACAAAAAAAAAAAACAAGTTTTAAAGTTGCATTCATCTCGCGAGACACTGCTCGGGTCTCAACAGAGCATTGAATAAATAATACCGCGCCCGACGAACTCTTTCACGGCCTCTTCACGTATGCAGAGGCACTGCAGGGCTCCACTGTGTGTCATCCCTTTTGGTATCTCAAAATACGACGCACAGACATTAAAGCACGATCGGATATAGTCAACAGCGTTTTTAGAATGAAACTAGCAGAAAAATAAAAGCAGAATGCTATAAAACCGTGCGTGAAATAGTAGATTGTTAGTAAGGAGGTAAAATTACCCATAGACACCAAGTTTTAATGGGTTTTTAGTGTCGTTTGTTACACCCTACTTTTCACTACGATTACGAAAAAATAATATAATCCAATACATTATGTATGGAATAGTTGAGAAAAATTCTAAAGATTTCGCGCCAATGGTTTTTTTTTTATTTCATCTCTAGCCGCAACGCATTGCATGCATTCTACCAACGAGATCACCGATTTTAGTTCCATTTTCAAAAATAAAACTTAGTTATGTAACACAGTAATGAGGCAAGTCTTTATTTATGATTATTCTACTTATGACCAAAGACTTTTTCGTTTTTGTAAGCTCATTGTCATTTGGCAGACTATTATAGAGAAGCTTTTTCCCTATACAGGGTTATTCATTATTAGCTGCAAATACTCAGGAATTAGGTTCAACAAATTAAATAAAAAATATTTATGAAATTATTTTTTTTAAATTTTGATTTAAGTTTTTGTATCAAAATTTTATTTTTATTAATTTCTTTACGGCTATTGCATAATGATTGCCATGGAGAACAGGACGATGACCCACCCTGGCGGTGACTGAACGCAGAGTGTCGCTTTAGGCGCGCGGGCGCGGATCAAAGGTCAAAATAGGTCAGGCGCCAATGATTCCTTTATCGATTTTCTCGGGATTTTCATAACAAAACTTAAAAAAAATCATTTAATAAATATTTTTTATTTTATTTGTTGAACCTAATTCCTGAGTATTTGCAGCTAATAATGAATAACCCTGTAGAGGAAGAAATGCCATTTTTTCTTCGCTCTGATACGCCATAATGAAAAATTATTATTAGTAGGTACCAATAACAATAACATAAGCTATTTAAATAAAATGTCCTATAAATTATAATTCGTATTTAAGCTCACTATAAATTTATTTAAATGAGTGGCAATATTTTGGCTGCGGCTCATGGTAAGGTAATTTCGTGAAAAGAGTTATGGTGTGTCAATGTCAATGTCAACGTTAGATGCTTCCGGTTTTATTCCGGATTTTGCAATTGTTTTATAATAGGTTTGCCTTATTTGTAAAATTGTATTCTTATGCGGCATAAGTTATGCCCATATGCAACAAACTTGAATGTCCGATTGAGAAAATGTTTAATAGGTCTTTGATTATTAACACTAATAATCAAAACGTATATCAATTAATAAAGTGGTGACCTTTTCTGCCTTAAAATAGATATCGATTACTTTTTAAAGGTTATCGATTGTTATGAAACTACTTATTAAGGCTTATTTTTAAATTATGAAGATTAGAGTCCTTTTTGTTTCCAACTTAGATAAGGTCAACCTGTTCACTAGGTAGTTGTCCTTTTGCATTGAATAGAATCTACCTACGACTTTAATATCCGATGCAATATTGTATTAATTAAAAACTAGGAAATAAACTTTTTATGGTTGACATTTCGAAAATAATTCGCGCCCTACTTAAACCCTTTATTGTTTTCATTGCATTTCTCACCTCGCTCGTATGTACCTTGATCTTTATTTTAGCTTGTGAATAAGGAAATAGATCATTGCGTGGTTCCGAAGACTGTTTGACTTTGACAGATTTTCCTTCTTCCGATTCGAACTTTGTCCTTATGGCACCAACACGGGATGGTTTTTGCATACCTAGTGTATGTCAGTTTCAGAAGTTGACGACTTTTTCAGAATTTTATAATCGTGAATTAGTTATTAATTTTTTTAGTTAATACTCATAAAAGGCTCAGGTATTTTCATCTCAAAAACTACTAATAAGTAGAAGGCTTACACTGAAACCACTAAGTTTCATTCATTCACTATCTTTTATCAAAATATTATAAGAGGAACACAATTAAATAACTTGCTGATGGAAAAAAAAGCACAATGATCCACCTGATTTAAAATACTTGCTTGCGTTACCGAAATATGATTCACAAAATAGTCTTCCGGTGTTACAGCTGCTATAACTTACCAGACTTTGGCTGCTTAACTCTACCCACTAAAGTAACTGGGCCATATTGAAATTGACCGGAAATATGTGTGATTGTTTAACTCATGACCACTTATCTCATATTACGAGTATCTCATAAGATGGTCCAGCCTTCACCTCCCTCCGCCCGCATATTCATGTAGTATCCTGATCTTCTTAATAATAAAATTAAATCATTTATTTCAGAGGTAATTAAATAAATACCAGCTCCATTATTATAAATACGTTAATACTAAAATACATACTCCTATTTATAAAATAATCTTAGACTTGGCGGTGAATTTGGTACTAGGGCTCAATTCCAGACCCAGTGACTTTTTTGTCACGGTAGATATATATCACAAGAACTGACAATTTCTTTAGTGAATATGACAGTTCTTGTGATATATATCTACCGTGACAAAAAAGTCACTGGTCTAGAATTGAGTCCCTGCTGGTTTATACCAATATTGTCACTGAATAGATAGTTGGTGGTTGGTATATACAGAATCACCGAGTTCAGTGTGTCGTTATTTCGAGTCAAAATAATGTGAAAATAAAAATCGTACTGCATAAGAATCTAATGATGGTTATTCCTTGTAATAAATACACTTTCGCAGTCTAAAGACTAAAAAACGCCTATTGTTTGTCTTTTGGCTACAAAAGTAAGATGTCTACCACAGTACATTTCAAAAACAGCAGTTGTTTAATGAAAAGTCGATGAAATTAAAATAATTACAAATATAAGTACATTTGATAGGAGCTGAAACCACCATAAAAGCAATATTGTAACAATCTTGTACATATCCTTAGTTCATTCAGAGATACGTTTCAAATAATATAATTATAATAATGTTCCATATAATATGCGTATAATGTAGTGTGAGTGCTCGAGGGACATTGATCCTTAAGCATTGACGCTCATTGCAGGAAATCCTAGTTTCAAGTAAGACCTGCAGATTATTTAAAAATCTGCATTTATGGATCACATTTTAATACCAAGATATTTCAGACAACTATATTTTTACAAGCACGAATAAAATTAAATAATGGATCTCGTTTTAAAGGTTACGATTAGAAACATTGCTTTGATCTTTAAGACAGTAGACTAATAGGTATACCTAACCCACAGTAATATACAGTTGAAAACCATTTATTGGCAAATAAAATTATAATGAATACAGATATTTCAAAAATACACACGAATCAGCTGTGCTATTTGTAAACCATTGCAAACTAACTTTAAATTGTGTTTGAAGTTATCGTATATCACTCATTCGAAAGTAATTTACTCGCAAATTAATCTCCTTATATACCGACTTGTTTACTACCTGTTAGCTGGATGTGTGGCACCATGGTCACAGTTCAATGCTAACAGGGCGTAGGGTCGAAAGGTTCGCAGTACTGAAGGGCAAGCCCCACTTTATTTACAACATTTCGTTTTGTAAATGAAGTGAACGTTTCGCCTATTTTTGTGCTCACACGAAAACAACATTTGGTAGACGAAATGTGGTAGCAAAACTCTGACTTCGGGTACTGAAGTATGGGTTAAGGGCATATGTATTTCCTACTGACGTATTTTCTGCTGTCGAATTTGTTTTAATCATGAGGAAGTAAAATATTTGCAAAATTATCTCGCACACTATTGAACTTTTGACCCATAAAAAAGTGTTGTTTAACTCTATTTATAGAAATAGTAACAGATATGAGTCGCAGAAATTGATATTTCTATTAGCTTTATGCCTTTATCAAGAAGCGGACAAACATATTAATAAACAGTGCGTGTCTCAAGTAACTGATATAAATGACACACATATGTATTAGATCAAGGAACAAAACTGCGTTTTATTCTATAATATACTTCTAATCCTCATATGTAAAGGTCCTTTAATCAAACAACCTTGATTCTTTAAAAAACCTGCGCAGATAAGTTAAAATAAATCAAGTCCGGAACACTTCATGCTTAGATTAGACGTGATTTATTACTTGCCAGTATGCCTACCCGTTCGTTGGACTACTGATCTTATTGGCACAGCCACCAATTTAACCCCTCCACAATGCAGTACCAGCAGGAATAGATGTAGGAAATAAATCGGGATAATTTGCAGCAAGTATATGAGTAACCAGAACAGTGACCGAACGGTGCGAATCAGCTCTATTGAGTACGGTGGTCAGCACATTGAACCGAAAATGAACTTTATACAATCGTAATAAGGTTGATGATACTAGTCTTGTGGCGATGACTGTACGCCAGTTTCCGGAGAGGTCCCCTAACGCAGACGCGTTGCTCGCCTGCCATGAGCCGTCTCATACCCAATAACTACATCGGTATTCTTGTTTGTCAGAATGTAAGGAACAGTAAGTATAATAATAAGCGTGCAATTGTATCTATGAGAAAATGTAACATTGGCAGACCGAATGAAAATTTCACAGATTTTTAACTTACTGTACTGTAAGCTCTAACGTAAAAATTATGTAAGCGCATTTATTAGCGTTCTTTTGTCCTAAAATAGGAAACAATGGAAAAATGTAGGCGTGTTTTAAAACCAAAAATCAAAGGCATTGACAATTACTAACACACATCTGGTCTTATTTACCCACACGATTGGAGGGCCATAAGGTCAAAGTCTTAACAAAGTACAACAGTAGACGCTCATTTTTTATAAACTTCCGTGTCTAATACAGATTTTCAGGGTAGACCAACAACTCTGACAAAGAATGTGTGAACGTTCCATATAAATACAGGCACTCACTATAAAGCTCTAGGCGATAGCGATGGCGATCAGTTTCGCATACAAAATAAGTTAATATTGTGGACAATCACACAACACTTTCTATATAGCCCTAAATCAAAGAACGCATGTAGTTACTATGGGATCCTGATAGCTGGTAAAATACTTTAATATTCTTTTTGTAAATACATACCTACTTAGAATATTATTTAGCATCCAGACCGAAAATAAACATCTGCGTTCCACACACAAATATTTTTTCGAAACCACAATCTACAGCGTAGAAAGCAGAGCTACTACCAAATGTGCTGAGAGGCCAGTCTTGCACCATGCCCTGCCGCTAACTGTGACAGTGCGATATTTGACAGCGATACACTGATCGCCATCGCAGGTGATCTAGATGTGGGCAAAGCCTAATACAAGCATTATTTACTTAAATAAATTGCTTTTGGTGTGTTGTGTACTTATACCTTTTCAGTAGGAAACCACAGACGCTTCTAAAGAGGAGTCAATTTGCCATTGTTGTTTTTCAATGCTAAATAAATAAATGTCTTCACTCTACATGGTGGTTTATGTGATGATGACATAAGTTACTATTGTGGTTGAAGTACCTTACTACGAATGACTGTAAGCGTGTAGAAGTGAAACCAATGTGCATCAGGACCTATGCTCGCAAGATAGTTTCATTTCAAAAGTCTAGTTAAGCCAAGCTCGAATAAAGCCAAAGTAACAAACGTCCAAGACGTCGGACATCGGATTACGGAGCTCAAATGGGGTTGGACATATTGCAATACAGGTGGAGTAGGACAAGGACAACAACCGAATTGTGGCCAAGAACCGGCTATAGAAGCGTAGGACGCCTAGCAGCAAGATGGATGGATTACATAGTCAAAATCGCAGGCAGAAATGGATAAGACTGGCACAGGATTGAGGTAGATGGCACAAATTAAGGGGCAGTGGGTAAAGTCAGGATGTGGATAAGTTTAAGCGCGGTTATAAAACGGGCACATCAAAGAAAAACGTCCTTGATTGGAGTTGCGCTTCTCTTATCTTATTTACTATTTCTTTATCTTTACCACTATCGTTTAAAGAACCGCAAGCAAATTTAGTAGTAACTACAGATACTCGTACAATGTTAGCATGCAAAACCAATCAAATACACTGTCACGAAGGGATGTGAGCTCACTTGTTATCTCTAATTCAGCTAAATGTATGAATTACATCGTTAAATCTCTACTTACTACATTGGGTCATCATGATATACCTAAAGAAAATTGTATGACTGTACCTTTTTTGATAGCAAAGTGCTGCAGTGCATGAGTCTTGTAACCGAAATAGTAGCCCTTTCTTTCCAATGGATAGTGTATTTTTGGTTAATAATTATTTGATATCCAAGCTTAGTTATAACAGCCAAGAAGTCAAAGTCAAATATGTATTTAATCAAATATGTATAGACTGGCCTCTAGCTCAGTTGGTAGTAGCTCTGCCTCCTGCGCTGTAGGTCGTGGGTTCGATCCCCACCGAGAACAAATATTTGTGTGGTGAACATAAATGTTTGTTCTCTGTCTGGGTGTTATATTGTATTCTAAGTATGTATTTACAAAAAAAACGTATTCAAGTATTATATCAGCTATCTGGTTCCCATAGTACAAGCTCTGCTTAATTTGGGGCTAGACAGTATTGTGTGAATTGTCTATAATATTTTTTATTATTTTATTTTATTTAATCAGTAGTATGACAAGGATCACTTTGAAACGTCTTAAAGGTAGGTGAGTCTAGATGCCAATTCCACGCGACAAGGCTAGAAGAACAGGCAACAAACTAGGGCTTGGTTCCTCACGTTTTTTTAATGATCCTTTTACAAAACAAGTCACTGCTGTAAAGTCCTCCCGCTGCATTCCTTTCACCGTTTAATCATCTAAATCGAATATCTTGTTGAGTTTGCAGACTGGGGTATGGTAACCTGTATTACAGGTTTTATTTTAAAATCTAACTCAGGGACCTGTTCCTCACTAAACAGGTTTATCTGATTTTTTTGATTCTCTTATCTAACCTTTATGCTAAAAATAATTCGCGCAGATTCCTAATATTATTGAGCTTGGTACATAATTCTTAACTGTTTTACATATCTTACAAGCTCAGTTCTTCAGCTTCAGACTTGTCATAAGCGTCTTTATATTTTACTGCGTACATCTGCAGAGCATTTAGATGTGCGCAAGGTCTTGAGTGGGCAAAACCCTCCCTTCATAAAAAGTATTAAACCACCTGAATCAAGCCAATGGCCTGATAAACCTGATGAGTATAAAAACAAATCAAATGATACCTAAATGCAATTTAACGGGTCAGTGGTGTTGGTGAACCCATCACTTGTCTACTTCGTCACTCAAGCGCCACTGATGACACACCGTGCCGAATTGTATTTTTTTATGCAGGAAATTGTCCTTTCCTATCGATGAGTAGTCCCATCACTGATTAGAGATTTTTTTCTCTGATTACTTACTTTAGTGCGTACTAATGAGTTATTGTTAATTCGCCATGATGGTTTGGTTACACGCATTATTTGACTAGCCTTCCGTTCTTTTCTTCTCGCTTTTGTTTTGTAAAAGAATCATAAAACACATGAAGTTTAAAACACTTGAGAAACCGACTTTATGGGCAAACTGCTGGGGTGCAATTTTAGCAACACAAATCACTCAAGCTATCGCTGAATTCAAAGTGTTCAAGTCAAATTGTTGTCTAAAAAATTTGAAAATGGAACGTGGATTCAGTGGAATCGAGCCATGTTGCCGGAATACCAGAACCAATGAGCCAATTTTTAAGAACCTTCTATGAGACCAATCTGGAAATCTGAAACATGGCCATTCTACTATGTTCTGTATTTGCAACGGTCTGTATAGTTCAACAGTTTCACGTATTATAGTAACGCAACGGTCCCGCCTGCGGATTAACTTGTTTAGTGATTAATTCCTGTGGATTTTTAGCGAAATAAAGCCAGGTTCCAAATAATATTATTTATCCACGTTTTATACAAATATTAAAAAAGGCTGGGGTATAATCGGGACACATACGGGTTCGTTTTTATCTTACTTACTTACTTACCTATAGGATTTTGGATGTAAAACAAACGAGTATAATTATTAGCGTAAACCTGTTTTGTAAGTTAATAAGATGTTCCTAGGAGGATCGTTATATCGAAGTTGGCAATGAACGTAAAACGAACTTGGGCTAATTTTGTAGTATCTATGTTGCATCAGTATGCCGTAAGAAAATAATAGATCTAGAAAGTAGGTCATGATCAATTACCCACGAAACTAAAGATAAAAATATAGTACCTAGATGCTGTTTTTTGGAGTAACGAGGTTATTGAACTCTTTTTTATGCATGTAAATTATTATTGTTTCTTTATTTTTGACTATCAGCCTGTCCCGGCTTCGCACGGGTGGACATTTATTTTTTAAACACATATGTTTAACCTATGTCATTCAGGGTGAATGTAGCTTTCCAATGGTGAAAATTTTTTTGAAATCGGCTCAGCAGTTTTTGAGTTTATTCATTACAAACATGCACACACAAACACAAATCTTTCCTCTTTAGAATATTAGTGTAGAAAAAACCTCACTGAAGCAAATACTTACGAAGTTTATCTCATGTAGATTAATTCTTTACGGTCCATGAATTTTGTCTTCAACCTTCAAAAATGTATAATCTGATCACATCTTTAAAGGTTTATGTTGGAAACATCTATTTGAGGGCGCCAATTCAAGATTCTACCTAATTCTAATTTCTATTTCCAATCATTACATAAGAGGTATTTGTGCCTTTTAGAACACTTATAACTACCCTCAAATTGGAAATGAGTAGTGGTGGCAAAAATACGTACACGATGGTAATACTTTCCCAAACCAAATCAAAAGCCTGCCGCACATCTTCAATGAAACGCTGTCAAATATTTGACGTCATTTCACTGATTGCCACCGCAGAACGCTTAGATTACGCAAGGCTTAACACACAAACAGCTTTACTGAAAAATTAATACGGTTGGTTCACAGTAGTTAGAAAATGTTTTTCACCTTACAAAATTGGCTAAAAGTAAAACTTTCTTACTTACTTTTTTTTAAAGGTACAATTCTCATTTTTACACAGGATACGCATCAGACTAATATACACTGCTAGCTCTTATGTCCTTGAAGTAAGCGTCATTTTCCTTTGTTTTTAGGTAACTTGAGCTGTATGTGTACAAACTTTGATTGGCGTACTTGAAATTGAATTTTTTTTTAAGATACGAGTATCGCATTTCTCATTGTTTACGATGTTGATATAATTGAATATCTCTGTAATGCAAGTACGTGTAAAACAATATGTTATCAATAAAATAAGCCCTTTAAATGGGTACAAGGTTTAATTGTCGACTGTGGCTGATCCTTCGGTAATTATGAGATTTAAACACGCAGTCATAATAATAGTATTTAATTGCACACCATATTCACTTGTAATTCAGTTCGTAGCACGAGACTTCAGGCTACAGGGTCTCATAAGCATTATTTTTTATACAACTAGATGATAGAACGAGCATAATGGCCCACCCGATGTTGTGTGGTAACCATTGCCTATAACAAAGCATTGGCTCGTAGGTCACGCACGTCAGAAACGTGCCTTATGACGCACTGCCCCGTGTCCAACCAACTTGAGGCATACAAATGACAAATGTTCGATCTCACGTGCCAGTAACCACCGGCACCTACAACCATCAAACCGAAACAAAGCAATGTTGCTTCACGGGCAAGGCATGGATGCCATATGCATTTACCGAGTGTGGTGAAAGGATTTTAAGTGCTGTGCATCAAAGTCCTCGATATTTTTTTTCACCGTTTTAGAGTACTGGCAGCCAACGGTGAAATTCTTGAATCAATATGATGGATTTTAAAAGTCGTGCAAGTCTCGCATCGTCGTAAAAGTAATACGTTGATGTGACGCCAACGCCTTATGGCCTGCGCACATCTACGCGATGGTGATGACGATCAGCTGAAGCGATGTCATATATACCACTGTCATTTGGCAGCGTTTCAGCTGATCGCCATCGCCTAGATGTACGCAGGCCTTTATCGAGGCCTCACCGGATATATCAATTCTAAGTCGCAGTGTGAGAATTACGTGCGTACTCACTTTTACAAACAAACAAGCGGGACATTAGTCTTCATCTGGACTTGCATTCGGGGCCAAGGCCACTGGGATATCGATTACACTGTACGGTCAGCGACATACTTCAATAACAAATGTTCTTATTAATAAATCGTTGAGTTCTGGAACTTCAATGAAACATGAAACGAGAAAAGATTTTTGAGAATTTGCACCCTTAGCCTAATAAGAGGGTCCTTCTGACAGACACGCGGACAGTTAAGAGAAAGAAAAAAGAAAGAAAGAAAACTTATTTATTTATGACGGCACATGGCAGATAAGAGAAACACGAGCATTTTAGATACAAAACGAACAAAAAACACATTCTAACACTTTGACTCATACTCATATTATATACCTACCCATATTTCATATTTTTACTTTATTAGGACTTAGAGGTCTGTTTAATCCCTTCAACAAGAAAAACGTGGAGGTATAAGTCAGAGTAGTACCCATCTTTAGAAACAAAATGACATTATGACGAAACACACAGCATTTGTCACGGCATAATCTTCTTCTTATCGTGTGACTGATTCTTTCGAACCAAGTGTGGTGAAAGGATTTTAAGTGCACGGCATAATGATATAATGATTGTATTATATTGTATGATATTCAAATCGGGTCGGAAAATTTAATGAAAAATCCGGTTCCTTAGTTGTTAAATCATGAAACGCGCTGCAGACAGTACAGCGCATGTGTTCTGTACGGCTGAGTTGGCACAACGTCCACCACCTGTCTATTCAATGAACGGCATTATGCAAACAACGTTCACTGTTATGCAGTCTTTTTCAATAAGTAACTTTAATATTTAGACGTCATCTGACTACCCGCTTAAGCCTGGTAATCAAATCAGTGTATCCCTGTCAATCGCACTGTCAAAACTTGCGGCAGTGTGTGCGGGTGTAAACAAGGCCCTATGTTGAAACTGATCCCCATCGCCATTGCCATCGTAGATTGCCTAGATGTGTGTAATGCTTTACACATCCCCAAATAATCTTAAGTAAGTAATACGTCGGGAGCTGTTTCGCTTCTAGAGATTTCTTCAACTAACAATCTGTAAGTTTGAATTAAAAGCGTAGTTTATACCACATGAGAAAACCAGAAGCAACCACTGTTTTCTCGTCGATTATAGTTTAGCTAGTTGCTATAGGTTGCATAAACCTGGCTCTTGCTCCCTTTCAACTGTAACGTTACATAAAGATATAAAATACGACGTGGTTCTCATTTCCTCAATGTAAATCCAGATTTTCTCAAGACTTTCGAAAGGATTTTTATACCGTGTCTGTGTACCACTTATCCTCAAGATTTTAGCCTATTTGATTCCGTTCGTTGTCGCATAAGAGACTTCGCACCTACACGTAGGTCAAAGTGTTAGGTGATGGGCGCAGTCTATTCGTAAATTCGTAATACCACTTTGGCACATTCTGTGTGGAAGTGCTCTGTAAAGCCTTGCATACTTTTAACACACACGACATTGTTACACACATTTTTCGTATTTGATTTCCGAATTCGTATTCTGTATTCAAACATCCGAGTGCATGGAAACCTATGTGGCATGGTTTTGTTCTAATGGTCTTATCATCATAAAGTTATACGTTTGCTAGTGTCACGTGTATATAATTTTTACGTGGAATAAATAAAACTGTCACTATCCTTTAAAGTGAAACAAACATAACCACTTGACTCTTTGTTGACCTTCATTAAGATTCCACAATCACGCTCATTCGCTGATGAGTTAATAACACTAAGAATCTAAATATGCGAACCCAAGCAGACTATTGCAAGTTATATTACACGTCTTTAAAGACCGGCTTCACGGCTTGCGAATTTACCAAATAATGATGACGCCCCTAAAGGCCTGCGCATACTTAGGTCGCTGGCGATAGCGATCAATGAAACGCTGTCAAATTTGACAGCTTTTCACTGATCGCCGACGCCAGCGACCTAGGTGTGCGCAGGTCTTTAGGGCCGTTTCACAGATTGCTAATAGGCCCATTAAATATTTGACAGTTGTTCATCTATAATTTTGTGAGCAAGTATTTGGGTTAAACAACTGACTGTAAAATAATTATTTGGTAAATTCGCAAGCCGTGAAGCCGGTCTTTAAAGACGTGCAACATAACCAAGCATATTATTACTTATAGTTTTTTTTATGTCAACGTAATCCTCGTGATACAACTGAATATGTAAATAAATGTTGAATTATATTTTTCTCCATCATTCTCCAGCATAGGTTTTTAAAGGGAAACATTATTAAAAATATACTGAAAAATATACAAAGTCAAAAACGACTACGTTTATATTATTATGTAATACAATAATAATAAAAAAATGTTTGCAACTAGGTTGGAAAGTATTAAAATATAAATGCACTTAAAATTAAAACAAAAGTGCATATTCCACACAACTATGTCTGCCCCAAACTAAGCAATGTAACCTATAACTATATATGTAAAGGTTTTGAATACAGGTTTTATGCGCAGAGAGATCGTGACCATGAGGCTACCTCCACCTTGTGAATGTTAGTTTTTTTGCTGTGAAAATTATTTTCCCTATGCGAGAGGTCGTTCATTGCAAATGCAGACTAAGATCATTGTCAAGGCAGGCGCTTGTCGTTAGTTAATTATCGCTAGCGCCCGTAAAATGTTGCCGTAGAGTTGAAATGTTCCTATATCCGGAAACTAGAAGACAACTTTATGCCACAGATAACAAATAATTGTTCTCTGACTGGGTGTTATATTGTATTCCATGTATTTATTTATGAAAAAAATGCATATAAGTATTACATAAGCTATCTCGTTCCCATAGTCCAAGACTGCTTAATTTGGGGCTTGAGGTGTTGTGTGCATTGTCCACAGTATTTATCCATTAAAAGTCTTAACCATTTAAGGTTAACAAAAAATATTCAAATATACCTTTAAGATTTATAAAATGAAAAATCAGAGAAATCCAAAATATCTCTGATTTTTCATTTTCTATTTTCCGTTTTGCACGCACGTGTTGCCCAGACGCATGAGATGAGACTTTACTTGCTAATAACTTCATGATTATAGCGTTAATAGTCGACAATTGAAATTGATTGCATTTGTATTGTCTATGTATGAATGAAGCCCTTTGGCGTGCATGCTTCAAATATAGTCGAGTATAATATACAACAGGTACCTATTTTTTTTATACTGGAAAGAGTACCAAAATTTTTAGGTTTTGAATTCATTTACCAAAAGGTTCTCTTGTTCAAATGTTGCGCAGTAGTGATTACAATTACTCGGATTTCTCAGTTCTTGAGATAAGATATTTTGCTAAACAACACGAACTAAAAGATATTATTTTTTCTGTTATGTTAGCATAACTTGTTGCCCTTTTCAAGGATAAACCTCATTTTTCGATTCAACATTTTCTTGTTCGTGTCCCACTTAATGTGGGGTCGGCACAACAGGTTTTCGTTCTCCACTCTCCTCTATTAGCCGTCACTTCATTTTTTTATTATTGTCCAAAACACAAGAAATATAGCAGAGTTCACTGTGACTGACACGCCAAGAAGAAGAAGCGTCTCCAAGTTTTGGTTTTAACTCTTTCAATGTCTTTTTTCCAGTAATCCCCAATCAGCCGACGAACAAAGAAAAGAGTAGTTCGATCGCACTCGGAGAAGATGATGGTCCAGACGTGGTCTCCACCATCATTGGGAAGTATGGTCGATGGCAGCTGTTGATGACATTTCTGCTGTCTCTCTTCTCTCTGCCCTGTACCTTCCACATATACCTGCCTACGTTTACTGTGAGTATATAATGTTTTAAACAAATATTTACTAAATACACGAAAAACAGTTGAACTATCTGCAGACCGTTACAAACGATCTAAAGATAGCTGAACTGATCCAAATTAGTACCAGAAGGAAGCGTCCCCAAGACGCTGGCGGTATTGCCACGCTGAAAAGCAATGCTAATGCGCTGCGCCAGATACCTACCCATCCAGCCCTTGGGTTATTTTTTATAATTCTATTATAATGGGTAATATTTTTTTGTAAGCCTCAGAAAAATAAATGAAATATATTTATTTGCTAGAATCACGGTACAATAATTAGGTCATAGGGTTTGTAAAAAAACTGGCTCACTTACTTCGTCGGAGACCGACACACAAAATTCACAAAAAAGTAAAAAATAAAAGTTGAATGAAAAGAAATCAGTGTGTCAGAAAAAAATCATAATAATTAATAATCCATTCAAAAATTCATAGAAGCTATAAGATGATTTAAAATAAATCTTTAACGCTACTAAACTGAAAACGAAAAGAAAACCGCCATGCTTTGTAGAGTGCTACTAGAGAGTTTTATCGATAGCAAACTACTATGCGTGCTTCTTATTCGCGACATAAATTAATTAATAAATATACATTGGGTGTCGCACGATGAAGATACTGTAATATATCGTCGATCCTTTTGTTATTGTAATATTTTATAGTTATCCTGCTACTCTATTTACTTTCGGTACATAAAAGTTATTGAATTGTTTTTTATAGATGAGTAAATTTTTAAGTTACTTACCAATTGTAAGTAAGAACGAATAAGCTGTTGGTTTTCCTATAAACCACTATTTCTACTAACTGTACCCGAAATCCGAGTTTTGCTACCACATTTCGTAACCAAATGTTGTTTTCGTTTCGCCTACGTGTCTCTGTCTTTTGTATGGAGAAAAGATGAGACAGCAAAAATACGTTACGTATTCAGAGTTGTTGTCTCATCATTTTTCCATGCAAAAGATAGAGACACGTAGGCGAAACGAAAACAACATTTGGTTACGAAATGTTGTAAATGCACTAGGACTTTGGGTACTGCAGTTTTATACTTCTGCAGTAAGTATCGTTTACTCTTGTTTTTCGTTTAACCTTGTATCTTGTTTCCAAATAAATATATTTGATTTTGATTTGATTTTATAGCGCGTATGAAAAACGTATACCTACCTGCTAACTCTTTGTTTAAATTATGTATATATAAAAGGAAGCACCTTATTCATTCCGACTTGCTTTAGAGTAACAATAAACTATAACAAGACAGCTGAATAGAAGATTAGAGTCCGCGCAAGATAAGTCTGCGAGTCAGATGGCAAAAAACATGAATATATGACTGGAAATATCCGATCACAAACATTGCATTGCGTTTAATGAAAGTCCATATATTATTTGAAATAGGGAGATTATTTGAAGTCAGTTTTTTTACATTTTCTGCCACCTGTCACGCGCAAAGTTATCTAGCGCGCACTCGATACGTGCGTGTTTAGTTTGAATAATAATGAGTAATATAATATTATGTATATTATATTCAATGCCGATACCTTAAACCGAATAATGATTTTAAATGATTTATGTCTTCATTATCGTATGTAATCTGCTTGAAAATGAATGAAATGAAAATGCTTTATTTGCAACACATAAAAAAACAGTGATAACAATAATTATTAATAGCAGCGTTTTACCTGAAATAAAACGCACATTATATACTTACCTCAATAAAAGCTTTATATAGAGAAGGCGAGTTCCGTTTCCTGTCGAATTTCTACCAGTTTTCATACTTTTATACAGCCATCATCCGGTCAAGTGGCGCCACCTGGCAGCCGCGCGTAATTTTACTTCGTTAAAAATGCAGCGCCATATTGAACTCATTGGCTTTTTTATTTCACCAGGCAGCAATTAAAGTGAAAGCTTTTATTGAGGTAAGTATATAATGTGCGTTTTATTTCAGGTAAAACGCTGCTATTATATCCTGAACGCTCAATAAAAGCTTTATATTGAGACCTGTTTGTTATCGCCTGGTGACGCCACTTGTAAGATATGGGTTACTCTAGCGCCAATGTGATATTATATATTTTACTCATAATGTATGTAAGTTTGCCTACAATAGAAAATAAAACCGTATTTTAATCAATTGTGCCCAAAATCGTACCCGACTATATTATATTATTAATAATAACATGATTATTTTAATTCTATCAGACATTGCTATAATCTTAAATTATATAAGAGATTGTAAGTAATCTTAAAACATCTGCTAAGCATGGTAACAGACAAACCACCCCAAGTTCCTGGCTTAAGTCCAGCTATGAACTTCTTTGGGCTGACCATAATGATGAAGTTATCATAATGCCATGTTAATTGAATGCACTCAAACAAGCCGCGCGATAGGCCTGGTTAAACTCTATACCTAATTGTGTGTACTGGTCGCGTCATTTTGTCAAATGCTATGTAGCTAGTGTAAAGAATGATAGACAGTGACAACCAAGCTCAACAATTATTTACTTCCTGTAGATATCGTCAAGTTATTTTTAAAACAATGCTGAACAATAAATCGTAGCTGACATGCTACCTTGCAGTGCTGTAATGACAGCCTCCTTAATAAACATTTAGATCGTCTGCTATGACGTTGCGCAAAACGAGTTATGCTTAATAGTTTACTGTTTTATTGTAAAAAATAAATTAAAAGGTATGTAAGGCTATGTTACCTATGTACTCTAATTATAAATTCATGTCAAGAAAATTGTGATCAGTAAATACTGATAATATGTAGTATATAATTATTATTGCATAAATAATAACTGCAATCAGTTTCTAACTAGGTATACTTGGATAAAATAGTTACTACTTAGTATCTAGATCTAACCCAGAATAAAATCAAATGCTAATAAGATCTGTGGTGAATAAGGACTTATCCTGTAAGGGCCTTTATGAGCTAAGAATATTACTGCAATGTACTATCAGCAGTACCTATACCTATCAATAGTAGTATATAATAAAGCTTATTCTTTATTCTTATACTTATTCTCGCAGTATCTTAGTGAATTACTTTTGCTAACGTCCCATCGGAAACTCTGTTTTGTCAAAAGTCTAAACCATCATCATTGACTCAAGAATATTCAGGACTTAGAGCATAACAGACAAGACAGTGTCTGCGTTATAACGTAGGAGTACAGATTCATGCGTTAGTGTCGTATTGTATAGAATATACCAAAAGTAAAACATGAAAGACAAAAAGACAGTGTCTGCGTCATAGGAAGTACGAATTTATATGAGTGTTAAGATAAGATAAGAAAATTATTTATTGGACAATAAAATGCGAACACACAGCGACACAGGCGAACTTAATGCTAATTCTGGTTTAAGATATTTATTCTCAAAAAGACATAATACTAGGTCACTTACATGAGAACATTCGTCGTAATTAGCATTAGTGTTGTATTGTATTGAACAAAATACAACAAGTCGAGCATAAAAAACACAATGACAGTGTTTGCTTCATAACATAGGAAATATGGATATACGTGCTAGCGCTAATCAAGTGTAAATGACAAAGAAAATGTGGCATCACTATCAGTTGTGACCCCAACAGTAGCTTTTAGTGCTACCCTAAAGATGGTTACGAACCACACGTTATTACATACTTAAGCAAATTTTTATCAAGCAACGGTAATAATTATCAACGCAACGTACCTATTAAACATCGGTATTGGTCCGTATTCTATTTATTTATATAAAGAAATTATTTCGGCAAACTACAGTTTTTCGCTAGGAAACAATAGCATACACACTTTGGTGAGTGTGTAGGTACTTATGATGGTAGATACATCCACGAGCACGTGTGGGTAGTTTTATAGTATAGTGACCACGTTGTAAACCTTGACGGTTCCTTACTAAAATAATTGCAGGTAGCCCGCATGTCATCGGCTCTCAAAAAAAAATATTTTCTTGACTAAAGACTGCACGTGCGATTTCAGAGACAAACAGGTCAAAAACCGAAGTTCCTTACTTTACAAGCATTATAGTAGCATAAGTTGGCCGCCACTCAGGAGAGTAGTAATGACGTTAACACATCGACATACCAACACCTGGGCCGTTATTCACTATTGCCAAACCACACGCGTTACGTGAACACGTTAAGACATCGGCTTAGCAATCGTCGGATTTTTAACGAATCATGTGAAATAACCAAAACATCAAACGTGGGGCATAGACAACTAGTCTTGTGGCATACAGAATACCATTTTTCGATTCCACACCAAGGCGCGTTTGCGTTTAGATCACGTTGTAAAGTCACACGTTTTGGGCACGGAATCTCCAATGTAATAGCGAATAAGGCCCCTGCTCGCGCAGATAGACCGGCAGTAATGCATTTTTTGTGCGTGTACCACGCGCCACTAATGACCGGTTTATTAGTGTCAAAAACCAAACGGCAAAGTATACAAATAAGGTACAAATTGGTACGACTTTGTCAAATACTGAACGTCAAAAGACACTCTGTCTTGCTAGGAAAAACATGGTCCTCCTTGGTATCTTTTCTCAATGCGTAAAAATGATCGCATGAAATTGCTTTTTATAAAACATTCATTTCATTTTAATTGTTCCTGAACCCTGATTTTTAACACATCTATAAGAAAAATGATTCGAGAGGTAGGTACCTAACTTAGCGATGTGTTCTAAGGCATCATTAGGTAGGGTAGGTCTTTGCTAGTTTTAATAAATGTATAAAAGTCTGAAGCTTTTAAGCGGGTAGGCTTTAAAATGTTTGCAAAGAATGTCTTTGTTTTGTCCCATTCAAGACAAGTGATCGTAGAGATTCACAAAAAATATTTGTTTAAAAAGCGTGCTTAGCCTGAATGAGGTTATGTGAAACGCACCTATGTGTGCGACTTGCAAAAAACACAGTACAGTTTAAATCTACGAGTAAGGTTCGGTTTAGGTCAACTCGGAAATTAAGAACTTCCTATCTTTGGCAAATACTTTAAGGGTTGCACTTTTAGGTTTGGGTCCAAAAGCAGACAAGGGTCTACTTACACTATGATAAGGAATTCAGTGGATTTATAAGAGCCATTTTTCATTAGATCAAACAAGACTAGGCTTTTGATGTAAAACACTTTATTGGATGGAAGTGTGTAACTGGCTTTCCTTACCTTGAGTATATTTCTTTTATTTAAGTATCTATGTACTATATCAGCTATCTGGTTCCCATCGTACAAGCTCTGCTTAGTTTGGGGCTAGATAGTGTTATATTTATTTTTATTTTATATGGTTTCAAAATCAATTTCGACTTTTATGGCGAACATAGTCAAACTGAACTCACTTGGTTTCAAAATCAATTTCATCTTTTAAGGCGTACATTGCCAAAATGAACTCACTTGGTTCCAAAATAAATTTCATCTTATAAGGCGAAAATAGCCAAACTGTACTCACTTTGTTCTAAATTATGCCTAAGCCAGCACTCGAGGTCATTATAATTTTCACTTTCGAGTTGCGACTCGTTACTTACCTTTCCCATTGTAAAAACACAGTTCGTATATTGCACATTCGAGGGTTGACCCCTGTGCGAGTTTCAATGTGGCTAAAATTTTAACCCAACGAGGCCTGTACTTGATACAGGCACATAATTTGAGAGGGCAGGTTTGCTAAAATTGTATCAAATCTGTATGATGGAACACAGTTAAAACACTTAACCCCCGCGAGAGGCAGTTGTACGATTGATTTTCTCTTGTGAGAACCACCACATTTCAGAGACTAGATTCACTTACCTGTAGTTCACAGAGTTCCACGCGATGGAAAACATTTTCGCTTTACGCCTAACCCCCGCGAGGGGTGGCTGTTAAGTTGATAGAGGTTCTCTTGCGAGAATCTATTTGATTTAGCGAGACAGTTTCACTAGAAGTTTAGAGAGTTCAACTCGATAGAACACAGTTTACAAACGCCTAACCCCCGCGAGAGGCGGTTGTTAGGTTGATTGAGTTTCTCTTTTCAGATTTAACAGGAACAGGCCAGTTTCACTGGAAGTCTATAGAGTTTCATTCCATAGAACGCAGCTAGTTCACAAACGCCTTACCCCCGCGAGGGGTGGCTGGTAGGTTCTCAAGACCAAAAATACTTTGCTGCTAATAAATTAAGCCATTTTACTTGAAAACTTTATGATAAACCTAAAGTCGGTGACCAGTAAACTGATTGAAAGCGATGGTGTGATGAACATAGTTTTGAAATAATAAAGTGGGTATTAAGAAAAAAGTTTCTTAAGATTTTTCTAGAAGTAAACGTATTCGTATAATAAACCCAAGAGAGAATATAACAAATATTATTTCTGCTTTGGGAAGGTAGGCATAATTTTTATCAAAAACAAAATAAAATTTAATATTATTTTTACCATGCAGTAAGCTTAACCGTATAGGTAGGTATGGCCCGATGACGTCAGGTATCATACGTTTTACCCCTCTTTGTTTGTTTCCAAGTCTATGAAACCTGGAGTATATTAGGGTATAAGACTTTAAGCAAAATGCACTGGATATCAAAATAGCAGTCAACATGAAGCAATGAATGAATGAGAATATTCAATTAAGGGTTTAATAAATAATTATTCCTTCTACGACTTTGATATAACCTCTTTGGAAAAACATTGTAACCTCAGAACAAAGACCCATGTTCATCACACGTATTTCGGTGGGGATCGAACCCACGATCACACAGAAGGCAGAACTACTATGAAAAATAAATATTAGCAAATTGTTTGGAAAACAATTCTAAAAATACGTTCAAACGACGTCATGCCTATTTGTTCATTTTATAGCTATGGCAGCGGTACCGGCTTTTGCCTCAAAGAACGGCACGTATACCAACCACAGCTTATATGCACAATAAAATGTACTACTGAAAATGAAACTTAACTAGGTATATAAATAAACTGGATTTTTTAAAACTATAAGAACGTGATCCGAACGAAAAAATCGTTAAAAAAATCACGTTCATTTTTTATTATTATGAGGGTACTCACGGTTTTCCCTCCTTGCACTGCTCAAAGAAGAACACTTCACTAAATAAAATTAATTATTTATTCACTTTTGTAAGAACAAAGATTTAAAATATTATTAGCAACCACGGTCGTCGCAGAGATAGCTGCTGGACACGTGTTGCTTCGACGGAAAACAAAACGCCAATGAGTTCAATATGGCGCTGCATTTTTAACGAAGTAAAATTACGCGCGGCTGCCAGGTGGCGCCACTTGACCGGATGATGGCTGTATAAAAGTATGAAAACTGGTAGAAATTCGACAGGAAACGGAACTCGCCTTCTCTATATAAAGCTTTTATTGAGCGTTCAGGATATAATACCTATCAAAAGCATAACATAGTAAAAACATACCTACAAACTTAACATAAGACCAAAAAATTACAATATCAAAAGGGAGTCGTAGGCAGATAACTATAATTTGAAAAAAGTGCTGCAAATAGGATCAAAGCTCATGTTTAATGAGTACAGCACAATATAAGTACCTATAGGTAGCGACAAAATTAGACTTCAATCAATCGTTATGCCTATTTTCTCTGGAAATCAATTACAACTTCGGTTTCTAATATACATGTTATTATTATTCTAACAGTAAAAATGTCTTATTTCAGGCAAAAGCAACAAAGTTCTGGTGTCGGAGGCCAGAAAACCTTTCCAGTTTACCATTGGACCTCTGGATCAACTACAGCCAGCCAGTAGACGGCTGCAGCGTTCGTACACTCCCACTGGGGATCAGCGTGGAAAGCATTCTCAACCTTACTGCCCCGATATTAGAGACATTTCAAAAGTGCACAGAGTTTGACTATGATCGTTCCGAAGTGGGGAACACTATCATATCGGAATGGAACTTGGTGTGTGATCGAGCTGGTCTCACGAGCCTGGCTGAGGTGGTGTTTCTCGTCGGAGTGGGAGTGGGTGGCGTGGTCGGTGGCTGGATCTCCGATAAGTAAGACTTTGCATTATTTTTTATTGATTTTAATATATACTTAGTTTAGTAAACACTATGTAGGTATATCGTATAGTATTAGTGTGTTAGTAGTAGTGTGCAGTAGTAATTCTAATTCCATTTGAGTTCGGCGAATAAGATCTGCCGGTCTATATACTCTTGAACGTGATTCCGACCGATGAGAAAATTGGGATCGGAATCGCGTTCAAGAGTAGACCGGCTGCACTGACGTCCCGCGATGGGGTGTATTGTGCATTGTCCCCCTGCCAAACCTCACCCCAGCCAGCAATAGCGGAGTAGGACTTTGGGTTGGTGACAGCAATGTTCAAGTTGACCAGATGGTGACACAGATGTGGATGTGAGGGACAATATTCAATCAGTTCCCTGAGTCTTGGACCTCGCTTCTTCTGTTGCGGAGTAGTGTAGTAGTAGTTTAGTAGTCGAATGTGATTAGGGTCCGATGGCACAGCGGTCATTGCAGCCCCGTAATAAGGGGAAGGTCACGGATTCAAATCCCCTTTAGATCTTAACTTTTGGGACATTGGGTCAAAACCTTTCATTATGTAATGCTTTCATAGTGGAAAAGATGACAGTGGACTTTCTTAAAAGCAGTAAGATAATGATGACGCGGTGGCGGTGACTCACTATAGATAGTGCAATCCACGAAGGCGCGCCCCACTATTCCTCCTAACCGTTTATTAGTATATGTGTGCAAGCTTCCGTCACTGTTTGAGTGTTATCGGTACACACTAATCACCTATGAGTGCACACGCACACTACAATGAATAGACGATGGTTCGCGACTGATGCTCGGAGCAAACTCCCCGCACCCCGCGAGGGGCGCGTCTTCGTGAATTGCACCATCTATACACTCAAAAGCCCTCTCGGTGCCATATTGACTGGCCTCTCGGCTCAGTTGGTAGTAGCTCTGCCTTCTGCGCCGTAGGTCGTGGGTTCGATCCCCACCGAGAACAAATATTTGTGTGGTTAACATAAATGTTTGTTCTCTGTCTGGGTGTTATATTGTATTCTAAGTATGTATTTACAAAAAAAAAATGTATTCAAGTATTATATCAGCTATCCGGTTCCCATATTACAAGCTCTGCTTAGTTTGGGGCTGGGTAGTGTTGTGTGAATTGTCCACAATATTTATTTATTTATTATTTATTTATATTAATAATCTTCTTCTTCTTATCGTGTCACTGATTCTTTTGAACCAAGTGTGGGGAAAGGAATTTAGGTGCGCTTTAACGAGGCTCCTTTCGTGCACTATATTAATAATAATGTATTCAGTACGAACGTTAGTGTAGAAAAAGAAGATCCTGTGTTGATTGAAAACTTTTGGGATCATTGAAAAATGTTTGACCGTTGAATAGAAAACTAGTGTTTTATTTATCACGAATGACTAATTACTTAATCAAATATTTGACAGTTGCACAGATAAGATAATACTATACTAGTAACAGTTGTTTATTTCAAATTTTACAAGCAAATATCTGACATATACCTACCTACAACTGTCAAATATGTGATTGGTATATTAGTCATCCGTTAACCGGTCCTTAAGTGGTTAGGTATAAAATAAAATTAGCTGAATGACTTTGTTTAAATTAATTTAAGGACCAATTTTATAAACCCAAAGATACTTTCTGCTAAATATGCGCGGTATCTGTAGGTAAATCTTTTAAATAGTCTAAAAAACTAAGATCCGCCTTAAAATTGAAAGGTCAATAAAACCATACTGCACGGAGATGTGGTTATGTGGTAAAAATTAACGCTATGTAGAATATAAATATACTTACTGCCTTCACAGCTCAGTTGGGTTGGATTCTGCGCTGGAGGTCGTGGGTTCGATCCCCACCGAGAACAAATATTTGTGTGGTGAACACAGATGTTAGTTCTCCGTCTGGGTGTTATATTATATTCTTAAAAAAATATTTACAAAAAAATGTTTACAAGTATTATATCAGCTATCTGGTTCCCGTAGTACAAGCTCTACTTAGTTTGAGGCTAGATAGTGTGGTATGGATTGCCTACATTTATGATTATGACCTAAGGGCTGGTTTCACGGATTGCTAATCGACCATCAATCTATTTGACAGTAGTTTGTCTCTTTGCAAAGCAAGTATGACGTCACACAATGAGTACGAGTTTTAAACATCTGTCAAATATTTTATGGCCTTTAACGGTTGATTAGCAATCCCTAAAACCAATTTATTGCTATTTTTGTTGCTATGAATAAAGATAATTGAAATCTAGTCTATGATTTTTATAATGTAGGTATGTATACCTACAATTATTTGAAGTGGCAGTGCATGTTGAATTATAATTGAACAGGATCTAAGTAATAATTACTTAAAATTGATTGAAGGAAAACGGATTTTCCAGTTTCCATTTGGATACCTATGAATATGGTAATAAAAACTAAAACATGAGATCAAAACATTATGATTAGCTGCTTTTTTTTCATTTACACACTTTATTAGTATAAAATATCACAAGATCTGTAGCACATGAACAATTTGCATGACGTATCCTTGAATACCTGATTGTATTTCGTATTTTGGTATTATGTTTTTGTGTACTGACATGTGTATAATGTAACTTATCTGAGCCATGTCCGAATCTAAATAAAAACTTAAACTTCATCATCAGCCTAAAGGAGTCTACTGCTAGACATAGGCTTCCCATTATATTCCATTAAATAAATAAATAGATAATTAAATAAGATCATAGAAGAAATAATACTAGTCCATATTTTCAGAGGGGAATGGAGGACGAAGACATGTTGTGCCGACCCCACATAAAGTGGGATAAAGAAGAAGATTTTAAACTATTCCCGTTCAATTCCAGGTTCGGCCGCAAGAAGATCCTCATATGCATGATAATAGCACAGAGTGCTCTTGCCATCCTGTCTCTCCTAGTGCGGTCCTACGTGCAGTACGTGTCAGTTCGACTGGTCATGGGATTCGTGTCCGTATCCGTGGTCTACGCAGCCTTCGTGCTATCGGTGGAGCTGGTAGGCGGGAAGTGGGTGACCATTGCTGGAGTGTGCAACTTCTTCCCACTGCCGCTGGCGTATTTGACAGTAACGTTGCTGTCTCTACTAATGCCGAACTGGAGGGACTTGCAGCTAGCGCTGTCAATTCCTGGATGTTTTCTAGTGCTTTTATGGTAAGACCTTTTACTGAAGATAAATAAAAAAACCAGGCCTTTGTATCTATTGTAGATGATTTTTATAGCGTCAGAGGCAACTGGTGTTTTACTCATGCCCCTACTTGCAAGACGCTATATAGTGCCTGGGACAGGATTTTAGATGGTAAAGGCTTGCCCAGCGCATATACCATCCTGACAGCTTAGTCGTAATCCACAGGAAAGACATGGTCAATACGTGCTAACAAAGCCACGGGGTTCCTCACGATGTTGTCCTTCACCGTTTGAGAACACTAGCATTGTGTACATAGGCAAACTCATTGGTGCACGACTGGGGCTTAAACTCACGACCTTAGGATCGGAAGGCGGGGCCACTACCACAAAACCACCAGTGTTCTCAAGATAAATAGATGACGGCTTTTTCCAATATTGTCAACTAAGTATGCTCGAATATGCTCGCTTTGAAATTAGCATTGTCTCAAAACAATGTAGTGATAAATGTATAGGTAGGTACTTGCTTTTATTATGTAAAGTAGGTGGGTACCGCACCTTTTTATTATCGAACCGCTTCAATTTGCACTCAGGATATGATCTGTTGCATGATAAGGTTGGTACCTGTATAAATTTGAAACCAGTCCTCGTGAAGGTCAACTTCATGTCAGCACTATTTTTGTATTGAACCACAGATATCCCCTAAATACCATCAGTCTTTGCATATTAGTCAGGACTTTGAATATATCAATTATATTTCTGCGAATTCGGTACCAGTAAATTGGGTATTTATTATGCTTCAAAGAGTAACAAGCTTTGTTCTTTTCAGGTTTGTTTTGCCAGAGTCTCCCAGATGGTTACTGAGCATGGGCAAAACGCAAGAGGCCAAAGAGATCCTGCAAAAGGCAGCTAAATTCAACAAGCGAGAAATGCCATCAGACATCGATAAGCTCCTAATGCTATGCAAAACAGAAAACCAAAACGCCGGTCCGAGCGTAACTCAGCTGTTCAAAGGAGCACTACGAAAGCGAACCATATGCCTTCTCCTCGCCTGGTTTGCGATGACCATAGCCTACTACGGCTTGCTTCTAAACATCGGTAACTTCAATATGGGAAACCTGCACGTCACCTCCATGATACTCGCAGTAGTGGAGATCCCGGCTATAGCGTTGAGCATACCTATTCTTCTGAAAGCTGGTCGCAGGATTCCCATTTTCATCAGTATGGTGGTGTGTGGGCTAGCTTGCGTTGCCAGCGAGCTGTTCTCGATATCGTTCGAAGACCAGTGGATCATGATTGCTTGCTTGATGCTGGGAAAGTTCGCGATAGGCACGACGAACATGATGCTGCCGATTTTCACGGTGGAGCTGTACCCGACCATGGTGAGGAACCTGGGCGTCGGAGCCAGCCAGGTCTCCGCTGGACTAGGATTAATTTGCATACCGTACTTATGGAAATTGGTGAGATTTTATAAGCTTTTTTAAATTGATTTCCCATTGTAACCAGACGGGCAATTTAAATCCCACTTCATTTACAACATTTCGTCTGCGAAATGTTGTTTTCGTTTCGCGTATTTGTCTCTCTCGCATTATTATTATTTGTACGAAGAAAAGATGAGACAGCAAAAATACGTTAAGGAGAAACGATCTAAACGAGTTGTTGTCTCATCAATTTTCCATACAAAAGAGATAGACACGCGCTCACACGAAAACAACATTTGGTAGACGAAATGTGGTAGCAAAATTCCGACTTCGGGTAATAGGAAGGCATAATTTTGTAAAATATAGCATTTATAAAACCAAAGGTTTGCGTTTAGGTACCTGCTTCAGTTATACAAAAACACAAGGCTTTTTAATAAACATGGATGACGTATGCAGTTCAAAATAATAATCCTTTGTTCATATTTTGTTTCATACCCAATTACCGAAGGTTATGTATGTTTATTTATGAGTTGAATGAACACTCGATTTCTTGCTTAAAATCGAAGATAATTTAAATCAATAACGTGGATATAAGATCACTATAGCAACCCGCCCCGGCTTCGCACGGGTGGAAAACTTCAAAGGCGATTCACGTTCACATTTTTCACCTTCATTTTCTTAAACTACACCCGTGCAAAGTCAGGGCGAATCGCTTGTAAAAAACATAGTCTATGACAAAAACAACGTGGCATTCTTCTGGTAAAATAATTTTTAAAATCAGTTAAGCAGTTTCAGAGGTTACCCCCTACAACTTTGCTATTTCACAAACTTTAGCTCTTATAATATTAGTCATCATCTTCCTGGTCCTTATCCCACTCTAAGTGGGGTCGGCAGTGGCACAACAGGTTTTCTTCCTCCACTCACCTCTATCATTCGTCTCTCAGTGCTCACTCCTTTCTTGCTCCTGTCATCAGTTGATTGACACAGTCCATTCATCTTTTCTTTGGTCTACCTCTTCTTGTATAACCACCGTTAATATAATATTAGCATAGGAGTATATCAACATATAAATATAGTGTCTCTTCTTCTTATCGTGTCACTGATTCTTTCGAACCAAGTGTGGTGAAAGGATTTTGGATGCGCCTCAACGAGGCTCAGGCTTGACAGCACTGGTCTAGTGGTAGCGGCCCCGCTGTCCGATCCTAAGGTCGTTGGATCAAATCCAGTCGTGTACCAATGACTTTTTCTGCCCATAAATTTATATACACTTTGCCAGTGCTCTCAAACAGTGAAGGAAAACATCGTGAGGAAACCGGCATATCGGAGAACCAAAAAAGTCCGAAAATATGTGTCAAGTGCACGAAAGGAGCCTCTTTGAGGCGCACTTAAAATCCTTATACCACACTTGGTTCGAAAGAATCAACGAAACGATAAGAAGAAGAATACAAGAATACTTATCTTAAGTATTATTAATTATATGTATTTTGTGAACAGACGACGATTAATGTCCACCTCCCGATGGGCACCATCTCAGCGCTGGCAGCTATTGGCGGCGCCATCGTCCTTCTGCTGCCAGAAACTGTCAGTCGCCAGAAACCGGTGCCTGTTGTCAATGAAAAAATGTATGTATTCTG
Source organism: Thera britannica (assembly GCA_939531255.2). NCBI lineage: Eukaryota > Metazoa > Arthropoda > Insecta > Lepidoptera > Geometridae > Thera > Thera britannica. The sequence goes on from OW618034.2 coordinate 22,457,967, forward strand.
CCTATGTCTTGCTTTCCTGAAGTTTACAGGGTTTACAGTCGCAGCCTAAAATAATAGGCCTTTGCATCTATTGCAGATGATTTAATAGCGTTAGGGGAAACTGGTGTTGCACTCATTTAAAGTCAATAATCTTCTTACTATATAAAAATAAGTCGGGTTTTCCTTCCTGACGCTATAACTCCAGAACGCTCGTGCGTTCCACCGATTTCCACGCTTTTGCATTCGTTGGAAAGGTCTCGGGCTCCGTGAGGTTTATAGCAAAGAAAATTCAGGAAAAACTCAGGACAAACCAACATCTGGTGGCGAAACGGAGTTCGCCGGGTTTGCTAGTAAGCATAAAAAAAAACATTCAATAATAAAAAAGAAAATTTCAACCGAGTTATTTTTAAAAAATTACAAAAACTCACAATAGAGCATTCCAACATAATTGGCAGATAATTTATATTATTGGTCTGGTAAATTTCAATACAGTTGTGTCTTGGGTAAATTTACGATTTAAATATTCTCGTAACGAAAATTCAGCAAACACAGAGTTGAGGACAGCTTATGTCCAGCAGTAGTAAATCCATGACGATGATTCTTACATGGATGGAACGTGAGTCGATATAAGTAAAACACGTGAAATATTATATTTGGTTTGATATTATCCGTTTCGAAGGACCATTACACAATATACGCAACAGTGCACCCAGTGCCCATAAATGCAAATGTCATGTATCAATAAACGGCCTGCAAGGCTGAAACATGATTTAAGATTTTTATAATGTCCCAATAGTTAAGAGCCGAGCGAGATTTGAACCCATGACCTTCCCCTTGGTAGGGCTGCCCTGACCGCTGCGCCATCGGATCCTAATCACACTCGGCAAAAATAAAAATCTTAGTGATTTCCATTATGTGTAGTAAACAGTATAAAATCAATAAAAGTAATGATTTAAGATTTCAGAAACGAGTGATGCAGCGCCATCTATTTATTTCTTCAATAACTAATATCATGCATTTGGTTTCAGGCCTTCCTTCGATAGTGTTTCACCTTGCAACGGCACGTTTACTATTACCGACGATAGAGGGCACTAGTAGTGGTCGAAGACTAAAACGGGTGAAACATTGTAAAGACAATTAATTCCCAATTTTTGTATATCAATAAGCCGCTAAGAAAGCTTAAAACTTTTTAAAAGACTACAAATGATGTGAACATTAAGGTGTAGAGAAAAGACTCTAGTTTAACAGTGAATAGTGAGATTAAATTAGTTCTAAGAGTTCCGACAAACATGAGTATTAATTTTAGTTTTTAGCTATAAGTACGGTTTTGCTTTTTGAATAAAAGCGTGGCATTTATAAGTGAAACACCTAGGACAGTTAGTTATTTGTGACATAGAAACCTCATTTTCGGGTTATTGAAACTGTATGAAAAATATGTTATACTTGAATCTATGAAAAACCGCAAATAATCCGATTTAAAAATGGAAAAACAGAGGTATGTGAATAATGTGAGCGAAAGTTGTAACTTTAATTTAATAGTTTATTTTATTTGATTTTACAAATTTATTCTTATTTGATATTGAGTATAATTTTCGTTAAATATAGATTGTACAGTAATTAGGTCGATAATTATTAAACCGGTACCTACTAATGTTAATGTACCTGTTCTCGTTACCATGTAGCTTATTTAATATATTGTGTTTTAAATATTATAATTATATAAGATGTAATAATACCTATACTACTCTAGCTAGTTGTAAGCGTAGGAATACCACTAAAATGTATTAAAATATGTTACAAAATATTCAAAGCTGGCTTCTGTACTTATACAGTTATCTAGATAATTTGTAAATGTATACAGGGTGTTCACGAGTTCACATCCTAAGTACGTAGGAATACAGTTTCTCAAATTACTCCAATATAATCATGAATAATGCTTTTTATGTTTAAAACAGCTTTAGAACCTGTAAACGATTAAGGTTGAAATAAAATATTATTATGTTGTAAAAACTTTTTTATTTGTAATTCTCACAGTATTCGACAAAATGCGATATGTTGATAGACAGCCGTGTGTGTGATTAAAGTGATCTTTCAGAACAGTCGGTAATTCTTAAGGTTGCAAAAACATGCAAATGAATTGCACTAAAAGTACTTCAAACCCAATACTAAGTAGTAGAACCAAAACAATATGTTTAAAGTGTCCGTGTGCAGCGTACCTAAACGTCCTAAACGAACAAAATTGGACTGGAATCAGTTCCATACTTGGTATCACAACGCTTCTTTCTTCTTTTATTAAATCGAAAAGACTGATGAAAGGTATACTTAATAATATCCACTAAAACACTAGTTAACAAACTCACTAACCAAGTAGGTACTAATGTACTATCCTAAATATTGATTTTGGGTCAATAGTTTGAACTGTCAAGTTCTAAAAAAAACAATGATTTGTGGCATCTAACATTGACATCTAAGAACATTTTCAAAGATAATTGTATAGAATCAAAGACTATTTTATAAGATACATACATCCTCACTTGAAATTGGAAAAAAAATCCGAATGAAGAGCTGCCTTTTGACAGATTAATTAGGAAGAAGAAGAAAACATTCATTTCGTTTAGGGCAATGCATTCCTTTTGCCTCTGTAATGTTACAAAACTTGTAACGGTGGTCCACGGCGGCGTCTCTACGCGACTCACATAATAACACCACACTATGCACTATTCACACCATGCACTATTCCTCACACTTCAAATGCTAATTATAGAGGTTTCTGTTTAAAAATTCAGTGAGCTACTGAAGTACTTTGTCGAAGGCGTCACTGGATAGAGCAGCTTTAGAATAAATAATTCATCAAGCGACGATGGCAGAGACGGCGGGGATGTTGATTCATTGATGGTCTATTCACAGTACAGGATGGAAGAACATGGAAGGTAGGTATGGTGCACTTTGCCCTGCTAGTGGGTAGCATTATTTATGACGATACAGGCTTGAATTTTTTTTATAATTTTGACGATTTTTTAGAGATATTCGTAATAACAAAGTCGGCACTAATGTTTGTTTGCGATAGTCAACAAAAATAGACAGCGTGCACAAAAAACAAATTAGTGGTGGTCAATCAAAGTGGTCCCGTCCCGGCTGTTGACCCGGTACTCCTGACACGAATACATAGTATTTAGCTTATGAATATAACCGGGTGACAGGCCCTATTGTGGCAGCAAATAGAGTAGGTACGTGTCGAATCAGAAACAAGCCATTCAAAAAGGTGATACAGGACAAGTAACGGAGTTCTGTCTACTGACGCTCCTTACAAAATTCATACTCAATAGATTAGGGGAAAATTATAGACGTGGCACAAATAGGTGGAGGAAAAGTTAGACTTATGCAAGTAAACATGTTATGTTTCTTTATAGTCAAGAAATTATAAGATTATTAGTGCGTACGTTATTTTCAGGTATAAAAAGACGAAATGTATTATCTCATATGTATTAATATTATCCATATAACCAAGTCGGTAGTCAGATCATAAATCACTCATTCATAAAGTAATGATATCGGAAAATTAGATCTCACAGCGCACACTCAGCGGACGTCGTTTTCTGGCGGAAGTTGCTCTTGGTTTTCGTAGTCACTTATTGCCGAGGTGCTGTTCATAACAAACGAAAAAACACTGAAATAAAGAGAAACAAAAAGCTACACAGTTTTGCCATGCGTAAGTATACAAATCTTTCAATCAATTTGGAATATTTTAAAATTGAACCTGCATGGACGCCCTAAAAAACAAATCACTGGCTCGATGTGACTTTTCAATTTTTGTTTGAAAAATATGAAAATAGAACGTGGATTCAGCGATCACCCGGACGAGCCACTGCTGTGTTAAATTTATGAGTTGACATGGATATTGCTTATAATATGTCTTTTTAGTAAGGGAATAACATACTTCCAAGTCGTTTCATTTTAACTTGAACGGCTAAAAAGATTGAACAGGACCCTCAGCTTATTTGTCCGCTAGTATTAGCTCACCCACAGCGGGGAATGACCTGTTATGGTATAACTCTCACTCGTTCTGATGCTGCTACACTTTCCTGATTTTGCGTGACTCGACTACTACAGTTCGCGACGAAACGTCTGATGTAACACCCTAAATGCGTTATCCTGCGACATGCCGGCACGCAATGCGTGTAATTATTTTCTTTACGCCTGTTTACATAAATAAATAATTGTCTAGGATGTAAGTTTAGTTATTTTCTTTTGAAATTGTATATTGAAATGGTTATGGTGCTATAAAGGTCAGGGCTGTATTTCGTGAAAAAGCTTTTAAGAAGTGGGTGATGTTGCTATTGTTTACGGCTAAGGCTACGACTATTTTGTGTTTTGGTACCTCCTAGGCAATATTTCGCAAATTTCGACACGGTTATGAACACATATGAACGCATTGTTTAAAAGGATCTCAAATACCCGAGTTTTAGCAAAAAAAATGCCTGTAACCTACTTTATTTATCTTAAAAGCTCCATTACGTTCAAAACAAATCTGCCTACTCGTAGTGAGAACAATGTCTACGGATACTAGGTACCTATACCTATATCTCATCAACTCGTAAAGTCTCATCACATGCTGTACACATTTCAATTGATTACAAATCGAAAACCACAGTGCAAGTGAAGACCAAAAGACAAACGTTTACGACATCCCTTTTGCAATCTCAAAGGCTAGGAATTGAAAATCTAAAATGTTGGATTCTCAAATAAAGATCGATTTTACAGAAGCCAAACACGAAATAATCCATACTGCGAATTACTATAAACTATAATTATGTGTAACGTATCGCTTTTTTAAATTCATTTATGATGAAGTCGAGAATGTTTTTATACTAAAATATTATCTTTTAATTTAAATATAAAGTGAGAACTTAAACGCTTGATGTATCATGGACTGGTTTAATTATGGCAAGTTTATCAGAATTAAAAAGTAAATAGAGGTAATAATCACGAAAACGATTACTAACATCAAACATTTTATGGCATCCAGCATGCATGTCAAATCAGGCATGTGGTTGCAAATAATATCACGAAAAACCTTTATTTATCAAATGGCAACGGACAAATTGCCAAAGTCACAAAATATGAGCCAAAGTTTACGAGTGCAGTAAAGGTCAGCTTGCAATATTTATAAGTCAAAATTGCATCACCCTGTAGCCGCAGCTAGAGCGAAAAATTACGGATAAAACATTCAAAACTGTTAATTTAATTATTCCTTCAGGATAACTTCTTAAAAACACTTACTTTTTGGATTCATACATTTATTTAGACACTGTTTTTACAACCGAAGCAGTCAATCATTGCCAATAATTGGCATGAATTATCTGTAATTAAAATTACGTTCGTATTTCGTTATAAACCACCACGTTACCGTTTCAAAAAGATTCAATGCATAAAGAATTACCTATCGTTATGAATACGTAAACCAAACAGCCGAATTTATTAATTAGCTCATTTAGCGGTATATTCGCGGCTAGCACAACTGATTTGCGTAGTGGTGCATTTGTCCGGTCGCGGGTGCTGAGCGTATGCGTTTACAGTTGGTCACCTTGCAAGAAGCTCGATAAAGTATGGTGGTCGCGTCTGAAGCAGGGCGAGAGTGGGCGACCTCTTATAGCAAGCGCGGGAGTGATTTCCTTTATTTGTTGGTAGTACGCCGCGTGGTAGTGTCGCGTCGTGCCCACAGGACATCATGCGTACTTTAGTGGTGAGTACCATACAGCAGCCCTCGCCAAGGGCGCTTGCATTCTTTACTTCCTACTCTTCCACCTTGAGGTATTTATAAAATTAATTTACAGCACTTAAATTTCATGATCAGTCAGCCTTAAAAAATATATCAATGTTAAGTAAACTACAAGTAGGTACTGATAAAACCTGTACTTACATAATGAAATGACTAGTTTTATTATTTATCATGACTTACCAATTTCATTATTTTTAAATAGTTTATTTCATATTTAATAAGATAGTTAAAATAACTTAAGGTGAAAGTAATTATTAAGTATTCTTGTATTATTATATTTTATTTTATTTTCTACATTCCACTAAAAAAATCAAAATTTAATGCTAGATTGTCATGTTATTAGGATACCGCATAGACATGATACATTTATAATTTACAATATTGTATATTGTACACAAAGTTCATTTCGATTACCTTGTCTAGAATATTATGCTTATATAATAGAACTAGGTGTGCAGGTGCATATTTTCGTAAGGACACTACAATCGTGAAAGTTATCTATCAGTGCGCAGCCAACAGCCAAGTGCAGTATGATCATGAATTTTAAGTGTCTCATTGAAATAGCTGTTTCGGATTGTACACGCATTTGAATAAACATACAACTAATAATAATATCGAATTAAGGTCGGTAAGAACTAAGTATGACATTCGAAGTGGGTGTGGGTTACAGCCTTGAAAGCGATCGCGAGATGCCAGAGCTCCGAGTTTGCACTCTTACAAAATGTAGCGCCCTTTATGAGTAACAAAGCAGAACCAATTGTTTACGAGTTACATGTCGCATATTATTCAGTAACACGTTGTCATTTACAATATTACAAAGCCACGTAACTCGGCCGGCAACTCAGTTACGTTACGCGGACGATATTAGTACCTACTACAGGTTACTGGACATAGTAGGTACGCATAACTAGTTCAGTTTGAGTACCTATATAACATTAAATTGTACACATTCACTGCAAAAGCACAGAAGAAATAATAGTAGTACCTGGTCAAGTTTCGATAATTTACCGGTCTTGCGATTACTAATCGATATCTTTTAGATTTCGCAATAGGCGATAGATGTAATGATAATGAGTGTGAGAAAACTATGCTACTCAGAATTTCAAATTGTCCACTTCACTTTATAAAATAAGGAGATAAATAATATAAGTTTAAAAAGCTTGAGAAACCGACTTCATGACCAAACGACTGCACCGATTTTGATGAAAATTCTATGGGACCAATCTGGAAGTAAACATTTAGATAAAAAAAGATTTATCCAAATCGGCTCATAAAACAAAAAAAAAGCGATGAAAAACATTAAAAAAAATTGAGAACCTCTTATTGAAATTAAACTGTATTTAACACGTTGCTTGGAGGTAACTTTGAGCAGTAGATTGATTGATAAGAATGCCGTTAAAATAATTTCTTAATAATGCCATTAGGTAGGTACTTAATTATAAATGAGTTTCGATAAAGATCAATATCGCTTGCTTGCAATAAGCGCGTAGGGCAATAAGTTCTTGGCTAGACCACAGATAAAAAAAAATGTCTTACAGAGAACATACTTATATGTGTCCATTGCCAACACACAAACAATTAAACAATGCCTACGCTCTGTAGGCTTGGCGCGCGTTGAAGTCTTTTGTACGGCGCAAAGTACCATAAAATTACCGCTTAATTTATAACGTGAGATACACCTTCATAATTATACATACACAAGAGAAAACTTATTTAGTAATCTATAATATCATTGGCTACATTGGTAGCTGGTGGTAAACTGGCTTTGACTTGATATAAGTATTGATATCAAGTCTAAGCCAGTTTCATTCAAAAAGGATAGATAGATAACATTTTATTGTACACAAGAATAGGATTACCTATTAGCGAAAATACTAAAATAATACAAAGGGTACAATGGGTGGTCTTATCGCTAGGAGCGATCTCTTCCAGACAACCTATACATGCCAAGAACTTTTGGAAAGAGGATGCAATGTAGACGCCCGAAAACTAAACAGTGAAGCGCGCGTTGAAATATTTTGTCTAGAGTGCGTACATTTAAATAAAAATATGTACTTCAGTATCCATTGATAAAATTTGCTAATAAGGTGATAGATACCTACTGATCATCGTTTGGTTATAACGTGGACCTAGGAATTATTCCATTTTTAATTTTTTTTTAAACAACTAGCTTAGGGGGCAAACATATTTCCCACCTGATGTTAAATAGTAACCATCGCCTATAACAAAGTATTGCTTGTAGGTCACGCACGTCAAGAACGTGCCCTAACGATGCACTGCCCTGCGTCCATCAACTTGAGGCATACATATTAAATTCCTTGGAATACAAAATTTTATAACAATGAATACTTAGCAAATGTACAAAATCCAAGACCGATCGGCATCATCGCGTACATGTTCCTTGTTAGGTAAGATGTAATGTAATGCGTTTGCATGTCTGCATTATCGAACAAGTGTAATTTCATAAGACTAACACGCGCTGATTTTCTGATGAATGAACGATACCTACAGGAAGCTTGTATGTGGACTGAAGAAGATCTCTTTCATCTCCCTGAATGAGTGCAAAACTAAATTGAATTTAGAACATCGTGTGCACTAACTTTGTGAATTCAAAACATTATTAAACCTATTTCCTTCTACCTCCATGGTGCCAAATTTATCATGAAACCTTTATTAATTTGTTAAAAACTCAGACTCGGGACCTCCTTAGTTTATAATTTTTTTTTTAATTTGCTTTGTTAATTAATTAATTAATTAATTAAATTAATTAATTAATTAATTTAATTAAAATATCTTTGTGCGCACCCTTTTCTTTTTTTCATTTAGTAATTTCCTCGCTGAGGTGTGATGAAAAGTTACGTGTGGCATTCGAACCAAAAGATTTTTCACCACGTGCTCTTTGATTTCCTCGCTAATTTTAGAATCCTTCGCTTGCTCGGTCATCGAAATTGAACACGCGGTTATAAAGCAATTTTGCACTCTTGTATAACAAATAACTATTTTAAGACATTCAAAATTATCAAATTCGTGAAGAAGCCCTGTATAGAGCTACATGGTCTGGCATTGCCCTTAGTTATACATATCTGCGGAAAGCTCGGCGTAAACTTCCACAGGCACTACGTAAATAACTGTTTATTACAGTCATCACAAAGTTTTTTTATATTGTCCTAAAAGTTAAGAACCGAGCGGGGTTATAGCCCGCGACCTACCCCTTGGTCGCAGTTGGTTCAAATCCCGCTCGGTTCTTGACTTTTGGGACATTATAATAAAAACTAAAAAAACTACGCAAATAAATGTATTATGTTCTGTGCAGTTTTAATAAACAGAAGTCTTACCAAGCATTATAAGTAGTGTTTCACCTACTTGTATTTACTACATAGTGCTATTAGTATATGATTCGTAGTTGTAACCTTGACTGCCGGAAGCCCAATGCCGGTTAGCCTTAGCACTTTCAGTCGTTAGAATCCACCCTCACTCACATTATTAGCATTCTACAGCGTCCACTTTTTGTAAGCTATAAAAACCCTGCTTATTTCAAGTAGACCACATACCTACACGTTTATTGGTGTTTGAAAACATCGGGTTTCATTAATTTACCACAGACAATACCTACGTGTCTTTTTTTTTTTTATAACTGATAGCTAAGCATTTGGCTGCCATCACACCTGATGGAAAATGAGGGTGCAGCCTAAGATGGAGCATGCTTAGCCCTAATCCACCTGTTCACTCTTGTCTTGAAAATTCCCAAATTATAGCGTTCCGGAAATACTGACGCCGGTAGAGAGTTCCACTCTTTGGCAGTTCAGAAGAGAGTTCAGAGGGTTTGGAGAGTTTGGTTTGGTTTTTTGGTGTGGTTTCAGAGAGTTTGCTTACGAAAAACAAGCTACAGCATTCCTCATTTTCTTTTAGATTGGCTTAATGGACTTGGAGTAGAGTTCTAAAAACAGATACTTAATCTTTATTATTTAATTTTCATCAATATTTTTCTAATAGAACGGATCAATCTTAGACAACATGAGAGAGTTCTACATTATCAAGTTTATGATATAAAAAGTGGATGTCGGTGAGAGCGGTTTCACCTGTACCTGTAGGTACACTATCTATCTGCCTCGTATCTGCCTAAATATTAGCGTGCCAGTCTTATAGACCAACTATTTACACGGCGATAAATGGTCATGATGCAAGTGGAAAAAGGTTGTAATGATAATAAATGTTTAAACCCTTAGCAAAAAGTTATTAAATTCTTGTACTTGCATTATCATCAAATTATTATAAAAATTTTGAGTATAGGCCGTGTGGATCGACATAACTTATAATGGGCCACACATTGTCTTTAAATCAATAAGCCAAAGATTAATAAAACCACATCAGAAAGACAACAGCCGGCATTGCCTCTGTGATCAAGGCAAGCCGCAATTAGTATTGTTTGTGTCCTTCGCATGCAACAATGGGATATGTCAAAGGCACGCAACTAAAGTTCAATAAACTCTGGTAGGCCATGCCACAACGAGCGTGGCGTGGCGTGGCGTGGTCGGTATAAAAAATTAAACATTGGTGGGGATATTGATGAGGACGGACAAAGAATGGAGTGACAAGAAAGACAAGTAGGTACGCAATGAGTATATCAGGGGAAGTCTAAAAGTAGCACCGGTGACAGAAAAATTCAGGAGCTGGCGTGGTACAGGCATGTCATGAGGACGGATGAAAGTTATGTGACTAGGAGAGTGATGAGTATGAATGTAGATGGATATTTTAGTAGAGGTAGGCCAAAGAAAAAGTGGATGAACAGTGTGAAAGATAACGGCTGATAGAAGAGAATGGAAGAGGAGAACATGTTATGTCGACCCCAAATAAAAGGTAGGATAAGGGCAAGAAGAAAAAGATTGATGAGGACGGACGCGAGTTCATTCCTTCGCGCCAGATAATGTCTACGTACAGAATATTTTGACGGTTCGGTTTGCGGAGATGAAGAGACTGAATTGGCACATTCGTTTCATTTCCGACTTATTTCGGTCATTAAAGTATAAATTCAAAGCATAGATAAGTACGGTAAACTATTACTAAGTAACATAAACTATTACTCTGATGATCCACTTAATCTCTATTCCATTGGTAGCAATTTTGATACCCTTCTGCAATAGCTTGCACGCGTTCCTTTTCTTTAAATTCAGCCAGTGAGTAGAAATAACCTGCTTGTTGAAACACATAAATAAAAACATGATAAAGCCTTGTAAATTACAAAATCGGCCATTGATTCGAGAAAGCAATGTAGGTTTGGTAGGTAGATATAGAAACATTTGCGTAGTTGCGACAATGCTTGCGGCTCAACGAGTTACACCGGTGATAAAGCCAAACTGCCTCAAGTTGCCCAATTCTTGGCGAAATTGTATGATAATAACTGTACCTAGGCAAATATCCGAGTGCTCCTTGGTACGCCTTACTTGTAATAAAATCTGGCCGTTTAAAAAGGTTCAAAATCGCGCCTTAAGGAGTCGGTTACAAACATATAAGTAAAGCTAATATAAAGCGTGTAAAAAGCATTGAAAAGGGGCTTAACTCTATAATATAGGTAAACTCGCACCAATATGTTCTTTACCTTGACATACCACGCTGCTCAGTCGTTAGAAGCTTTGCCTGTGCTGTAAGTTGTTGGTTCGATACCCTCCGAGAACAAATCTTTGTGTGATGAGCAAAAGCAATTAGCAGTTTGCATTTTGGGGCTCTATAACTAATTGATACGATATGAAACTTTATTTACAGCCAATTAAGGCTCGAGTAATCTTTATTATTAGGAATTTATTTAAAAAATAGGTCCCGGAAACTGAAGATAATATTGTTTAACATTTAACGTGCCTTCACTTAGTTAAGCCCACAACCAAACATTTTTTGTACCACCTCTTGGATATTTTGAACAAGCTGGCTGTAGTAGGAGTAGAGTAGGTAATAACTAAATTGTATAGGCGTAGAGAGCCGTAGCCTATTGCGAATACCAAAAGCAATTAAGTTGGTGAATGAATGTACCTAATGTCTATTTTAATAATGCAACATTTCACGCAAGTTGATAGCGCATGACGAAAAATTCAAAGTCACTTTAGGCAATATTTAAATAGATGATCTGAGAGATTATACCCACCCACTATTCTCCATTGTTAACTTAGCCCACAAGGTACCTATGTATTCAAATGAGGTTTAAAGCATTATAAAATCTCGTTACGTAGTGGCCTAGCTATTACATATTTACAAGTAGGTACAATAGAATTAAGTTGTGCCATGATATATCAACTTGATAAGGTAGGTAGGTGTACCTACGTACCTATTATGAAGTCAGGTGTTACTCTCGCGTACTAAGCAAGGTCCACTTGAAAGTATGCCATGCCCGCTCGTTGCGCAGACTGCATTCCGTCAACTAAATCGAGCTAAACCAAAGTGTATTAGACTAATTGGTCAAAAATGTTTTACTGGAAACCGATCTCACTTTCAAGAGTAATTATCAATGATTTCATGTTATTATTTTCTTTTCAGATATGCATGCTGTGCGCAGTCACAGCTTATGCCCAATATGATTCACCTGGACCTCAGAGATTTGTAGTTCCCGGAGCGATCCAGGTCGGCGGTGGTAGCCGAGGCGGCTTCAGACAAGGCAGGCTGCAGAGTGTTCCCCTCTCCAGTGGAGCGACACGCATCCGGAGGCCGGGACTAGCCCGACCATCCTTCAAATCCGTCGATGCTTCTCCCCGTCCAAGCCTGCAATCCATCGATGAGCCCGCAAAGCCAGTCACAGAAGAAGCAGAAGATGAAGTAGAAATCAACACCCCAACAGCTTTCTCGCCCAGCGTGTACTCCACCCCCGAACCACAGAACGACTTTTACGATATCACAACCACATCGCAGCCGAAACCTCCGTCGATATATAACTCGTCGCCGTACCCGCCTACGCCATCCGCCTTCAAACCTGAGCCCATCAGACCGGCCCCCTACAGGCCGCTACCCCCGCAGGCGTTCGCTCCGATCAAGACTGAAGTGTTCAAGCCTCAGCCGGTGAGGCTGCAACCGCTGTCGAGCAGGCCTCAGCGGCCGTCCTTCAGGCCGGAGCCGAAGCCCTTCGAGGAGGAAGAGGAGCCCATCCAGCCGGTGAGACAGTACACGCGCCCGCAGGAGCCCATCAACCGACAACCGATCAAAAGCGCACCTCAGAAGTACGTGCCATCGCACTCGAGAGAAAAGAAGCCCGTAGCGCAGATCATCCGCAAATTCAGAGATGAAAACCCCGACGGAAGCATCACTTGGGGCTTCGAAAACGACGACGGATCCTTCAAGGAGGAGACTATTGGCGTTGACTGCGTGACGCGTGGCAAGTACGGTTACATTGACCCGGATGGCTTGAAGCGAGAGTACAACTACGAGACCGGCATCTTGTGCGACAAGACCAAGGAGGACAAGGAACAGAAAGGTTTCATAGACTACCAAGAAAATAAGGCAGTGCTGCCCAATGGAATCACGATAGATCTCAACGCTATGGGCAAAAAATCCAAGAGGCCATTCAGAGCGGCCACCAATCATTAGTTTAAAGCCATAATGTAATTTATTTTAGGAAATTTTATGTAAGGACATTTTATGTTGTCTCGTCAAGGAAGTGTTATTTCTAGACGTAACATTTCATCGACTGAGGGATGTGGCCGCATTTCGCGCATTGTGCCTGACATTCATTGAAGAGGAGTGAAATAAAAAATAAAAATAATACCTGTTTCATTGCTGCATAACACTAAGTACTTCTACAACATAGGTTAGTTCTTGACTAAAATATGAGTGAAACCTGTATCAACTAGTTATTTCTTACTTTAGTTGTGATCTATTGAACTTTAATCAGTCTGGTCTCATTAGACCTAAGAAGTAAGAATAGATTCCACGCACCCAGCTAAGTTATAAAAAAAACTATTAAATAAAATGGCTTCTATGTGTATTTACACTACATAGCATCAGTGGCATCAGCTACCAATGAGTTTTAGTCAACTACCAATGATATTAAACTACTAAATCCTAGCAAGTGCAAGCAATAGACTGCTTATATTTCAATTGATCCAAAAAAATGGGTTTTATGGTAAAAGATAAAATCAAAACCTTTGGAACTTGGTATAATTATTTACCATTAATCTTACAAAACAAAGTTACCAGTAAAGATATTAAGACTAAGTATCAATATGTCATAGATTTACGTATGAAAATAGGGGTAAATCTATTAATCAGTACTGTCTATTGTTCATATACTGTGGTGGGCGTCTCATCGGAGGGGGCATTCTGTTGGGGGGTGTGATTGAAATGTCCAAATAATGACCAACTTGGAACTTAACTTGAGTCAACGACTTGTTATCATCCCCACCTCTCTGTCCAGAGCATGTCACCCCTATTTCTCTCATGCGGTAAGTAGGGGTTCTGTTGTCCGGATAAACAATTGCAAAATCAAAGTATGTGCCTTTACGTCTCGTCTCAGGGTTTACTTCTTTTACAAGGCCTGTCAGTTCCCTGAGTGTAGCATCCATCCAAGTGTATATTTGAAGCTCGTTTTGTGGCACGCTTCCCCTCGCATAGTCTCCGGGTGAGTTATGTCTACCAGTGGAACAGAATACTCTCAGCAGCAATGGGCAGGTCTGGAAGAGAGAAAGAGTGGCAGGTTTTATGGTGTTTTACAGTACACACTGGTGGGCAGTCGTCTTTTACTTGTCTTCCTGTCCTCTAAACCTAATGTAAGGCAATTTTATTTTCATCTTTCAGGTTATTATTATGGCAAAGGATCATAAGAAAACATTGAATGCAACATTTTCTGTTTATAGTTCTAGGCAGTTTATACATTACCTTTTCTCTATCAACCGGTTTCTCTGCAGGCTTAACCTCCTCGACAACCATCGACTCTAGCCCCGCCATTTTCATACTTCAATCCTTGTTGTATTTATGTTCTGTGTGTGATTTTAGGCACACGGCGGGTATACAATGCGACTATAACTGTAATTTGATTTGCCCTCGCTCCGGTTCTAAAACAAAACAGAGATACTGAACAAAATCAATAGCTTGATGTAAACGCTTTGTTTTCGTTTCGTTTCACATCAATGAATGGGGTCCGGTTAATGTACGTCCAGTTATTGTACAGCATGTTATTGTACACCATGATAAAACGAAACCTTTTTTCGTTTTTTGGATTCGTTTTAACCTGCCGTACAATAACTGGCTGCGAATTAACTGGGTGCACAAAATTGTCACGTGATGTTATTGTACAGCAGGTTAATTGGATGCCATTAGGGCCCGTGCACACTGAGGCAATTCAATTATTTCTTATTTTTTGTAGGCAATTGATACTGCTCCATAAGAGAATAGCCCCTTTGGGGTAAATGTAAAAAAACATTTTCTGGCACTGCGGCGGCCGCTGCCGCGGCACGCTCGCTTTGCTCGCTCGCCTTGTGCGTTATTTAATTATGTTCGAACATAACCTAACCTAACCAAGTCGGATCCGCCCTATATAGTCCCAAGGACAAGTACAAGTATCCGCTGCCTGAACAAAACAGCAAAAATCTATATTGAATTGCTAAAGTGTGCACGAGGCTTAACTGGCATCGTAATAACGGTGCGTACAATAACAACACGTGACGACATTGTACAGCATGTTATTTCGCGACCTTTTATTGTACGCCCCGTTAATCCAAACCCTGGCATCGTAATAACGGTGTGTACATTAACCTGCTGTACATTATCATGCTGTGCAATAACGGGTCGTACATTATTGCTTCCCAATGAATGAATGAACGATATGTTTTTTTGTGCTAGCTTGCTTGGATACAAAGTCTTTCCGCCAAGTTTTTTTTGTTTGAATGAAATGATTAAAATAATTAATTGATCGATTATACAATCGATCAATCATTCCTCTTCATGAGATTGAAAATACGCTATCCCTAATGAAGATTATTCTGAGATCTAGCCAGTCTTTATTCCAGTAGTCTGTGGATTGAAATAAAAACGAAAGAGCGAAATGAGCAGCTTCATTTATCTACAAACATCTTGGAGGAATTAGAAATGGAGGCGTCAACGTTTAAATCCACGAACAATATTTTCTGCCAAAATTGACGGGGGACGAGGTAAACACGCATGGCACACGCGCATAGCAAAATCCTATTCATGTAAACACACACATTGACAATCCCGCACACGATCTTAAAATTTGCACACAGATAAAAAATATAACGTAGTTACGCAGTGTCAAGACTCACATTAGGATAATCTCTAGTGATGGGCATTCAGTAAGACCGGTAAATTGAACGATGAATAAAATAATGAATGAAATGGGTTTTTAGGTACAGGTAATAGTGAGTGTTATGAATAAGTTATGCTCAACAGGTTTAACATTTTGTAACAGTCAGAAAATAAAAGAACTGAATTTAGTTGTTATGTTTTATTAATGGTTATAAGTTTGAATCAATAGTTCTTAACATTTATAGCATAGTACACATAAGTTTAGTTTTTTACTGAATAATTGAAAAATATATATGTATAAAGTGAAATCACATTACATCGTCAGCCTTCACACCACAGCGAAGTTTGTAGTTCTGCCTTCTGCGCCGGAGGCGTTGGTTCGATTCCCACCGAGAACAAATATTTGTGTGGTGAACGCAGATGTTTGTTTGCCCGAGTTTGAGAACTTTCTGTAAATGTTCCGAGCAAATCACACTCGTTCTTGTTGCATGCCAAGTTGTTTTTTGGCCAAAAAATTTTGTCCACTCTTCAATCAACAGGGTTTTTTGGAAACCTGCACAGGACGTAAAAGAAATATAAAATAGGCAAAAAAAATGTTTTCACTCCGCCCACGACTTTATTTTTGAGCATTTTGTATTTGTATTTGTATTTATTGTTTTACTTTAATTATAACGGTTAACACCAATTACAATAATTAAAGACATAGGTAATAGACAGACAGAAAAATGAAAATAAATAAAGTATAAGTAAACAGTTTTGGTCAAATTTAAAATACAATGTCAATAGTAAAAATATAAAACAAAATGTCAGGACAATAATATACTACACTATAAATTTGAAATTCACACACAACTATACATCACGCTCACAGATTCTCAAACATTCAGACATTATTTTCATCCAGCCATCCTCAAACAGATCACACCCAGGACTAGTATCAAGGAGAGCATTGAGTGCGGCGAAAAAGCGGGGAATTGGTGACGAGGCCCGGGCCACAGTACGACATAGTACTGTGGCCCGGGCCGGCGACAGTTGTTTTCGGGCGGCTCCGAAAACAACTTGTGCTTCCGCCCTCGACAATAATTGTTCGGAACATAAAAACGGCACAGCTCATCACTCAGGTCCGGTGCTTCAATTTTGCTACGAAACACTTTGCAGGCCATAGTAATTTGCTCGTTGGCTCTCCGAACCTCAAGCGAGCATGATGTCATGTCCTATTTTATACATTGATGAGTAGAGTGTTTGATGACTGGTACCTAGGATACCCATATTGTGGGATTTGTGAATAAATGTAATCCGATATTTCGTGGCGGCAGCCATCTTGGACCGATTTTCATCAAAAATAGCTAAGAACACTCCCGACTATTCACCTTTCAAACAAACAAAAAACTAAATTAAAATCGGTTGAGTCGTTCGGGAACTACGATGGGACAGACAGACACACACAGACACCGCAAACTCATAACATCCCGTCGTTTTTACGTCGGGGTTTAAAAAGCACCAAATACGTAATTAGACAACACATTATGTGATAATAATTTAACGTTTATTTTATCATTCATTCATTCATCAATTTCATTCAACTTTTCCTAACACTATGCCTTCTACCTTCTACCTTATAATCTTTGACAATACTGTCGTAATACTGTCGCTAATCTGTCGCAACCGGTATTTCTTTTGAACTAAAATTCTACAAAATTACAAACACAATTGACAAAATAATACTCCATTGTGGTAGGAAATACCATGTTTCCGGAAGTTTGATGTCTCTGATCGTCTTTTACAAGAAACTACCATGCAATTCACCATTTTCGCGGAGCTCCACTTCGCGACATGAAACGACACACAATGGCTGCAGTTGCGAGTAAAACACTTTTATTAAAAGGATATGATCGAGGTCGGTATATGACCGGCAGAGGGGAAAGCCCTGTCTTGACATCTCCATTTCTAATTCCTCCAAGACAAACATGGAGGAACTAAGCCTACAACCTACAACAGTTTATATGCCAAGCCAAGCCAACTGTCAATGTTACATTTAGGCAGTGCAGTCATTACCCAGATGTCACTGTCAATATTGTCAAAATGTCAATGTTTCGCTGCGCTCAGCGCTGCGCAGCGAACGAATTTTTGCACGAATTTTTGCTCTCGATTTCGTCGTGCGTTACCGATCGATCGATATTATTGTTTTGTTTAGAAAATTGAATCTGAAGTAGGCGATACAATACAGCCCAAATAATAATAAACAAGGCTAGTGTATGTTTAATTTGTGCTAAAGTTTTCGGTTGTCACATGATGGCACACAAAGAAGACGACTCGTTCCCAGAAGACGACGTTTACATAAATCCCGAAGATGGAATGCCCAATGTTCACCCTAATATTGCTAATTTAGAACATGATTCCGATAGACAGGAAGAAGTGAATGATTTGGATGACCTGCCAAAATCTGTTATCGTCACAAACATCCACAGCGAAGTATTCGCCGACGAACAGTTAAAAAAAGAAATGGAAGATTTGTTTCGTATATTTTCAGAAAACACTACTTTTCAGTGGCTCCGAAGCTTTAAACGTTTGCGAGTTAACTACGATAGCCCCTTGGCGGCTGCTAACGCTCGAGTCCAACTGCATCAATATCAGTTTTATAATACTCCCATCAACTGTTACTTTGCCCAGCCGGTAACGCCAGTGTCGTTCAAGAACTTGAGACCGCCGGCTCCAGTAAAACAGTTCCTGATATCCCCTCCATCGAGCCCACCGGTTGGTTGGGAGCCTCGAGAAGAAAATGAACCATTAGTGAATCATGATCTGTTAGCGGCACTTGCGAGCCTCACTCCAGGAGAGAGCCATGAGCTGCATGCTCCCACTCCGACTCAGCCGGCCATCATAGTTCACACTGCCATGACTGCTGAGGCCAAATCTCCTGGAATTGGACATATCCAACCAACACGCTGTCCTGAATATTAATTCATTGCTCTTTGTTACTAGGTTTATGTAGTAAAGCTTGTATTTATTCACATTTCAAATTATGTGATTGTATTATAAAGCCAAAGACAAGCCAGTGAGGTTTGGCTGTGGATCTGAGTGCAGATATTAAATAACACCAACATAACTAACTTAAAATAAATTTACATGTTGCTTTTGTAATTAATTATCAAAATATTATTAATTTTAATCCATAGCAAAACTGAATTGGTGCTATTATGTGAACAAATTAGGTAAACCAACCTTCTTGATCAGTTTCTATGTTGTTGACCCCTTTAGTAAAAATCAAATTATGTGAACACATATCAATCTAGTGCCTAGCTTTTAAGCTATGTCCAGTCCAATGCAAGCTATGTTTGATCTGTCACAAATACCTCTATGTTAGACTAGCACAAAATATTAGAGGTGTAAGATTACTTGGGTGGCACAGTAAGTGAGAATGGTCCTGTAATGTGTGTGAATGTTTGATTCCTGCTACTGGCCAGTTTTTACAAAATCTTTGACACTGTTTTAGATCGGGGTCTAGACTGCGGGTGTTTACATTTTTTTTAGTTTGACTTTGATCAGTTTTTGAACATTTCATCTAGGATCTACGTAGAAGGATAAATTTAAAATGTTACTAATTATGTCCAATGTTCACTGAATTACCACTGTTAACTTTTGCACTATTCATTAAAATAATTATTGTATCCTTTAAGTAAGTATCTCTTGGAAAAAAATATTTATCGATGTATAATTAATTATATCATACTAAACCATTACTATTATTCAAGTTAGAGGTGTAAAAATAACATAATTATACAAATATTAAATTCAACCATTTTACAATTGAACTAGGAACCAAACATTGACTGAAATTATTTAAATATACATAATATATTTTTGGACAGGCTAAGCTAGACCAGTTTTCCACCAATATTTTCTACTATGTTATCATCTTTACTAACATAATACTATGTCAGGGGTTGTGTCTTAATTTCATCATAACAATAATTATTAATTACCATGTTATGGTTTAATTTTATTCATGAGCTTTGCTTGCAAAGTTGCAAGGTAGTTTCTAGAATTAGACATTATAGGTACTATTTAATTAGAATTTGTGATATACATTAGAATTTGTGAAAATATTTTGACACTATTTTATTAAGTAAAAGAGAAAAAATATAAAAAATGTTTTCTGTTAGGCTTGCTCAAGGCTGTATTTTCTGCTCACATAGATTCAATTTTTTAGCAAACACAATGTATTTTTTTTTATTTTTATCATCTTGTGTTTATGCTAACAGACATTTTAGTCAATAAGTTATAATAATTTATCTTTGAGAAACATGCATATGTTATGTAGGCCCTACTAATCAACTTTAAACCCATATTCTAAGATACCTATCATGCATTGTGCAACATAATATATTCGATAGCATTTGGGTAAAATGGCGCATATTATTATTATAATCCATAACTACATACAAACAATAATTTGTTATTCTATAGATTCATTAATGTAGGTAGGTACTTATGCAGTTTCCAAAATCATAGTTTTATAGTATTTAATTGAATTAAAAAAAACAATGTAATGTTGATTAATTTGTTATAATGGTACCAAGTTATAAGTAGGTACTTAAATAAATCATGAAGTGAAAAGTTGATTTGCTGGCCTGTAGAGAATACTAATGTAGTGGCGCATTTTTATTTTGTTAAAATAGTAGCCATTTTTATCACCTAACTTGATTTATTAGGTACGCCAAGCAGGCAGCTAATTTTATATCCTTAACTAAAGAAAAAATACTTTGTTTTAATGTATTCAAGTAGCTAGGTAGGTAGTACTCATTCAATTTAACTATGGTGATGAGGCCCAACGTTTGCTAGAGCAAACCTTGTAGGTAGAAGAACCTACTTTACTTATTGTTCATTGGTTATAAAGTGCAAAACTGGGCGGCTGGGCTTGCACTTGTGCCTTCAAACAAAATGTCGGATCACTGCTGCAAAGAAGTATATTTGTAGAGAGAACAACTCTTCGTTATCCAATATGAAATCTGTTTTACCAACTGATCCCGCGTACGGTAAGCGTCACATCTGTACCCGAAGTCCGAGTTTTGCTACCACATTTCGTTACCAAATGTTGTTTTCGTTTCGCCTACGTGTCTCCGTCTTTTGCATGGAAATATTATGAGACAACAACTCTAACTACGTAACGTATTTTTGCTGTCTCATCTTTTCTCTATACAAAACACAGATACACGTAGGCGAAACGAAAACAACATTTGGTAACGAAATGTGGTAGCAAAACTCGGACTTCGGGTACTGAAGCCGCTCTAAATCTTTGAAAATCTCAAGCTCTGTTAGAGTAGAATTATTTACAAATTAACCCATCAGAAGCTCTCTATTAAAAGTGCAATTAATTAAAGTTTAACCAGTATACACAACACAGTACAGAGTATACTCTGACAATATTTGAAGCGGTTCCCTGCGATGTATCTCGATAGTAATTATTAAGATTGAGGCCTAATCCTCTGGATTTAGGCACAAGTGTACCTACCGTAGTTCTAAGATGTTTCCTCTTTTCAGGGATATTTCATTATTGTCGTCTGTATTCTCGATATTCTTGTAAGTACCTTGTATCGATTATATTGATAGGTATACTTGTATCTACTTTTCAAGCTTGATGTTTGTTCACTATTCATGTCATCGATGTTATTTCTATTGATGTTCTTATATCACTGTGATTTAAATTATTGTTTGGTGTACCTAAGTATTAAAATATGATATTGAGTTTCACTTAGATCTTTGTATTTCATTGTGCTGCGTAGTGTAGTTACCTAGCTTTCCGAAGCATGGAAAAATGTCGATGGGTTAAGAATAATTATAATCTTAAAGTAGGTAGGTTAGGTACTTATTTAAGGCCTGCGCACACCTAGGCCGCTGGCGACCGCGATCAATGAAGCGCTGCCAAATATCGCTGTCAAATTTGACGGCGTTTCACTGATCGCGTTTGCCAGCGGCCTATAGGTGTGCGCTGCGCAGCTTTTTACCTGGCATCTTTTTTAGAACAGGGGCGGTAGTCTCAACAAATAAAAAAATATATTCAATTTTATCTCAAGAATCACTTTAAAGCCGCCGCTACAAACTTCTTTTTTGGCGAAACTCAGCGACTAGTTAGCGGTTGCTAACTG
Organism: Thera britannica; assembly: GCA_939531255.2. NCBI lineage: Eukaryota > Metazoa > Arthropoda > Insecta > Lepidoptera > Geometridae > Thera > Thera britannica. The sequence continues at coordinate 22,480,107 of OW618034.2, forward strand.
TGTAGGTATGTTGAGATGAATAGCGGACCGAAAGCAGTATGAAATAACTTATCTAATCCAAACTGCTAATTTATATCTGCTTTGTAAGCCGAAGAGGCCGCCTAGCAGTGACAGGGGAGAGGATGACATCCCACACACATTCAAATTTCGAACAAAATGTTTTGCTTCGATTAGATTGCCTCAACCACTTCAACGGCTTTCTGAAACCCTTTCTTTCCTTTTAGACAGACTCTTGGTCTTGGACTTGGACTCTTGGTCTTTTGCATAAACACAGAATTTGCTAACGAGTTTTTCTTTGTTGTCACAGAATCTAAGGGTCTCGTAGGTAGTGTTTAACCAGGGAAAAGATTGTAGCACTGTGCAAAGTGAGTAAAAGAGGTCCTTTAGTAATAATTATTTTATTTACATTTACCTATACAAAATAGATTTTTAGGTGTTTCACATAATACTAGGAGAATAGGTAGGTACAGTCATTTACTAGACACGAATCAACAATTATTCTAATAATTAAAATATATAATTATACCTACCTACTAAAATATGATATGCAAATAATGTCCTAGCATATTATTAACTAAGCACTGTACCTACCTACTTAAATAACTTTATAATATTAGGTTTATGACGGTAACAATTGAGCACATCGGCTTGTTTTCCAAGCAGGTCTTTGTATTACTTAGAACATTAATTAATAGTTACCTAGGAACATTCATATAAAAATATAACGCTCACCCATGACCTTTCAATTATTGCGCCTGGTACTGGGACTCCATTTGAAATATCCAGAAAATTTAGTAAAGTTTTTCAACTTGCAAACAAACGACGACTTTCACAAAACAGCTCTATAAATATAATTTCAGCGTAATTGTTTAGCAAAGTGAATGCTTGATAAATAAGGTATACTTAGATACATTTTCAAGCATCTTTTTACCTACACTTTCCTAGCGACTTCCCCCAGCGGCACCATAGCTTCCGGTGTTTTATCATCCTCGGTGTAAGTCTCATTCTTCTGCCCACAACAACTAGCGAAAGCAGTGTCACCTTTGCCGAACTTCTCTCCGTCAGCCAACGTCTGCGGCATTGGCTGGTCCATAGTCTCAGGCAGGAAGAAACACAAGAAACCAGAAATGAGCGCTACTACCCCAAAGATAACTGCTGGTATTTTAGGATTGAAGGAGTCCAGCAAAGTAATCAAAGGAGTCAAAGCTCCCGAAAGCCTAGCGCACATGGACCCTAACCCTAACGCGGAATTACGAACGACTGTCGGGAAAAGCTCTGCGGAATAGTTGTAGATGATAGCGAATGAGCCGGCGATGAAGAGCTTTCCAGCAATCACAATACCCGTGGATACCATGCTTCCAGTCGGCATCAGCGTCGCAATTATGCAAGATGCGCCTCCTACCAACATCATTGAGCTAATCAGTGGCCTACGACCCCAAATGTCAAGGAAGTATATGACAGCTGCGTAACTGGGGAATTCCACAAATCCTAAAATAGCTGTGATTAGATAGGGATTACCTTCGAGCTTGCCCGTGCTCAACGTGAGCCCGTAATATGCGATTGAATTAGCGAACCAGCACAAGCAGACGTTTAATGTTTTCTTACGTAAATTGGGAGTTTTAAATAGATCCACTGTAGTAGCGGCCGGAGCGTTCGATGCCTTAGATGACTCAGCTTTGCCTCTCGACACTAAATCCGCCTTATCCAAAGTGTGCTCAGATTGGTTGCATTTTAAAGCTCTCTCAATAATTTCAACGGATTGCTTAGACCGGCCTTGAGCCCATAACCAACGGGGAGATTCATCCATGATCCATATGTGCGGGATGAGGAGAAGGCCGTGAAGTCCATACACAACCTGTAGGATCTGTCTGTTGTCGATCAGCGCTCCCCAGCCAGCAACTAGCATGATGCCGCCTGCAAACGCAGCTTGAAAAGCCACGCCGCACGCGGTGCGTTTGCTAGCGCCTACTAATTCCATAGTCAACACGAACCCAGTGATGTAAGATCCAGCTGAGCCAAAAATTCCGTATAAAAATCGTACCGCTAAAAAGGACCAGTACTCCGGTATAAAAGCTACTAAAACGCCAAAAATCAGCTGAAGAACACCGGACCAGCAGAAAATAGTTTTTCTGCCATATTTGTCTGCCATTCCTCCTAACACAACTGCCCCTGTGAATACTCCGAGCATGTAGATGGTCTGTGCTAAGGCGCCCATCCATCTCTTGTCGCAGACGAGGTCCCACTCTATGGCTCGTGACGACGATCGGTACGTGTCATCGTACACCCACTTGGAGCACGTTATGGTTTCATTTCCTTCGTACATGAGGCAGCTGTGTAAACCACCGGAGATGGCTTCTGGTATGGCTGCCACTATCTGGGAGGAATTCCATGGTGCTATCGACTCGTTGGTGTCTACTCCCTTGATCCAGCATCTGTAAGTAACAAAGACACAATTTATACATTTTCCCCTTTGTTCTCTGCTCCTTCCTTCTTCCTTAATATTCCTATCTACTAGGAACCTAATACCTATTAGCTACCGCTTGCGAAGTAATTGCTCGCAAAAGCTTGCGGGGTTTTTTAATACTCGCACTTGCTATCAGTAAGACAAATCATTTTCTGAAAGGTACCTTACCAGAGATACTCCTAGGATACTTGGCGTAGAGACTTATCTGGCGCTACGCCACATGGCTACGAGTCAAGGGTTCCTGCTACGAGTGCTACGAATGCAACGCCGGCGTACTTAAATGAATAAAAGACATCAACGCGCACTTTATCATTGCATTTATTTTTCTCCTTTTACATTTTGATGCGTCGTGTGATATTTAGGTATACTCTTACTCAAACCCAGAAAAATACATGCAAATATTTTGTAGACTCCTGTTAATTGTTTTCTAGGTGGGAATTGAACCCCATGACCGAAGAGGTCAAATAGTATAACAAACAAGATTTTAAATATACTTATTTCTCTTTCTGGTTATCAATCTTAAGACAAGCAAGCGTATTGTTACAAATATTATTGGCCTGGTGAAACCGGTGTCATACTTACTCAAAGTTGCAGTGGTTTGCGAACACACAGGTACACAAGTAACTGTTATAACAGACTGTAGATGAAAGTACCTACCTATTTTTGAGCATTGTTAGTATATTAAAGGTGATTAAATAAAATAGCAGCTATTATAAAATACCACAATTTATTAGAAAAAAAAACATCATGGACATACAAAAGAGCAAAACAAGTCAAATATAAAAAGATACAAAAATATACTAAGAGATTATAATATAGTAAGTCTTATAAATGTATGTACTTTCTTCTCAACACCACAAAACATTGATTTAACACCACACATAATGATAATAAAAATCTTATTTTGTTATAAATTTAATAGTGTCAACTATCGAATGTTATGGTAGGGTTCGTTGTTGGCAATAAGGCAGCCCATTCTATTACTAATAATGTTTTTTATGTGCAAATAACTGTGTGATCCAGTTTTCTACCAAATAATGAAATAAATGCATTCTAATTTATATTGGGAACGGTTATTCTGCAATTGAAAAAATATATTTTTCAAGACAAAGAAAAATTATTCATACAAAGTTTTATTTTAATTCACTAATCATAATTATTGCTTGTTCAACATTGGTAAACATCTTTTACGACGTTTTATTTTTATATTTGTTTAGAATAAATGTATTTTCTTATATCAAATTTAAAATTGGGTTGCATAATATATAATAGTAGTAAGTGGGTACGTTTGTAAACCAATAATTATAATGGCAGTAGGTATACTTTTGTAATCAGTCAGTATTCAGGTAACATAACCTATCCTATGCAATGACTGGTATACATATACACTTAATATTAGTTTAGTCTTATGGATTTCATTTGATTGACAACAGGCCATTCTTAAGTAGAACACATTATTATTAATATTACTAGGTATGATAATATATAGGCAGTGTTTTGATGCTATCAATAAGTACTTTAACATGTTATTGTACATTGGTAAGCTAGAGTTACATAGGTAACACTAGCTCACCACTACAAAACCACAATTCAGTGTGGTATAAAACAAATCTACAGAACCTTGATAAAAATTATATGCTAGACTATAAGACTAGATCTTCGATCATTGTTTTTCAGTACGAAAGTAATATAGGTAGTACGAAGTTACCTTTAATTTGATATTTCTTAAAACAACGTGTTGACACAAAGATTGAGATTTCGCTTATTATGAAAATGAGAAAAAACATTGAACACCCATTTAAAATGTTGTTTGCAATTTTATAGTTAGTTTTACAAAATTGACTCATTGAAAAATTTACCAAGGAATTATGATAATGAACATTTTATAATTTGAACCAGTATAGTGTTTGTTGAAATTTTTTAATAGACTTAGGTACACCTCAACTATTTCAATAATAAAATTAAAAGCACTGACATTATTTATTTACCATTATACCTGATATAAGTATAACTTTATAGGCACCTGACAAACGAAACGGATGCGGCTAAGATACTTTGACTAGATAAAATCTAATATTATGCAAAAATATAAATCAACAAATATAACTAAATACTTATACACGCTCAAACTTTCTTAAAATTAACTGGGAAGCGACTGGAAATTCACTGGATGTAATATTTTAGTTATATAATTATTCGCCATTTTGTTTACTGGGAGTGTTCAAATACGTTGCTTCGGGCATTGAACCGTAGTGACGCTTTCGTCAACCTTTCTCTTGGACAGTATTAATGCTGCTAGTCGTGCCCCTTTTTTTCTCCATCTAACGGGACCATAGTCTCTGGTAGTTCCCCTGAAGAACTGCTCATTTTCCGACCGCTGCAGTTCGTAAAACAGTTATCCCCCACGCCAAACTTCTCACCATCTTCCAGAGACTGCGGCAAATTACGGCCAACCGTTTCCGGCAAGAAAAAAGCAGAAAATCCAGAGAGCAAAGCCAAGAATCCAAATATAATCGTCGGAATTTTCGGATTCAGCGTGTCCAGGAGGTTGATTAAAGGTGTCAATGCACCCGAGACGCTGGCACACATGCTACCGAGCCCCACGCCTGAGCTGCGCACCACTGTCGGAAACAGCTCAGCAGAATATTTGTAAATAATCGAGTAGGATCCGGATATAAATAGCTTTCCTACCATTACAATGCCGGTTGTGGAGGTCGCTCCATGAGGCATTGCGACTATGACCAAGCAAGCTATTCCGCCCAACATCATCATGGTGCTAATCAGAGCTCTATGTCCGACTCTATCTAAGAAATACGTAATTATAACGTAGCTAGGCAGCTCGACAACTCCCATGAGGAACATTATAAAATAAGGGTTCCCATTCAGTTTTCCGCTATTGAGAGAGAGTCCATAATATACGACGGCGTTAGTAAACCAGCAACCGCAGATGATTAGGGTTTTTTGAAGCATCTTCGGTGTCTTAAAGAGGTCAGCGGTCCCAGCGGAATGTTCATCTGTGTATTTGGCACAGGTCGCTTTACAGTGAGACACCAATAGCGAAGTGTCCACAGTCTCCGAGGAATTATTAAACTTTAGTGCTTTCTCCACGATGGCTACCGACTCGCGAGCTCGTCCCTGGGCCCACAGCCACCTGGGGGATTCATCCATTAGCAGCCAATGCGGAAGTAAAACAGCGGCATGCAGCGCATAAATGACTTGCAATAAGAACCTATTATCGATAAAATATCCCCACGCTGGTAGCAGCATCAACCCGACAGCAAACATTATTTGAAACGTGACTCCGCATATCGTTCGTTTGCTCGGCCCAACTATTTCCATCGTCAGTACAAAGCCCGCTATGTACGATCCAGACCCAAAGATACCGTATAAGAATCGAATAACTACGAATGTGTAATAATCTGTCGCAAATGCCACGGAGGATCCGAGAATCAGTTGCAGTAAGCCCGACCAGAGGAAGGCAGTTTTTCTGCCGAATTTATCAGAGAGTCTGCCGAATAAGAGGGATCCACCTACTACTCCGAACATGTACGCTGTCTGAGCTGCTGCCCCCATCCAGCGTCGGCTGCATACGAAGTCCCATTCGATCCCTCGGGATGATGTAAAGTACTGAGTGTCGTACACCCAGGATGTGCATGCCTCTATCGTATTATTAGCACCGTACATAACGCATGACTCCAATTTTCCGTGTTCGTTATTCGGTATAGACTCAAGCACGAGCGAAGAGTTCCATGGCTCAGTATGGTTTATATTGTCAACTCCTGGCAGGTAACACCTGAAAATCAAACAAATGAGCTTTATATAACGTTCACGAGATTTATTCTAAAACATATAGGTACTTAGTGAATAATGTGCGCTGTGCTGGTGCTTGTTTGTTTTGTGAACTTACTGACACATTATGAAAGCATACGTATTTACTTGTAAGAGTGGCCTAGTATACCTATATTAGGTACAAATTATACACCAATATTTTGTAACAGGTATTGATTGAGTATTTTTAACACTTATTGAGTCCTGTGTATATATAGCTTTTGAAACAAAGACAACATCCCAAAATAGGCTAATAACTGATTTCCTTTATATGTATCAAATTTTCTTTATATGTGCGTGAACGAGAGCGCATGTTGACTTGTATTGTCTATGCTCTGTTCATAAAATTGGTCCATTTTTTTGGTAAAAACTAGCATAATATAACCTTGTGAAACCTACCTCATCGTCATAGCCAGGTTGTCTCTCTTTTGGCTGTCTTATTTTAGTTACAACATAGTGGTGTAAAATTACATCATATAGCAATATCTTTGGGACACGTAGAGTTTTAATCTGAACCAGCCTTACTAGCAACTGATCTTGTACCTACTAAGGTAATAAATCTTGGGTCGTTTACTTTAAATTAAGGAATGGTTAATTTATAGCACCGCTTACCGATAAACAATGTGAAGTTACTATATTATTGAGATGATCAGATATAGATATGAGATGATATTTATAATATCTTTATCAGTGCCAAAACCTGAGGCATTTTATTCCAAGTTTTTGCAGAAATGATAGGATATCATGCAAAAGTCCATAGTTTTTATACGCTAGTAAGTATATACGTAAATTATGAAAAGCTATTGAGGCATGAAATCCATAACCAAAGCAGTATAAATAAAATATCATATAGTGATAGTACTTACGTTTAAAAAAAACCGTATATCATACTTATGGCCACCGCTCTCACTCGCCAGATAAGTATGGAAAACCAAAGCTGAATCCTTGTAACCTGGCACCCAAATCAAGCAAAAATTTACACTCTCTTAAACTAAAAGCAAACCCATTCCCAAGAAACGAAGCGTATACGATAGACGAAAGTAATAATTTTCAATCCCGTTTATCAATAACGCTTCAATTTCTTGTCAACGAAATAGATTGATGTTTAGACGCCCCTTTTCCTCTAAATGCTAAGTTATACTGAAATAAAGAAAAATTTTTAATAGGGAGGGTATTTAGAATAAGGGATTTATACATAATACATATTATTAAATAAATCTAAACAATACTTATTACTATTTTATACGTAGGCGTAGATTTAATATAAATTATAAATTGCATTTGATGATAGCCATTTGAAATATCCAGTAGACAGTTCCCAGTGATAAAACCTTAAACATGCGCATGCATTAATACCCTTTATCACCAAGTATGGAAATGGAAAGTTGGTTTTCAATAGAAAGGTGGGTAATAAAAGATTGGAGAAAGGAATAGAAACGATTGACAGTAAACCTAGCGACGACGGCAGGTTATTAGAATATTGCTCATGGCACTTTTTGCATTTAAAATTGTAACAATATCTTCCAGACTCTATTTTATTAATAACAAATGATTTTCATTAATCATAAATCATTATTTAATAAACTTTTAATACTTTTCAAAAATTTATTACTTGGTTCCAATTATTTATTTAAGAGTCATTAGGACGAAATGATTTATCAAATTTCTACTTGCAGATGTTTTAGATGTGTACGATCTCAAAGAAGCCTAGCTTTTATTTAATTAAATCTAGACTGATATATAGAATATCACAAACTATCGTCAGTATATAGGTAAGTAATACAGTATTATCAAGCTATATTATCGCACTCTCATGGAGCAATACGTTGCTCCAATAAAGCTTTGAATTATAGTAATTAAATTTACAGCGGTCTTATTGTTGAGGACTATCATTCATCAGTCGGAACAGTCTTTGATGAAATTAGTATAAGAAATCGGGAAATTCCCAAAGAAGTAGTTAAACTTAAGTTTTTATTATAAAGCAAATTACCTATGGTCAGGAACAGCTGCCACGGTGACCAAGGACAGCATATGCATGCCAGCGGTCATGGCTGCCAAGATGTGAAGGATGAACTGGAAACACTGGTAGCGGCCAAAGTCGCCTGGAATCAACGATTACACTGATCAGTCATGGGTCATTCTAGATCTAAAAATACAGCACGTTACAACTGACTTACAGTAAACGCACAAACTATGTAGTTTCACGGATGACTAATCGACCAGTCAAATATTTTGATCGATCGATTAATATTCCGTGTAACATTATATTAATTTTACGAATATACTAAATACAGAAACCCTGCGGGGCCGTAAATGTCGATTGCAACTGTGCAAACCCAGCCAAGTTTGTATGCATAGTCTAAAATGAATTGTACTTTTTGAAAACAGTAGTTCTTTATTTTATTCGCGGTTGTAAAGTATCTATTTAAAGGTAGCAATACATATTGCTGCCGTCGTTGTATACAATAGAGTAGGTTATCAGGCTTGGCCTGCGGTGACCTGCGATTCTACATACGCACTCAATGTACTAGATTCAATGAAATACATTGAATACATGTCATTATTAGTCTTGGAGGAATTAGAAATGGAGATGTCAAAACAGGGCTTTCCCCTCTGCTGGTCATCTACCGATCTCGATCATATCCTTTTAATAAAACTGTTTCACTCGCAACCCCAGCCATTGTGTGTCGTTTTATGTCGCGAAGTGGAGCTCCGTGAAAATGGTGAATTGCATGGTAGTTTCTTGTAAAAGACGATCAGAGACATCAAACTTCCGGGAACATGGTATTTCCTACCACAAGTGAGTATTATTTTGTCAATTGTGTTTGTAATTTTGTAGAATTTTAGTTGAAAAGAAATACCGGTTGCGACAGATTAGCGACAGTATTACGACAAAGATTACACCTTGGTAGAAGGCATAGTGTTGGGAAAAGTTGAATGAAATTGATGAATGAATGAATGATAAAATAAACGTTAAATTATTATCACATAATGTGTTGTCCAATTACATATTTAGTGCTTTTTAACCCCCGACGTAAAAACGACGGGATGTTATGAGTTTGCGGTGTCTGTCTGTCTCATCGTAGTTCCCGAACGAATAAACCGATTTTAATTTAGTTTTTTGTTTGTTTGAAAGGTGAATAGTCGGGAGTGTTCTTAGCAATTTTTGATGAAAATCGGTCCAAGATGGCTGCCGCCACGAAATATCGGATTAAATTTATTCACAAATCCCACAATATGGGTATCCTAGGTACCAGTCATCAAACCCTCTACTCATCAATGTATAAAATAGGACATGACATCATACTCAAAAATAAAGTCGTGGGCGTAGTGAAAACATTTTTTTGCCTATTTTATATTTCTTTTACGTCCTGTGCAGGTTTCCAAAAAACCCTGTTGCTTGAAGAGTGGACAACATTTTTTGGCCAAAAAACAACTTGGCATGCAACAAGAACGAGTGTGATTTGCTCGGAACATTTTGCAGAAAGTTCTCAAACTCGGGCAAACAAACATCTGCGTTCACCACACAAATATTTGTTCTCGGTGGGAATCGAACCAACGCCTCCAGCGCAGAAGGCAGAACTACAAACTTCGCTGTGATGTGAAGGCTGACGATGTAATGTGATTTCACTTTATACATTTTTTTCAATTATTCAGTAAAAGACTTAACTTATGTGTACTATGCTAGAACATGTTATGAACTGTTGATTCAAACTAATAACCATTAATAAAACATAACAACTAAATTCAGCTCTTTTATTTTCTGACTGTTACAAAATGTGAAACCTGTTGTGCATAACTTATTTAAATTACCTGTACCTAAAAACCCATTTCATTCATTAGTTTATTCATCGTTCAATTTACCGGTCTTACTGAATGCCCATCACTAGAGATTATCCTAATGTGAGTCTTGACATTGCGTAACTACGTTATATTTTTTATCTGTGTGCAAATTTTAAGATCGTGTGCGGGATTGTCAATGTGTGTGTTTACATGAATAGGATTTTGCTATGCGCGTGTGCCATGCGTGTTTACCTCGTCCCCCGTCAATTTTGGCAGAAAATATTGTTCGTGGATTTAAACGTTGACGCCTCCATTTCTAATTCCTCCAAGTTATTAGTATTATTTTTAATATTTGTATTAAAAACATGAGCAATAAAGAGGACAAAAGCAACATTTTCTGGCATTGGCGATAGTCACAATAAAACAAAATTATTGGATTATTTTTGTTTTTTTTATAAATTTGATAGTAAACATCCAAAGCATAAACTAAGGCGTAACGGTTTTACGTGCAAAAAAACTTCTATATTACGTAAAAATTATCTTCTTGTTTGTTAAATACAAAACTTGCTCGTAATACAGAAGTTTTTTGATGAAATATCAGTTATGATATTTCATCCAATAAAAATTTGGTCAAGAATCAAATTTTAACACAAAACAATCAAACATCGACATCAGCTGGCCTACCATGAGCTTCATATGGTTATGGTTATGGCTGTCAAAATTGTGTCAACAGTGTCAACACATTCAAACCCAAGAAGAAAATGAATGTGTGGGTCAGCCTATCTATACACAATTTGACAGCCATAGCCATAACCATATGGAGCTAGTGGTAGCTCTGCAGAAGCGAATATTTCATTTGACAAAAGCTAAGTAGATCACGGCCACATGTTCAGACACATCTCAGTTATGTGTTTTTCAAGATTTAGAGGTCGTGTAGCAAGGCCGCTGAAGAAAACTGGAGCCAAAATCTGAATGAGTTACGTCTATGAAAAACAGCCCTAGGATACACAATGGAAAACTGGTATGGAGATAGCTATAAAAATAATAAATAAACATAAGAGTGGTAATTATAATACGAGTATGAGATGGAATAAACAGGGCTGTTCATTTAAATATTGAGACATAAGGCTTTTACGAAATGCTGATTGTCAAGTTTATGAATTGAATAGTGCGTCAGGTTCTGAATTTGTCAAACCGGCTATTAAGTTGATCTAGAGTGACCCTGATATTTCACCCGCCAGTACTTATTATATTTATGAAAAATTAAGGTACCTACTGTGAATTTGTTAATATACAAAGATGACAATGTTAAACATTCAGTATTCAGTATATTTATTGCCAGAACTAGTTTAGAATCAATACATAATTTACTGTAAACCTGCAAGGGTAAATTATATACCTGCAATACAGCAGAAGCGATATGGTATAATCATGCAGATTGGAATATTATTACAATTACATCTGTCTGTGATAAGTCAATAGTTATATTATTATTATATAATATGTCAATAGCTTAAAATATTTAGGATAGAAAATGTCTCGATACAATAATAATTAAAATAATTCCAAATTAGGTCTGAACTGAATTTCTTAAACAAACTGAATTTCTTATTACGTTGTTATCTACATAGATTGAAATAGGTATGTCTCGCTAAAACCAGATGCGATGTAAAATGAAAGATTTTGTTTTTGAAGTGCGTGAAACATGCGCGTAACTGTCGAGCGCTGGCCACTAGGATCTAAAATATGCTCTTATTGTCGGTTACAGAACAGATTGTACGTATGTACCTACGTCGAATATAAGCTCGTATTTTAACGCGACATGAATATCTCAAAATACTCGCTACGAAAATACTTTTAACCTGTACGCACTATAGCTTAAACTATTTACAAAATTTTGCTATTATCTAAGGCAATAGAATTACAAAATAATCAGCTAAGTAGTTAAGGGGGTGCGATTTCCATACAAACTTAATTTACACAACTATGGGCGAATAAAGTATTAATGTACACTGAAATAGCTGTAATAGGCTTTTACAGTGGTCCTTATTACCGGCCAGTTATATAAAGTTGGAGTGGTAGCCGTTGGTCGTGGCAGTCGGGGCTTCAGAAAAAGAACTAACAGACTTTTACGACTATTTTGAGACATATGTTTTAAGCTCATTCACGTATTCAATGCCGAGTACCCGTTAGAAAGAATGACGAAAAAAATACTTTTTTGGTTTTTTATTAATATTTCTGTTATCCTACAGTTTTCTCCAACTTTATATAACTGGCCGGCAATAAAGACCACTGTAAAATTCTATTACAGCTATTTCAGTGTACATTTATACTTTGTTTGCCCATAGTTGTGTAAATTCAGTTCGTATCGGAATCGAAAAACCTTAATAAAGAAGATGAAACCTTCATACTGAACATTTATTAACACAACCTGTGTAATATAATAAGTTTTGTCAGCAACAGTATTGAAAGGGCAAATACTCGTTTACATCGAGCATCACGCAATGTCGATGCCGTCAGCTATTGACACAAATGGGTATTGATAACAGATAGTGAGATAGAAGGAGAACTATAAAAACATTTAATAAATATATTTCATCGACTGGTTTTTATGGTCATACTAGGTTACATTCCCGGGATAATTCAACTCGGGACTACCTAGTTTTAAAACTCGACACTGCATTTTTAATTTATATTTTTAATCAAATATAAATAATCAGATTTCCATAATTCGCCTGGGGTGAAAACTCAAAACGTTCTTTGATATAAAGTGAAGAGGAAGAATGAAAACGAAAATTATGAAGGAGGGCGAGAATATGAAAAAAAAAAAAGAAGAAACTGTACTGTTATCTTAACAATGACCTGCTTTCCGTTTAATCTGCACACCATAAAAGATAATTTAGTTTCAGTATAATCTCGATCTTGTACGAAGATTAGATTATCTAGACACCTATAGGCCTTTAAAATGATGTGATGAATGATGCTGATAACTGAGATACTAACCCAATCTAATTTATTTAAGGAAAATTCTTTATTACAGTTTAAACTGAGCTCAAATTTTAACTATAGAGCAAATCGACTATTTGTCTTCAAAATCCTTTTCATTGTATTCGAGACTGCGTCACAACATGCACCTTTTTCTAAAACGAGACAGAGACACTGAAACTATACTTACTCTTTGTAAATGTTTATGAACGTAAATATAAATTCCCAAATTAAACTTTTATTTAGGTCAACAGCCCGGTAAGAATGTGTTTTATATTATAAATTCTTACAACTCGCATCAAAACAAATCATGACATGGTAGAAATACCCACCTAAGATGGCTAACTTTACATCTTTAAAAACATTGAAAAATGCGAGCGAAAAGTTTGACGGATGTCTGCGTCTTAAAGCGGCATGCAGAAATGTCTGCTTATTGGCGTAAACGCTTCTACCGTTTACCGCTGACCTCACATTTACAATTAGGTATACCGTCTGTCCAAGTAATTGAAGTAATAGGTATTGCTATTTCCAACCATTCAAGAGAATAATTGCAGGTAAATTATTTAAGTTTGATGTTTCAATAAATGTTTTGATGGATACTTCGAACCACACTTCAAACTTTCACGAAGTGGATTTGATACGAGTATTAAGAACCCACATATGCAGCATGTACAATTATTATTAAGGAAGTACGATTTCCATACGAATTATTTTTATCATTTATGGGGGATGAGAGTATAATTACTTACACTAAAATAAATGTGGTCGGCTTTTATATTGCATATTTTAGTTTTTTATTATTATTACTGTTATCCTGCAGTTTTCTTCAAGTAAATATACCTAAGTATGTAGTTTGACGTAAATAAAGAACAATATAAAACAGCCTTAAAGTTATTTCAAAGTACAATGTATACTCTAATCGCCCATAAATGGTAAAAAATTGTTGTATGGAAACCGAAAAACCTTAAATAGTGACTTTAACTACGACAGGATTACCAACTGAATATAATGTATGAAAGTAATTAAACATTCAATCATGAATATGAATGTCCTGTCAATGTGTTGCTAATTCTGGAACGGTTCTTCACCCTTCAGGTTAAATTAATGAACAAGCACTGTAAATTATACTTTAGAAACTATACTACAAAATATGAAAACTTCTAAAGCGAATTCCTGTAGTAATGATTGATATTCGCAGGAATACAACGCAAGCGAGCGATCCACTTCTTAAATTATCGATTGTGTACGTTAGACAAACTAGTCAGTGTACCTTCCGACCGTATTACTATAGCAAAGGTGCCTACTGTTTACGCACACATACACTGCGACTCACATGTTATTTATAAGTGTTACAAAGTGAATGAGAACACTTACATCGTTTTGTACTTTTCATTACACACATACATTTTACAATTTATTATCGTGCATTCACCTTTCTTGAATTAATTACCTAATATCTTTGCTAATTCGTATTTTCGTTCAATGAAACAAAAAAAAAACTGTAAACACATAGCGACTGACAATAACAGAAAAATGCATCGCTATCCAGAGTAAATAGGTTTGTTTATGTAAACAACTACAAATCCAGGGCCATCGTCATCGATTATTGTAACAAACCGAACTTACTGAAGCCTCTCAAATTGGAGTGCAAATGATGGTTGGAAAACAAATCCACCGTACACATCATACCACATGTGCTTAATAATGTGCATTCTTGGATTGCTGCATTTATTGTTCACATAAATCTTTATTATTTATCATATAGATAATACATAGGTACCTACATTAGCTAGTGAATCTATTGATAATGTGGATAATTTAATTTAAACTTGAATAAAAAAGTAGGAAATTTATTTATTTTCTCTATGGGAAAGGTTTTTGTCATAAATGCCTACCAGGCATGGGTATTATGTCAGGTAATAACAACCTATACCTAGGTACAATGAAGTGAAAGGAGTATGAAGTGTAACAATGTGTAGTAGAGCATCTTCATGCATTGCTAGCCAAAACAATGGACGAGGTCAAAATAAAGTCTGCACTGCAGTACTTTTCAATAAACTTTACCGATGAGAAAATTGCTAGAAAAACTCGGCTTTTTTTTTTGTTATTCTCATCTGTTTTGATCATGTTTACGTTCAAAAATAGTTCATGACTAGGTAATTAGAAAACATGTGACACTCAAACGTCAGACGGCCATTTTCTTACAAATTATTATGAGAGTGAAATGTGGGCTCGCGCTTACGTAACTTGACACACCTCCAAATAGCTCGGGTTGATGTGACGTGCTTCTATCTTTACTTTGCAGTTTTAACAATACACCTTGAAGTCACGCATTTACCAGTTGACTACGTCTGGCCAGGCTGTTGCTGGTCGGTTTTCCACACATATCATTAATTGTGTAAATAATAAATGTCGCTTTGACATTTCAAGATCATCTATTATTCTATTTCTACCGATAAGTTGTGATATAACGATTCTGTTATTTTAATGTAGGGCAGGCGCACTCGAAAAAATCATCAATTTTGCCAAAACATAAACTAATTATACAGACAAGTTGTGAAATGTGATCGATATTATAAAAATCGTATCGAAAACAGTTTTTTTTTATATTATTGTAACACAATGATATAAAGAACTAACGATAAATCACGGATTTGGTGATAATTTCGCTATGATTTATCATTTAGATACGATGCTCCTTAGATTACTTCAAGTTGGTCTTGTATCTGTTGTAATATTTCTTCATTCCGGTGTGTTATGTATGTAACTGACGACCATGCTTTTAAAATAGAAATTATGTTTCGCATTAACCTGGATTGCTTGAACGATTCGGAACAATACTCATTACGGATCACATATTATTATACTCATACGGATTTACAGTAAAATTTTCACATATCCCAAACCAAATTTCCTAGGAGTATAGAGGAAACCTCATAAGGTGGGTACACTGAGAAAATAAACCTCGAACTCCACCCCTCAAAGGAGTGTTTTGGATTCAAGTTTGTACATCCGTTTTTATAGTCGTTTTTCGTTTACATAGTCGAAAGAATTCCCTAGTTAGATGGGTAATTTTGCTCCCCCATCGGTTAATATTTCATAATGAAATATTTAATTATGCTGTCTGGTGTCCAGACGCATTGCTATTTGCACTCGAAGTTATTGTGGGAACTCTAAAAATAACTGAAAGCTCGCAGGCCCTTAATAAGCGGTTGCTTCATCGCTTAAAACGTATTTAAAAGTCTTGTACGTAACTTCAAGTAATACCATAGGTACAACCACATCAAGGCTATTAACTTTCGCTAATGCATTGGATTTATTTCATATTTCGCATTACTTTTGTAATGAATTATGGAACTGCTTTTAAAATGTAAACTACAGGTACGATTGGATTGGACCTTGGTTTTTACGTCAAGATTGAATTGCTAATTTATACAGGGTCACAGATTGTCGAAGACATGCTAACTTGATCCATGACAATGTATAGATTTAAATTTTATTAAAAAAAGGTGTATTTTCATCGTCAGAGGCGCATTTAGCGACTAACTGGCTGAAACACACCGTATGTTTGACATGTTTGTACATCGCTCGACGATTTAATTCATTCAAATCTGATCACCATATTGTAAGTGCTGGAGAAATTACTGGCACGTGAGGCTGAACTTCATTATGACTCAAGTTAATGGCAGTGCACCGTACGGCACGATGCCGAGAGTGACCTACGTGGCAATGCTTTATTATAGGCGATGGTTACCACTTAACATCAGGTGGGTCATATCATCAGCTAGTTGTATAAAACTAAAATATCCTGTATAATAGTGCTAGCCAATTGTCGTTCTCAAAAACAATATTTAGTAAATTGATTTTCTGACAGAGACTTTCTGCTAATTGTTGTATTTCGGAAAATTGGCAACTGTAGTCACTACTTCTTCAACCACTATTCGCCAAGTCTTGCTTTTACATAATAGTTTCTTTATATAAGTTATTTTATGAAATAAAGTTTCGGTCTCCGACGAAGTATGTGAGGTACTTTTTTAACAAATTCTTGCAAATAATTCATTTCATTTTATTAAACTACTTGCGATAAATAACACTTTTCAATACAAGAAAAGGCCTGGGGCTTGTGGTACGGTTGAGGACTACATAGGTATGCTAAGTGAGTGTGTTGAGCGTTTTATTTCAGTCTTCATAACCTTATCAATTTCTTTTTTATGATATTACTAGCTGCCTGTCCCGGCTTCGCACGGGTGGACATTTATTTTTTAAACACACAAATATAGCCTTTGTTACTCAAGGTGAACCTACGTCCAGCAGTGGATTGATCTCAATTGATGATGATGATGAAAGAACATTCTATAACGTTTAGGGGCACTATTTTCTAGAACATTTTGTCCAAATCTAGAATTCAAAACCGTTTGCATGGATATATTTGAGTATTCTAGATAATTCTGGATTACTAACGTTTGGATGCATTCCGGATGCTAGCCGAATAATTTCAGTCTTCGAATTAAATTTGATCATTCCAGAACCTCAAAGACATCCCTCAAAAATCCCTAAGCGATAGAAAGGGATAGACATATATAAGTCCCTACGTGATAGAAAGGGATAGACATAGATTTCGAAACTTTTGCCCCTTATAAATTAATAACACCTAAATATTGAATATAAACTATCCTTTATTTTAAGTCCGACCATATTTTAGGCAGTTGCAAAATTTTATCGAAATCCGTTCAGTAGTTTCGGAGTTTATCGCGTTCCAAATTGTGACACGAAAGATTTATATATATAGATTTATATTACTTCATAAAAATCGGTTCAGCGGTTTAATTATGAAGTTGGTTTGTCAAGTTTTTTAAACTTATCTTATTTTTTAGTAATTTTGAAACAACAGTATAGAAAATGAGATTGTTTTGAAAGACTGCAATCTATATCATAGCGACTTAACATTTGGTAACGCTGCTATCGTGCTGATAATTGAATTCATTAATTACATCATAAATTATTGTCAAGTTAGATAACAAAGGGTATTGTGAGTTTACTAAAGTTAATAAACTAATGAAGACGAGAAGTTCTATTATATAGAAAAATGAAATTGCAAAGCACGTGTTGGACACTACGTGTGCTGTTCCTATTAATCGTAGCGTGGTGTTATTTAAATAAATAAAATAAAAATAATAAATAAAAGTTGTTTATTTCAGGCACGATAGACCTCACGATTATTATAGCCTCCCTCGATACATGGACTATGCAACACCAAATATTTTTTTCAATTCGGACCAGCAGTTCCAGCGCGTTAAACCAAATAAACAATCAAACTCTTCAGATTTATAATATTAGTATAGATGATGGTGAGGACTTAAAATTTAGGTGTGGCTTTCAGTCACTCAGTAATTTCGTTTCCGATCATGAGAGCTTAAGTTTGAATTATTATAATAAAAATTGTATTTAGCATTTTTATGCTCAAACGGGTTTATTTTAAAACCAAATGGCAGGCAACTTGACTTAACATCATCAATTTACATTTTAATTTGTTCCATCAAAATAATTATCTTTGGATAAATAAAGCATTCGCTTTATACGTTTGTTTTGCCAAGTGATGATGACCCAGATGCGTAAATATTTGGCTATTCACAATAAATGCTTGTTTTCAAACAATAGGCTAAAAGAAGTTGTCTAATCATTGTTTTTGCTATTACTATAATAGGTCTGGAAAACGTTACGTCTATTAGTCTAAACTAGACTAATGTAGTAATCTATGTATTGATTACAAATAAAATATAATAAAAAGAAGGCGTTGAATTTAAAATGTATTGCACTCCCTATTTTAGTTTTTTTAAACGGTTATGTAGATACGGTTTATATTTTATTTTTAGATTTTAATATGAATAAAAAAGAAGAGGGAATACTTAAATGACGGAGGAGAATGGAAGAGAAGAACATGTTGTGCCGACCCCACATAAAGTGAGATAAGGGCAGGAAGAAAAAGATGTAGGTTAGATTATTCAAAGTAACGACATTAATAGTACATTGTTACCTGAGTGTTGAAAGTCACGTTTTTTGAGTCCCGAGACGGGTTTGGCGCCAGAGCGTAAGCGAGGGCGCCAATGGAGCTTGAGGGACTTAAGGCGAGGTTATCCAAGAACTTTAGGCATTTAGCGCTACCTCAGCCCCCGCCATGATAAGCGCGCGAGGAAGACTTTCACCCGAGGTAAACACTGTGCTTTTCATTACGAATACAAGGAAAGTAAAAATAAAAACATGAAAGAAAAATTAGTGAAAATGAAGATTGAATTGCCGCCTTCCCGGTTTTTTTTTTCTTTTTCTCTGGCGGGCCTTCGGCTACGGCTTGCCAGCATTATTCAGCCATTGTTTTCATTCTCATAATTTAAAAAATGGTAAATTGTTTGCTCAAATCTATGTTATTTTAAATAAATAGTTGAAGCTATATATTAATCAAGTAATTTAGAAGATATATTATTTATTTAATACTATCTTTATGTTATTTAAATTTAAATTTTACATTGCGCTCTAATTAGACTTTTTAAACTTCTTACCGTTGTAATGGGTTTCCAACCTACTTGCTGAATAAAAAGTTGGAATTTGGTTCAACGACCTCTTTGCAGTCAGAAAGACTTTAGAAAGTTGGAACATGGTTGAATAAAATAGAACTTGTTTTTTTTTATAATTTGACAGCTGTCAGTAGAAAGCGATTCTCCCTAGGGCTGAAAGTTTTACTTTCAATTAGGCCCCTCAGGCAACTTCAGACCTACTTTCAGAGTATGAGTAATGAAAACTATTTTTAAAACGTTCTGATTTTCCTAGTCGTTTGTTTACAAACATTTTACATCGAATTGAGCACAGCCAGACTAATGTACAGCTTACAGCTTTGCCTATACAGCTTATTTAAAATTACTGAAAATTGTCTGACACAGACCGAGTTAACGTCCAAATGAACTACTAACTAGTTAGTTGGTAGTTCATTAGTTGGTAGTTGGAAGTGGGTGCATTTTTCTGGGCGGCTTTCCTTTAAAAGTCGCCTTCGCCCTAAGTTTTAATGGCATGGCTAATGGGGCCATACCTATACATACTGCATTAAGTAATTAAATTTGCCTGCAGCGTATTTAGCATGATGCATGTCATTATTCAGACAATTCTTATTTCAGACATTATTTAATAGAGCTCTGACATGACTTAAAATTACTACTCTCAACTTATTAAACCAATTGATTATTACTCTCCTTTAGAGTTTTCTTAAAGTTTTCGGAGATAGCCTTTATTGAAAGTATTCTTATTTGTACAGCATTGCGTAATTTCCCTGCGGCAATACCAATTGGCCCACGAATGCAGCTCGTGGTTTTAAGATTTGGTGGATGACCGAAACGACATCATACCGGTTTCACGTTAAACTTCACCAAGCAAGTTTCATTTCATTTATTTGAAGTAGCCTACAGTATCGCGTGAACTTAAATTCCCAGCTTGACGGTGATGGTCCAACTGTGTTTTTCCAGAAGCTCAAGTGCAAATTTGAAGTGCGGTTTTAAATAGTTTTAATAATATGATATTGAAAAGCAGAAGCTTGTATTTTCCTGTTACACTCATGTTAACATTAATTAGAAAGGAAAGCGCGCTGACGTTTAAACTTAACCGTGTCTCGAATACCAAACGACATACCAAGTCGTCGACACAAATCAAATATAGATATCACACGACATATACGAGCCCTATACCGGCTTATATCCGTCAATAATTAAACGCATACCCGCAATAACGTGTAAGTAAACGTTCTTCAAAGGCTGCCCAGGTAATACCATATGTTTCGAATAAATTAGATTCGCACTCACCCAGTTTTCCCATCATTTCCTCCAACGCGTGATCCTTGTCCATGGTGTGTTTGTGGATTATTCCCTCCTTGTTTATGTTACCGAAGTTCTGTAAGTATCACAAACACCATTGATAGTGGATCGTTGTACCGCGCGTGTGGCGGAGTGTGGGCGCCAGGCGTGCGTGCCGGCGGACGAGCGAATGGATGGATGGCGAATACCCGTCGTGTCGAGGCGATGCCGCCGCCACTGACGGCCCAAGGTCGCTTACCGCAATCGCGCGAAAAAACATAACCTCTTATCTCCACGACACCGGCGCGGCGCGGCGTGACGACGCGGCGGCAGCGCGGCGGCGACCTGGCGCTAGGTTGGCATGGCATGGCTAGAGATTGATAGGAATCAATCACTAGCCATGCTAGCAGGCAAGGTGTGATCGCCCTAGCTACATGGCCACAATATGCTGATTTAGTTGTGAATTGATCAGTTGATGATATCACCACACGAGCCGATTACTGAAAGTCTGTCTATGGGGAAAGTTTACTACTGCTCCATGAATCTTAAAGTGTTAAACGCAAATGCACAATAGAAAATCGAATGTGTCTAAATTTTCTGTAGTTAAGAGGTTAAAGTTAATAGTAAATAACCTACTCATTTTTTTACTATAAGTATAGTAACACAGCTAAAAAGATTGACGCACCTAATACCTACCTACTAGTACCTACCTAAGCAACTCGAAAACATAAAATTCAAGTCAGCTGTAGTTAATTCTTGGCACAGGTTCTAAGGCTTCATAGATTCGGTATCACTATTGAACACACGTAATATTGTAAATAATGACTTCAAGGCTATAGCGAGTGTTGTTCACCTATGACTAGTTACATCTAACTGCTAAACTGGTAGGATTATAATACGAGTACAATAACGAAGAGATGATAAAAGACCTACCTACCTATATTATATTTGCATACATACATAGGTACACTTGCGAGCTTTGAACTGAATCGCTTCATGGTGGGTTGTTCAAGACTCATTTTTACACAATCTATGCAATTAACTATGAATATGGTATATCAGTTGAAAGCAAATTTTGTTCATGAAGATTTAAAATTACCTAATTAATTTTCCTATCTGAGTTTAGGGAACTGCAATAGTCAAAGTTGCGGACGTCTAAATGAATAGTAAGACTTAAAAAAAAAAAATACGGGTTGCACTCCGGGAGTGCCGGCAGAAGTGAAAACTTGATTATTAACGTTGAGCATGTTTGATATTTTGGAATGGTTAGGGGGGGCTTGTTTGTTATTTGGCACGCTGTAACATACACGAACATTCGCGCAAGCGCCCTGCGCTGCCTAAACGAAACAGTAGGCCCAGGCATACATTTTCGCCGCGCCGTAGAGAGGGGATAGCTGTCTACTCTCCATCCGTCTTACGCTTTTTCGATCAGGTCACGTGTCCTGACGCGCTGACGCGAGTTTAAGATTTTATACCCATTACAGAAAAAGTGCTCAACGCCGCTAAAGAAGTTTTCACTTCAAAAAAATACGGGTTGCACTCCGGGAGTGCCGGCAGAAGTGAAAACTTGATTATTAACGTTGAGCATGTTTGATATTTTGGAATGGTTAGGGGGGGCTTGTTTGTTATTTGGCACGCTGTAACATACACGAACATTCGCGCAAGCGCCCTGCGCTGCCTAAACGAAACAGTAGGCCCAGGCATACATTTTCGCCGCGCCGTAGAGAGGGGATAGCTGTCTACTCTCCATCCGTCTTACGCTTTTTCGATCAGGTCACGTGTCCTGACGCGCTGACGCGAGTTTAAGATTTTATACCCATTACAGAAAAAGTGCTCAACGCCGCTAAAGAAGTTTTCACTTCAAAAAAATAAGCTGTAGCCTGCCGGGAGACTATTCACTCGCTCACAGCCATCCCTTGATCTTCGCTGAGCTCTGTTGGAGTAGGACGCCTGCGCCAGTCAGGTAGATAACTAAAAAAATACCTTTCAAAATGATATACTTACCACAATCCCTAGTTCATTGGAATGAAATTGAAAATAAAATGTCTTAAAGAAGCTGCATGTATTTTAAAGCTAGATAAAACGTTAAAAGACTTACGACCCTTGGTCATCTTATCTAATCGGGCAATGAACAATAATAAATAGGAGCGTAATAGATATAGATTACACGCTGATCATCGGTCTATCGCCATAACATTTAACATACCTCTCTCTATATCATCGATTGTCTAGCCAAGACAATCCCATTACAAGGATTTTGGTTAAAATATCCTTGTCCCATTAGCACCAGCAACCTGTTCTATTGTCCATTATGCAAATCATTATGAGAGTAGGGAAATAGAAGAAACGCATATTTTATAGACCCCCACCCCCATCTTCCACCCCAAATGAGTATCAAATGAAAGGGATTGACTGGTAGAATACAATACACTATGACAAAATTAAATGTGAAATCCAAGATGGCCGCCACCTTAAAATGAGAATTTTCACAACTCGGAAGAGAATGAAGAATTTGTGTCGAAGATGGTTCATGACCTGAACATAGTTATGTTATCCTTCACATAATAATCAGCATTATGATGATAAGATGCTTACATCTACCAGTTGGACAATAGAACACTGAGTGATAACATTTACTGTTATCCTTTAACATTATGACCTCCCTGGTTCAATGTCCTCATTGTCGAGAAAAAATATGATTATGTTTATGACTAGTTAGTGGAAATTATGCGTTTTATTGTAAACAACATTCAAAAATGTACTTCCTAGAACTTACGCTAACGTTTTATTCCTTGGTTTAATTAATTATGGTGATGTTTATTTCCAATAACAAAAAATGACAGCTATTATTCTAGATAACATGTAGGTATTAGTCCGGAATTGGAAAAAAATTAGTAAATTTTTCAAAAATATAAAACGAGAAGGTACCAAACCTTAAATCACATAATCAAACATTATAAAATTATAATACTTAGTCCGTAGAATAAAAAGCTATTATTGTGGATAGTTGTTACTATCATAAAATATACACAATAAAAATAAATAAATACAACATTTAAGTCTATCTTATGCAGTTATGAAGCTAATATATATTCCATTACTACTGTTGCCAACTCATTTATTTTAATGGCTAGATCACCTACCTACTGATTTCACAATACTGACCTTTATCTCAATGTATTTGTTTACCTCCACTGTTAGCACTTCGGAATATGTATAGTATAACTGATTTTTAAACATGTGACTGACTTTAATTCACAGTCCGTGCCGAAGGGATATTACAAGTATCCGAAATGCGTAATTTATGTCAAGACAAGATCAATTGGTGTAAAAACCGCGCTAAATATGGGTACCAAAAATAAGTTAGGTGATCTAACATCTTTAAAAATGTTGAAATCTTCTTATCCTGCGTATTGTTCTTTCAAAGGATGAATTTCAGTGTGATGAAAGGATTTTAAACACGCCTCAGAGAGGCTCAAATGTATTTTGTATAAGGCTTTCTAGTTCTTGAATGATCTGTTCTGGCTGCTGTGCGAGTACGAGCGAGAAGTCGTTCGATGGTAGTAGGCTTTGCAAACAGTTTGTTAAGAAATAATCAAGACTTAGCATAAGGTATAATACAGGTAGGTAGTTATAATTACGCAGTGCTAAAAAAAATCGGACTTTATGAACTTTGACCCCATCCCCTTTGAAGAATATTAATTTATTCATACAGGCAATTTAGACCTAGTTGTAGGTTTTACAACCAAAACACACGACAGTACAGATCGCGTTATATGAGTACTATCGAGTAACGGACAAAACCCAGTAACCCATAAATTACTTAGAGGTACGTCTAGTTAGGTATACATACATTATAATATAGGTACCTTCATAGTTCAAGGCCAAACTGCTGGCTGTTAGAGGATATTATTTCTTTCTGCTTTTAAGTGATGATAAATAACAAAGTGGTCTCGATGACTGCTTCTGTAAGGAAAGTTTTGATAAATAAAACGTAACCGTTTACGTAACGTAAACGTTTTGATTTCAAAAAGATTTGTGTTCACGTGTAAGCTTATGTTTTGTGGGAAAATACGCACGAAAATTAAATCTATTCACTAAAATTCAAGACCCGAACAGCTTTGAACCTTTGATAACACACATAATTATAACCTGATTATAACCGTGTCTTGTCAAAGTTAAAACAATCTAGTTGGAACCACAAATCCATAAAGCCATGACGCCCTCCATTTCACGGTTTATTCCAAAGCACATTTGCGAGTCATTGGTACTGCCATGTCCATGTATGTATTTCATTTTATTCCATAGTTATAGAAGACGTCGTTATTTGAGATAGTTAAACGTTTATGGCAGGGGTAGAGTCATAATCCTTGATTGTAAGGCCTCTACGGAAGCGTAGCACCTCTACGCCGACAGTCTACAAGCACACACAAGCTAAATGGACAATTTATGTATCAATCATTATGTTTTGGTCAAAGCATTATACAAAAAAAAATCAGTAGATTCAGATTCATTTTAATCTGTTCAATCTTAAATATAAGGTCCTTCCAAATATATCGCTAACTATCGCTAACTAAATAATCGTTAACATAATAAGTGACGGTGTGGATAAACACTCATGTTATTTCTTAGCTTGTTGTTTATGCAAATGATCCCAGGGTCATCTATTATTGGTAGTTACTACTTTTTATTTGTACCAAGGGCCGCTTGGCAACAATACACACCGTTCTATTATTTTAAGATTTTTAAATAATGTTTCAGAATTGGAACAATCCATGAAGATGTGACAACAGATGTGGTCGGTAAGATCGGATCTTGGCAATGGCTGGTGACTTTAGTGACCACTGTTCTCATGGGGTCCTCTCTGTTTAACCAATACGAGGATATCTTTCTCATACATCCTCCAGAAGCGACCTGCTTACCACCAGAGAGCCATGAAGTGTTGAACTCTAGTTTATGCTTTGTGACAAATGGCACGGAGGTGTTCAAGTGTACTAAGTGGAATTTGAAGCTTATGTGGCTGTTTTGGCTGAAGAAATCCGTGAGTTCTGAGCTTTTCTATCATATAGCTGCTGCTGTTAGTAAAACCATGCACTAGGGGTTGACTAGTGTCAATTCATATTTTATAAGCTTACAAAAATACTTTATGTACTAAGTGACTGGAGTAGATGATAATTGATATCTCTACAAAATAGGTTTATACCTTTGCAAAAGAGTGCATAATTATTTTACAGAGATGATTGACTACAATTTGTAAGTACTTATACATCTTATACCTTTATACGAGAAAATCTTGTATATATATTCACCACTACTTTGTAATTACCAGAAAAAAAAAATAGGGTAATGTAGTAGGGATAGAACATTATGAATGTGCAATCAGAATTTTTAGTTTCGATGAAATGACAAAGTTATTAAATGTTAAAATTTTCAGAAATCCTGCATAAAATTATGGACATATTAGTTACGTAGTACTAGAGAGAAAAAAAATTACGCTGTTCGGTTCCGCTTGGTATTTAGCGTTTATGAATGAAATGATTTTTGCTTGTTGAATCATTTCTCAATATTTGACTAAAAATTGTGGTTATTTAAAAAGATTTTTTTTCTCAAAAAAAAATTTTTTTTTTCGTGGATGTGTTCAGTATCGGCAGCCAATATCGGCATTTTTTTTTTTTTGGTAATTCAAAAGTAGGGGTGTATATATTTAGGATCTCGGAAACTGCACCAACGATTTTCACGAAATTTAGTATACAGGGGTTTTCGGGGGCGATAAATTGATCTAGCTAGGATTCATTTTAAGAAAATGATTATTTCTTTCCGAGTGCAATAATTAAACATAAACTGAATATGTGACTGCTCCTGCCATCTATTGACGATTGTGAGCAACTAACTGCAAGCATGTCCAGCAGATGGCATTGTTCAGTAAAGATGATAATATGACTCCTAAGATTTCTTAAAAATACAAATTAACGAAAAAAATTCCGAGCGAAGCTCGGTTACCAACTGCTAGTATAAATAATATTAGAATATTGTGGACAATCCACACAACACTATATCTAGCCCCAAATTAAGCAGAGCTTGTACGATGGGAACCAGATAGCTGATATCATAATATTTATGTACATTTTTTTGGAAATACATACCTAGAATACTATATGACACCCAGACAGAGAACAAACATCTGTGTTCACCACTCAAATATTTGTTCTCAGTGGGGATCGAACCCACGACCTACGGCTCAGAAGGCAGAGCTACTACCAACTGAGTTGATAGGCCAGGTTAAAAACAATATACCCAGACAGAGCACAAACATCTGTGTTCACCACACAAATATTGGTGCTCGTTGGAGATCGAACCCTGGACCTACAGTGCAGAAGGCAGAGCTACTACCAGCTGAGCTGAGATGCCGTTCAAATATTACATCGAAGAGTGTAGAAGAGCATTTACTAGGTACTATTTAAATATTTTTTTCCAGTGGCTCGTTTTTTGTGACCCGCACATGAGGTTATTGTCCACGTCTATCATGTGCCGCTTTGGTTCCATGTTTGGATGTGTTAGTTATGGATTTGTTGCTGACAGGTAACAATAAAATATAAAATTTAAATAATTTCCTGCGTTTCTCGTACTTTAGGTTCTTAGCGATTTTTGATTCATCATTTGATCATAACAAATACTTATTAGTTCATAAGGTACTTATTATAATGACATCATCGAATAATGTCAGTCGAAAGGTAATTTAAGGTGTCTGTGTTTGCTTTCGATGAAACAGATTTTTTAAGGTGTCAGTATTTTTTTAATAAGGCGTTGTGCCTTGAAACTTTGGCTGGAGTGTAATTGAAAAAATAAAGAAGGCCATTCGTAGCAATGGCCGCTAACAACATGAAGACTGTACATAACCCCGCTGTATTATACCCAACAGTTTGTTTGTTCCCACTCATCTCCAAAACGGCAGAACGGATTTGGATGTTTGGTTCGAATCTAGATAAAAAAACAAACAGTAGGTATGTGTTTGTTGTGATGGGCTACTCTTTAACCAGTAAAACAAAAGTGAAACCGTGGGGCACTGCTAGTTATAATATGAATTCTTAAAAACAATGCATGACTAAACCATCAGTTAGAACAAAATAGTAACACTTTCTCAGTTTTGGCAGAAAAATGGCGATAAAAATAGATATTTTTGCGTCGCTTGGCTTGGGACTCATCATCACGTTTTGCGACTCAGAAGGATGGTTTCGTCTGCTCATATTCTTGAAGTCCATTTTCGGGAGCGCCTCTCTTTACATGGGTCTACTGATGAGTAAGAACACTACGCATAATCATCATATCATACATTAAACCCTCATTATTAGGTCATGTTTCTCTAATTCAATCGTAAAATAAATACCTACAATTATATCCTAACCATGGTGATGACAACATTTTAGTAACAGAAATTATTTTGTTCCACGAATAAAATTAATTTTTATGTAGCTACCATTCACAAAGTAAATTACCTATGGTTCTCCGAATAGTAGGCTCGTAGTTTTGCCGCATTTTAGCTGACCTACCTACCTAGGCATACAATGCGGCAGGAAAATTATAGCGCACTATAATGTCTAGACTAGGCGCCAACTTACATAACCCAAATGCAGTTTATTCATTTTATTCGTGTAATCGTGTATTGTGACTTTAAGCATCCAATTACTAGTAGTAGGTTTGTGCTTTTGTTTTCCTTGTTTCCTTCCTTGTTTAATCTTAGCAAGGACTATTTTTAAGATGGATCAAACAGGTAGATTTTTTGTTGATACCTGTACTCCTCGAATGGACCTATAACATTGATTGAGAGCACTGGGTGTTAGTGTATGGCCTAGTGGTAGGGAACCTACCTTCCGATCCTAAGGTCGTGGGTTCAAACCCAGTCGCACACCAATGAGTTTTTCTGTAAAAAATATGTGTGCACTATGCCAGCACTCTCAAACGGTGAAGGAAAACATCGTGAAGAAACTGGCATGCACTCTTTGAGGCGCACATAAAATCCTTTCCACACTAGTTCGAAAGAAACAGTGACACTAAAGAAGAAGATAATATTATTTAGCAAAGAGCAAACCCACGACCTATGAGAAGGACGAGTAAGAAATTAAATTTTATTTCCAGTATGTGAAATTTCAAGTAACGATTGGCGTTCCACCCTTTCCTCAATAGTGATGTCACCCCGACTGTTTGCCGTATGGTGCTCTTAGCGAACGCTACACCCAATACAGAAACGTACAGTTTCATAGCATGCTTGTTTGGAGCTATTTGTGCTGTACTGTTGAGGTAAGTCTTGTTGCCTGGGTGATTGCGAATAGCAACACTTCAGCAGCAATTCACTACGATTGCTCTCTCTAACGACTGCTTTCGCCTGTCTCGTGAGCTATTATTGTAGATGAAGTAAACAATATACTATATACACCAAAAATTCAAATAAATAAGCCCTGTTGGACTTTCGAACCTGCAGGTGCGGTCTTTCATTCTAATGATCAAATTAATCTCGTAAGTGAGATGAAATAGATGAAAATATCTACCGTAAACAATTGGTACATCTGTATCAGATTATGAAATGTTTAATTATCTATTTCAGATGGTGTCCCGAATGCCCTCAATGGTTGCTATACAATAGAAAGATACACCTAGCAGAAATACTTCTAGTGAAGGCTGCAAAAATAAATGGCATCAAACTTTGCAACGAATTCAAAATAAGACCAGTAAACTACAGAGTAGGTATGTTTTGAAAGCTATTTTCTTATACTGAGCCTATTTTTTGTAGATATGAATAAAGCTTTTAATAATAAGTTTCTTTTTTCAGGCTTATCATTGTTTGGATGAAATGACGACATGTGCAGGAGTCATGACCACTCATAATGTTCGAACCGTCTTCATGGTTATATCTTCTTTATGGATTTTCTACTTCTTCCTATGGAGTTCCTTGTACGTAAAGGTTTATAAAGAGGAAAAGCTAACAGATCTTGTGCTGAAAGTTTCATGTTGTGTCGGGCTCTTGGGGTGCCTTACAATAATTTTATCGAAGAAATTGACGCTCAGGCGATTGCTACTTATTCATATTTTAACCACAGGCGCTTTAACTTCCAGCGTAGTATTTCTAAAGAAAGTAAGTGGGACTTTATTTAAATTTGATTTACTTTAGCAAGAAGACCCTATAAATAATTTGAAATTCAGCATCGAACAATCTAAGTAATCTGTGCCTGAAGTTTGAAACAGTAAAGTAAATAAAAGCTGTAAAAAAGTAAATTGTCGCTCTTTATATTTGTAGTTCGTAAGTGCCAGTGGGACCTAAAAAAAGAGTTATCAGTAATGCATTACCTACTCCACTATTTATGAATACTATGTACTATCGTTTCCCATAAGCAAAATAATTTTGGTACTTACTTACTATACTACTCTTTTAACACTTTCTCATTTCGAAGCTCGTGCGCGTTGATGTCTTTTGTACGGCAAACTGGCCAACTCTAGCTATTCAAATTACTGGCAAATGATTAGAAGTTTATGGGTGATATTAGGATGTGAGATACAGAAACTAGAAAGAAATATTCCAAGTTCTTTCCCAACATGCGCCTGAGTTTTTCAAATTTTGCATTATTTCAGGGTATGCTACACAGCATAGGCTCGTCAATTGCAATTTCGTCAGGCGTGATCGTCCATGCTTTGCTCCTAAACATTACTCCCCGTCTCTTTTCCACCAACATCCGAGCAACTGTCTTCGGCTGCTGCCACGCCTCGGGTCAGCTAGGTTCGATCATCTGCTACCTCATCCTTCTCTTCCATCCTATGGATGACATCACTTTCTCAGCAGCTATGGCAGCTGTTACAGCGATAGTAGCTGGATTGAGCTGTTTGTTACCTGATGTCGATGGAAGGGAGCTGCCTGATGTTATTGAGGATATGGATTATTATTCCGAGTGAGTTTCACATGATAGAAATTAGTTATTACAAATGAAACTTAAAAATACGGATGATAAGTTCTAGCAGCACCATCTAGCGACAAATGAAGCAAAGCTTTTACGAAGGAACATGAATATTTCATAAATATGAAAAAATATAACTTTTTCACAAAACATACATGATCATTCATCATTTCATCATCATATTATTATTTACGTTTTTTTCCTGTGTGTGTACACAGGAAAAACATCGGAATCGGAATCGAACTCGTAGGTACATAACCTACAACGCAGAAGGCAGAGCTACTGTTAGGTAGGTACAGACCAACTGAACTGTGAAACCAGGAAATTGCACATTTATTTTTTATGATAACTACACATTTTAAACATAAACTAAGTAGAACAACAAATATATAGTACTAATCCGCTAATCTAATCCAAGTAAGTTAACTTAATGCAGACTTGTGTGTGCACCCCACGTAACACCTGCAAATCCTGCAAAGCGAAATAAGGTGTATTAGACACAACAATAATACCACAAGAAATAAAAAACTTAATAAGATTCATTGAATCTATTGTTGTGTCTAATACACCTTATTTCGCTTTGCAGGATTTGCAGGTGTTACGTGGGGTGCACACACAAGTCTGCATTAAGTTAACTTACTTGGATTAGATTAGCGGATTAGTACTATATATTTGTTGTTCTACTTAGTTTATGTTTAACAATGGAATTCCGCAAAGTCACGCCTGAATCTATTAATTAACTACACATTTTGCAAAGGCAATTAATATGCTATGTTGTGGTGAATCTGGTGATGTACGTACTCAACTGTCTAGGTACTTACTGAACTTAACAACTGTTCCAGACTATCAAAACCACTTCGATGGGCAACTCAGAAAACAAGTTCACCATCCATAGAAGAAGTAGAAATGAAGGTATACTCGTTCGGCAGCGCGAGCCGTGCCACCCACAGCCACTCGGAGACCAGGGTACCAGCAAAACGGATAGGAATCGTGAGGATACGAAGGGGCATCTCTGGTTTCCTGCGACGAAAACTGACACGTCGTCGGTAAAATAAATTGAAAAGAATAATGTGTTAACAACTTGTTTGCAAATAAAATACCTAAATCAAGTGAAAAGAGCACCACAATTTTAGCTTCGTCATCATCTTGAGATAGTTAAATCATCATTCAAACTTTAAAAAAGCGAATGACCAAAACCTAGCACAGGTACGAGTATAAACAAAATCTTTCGTCTTCGATAAGTTATAAATTAATGTATTAATTAAGTTACAGTTAAGTTAAACACAGTGAATCATTTATGGAATAACTTATCCAAACATGAAAAAGATAAAAGATTTCGCTTCTTCCTATCTTTTATTAGATTGTAATTTTTTCCAACCGTGCGAAGCCGAGCAGGTCGCTAGTTACATTATAATGTACTGGTCTCAGTTGGTGAGACTTTCTAGGGCAAAAGCTATCAATTTAATTACTGACTACATAGTCTACATACCTATACAACGTGTATCAAAATATGTGTACTATCCTGAAGGGGGGTGAATTTCCACCCCCCGGGGAACAACTTTTGTTCAACGACTTTTCGAACTTCGATTGGTATCTCTGAAAAAAACTGCAACGAAGTTTCAACATTAACAGCTGACTTTATACAAAGTGACAACCCTAAACTCAGCTACAGAGGTAGTAGGTAGTAGTAGTAGACCTACAGAGGTAGTAGGTCAAGGGGTCAAGGGGTTACAAGGATAGGGTTGTCAATTTATTTAGGCATTATGAAATTAAATATTTTTGTATGGGAAACTGAAAATAGGAATTTTTAATTATCTCCCTTCCACAACTGATCAGCATTGTGGTCTGAAACCCCCCACCTTCGCATAGTACACATATTTAGATACACCTTGTATAGTAGAGCACATTGTGCTCTCCTGTCAATCATTTTATATTTTTGTAGTAGTAGAGCTCTTTGTGAAGCAGTATTGCTGGGTTTCAGTTGGAAGGGTGTGGGTGCCGGTGAAATTACTGGCACGAGAGGCTAAGCCACAGTATTCTTCAAGTTGATGGTCGCAGGTCAGTGCATCGTGGGGCACGTTCCTGACGTTGCGTTACCTACGAGGCAATGCTCTGTTATAGGCGATGGTTACCACTTAACATCAGGTAAGTCATATGCTTGTTCCATTACCTCGTATGAAAAAACAACAGCAAAGAAGAGACAGGATTAGGGTACGTATAAAACTACTACGTACGACATGCTATGGATAAAATGTTTATGTATAGGCACTGTACAATAAACAACATATTTTTTGCAGAATTAATCTTCCGTCTGACCTAAGTTTGGTATTGTAGTCTGGAAATAAATCGTTGATTGAAACAATTGATAGTGCCTACCGTGTCTAGCAGATCATTTGACAATCAAATTGGATACCATCTATATTTACTGACCTACATACATTAGAGTGCAACTTTTCAACGTAGTATTTTAAACATCATTTTAACTTCTAGCCTGCTTCGTCAAATTGCGAATGAAAAGAATTGAAACCCATTTGAATCCAAATCTACTTATCGTGTCACTAATTCTTTCAAACCAGTGTGGTGAAAGGATTTTCAGTGCACCTCAAAGTCTGTGATGCACTTAACACAGGTTTTCATACTTTTTGGGTTCTACGACATGCCGGTTTCCTTACGATATTTTCCTTCCGCTTGCAAGTACCTACTGGCACAGTGGCAGTGCACATCAATTTATGGTGAATCCAAATATTTGCGAGATGATGAGACTTTCGTAACCAAATAATATTTCGATAAAAGTCACTTTAAAGAAACATTTTTTATCATTCATGGTCAGGAAATTGGTATATACAGGGTGTGGCGTAAAGAGTGGATAATCCTTTACCTACGGGTCGGGGGCATTACAACTGTTCAGAAAATAAAAACATGTACCCAGTAAAAGTCCCACGGTTTTCGAGTTATTAAACATTTTCGAAATTTTCATTATTTTGTACTTCTGTCCATACTTTTCGATGCCAAGATCACAAATCAAGGAATTTTCTCCATCTGTTTTTTTATAGCATTCTTAGATAACTGTTCTATCAAATGATAACTGCCATTGGTATGTCAAAGGTACAGTTTTTTTTTAGGAATTTTTTTTTGAAATAAAAATGTGATTTGCCAATTTTTTCCAAAAGTTTGACCTCCTGTGGTTTAAAAAAAATGTATGGTCACCCTGAGTGACCAACTAATAAATAACTTGCCTACTTCATTGAGATTCCGAAATGGTATAGCACTTGCTAGTTCCAACTTTCAATGCAAAGAATATTTGTGCTAAAAAAGGGTAAGGGTCATTTTTTCAAATTACAAGTAAGATTTTACATAGCAATCGAATTTACTAAAAACAGAAAATAAAACAAATTAGATATTTAAAATACATTTATTTCATTAAAATTTCTTACAACAAGTGCTCAAAATGGCTCAAAATGCTCAAAATGCGCGCAAGATAAAGCGTTCTTTTATTAGAAGATGGCTTCCACTTGCATAAGAGCAAGTGGAAGCCATTTTGAGCACTTGTTGTAAGAAATTTTAAAGTAATAAATGTATTTTAAATATCTAATTTGTTTTATTTTCTATTTTTAGTAAATTCGATTGCTATGTAAAATCTTACTTGTAATTTGAAAAAATGACCCTTACCCTTTTTTAACACAAATATTCTTTGCATTGAAAGTTGGAACTAGCAAGTGCTATACCATTTCGGAATCTCAATGAAGTAGGCAAGTTATTTATTAGTTGGTCACTCGGGGTGACCATACATTTTTTTTTAAATCACAGGAGGTCAAACTTTTGGAAAAAATTGGCAAATCACATTTTTATTTCTAAAAAAAATTCTAAAAAAAAAACTGTACCTTTGACATACCAATGGCAGTTATCATTTGATAGAACAGTTATCTAAGAATGCTATAAAAAAAACAGATGGAGAAAATTCCTTGATTTGTGATCTTGGCATCGAAAAGTATGGACAGAAGTACAAAATAATGAAAATTTCGAAAATGTTTAATAACTCGAAAACCGTGGGACTTTTATTGGGTACATGTTTTTATTTTCTGAACAGTTGTGATGCCCCCGACCCGTAGGTAAAGGATTATCCACTCTTTACGCCACACCCTGTAGGTAGGTATGTTTCGAAGAAAACACAAAATACCTGTAACCAGTTTGTTATGATTCTACATGTATGGCAAAATTCTATTGCAGACAACAAAGGTATAGAAAACTTTCAAAACACCTTTTCTCACGTTAGGGGATACAAAATAAAATAAATACGGCTGTATAAAAATACATTTATGTCAAATCAATTTGATGTTAAACTCAATAATCTCTATAACAATTATGCATTAGTATTATCACTATCTTTGAAATAAGTATTCGTTATATTCATAACACAACTCCCTAACTTAATAATAATGCCATTAAAACATAAATGCAAACATGCTGCTGCTGTGTAAAATCGATTTGCAATGGCTGAAATGATTATGGATCGTCGAAACTCTTGCAAATATTATTGCAATTGCTTGATACACGAGACTACAATCTTCTAGCAAGAAGGCAAATCGCTTCTTCCTTTGACAAATCGCTTGTCAAGTTGCAAGCGCTTTGCAAGGCCTCCTCGTAAGCACCTCGCCAAGAGTCTGGATGAGCCTTTAAAAAGCTCAGGAATTATACAAAAATCTATGTCAAATACCTAAATATAATAATGATGTGAATGTAAAAGTAGCAATGTTTTAACATTGCTACCTCTGCTAAAATTAGAATTGTCTTGTAAATATTTTGTCTATATAAAACTATGAGTTTGGTGAAGAACCTTTGTCTGAATTGAAACCAATTAAGTAATATAATTACTTAATAATATATTTTCTATACTTTATGTAACAAAAATATTGATCTATGATCGTTTTAGTTGCGTCACAACATAACGGGCTACACAATAAGATAAAATATTAGAATTTTTCCTGAAATAAAAATTACTTATTATGTACCTAACTTATTTGAAACCTACAAATTGAGATAGGCGGCGCTTACGCTTTGACTATTGGACGCTGTATTGACTCCCTACACCTAGTCACCAAGTAGTTTTAGTTCGGGTAAGCTCCGCTTGGCGCCACCGTCGCTTACGTAGAGCGAGTCGCTCGGACGGGTTCCTCAGTAAGTCTCAATCACCAT
The DNA here is from genome assembly GCA_939531255.2 of Thera britannica. NCBI lineage: Eukaryota > Metazoa > Arthropoda > Insecta > Lepidoptera > Geometridae > Thera > Thera britannica. The sequence continues at coordinate 22,516,133 of OW618034.2, forward strand.
GCAGCCCTTACTTAGGTTTCAAATAAGTTAGGTACATAATAAGTAATTTTTATTTCAGGAAAAATTCTAATATTATGTAGCCTGTAACTTATTTGAAACCTACAAATTGAGACCTGTTTATTCTCGCATGGTGGCGCTAAACTAGGTGTAAAAATATAAAGCCAACTGTGACTTCAAGAAATAATTTATTTCCAACAAAGGTAAATAACATAAAGTATTATTATATCCTTAACCAAACTTATAATAACTATGTAATTAGGATACATTTTAATCAAAATCATGTTTATTTACAGAAACTCATTACAAAGGTGTAAAATTATTAGCCAGACACGGTGTGTCTGATAAGATGCCTTGTTTGACAGGACGTTTGTAAAATCGAAGAAGTGTGTTGGAAGATTTCCAGTTTCCACGAGCCAAAATGTCTTCCAATGGCATTTCATTCAACCAATTCAACGACGCAACCGCTGACCTTATTGAACCAGGTGAGTCTTGAATTCCTGCGTCAACCAAAACTGTTTTAACCCAGCCAGCGATGATTGTCCGGCTTGCAGGCTTGGCCTTTCCTCTTGTTGTAACAAATAGATTATCTAATTTATCACCTTCCAGACGTCTTTGTTCAGAAATTTCTATCAGCTTGTTAATCCAAAACACAGGATCGATCTTCCAATTATCTCCGGGTAAAAGTAGCCAACCGGACTGTCTGTTATTAATTGTGTCTGTTTTTGACCCAAAAAGCGGCCACAACGTTATAGAGCCATCCTCGATAATACATTTATCTTCTTTTACAGACAACAACGTGAGGTCGTGGACCCGCCTTCCTGAAGCTAGAAGAAGCAACGTGGCACATCGTCGAGCGACTTCAAACATACTGCCAAGATTGGGATCTGACCGTAGTAACCACTCCACCACTACCTGCGGATTCCATACCGGTGGCCTGATTTTATCTTTTGCTGCAGATTGATTTGCTATTCCTCTCAATGCTTGTCGTACCAATATGTTAGAACTTAGTTTTCCTTCGGATTCCGGCTGACAAAAAGATGATATGACTGATTTATGTACCAGTATTGTCTTATAGCTTAAGCCTTCTACTGTGTGTAAATAAATAAGATATTTAGCGAGGCCTTGGCCTCCTGGAGTTTTGTTATTTATCCCAGATACCTTACACCACTTTAGCCAGCGGGTCCAGGCAGGTTTATACGTTTTCAATGTGCTAGGTCTCCAGCTAGACTCAATGATATTCATTTCCAAAGGCGTCCAATCACCTAAGAGATCATCCCACCCCGACATTTCCATGCCTCTAATACTAGCTTGTTTACTTGTGCAGGGGGTAGATTCGTTCTGGTGTCTATCAACACTGTTTCTAGGTTCTTGATTGTAAACGGAGGGGCTATTGCTCTTTTCTTTAGGTCTGTTCTCCAAAACACGTTCTTCCATCTCGGGCAGATCACTATGTATACCCCCTTGGCTTCGGTCAGAAATGATAGGACTTTGTGCATTAGACAAGGTGGCGGGAAGATCCACGCCAATTTGTGATCCCAAACTAGGCTGAAAACATCGTGGGATATAGCTTGTTGATCTTTCAAGTCTAGAGTCACGTATTTCGCTACAACGTGGGCTCTTCTGGATGCCATCAGGTCCACCTGAGGGGTGCCCCACTTTTCGAAGATCAGCTGACAAGCCTGAGGCAACAGGTGCCATTCTGCTAGAGCCTTGTACCTGGAGAGACTGTCCGCTATACCATTGAGTGTGCCCGGGAGGTAGCTGGTTACTAGATTGATGTTGTATCGTTCCAAGAGATGGCAAATCATTCTTGTCAGTCGCATCAGACCGATGGATTTCGTACCTCCTTGTCTGCGTAGAAATGCTAAAGCGGTTCGATTGTCGCTTTGAACCAGAACAGTCCTGTTGCTGCAGTCTATGGCTATGTCCTTGTGGGAAAATGCTTTGTAAACAGCCAGTAATTCTTTGAGGTTCGAATGGCAATGACGCTCTTCTGGCAACCAGGGGCCTTGAATGTGAATGCCGTTGACGTGCGCTCCCCAGCCGCTCGCTGACGCGTCTGTGATTATATGGTAAGACACTGGGGCTGACCAAATATCGCTTGTTGTACGGGTGTTCTGCAACCACCAATCGATGTCTTCTTTGGCAGCCAAACTCAGTGGGATCGCCACATCCGTTTTCAGGGCTTGGTTTAGGCACGACTGCAGATTTCGGTACCTCAGCATGCCGTGGTTTATCACAAAACTGGAAAACTGTAGGGTTCCCATAATCTTTTGTAAATCTAATAGAGTTAGAGCCTTTTGTCCTTGAGCGCGAAGAAGTAGGTTTTTCAGAGAGGTTACCTTTTTTACTGGAAGACTTTTTCGGTTTAGTCGGGTGTTCCAGAGTATTCCGAGAAATTCTATTTCTTGCGTGGGTATGCTGGACGATTTTCCCTTGTTTATTACCCATCCGAGCTTGGTCATAAGGTTGGTGGCTTGTTTCATTTGTTGTCGAAGAACTTGAGGACAATGATTCGCCAGGAGGAAGTCGTCCAAGTACACTATTACCCTTATTCCTTTTTCTCGTAGCTTCTGCGCTACCCAATTGGACAAGGTTGCAAATGTCCTTGGAGCGCTCGCAAGACCGAAAGCTAGACAGGTCATCTGGTAAGTTGTACCGTTGAAACTGAATCTCAAAAACCGACGGTGTGATTTCGCTACTGGTATGTGGAAATAAGCTTGATGTAGATCGATTTTCATCATAAAGTCTTTGGTTTGCAGGAAATGGGGTACCTTCTGCATATTTATTAGCCGAAACTTCTTTGGTTGGAGGTAGAGGTTTAAGGCTTTCAGATTTAGAACCGGTCTTTGCGAGCCGTCTGGTTTTTTTACAGGAAACATGGTTGAGAGAAAACCAGGGTTCCGAGGAGCTACTTCGATCACTGAATCTGCCAACATTTGCCGTATCTCTTCGCCTAGCTCTGGTGATGACCGCATTTGAGCTTGATTTTTGTAAACAAGTCGTAAAGGTGGCTTCTCTAAAAATGGTATTCGATAACCTTGTATTATTTTTATGATATGGACTGGAGCACCCATGGTTTGCCAGGTATGATGGTAATGGCGCAGTTGACCGGCTTTGAAAGTCACGGCATAGTCATTGTCTTCGTTGATTGTCACTGCGGTCGTTTCTTTGTCTTTGGTTATGCTTATTTCTCGCATTGGAATACGGACGTTTTCCTGCGAATGACTTTCCTTTTCCAGAAGCGGTAGCTTGCTGGTTTCGGTTAGGCTGGTTATACCCTCGAAAGGACACCGCGGGGTCGGTTGACCGCCTTGGTGCGGTCTGGTTACGTTCGGTAGGCACGTACGACCGGTTGTGTGTGACCTGGCTACCCTCGGCAGGTAGGAACGGTCTGCGAAATACTTTAGAGCCACCTCCAAGCTTGATCACAGCCTCACTGAACTCCTTCGCTTGAAAAACATTCTCACAGCTAGGAGGTATTTTTCGTAAAATAGCCTTGTTATACTTGTCCCTGACAGCGGACAAGGCGTTTTCTCTTCGGTGCTCAATTATATTCGCACGTCTTCCGCATACTAACTGCAAAATATCTTTGGACACGGACATGTAAGGACAAGTTTTAGAAAACAGCTCATGAACCTTGGTAGTCAACGAAGCCTTTGTTAGGCACGTGTCGCCAGCGGCACTCCATGCTAGCAAATCTTTCAGTGCCGTCTGCAAAGCTTCCTTTTGTGTAATCAACATATTAGTCAGGGCTCCGAAACTTTGATCAAGTGACCTCGACTGGCAGAATTTGGTTTCAAATGCCAAAAGTTCATCATTCAGTGCCAGATTGGTAAATGCCGGCGAGGAAATGTATTTCTTCTGAGCCTCCGCGTAACGGATGCTATTCCACTCTGTGCTATCAAAAAGTTGAATTTTACGCAGGTAACTAAGCTTTGAATCAGCAGTGCGCTTAACAGCCTCTGACGTCGTGCAATCGTCCCATTCAAAATCAGGTTCATCAGGTTTAATCAGACACGAGGCTACTGAATCATCATCTTTCAAGCTATCAAGCAGACCGTCATTATCGGTCGTAGGTCTGGGCACGTCATGGTAATTTCTAGTCAACAGATATTTTAGCTCGCTAACCTGTTTTTGTAGATAATCCAACCTCTGATCGGACATGTCATCCCTCGCACAAGCACGTTTTGGCGTTGGTGAAACAGTGGTATCTTCATTATCACCATCGTCATCACTACTACTGTACACCCGCCGTGGTCGCTTGTAGTTAATTTTTCTTCCCACGCCACTCGTTCCTGGAACTGGGGAGCCAATTTCCTGTGCTTCGTCGTCACTCATAGTTTCACTAAAACGAGAAGCAATAAAAATTAAAATTTTAATATAAGGTAGTCTTCACTGCAATATTAAATTAATTTACTTACAGTTTGACTTGAGTTGCACTTCTTATATTTTACTATGAAAAATAAATTTCGAACGACCTCGTCGTTTACTTGCATCCAACCAGTCGCAACGAAAGTCAAACGCCAACTGAGGAACCCGTCCGAGCGACTCGCTCTACGTAAGCGACGGTGGCGCCAAGCGGAGCTTACCCGAACTAAAACTACTTGGTGACTAGGTGTAGGGAGTCAATACAGCGTCCAATAGTCAAAGCGTAAGCGCCGCCTATCTCAATTTGTAGGTTTCAAATAAGTTACAGGCTACATAATATAACTCTCATAGAAAACAAATACAATCATCTTTGATAATTCGATAAAACGCTATTTTCTATCTTTCAATTTAAATAAGGTGAACTATGTTTCATAAGAATTTACTTTAATAATTGCGCTCTTTATTAATATGATCTAACATGTACTATGTACTAAATAACCCTACCCTACGTCATGTATCTAATCAAACCTACAGATAAATTCAACAATCAAAACATGAAGTAAGTACACGTCACGTAATGCGCTTATTTCTAATAACAAATAGGTACCTTGCGGTAAAACAGTTATACGTATGTCGAGAGTATGTAAAGTATTAAAATGCGTATTTTTCTTACAGATAGATTCTAAAGTAAAATTAGCATGCACAATAACGTGACGTATAAGGAAGTATAGTAGGTAATTATACTCCGTGCACTCCTTTATTTAACTTTTGACATAAGCATGCCTATATTTTATGACAAAAAGAATACATCATAGCCCTCATAGACGCTGACAATAGTGAAGGGACATGAGCTCTAGGCTATCGCGTCCCGGTAATTAATTTGGAGTCACGATACTTATTAATGAATTGGATAGGAATGAAAGCCAACTTTAGTAATAATATTGCACTAAACAAATAATATTAACATGTATGGCTTCAGGTTCAGATCATACAAAAATAGTATGAATTTTAAGTTCAATTGCAAAAGTTTAATTTCTGATAAAAATAGCAGTAACTTTTAGGCCCGTATTCTGAAACAGTGCTTAGGTCTGAGTCGAGCCTCAAGCACAGATTTTTGACACTTTTCAATGGAGAACTGTCATAAAATCTATGCTTGAGGCTCGACTCAGACTCAAGCGCTGTTTCGGAATACGGGCCTTAGTAATAAATATACTGTATTTTGTGACATTATGACGGTACGATAATGAAATGGATATGTCATTATTTAATCTGTCAAAAAATAAAGGAATGGACTGAGTATAACAAAATGCAAACAATATCGCTAGTTACAAACGATTTTGAACTTTATTAATTTCATATTTGCAACAAGAAGTTACCTACATTACCTAGCGATTTGATATGGTTGGTTGGAATCTAAAAGGCACAGTTAATAGAATATGTCGTATTAACTTTCCAACTTATTGATCACCAACCTTTACCATAACAAGTCTACAGAATGTACTAAAGTATTTTTTAAATAGCCTAATAGCGTCTACATGTCCGCATCGCAAGTATCGCACGCATCGTATCAAACAGATCGTAGAATTCTTTGTATATATATGTATAAAGGTTCTCGAATGGCGACCACGAACCGGAAGACGAAGCGTAGGGCGCCCACCCACCAGATGGACCGACGACATTGTTAAGATCGCGGGAAGTCGATGGATGGAAAGGGCTCAGAATCGTTCTTCCTGGAAATGTGTAGGGGAGGCCTATATCCAGCAGTGGACTTCTTCAGGCTGATAATGATGATGATGATATGTATAGTGCGTCCACTTATCCGCACCGTTCGGATCGCTCGAATATCTATACTAATATTATAAGGCTGAAAAGTTTGATTGTTTGTTTGGTTGAACACGCTAACCTCAGAAACTGGCGGTCCGAATTAAAAAAAAATTGTGTTGGATAGTCCATTTATTGAGGCTATAATTATTACATCATGCTACGACCCTAGTGAAGCTGGGGCGGATCGCTAGTATACAATATATTTGATACGATGCGTCCGATACTTACGATGCGGACATGTGTTGTGGACGCCTGATAACCACTACTAAGCGCAGTCGCTTAGGAAAACAGTTGATGTACATTCTGCCGTCATACCAAGAAAGGTCTTAACTTACAGTTTTGTCAAAAATGAGTTAAACACAGATTTGGAATCAGCAAACAAAATGCTACCTTATGGGTTCACTTATAAAGCTGTAACTCTAATGAATTCAAAGATAACCTACAGATATTCGTCGTAACTACGTCAAAATTTGAGTCTTTTTTGTCTGAAAAGGCTTAATTTCAAAATTACGGCTTTTTGTTTAAGTATTCTCATCTTACTTGTCTGTAAGGCCGTTATTCCCTGATTTAAGGCCTTTTACATTGACACAACTTAAAATCACTTAGTGTTCGCTAACATGAAAAGCCTTAATTACCAAGATATCTCTAGTATCAGAATTCAAAAATCCACCCCACGAGCTTATTTCTACGTGATATGTATGTCTGAGATACGCTTTGAAAAAGGTATAGGCTCTTCAATGTTTTACAAAAACGAGTTCATTAGCCCAGATTATATACAGCTATAATGCATGAAATAAACCATCGGAAAGAAGGGTTTTTCTGCTCACGTACAAAAAACAAAACCAAAAAGAATAACGAGTGAGCGCAAAAATAATATCCTGCAAAAATTAGGCCAATTAATGCCAGCAAACCGAAAATTATTTAGGGAAAAATTGCATAAAAACAATGCTGCTGCAAACCTGGTGGTAGATAATGAAGACTGATCACCAAATAATAATTAAATGTTAGTAAAATATATTTTTGTTACATTAGAATTGTTTTTGTGTCATAATATAAGTCAAATGTAGTTGTCGCATTTGCGGGTAGAACCTTTCTTGTATAGCGGGAGTATAATTGATTCTGTCCAGTCTCTGGGCCAGTAGCTATGCTTCCAGATGTGATTACAGATCGTGTGTAAAACATCAATTCCGTTCTCGCCCAAGCACTTGATCACCTCCACCGTTATCTGGTCAGGCGCCTTCTTATCTTTGAGTCGTTTAATGGCGGTCTCAATTTCCACGTGCAGGGTTGAGGGTTCCTGTTCTAATAAGAGCCAGCCAAAAAACGGAGAGTCAGTTACGGGAAGTGCCTGGATATACAGCTGTTCACAGTACTCACGCCATGTATTTCCTATGGCCTCCAGGTCGTGGTTTGAGGTCCCATTCGTATCAACGTAAAATTCGTATGAACTAGCGTCTTATTTTCTTTACCTGACTATAGAAATCTATGCTTGATTGCTTGTCTCTGATTTCATACCCGATGTGATGATCATATAATTTTATACCTACTTAATCAAAGGCTTGGTTCTTCATTTCATTTCAGTGATTTTAATTTAAAATACCAGCCTTAAAAACTTTGTTTAGGTTAGTTTCCTGGCGAGAAAAGTCATAACTGAACAATTACGGCTTTACATGCATGTCGTTATTACATTCTATGAAATTAGGCCTTTTAAGTGAAGTATTGCTTATTAAATAATGATTTTTATGCTTAGTTAAAAAAGAAAAAATAAGATAAGGAAGTGAACGAAACTAAAAATCAAAACGAAATAGGATTCAAAACAAAGACATTTTTTTTTTACGTATTATAAAATAAAGTTCAATAACAAAAAACGTTTAGTAAATCGCCGGCCGTCATTTTGGACAAAACTTCGATTATCTCGAAATCAACTTTGACCAAGTTACGGCCTTTCTTAATATGACGGCAGCATTGTACAATCGATATGAGTAGGTATAACGATGATTATGATTTTCATATCACAGTTTACTTGCAATGAAATATTATTATTACAAAAATATGAAGAGGTATATTTTCTTATAAAATAAGTACTCTCACAATTAAATAAACGTAGTTATTCAAACTTTGGGTAAGAAGTAAAGAAAAAGGATTTTCCATTTTCAATGAAACAAATAGAATAGCTAGACCTCATTATTATAGTCGGGGTCTAAGCATATTTTGAAGCTCTACACTCTATCAGCATAAAAATATTTTAAAGTTAACGAAATAATTAACTAGGAGATTCTAAATAAAGTAGTCATATATTTTCAAGGCACTATTATGTAACGATAGCTTTTTGTTAAGAAAAATGTTCGCCACACTATAAGTACTTACACAACATAATTAATAATCGAAGATATTAATTATGTAAATTTAACATTTTAGGTCATTTATTAATAAGTTACATAATTCTTTTAGAATAAGTCATTGTAAATAAAATGGATATTTTTATGACAAAGCTCTCATAAAATTAAATTTAACGTTACATTCATTAATTAAACTAGGAACTTTAACGGTAACTATTTAAGTTATTTACCAAACATCGATTATAAAAGAACAATTCGACGAAATAAATAAAATGCTTTATTTCAATATAATCTAGGAGCTATATTCAAAAGTATTTTGTAAATTGAATAACAGAACTAACCACAAACCTGCGCTTTGTCGTCCCTAAAGATGCGTGCACACTGTGTCATCAATAATCTACAACCACCCCTCAGTCTAAGGTTTAAATGCCGGTGCCATTATAAGATTGTCTGCTGACTCACATTGCCGTTCCTGAGTAGCGGGTCTGCAGGTTTCCCTGAAAGAAGGAAATAAGGCTTCATTGTCAAATACGCGAATATTGCGAAATAAGTCAGAAAAAAATTGACATGAATTTGGTTCGGTTGGAACGGTCATTCGTAGAAGAAATATAAAGTATTCCTAAAGGGTCAGATGAGTTACATAGACTGAACTTCATACATAAGTATTAATAAGATTTACACACCTTCATTGGCGGACGTCATCGCTACCGCATGTCCATTGGTCTCGGGTCGGTCAGACTGACTTTTTTGGAAGCGAATGGCAAACATCAGAGTGGCACCGATCAAGGGCGATATGCCAGCTAGCACAAACGGTATCGTGTAGCTATCCTGCATATCGTACAGGAAGCCAGCAATAGGAGGCCCTAACGATAAAGGAGGAGCCGCCAAACCTAACATGCAGCCTATAGATTGAGCTCCAAACGCCGGTCCGCATAATTCAAACGCTATCGGTCCGATCAATGCAATGAAAGCACCGTCGAATATCCCCATTCCCAAAGAGAGCGCCACCAACAACGGGAAAGACTTCACAAATGGTAAAATAATAGTAAGCGTTCCGATAACATAAAATGAAATCTGCTGTAGCAAGATCCTATCCACCCCTGGTTTGTCAGCCAAGAAGCCGAACACCAGCCTACCCAAGCCGGAAGCAATCGCGATGCACTGAAGCGGCAAATTCAACCACACAGTGTTCTTGAACGAAACCTCTATAAATGTTTTTATGTGTACGTAAGGTACGAAGTAACCGAAGAGAGCGACGGGCATTGAAAGAGCCCAAAATCTGTACTTTCTGTTCTTCCATATCTCAATATTTATTATGCTTTTAAGTAAAGATTTGTAGCTATTATCTTCCCTGGTAGGTTTTGTTAATATCAGCGGGGAGGGCTTGAATAGTAACCCGCACAGAGCTACGCCGAATGTGAATACTGCGAAAAGTCTAAAGAGCCCGGCTAGATTGTAGTTTTCGAGCATGTAATCCATCAGGGGAGGCATCATGACCGTGAAGACAGAGCTACCTATAGTGACAATGCCGTTTGCAAGGCCGAGATGCTTCTTGAAGTAGTGACCGAGGATGGCAAGAGAAGGCGTGTAGGCGAAAGAGGCTCCCATCCCGTACATGATGCCGTACGTGAAGTATAGAGCGTTTACATTATGCGTGAGGAAGGAGGATATGATGAGGCTAGCTGTGGCTATGCTGCCGCCAAGCACCGCTGTGGACCGCAAGCCGAGGATTCCAGTCAGCACGCCTGACACAGGCGATAAGAAAAACGTAGTTCCCATTGTTAAGGCCCCCACCAGAGCTGAAATAGAAAAAATAACATTTTTAGAAAAGGATAAGTATATTGAGAATATGCATAATACATATAAAATTAGTTCAAGAGTTAATCAGCAGACTATGCTTAAAAATCGATGTTGTCGAACAGTCTCAGCCTAATTTTACACGCCCACGGCACCATGCACAATCTACGCACCACGGCATTCTTCATCGCCACAAACCTCAAAATGAGTAAAGCGGTCTCATTTCCGGGTAATAGATCCCAGAACTAGAGCATTATTGTTTCTAGGTACTAAGTAAACGTAGTTACGTTTACTACATACCTACACTTCCATTCCAGTCGGAAGTGGTTCATCAATTAGACAGACAAATCTTAATTTGCTACAGAAACATACATACTAGGTCAACCACACTTGCAAGCAAATTAGATTCTAGTCGTTTAGATCATACTGTTCACAATAAACCTACTTCATAATAATAGGAAACAGGAAATCATAATTAAATGATCTCTAGGAGGACAGTTGAAATTTTAACCTACCCGGCGGCGTTCATTTCCCGGTTTACGTGATTTTACATAGCATAACATCCGACCTATTTCTCAAAATTCATAATTAGTTGCCTTCAATCACTTTATTGAGGCATTTTGGTATATTACAAAGATTTTTATAATGTCCCAAAAGTTAAGAGCCGAGCGGAACTTTTAGGACATTATAAAAATCTTTGTGATTTCCTTAAGTGTAGCAAACACTATAAAATCAATAAAAATTGGTATATTAGTTATCACTAAGTTCAGACCACGATAAACTGTGTTATCAAGAGCACGTGCCATTGATTCAAGCGCTTATAATATAAGTTCGGCATATGATTACAATGAGTTTGCATTATAGCATGATGAAATTGGTCGTAATCATCGTTAATTCGTAAACAAGTGGCCTGCAAGTGGCCTTCGTCGCGGCCGACAATCGAGAGCACACTCCAAACGAATGGCGCCAGTCAACGCCTGCGCCACTCGTCAATTTTAAATGTAGATAGGTATTGTAGAAGACAATCTTTCTATTAAACGATTGTACAGTTAGGTTTGAGTTTACGTCGTACCTACGTTCAATATGATTAATGATGTAGACTTGGGTTTATGCGGTCATCGTTTTGCTAAATATCGTGTGATTATCATGTTCTAGATTTAAACACAGAATACCGTACAATTCAGTCTTTGGAATAACCATTTCAAATTTAGTTATACCTACCTAATATATTTTATCATTATGTTTAATTCAAATATTATAAATATTGAAAACGCTGACCGATAGGTAGGTGTATTAGCTTTAATGTGTTGTTTGGTAGGTTACGCGTGAACAACTTTCAAGGTGAGACGACTACTTTGATTTTAGTAGGTACGTAATCATGAAAGTGAAACTAGGTACAGATCATAAAACATTGATCATGTTCATTGTACAGATGCAATCATCACATTACTTTTACTTCCCGTTTTGGAACTATGTTACACGTTATAAATACGTGTAACATGTAAGTAAACTGATACCAATGTGATCATTTTACATGATCGGCTTATCGGCTTTCTAAGAATTTAAATCGTATTGTAGAAGTATATTATTTCCACTGACAAGTAGATAGTATTATTTGATTATTAAGATTGATAACTGACAATCTATACCAACCTATAGGTACTACTTTAAATAAATAAATATTTTAGAAAATCCACTCAACACTATCTAGCCCCAAACTAAGCAGAGCTTGTACTATGGGAACCAGACAGCTGATATACTACTTGTATACATTTTATTTTGTAAATACATACTTAGAATACAATATAACACCCAGACAGAGAACAAACATCTATGTTCACCACACAAATATTTGTTCTCGGTGGGGATCGAACCCACGACCTACGACTATGACTTTGATTATTTACTGGTAGTACCTATGTAATACCAGTAAATAAAAGAAAAAGTCGCTGTCATGTCGTATAAGGAAGTCAAGGAGGCCGCATTCGAAACTGCATCAAAACCCCGACAAGAGCTAAGCTCTTATACTTTAAGAAGAAGAAGTACCTATGTATATAATACTACGAGTATGTTTAAAAGCGGCATTTTTCTCTCTAATAAATACTTTTACGCTGCAATTCAAAACTATACTTAGTACCTAATATTCAATTTCTTTGTCTTCAATAAATACGAATTTATTATTCCATTTATTCCACGCGAACTATTTTTAGGTATATTTTTATAAAGTGTCATCGTAATAAAATAAACCGATGGATATGATCGGCTATTCTATTATAGGTATGAAATTACTAAATGTTAATGAAATGAAATGTATTAGGTACATAATGATGTATGTACAAGCTCTGCCTTAATTGGGGCTAGATAGTGTTGTGTAAATTGTCCACGGTATATATGATTACCAGTTTGGCCTACCTTACTTGGCATTAAAAAAAGTTTTCCCAAACTTTTAGTTTTCCAAAAGTACTAAATATGGTTTTAGGTGGAAACGATAAATATAAAGCAATTAATTATGCACCAAGCATTTGTATACATCGTCGTAACTTTGTATGTTATTGCCACCCAACAATCGAAGCTGCCTGACCCAGCTCCGTTGGGTTATCATATCAAATAACAATTTGATAAGCTCATGTTAGTACTTAGTAGTGCATGTGTCAGACTGATAAAATGCTCTGATTTCCAATAACTTTACATATAAATATTGTGGACAACACAACACTATCTAGCGCCAAATTAAGCAGAGCTTGTACGATGGTAACCAGATGGCTAATATGATACTTAAATACATATTATGTAGAATACAATATAATAACACCCAAACATCTGTGTTTATCACACAAATATTTGTTCTCGGTGAAGATCGAACCCACGGCCTACGGCGCAGAAGACAGGTTACCAACTGAGCCGTGACGCATGTTAATATATAATATTATCATAAGGTTTTTTATTATATAAATAACCTATTGTAAGTGCGTAACTCGTAGGCACGTAGGTACTAGAGCATACCTACCCTACATAGGTACAAATGATAGTTAGTTAAGTAAGAGGCGTTTTCACCCCCCACAGAACAAGTAACATTGTACCTAGAGGTACCTAGGTAAAATTATTATTGTATAAGTAGTACTTTTTACTTTATTTTCTACTGCTATTTTTTATTTCTTTGTGTGATATGGGTGTGTATGTGTTTACCTAACTGTACCTGCAATAAACAAATTTTATTATTTATTATTTATAGCAATTATTTAAAAAAATACCTCTCTCCATGTTAGTAAGGTTTTTTTTGGTGGACCTAAGGAATCATCTTACCCCAAACTAAGCAATGCTTTACCATAGAAATATTAAATCCTACGTACCTATCGGTGGGTGCCCTAACTTCATTACTTCGAGCCATAGGTAGGTACCTAACCTAACTTCGGTTTACGAGATTGGACTAACCAATATCTCGTAAACCGAAGTTAGCCAATAGTTGGCATTCAAAGTAGTATTCACTCTGTAGTACCTAAGAGTAGTAAGTAGGTACCTGGTACCTACCTATTTCTATCTTATACCGAAATCCTCATCTTTTTCAGGATCATAGGTTCTTAAACACCACAAACCGAAAAACGTAGGTGATCCTTCCACTCGATTTACTGACGAACTACTAGTACCTACCTTGTTTACCTACCTATCTAGTGCACCTACCTAAGTAGAATCGCGGAACGTCGCTAGATGAGGAAGGCTAGATCTGGGCAGTGGCGATTAGATACCTACCTGATGTATAATAATCATACATACCTACCTACCTAATTATTTTATAAGAGAGGTAGGTACCTATATGTACCTATACAGCTTCATAGTACAACTGTTAATGATTTTCGCGAATATTAAGCCAGATTTTCCAATAGGTGTGTTGCATACACCGAATCTGAACTGCACATGGGAAACTAACGTGTGCAGCTGCATGATGAAATAAGGGTATTTTTTTACTTCATAGGTAAAGATAAGCCTAAAAACTTACATGCACGGCTTCGAGGATTGGAGACTCCTTCAACTTGCAGCTGTTTCTCCAGGACCGCGAATATGACGCTGTACGAGTTGATAATTCCGAACAATAGGCCGTTCGTCAGGAAGGCGCCCAACACCACGGCGTAAGCTCTAAGCCCTCCATCAGGTGGCTCTTCGGCAACCTCACTTTGTCGTGCATTTCCATTCCTCTGAGGCTCCTGGTGTGGTTTTTTGTTCTCCGTCAACAAATCAGAATTTTCCCGCGGTTCTGTGTCCATTTCCGAAACAAATCAAGGTAAAAGCCGCTCACGGCACTGTTTCATAAGCACATGGTGCATCAAATGTGTGCGCTACGGGCGAAATGTATTGTTTCTATCAATCAGCTGCCGCAAAATTATGTATTAACTTTGTGTCGGCCGTCGGCTTGCTCTGTAAACACATGTGTACATATTTACTAAATAACTCTACCGCATGCTACAACTATCACACGTTAAGCTTTGACTTTATAAAATAAATTGCTACAAAATAAATACGACACGACTGGACACCCTGCAGATATTTTTCACGTGGAAGAGCACAACACTATTCTACACCAAAACAACCAGCCAGTGGCACAGAATAAAATATTTTCTGTCTGGCCGAGGCGCGAGGCGGATTCTAGCGGGCGGGATGGACATCCAACGTTGATTATCGATAGCGATGATTTACATCGGCAGTACAATTTTAGATTTTGCCGACTGCCGTGTAGGTACCTACTACTATCGCGTGCCGACCTATGACTTATTATTGTTTTTTCTACGACAACTACCTGAATGTAGACAGGTAAGTAGGTATTTATTTTATAACAGACAGATAATTGAAGTACCTACCTACCAAGCATCTCATTCTACGCTCCTCTCCATCCGAGATGAAGTATAAAATTATTGCTTTAAGTAGGTACTTGTAGATTCAAGTACCTACTTATAGCAATAATTTTATACTATTAACTACTAACGACGAATAACAAAATAATATTCATATTTCGCGAATCTGGAAAGTCGCTACACTGTTTGTCTCTCCGCGTTCGTTGCCTATTTCTACAAGCTTTTATTTTATCGACAACCTTATCTAGGAGGCAATTTATCAATCCCTATTCTTCTCTCCCCCTCCCTTCTATCCTCCTTCAATCCCCTGTCCTATCCTACCTGTCCATTGGTTTCCTTTGTCTGAGATCTTTCAAAGTTCATTGACTTTTGACTGCAAATACGATACGACAGGGACAGCTGACTTTAGTGAATGACAGTGAATGACAATGACTCGAATGAAATTGTGAATGAAAAACAATGTTGCCAACACATTCCCTCAGTGGCTGGCCGTACATTAACCGGATCGGATAACCGGACCGGATCCAAGCAAGAGAGAGAGCCCAAGACAAGAGGCAGCGGGCGGGTTTTGATTCAGAGTATTTTCGAGGTTATTTTAGAAAATAGAGCATTACGTTGAAATACACATGTTATCAAATCAATTGAAAAGAAATATGTCTACAAACATATCCAGACTTTTTAAAGTTGCTGAAAATGCAGAAGGAAAGATAGCCGATGTAAAAAAATGGGCAAGTTTTCAATTTAATTTAGAACAGTTGGTAATGTTGTGTGGATTTTATTCAGTGGAAGTTAATTCTTTAATTAACCGATTTTTTTTAGGTAGAAAACATAAAGCGTGTGAAAATTGAGGAGAAAATCAAGGAACTCTCAAATGAAAACAAAATTCTGGAAAGCAAAGTTGAAGCTGCAAGAACAGAATTAATAAAACTAGAAATACAGAATGGTAAAAAGCAATACCCTATACCAGGCAAGATAACAAAACCTACTCAGGAAAATGTATTAGCTAAGACTGTAGTTGCCACAGAACAGGCACCCATAACAACAGATACTCCACTGCCTAATAAGAAAGAGAAGAAGGAAAAGGATGCATCAAAGAAGGCCAAAGATGTGACTAAGAAAGCTAGTGAACCTACAAATGAAACAGTAGACGTCAGAAAACTAGACTTTAGAATTGGCAAGATTATAGAGATCAACAAACACCCTGATGCAGATTCATTGTATGTGGAAAACATTGACTGTGGAGAAGACAAACCTCGCACAGTTGTTTCTGGACTTGTGAACCATGTTCCCATCGAGGAAATGAGAGAAAGAATTGTAATGGTTCTTTGTAACCTCAAGCCTGTCAAGGTAAAGATTTTGTCTTAAAATTAACGCACTAAAAAGCTTATTTCAAATACATAAATATTTCATGACTGGCTTCACAGCTCAGTTCGTAGTAGCTCTGCCTTCTGTGTAGTCACAGGTTGTGGGTTTGATTCCCACTGAAAACAACTATTTGTGTTGTGGACGCAGATGTTTGTTCTCTGCCTGGGTGTTATATTGTATTCTTGGTATGTATTACAATAAAAAAATATACATGTATTATATCCGTTATCTGGTTCCCATAGCACAAGCTCTGCTTAATTTGGGGCTAGGTAGTGAGTGTTGTGTGATTTGTCCACAAATTCGGCAAATTTTTATCATCCGCACTTGATGATGTACAGTCTGATTTTTCTGCAAGTAGGCCACTGGCGGGCCCTTTTTGCATGACCCTTGACACCATGGTGCTCGAACTTTTTTTTGGGTTCTACGACACGCCGGTTTCCTTCACCGTTTTGAGAGTACTAGCTACATAGTGCACATAAATTTTTCGAGAGAAAAACTCATTGGTATACGACTGGATTTGAACCCACGACCTTCGGATCAGAAGGCGGGGCCGCTACCACGACCATCAGTGCTGAATTGTCCACAATATATTTATTTAATTTTTTAGATGAGAGGAGTTACTTCAGAAGCCATGGTGATGTGTGCATCATCAGCAGACAAAGTAGAAGTACTGATTCCCCCTTCTTCAGCTGTTCCTGGAGATTTAGTTTCATGTGAGGGTTTTCCAAGAGAACCTGAACCCATTTTGAACCCAAAGAAGAAGATATTTGAAACATGTGCTCCAGATTTGAAGACAAATGATGAGAAAGTGGCTTGCTATAAAGGCAATCCATTGGTTGTAGCCGGAAAAGGACCTGTTACTGCACCTACTTTAAAAGGAGTAAATGTGAAGTGAATTTACAATATCTATGTCGAAATATCACCTATATTTCACAAGAATATTTTTACATTTTGAAATAAAACAACAATTTAAGCAATGTCAACAATGTTTATATTACAATCTATATGTTTTCTCTATACAACAATTGCTGTTAGCACTATTTAGAATTAGTATTTCCCTTTCAGAGATAGAAAAATAGACAGATGCGAAAATTTAACATTCAAACATCAAGACCACAAAACCTACTGTTTTCATGAAAGCACCTCTTATAATGTACTATAGTTTCAATTTGTGGTCCTGCTTATTGGGTAAGTGATACAAAAATATGCATTTTTGCTATTAATTTCATTCTTGTAGTAAAATACTTCACTCATTGTGATGTGTGAATTAACATGCGTTTATAACAATGTCAATGTGACCAATAGGAAATACTTTACAATTAATCAACAAGTGTGCTGGCAAGCTCAGATTAGTGTGCCTTTTGTGTACTCTTCTACAACTTGATATTATCTAGATACTATTTACAATAGTGTGCGATCAAATCCTTTGTTTTGGGGCTATATCTTTATACTTAACAACACATTTATTTATCCATTAAAGTACAAAATAGTAGTGCACAGAAAAATACCAATTTGTAACTTTTTTCTACTTTGTGTTCTACATGGTGCAATTTTTTATTACTCATGTTTAATTTGTAATGACACTATTTAAATCACGCCTGTATTCAATAAGGGTAGGCAGAGACCACGGATCCCATTTTCTTCCCATTGATTCTGACATCCTCCACTTGCTAAATTGTTAGGATATTCCCATTTTTTTATACTGACTTTAAATTTTATTTGTGTTGTGTTGTGATGCTTTGGAATCACACATACTCTTCAAGTGTTCTTACCTAATACTTTTCTCAACATTTTTTTATATATTTACTTAGAATTACTTTGTTTTAAAGCCCAACAATTTAAAATTTGTGACACGATTGTTTTACCATGAACTATAGCTACGTTTTTACTTATATTTTGTTGGTTACCTACACCTTATGTACAAGAGGTAACTTATCTTAGATATGTACGATGAGAAATAGGCGATAGATAAAATTCTTACTTGGCTAATACTCTTTTAACATCCTAATACGTATAACGCGTTTAAGTGTATTTAATAATAATTCAATTCCATCATTTTGATACTTAAGTTACTTAGCATGAAATTATGAGACGGAAGATGAATTGATGTTTACTATAAATCAGACGCAATAATATAATTAATTAAGTGATCATTCATACAACAACGAATTTTAGCGACAAATACCTTGGTAGATGTGCTACTTTACATTTTGATTTACGTATAGGCCAGTTACATACCAACAAAAGCATACTTCAAATTAAGTATAAAATTTGTCCTGAGTAATTTCGATTTCTGAAACTCTATCAGATTAATTTTATTGTTAATTAACAAAAATAACGTTATACTTATACCTACTCTTCAAGCTCAGAGGAGAAACGAGGAATCGAGAAAAGTAGCGCGAAATTTTTTAAATAAAGTTAATACAACTAGATTCTGACATGCATGATAGACAAAATATACTTTAGTATTTACTTAGAACCTAAGAAATATAATTTTATATTTGAAATGATAATAATTACTTACATCGATTTAAATATAAAGCACGAAAATGGCACAATAAAACTTATAAAGCAAGAACTCATTTGGTCGTAATTTCGTAATAAATAGTAAGTAGACTTATTATGTTAACAATTATAATTTATAGAAAATCTTCATACACTCTTATGTACTTTCAATTGTGCCGAAAAGCAAATAACATCGTGATAGTAATGTTCTTACCAAAACTTATTATAAGTACTTACATACTAGTAAGTTTCCTAAATATTAATCTAGTAGGAAGTTTAATAAAATGACAGCCTACAATTCGTTTAAACTCGGGCTTACTATAAAATTTCGTGAATTTAAATTTAATTGAACATACCTAATTCATGATTTCATGATAAATTTAGGCCATAACCCTGATATGAAAATGTTAAGAGTTTATTTTTTCCCTGAAATATGAAATACTGGTTGATTCTTCAATAAAAATAATAGTTATTTGTTATACAAGAGTGCAAAGCTGCTTTTTAACCGCGTGCTCAATTTTGATGACCGAGCAAGCGCAGGATTCTAATATTTAACCACGAGCGGAGCGAGTGGTTTAAAAGTTAGAATCCTAAGCGTTGGCGAAGGAATCAAATGAGCACAAGGTGAAAAATCTTTGCACTCGAGTGCAACACGTAACTTTTCATCCCACCTCAGCGAGGAAATGACCAAATGCAAAAAAGAACATGGCGCGACTAAAACACACCAAGAAGGTTCCGAGTATGAGTTTTTAACAAATTTAAAAATGTTGCATGATAAATTCGGCACCATGCAGGTAGAAGTAAATAGGTTAAATGATGTTTTGAATTCACAAATACATCACCAAGAAGGTTAAGAGTGCGAGTTTTTACCAAATTAAAAAAGGTTGTATGATATATTCAGCACCATGGAGGTAGAAGTACCTATGTTGTGTATTCACAAACTTAGTGAACACGATATTCTAAATTCAAATTTACTTTATCCTCTAGCGGATAAAAACGGGTTTTCCACTCAGATATTGAACAGTAAAAATACACTTTCCGAGATGGTGGGATGAAAAAATCTTTAAAACACATCATACTGACACTGTTAATGATTTAGTATCAAGTTTTTGTTTTCTAAAACCAGACGCACGTTTGCTTTACTCCAACCAAACATATTAAAAGTATAGCACAGGCCTTATTACATCGAACGGAACATAGTAGAAGAAAAATAATGACAACGAGACTAAAGCTACATAATTCCTTACGACTTAAATGTACTTTTATGTGTTATATAAATTTAATATTCTAGTTTGATACGACTATACAAAACTAAAGCATATTATGGGCATCTTACAAAAATATAAACAACATTTGATATAAAATAAAAATGTCTTGAGTCACTACCACAACTAGGTACATAGAATAAGTAAGTAGTCAATAATACTGTATAAAAATAAAATACATAATTTACGTTAAAATATACTTTTCAGTAAAATGTAACACTTGCATAAATATGTATTGCACACTGTTATTAGTCTATGTTCGATAGATTGGATTACAAAAACGACGCACTATAATCTAATAGCACTGATATACTTTGAGAGTCAAGGTGGGAAAATATTTTAGCTTACCTAACTATTATCAGTGTATATTATTTAATAATTATGAAGGAAGACTTTATTTTTATGTCCTTATTATGCATTCTTATTATGACATTGTTAGCAATTAAAACATTAATTATGTGTCATATTTATTTTTACACACTAGGCGAAAACTTAATCATGTTCCAAATACTGGGCCGTTTGTCTTTAAAATTAGGTGTGCCCAAGCGATGTCTAGTATTACAAAATACATGTTGAATTAACACACCAAAACATTATTATATTGTATGAAACATCAAAATTCAAAATGAAGAATATTTAGGATGGAATGTTACATAGTAAACCACTAGATTCCAAAATTTTCATAAAACACAGCGATTGGTTTATACACCGGGAATTAACGACTAAATGCAATGTATTTATTTATCAATAATGTAAGTATTTATAAAAATAATTTATTTTATAATTAAGTATTTCGCGTCTTTGAAAAAATACTTAACCTATCCGAGCAAAACTTTGGTATGCTTAAAAGTATAAATGATTCTTTTTTGTAAAGAAAAAAAATGACAGTGGTCTACTTTTAACGGCGGCTAAGCTACTAAAATCTTAACTATTAAATGACATAACCAATTTATTGAAGGGTTGATGCATCGTATCAAGCCGCACTCTTTTTCCAAAATAAATAATGAGACGAATAGAAAAAAAAACTCCTAGACAATACGCCCATGTTGTAGTAAACTTGTAATTCAAAGCGCTTCAGAGTGTGCCAGCCAGTATCAATACCTTTCAGTTCAGAACTATTATCAGACGATTAAAGCACATATCACATTACCCGGCGTACTACGAGTATAGTAAATTGCGTGAAAAGTTTATGGGGTGCATTTTGAAATAACGATTTATTTATTTCTTATTCTCATGACGTGACTGTAGTGTAGATAAAGTCGATGATAGACCGTTACTATCGAGGGTAAAGAGCACTGAATCTGTATAGAATTTTCAAACAGACGGAATAGATTTATTTTGTGATATTTATATTCCTGACAAGCACCCCTCAAAATGTTAGTCATATGACGACAGAAGTACAACGCAAGGGTATGTTGTGATAAAGTTTTTTTTTTGCATATTTCTAATATTTTCTCGTCCGTTTCACTTTCAACAAAAATAAATAGTTACAGATTGAATGGCCAACTTAGCTTATAGCTACTGTGAAACAAATAGGAGCGCATCATCGATGAACCTAAGATTAATAACTATTCTACTCAAATATTCGTTCTCTCGACTAAGGTTAGGATATAATCCTTTTTTTGGCAATTTGTTCATATCGTATACCTTAAAGCTGAGTGGGTGGGAACCGTCTTTGGGGCTTGTTGCGGCGCTGAGCGAGAGTGGACTGAGACACCGGGCCTAGCACCTGCGGCGTCATTGGCGAAGATATTAGCGCCTGCAAATATAAAATCGTTTTAAAATAAGAAATCATACTGTGCAATATCTTTATAAATTTTAGCCTATGTGTTATTCTGATGTTATAAGCTATATTATTGTTAAGTAAGAGTGCTGGTGGCCTAGTGGTAGCGGCCCCGCCTTCTGATCCTAAGATCGTGGGTCCAAATCCAGTCGTGTACCAAACGGTGAAGGAAAACATCGTGAGGAAACCGGCATATCGTAGACCTACAACAAACTACAAAGTTCCTACAAAGTTCTAAAATATGTGTCAAGTGCACGAAAGGAGCCTCTTTGAGGCGTACTTATACGGGTGGGGTTGTTGTTCTGGCACGTGCGAGGGAGGGTCGGTGAGCAGCCAGGGTTCACGCTCCGCATATTGTAATGTGTGTGTGTTTACCTGGAAAGTGAGGTCTAGCGCGCGGCGCAGGTCTGCCGCCGGCGGCGCTTCCAGGTCAGACGGGTTGGGCAGTTGGTGTGGCGCGGTCGAGGGAGGGTTGGTGAGCAACCAGGGCTCACGCGCCAGCTCGGCGGCGCGCGGCCGGGACGAAGGCTCTAGCTGCAGCATGCGCCGGATACAGCTGCGGGCTTCAGTCGACACGTTGTGCCAATTGGCGCCGGAAAATTCCACCTGGAGCATACGAAATTTATAAGAAACTAGCGGCCGGTTTCGGCTTCGCACGGGTGGACATTTTTTTTTATAGCCTATTTTACTCAGGGTGCATGTAGATTTTAATGGTGAAAGAATTTTTGAAATCGGCACAGTAGTTTTTGAGTTTATTCATTACAAACATACAAAAATGCAAATTTTTCCTCTAGGGGCGTTTGCGTATGTGGCGAGGGCGGCGCGGATTACGTCATCCACAGTCCAAGATTCAAACAGACGGAATAGATACGATTCGGCACGAAAGGGTGCGGGAGGAAATCCGAAAATGCGATGACTGCAACGCATACACTTGCGCGTCTACGTCACTGGAGGTCGCGTGGAAACGGTCCTTCCGATCCCGAGGTCAGGGGTTCAAATCCGGTCGTGTATAAATGTTTTTTTCTACCCAAAAATGTATTTGCCCTATGCAAACGGTGAAGGAAACCATGATCTGTATGTCTAAATTATATAAACCCAGTTTTTGTATTCAAATTGAGAGTATTCGGACGCACTAAACTTTGCGTTTCACCACATAACTCACTTTTCCCGACTCGATTCTGGCTAGAATAGCCTCAGGGGTGTCGTCTCCGGACGTGGCGAAAGGAGTCCGACCAGACAACATGATGTACGCTAAAACACCTGGAAACAAACAATCTATATCAAGAGAAGTCCATACATACATAAATAAATATTGGTGGTCATTTTTTAGAGCCCAAAGGTCTATCCCCACACTTCAGTGCCGTGTCAGGGACGGGGCAGGGACGTGTTTCTTCAGGAGTCTAAAGAAATATTGGTGCATGACATTGTCTATGAACTCGATCACACAATATCCGTGCCCGTGCCGGAAGCGAAGCTTCAGCGTCAGGCCACGTCTTTGACACGGCACGAATGTGTATGGATAAACCTTAAAACAGCCGAAACTAAGCAAAGCCTGTTCAAAGAGAAATACTAATAACTGATCAATGCACGAGTTTCGGTACCATCATCATTGCTCATCAACCCACTGCTGAGTATACTCCGCCCTAAGTTGGTGCCGTCTACCGCAATAATGTGCTGGCCTAACCCATTTCCGACTCGCGAAATTGACGATGTCTTCTATCCATCTTGCTGCAGGGCGCCCCACACTTCTAAAGCCGTCCATCATTTCAAAATTCGTTGAACATTTCAGCCACAGAACAAAGTAGAACGGCCATGTGGCCGGAAATGTGTCGCCAAAATACATGATCATATGCTCCTTTCTCATCATAAAAATTCAACAGTTTTTTCGGTAGTCGTTAAGTGAAAAATGCCTTGCAGCAGCGCAAGAATTACTTCCCGAATAAGTTAAGCAACAATATAAAAAATAGAAATGCTTTCTTAACATCTTCCTTCTTACCTTTTGCTTAGAATCCTCATATTTAGTTATATTTTGAATATAATAGTGGAAATGTAAAACTTGCGACATCGGCTCCCACACAAACGGCGCATGATCGCCTTTCTACTATATTCCCTATCTCGGGATAACATACTAGTTACATCTAGGCTATCCGGTAGTGACATACCCAAGCTCCATATATCGCAGGCCGCGTCATAGCCCGCTTGTTTGAGCACTTCAGGCGCCACGAAGTTGGCAGTGTAACATGGCGTCATCAGAAGACCGTTTTCTGCACGCAACTGCTTCGCGAGACCGAAGTCAACGAGCCGGATGTCTTCTGGTCGCTTGGCGGCTGTCGCGAATAGGATGTTCGACGGTTTTATATCTCTGTAATTTGTAAATGCTAATTATTAATGCACATATATTTTTTCAACTTACAAATATTAATATCATCCTGGTTAAAAATGGTTTCGCCAAATTCCCATTTTTTATCAGAAAAATATACATGTAAAAAAAGTTAATTGTCACTCGGGCAAGCGGAGCGAGCCGCGAAATCTTTCGTATTCTTATAAAAATGTAGGATTTTGAAGTTCTTCGAAAGTAACAAACTGGTAAACCAGAACACTGCGCAACCAGAAATAAAGGGTGCGCTTAGACTCGGCGCCAGTGACCGTGAGCCCAAAAATTGCCATATTCTTTATCCGCACTAACCCCATTACTTACAAGCTTTTTTCAAAAGATAATATGTGTTTAAGCAACTGTCATCTCTTACCATTCGGTAATGTCGAACAGTGACAGGGCGAACTTTAAGCAGTGCGTCACACTTCAGTAACGCTTGTAAGTAAGGCCATTAGTGTGCGGACTGGTTTCCGCAAGTAGGCCGCTGGCGGGCCCTTCTTCCGTGACGCTTGACACGTGTTGCTCGAACTGTTTTAGATTCTACGACACGCCGGTTTCCTCACGATGTTTTCCTTCACTGTTGTGCTTACGTAATACTTGAACGGCCCCTTGGTACACGACTGTATTTGAACCCACGAACTTAGGATCGGAAGGCGGAGCCGCTACCATTAGACCACTAGTGTACGCAGCCTGCATGTTCGGCCATATAGCTCGAAGAACCGACAACCGTTGGGGAATAAAGGTTCTCGAATGGCGACCACGAACCGGAAGACGAAGCGTAGGGCGCCCACCCACCAGATGGACCGACGACATTGTTAAAATCGCGGGAAGTCGATGGATGGAAAGGGCTCAGAATCGTTCTTCCTGGAAATGTGTAGGGGAGGCCTATGTCCAGCAGTGGACTTCTTCAGGCTGATGATAATGATGATGATGATGTACGCAGCCTGCATCGAAGGAATAGTCTAAAGCCTATATATAGTCTGACTGACCTATGCACGACAGTGTGTCGATGCAGATAGTTGACGGCTTGCAGCACGTTCCTGAGTATGGGCACGGCCTCGTGCTCGGTGAGGTAGCGGCGCTGCGTGATGTGCTCCAGCAGCTCTCCGCCGCGGCACAGCTCGCTCACGCACAGGATACGCCCGCCTTCCTCGTACACGCCGCGCAGACTTATTATGTGCGGGTGTTGGCTGTATCTGATTACAGAAATAATTATAAGTTTAAAAAACTTGAGAAACCGACTTCATTGCCAAACGGCTAAACTGATTTTAATGAAATTTGTTTGGGACAATCTGGACGTAAAAATAACCTTCCAAATAAAAAAATAACTTTCTAAATCGGTTCATAAATGACGGTAAATGACGGTAAATCGGTTCATAAAATGGGACCAATCTGGAAGCAGTATCTTTCAGATAAAAAATATTTTTTCAAATCGGCTCACAAATGACGAAGTTATGCGGTAACAAACATTTAAAAAAAAAACGACAGAATTGCGTTCCTCCTCCTTTTGGATTGGAAGTCGGTTAAAAAATAGCTTTTATGAGGACGACAGACTGATCGATCGGATAGTCCGAACAAATCAACACAACACAGGTAATAGGGGACAGCTAGAAGGGGGCATTGACGGGCAATGTCCTGCCTTTAAATAATAATCATAAATAACCTTAAAGATACCAAAAACTAAGATCAATTATTATATTGAAATTGTTTGTTCATAGTTTGAGATAAATAAAAATATAACGATTATTTATTGTCTACGAATTTGAATGAACATGGTGATTGGTTTAGGATCCGAGCCGATATTTTTTATACTTTAAGCGCAAGGATACGTATATGATAGAAGGCACCCCGACATACGAGTAGCATGAGACATAGACATTAGCGTGAATCTATAACGTATGAATTCAATGTCGTTCTGGCGCGCCACTCGCCAGACACGTGTTTAGATAACACATTGCTGTATAACACACAATGGTCAACTAAGTAAACTTTTTTTTTTTTTTAAACAGCCTAATGTTATATTACATATTATATTCCTTTGCTTTTCAGCCACAGAACAAAGTAGAACGGCGATGTGGCCGGAAAAGTGTCGCGAAAATACATGAGCATATAGGTATGCTCCTTTCTCCATACAAATTCAACAGTTATTTCGGGAGTCGTAAAGTGAAAAAAGCCTCGCAGCAGCGCAAGAAAAATAAATAAATGAATAAATGATTGTCTATGTCTATGTCTATGCATGAATTACTACCAGATAAAACATACTTTCTCAACATCTTCCTTCCTTCCTTTTTCATAGAATCCTCATATTTAGTTATATTTTAAATATAATAGTAAAAATGTAAAGTGGCGAATCGGCTCCCATACAAACGGTGCATGATCACCTTTCTACTTTATTCTGTATTCTGTGTTTTTGGCTTACCTGAGCAATATTTCAATTTCCTCCCTCGGATCGTGCTTCACCTTGTCTATGATCTTCACGGCATACTGGGTGCGTGATGTTTTGTGCTCACACAGACGGACTACTGAAAATGACCCTGTGCCTAGCTCGCCCATTAATCTGAAATCATTAAATATATATTTTTAAAAAAAATATGAAAAATAATGTTTGAGTTTGAATTTGGCTGTAGTAGCCTTCTGCGCCGTAGGTCGTGGGTTCGATCCCGACCGAGAACAAATATTTGTGTGGTGAACACAGATGCTTGTTCTCTGGGTATTGTATTCTAAATTCTAAGTAAGTTTTTACAAAAAATAATAATTAAGTATTAAATCAGCTATCTGGTTCCCAAAGTAGTAACCAAGCTCTGCTTAATTTGGGGTTCGATAGTGTTGATTATTATTATTATTATTATTAAAAAACCACATTAATAAAACCTCTACTTCCAACTATAGATAAAAAATATCATAGTAAGATAAAACATAGTTGCATAATGTTATATTTTATAATCGCATGGATAAACATTACTTTAGGTATCGCTGGTTTACGTAACAGTCATAACATATCAGACGAATTTCCTTATGCATTCCAGAATTTCTATCATTATGTATCACAATGTATATTGATGCATTATACGGTAGAAATTAGGGCATTCGATTCTTAGGTCATGGTTAGAATCCATTGTGTTTTGACTCTAGATTAGATTAGAAATGAAATCGAAAAATGGAAAAAATCTAATCAATCAAAAATGAATCCAATTAGTAATTAGATTTGAATGAAATTTCTGGCAAGTTGGGCTAAACATCTTTATGTCTCAAGTTGATGGACGCAGGGAAGTTCCTGACGTGCGTGACCTACGAGGCAATGCTTTGTTATAGGCGATGGTTACCACTTAACATCAGGTGGGCTATATGCTTGTTCAATCAGCTAGTTGTATAAAAAAATAATAATAAGAGAACAAGATTTGAATTAATAAAAGTAAATATCTAAGCAATGTCAGTTGTCACAAACGGTGAATGCAAAACAAAGTAATTTAGGTATAATTATGGTTAGAATAGTAAAAGATTTCTACCAACCTGTACTCGTCAAAGAAGTTATTCCTGTTCACGAAACCAGACCAAAACTCATCGGTCGAGGTTTTCGCAGTCTGTTCCACGTGATTTTCATTGGAGTTTGCCTGCTTTTGATTATTCTGATCCTCCTCAAGTAAACAGGGTGCGATGAAACTGAAGCCTCTGAAATAAGCGTTTTGCAACATTCTTTATTTAAGTTCTTCGGCAATGTTACAATTACTTTGTATACTTATTATAAGCATTGTGTTAATAAAAACTATGCTGATCGCCTGTCTGAAATACCCAACTGTAAAGCATTAAAGCCACATACCCTGAATTACCCATCACCCGATTCATGATGATTGGTGATGGTGTAATACTGTTGCTATTAAAGTTTAATACAAACAAGAACAGATATTATACGTATCTTGTTGGTATCATTTTACGACCTCTATCTACATTATCTGTTGCAATACTAGTTTTGCAACGTGAAGTTCCTTTGCCAATTGCATTTTTTATACGTCAACATTAATTGTTGCAATCGTTCATTGTCAAAGGTTTTGTCTTTACCTGTTGTTTATTGTAGCCGTAGGTAATCGAAGTTCAATATTGACAGATGCGACTAGATTATGATTGCAACAAAAGATACGCATTCTCCTCATTGCATTGGTACTCAGAGATGTCAAAAAAAAGAAAATTAAAACCCCACTCAGTCAATAGGAAAGAGAACGCGGGCGCATCACTATACAAACAGTAGAGATTAATCCGTGTACTTTGAAGGCGGAACGTGACATCACTAGCTCAACTTATCACTGCCAAGCCTTTATTTGCATAATAGCTCGGGAAGTTGATGATTAACTATACATTTACTACTGTTGTAGGATCAGACATCAAGACAAAGACATAAAGACTACAAACAAGTTGTCCGATGCTTGTCTGCCATTCCCAATAACATACATAAATTATCCATGGCGAGAGCCACACAGAAATGGCCTAAGAAGTGGATTTAGGGTTATTATTCCCAATTCGTACACTCCTTTGTTGTGTAAATAAGTTAAAAATCTTCATAGAATTATTCCCATTTCGTACACTTTGGTTTATAAGGTTTAATTTTGCATCGAACATTTTAGAGAAAAGTACAGTCAAAGACTAAATATAATAGTCTTTGCTTGTTTTCACTTTTCACTAAAGTGGTTGAAAAGAACACTTGAAGAACAAGTGTTCTTTTCAACCACTTTAATGAAAGGATTTTAAGCACCAGAGAGGCTCCTTTCGTGCGCTCGACACATGTTTTCGAACTTTTTAGGCTTTGGATTATTTTTTAAGATTATCACTATGATTTACCTGAACAGCTCGTGGGCATTAGCAGAGGCCGGTACGCCGGGCGAATCTCGCGGCGTGCGACACGTGAACTCAGAGTCGAAGTAGAATGCATCGTCGGCTCGCGATACTGCCGGCCTGAATGGAGGAACCACCTAGAATAATACTCAATATATTTATTGCATACACATGGTTTAGTTTAGGTTCATACATAGTTCTTAGGTAACGTTTACAATTCAAAATATTGATCTTCTTATTGTGTCACTGGTTCTTTCCTAACAAATGTGGTGAAAGGATTTTAACTGCGCCTCAAAGAGGCTAATTTCGTGAACTTGACAGATATTTTCAAACTGTTTAGGTTCTACGACATGCCGGTTTCCTCATGATTTTTTGTGATCGAACCCCAACCTACAGCACCACATGACATGTATATGATTAAAATGTCTTGACAAGAGTCAGAATCCTCAATTTGTGTTTCTCGTAAATTATATTGTTCTCCTCTTCTAACAGGAAACGAGTAAGCAATTACTAAACTAAATATTATCTTTTTGTAAATACTGTTAGACTTTGTTTTGTAAACACTTATACTCACTTCTTTCCTGTAGAGCGCATCCCAGTCTATGCTCGTGAAGAATTCGTGTTTCTTTATGTCCTCAATGCCGTTGTTACTAGCTCCCAACCTGGGATAAAATAATGCTATTTAATATTTCAATACATAATCCTACTAATAAATAAAATAGTAAAATTTATTGGTCTATCAGGCTTTAGACCGTTACGATTTTACTTCAATTCGTGGTCAAATCAAAAGTGTATTTATTCAGTAGAAACGCTAGGACCACTTTGAAACGTCTTAAAGCTTGGTGAGCCTAGGTGCTAGGTCGCCAATGGACAACCTGTTACCTATATATACCCAGTGGTTTATGTTTCTACAAGTTATACATGCATGGCCTGCCCATTGCCACTTAAACTTGCTAATGATCTTGCTAATTTAGCTACCTCCATAACCCGTTAGATGTCGCGCCTTTCAGCTTGTGTATCGCCATGAAACATACCTATTTTGTGGGTTTCTTTTGAAGAGTGCTCTTAGCAATGATTGCGCTTCTTCGCTGAGATTTGACGGCATACCCAGCTTTGCTTTCAATATTTGCGTCATCGTTTCGTGCCTCGTAGAGCCGTGGAAGGGTAAATTCCCCGTGAGCATTTCAAACTGGAAAACCAAGCAGTTATCAGAGTACTATCCTACAAATGGTATTAGTTACCGAAAGTTTGAGTCGATATTTGTGGTTTTCGCTTAACCTACGTCACTGTGTTGTTTTCTTTTGGTTTTAAACACCACTGGTATAAGTTTTTTTGATAGTTTCATTATTTTGTATGATCTGAAATAAATAAATTATTCACAGCCGAATTTGAAGCCACGATTAATCAGATTTCACTTTTAATAATGATCAATCATCAGCCTGAAGTAGTCCACTGCTGGCTGTGTCTCCCGTATATACATTTCCAGGAAGGAGGATTCTGAGCCCTCTCTATCCACCGACTTCCCGCGTTCTTAACAATATCATCGGTCCATCAAGAAGTTGGGTAGCACTTCTAGTAGAACATGGAAAAATCAGTTAAATAATATTTGTTGCCTTACCATAAGTACTCCAAAAGACCACCAATCAGCAGCGAACGTGTGTCCTCTTCTGTTCACCACTTCTGGTGCCATGTATTCTACTGTGCCACAAAAACTATACGCCTTATCGCTAGACGGAGGCAGTTTTGACAGCCCAAAGTCTGTCAACGCTATATGCCCGTCAGCATCTAACAATATGTTCTCTGGTTTTAGATCCCTGTATATGATTCCCAACTTGTGTACATGTTCTAATGCTAATGCTAATTCCGCTAAATAAAATTTGACATCTTCTTCTGTGAACATAACCTGGAAACAAGACTTAAAATTATAAGTGGACTGTGAAATCTGTTGAGTTTATTAATAAAAAAACTCTATAAAACGAAAATGTTAGCAAATGAAAACCACGCAACTATCTCTATCTAATCAGCCCACTTTCTCCCACTGCTGGGTAAGGCTTTCTTGTGATCGCGTCCCTCTTTCCGGCGCCAATTGAATCCTGCTCTCACTGTCTCGACGATATCATTTGACTATCTGGCTGGTGGTCTACCTCGTGATCTATGATTCCCGCGTGGCCACTACTTGAACACTATCTTTGACCATACTATTTAATTCGTCCTACTACCAAAAGGTAAACAAAGTTTAGTACAGACATTTTGAGTTACACTGGCGGGCAATTCAGTAAATGTTGAGATGTCGCAGCCTCGCATGCCACGCAGTGTAAATTACTCTTTTGATTGATTGCTTTGTGTCGTGCGTATGAGTAATCAGACAAAGAGCCTCGGAAGAAATATCAAATATAAAAATTTACTAATTCAGTAGTATCACAAGGATCACTTTGAAACGCCTTACAGCTAGGTGAGTCTAGGTGCTAGTTCCACGCGACCAAGCCTAGAAGAACAGATATCAAACTACGGCTTGGTTCCTTCCGTTTTTTGTATGATCCTTTTACAAAACTAAAATAAAAATAGCAGTGAAATTCCAGTGTGGTGCCTGTCACTCCAACTTAGTGAGACGTGCCTACGTCTCACTAAGTTGGAGTGCAATTCATCCGATAATTTGTCAAACTATCTGCATGGTTGCCTAACCATGCAGATAGCTTGACACATTATCGGATGCAAAGTACGCATGGTTCCCATATGCCACTAGTGGTCATCATCTTCTTCTTCTTGCCGTTATCCCACTAAGGTGGTGTCGGCACAACATGCATTTTTCTTCCATTCTACCCTTACATGACATTCTTCTCTCCTCATACCATGTCCACTAGCGGTCACTTGTTCAATTAAAGTGACCGCAGAGCTCGTTTATTAAATTACATAGTTGAATGGTAAGAAGCTACGCCACAAGCTCTCTAGTGTGCAGTTGAGTTTAAAATGATCTTAAAACGTTTTGTAAACATTATCATGAAGCGTAAAACAACTGTTCAGCTATCATAATATGAACTAAACATGTGGAATTTAATCTACCTAAAATTGTTTTCTATGATCTTCTCCTTCTTCCTGCCCTTATCCTACTTTATGAGGGGTCAGCACAACATGTTATCTTCCATTCTTCTTTATCAGCTGTCATCTCTTTATTCACTTCTTTCTTATCCATGTCATCTTTCACACAATAGTGATGAATACATCCATCTTTTCTTTGACCTACCTTTACCCAAGTATCCATTTACATTCATACTCATCACTCTCCTAGTCACATGACTTTCATCCCTCAAGACGTACCACGCCAGCCTGTTGCTCCTCAATTTTTCTGTCACCAGTGCTACTTTCAGACTTCTCCTGATATACTCTCTGTGATACTAAGAAAAAAATGCTTTATGATCACAACTTGAATCACCAAATTTACCATATTTTCAATTTACAATAAAATGATCTCAGTAACTAAGGTAATGGCATTGCAGTAGCCTGATTAGTCATACCATGCATTACAAAGTAATAAGTAAAGTACAATAGAATTTCTCATAGCTAGTCTGGATTTAATCACGTTCAACCAAGCCATTGTATTTATACTGATTCACATACCTCTTTACTGAGTCGAGAAAACAAATCACCGCCGCGTAGAAAATCCAATATTAAGTATAGCTTTCCAGCAGTTTGGAATGCATAATGTAATTTCACGATGAACGGATGGCCCATATCAACTAGAATATTTCGTTCCATTTTCGTGCGCTCGCGGTCTCGCACTTTCAGTGTTGCTTTTTTAAGTACCTGCAAATTAAATGTATCAATGCATGCGATATTTAGATGCTGATTGTGAAGGAAGCATCATGAGGAAACCAGTTAGTGTGCTGAGAGCAATTGGATTGATAAGTACTGCTAAGGATACGTATACTTTTAATCATTGCCGTAGTTCCGGTCACCACCGCGTTCTATGGCTACTACGAGGTACGGCGAGTACCATAGGTATCGTCACGTAAAATAATGCTAGAAGATTATGTAGGGTGTAGGGGGTGAGTTTGCGCTGGCAAAATCCGCACCTATCTGGTTATGAGGTGCGGGTTTTGTATGCGCAACACACTTCTTCCAGCGATTTTTTTACATTAACAATCCTAACCAACTGTATACCAATATACTATGTTCCTTCTTCCGTTACCAAAAGATCTTAGGGAATGTGTGTTAAGACTCTAAAAGGCAGTTTTAATGCAAGTTATTTTGGTTTTTGCTAATTAAAACCCATTACACACAAGGCATCGGTTTTCCTTGCTATTGTTCCACGTTTTTAGCAGGTAAGAATGTTTAATTGTCTATTATACTGCCGTAAGAGGCAGGAAATGACCTGTGTGAAATGACAGGCACACGATACTTTAGGAAAGTGGCATTACCAACCGGTTTTTAAATTAACTTGCGAGTTCCATTACTAATGAGACTGAATGTAATTTTTGAAATAACGAGGAAATACCGTGCTCAACTATTTTAAACTAGGTACTTTATTATAATCAAGTCTGCACATCTTCTACAGGTAAAATAAAATTTTCAAATAATTTCTTACCTTCATCGCATACAGCGTTCCCGTATCAGCCCCGGAAACTTTCCTAACAAGGAATACTTTCCCAAAGGAACCTTCACCGAGTACTTTGAGCAGCTCAAACTGTGACGGATCTGCCTTCTCATGCCCCTCTTTGACCACGTCCTGTATCTCCACTTCCCGCTCATAGTGGATCTCAGAGGAATCTAGGCTGTCTGTAGTGGACGCTTGGCGAGATTCGGCTGAGTTCTCAACCACTACTGGAAGACTTTTAGGCTGGCCATAACCCTACGGAAGGAAAACATTACGTAGAGGTAAATGGCATACCTAGCAAGAGTCTAATACGTCATCGAGGTTCCATGAAAACCTAACTCGCCAATAGGTTTATTATCTGTTAATTAATAAGTCAATTATTAATTCAAATTTTATTTTGATCCACCATTTCTTCGTAAATTCTGACACACCAGCATGCTGTTAGTATTTTATTTTTTTTCAAATGGAATAAATGCTGGTGATCGTCTGACGATTCTTACAGCGCTACCGGACAATTACAGCGCTAATAAGTTCGAAAGGTTTATAAATAAACAAAAACTGTAGCAGATCGCTGCGTTTAAACCTAGTCTCGCCGGTTTTTCTCATGAATGACAAGTTCACCAAATCAAACTGGTAGGGAAAAGCCTTCGCCTCGCAGTATTACAAAATACCAAAGATTTTTATACACCTACTGTAAGTCCTAGGTACCTATACCCGTTTCGGGGCAGTGGTCCAACTGCTCTGTCCAACTAGTTGGACTACGGGCCTTTACTAGGGGCCGTGGTCCAACTATCTTTGCAGTTGGACCACTGCCCCGAAACGCCTATACCTACCTACATAATAAATGCAGTCCGATTATGAAATTCCTATTACGTATTGAATCTATTAGGTACACGAGTATTTATCGCGTATATTACCTTATTTTGTTTATTTTCTCGACGCTGAAAGTTTAAAAGTACGTAGTAGGTATTTAACAAAAATATATTCAAACCATAAAATTCAATCACGCGCGTACTACTGTCGATTGGAATGGAATGCAAGCATTACTTGAAGTAGAAGACCTTGGTGACTCAGGTCATTGGATTTTATGCAAAGGGACTTTGTTACCGAGTAATAAGATAAAAAAGTGCCTGTGCTAAGTCTGTAGTAACGAATATGGCAAGAGGAAGTAAGGGTCAAAAGCAAGGGTTAAATCTGAGCAGTACAGTAGACTCTCACCTCATCTTACTAAGTACACCTACCGCTACGGGAAATAATTAACGTATGTATGTATGTATGTATGTGTAGGACTCCTGTTTCCGCAATTGAACTCAAATGTCGGTCCGTTTTGCGTCAGGAGGCGCTGGCTATGCTTGCAGCCAGCCTAACTCCTCCCAGAAGCGCAGAAGCTTCCTGGGGGCTTCACAGGCTTGGAGGAGTGACCTGGGTTGGTCCAGGATTTCGCGACGTTGAGTTGCTACACCCTCGCATTCCAGGACTACGTGGGCAGCTGATTCTTCTTCGGATAGGCATCCCCTGCAGAGTGGACTGTCTGTGGCTCCGATGTTGTGTAGGTGTTTGTTCAGTGGACAGTGGCCGGTTAGGGTTCCCACGATGGTTTTGAGGTCTAGCCTGTTAAGGCTTATTAGACGACGTGTCAGTCTAGGTGTGGTTGCTGGTATGGCTGCTCTTGACTGTCTGCAGTCAGTCGCGCGCATCCAGCGCAGGTTGTGTTGCTTCTGCGAGCGCTGCCGTATCCAGGTTCGCAGCTGTGACATTGGCAGAGGTAGGAAGGGGTTTGGTCCTACTATAGGTGTTTCTGAGCCTCTTCTGGCAAGCTGGTCTGCGGCATCGTTGCCAAGTGATCCGCTATGTCCCTTTATCCACTGTGGAGTTACCGTGTTCTTTGTGGCAATGTTCTCTAGGGCCTGGTGACATTCGTATATGAGCTTGGAACTACAGTTGTGATTTTCCAGAGCTCTAAGTGTTGCTGTGCTGTCTGAGAGGATCCGTATGTTGTAATCATCAATCCCTCTTCGGTGTATTGCTGTGGCAGCTTCGGTTATGGCCGCACATTCACATTGGAAGATGGAACTGTGTATGCCTTGTAACGAGTCGTTTTCGCCGTTACAGGTGTTGATAAATTTTGTTCAAGAAATTAGTAATATTTCGTTTGTTTACGTTTCGTAAAGTAGGATTCAATGCCTTTATTCTTCTTCTTTGGAATATTAGCTTCGTGTCTGTCATAATACAGTAATGACAGTGACAGCTGACACTAAAAGGAAGCAGCGCTGTTCAGTTGACAGATTCGAAAGGGATTTTTTAGCTTGGTGTAAATCAAGAAGCAGGCTTTGCTTTTCTCCGCCCGTGTGACGCTAAGCCACACGTAAAAATATTTTTTATTTTAAAAATTTATTAATCTGTAAAAATCACATTGATTTTAATAGATATTGTTATCATGTTTTGTGAAACAATACTGGAATTAGTTTTCTGGATTTTTATCCGTTAATTTGGTACTTTTGGTGAGTTTTGAGTTTTGGAATCTCGTGGTATTTTTCCCTCGAATGTTAGCTTAATGGAAGTCTTTAATTGTTTTAGATTTTAAACACGATCTTCATCGTTTCTTCATCATGCCGCCCTGGTTCATAAAGGGACATTTATAAGAAAAATAGCGGTATGTATTTTGACAAATTCCTTAACAAAAGCACACGTTCGTTTCCTATTTGGATAAATTGGTAATTATTCTTTGTTCTCTTTGTTCTAGCTCTTCGGCGCTATTTTTATATTTTTATATTTTTTTAATAGTCTATTTTTTAAAAAAAACTATTTTTTTAAAAAACTATTTTTTTAAAACTATTTTTCTAGTTTTCAAATTTATCCTTGGAACATAAATTTATAGAAATGACCACGCGTTGGAGCTGAGTCATATTAGTCCCCTTTTTACATTCATTCACCCTTCATTTTGACCCCTTGCTGAACACTACGGAGGAGCCAAGCTGGTTCGCAACCGGAGTCCCCTACCGGACCACTCACCTCGGCCTCCATGGTTTTACTATAGGGACGATTCGTATTAGGCTTATGGGTTTGTAAAGCTCAAACCAACAGGTATTTCAAACAGTTCTTTATTTTTAATTTAAACATTCATTCGATGCAGTAACAACAGCGTACAACTTTTAGGCTAAGTAGTAAACTCTAGATAAAATAATTATAATTAAGAAGTAACATTTGGATATAAACTTAAATTTACAACTATCAAGATTCCACGGACATAACAAAAGTTTAGAATAAACCCCATCTTTCCCAAATTTTACAGTGTTCTATTTTATCCCCCTTTCCTTAGATTAAAGGTCTAGTGACGCGTCTGACTCTCTCTCTATCCAGGTAAATTTATTTTTCTATTAGTAGTAGGCTATCTGGCGCCCGAATATTTTTGTTCTTTGTATTTTTTTAGTGATAGCCCTACATTTGATTATTTTATTACAAATTGGCTCCCACATCGGAGACCTTACACATTCTTCATTATTACATCACAAATTGTCGCACAGCGAACAGGGACTTGAAGTGGTTTCTTGAGGTTTTACTGTCTGTTACTGCATCTTACTTTTTTGTAAACTTTGTTACAACATTTACAGTTTTTTGGTGAATTTGTAAAAACCAATTTTTGATATATTTGGTAATATTTCTTTAGAAACTTTTTAGTGCAATTATTATTATAATTTGATAACTTTGTTTATACATTTGTGCCTTTTTTGCGCAATGTTATTTCTCTAACAGAACTACTATAACTCAGGTTATTTATCCGTTTATGTGTACTTTTCTACAGTGAACCTTATGAATTTGTTATACATTACCCGCTTGATGTTAATGACTTAGACAAAGCTGTCTAAATATTCTTGTATCACCATACAAAAATAGGGATAATTGTTTACGGATGTTTTAAGTGAACCTTTATTGTATTATTAAGGTGTCTTTAAGAAATGTTCCTTTACATTTCTATAGGTTAATATTAGTTGTGACTTTATTGTGAGTGGTTATTGCATCTTTTGAATAATTTGACTCTAAACAACTTAACTTAAATAATTTAAAACTTAAATAACAAATAAACTTTTACACTTTAAATATTTAAAAAATTTAACTTAACTTTTACATTGAAATATTCTACAACATTTTGATTTTGGAGTTTTTGTCTGTGAGTTATCATGGATAAAGCGGTTCAGTTTCCATCTACTTCTGTGGATAGTCACACTACATTGGGTTCGATAGTTAATAAGCCCGCACCGATTTCTGTGGAGCTTCCATTGAACATGGAGAGTGTAGGAATGACGGGGTTCCCGGATCCTTTCTTGAATACTGATTTGCCTGCTCATAGTTCTACTGCTGCTGGTCAAAGCTTACCATCTTTTAATGCGATGAATGATTTTGTTCGAAAAAATTTGCCTGCTTCAAGTAATAAGTTGCCCGACTTGAAGAGAAGCCGGATTATTTTTGAAGGGAAAACTTGTGTTCGTGAGTTTATTACCCAGGTTGAGGAATACTTTTTGTACAAAAACTTCGATGAGTCTTTGTTGGTTGGTTCATTTTCGGATTTACTTTCTGGTTCTGCCGCCAAGTGGTTCCGTACCATTCGATTTAATATAGCTTCTTGGTCTGAGCTTAAGGTTGCGTTGCTCAAGCGTTTTGATAAGCTTGAATTCGATTACTTTTTGGAGTATGAACTTCGTACTCGAAAACAAAAACTTAGTGAGTCGCTTCCGGACTTCATTACTGAACTTATGGATATGGCTAGTCGTCTTGCTACCCCTATTTCGGAGTCTGTGGTCATTACCATTGCTAAGCACAACATGCTGTCGATCTATACACCTTATGTGGTAGGTAGACATATTTCTTCATTAGATTGTTTTATGAATTTAGGAAAAGAATTAGAGATTTTTGTTAATAGGAAGTCTATTAAGGAACAGTTTAAGCCTTTCAAGGTGGAGAAGATTCAGTCTAGTGCTGTTAAAACTGAAAACCCCCTTTGCTTGAAGTGTCAGTCTCCTGGACATACCTACAAAGATTGTACCACCATTCCTGGTATGGTTTGTTTTAAATGCAAAAAATTGGGTGTTATCACAAAGTTTTGCGATGTGTGCAATTCGGAAAAGAAAAACTCTTCGGAGTCAAAAAACTGATTAGGCATCATCGAGTACCAGTTTCTGAGCAAACTTCGGCTGACTCGATGAAGAAAATTGTTAGTCACAGTCTTAAACCGGATGATACCATTATTAAAAAAGAATTTTCTGATTGGTTAAAATATTTAAAAACTTTTTTTGGCGTTTATAAGGCTTCACCTGTACTTTTTGTTAAGAATAACGATTCAAGACCTTTTTTACAATTTTCTATTGGTAATCAAAAATTTTCAGGATTATTAGATAGTGGTGCTAATACTTGCGTTCTTGGTGCGAATGCTCACAAGCGATTTTTGGAATTGGGTTATGAGATGGAACATATACCTCAGTCTGTTCACGATTCTGCTTATACTGCGGACGGATCTGCTCAGAGAGTTATAGGTGCTATTAATCTTCCAGTTACTTGCGATAATGTTACAAAAATTGTTAAATTCATGGTTATACCTTTATTCGATTATGAGTTTATTTTAGGATTTGACTTTTGGATAAAATTTGACCTTGCTAAAGATTTATGGAAAAATATAGTTTTTGTTGATGATTATAATAAAATTCAAACTTGTTCAGTTACTTCAGCTGTTGAATTAGCTCCTTTTGAGAAACAACAACTTGATAAAACAATTTCACTTTTTGAAGATATTTCATATGAAAAGAAAGGTTTAGGTCTTACTCACCTGATCCAACATAAAATTAATGTTACTGGAGAACCGTTTAAACAAAGATATTGGCCGTTAAGTCCTGCTAAACAAAAGGAACTTTTTGATGAAGTGGAAGTTTTACTTAAGGAAAATATTATTCAACCTTCTAAATCTCCTTGGAGTTCACCTGTTTTGGCTGTTGAGAAGAAAGATGGTAGTACACGATTATGTTTAGATTCACGTCGTTTAAATTCAATTACGATTAGAGATTCTTATCCTCTTCCGTATCCTTCTAAGATACTGGATAGTTTGCGAGGAGCTCGGTTCATTACAACTATTGATCTTTCTAAAGCTTTTCTTCAGATAGCGCTGGAAGAATCCTCGCGTGAAAAGTGTGCCTTCGTAGTGCCCGGAAAAGGATTATTTGAATTTGTTAGGATGCCTTACGGATTAACTAACGCCCCCGCTGAATTACAGAGGCTGGTGGATAAATTATTTGGATTTGAATTTGAAAATGTATTGTTTTGTTACTTAGATGACTTAATTTTGGTTACTGATAACTTCAAAGATCACATAGAATATTTAAATAAAATTTATAAAACTCTTAAAGATGCTGGTTTAACAGTTAATTTAAAGAAATGTGCCTTCTGCAAAGAAAAACTTCGTTATCTTGGTTATATTGTTGATAGTAAAGGTTTACATACCGATCCTTCTAAATTAGATACCATTGAGAATTTTCCTCGCCCTGAAACTGTTAAAGAACTTAGAAGTTTTCTTGGTTTATGTTCATATTATCGTAGATTCATTGATAGATTTGCTGATATTGCTTCTCCTCTTACTAAATTGACGGCTGGTAGCAAGAATTCTAAAAGATCTCTTATTTGGAATGATGAAGCGGAAATTGCTTTTCTTAGATTAAAACATGTTTTAGTTACCTCACCCGTTTTACAATGCCCTAATTTTGAAAAACCATTCTTTTTACATTGCGACGCTAGTTCTGTTGGAATTGGTAGTGTTTTGAGTCAGGAAGACGCGGATGGTAATCAACATCCGATTGCATTTTATTCCCGTTCATTGAACAAGTGCGAACGTAATTACAGTACCACGGAACGTGAATTGTTAGCGATTTTAGATTCAATAGAACATTTTAGACCTTACGTTGAAGGAATGGAATTTACAGTAATTACTGATCATGCTAGTTTACAATGGTTATTAAAATTGAATAATCCAAGCGGACGTTTAGCACGTTGGGCTGCTAGAATTTCTCAATTTACATTTAATGTTGTTCATAAAAAGGGTTCCTTACATTTAGTTCCTGATGCATTGTCAAGAATTGAAGTCACATCATTATTAATTGCCCCCATTCAAATCGTTTCCCCCGATGAAGATATTGAAGATTCTTGGTATAAGAAAGTGTTCATTAATTGTCAAAAATTTCCTACTAGATATAAAAATTTTAGAGTCGAAAGTAATGTTTTGTATAAGTTTTGTAAAAGTAAATTTAATCCCAATAGTCGTTTGAATTGGAAAATAGTTATTCCTAAGGAAAATATAATTGATACTATTAGATCTAATCATGATGATATTAATTCAGGTCATCTTGGAATTCATAAAACTTTAAAGAAATTAAAACAACACTATTTTTGGAATGGAATGTTTAATGATATTCAGAGTTATATTAAATCTTGCGATATTTGTAAAGCGTATAAGCATAGTACGTCCCCCCCTTTTGGTATTATGGTTAATCCTAAAAAAGTAGATCATCCCATGGTCATGCTTTCTGCAGACATAATAGGAATTTTGCCTAAAAGTTATTCTGGTCATAAGTATATACTTTCAGTAGTTGATGTTTTCACTAAATTTTGCTGGATTTTTCCTTTGGTTAAGGCTACGACCTTATCAATTTGTAGATTATTTGAAAAAGAAATATTTCTTAAATTTGGCTGTCCTAAAATCTTAGTTTGTGATAATGGAACTCAATTTACTTCTAGATATTTTGTAGAATTTATGAAAAGTTACAATATTGTTAAAATCTTTTATAATACATTGTATACCCCTCAGAATAATCCTGTGGAACGGTATAATAAAACGGTAGAAACTTGTATCTCATGTTTTGTTAGAGATGATCAACGCACTTGGTCAAAATTTTTACCTCATGTTCAATTAGCTTTGAATAACAGTGTTAGTCTTGCCACTGATTTTACGCCTAATTTTCTCATGTTTGGAAGAGAACTCATTTTTGATGCCTCTTTACATCGTTTTAGTAATTCTTTAGAAAATTTGTCACAAGTTGAGATGGGAGAAAGGAATTCTTTTGCTTATTCTCTTAAGTCACTTGGTGATGTTTATGTTAAAGTTCAAGCTCATTTATTAAAAGCTTATAAGCGTAATGCGCGTTATTATAATATAGGGAGGAAAGCCATTTCTTTTGCTGTTGGTGATATTGTTTGGAGAAGGAGTTTTGTTCAATCTAGTGCCCCGGCATATTTTTCGGCTAAGTTTGCACCTAAGTTTGTTAAATGTGAAATTATTGATAAAGTTTCTGATAACGTCTATATTTTGAAAGATTTAAGTAAAAATACTTCCGGTCGTTACCATGTTAAAGATATTATAAAATACTAATTTTTGGATTTACACTTTAAACTTGAGTTTGATAACGTTGGTAGTTTGGTTTCTGAGTGTGATGAATGAGAATTGATGTATGAAAGGAGTATGAGATTCTAACCCTGTATGATGATGTAGTGTACGGTTGACTTCGACAACATTAAATTTTGGGATTTTAAAGTTCTAAATTAAAGCTTAGGTAATTTTGTTTCACCACATTCATTTTTCCAACATCAAAAGATCTTATGTACATTTGTAAATTTGTTTAGAGGATATTTTGTCCTTGAATTTGTTTTGTTTTGTGTTGTTTGTACAACTTAGTTATATTTGTTTGCTTAGAACGTTTCGTGTTGTTCTCACAACCTAAATGTTTATGTTTTTTTGGGTATTTTTGTGTTGTTCATAGTTTAGTTTCCCGGATTTGACAACAATTGGTACCACCCTGATTTGACATTCACGTATTGGGATTTTTTCTGCCTTTTGGTGCGGACCCCTAAAGTGATAATTTGATTTGTTAGATAGTCCTCGGATCTTCCTCCGGTTCTATAGTTTGGTTTGTTTAGATAGTTCTTGGACCTTCATCCAGTTCTATAATTTGATTTGTATTATTGTGCCTGGTAAGTTGGTGGAGATATGCCAATCACAATATGCAAATATTTTGTTTCCTTAGTTCTCGGATTTTCCTCCGGTTCTATGTTTTTGTCCTGTTGTGCCTGGTAAGTTGGTGGAGTTATGCCAATCACAATAGACAAATTTTACACGTTTTTGGTAGGATGTCTGTGTTCGGAAATTTTGGTAGGGTTACGCCGATCACAGTACATTTCTCATTTTCCACACACTTTTGGTGTTGTGATTTTTGAACTTGCACAGCCTTTGCTGTGAGGGTTTCCTCGTTTTTAGCGAGTGGAGAAGTTAGGAGTTTTATGAGTCGGTGACGAAGGTGTCCAACCGCACTTTAAAAGGAGGAGTTTGAGTCGGTGACGAAGGAGTCCAACCGCACTATAAAAAGGAGTTTAGGAATTTATGAGTCGGCGACGAAGGTGTCCAACCGCACTTTAAAGTAGATTATAGAGTTTATAGTTATAGTATTGTTTTAAGAAAATCTATCATTTTCTTTTGTTCTTTTGCTTTGTTGTTTGAATGATTCCTAGAGTCTTAAGATTCTAGTCGGATTTCTACAGCAAAAAGCCTAAGATTGTTTTCTTGGTTTGTTCAATTTTGTATTATTAGCATATTTTTGGTAGAGTCTTTAGAATATTTTTGGTAGAGTCTTTAGCATATTTTTGGTAGAGTCTTTAGAACATTTTTGGTAGAGTCTTTAGCATATTTTTGGTAGAGTCTTTAGAATATTTTTGGTAGAGTCTTTAGCATATTTTTGGTAGAGTCTTTAGAACATTTTTGGTAGAGTCTTTAGAATATTTTTGGTAGAGTTTCAATTAAATAAAATTGAAAATATTTTGAACGTTTTGGATTTGTTTTGTTAGTAAGCTACTCTTTGTTTTGATGCTTTTCTTATGTTTTGGCATAAAAGAAAGTAGTCTTTCTTTTATTTTTTTGGGATAGTATGTAATGTAACGAGTCGTTTTCGCCGTTACAGGTGTTGATAAATTTTGTTCAAGAAATTAGTAATATTTCGTTTGTTTACGTTTCGTAAAGTAGGATTCAATGCCTTTATTCTTCTTCTTTGGAATATTAGCTTCGTGTCTGTCATAATACAGTAATGACAGTGACAGCTGACACTAAAAGGAAGCAGCGCTGTTCAGTTGACAGATTCGAAAGGGATTTTTTAGCTTGGTGTAAATCAAGAAGCAGGCTTTGCTTTTCTCCGCCCGTGTGACGCTAAGCCACACGTAAAAATATTTTTTATTTTAAAAATTTATTAATCTGTAAAAATCACATTGATTTTAATAGATATTGTTATCATGTTTTGTGAAACAATACTGGAATTAGTTTTCTGGATTTTTATCCGTTAATTTGGTACTTTTGGTGAGTTTTGAGTTTTGGAATCTCGTGGTATTTTTCCCTCGAATGTTAGCTTAATGGAAGTCTTTAATTGTTTTAGATTTTAAACACGATCTTCATCGTTTCTTCATCATGCCGCCCTGGTTCATAAAGGGACATTTATAAGAAAAATAGCGGTATGTATTTTGACAAATTCCTTAACAAAAGCACACGTTCGTTTCCTATTTGGATAAATTGGTAATTATTCTTTGTTCTCTTTGTTCTAGCTCTTCGGCGCTATTTTTATATTTTTATATTTTTTTAATAGTCTATTTTTTAAAAAAAACTATTTTTTAAAAAAACTATTTTTTTAAAACTATTTTTCTAGTTTTCAAATTTATCCTTGGAACATAAATTTATAGAAATGACCACGCGTTGGAGCTGAGTCATATTAGTCCCCTTTTTACATTCATTCACCCTTCATTTTGACCCCTTGCTGAACACTACGGAGGAGCCAAGCTGGTTCGCAACCGGAGTCCCCTACCGGACCACTCACCTCGGCCTCCATGGTTTTACTATAGGGACGATTCGTATTAGGCTTATGGGTTTGTAAAGCTCAAACCAACAGGTATTTCAAACAGTTCTTTATTTTTAATTTAAACATTCATTCGATGCAGTAACAACAGCGTACAACTTTTAGGCTAAGTAGTAAACTCTAGATAAAATAATTATAATTAAGAAGTAACATTTGGATATAAACTTAAATTTACAACTATCAAGATTCCACG
Organism: Thera britannica; assembly: GCA_939531255.2. Taxonomy (NCBI): domain Eukaryota; kingdom Metazoa; phylum Arthropoda; class Insecta; order Lepidoptera; family Geometridae; genus Thera; species Thera britannica. Next base: position 22,561,130 of record OW618034.2, read on the forward strand.
GACATAACAAAAGTTTAGAATAAACCCCATCTTTCCCAAATTTTACAGTGTTCTATTTTATCCCCCTTTCCTTAGATTAAAGGTCTAGTGACGCGTCTGACTCTCTCTCTATCCAGGTAAATTTATTTTTCTATTAGTAGTAGGCTATCTGGCGCCCGAATATTTTTGTTCTTTGTATTTTTTTAGTGATAGCCCTACATTTGATTATTTTATTACAAATTGGCTCCCACATCGGAGACCTTACACATTCTTCATTATTACATCACAGCCTAGTGGTATTGATATGTTGATGTTGAGATCCAGCGAGTGCACTCCGGCTCCTGTTCCTTGTTTGGTTTTTGAGCCATCAGTGTAGACTCTGACCTCGCTGATGCCGGATTGATCTCTTTGGTCCTCATGTGTTTGTATGTGGTAGTGTTTCTGGAATATTTGTTGTTTGGGGGTTTTGTCGCACGGTGCTGCGATGAGTGGTTCGTATGATATCGCTTTATCCAGAATGGATGCGTGTGGGCTCCTGGAGGTTCCCCATAGTTTCAGGTGTTTGAGTCTGATAGCGGCCATCGTCGCTTCTTGTTGTATGTGTAGGTCTAGTGGTGTAAGGCCTAGGATTATCTCAAGGGCGGCCGTTGGTGTTGTTCTCATGCAGCCCGTTATTGCAGAGCATGCTAGTCTCTGGAAGCGTTGCAGCTTCGTGATCACGGTGCTGAGTTCTGTTCTGTTCCACCATACGATAGCTCCGTATGTAAGTGTTGGTCTTATTATGGCTGTGTAGAGCCAAAGGGTTATTTTTGGCGATAGTCCCCACGTTTTCCCTAGCATTCTGCTGCATTGGAAGAACGTGGCACTTGCTCGTTTCAGTTTGTGGTCAAGATGCTTGTTCCACAGGAGTTTGCTATCGAGAATCACTCCTAGATACTTGACTTCGGTGGTCAGTTTTAGTTCGGTGTTGAATAGCTTGGGAAGTTTTATGTTACCCATACTTCTTTTGTGTGTGAACATTATGAGTTCTGTTTTTGTGGGGTTGACTGACAGGCCATGGTTGGTGCACCAGTTTTCTATGGTTTTCGTAGCGGTAATAATTAACGTATTGCTAATACTTGTATTTAGGAGCCAATCATGAAGTTTTTTTTATTACCTAAGCTGATGACAAAGAAAAGTGACCTTCTTCGCAGATTTTGACACAACGACAAGCCTAAACACAATGCGGAATAGTTCTTACTTAACTGGATGGACAACTGGTGCATTATTTTGCTCCATTTGGTAATGTATGCTAATGCATGCATCCATCCATTGGATCACAAAAATAACCAGCATAATATGCAGTTCCTATATTTTTTATTTAGGTTCATATACTTTAGGTACTGGGCCTTTTTTATAGAATTCTTGTATGCTTTTAATAATTTATAACAAGCTGCCAGCAACAGTTATTAGTGCTCATTCAATAAACCTTTTTAAACAGACTCTGGGAACTCAAGTTCACATTTAATATCTACCTGTGTTAGCTATAAAAACTAATGTATCAAAATTACTAATTTATAAGGACAACTTGACCAAAAATTACAAAATCATTTTCACAAAAAAGACCTAGCCATTTCCACAACAGTTTATCTGAGTATGGTTTCGGATTTCCCGACACATTCTATGCTACAGAACAGAGATAACTCTGTGTATGAAAGTGTGGTTTAAATGGTCTATCTTTTGAAGGCTAAATCTACATGCTACATACAATACAGAAGATGTTTGTGTCAAAATTATCCACAATTATTTTCAAAATTAAATAAATAAAAATAAGTAAATTAATATTATAGACAATCCACATAACACTATCTAACCCCAAAAAGAGCTTGTATGATGGGAACCAGATAGCTGATATAATAGGTACTCATATCCATTTTTTTGTAAAAATAATATTATTTTACAATGTAACACCCAGACAGAGAACAAACATTTACATTCACCGCAAAAATATTTGGTCTCGGTGGGAATCAAACCCACGGCCTACTAAGAAGAATACAGTTTGTCTACTGTGTAATATCATAAAGGCTAAGAAGGCTTAGTTTGATTCACTATTATATAACAGTATCAGCAATTAAAAATAAGTAAATATCAAGGAAGGTAAGACAAATCAATCTGCTTACATTTGGTGTACCCAAGGTCATGGTTGTTTGAGTATGAAACTGTAATACAAACTGGCAAACAAAAAGATTACACTGTAGACAAAATGACTAGCACTGATCATGTAGAATTCCTATTTAGGTATCCTATGTGTCCTTTGCATGAATAATAAAAAAATATTATTTTTGTAAATTTTAAGTAAATCACTGTCCACTTGCTAAATATTCACTTGCACTACCTACAAGTTAATTGTTGTAGTATGGACTACTATTGCATAAAATAAATTGTCCTAAAATTACGGTCAATCACTAAGCTATGGGTGGTAAGAGCTGACTAACACTAGTCATTCTCTGAATGATTATGGCAGGCCATGAATAGGTACCCAATGAATCATAAGAAAACATGGAAACAACAAATAAAAGTGACAAATAGGTGAAGGAAAAACCCCTAAATCTAATTAACAGGCAAACAATTATAAACATACCGTGTTATCGCCAACATTTTGCATTCGCCAAGGATCCGAGGTGTTGGCCAAAGGCATCGTTTGTTTTTAACTTTTACAAACAAACATTCAACTAATAAAAATGTTAAATAAACGGAAATGGTAAATATATGAACACCTAACTCATTCATATAAAATAGGAGGCGAGGCAACCACGTCTTGAAATTAAATTATTTACTGATGAAATAAATATGCTGAGCTGACTGACGGCGTGATGGAGACGAGACTGACTGACTTGTGACTTGACTTGACAGGCAGGCAGGACCTTGAATGATATTGGCGTCTGACAATGACAACTGTATTTTTGTCTGACTTTGATTGATTCACTCTTTTGAGGTTGCCATGCTATATATTATATTGGCATCATTCTCATTAGACTACTCGACTCTTGCAAAATTTATCCGAAAAGGATAGATGCCATTCATTAAGAAAAAGAAAGAAAGAGGTTGCCACATAGAGAAATACTACGGGGGGGTTGCCATGTCATCATCATCATCATCGTTGTGTTTCGTTTCGTTGACCATGGGCTTGAGTACTTTAATACATACGGAAAGGGCAAAGAAAGAACTACAAACGTTATTGAATATTGCCTGTGGTCGTATTGGTTTTGATTTTCAGCTGAATCGGATGAAAAATAATAAAAACCCTATGCTTCGATATAAAACAGACGATAAAGGTCAGGAAATTGCATGTTCTAGGTACCTACATGCCTAAGAATTTATTTCAAGCGTAGGTCCCTAGAAACTTTAGGTACCTACTCATTCCAGTAACAACGCTCCACAAACTACCACCACCCTCAGTAGATGTCACAGCGCAAGCAATCGGAGATTTTGGAAAGTGGCAGATGTGGATAACCCTTCAGATGACTTTGTTAAAGCTACCCATTGCCTGGTACCAGCTAAACATAATATTCATGGCCCCACCCCAAGAGTTTTGGTGCGCCAAACCAGAAAATTTCAAATGCTCCGAAAACGAATGGCGGAAGATTTGTGCGCCAGTAAGTTTAGCGTAAATACATCATTAGGTGTAGGTACTTATGTTCTTCTTCTTATCGTGGCGCTGGTTGTTTCAAACCAAGTGTGGTGAAAGGATTTGTAGAGCACCTCAAAGGTTTCGAACATCTTGGTTCTACGGCATGCCGTAGAAGTAGAACCGGTCCGCTCGATGTTCTCCTTCACCGTTTGAGAGTAGGTAGGTACTGGCATAAGTAGATTAGATACTAAGGTAACTCTTGTCTATTCATACATTTATGGTTTCCAGCGCATAGAAGAACAACCATGTTTGATCTATGACCCGGACATGCTAGCTATCTCACCAGATATGGACAGAGAACGGTTGCCACTGGTGCTGTGCAAGAGATTCATCTATGATCATACTGTATTCAACAGGACCATAACATCCGATTGGGATTTGGTGTGCTCTAAGCACTGGTTGGTGCATGTATGTATCCTAGATGTTTCCCTATCTATATAAATACAAGTAGTAGACCTCTTTGTGAAGCACTCGTCCGGGGAAGCGCCTACTACCTACCACCGCAGCGTGCTAGTTTGAAGGGTGTGGGTTCCAGTTAAATTACTGGCACGTGAGGTTGACTTCTGTCTTCTGTGTGCCTCAAGTTGATGGTATAACTGGCCTACTAGGCTACGAAGCAATTAATGCTTTGATACTTAGCTTGTTCCATTATCGGGTTGTATAAAAAAGGTGGGCTTTCTTATTCCTTTCACGGGTTTAAAATCTGTTTCAGCTAACCCAATGCGTTATGATGTGGGGAGTTCTACTTGGAGGTATAATATTCGGTATTTTAGCAGACAAGTATGGCCGTAAGACTCCTCTGGTGGTTGGGATAGTAATACAAAGCGTTTGCAGTTATATTGCAAGTTTCTTGCCATGGTACCGGTGTTTCTTACTGAACTGGTTCATGTTAGCTCTTGCGTCTGGAGGCGTTGGGATCATATCTTTCGTCCTTTGCATGGAGGTAATTACCTCAGTGTAGTTAATAATTCACTTCATACTAGTAATAAGGTAAGACTAGGTACCTACTACCACTACTACCTACAGTTTGTTGGCAATGATACCGCTCCTGGAAATAAAAGAGATAAGTACGTAGGTACCTGTACCTACCTGAAGACGCAGTGTAAAGGGTTTCCGCCAAAATTGCCCCAGTCCCGGCGCAAAAGAATTGTATCTCAGATTTTAGATACTTATTAGTAGAAACAATATCAGGTGTCGCTATTTCCTGATTTCGTGGCTAACATGTTTTTTTTACCCAGAGAAGTTTCATAGGCGCTACATGCAAAAATGACACTTTTTAGGAAAAACTTCATGTTACTGTGTGTAATTGACATTGAATTGGCAAAAAACTAATAAAACACATCATATAAACACATTATCACATATGTAATATAATGTACCTGACCTATGCCATTTTTTTAAAAACTTCATTTTACTGTATTAATTCACTCATTAACAACACAAACGTGCGGGTAGTTTCAAAAAATGAATATAATACGTACACACTGATACGACTCGTGGTTGGTTCCTCCTGATTTATTTTGTTTTTACGGCGACTTGGCATTAATCCCTGAACTTTTGATTTTTCTTGTGATATGGCAGACAATTGTGTTTTGTGTACACGGTCACTTCGGTCGCAAGGTCTTATTGCAGTGAGCACACCAAGAGAACAGGTGTATACGAAATGGAAGTATACAGACACTCTGAACAAATGGATATTCAAAACGGCCAAATCCTTAGGTCTCAATCGCAAGCCCTAACTAACGTCTTAATTCGATGCCGCATAAATTCACGCCACGTGAGATCAAAAATATACTTCACATTATATATTATTTAACACCGCAAGTTCTGGGATTGACGCAATAAAAGAACATTATTGTTCATGTATTCATGGTCAACGAACACTGGGAAGTTGCGCCCATGTTATAAGCGTAATCTATTATCTGGGATGGGCTAGACACAATGATCATGAAATAGATCATCCAGCTATAGGCCTAGATTCGATATTGATTGATTTAGATACTTGAAACATGTATGAATAAACTTATGTCGTCCTTGTTCCTCAATAACAACATTATGTACTAGGGTATATGTGTGTGTTTTATTCATTTTTTGCCAATTCAATGTCAATTAGTACAGTAACAAGTCGTTTTTCCTACAAAGTGTCATGTTTACATGTGGCGCCTATGAAACTTCTCTGGGCAAAATAACCATGTTAGCCACGAAATCAGGAAATAGTGACACCTGATATTGTTTCTACTTATAATTATCTAAAATCTGAGATACAATTCTTTTGCGCCGGGACTGGGGTTTTTTTCTATGGCCCGTGGCGGAAACCCAAAGGGTTTCCGCCACTATTACGCAGTTACTGATAGCTATAAGAACTTACTTTCGTTTATTTACAGATGGTAAGTGGAAAATACCGAACAACAATGCCAATCATCTACCAGTTACCTTTTGGCCTCGGGAACACAGTGATGGCAGGGTTAGCATATTGGTTGAGAGATTGGAGAAAACTGGAATTTGGGCTAGCAACTATATCGGCGTTGTTTATTTGTTATTTTTTTACAATTCCTGAATCCCCAAGATGGTTATTGGCTACAGGGCAAACAGATAAAGCTCTAGGTATATCTTTAACCAAACTTTTTAAACATAGGTACCTACCTACCTACTTAGTAGGTACTTAGGTAGGTACCTCACCTACCGACTTATGCCTATAATTCCAAATTATCCATTTTACCTCTAAATTCCAGAAGTATTAACAAGTGCAGCAAAATGTAATAATATAAAATTAAATATAAATAAGATCAGACGTCTTTTGCCGAATTCACATGCCCAGAAACGTAAGGACCCAGGTTTCAAAGACTTCTTCAGGTCGAAAAACATGCGACTGAAAATGCTATTGCTTTCCATTAACTGGTACGTACGATATGCTCTATGCCTATGTAGGTACAGTTAGCAACATAAGTTGATTGATGATTTAAAATATCAATCAACCCAGAAAACCCATCGTCACCTCAAGATCGAAAAGCCTTAGGTATACCTAATATCTGAAGATTTGTCACGACCCATAATCATTTTTATGGTATAGGTAGGTACGTAGTAAAGTACCAAATTAAACCTATGAAATGATTTCAGGTTTTGTACAGGACTAGCTTTCTACACCTTTTCGCAATATTTGGGTGCAATTGGAGGAAACATTTTTGTGGCTGTAGCCTTGACTGGCTTTATTTCAGTATTCGGAGGAATCATTTGTGTTTTCATAGTGACCAAAGTAGGAAGAAAGACAACTGTAGGATTATTTCAACTGAGCACTGCATTTTGCTTCATTCTGTTGCTGGTTATACCCAAAGACACGTTTGCGAATGACTGGCCGAGGCTATTATGTGCTGGGATTGGATTTGCGGGAATGGCGGTAAGTTGACCATGTGTGAAATCGAATTGCGATGGAAGCTGGTCACTCTGATTACTTTGTGCTACCTATATTACTTAGCACCCTATATAAAAACATGGAATGATGAAAGGAATTGACGAAACTTGTCATGGCACAGTTTTGTAGGCACACCATTATTAATATCGTGCAAAGTTTCAACAGAAAACAGGTACCTACCTACTATAGGTAAAGCGGGTAAAGTGATCGAAATATTAATATTTTGCAAGACCTACTAAGGGTGCTTTTACTCCAGAATCAATAAGAAGCGGATTAGGTATGCCTAAGCATCTGGCAAAGCTGCATTCAAACATTTTATAGGTCACTTGAGTCACCGGGATCAGACTGACACAAATACCATTTAGCAATCGGTAGTATTTTCTCTCTGAGCGAGCGTTTCAAAAAGCTTTAGCGGGATCGTGAAACCTTGAAATGAAGCGGAAGACCGGCCGTAGCGTAGATCCAAATTCTATCCTATTTCGTTTATAACTTCGGGTAGGTATAGGGCACTTTCCTTACCTATCTATTATAAAAACAACTCTAGGTCCTGGGTACCAATGCTAAATGCATGGACCCATCTAGCTCAATAACTTACCGATGTTCCCTTTTGCAGGGCTCCATACCAGCGCTGTACCTCCTGTCCGGTGAGCTGTTCCCAACGCTTGGCCGCAACGCCGGCGTCAGCGGAGTGACCATGTTCGCACGAATAGCCTCCATGATCGCGCCGGCTGTCGTCAGCTTAGACCAAGTGACCGCTGATCTACCTCTCTACTTGCTGGCGGCTATGTCGTTTGCACAGATATTTCTACTGATGCCGTTGCCTGAAACAAAGGACAGACCGCTTCCGGATACTTTGGAAGAAGCTGAATTGATATAAGTAAGTACTTATATTATATCCTACTACGTATCCGGTACTTACCTTCTAAAGAAGTAATATCCCAGATTTTTTGATTTCTGGATCAGAGTAGGTACATACGGGTACAGGTGGGTATGTACAAGTATAAATATGGCCCATGACTGATTGAAGATTCGCACATACGGCAACTTCAGACTCACCATTGTCTAAGTACCTAATTACATAACCCTAGGACTTAGGTACTTACTTCACCTACCGACGCCGTAGGTTTTTTTTACCCTTGGACTGGCAACTGTTGATCTGGTGGCTTTCTTCAAAATCATCACATCTGCGCATCAGTCGATTCTTGGACGATCGCACCGTCCTCCACCGTTCTCAGTATTTGTACGAAATTAACGGCATTAACCTATAGCTGCACTTCTCTAACCTAGTCACTGGCTTCGTTGAAGAATAGAGACAGGTAGCAAATGTTCATAAAAATACGGCCAACGGAGACAAAGTTCCAAAGTTCATTTTATTTACGCGCACTTTCGCGGCCGGTCATCGTGTAACAAGTTTGTGTATTGTTGCTGGTTTACAGGGTAAAAAGTGAATTATTTTGTTGTTGGTGCTATTGTAACGATGAACAGGTAAGTTTTTAATGTTTTTACATTCAATTGGTTTCGGTTTTGATAAGTTTTCATTCAAAACCTTGCTAATTTCATCAGCCACCTAGTTTTTTTCTGCGAAGTTCTCCAACAAAATCTCTTTGTTTAGACTTAAAATCTAACTGTCCTTACTAAAAAACCAGTGGAATAGGTCAACAATACATATTTTTATGTTATTTCAGTGTTATATTGTTAGAATGTAGGTAATTAGGTTTCTTCAAAATAGTGAAATAAATACTAGCATTCCATAGGTACATGAGCCACGAGTGGGCCGTTCCGCAGTCCGCGAAATCCTTGGCACTGTTATCGTAGAAAATCTCTTTGTTTAGACTTAAAATCTAACTGTCCTTACTAAAAAACCAGTGGAATAGGTCAACAATACATATTTTTATGTTATTTAAGTGTTATATTGTTAGAATGTAATTAGGTTTCTTCAAAATAGTGAAATAAATACTAGCATTCCATACATGAGCCACGAGTGGGCCGTTCCGCAGTCCGAGAAATCCACTATGATAACATGGCACTGCTATCATAGAAAATTGCAAGTTTTTGATTGTTGAATTTCTAAATGTTTTTGTATGGTTATTTTTTTATCATGAATCTTTTCTATACAGGGTGTCCCATAAGTCAACGTCCAACCGAAAACGGGGGATGCGCCAAGTCATGACAGTTATCAGAAAAATATAAAAAAAAATATTTGTTATGTAACTTTTGAGTTATGAGTATTTAAAAAAAACAGGAAAAACTGACACCCTGTGATGATCTTTTAAGTCCTGTGACTACAAATATTAACTTTTCATGAAACTTTTTTCTGCAACGTAAGCATGAATAACCCTTCTGTAAATTACAATTCAAAATTAAGCCATAACTGCCTCAGTTTTCAATGAAATCGTGGAGTTTTGGCCAACACTTCATTTCACATAATTACATCACCCAACTTTAACCGACTGTACCACAAAAAAAATGTACTACACTATCATGGCAAGTAACTTTAAAAAATGGCGCATTTATCCAGGATTCCAAAATGGTATAATACTTGCTAGAGTACTCCTTAGTTTTGGAAATGAAAAATGTTTTTTCAACTAAACCGGATTTTCAATCAATTTTATTTAATGAGATAAAATGTTTGTACCCTTTAAATTATGGACTTAAAATGCCTACGCTGTGTTTTTAAGTCGCTCACAATTTACAGGTACAAGTAAATACCATTTCGACAATGCAAGTAAACAAATAGAGCCACCATCTTGTCGAAAGAGTAATAACCATTGGTGTTCAAGTAGTTTGTTAGTTTTAGGTGAAAGTTTGAAATAAAATTCAATAGAATTATTAGATTCATGTAGGACACATCAAGTATTAAATGGAACGCCTCAGAGCGAGGTAACGCCACATGAGTCATGTTTTTTCGTGCGTGCAGCCGGCTACATCGAATTATAAGACGTTGTCACGTCAATAACCATGTAATAAGACCGGCGACGGGCGAAGGCAAACTTTAGATTAAAATCACGATTGAAGTAATTCTATGATTGAATTTTATTTCAAACTTTTACCTAAAACTAGCAAATTACTTGAAAACTTTATTTACACTAAGAATCTTACAATTAAACAAATATTTACAAAATGTACAAAATACACAAAAAAACAATTGAGCTCTCCCGATCGTTACAAACGATATAGAGATAGCTCAACTGATCCAACTTGAAAACCCATGGTTATTACTCTTTCGACAAGATGGTGGCTCTAACTGTTTATTTACATCGTCGAAATGATATTTACTTGTACCTGTGAATTGTGAGTCACTTAAAAACGCAGCGTAGGCATTTTAAGCCCATGATTTAAAGGGTACAAACATTTTATCTAATGAAATAAAATTGATTGGAAATCCGGTTTAGTTAAAAAAACATTTTTTATTTCCAAAACTAAGGAGTACTCTAGCAAGTATTATACTATTTTGGAATCCTGGATAAATGCGCCATTTTTTAAAGTTACTTGCCATGATAGTGTAGTACATTTTTTTTGTGGTACAGACGGTTAAAGTTGGGTGATGTAATTATGTGAAATGAAGTGTTGGCCAAAACTCCACGATTTCATTAAAAACTGAGGCAGTTATGGCTTAATTTTGAATTATAATTTACAGAAGGGTTATTCATGCTTACGTTGCAAAAAAAAGTTTCATGAAAAGTTAATATTTGTAGTCACAGGACTTAAAAGATCATCACAGGATGTCAGTTTTTCTTGTTTTTTTAAAATACTCATATCTCGAAAATTACATGACAAATATTTTTTTTTATATTTTTTAGATAGCTGTCATGACTTGGCCTATCGTCCGTTTTCGGCTGGACGTTGACTTATGGGACACCCTGTATATATTCATGTTTTTGGATATCAATGTTTTTGTCTAACTCACTGAACCTACTTTGTACTACATCACATAAATTCCAAGTGTGTATTTCCATCCGTTTTCTAAATCTTTGACTTCGAGTAGCGAAGTGTACATTTGTAAACAAGTAATAATTAATATTCAATTAGTTAGAATATTTCAAGCTGATTTCAAAGAGGTATAATTACTACAGAGTGATAGTAGAAAAATAAAAGAGAATCATCATTCATTTACAAAGCGGCATGCGCGCGCTGACCTCTATCGAAGGTAGTGCGCATATCCGCAATTTTTCGCAAATCGTGGTGCGCAGACGAGAGGTATATCTAAATTACGGTGTTTATGTACTATTTTGCTTACTTTGACCGACGTAGGTTAGGTAGGTACCTACCCAATGCTAACGAATAACGATATTAAAAAAAACATTTTTTAAATTAGGGCCAACGCACACCCGTGGACGCATGTAGGCAAAATAATTGGAAGCATCCTCAACTAAATTAATTTGTCGGGTTAGTAGGTGCTTAGAAATGAATCTGTTAATAATGTAGGTACTTATAAGAAATGTTTATTAGAAAAGTATCAAATAGAAGAATATAATGTGAATTTCCATAGGTAGGTACATAAGTATACAGATAATAGAATAGTGAAATATAAGAAAAATGGCCGTGCATAGTGACAATAAAATTGATTTTACTCGACTTAATTAATTGGATTGTGATATACATTTTACAAAAAACTGGGCAGGTAGGTACTCAAAGATTAAGGTAAATCACAAATAAATACTTAATAACTTATTAATACCGTATTGGAATGGTCAATAAGTCTGATTCTGAACTAATCAAAACCTATGAACAAACACTACCTATCGATAGATAAATGCATATTTTTGAATGTATCCAAGAATAATAAGTTTTAGTAGGTACTTACATATAACTTACCTATATTTACTACATATTTATTTTTACACATTTAGTGCCATTATTGCTTCTTAAATTTGGACTTTTAGCCTAAAACTAAATTTTCTCTCTTGATGATACATTGATAAATAAAATTAGGCCTAAATTGTTTTTTTACTAATCACAGTCCCATCTTACAACTCTGTTTTAACATATAGCCATCTAGATCCAGGCCACTTGAGCTGGCTGATATATTTATGGTCATGCATCATACAAATAATGGCCAGCTTCAAATATCATACGGAGTTGTTAGCTGAGACTGCAGACCTAGGTTCTGAAATATTAAGGTCAGACTTTTCTGCATTATAACAAACCATGCCTATAATAAGAACCAAACCATGCCTATAATAAGAACAGGACTGTCATTCTTAACATAGACTATATAATAGTTTTGTTGACGGAGTCAGCCAGCTAGTCTAAGTAGAAGCTAGGTTCTTAAGTAACCTGAAGAACATTTTGTTTTACATCTTGCTTTATAGTTAGTTAGTAGGTCATGTATTGTGAGAATAAGGCTTTTAAAGAAACTAAATGGTAGGAATGTCATGAACATTCCTACCTCACATCCTACATGCTGCATCCTCCTGTTTGTAGTCAGAAGGGTACATAAGATGTGGATCAAAAATAATGGTAATGGTGTATTTATTAACTACAAATCAAATGCATACACACAAACATACATACATATACATAATCTCACAAAGTAAACTACTTGTACTGAAAACATTGGCTTTAAATGGTTGTACCCTTCACTAAACAATACCTAAGCTATTGATTCTTTCTATCCACAATCTGTTTCTTCAGGTTTTCAATCCTATCCAACAGAGTAGGATGAGAGTGATGCCAAATTGAATATAACCGATCATAGTAGGGGAAGTCCAAGTTATCTTTTCCAAGTTTGATCAAGGAGGTTATGAGCTCATCAGTAAATGAAAGTGATACAGCAAAGTTATCAGCCTCATACTCAAAGGATCTGCTCATAGCACTGGCTAAGAAATTGAGAATGGTATGGTATGGGGCAAGGATTATTTGCATCACTACAATCAAACCAATGATAAGTGGCTGCTGACCAACCGGGAAGCCAATAGTACTGTACAACAGAGGGTATTTGAACAGAATTCCGAATGCAGTGAACAGAAGTAGCAAATTAAGCTCAGAGAGAATAATGGACTTGTTGACATGGTTGCACTTCCAATGACCCAGCTCGTGACCTAATATACTCAACACTTCTTGCTCAGTACAGCCAGTCATCATCTTTTTCTTCTCATCATACTTCTCCAGCAACGTATCAAACAATACAATTCTCTTTTCACCAAATATGCCAGTGAAATATGCATTACTGTGAGCCGAACGTTTGGAACCTTCAACAATGTATACCTGTGATAGTGGGAAATTGAGCTTTGAAGCTAATTCTTCAATACTTTTCCTGAGAGAGCCTTCGGGTAGAGGAACAAATTTGTCAAAGAGAGGAGCTATCACAGATGGATAAATAGTCAGCAATAAGAGAGTTATGACTGTTGTAAACAACCATAGCCAGACAACAAACATGTTACCACCGAGCATTATTATGTACAATGCTATTGACATTACAGGCAATGTGATAACAAAATTCAGCAGCAGTGATTTTATCTGATCTTTTATGAAGAATCCCACTGTTTGTTTGTTGAAGCCATGCTCTTCTTCTAACACAAATGTAGCATAAATTGTAAACGGCAAATAAACAACTGCATTGAATAAGGTAGCTACTACGATGAATAAATTGCTCATAAATATTTCACTATCGGCTGGTGAGATATTGAAATACACTGCAATTTCTTCACATTTGCTCCAAGCTACATACATCAATCTAAAGTATAATATTAGAGATGTCAATATAATTTCATATGTTTCTTTGATCATTTGAAAGTTTGCCTTATCCAATCCATATAGTCGTGCCTTCTCAAATGATTCTTGAGTTATGTGATCTTTCAGGACTTCCACGATTTCATTTCTGGTTTTGTATGTATTCAACTGAAATTAAAATAAAACTTTTTAAAAATTTGCAACATAATGCTTTAAGATTGTTAGAAGGATCCCGATAAGTCAGTGGATAGACAAGGACCAAAGTTATTCTTCCTGGAACTGTGAAGATATTTCCAGTAGTAGCCTTTAAACATTTTGAGCTGATATAAGGGTTTAAGGTCTCATGTAATCTTGGCACATGAAAATGACCCTGATAAAGGTCACTTAAACTTTTTGATCTGTTAGCAAAGATCCTAAAAACTAATTGCACCGACGGACCCCCATACCCACAATGCACACAGCAGCACCACTTAGTGAAATAAGTGCGGTGATACACCCATTCTCCGGACAAACTCTTTTCATTAGGCTACAATAATTTACTCTGATAATACTTTGCTAGCATTCGTAGAAGCTCCAACATCAACCAGTCAAACAATCCGGCAAGTTGCACATACCTGGCGATACGCGAGATATCTCTGCCACAGGAACTCTCCCCAAAGAAAGGCTAGAATAATTAACAGAAAAGTGTCTTCGTCAAGCTGCATGTTGGATTTTGTTATGAATTGACGTAAATATTTAATTCCCAAATATGACGGCACCAGCACTAGCAAAAAGGAAAGAAAATCTGAATTCGAATCGATCGATCATGGCATGGCCATGGCAGTTTGGCAGTCTGACCTGACAGACAAGAAGACAAGACAAAAACAGACCAAATAGACGCCTATGCTTGACATTGACATTCAGCATGCTGTCATTTTCACATGTGACTTTCACACGGAGCCTAACGAATTATAAGAATAGGCCCGACTCAGAAACAGTGCTTGAGTTTGAGTCTGACTGAGTGAGCCTCAAGCACTCTCAACAAGCATAGATTTTATGATAGTTCTCCATTGAAAATTGAATCAATTGAAAAATGACTAAAATCTATGCTTGAGTCTCGACTTTGACTCAAGCACTGTTTCGGAATACGGGCCTTAGTTTTATAATGTAGGTGCAATTATTTTTATTATTAAGTATATTTTTATTATACTATATTATTTTTATTATAATATTATTTATTTGCTTACCAAATTTCTAATTCCTCCAAGAAAGTTACCGATCAAAAAGTTAAGGTACGCTTAGCATCAAAAGAGAAAAAATTATGTCATCCTAAAAAGGGTAATAAATTTGTAGGTAGGCTTGTTGCACTGTAGGGTTCAATCAGGATTTTTTACTGTTTCTCATTATTTATGTGTGAAATTATGGATATGGTTACCATTTTGTGCTTTATATTATAGTGCCTAATAGTAGGAGATGACTTTCCTAGTTTTAGTAAACCTATTTGTAGTAGGTACCTACTACTTACATAATTTTATCGTGGAATAAAATAGAATAAAATATTAGTCAACTTTTTATTTTGCTTCTAAAATACATACATAGGTACATAGGTCTGATAGAAAAGTAGGTAATAAGTATATACCGTTACCGAAGGTACCGGTAGCTGTACTATCAGTCTATCAGTCTACCAAATTATATAAAGCCCTTGACCTAGGTACCATTCCTATACCAAGTAAAAATCCATTTAATATAAATTGTAGTAGTTCAATTTGTGCAGTAGGTAGGTGATAAAACTTTCTCTGTCAAGTAATAAAAATCAGTCAGTCAAGATTAACGGCTAAAATCTCCACATTTGTAGCATTTGCAGTCATCAGGTTCCCGAAGCCGAACTTCCATGATTGCGTTGTCTTCTTCCTCAAGCCGTAAGCCATCGGGGTCGTAGCAATGCGTGAGAGTGACTAATCTTTCCCGTAAGAAATTCTCACGGCAGCAGAAGCATTCCTGAAATAATTTTTAACTCATTATAAAGAAATTACTTATTCATCGGTATAGGCTACCTTGTGATAGGTTATCGCTCTCTCTCTCGCCACGATGCATTTGTATCCTGCGCCAAGGATTTGTAAGCATTTCCAGAAAGAATGACTCAAGCAACCATTGTGATTGATCACAGTTGCTTTTTACTCTGAGCCCTCTCCATCCACTCTGTTGCCAGTCGTTTTATGATAAGCAGGTACCAATGTTAAATACATGTTAATATATTGCCGGCATAGTAGCAAATAAACTTTATTCACTTACTTTTAAAAACCCTGTTGGGGCGCCAATTGAAGGACGCACTTGACTTGTACACATTCCATCGCATTTGTTAACGCTAACTTCACCACTGCATGACCGCACGAGTCTTCCAATATCATCGTATTCCTCTGCAAAGTAATAGGTACTCATCATAATTAAAAAAAATATTTTTTCTCTACAGTTTAACTTCAGCTATTTGAATATATATAACTTCCATGACAACTTATTAACATACTGTCCACCATTGTTTTGATTACTGCTATCACGCATCATGCTCATGACTATATAGTAACTCTTACCTTTTATAACGTGTATTTCAGTTGAAAGTGTTTCGCAGGTTTCTTCTGCAACAGAGTTATAAGTAAACAAGAAAAGTATTGCCAAAGCATTTATGTATATTTTTCGAATTATTTGAGAACCCATTGCTCTGATTGAAAACTACTAGATTATGCCTTAACTGCAGTTCAAGAAAGAATGTTTTATTTCAGGAGAACCTGCGCTTTATATAGAAAATACTGGCCTACAAAGTGATAACAGTATAAAATCACTATATTATATAACAGCAGGAGATCTAAACCCTAATTGAAATGGCTTGTTACATTTTCTGCGTAAGCTGTGATATAGCAAAATTGTTTTCCCAGTTTTTCATCTTCTGAGAAGCTAAAAACCATGTTTGATCTTTGTAGGGGGTGTGTTTGTTAAATGGTTTTCGCTGTACGATAGCGAGGGGTTGCACTGTACACTAATATTGTTATCGATCGAGTTGGAACTGATTTCCTATAAAAGCTGACCGCATGTTTCGGTATTTACAGAAGGACTCCAAGCGTCAAAGGGTAGTTTAAAAAAGTATTTGGTTCTGAATATTTCAAAATGGCAGGGCCTGAAGCATTTATTTTATGTTTCATAATTTTAGTTGCCTATCAAATGAGCGAGAGGGAGGTTATGGGTCTAGAAATCCAAATGAGCCCAGGTAATAATTTATGACTAACATTGAATTGAATAATAAGTACCTGGCAAAATGTTTAAAAATTGCTATACTTACCTAAGTAGTTATTTATGCACATAAATACTAATAAGAATAAGATCATTTTAAAACTGCGTAGTATTACAGTAGAACTATGTATTTTACTCTTTCGTCCAAATAAAACTCTGTTTACTTTTTTACTTTCAGGTCAGGAATGTCAAATGACACCCGTAATTCATGTTTTAACACATTCTGGATGTAAACCAAAAGCTATACCATCATTTGCATGCATCGGAAAATGTTCCAGCTATGTTCAAGTAAGAAAAATTTATGGTTGTCACATAAAAATATTATTATTAAAATACGCCTAGGTATGTACTTTTGGTATGTAGATACACCTACTAATATCATTTAAATATTTGAAGGTATCTGGAAGCAAAATATGGCAAATGGAGCGCACTTGCAACTGCTGCCAGGAATCTGGAGAACGAGAGGCCACCGTTGTCCTTTACTGCCCAGAAGCCAAGAGTGAAGCAAAAAGATTCAGAAAGGTTCGATGTTATCTGTTACTAGAACATACTAACGTTATTTTTTTTTAATTTAAGTTGCAGTGTTTAATTATGGCACTTTCCTAATTTTATAGGAACCTCCTCAATAACAAAACATACCATAATAAGTATGTGAATATAAGTATGCCGGGATAGGTTCCTATTATCTGTTAATTGAACATACTTACTCACTTTCATTTTTATTATTTCTAGGTCTCTACAAAGGCTCCTCTGGAGTGCATGTGCCGGCCATGTGGCAGCATCGATGAAAGTGCTATTATCCCTCAAGAAATATCTGGCTACGCAGAAGAAGGCCCTCTTCATAACCATTTTAGAAAATCTTTTTAGTTGCATAATACCTAACGATAAAAACAACAGTGGAATAGACAAAAATTTTAGCTATAATTGATGATAAGCTGCGCAATTCTATAATTGTGTTATAGTTAGGTATAGTATACTAAGTATTTTTATTTGTGTATTTGGTACTCAGGTATTGTTATAAAAAGCTCTTGACCTGCTTTGTGTTTTTATGTATTCTTTCGAACCGTTAATATTTTATGCACTCATTTTATTATTACGGGTAGGTACTGAAGTATATTGCTTCTAAGTACATTGTTATATTTATTTAAAATTATTTAGAAACTCCTCTTCCCCACTTGATGAAGTGAAATTTGGCTAAAACCCCTCCTTCGCCTCTTTGGCTTACGTGAATTTGCCAAACGATTACCGTCTTACATTTTGTGCTAAAATACGTTTCTGTGAAAAATAAAAAAAACAGAACTAAAATTAGAAAAAAAATTGTCCATACCAAACTTTTTTAACTTTAACCAGTTTCAAAACATTTGAACTGATTCATGCAGAAAAATACATGATATTTGCCGAAACATCTTTTTTTGGTGTCGACTGTACAATGATACAAGATTGCCAGTTGCCACCACCACGAGTTTTTTTTCGACATTGACAAGACTGTCACTGTCAGGTTTATCACGACGGCAGATGAGAGACGAGAAAGTACAATTTCATAAACCTCGAACCGCTTAGAGCAAACACAAAAAAAAAACTATAAAAGAAGAAGAAAAAGTTTGTTTACTTTTTAAGTTTTTCAATTTTGTTTTGATTGATTTGATTTGATAGAATTTGTTTTCTTAATCTTTCGAGGATTACAATCTTTTGAAAATGAGTCGTCGCAAACGAGCAAAGGTATTATCAACAGTATTATAAATATTGTTGTTGTGTTTAGCAATAGCTGTAGAACTTAAGTTTGAAAGGTTATGTTTATCGATTTGTAGGTAGAAAACCGCGAACTAGATGAAAAACTCAAACAGGATGATTCTGAGTCCGATCAATCTGAGAAAAGTAAGGTGGCCTCTATCAGCCCAGCCACTGTGGCTGGCAGGAGGGAGTCTTCATCAAGTCGCACTACAGACGGTAAAGACGTAAAAAAAGATGACAAAGTAGTTTTGGAAGAATCTAAACCTGATGATATTGAAGAAGTCAATTACAAGAAAATGCTCAACAGGTTTGTTACCATTTTCAATACCGTTTCTCTTAAGCTGCAGCTTTGCATTGGTTGCTAAAACCGCGGTCTAGACACTATACCTGTTATGGCCTATTCTAACTAAAGAGTATTCCATTAATTTAAATTACAGCCTAGAAGGAGCAGCGTTCCAGTCACGTCTACCGTTTGATAAGTTGTCATCACTGGAAGCTGAATGCTTCTCTGATTTGCATGGGCCGTCAGCCCTTGCATTTATTCAAATCAGGAATCGGGTGTTAAAATTATGGTTCGAGGATCCAAAAAAGCAGCTGACCCAAGAAAATTCTTTGAATAAAATGGAAGTGAGTTCTACTGTTATTTAGTGTAAGAGATTAAACATATTAAAATTCTATTTGAAAAAACTTTTAGATAACATAGAAAAAGATAATAAATTATGGTAGTGTCTTAATTATTAACCTGTGCATTTTTTTGTAACTAGCCTCCATACAATGGAGATCCCATTCTGGTTATAAGAACACATGCATTTCTAGAAAGACATGGATTCATAAACTATGGGATCTATGAAAGGATAACACCGATTCCTACACCACCTAAAGGAAAATCGAGGCCTAAGGTCATCATCATTGGTGCAGGTACGTTCAGTAATATGTACGCTACATTTTGAGCAATATTTTGATACTTTGAGAGGCCTAGTTGACCTTTTTATGGTCAAATAAGGAAGAGAGCACTAATTGTCTATTGGCAGCGGCCCCATCTTCCGATCCTAAGGTGGGTCTAATCCATTAGTGTACCAATGAGTTTTTCGGTCCAAATATGTATTTGCACTATGTTAGTACTCTCAAACGATGGAGGA
This sequence comes from Thera britannica, assembly GCA_939531255.2. Lineage (NCBI taxonomy): Eukaryota > Metazoa > Arthropoda > Insecta > Lepidoptera > Geometridae > Thera > Thera britannica. Next base: position 22,580,991 of record OW618034.2, read on the forward strand.
AAACATCGTAAGGAAATCGGCATGTAGTAGACCCTAAAAGTTCGACGAGAATGCGACTGAGAATGAGTTCGTCACATGCACAAGAGAAGTCTCTTTGGGGCGCACTTAAAATCTTATTCGCAAGAACGTCGACTCAACAAGAAGAAGAGAGGGTCAACTAGTTTTATATATTCTAGGGAAGAACGAAAACATTTTGCCCTTCATTAATTTCTTGACACTTTTTAGGGGCTTGCCTAAACTGACAAGCAAATCAGTCTGGTCTAATAAAAATTTCTTGTCACCATCAACAAATAGCGCTCTGCTAAGCGAAATGAATTGCTATATGACCATTACTATGACTTTTAAGTTAGGATCTATCATTTTAAAAGATTTTTTTGATACATTACAGGCGTATCTGGTTTGGCGGCCGCTCGTCAGCTGCAATCCTTTGGCTGCGAGGTGGTGGTTCTGGAGGGCAGAGATAGAGTTGGTGGCAGGATCTGCACTTACAGGAAAGGACCCTATGTGGCTGACTTGGGTAAGTTCTTCATATGTATCACTGTTTCTTTCAAACCAGTACAGTAAAGGATCTTAAGTGCGCCTCGAAGAAAATGATTTTGTGCACTTGTCACTAACTGTTTCCTAACAATGTTTTCCTTCACAGTTTGAGACTAGAAACTGTTTAATGTAGACCTCTGTTTAGACCACCAGTGGTTAGTGCTAGTGGCCCGCTCTCAAACTCAACATGGGCAAGTTGATTTAGCCTTTAATACAGGGTGAATACGATCCACAATCGCCTCTTCGTTGCGTCTCTCGCATTGACATAATAAACAAGAATCAGTGAATGATTTATGGATAGACCAGTGTTGAAAAAATGTATACCTTCTTCCTACATCGTTTTATCACTGCTGGAGACCGTGACTCTTATAATGCCGATTTCCATGGATGGAAAGAAAATGGTAATTTCTTCATCATCATCATCAGCCTGAAGAAGTCCACTGTTTGACATAGGCCTCCCCTACACATTTCCAGGAAGAACGATTCTGAACTCTGTCCATCCACCGACTTCCCGCGATCTTAACAATGTTGACGGTCCATCTGGTGGGTGGGCGCCCTGCGTTTCGTCTTCCGGTTCGTGGTCACCATTCGAGAACCTTTATTCCCCAACGGTTGTAACGGTTGTAAATGGTAACTTGTATGTGTTTCAATAAATAGTTTTATTATTTCAGGAGCTATGGTGGTAACAGGACTCGGCGGAAATCCAGTCACTACATTATCTGTGCAGATGAACATGGAACTGCATAAGATCAAGCAGAAATGTCCATTGTATGAGGCCACTGGCAATCAGGTGCCGAAGCACAAGGATGAAATGGTATGAAGTATTTCTACATACAATAAGTTACCGACGACTACATTGTTAAGATCGCAAGAAGTCGAGAGAAAAGGGCTCAGAATCGTTCTTCCTGGAAATGTAAAGGGAAGGTCTATATTTAGCAGTGGAGATGGTGATGATGACAATACAAGTAATACATTAAAATCGTTTTAAGCACTATCTAGCACCAAACTAAGCAAAGCTTGTACTATGGGAACCAAATAGCTGATATAGATAAAACACTTTCATATTTTTCTTGTAAAAACATAATTACTTATGAGTTTTTTTATAACACCTTGACAGAGAACAATCATCTATATTCACTAGACAAATGTTTGCTTTGGGGGGGGGGGGAATCGAACCCAAGGCCAACGCAAAACGAGCTACTACGAACTGAACTGTGAGGGCTGTCATCTTTATGTTTACAAATGTACTGTGTACTAGGTGGACGGTTCTCTTTGGGGCTCGAATCCTCGACCTATGAGCGTTGAGGGCTATCATGTGCTAAAAACCAGCACTGAGAACTCGTTCTCAGCTCATGCTAAGCTCAGGGCTTTTTATACAAACCGTACATGGCAGCATTCCACACACACACCAAAACGTATTGTGTTAGTAGCAATGTCACTTTTACTGTGTTATTTCTTGTCTTGCACAGTTTGTGTGAATCAATGCTTTTATTTATTTTTATGTTGTTCACTAATGTGCTGTATATTAGGTGGAACGCGAATTCAACCGTCTACTGGATGCCACGTCGTATTTATCACACCAGGTAGACTTCAATTACTACAACGACACGCCTGTCTCCCTCGGACAGGCGCTGGAATGGGTGATCAAACTGCAGCAGAAGAGTGTTAAACACAAACAGGTACTTTTATACTCAATCATTCCAACTCATGAGCTTTCTACTTCGGCTTAGCTTGAGCATGGGTTGCTTAGCTCACTCACTCATAAATGCACGAAGTCAAAGACAAAAAGCATTCATTCAGATGAATCACAAGGATCACAAAAGTCTTAAAGCTAGGTGAATTTAGATGCCAGATGCCTCGCGACTAAGCCTAGAAGAACAGGCATTAAACTTAGGGCTTAGATCCTAAGGGTCTTATGTTTGATCCAAATAAAACATGTAAACATGATGCTTTAGTGTGGTGGTAATGCAAGTCGCGTATTCCATGAATGTTTTTTAACATAGTTTTCTTCTAGATCCAGCATTTGAAAGCTGTAATAACTCTGCAGGAAAGAATCAAAAACAACGTGAACAAGTAAGTCTTCTTATGGCTAAAGTTCCCGAACACTCAACCAAATCCAAAAGCAAAAAGCAATCAAAAAGCATGTTCTAACTACCTATTGCACAGACATACACAAATGTAGTTTTGTACACATTAAATGTTTTATGGCTAGTCATGTCTAGCAAAATTATATTTGTCTGACTAGGTAGTTTACGTCTTGAAGTGATGGACGCAGTGAAGCTCGTGATGTCTGATATATAGACTTGTTGGGCAGGTGCAACATCAGATAGTCACTATTTCTCTTTAACAAAATAGTAAACCTAAAAAAATGTAATGTGACTAGGAGTGATGAGTATGAATGTAGATGGATATGTGGGTAGAGGTAGGCCAAAGAAGAGACGAATTATCAGTGTGAAAGATGACATGGACAAGAAAGAAGTGAATACAGAGATAGAGAAGAATGAAAGAGGAGAAAATGTTGTGCTGACCCCACATAAAGCGGGATAAGAGCAGAAAGAAGACATGCCAACTTATATTTGTCACCTATACCGTAGTGCTATTACATTTTTTGTGTCTACACCGACAGGCAAAACACAGCTCTTATTAATTTATTCAAAATTATCCAGAATGTGCGAAGTGCAAGAGCTGCTGAAATCAATGAAAATAGAGAAGGACGCTCTGCTAGTAGAGAGAGACAAAGGCTCGACAGGAGATGCGAGCGTCCTACAGGAGTTTAACCTGCGGCGACTGGCGAGGGAAATGAGGATATTGTGCCAGGACTACGATCAAATGCTGGCGCAGAACGCTACTATTGAAGACAAGCTTACGCATTTGGAGACCAATCCTCCCAGGTAATATTTACTTATTAATAAAAACGAGCAAATATAAAAAAACAAGGCTGATAATAAATATCCTCAGAACATGGAACCTGCTGCATAAATTTACATACATAATAAGGCAATAAATATACTGAATACTGAATACTAAATTACTAAAGAAACATGCCTAAACATCTCAATATTATCAGCTTTCTAAAAAAAAACCGTATTCAAATAAGAGCATTTGTTTCCGAGGTAAGAGGTCACATACAAATAAAAAGCGGCCAAGTGCGAGTCGGACTCGCCCATGAAGGGTTCCGTAGCAACAAGTACCATAATATTAAAATATATATGAAATAAAAGGTTCTTGTAGTTCTTCGAAAGGTAAATTGCGGTTTACCATTTATGACGTATAAAAAAAAAACTACTGACTAGATCTCGTTCAAACCAAATATCGTTGAAAGTTTGCATAGTAATGTACAACATATATTTTTTTTAGTTTTATCAATGTCTTATTTTAGAAGTTAGAAGGGGGGGGACCAACTTTTTTCCACTTTGGAAGTGTCTCTCGCGCAAACTATTCAGTTTAGAAAAAAACAATATTAGAAACCTCAACATCATTTTTGAAGACCTATTCATAGATACCCCACACGTATGGGTTCGATGAAAAAAAAAATTTGAGTTTTAGTTTCAAGTATGGGGACCCCCAAAATTTATAGTTTTTTTTCTATTTTTGTGTAAAAATGTTAATGTGGTTCACAGAATACATCTACTCGCCAAGTTTCATCAGTCTAGCTCTTACGGTTTCGGAGAAAAATGGCTGTGACATACGGACGGGCAGACAGACAGACAGACAGACATGACGAATCTATAAGGGTTCCGTTTTTGCCATTTGGCTACGGAACCCTAAAAAACACCCTGTATATGTATAAAATATTACATTTTGTCATCAGCTCTGTGTACCTGTCGGTGCGCGACCGTCAGATCCTGGACTGGCACTTCGCTAACCTGGAGTTCGCGAATGCGACGCCCCTCGCCAACCTCTCGCTCAAGCACTGGGACCAGGACGACGACTTCGAGTTCACCGGCAATCATCTCACAGGTACTTTCTTCACCACACCAATATTTGTTCTAGGTGGGGGTCGAACCCACGCCCTCCAGCTCAGACAGCAGAGCAAGATGCTCAAAATTAAATAATAATATAGATTCTTATTAGCACCACTAGCCTGCAGGAGTAGGAACACTGCTGATCATCAGCCTGAACAAGTCCACTGCTGGAAAAAGTTTTTTTTGTATGAATAGCCTATCCTTTGCCACGATCTTACTTGATAGTAAGCGACGATGTAGCCGACGATGTAGCAGGACAGTCTAGAAGACACCTATTCACTCTAGCCTTAAAGAGTCCTCCCCCTATGCCTTTTCAGGAAGAACGATTCAAAACTCAAACTCAAACTCAATAAAATTTTATTAAATAAACGACTTCCTGTAATCTAAACAATGTCGTCGTTCGATCGAGTTTTTGATAACAAGTAATTTTAAAGGAAACGGAAATTTGAAATGGAATGAAAATCAAAGAAAAAAAACCTTGAGATCTCGATCCCCAAACCTATATCTATCTATTTGTTCGCAATGAATAGTATATCGCGCAAAATCTTTGCGTATATCATCAAGGTATTATTAAATCGATTTAGCGCAAAAAAATGAAGCAATCGTTAAAATATCAAAAAAATTGTGAGCGCGATAAAGTGTCCACGATTTTTTGTTAGAATACTTTTTGAAAAGACTTTCAAGGACGTACCTACATTAAAAAGGTTTATAAAATTTAATAATAAAGTTCATAAAAATAAAATAGAATCTCATCATAAAATGATGAAAATGCTATAAAAATGCAATCATAATAAAACACTTTATTTATCTCTATAATCTCATAAAAATTATGTCTAGGAGCTGTCTGTTCAAATATCAAAAGCCAAACTAGTTCTGTAATTAACTCGGACGAAATAACAAATTGTACCTTCAAGTCATCGTATAATATAAACAGTTCTTTATGTAAAATTAGAGTCATCAATCACGGACCAATCGGTGACTAGTTGATCGATGAAGTGGCAAAACTGCGACGATAACGAAACATCCCATTAGTTCTCACTGATCAGTAATCACTGTAGGCGACATGTAATCGGGATTTTTGACACTACCAGACTGAACGAGTATAATAAAGGTACAGATAAACTGGCTTTTGCATCCATTTTGGACCATTTTATTGAATGAGTATCAACTTTTCACTCATGTAATGTCTGCCTCTATTTTTGGGACGCTATAGTTATCGGGTCCGGGTTTTAGATGTTGTAGGTTTTAAAGGTGAATGTAATAATTATTATATACTTACAGTAGGTACCAAATAAATATTAGATAACAGAAAACACGTTCAGAAAACCAGTTAGAATTCAATTTTAGAACCGGTCACACTATGCTGCAAAATGTATGCATTCATTTGCAAAATGTAATGTGAAGTGAGTCTAAATTGGGTACAAAACAAATTCAACAAACAAAGATGTTGTAACTGAATCAGAAAAAATAAAAAAAAGCATTCAACTTTTACATCTATTGAGAGTTTAAGAGAATAAAATTATTCAATCCTCGACTATTCAACAAATCCTAGCTTCAAGTTGTCCATCGTTTGATGAAGTTATTCATTTCCAATGGAAATAATTGCTCAGTATGGGGGGCAACCGTTATTCTAGCGTCTCCTGGAGTGTATGGAATCACTGCGACTAGTATCGGCGAGGCAGTAACTTCAATTAGCTTTGAGACGGCACTCGTTAGCGTTTTACCGACTGTTTCCGCGCAATCCGCCGCGATCGATGCTCCATTGTATCACACACAAAAGATGCTACCGCAGAAATACACGTCCTTAAAAGGACGACTTTGGCCACGTCCCTTATTTGTTTCCACTTATGGACATGTTGCGTATTTAGGCTCACAGATAGGGACGTTAGTTTTCTTTGATTGAATATGCAGATGCGATGAAGACTTTGTATAGAGCTCCTTAGGCAGCTTTTGGATACGTGAGGTAACTGATTTACTCTGACGGTTTGTGGTAGTTATATATGCGTGTGTAATAACTGCTCCTGTTATGTGTAGAGTTGGACGTTTGTCCACGTAATAATTTGGTTGTCCATGTGCACATCAATTGCGCTTCGTGAGTGCGGTTTGGCGCGTCCGTTCCTGCCCAAGGGCGCGCTCTGTCCGTTATGAATGTGGAATTTTCGAGTTAGTGGCCGGTTGTGATCTTTAGCAGCGGATGGCGGATTTTAGCTCCGAGCGGCAGTTCGTGTCAATAATTACTATCATTTCGTGCAATTTTTCCATCTCCCACAGCCGATAAATTCCCGTCAGACTTCTGTGAATCGTCATAATGGTCGTTGCAGATACGCGCGCCCTACACTTAGCTACTTTACACACATGTTCCATGGACAAGTTAGACGTACTTGTTTAGCTCGTTGATGGTTAATTATGAGCAAGAAATAAAATAAATCCGAATGAAATACGTGCACCTGTCTATCTCCGATCTATGCATGGAGCGGACACGACTTTGCGTCATTCGCGTCAGATTCATAATGCAAGAGCATTCGTTCAGCTTTTACGTTTCTCGATTATGCTTTAGTATTAAAAAGGGATGAGGTGAAACAGTGTGTCGTCCAGATAGGTATCGCGACATCGTCGAAACACTTCTTTTGTATGCGTCAGTTCTGTGCGTGCGTTGTCGGTTATATTTCTCGATGTACGCGGCCGTTGCGTGGGTAGTTGAAAAATGACATCTTGATTGTTGTGCGTTATTCTACTCATGAGAATGTCGAGCCGAGGCCGTCGCGTGCACGGCCATTGTAGCATGTAGCTGCGGGCCCTTACAAATTGAACGATTGTGAACTGTTCTATGGAACCCTAGAAACGCTTGTTTATCGTGACTTGTCATGGAATTATTATATTTACTATGGTATTACATTTTGTTTGAATATGGTACCTACATAATATACTCTCCTTGCAAGATCTGGGTTTTATTAGCTCTATTTAGCTGTGGTTTGTACTATCGAAGCTTCCGGTGTTATTTAAAGATTCTATTGAATTACAAATAAGTAAGACTTACCTACTTTAAATACTGGTCGGAGTTGTAACGCAGAAGTCTTGTAACACAAAGACGATTTCGCAAGTTCCCAAACACACAATGTAGCCAATATTACAAAATAGTTACACTTTTAAATTAATTACGTACAGCTATAACTTATCGGCTTCTTACTCCCAGTAGACGTATTCATATATCATGAGGCGAAAGTAACAAAGCCGTGGTCAAGTTGAATTATGAGCTGTTTTGCTGTTTACCAACGACAAATGGCATTAGAAACAAGTCCCCTAGGTGGCGTCCGGGGCCAAATGGCCGTACGGTGCGGTCTCTTAGCGGCAACAAGTTTTTGATAACGCTATGCGTGGCGCGAGGCAATAGCAATAATGAATGTGATACAGCCTCGGCTCCCTCATTTATCAAACGCCTCTATGAATAAAATATCTCGACAAGTTGCCTTTAGGATAGCGTCGGTTCGTGCCGGGACGCTTACGGCTCGCAGCGGCGATCGCAATCTTCAGCCTAGTTCCTAATAGTGCTAGCTCTCTGGAGAAATTCGCGCCGTACCGTCACAGATAAAGCAATAGCGGAGAGCCCTCACTCCGGTGCCACTGAACCTACTTTGTGTATGAATTTCTGGCATATAACCTAACGATTTTGAACCGTAAAGCTACTACATAAAGGCCTTCATTTAAATTCACAATCCGTTCAGTTACAATTGTATGGTTTGACGCTCGAGCTTTAATAAATCTGAAATTGGTGCGATACGGTTAATTTTACCCTAAAGCCTGTATTTTAATAGTGAGACAAGGCTTGTTCAGCCCTTGTTGCTCTGTCCGGCGCAAAGCTACCACCAGGGAATACTCCGTTATACCGAATCTCTGCTGTATTCACCGACAGTGAAATATTGCTCGACTAAACTTAGTGACAGACCCTTGAATAATATGATAGATAGACGCGAGTATTTGATCCTTTGGGTATTTTATTCCATTCCATTCCAGTCCATGAAGTTCAACTTATATGAGAAATTAAACCCATTTATCACAGTAACGTATCTCCCTGTATTTCTAGAGCTCAGTGAAAGTAGGAGAACAAGATCTGTGTAACCGCCATTTAAGCCCTAGTTTGAGTCATTCAATAACAGTGATTGAGTGTACACTGCAGCCAGATAGCGCAATGTAGACCAGTCCCGGAGTAGTTATAGACTCACTAGGACATGCATCGCGAAGGCGTCTGGGGCGTGGATGAATAAGCAATGAACTGTCGAATGACTCTATTAAGCCATTGTTCCCTCTTGCGCAAGAGATGCTTTTGTTCGCGTCTTGTGGCTTTCACTACCATGACGTCACAGCCCTCACGACATAAATACCGGTGTTAGATGTAATGTAATTTGCATTTATCGTACCTTAAATAGCTCGGTATGCGGATCGGTGGCAACGTGCCAAAACTTCACGCTACCTGCTTATTGTCTGGCTTGACTTTCACGTTTTGTTCTGCAGGCCTATTACCTTGAGCTTTTTCCGAGCTTTCGAGTAAATCTTCTTTATCGATAGAACTTTCTTTCTGAAATAAAGCTACGCTATTCTACTAACTAGCCTATTAGCTCAGTTGGTAGTGGCACTGCTTTCTGCGCTGGAGGTCTTGGGTTCGATCCCCACCACTAAATATTTGTGTTCGAACCAGTGATGTGAAAGGATTTTAAGTGCGCCTTAGAGAAAATCTAGAAAAGAAAACAGTTACTGTACTCAGTTCAAAAGATGTAAGAACATCAAGAATGTCCACAACTTCTCATAACTCTTCAACTGCAATAACTGTTTGGCTTGTCTCGCGTAAAGCAGAAGTGCTCTACAGTGATATCACAGCGTGATACAGCAATTCTACCATTGTAAATCTGTTAAAGCAGTGTTTCAATTACATAGAATCTATATTACGACATAAGATAGGTACGAATATTCATAAGAGTAAATCATATTTAACGATTGTTAAAATTAACAAAAAAAAAGCAATAAAACTGTCGTCAGTACAGAATTGCTCTCTTCGTAAAACATTTTTCAAAGAGTTCTATTTCACTCTGTCAGGCGATCTCAAGAGCACACGCAAATAAAGATAGTGTTGCAGTACTATATTTTTCGACAAAAAATCTAATGTACCTACACAAAAAAAAAATAAAAAAAAATATGTACACAATGCTAGTGTTCTCAAACGGTGTAGGGGCATGAGTAAACACCAGTTGCCCCTGACGCTATATAAATCATCTACAATAGATGCAAAGGCCTGTTTACTTTACTATATTTTTATTGTACTATGTTGTCGGTGCACGATTTATGTGGTGCGATGTCACAGCGGTGTCCACTGCGTCTAATTGACAAGTGTCCGGAAGCGAGCGCGTCTCACCTGTAACGAGCACCTTACATTTAGCTAAGAAAAGTTGCCGTCTTTTTGCTAACAACGGTTGGATCAGTTCGCGCCGTGCTTTAAGGCCTGCGCACACCTAGTTCGCTGGCGGTAGCGATCAGTGAAACGCTGTCAAATATCGCTGTCAGATTTGAGATTTGACAGCGATATTTGACAGCGTTTCACTGATCGCTACCGCCAGCGAACTAGGTGTGCGCAGGCCTTGAGTGTTGCTAGCATATTTAAATAAAACAACATGTACTACATTTTTTAGTACGTTTACCTATTTTTTTTTAATATATTGTTTACTACACTTACGAAAAGTCACAAAGCCTACATTGTCCCAAAAGTCCCGTATTGTCCTATCAAAGGGAACGTCGTCGTGGGTTCAAATCCCACTCGGCTCATAGCGTTTGGTACAATTATAAAATCTTTGTACGTTGATCGTTCCTGATAAATTAACTTTTGTTATTGTACCAAGTTACTTTGTCATAATATGAAAATTATTTCACGGCATTTTATTTATTTCAATAGTTGGTCTTTACTTCACAAAACGATAGCGAGGGTTGAATCGAACTTATCGGAAATAAAAACAATTCATTCGTAGTTAATACCCCTAACGAGAGTATTCACTTTACGCTTGTGTGTTCGCTGATTTGAGAAATTCGCATGAAAACGCATTTACTCTCAACGCTTCACTAATCTTGCACAATCTGGATAAGTCTTTAAAGAAACCGGCCAAGTGCGAGTCGGACTCGCGCACAAAGGGTTCCGTACCGTTATCTATAAAAACGGCAAAGTTTGTTGTATGGAAGCCCATAAACAAAACAAAATTAAATATTAATTTTATTCTGTTTGATAGTATTGGTTGTTAAGCGGTAACAGAAATACCATTATATTATACAATTAATGGGATACAGCCTGATGACAGACAGACAGGCAGACCGACGGACAGCGGAGTCTTAGTAATAGGGTCCCCCGTTTTACCCTTTGGGTACGGAACCCTAAAGAGTTATAGGAGTTAATAAGCGCGCTTGAAACTGGTCTAATCTTTGATGTGTGCCTCTTACATAATTGCTTCATGACAAGCTTTCATCATAGATAAGTACATTGTAATTGCATTGATTTTATTTAGCACTATCGATAGTTTTCAGTAAAAAACTCAGTAGGGCAAACGTTCGTAGCGGCTTTACTACCGAACGAAAATTAAAAATAACTAGAACCGTTTTCCCGAAAAATATTTCAGGCATGATGTGGCTGGCATCCCAATAAAAAAGTTCATTGACATGCCGCTCGTGCAAAAACAGTTTAGAACTTGCTGATATTGGCGAATAGTTTGATATTGCTAGCAACATGCGGCGCTACGAACTCTCTTTGTCTAGATTAGCCACATTTGTAGCAGATGGAGATAAACTGCGGATAGTTTGTGGAGCTTTGCTCCCGTAAAGCGTAGAAAAGTGATTTTGGAGATTTAACCTTGACGAATCACGCATGGTTATCAGAGCCCGAAGTCCCAGTGCATTTACAACATTTCGTTACCAAATGTTGTTTTCGTTTTGCCAATTTGTCTCTGTCTATTGTATGGAGAAAAGATGAGACAACAACTCTAACTACGTAACGTATTTTTGCCGTCTCATATTTTCTCCATACAATAGAGAGAGACAAACAGGCGAAACGAAAACAACATTTGGTAACGAAATGTGGTAGCAAAACTCCGACTTCGGGTACAGCACGCGAAAGATAACGCTTTTTACTTGCTTAATTTTGGTGCCTGTCAATGATTGACTAGATTACGTTTAAATTGTTTGACTGGCCTTTCAGCTCAGTTGTACTAGCTCTAGCTTTTGCGCTGTAGGTCGTGGGTTCGATCCCCAACGAAAACAAATATTTGTGTGATGAACACAAATGTTTGTTGCCATGGGTCCTTATACCTTGGTGTTATATTGTATTCTAAGTAGGTATTTGTTTGCAAAAACATGTATATAAGTATTATATCAGCTATCTAGTTCCCATAGTACAAGCTCTGCTTTATTTTTATTTCTGGGCTAGATAGTGTTGAAGATATTGTATATTTTAGAAACATTCTAAGATTTTTTCTTTGGGATATTTTAAGAACACGTCATGATTCCGGAGCGCTCGAGTTTTAAATTAGAATATGTTTAATAAATCCAAATCTATAGGTATTGTATGGATTTGCATTAAAACATTTGCAGCTTGCAGTCGTGCATTACTTTATGTATTCAAACAGTAGTGTTCAATTTCCCTAAATAAACCGTAATCAATTTGCGCTATTTGAATAATGGCATTACCAATCGAAGCGCAGATTTTGCCAGCTATCTCGAAATATATAAGTCACTTGTTTTAGATTATTGGTAATCTGGTTTCAGTATCACAACTAGAGTTGAGCACGGTACCTCTAGCTTTGTTAAACAGTAAATTCACTAGACAACAAAAGCTCTGTTTCAGCTTTGGCTAGTCAGAAAAATTTCCCTAGTTGAACGCTACTTTCGATTGGTGGAAAATATTTGGGGATAACAAAATACCGTCTGATTGTATTTCAAAGATAGGTACGGGCCACTGTTGCGAAAATGTACTTAGAAATTTCTAGTGATCCACTTCCAAAGCTTCCTCGTACCACCTAACTTCAGAGCCGTTGATTTTAACGTTCAAATTTATAGCTTTAATTTGTCATTCATTTTTCTAGTGTCATTACTGTTAGCAACACCTTGTGTATTTTGATTGTTTGCTTAGAGTGCACTCGGTGCGCTAATGTAATTTGCATCGGGTGCGGTGGTAGTTTTATTGCCAACAATTGGCTATTATTCGAAAGCATTAGCACGCCCGCTTGTCATACTGTTTGATATAAGTTCGCGCTAAACCTCGCTGATTTAGTATCTGAAATGTTCTCTTTGTATTTGACTGTTTCATAAGGTTATAAGACCACTTCTTGCCTTCAAAACTTCCGCTATCCATGAAATTAAATTAAATATACTCACGACTTGGAGACGATGTAGTCAAAAACTATTTGGCACTTGCTCCACTCGCCATTACAATGGATGCTGATGTTTACTTTATATTGTTTTAAAATCTGTACCGCAGAAGAGGAATTAAACAATGAACCTAACTCGATTATAGTTACAGAATAATTTTAAGCATGACAACATTCCAATTTAATTTCAACTTAGTAGGTATTCGTCGACATTTTGATTATACCATGTTAGTTTAAACCGGCCCTCCGCTTTAACTTTCCTTTCATTGTAAAAGTTGTAATCCTCTTTGTGAACCCTAATTGAATTCACTGTTATGCTAATACTCTGATTTCCCATCTTATTTCGTTAATAGAGGTCTGTGGTAAACCAATTAAAGGGAACGTTTGTGGATTACACAACTTTCTGTACACGAATAGTTTGTGGGTTTTACTTGTACGGGAAATTAAACGTTTGCTTAATCCCCTATGGTAATACTTTAGAGTGGATCAGTTTGTTGGTTTGGATAATATTATCTTGCTGTACATACTTGTTGTTGGTTTTGCTGGTAAATTTCTGCTATATACATTACATAACATATATTCCGTAATTTCCCTACCATATACCTACAGTAATCATTTTAGATATTTTTCAAATGATTTTCATATAAACCCTGAAGCTATAAAACGAATAGGATTCTAAGTTTCTAACCTCTTTGATACTGCTTGAAATAACACTTTTTCTAAACCTTATGGTGGGTTTATTCTGTTGTCTATTTTGTATATTGGCACACAGTACTGGGTAGGCTAGACTGTATGTAGGTTTATGAGTGTCACCGTGTGCGGCCGAGTGCTCGGCTGGGCATCGTAGCGTAAATAGTACGCACGGCCTCTATTCCCACTAGCACCATTTGAATTCCTGGCTTTTTACTAACAAAAGCGGGAAAACAAATTGTACCACTAAAAACTAAAACCTCCACTAAAGTCAACTGAATCTTGAATCTTTTACACGTTGGTAGCATTAGTCTAGTTTTTACTGGTCAGCGGTTTTCCGATACGTGCCAATGTGAAAAACCTCTACTCGATGTGAAGTTTTTACAAAGTAGCGGTATTCAGTCACGTGCTAAAAATATGAAACAATATCTCCATTCAGTTCTCTCATCGTTTTCGTGTTTCGTTTTTTAATCCGAGTCTTTCTGTACCGTTCTTTGGTTTTCGATTTTAATGAGTTGCGGTTATTGAGAAGTGCAGTGGGACGCAAGTAAATCAGTTCAAATTGCTTTCGGATCGCTGGCCGCCGGTGCCTCTGAAAACGGCACAGATGACGTCTGTTAGGCGCAAAATGAAACACGTTAGCGCTTCAGTTGACATCGGCCCTCTTTTTGTGGCGACGCGTCTGTGGAAGGCCATTTATCAACTTTTTATGGAAACGCTTGTTTTAATTTATGCTTACACTAAGTTCAGAGCTCGTAGCTATCTCCGACCTCATTCCGAGCGCGGCTTTGTTGCTGTTTACTCGGAACACCGACAGAGCAAGCTGTTCTCTACATTTTAAAATAAACTACGCCATCGCACCACTTTAAAATGAATGTTTACGATAATGTGCCATTTCATACATGGTCCGTGTGTCGTTAGAATATTTTTTGTGAGTTTAGTCGCAGTTTGCAACAAAAAAGGAACGCTCTTAAAAGTAATGTGAATTCTCCACACTATATTGCTCTATATTACTCACTAATACAATGTTAATGAAAATAACTCCATAACCAACCACGTTGTTTTTCCGTGAGTAAGTATATACTTTCGTGTTATTTATTCAAATGGTGGTTCTTGATGCTCACGTATGGATAAGTTGCACGTCGGTTGGGCGGCACATTTTAAAGCATTGCCGATGCAATTACATCTGATGCTTGTCTGAACGCGGATCTGATAATCACAAAAAAACGGTCTGTGAAGTTACTTTAATTAAATTCTGCATTTTTGCTTCGTATTTGCAATCGGTTGATACCATTACATTTTGAAATACGAAAAATGTTTATTTCAAATACTTACGTATAAGTGGCAATGTGGTGAATATCGTCCGATCGGGTTACGGTAAAATCTGTGCATATTCATGCCGGTCTTTATCCTAATTGCGTTATAAAAAGTGTAAAGAGTGCGAATTAAAGTGGAAGTGAGCACAGGTGTCCACATAGAAAGCGGGCGGGAGTTAGTTCTGGGGGTTGGAAGTTGCCGGGGCGCCCGCAAACCGCTCGCCACAGGACAAATTTCGCTTATATTAACTTTTGCTTCGAGTAAATTTCTCTTCTACAGTGCGGCCACTGCACTTTCAAGTAACAAAGTTTTAATCTCATCTCTGGCTCGGGGTTGCTTCCAGCATCCCTTTGAGAAACTGCTCTTTTATCGTTGTTTGAAATTATTTAGGTTGATTTGTTTTAACACTATACTTTAGCTTGGTCCAATTTCAAGTGGCCTTGCAAAAGTAGAGCTAAGTGTTTAAAAGCTTCGGCTCACTCATACTTTTGATATTTACTTTTCATTTTAAACGAATGGTTCATATAAGTAGTATAGTTGTAGCTAAGACTTGTTCAAACCAATGATGGTATCTTCAAGATATTTTCTGCTGAAGTTAAACCCGAATTTGGAATGGTACGTACCAGAATAAGGAACAAAGCGCTAGGATAAACGTCCCACCCGATGATGGACTGACGCTGGAAAGGTCGCAGAAGAAGTTCTAGAAGAGCCTGTATTCAGCAGTGGATTTCTTAGGGCTTCCAAAGATGTTGGTGATGGTGTTGGTGTTGTTTTACAAAAGCACAAAAAGCCCACCAAATCCTGCCTGACGTTGCTTTCATCAGTCCTAAGATACATAGTCTCCAATCCCAACACAAGAGATAAAGCCGGTGACTCAACGAATGAACATAACTCGATAATCGAGAGAACAAAATTACTTCGATCGCGCGTTCGATGTTGCAATGTTTCGTCTATTTTCCTCACACTTTCAAATGAAAATTATGATGCTATCCAAAGGCTCTATCAAACATTAGAATGCTCCATGCATCGTCATTCCCAGTTTTAAAAGCGAGCACTTAACCGCAGCGTAATTCCGGTAAAAGGTTCGGTGGACGCGCCGTCCATTCTCTTCTTAATGTTTATTTAAGCGAAAAACTTCGACGCTCATTAACCGGATTGGCGGGTAGAGCGTTTGCACATGACAACTTTTGCAGGAAGTTTCAGGAACCTACGTCGCTTGTCGCTCATTGGTAAAACGTTAGAATTGGCCGCACCGATAACGCTTGCCAGCACCTTCTGTGTGTAGAATGCTGATGTTCTGCTGCGAAAAGTAATACTAAAATGTTTGGCCTTGCTTAACTACTTTGAAACAGATCTAGTCATTGTTTTGGAGCAGTTCGTACAATTCCTAATTTGTACAACTATATCCAATATCTTTATTCGTTTAATCAATTTGTAGAGACGTCGGAATGCATATGAATTTAATTCGTCTATATGAGCTTAATTTTTTCTTTGTGCAAAGCTCGTCTTCAATACCTTCCTACCTGCCTGCTGTTCCTATTTAGTGTGTTTTTTTAGTAGGTAGGTAATCTTGCGTAAGTGACCTACATCTAATAAATCAATTTCAACTAGGGTCAATAAAATAAAATAAAATGCTTTTCTTTCTTTCTTTCTCAAAACATTTTGGTTGCTTAGCACGTTTACCTACTTCTTACAACTGATGATGGTGATTAGTTATTGTGTCAGTGCTCGTCGCACCTGCAAAAAGGAGTGGTGTGCAAGGATCCTTAATGAAAGGCGCGACTTAGAGTATTAAAACAGTAAAGCAGCTACCATGAGATAATATCACACATTATTTTCACATCTCATTGAAGGGCGGTGGTTATTAACCTGTTTTTCGAGTTGAGGTGTCAAAGACTCGATGTCTGAGACGATAACCTCACTGTTTTAGTGACTTGGGTTCTGACATAGCTAGTAAAGGCAAGAGCTAGTTCATTATTATATTATAATGAAAGCTCATATAACCAGGAAATCTGGTGATACGAGAATAGAGCTTACACAGTTCATTCATTCAAACCAAGTTCCAAAAGGAGAGCTTAATGCTAGATTGCATTTTCTACCTGTCAACCTTGACAGATAAAACAGAGAGGTTGGCATTCATCATCATTATCATCAGCAGCCTAGTCTGTTGGTACTTAATAGATTTCCAGAACTAAACATTTTGAACCTGTTTTTGAATGCTGTCTATCGAGTGAAGCGCTATGCTACGCTTCGTTTTCCGGTTCTTGTTCGCCATTCGAGAACCCTTCACTAGAAGGGTGGCTAGTGGTGATCGGTTATAATAGGTGCCGTAGTGATCGATTCTGTCGTCTTATTTTGCTAGCTGTCTTCTTATCGTATCACTAGTTCTAGTGTCACTGCTTCGAAAGCCAGTGTGGTGAAAGGATTTTAAGCTCGCATCGAAGAGGTTTCTAGAGAATATCTGACTGATTTGTAATATGATAGCTGTTCTCTGGTTTGACTATTCCTTGCGAGTAGCCATGGCCTCTGTCCATGTTTCCTGCAATGCAACGATGACAATCACGCGGTATCCCGCCGCGACAGGTGTCACTGAGTTAATTATGTGCTGTTTAAAGGCCGCTGGACTGACTTTTTTAGATATGGTAGACCACGACTCTACTTTCAGTTTATTATTTACTAGCAGCGAAGCCCGGCGTTGTCCAGGTAACTACCTGTCAGTATAGAACTCTATACAACGTGTATCAAAATATGTGTACTATCCTGAAGGGGGGTGAATTTCCACCCCCCGGGGAACAACTTTTGTTCAACGACTTTTCGAACTTCGATTGGTATCTCTGAAAAAAACTGCAACGAAGTTTCAACATTAACAGCTGACTTTATACAAAGTGACAACCCTAAACTCAGCTACAGAGGTAGTAGGTAGTAGTAGTAGACCTACGGAGGTAGTAGGTCAAGGGGTCTAGGGGTTACAAGGATAGGGTTGTCAATTTATTTAGGCATTATTAAATTAAATATTTTTGTATGGGAAACTGAAAATAGGAATTTTTAATTATCTTCCCTCCACAACTGATCACCATTGTGGTCTGAAACCCCCCACCTTCGCATAGTACACATATTTAGATACACCTTGTGGCCAAAAATAAATGTATAAAATCAAAAGTATATTTATTCAGTAGAATCACAAGAATCACTTTGAAGCCACAAAAGCAAGCATCAATTAAAAAAACGCCTATCATCACTTTGTATCAGGTGTGATTGTGGTCAAACATTTGTCTATAGCTTATAAAAAATATTATAAAAAAAACTGTTTCGAGAAACTCTCAATTTGCAGATAAGATATAGGTAAACCTGTTTTGATTTTTGTTTGATTTTAATTTAGGTAAACACAGCTCACAAATAAAACATAATTAAAAACACCTTATCAACCAGCCTGTTATAGAAATTTACGGTAAGATATTTTTAGATTATTACGATTGTGATCAAATAGGTATGTGATGTAATAAATATTTGATTTTTATCGACGTAGGACCTGTAATAGTGCGTGGAAGTTAAATAAGTTCTTGTTATGTGGTCGTATTTCTTTACCGAACGGATGTATCGTTATAGGACGCCATAAAAACTCGATAGAATTTAAATTATATCTCTCGTAAATTTTGTGCAATAACACTTTTTTGATTATTAAAATTCGGTATGACACTTTTGTGGTGTTTGACACGTGTTATTTTACCGTGTTACGAGTACTAAATAATAAGGAGCCGGTTTTTCAATATGATAATTTCAATAATTGCAACCCAACAGCTGGTGACAAATATCTGAAAGCATCTGCCATACAGCAAGCTTTCCTCAGTCTGAAACTAAATAAATGTGTGTGAAACATTCACAAATATTTTATTATAGTTTTTATAAAACTAAATTTTAATCAAGCTTATTTTGTCTAAGCTCCTAAGTTTTTGGTGCTAGAAATCAGTCCCAGTTACAAAGTTAATCACAACTTCTCACGTCAACGAAGTCACGTGATTCGTTTCTTCCCGTAAACTTTCCTCCAAAGAGTTATTCTGTGACAACTTGATCAGAGTCACGTCTGTAAGATTATAAGAGGAATCTAATGAGAGCTCTCATTAAGAGCCTTTTTCACCGAGCCATCGCTCGCTGCGGTTTTCCTGTGCTATTGAAAGCTTCAGCGGCCGGCTTCCTGCGGACGCGCCGCCCGAGGGTGTCCCGTTTTTGCATTTTAACACCTCGCATAATGAGGTCTTGAGGCACGTATTGTGGTGTGAAATATTTTAGGACATGTGAGCTTAGAATAGCTACCTATGTTGTGCTGATCCTCTATAAAAAACCTATGTGCTTTAAATCTATATTTTTTAAAAGAAAGTCGTGTTAGTTACACTATTTAATTAACAGCTGAACCGATTTGGCTGAGAATTGGTGGGGAGGTAGCTTAGAACCAGGTAACAGACAAGGATACTTTTTATACCAAAAAAGTAACTGGAACAGGGCGAGCAAAGCCGCGGATGGCTGCTAGTTTAATATAACGTTCATATTTAGGTGAAAGTTATAGCTAATTCCAGTTATGAATAGGTACACCGTTGTTAGTTAATTGACCTATAAAATGAAACGTGCCAATCCTATTTTAATTAAACCGAGTATTCGTATTCGAATGTAATTTCCATGTATCGTAAACGTGCCATCAGGCGATGTTTCCACTCGTCTCTAAAATATGTAGCAATAAAACGCTTCGGACAATATCCGAATATGTTGGGATCCGTTTATTGTCCGGGACGCTTTATGAACGGACTCCGCTCTTCTATTGCTCCTAATAAACGTACCGAATCTGTCTTTGATTTAATTAAGAGTGCTGTAAAATTTAATCCCACTTTGTCACAAAAACTCTTCCGTATCGTATTTATTGGATTAACAAAATAAACCATTGAAAACAAATTAAGCTAACGAGTTCGGAACGAACCCCTTTGTACAGACACGGAAGATAAAAGTTGTGCTATCTCACTTGAGACGTTAAAGGAGAAATAGAGAGACTTAGGGGTGGAAGCAACGTGTAACCCATTTGTACTTGTTTATCAGCGAGATAAGTCTGAGTGCGGCGGCCAGCGACCGTCTTCACTCATTAGTTCGGAGATAGCGGCTCGCCGGATTCCTCCTGTAATTGCTAAACTGTGGGAGTCATTTACTCATGCTTTTATAAAAAAAAACAAAGAATTATTCACTTACTAAACTTAGTCTCGTCTCACCTGTTACTCTCCTAATGGAACGTAATACCTCTTAGAGCTTTGCCTTGCCTTGTCACCCGACAAAAACATATTTTCATTTCCATTCTAAGAAAATGTGCTCTTAAAGGCTTACCTTCCTAATTCCATTATGAATAGGATAAGGAAATATTGTTGGCTACCTATTGTACCTCCTTAATAAGCTGTTGACGGTAACACGAGTTTCGACTTAGGGCTCCAGTTGCGGTGTACAAAGAATGGAATTATGGTAGTAGGTAGAGCTGCCTGGGAGAATAAGCGCATTATTGCAAAGAGTGCTAGGTGCGGTACTGGTGGTGCTTTCATACGCTTCTCGAATGTACAATGGCCCAAGCTCTCTACTCTCAAGCGAACTTATTCATACTCGGCGCTACGTAAGCTGAAATGAACGTTGCTTTTCGAGCATCGGGAAACCGAGCCACTTTTTCCACTAGTAAAATTACCATATTTCTAGAGTGGCTTTAGTGATTGGCTAGATGTTTCACGTTGCTATTATACGCTGCCTGATTGATTTCTTAATCTTTGGTCTATGAAATGAACTTGTCCAGGTGTCGCCTATAGCATGAGCGTACTCGAATACGGAGCGTATAATGTAACTATTTCGCATGCATTACCGCATCAGATTAGTTAATGTGAATGTTCGGGTTGACAGTTAGGAACGCCCCGCGTATGCAAATGGCATTGTCTCTAATGCGAGCGACCGCGCCCTGAAGGCCTACGCATCATGCCCTGTCATCATCAGATGAATATTCACATGGGACATTAATAACTTGTACGTTTCAATACCAATGCGATTATACTTGACAACACTGTGGTACATAAAATTCATTATAAGTGCGCTTCGACCGTCAGCCTGATTCATCTACCTTAGATGAGGTGAGAACACTGGTGGTCTAGTGGTAGCGGCCCCGCCTTCCGATCCTAAAGTGGGTTCAAATACAGTCCTATACTAATCAGTTATTGTGTCAAAAAATGTATGTGCACCATGCCAGTACTCTCGAACGGTGAAGGAAAACATCGTGAGGAAATCAACAGGTCGTAAAATTTAAAAAGTTCAAAAACATGTGTTCGGAGCACGAAAGGAGCCTCTCCGAGGTGCACTTAAAATCTTTTCACCACTCTGGTTTTGAAAAAATCAGTGACACAATAACCTTAGGTGCATCGACGAATATATAAATTGAATAAGGAGTAAATAATATCCCCAAGACCCAAAGTTATTTGGATAGTAGGTATAAATATCTACTCATTTTGTTTCCCATTTGACAAGAATTTGAAATTACTCGCTATCATAACAAGGTAGAAGATAAAATTTAAAAACACTTCCAAAACTTAGCCCAAAAACTTTACACGTAGCATTTTAAAAGAGCATTTGGCAAGCATTGGCCTCGCCGATTCAGAGATGGTCTACTCCGATATTGAGAGTCGACGTATTGTCACACAGTTACAGACGTGACATTTTGGAAGCGCCCGGAGCTTTCTCTAAACTACACAAACGCTATCTTAAATGTGCAGGCAAGTCGCTATATGTTTGAGCTTGAGTTATTGAGCTAAACCAGGGACCAAATTTTATCAGCTGATCTATTAAAAACGTGTTAATAGAACTTTGCCCTTTTATGATTTTAGAAGTCATCGATTCACTTGAAAGGCGTACCCTGGTAAATTAAAGAGTATCGTAAGGTACTAGATTCGCTGTTTCCATTTAATCACAACCTGAATACATTACTAAATGTCTGTTCATATGTTTTACTTCACCGTTTACGGTAGGAACCAAGCCGTTGTTTGTTGCCTGTTCTTCTAGGCTTGGTCGCGTAGAACTGGCACCTATTAGACTCACCTAGCTTTAAGACGTTTCAAAGTGATCCTTGTGTTACTACTGAATAAAGACATCTTTGACTTACTCTTTTTATTAACCGACTTCAAATAAAAAAGGAGGAGGTTCATAATCTGCTTCTTTCTTTAATGTTTGTTATCCCATAACATCGTCAATTATGAACCGATTAGATTTATTTATCTGAAAAGTTATTCCAAATTGGTCCCATATAATTTTTGACAATATTGGTTTAACAGTTTAGCCATGAAGTTGGTTTCTCAAGTTTTATAAACTTCATTTGTTTATACTAACGTGCAGAACGTTTAAAGTTTACTCGTTCTTGTACAAATCAGTTGAACATGTGTATCTCTAGCCTTAGTCTTTGTGTTGGGCGGTGTGGCTATGTGGTTATGCAAGCGGTGATTGACGGTCGGTCGCGCAATGATGGCCCGTCGGCGGATTCAATGGAGCTTTTCCGTGATCGCCCGATTGAGACGTCACGATGCAGCGCTGCATTTATTCAAATGATCTAGCGCTTTTTGTACTGTATGACAGTGTAAAATAGTCGGGCAAGGCCTGAAGCGTATCCGTGAAACACCAAGTTTCTACGTGACGGGAAATTATTCTCGTGATTTTCTTGGGTTAGGGCTATTATACCAACTGAGTTCCGCTTTCAGTCATATTTTTGACAAGTCTAGGAGACGGAATCATCGTCATAAATCATTCATTCATTCAAATATTTATTCGGAATCTATTACACGGGTATTTATCGCGTTAATTACCTTATTTTATTTATATTTCCGACGTTTCTATGTTGCAATAGCCGTGGTCGTGGTGGTGGTAACGCAATAAATACCCGTGTAATAGATTCTGTAGTATTATGATCGCGAAAGTTTTAAAGTACTACTAAATATTTATTGTGCCTTTATTCTACGTATGAAAAACCTTGCAAGTATCTTTCTATATTCATTCCACAAAAGTGTAGCACATGTAACCCATGAGGCAAAGATAAGACGAAGATAAAAATTCCAGTATTATGTGTTCTCTCCGACTACAAATAATTTTTACAACTAGATATAAATTTAAACACCTTTCTCGTTAGTAGTCATTGCAAATTATTATTCTACCTGTCTCATTCGATTAGCATATTAGTCAAATTATAGATACCAAGATCTATTCTAATCTTGCAATATCTATTCCAATTTATAATCGACGACGCTATAATTTTCCGATAAATATAAAATCATCTCCTCATAAAATGCAACTTATTTTATTGTCTTGCTTTAATTTAAATGATCAATTTCAGTTACAATATTGATAAAAGATATTAGATAGAATGAATTCTAGATTTACAATAGACATTTTTTAAACTTTATTTCTTTTACAATTAGCTGATGGAACGAGCACATTGCCCACCTGATTTTAAGTGGTAACCATCGCCTATAACAAAGCAATTGCCACGTATGTCATGCACGTAAGGAACGGGCCTTACGAAGCACCGCCGTGCGTCCATCAACTTGTGGCATACAGATGTTCAGCCTCACGTGCCAGTAATTTCACTGGCGCCCACACTTTTCAAACCACACACACACACATACAAAGTAATGCTCATTCACGACAGAAATAGGCATGGTGGTTGTACTTCTCGGACGAGCCCTTCACAAGAAGCTCTACTACTTATAAAATAAATATTTCTGTAGTAAACACAGATATTTGTTCCTTGTCTTGGTTTTGTATTGTATTCTAAGTATTTCCAAAATGAGCTTGATAGTATTATACCAGCTATCTGGTTCCCATAGTACAAGCTCTGCTTAGTTTGGGGCTAGATACCTAGTGTTGTGTGGATTGTCTGCAATATTTATTTATTTACTACTATTAAAAAAACTCTTGAACGTACTCAAGATTCATGAGACTAGTATTTCATTAACATCAAATGCTGTATCACATTTTAACAACTTAAATGTTATGGATACGAAAACTGTCTTGTAAGACTTAAAGGCGTTAAACCGACCCACACTCTACTGAAAAAGTAAATGCCCTGCTTTAAATTAAGCCGTAAAGTGGCCGCCTTTGTAGTAAAGGGGACGATCATAAATCGGACCCCGTAGTGGGGTCATAAGCGTCGTTGGGCGGTTGTCGCCGCTTCGACGGACATCTTGGCATGTATACGGTTATTAGCCGGCCGACTTGTAAATCCCATTTAAAACTACACACATCGGTGGTCTTTATCTTAGGGGTAAGGGTGATAACGCAAATTGCGAAGTGTGAGCTTGTTGCTCTTGTATTTGTCATTCATAAGTAAACTTGTTAGATTTAGAATTCTAGGGCTTGCAATAGGCAACGCATAGAACTTGTGTATAAAGTAGGGATCTCTCACGAGTGCTTGATTTTTAGGGTTTTGTACCCAAACGGCAGAACCCCTTTTGCTAAGACTCCGCTGCCCGTCCATCTGTCTGTCTGTCTGCCCGTTAGTCACCGGGCTGTATCTCATGAACATGTTTCACAGATGATGTATTTAAATTAATAATATAATTAATATTTGTGGGGGGCTCCCATACATAATTTGATTGATGATTTATTGATTTGACATGTTTTTCTTGCCGTTTTTATAGATAGTGGTACGGAACCCATCGTGCGCGAGTCCGAATCGCACTTGGCTGGTTTTTTTTATTTAATCATGGCCATTGGCAGGTTGGAGAATCCATTCTCGTAGACATTTCTTGGTAGGTATCACCGTCATTTTTTTCCATTTGCATCACATTCAACATTGTCCTTTATATTTTATTTAATAGATTTTATAGTGTTTACTTCACTTGACCGTGTTATGTGTCGAGTGTGATTAGGATAAGATGGCGCAGCGGTCAGCGCAGCCCCGTACCAAGGGGAAGGTCGCGGGTTCAAATTCCGAACTCTGAACTTCTCTGAACTTTTGGGACAAAATAAAAATCTTTGTGATCGTTTGTATTTAATACATTTTCTCGAACAAAACGCTATGAGCTCTCTGCGCTTGTATGGAAGTCCGAAAAGGGAATACTGTATCACTATTACAGTTCAATATTCACTTGGTTTTAACCCATTTACCATTCTAGACAATATAATAATTTGCATAATACCGATTATATCACTTTAATAATCAATAGCTAATCGAGATTTCGCGTTGGACGCTAAAAACGTGACAGTTAACAAGATCGCAGATAACACTAGATTTATATCAGCTCCATGACACATGAGATTACACAAGTTATAGACCGGTTTATAGTAGGTTACCAATAATAATATGATTGATGGAGTGGACAACCTTTTTGAACAAGTTCATTGTTCTTAAATTATTGTAAAGTTAATTGCACTCATTCAGCGCTATAGTCCAAATAGAGTGATACGGGAGAATGGAAGAAAAAGACATGTTGTGCCGACCCCACCTAGTGGGATAAAGACAGGAAGAAGAAGAAGAAAAAGTACAAAATGCAGAATTTGGTAGCCTCAAAAATTTGAGAGTTAAAATACGGTTGCATATGCATATAATCGTTTGCATATATGGTTAAATACATTAAGAATAATCAGACAATTTCTGTGTTTTGAATAAAGTTTACTTATATCTATTTACGCAAGCCATCCACGAAGCGCCTAATGGTAGCAATAACTGTAAACGCCATCTCATTACCGCATTGCGAAATTCTATTTCCTTTTACCACATAACAAGAATTTATTTGTTCTCCATTTTCATAAAGCATGCAAAGTTACGCTCGAGAATTCGATACTTGCGCCTATTTGGCTCGTTGCGAGCAATGTAATTGTAAAATATTTGCATGCCGCCTATTTACAAAACGCGCGAGATCTCGAGGCTGTAAATAATTTCCCTCCGAGTGAAATGAGCCCGGCTCTGTAACGAGATGAGACTTATTATTTGGTTAATAACTCACCTGCGTATCCTGTGTGTGTTTTGCATAATGACGAAGAACACGCGTATTTTGCTTTTCGAATCGCTCAGGGCGTGCGGGTGATACCTTAGCTTCTTGAATTAGTGAGACTAACCGCCCGGGGTATAAAATATCGTGCACGTCACTCAGAAGAGCGATCTTGGGAGTATCTTGGTTTTACCTCTTTTCACTTCCCGTGTGTAAATCTCCTGCTATCGTGATAAAGATGGTATCTGTTTTTACCCAATAATGGATTTTATATGTCGTTATTAAATGTCTAATCTTTAATCCACGATTCAGTTCAGTTTTGTTGTGAGATATGCAAAGCCATGTATTACGGTCACCTGACCCCGCACGAGCTATCTCGCGTGTGCAACGTCCTAATATTAATAGCCTTAATATTTCTCCAAGTGCACCGTCGACGACACGAAACTTGCTTGACGCTTGGATTAATAGTATCTTGTATGGTTTAAGAAGATATACGTATTGCAATTGCGACTTGAGATATCTAATCCTCGTATATTACCATCGCCTGCAGCTTATTGGCCCTTAATCAAAGTGACCTTTTAATAGGCTCTGGTAAAAGTGGAGTCGTAAACTTTCAATACACCTAAGGAACTGACAGCTACTGTCAGATGAAGTATGGAGAGCCAACTTTGAACGAAAAAACACAGGTTTCAAAATCCCTGTGCACATGATTTGACCATGGTCAGTTTTAAATAAACTCCAAGTTGGAACAAATCCTAGCAAAGCTCGTAGTGAATCTACAGTAATGCATGTAGTATTAAATTATGGTTAAACATACAAGTTCGCATTTAATGGTGGTACAGGCGGATTTCCATACTTCTCACTACGGAATTTTAATTGAAGGCTCTCATTTGGAATAGGAATATGGTGGGCTGTGTCATAGAACCAATGCTAGTTCTTACAGTTGCTGGCTGTTTTATGGCACATTGAATCGAATGTTGTTCGTCTTATTTATTAAACTGGTATGACTGTAAATGAAACTTGTTGCGAAACTCCTTACATAAAGAAATCTTTAAAAAAAAATTGCCATCTCGAACTACATAATGGGTAATTAAAAACAGTGACAGTGCTCATATTAAGCATTGATTTTTAATGAACAAGGGACAAATTAGAGCAAATTAATGTTGTAACTTCCATGTCGGTCTCCTCGGAGCTTGCGACTAAGAGGCAGGCTTTGATTCTCTCACGTCCGCAATGTGAATCCTGTGACTTACTACACTACACAGAATCCGACTCCAGACTCAGGTCGACCGCTGCAGAAAAAACCTGACTTAAGTGGGGATTTATCGACCCGACTAGAGTACCGTGGGATATACCACACCTGCTTTCTTGTCCGCTGTGCACGACCAACAGCACTGTGGAAGACCTACGAATAGAGCTGTTGAGGTGGCTAAATATTGGTCGAGGAGGGGTTGTAAAAGGATCATATAAAAAACGGTAGGAACTGAGCCGTAGTTTGTTGCCTGTTCTTCTAGGCTTGGTCACCTGGAACTGGAACCTAGACTCACCTAGCTTTAAAACGTTTCAAAGTGATTCTTGGAATTGAAATGAATATGTTTTGATTGAGTTTGAGAGTTTTGAGTTTGAGTAGAGAGAGTAGCTCGATAAGAAGAAGAGACCACACAGAATGTTGTGCCAAAGTTATTTCTACAAGTGCATGCGGTTGTGCGGTCTGCTTCCTGGTAGCACCTGGCGCACGCGCCTAGTGCCGTGTTCCTCACGATAATGAATACGAGTTAATTAAGCAGCATTAGTCGCAACATCAGCGCCTCCACACGAAGTCGATCCGCTGTGAGATTGTCGAGGGCACCCAACTCGTTAATGTACACTCGATTGTAATCCTCCGATCGTCTAGATTTTATTTAAATCGACTTCTATTTCGTTATTTTCTTGATTTTCTAAAGGTATTTTTTGCTTTTGCCCAATGGCGCCCACATTAGACATTAAAAGGATTTTAGAAGGAAAACATCTTGAGGAAACCGGCATGTCGAGAACCTAAAAAGTTCGAAAATACGTGGCGAGTGCACGAAAGAAGCCTATCTGAGGCGCACTTAAAATCCTTTAATCACACTGGTTTAGAAAAGAATCTGTGACACGATAAGGAGATAAGAGTTTAATTATTGAATTGAAAAATAAGACGAAATCTAGCAAAAAGCAAAAAGTGGCCATCTTACTTTTGCCTACAGCGTTAGTAGAAGAAAGAAGAACGCTAAACACAGTAGTCCTAAAAATATTTTTGGTAAAGCCTTGGACTAGCCCCCGTCTACCCTTATTGTAAAATGAGACGATCTGAAAATTGAAGAGAGTATTTATTAATGAGGTAGGTAGGTAAGTGACAGGCGTTCGGTATGGTGCTGTGAGAAAGAGGGCGGGGGAGCACTCCTTACAAAACCTTTTATGGCGCGTGCGCTGGTGTCCCACACGAGTATTGTAGGAACTAATTATCAGATGGAAATAAGCGGTTGTAATTAGGTACTGTGAAAAGTGGTTCAGCTGTTAAACCCTAGATGGCGTTCAATACTTATTTTTGGAGTTTGTGGAGACCGAAGACGGATTGCCACGATCTTGACATACCTCTTCGTTTCATTCGCTCTTAGTTGCTCATAGGGATAGACAGAGACCACGAATTTCCACTTACTACTGCCACTGACATAATTGGGTCATTGCCATAATTCCTTCCCCATATCCCACCCCCCTTTGTGTGGGTCGGCACAACATATTCTGTTCCTCTATTCCCTCTCTATTCTCTGTCAGCTTCATTCACTCTTGTACTTTTTTAACATTCCTGATAACTACCTATCACTGTTTCTCATTCGTCATTGGTAAGAGATGGCAATAGTGGAAATATTTTAAGGTTACGCATTATTTATATTTTTTCCGAACCTATCGTTAATTAGGAAACGCAACGTCTTCGATTTTACAAACTTTAATGAGCGATTAATAAAACTCATCATAGTGAAAAATGACTGGCTCAGACCAAATGACTAACAGGTTTCAGATTTGAATAATGAGCCTCGTAATATTCTCCAGTGATTAATCTCCTAATTATCGATCATCCCAATATGTGAATGGATCATGAAAATGATAATGAGTTTCCGAATCAGACCGGCTTGAACAGCTATTAATTTTAAGGCAGACTTTAAAATGTGGCATTAAAAAAGCCTCGCCCGAAGATTCTTGTTTTCGTTTTCGATTGCAACGTATCTAAGGCAGCCTGGAAATTTTGCCGCTTTTTATGCTTATTATGTCCTAAGCGATACAACAAACTTTAACTATTACCTACTGACTGCACGCTCGCCAGTTTAAAATAAAGATAAGGCGAAGTGAGATGTGCACGTACAGAGACGGTTTCGTACAGGGTGTCGAATAAATACTTATGTACTCTTGAGGACTTCAACGGGTTCTTTAAAACATGCTTTTCTTGCAAAATTCTGAATGAAATAAGACATTTTTGTAAAAGTTCCTTCTGAAAAAAATGTTTTAGTTTGTGGGCTAATTAAAAAAGGCCAGGGTAGGCAACGCAATGACAGCACCCTTGGCGTTGTTGATGTTTATGGGCGACGGTGACTGCTTACCATCAGGTGGACCGTACTACTCGTTGTCTATCATTTACATTCTCTTTGAATCCATTCTCTTTGAAACATTTTGAGCCAGGGTTCATACAAAAATGGTAGGGATGATATAGGCGGGAACTCGATCTGAAAAAATTGGTGTGATTCTGAGGCACGGAAGAAAGCCATCGTTCTTTTGCGTTGTGTTTTCAAGAGTCTCAATTTCAATTTATTTATCCAAGCACCACTGACACAGTTGTCCTGATACACCCTCGACCTACTTGGTATCTTGAAAGTACCGCTTCTTATGGGAAATTCACAGGTGCGCGTACGACTAGGAAGCGCCCAGTGATAAGCCACAGAATGCTAATGCACCTGTATAAAATGTTATCATAACCAGCTCTAAGTATCTTGTAATCGCTTGCGCTGTTGTTTTATTGCTGAGGTATGTAGGGAACCCTTAAATAAATAAATGTTTTGGACAATCCACACAACACTATCTAGCCCCAAATTAAGCAGAGCTTGTGTTATGGGTATTAATACAACCACACGAGTTAGCTTATGGCCCTATAAAGGAATGCCAAATTAATAATAATGCATTTCGTCAAGCTGGTAGGTGTCGATTAAAGTGCACGTTGCCAACATTGTAATGATGTATTGTTTCAGGTAAGAGGGCGTGGCTCTTCGGCAACCGATGGGACCACCGATACTCTTTCGAGGTGTTGCAAGTCCGTGAGTTATGCGATTATTGACATTCAACGCTGTAAGTGCTGCATGCATGCCCTTTATTAAAACTAAAAGGTTGTAATAATCGAAAGATATCAGCTGAGAGGAGGTGAGCATTTTTATAATTAACCGAGAGTCGTGACTTGAAGACGCAACATAGACACGACAATACGAACAAAGAAAGATAATATTTGACTGGCCTCTCAGCCCAGTTGGTAGTAGCTCTGCCTTCGTCGCCGTAGGTCGTGGGTTCGATCCCCACCGAGAACAAAATTATTTATGTGGTGAACACAGATATTTGTTCTCTGTCTGGGTGTAATATTGTATTATAAGTATGTTTTACAAAAAAATATGTATGTTGCACACAAGTATTATATCAGCTATCTGGTTCCGATAGTACAAGCTCTGCTTAGTTTGCGGCCAGATAGTGTTGTGTGGATTGTCCACAATATTTATTTATTTTATACATAACTAAAAACCTGCAAGAAAGTTTCACAAGCATTATCAAATTGTTGAGGAAAGTCCAGTGATATTCTAAAACATTATTTGTTATCTTAACCGCTAGGCAATATGCCATTTAACAGGAATGGTGAGAAAATACCCTTAGGTGGAGATGGTTCGCTAAGATTTTCCGCATCGCGTGTTTACACAGGCCCTAAATTTTGATCAGCAGTAAACCCTTGTGGGAATACCGTCGTAGTTGAATTATGTAGGCTCGTGCTTTTATATGATAAGGCTCGGAAGCTACCATTACTGCTCTGTTGACCGTATCTTGCTGTATCCTAAACATAACCAATAGAAGCGTATTAAAATGACGCGATGTGGTCGTTATGCTCACTTCAGAAACCACTCGTGAAACCGGCCTAATTGCTCTCAATTTTAGATACATTTGTGCTTGAGAATTTGTAAGAGTAAGGGGATGCTTCGCTAAGAATTTTCCGCATCGCGTATTTGCGGAGATCCTAAATAGTGTACCGATCTTGGGTCCCTTGCTGAATAATGTAGGCTCGTGCTTTGATATGATAAGGGTCGGGAGCGATCGCAGCCTGCTCTCATTGTGTTGGCTGCAATCTTGCGTATCTGTAGGACTCGTGTCGGAATGCGAGTTTATTTTAATATTTAATAACTCCCGGGCGGGCTCGATACCGTCTGCTCGGGGGCGATTCTCTGCTCGTTTTTCCTCTGTTATCGCTCCGCTTTTGTGTCACGCTCGGGCTCGTATTCGTTTTTCTTAATCACGCCCCTGATCAGGCCGACTGGACGGTAATGGTTGCAAATCAGCCTCGATGCAAAGCTAAGTACGCGGTTTTATCTTCTGATATATTTATGCTGGACGTTTAATTCTTAGCGAAATTAGATCCCGAGCTTGATGTGGACGCAGGCGAGGGTACGAGGGTGAGCGCGAACACATTGCAAATAAATTGTTTATAGTTCGGCTGGCTATAAATTCCAAACGAAATTATAGGCTTTCTTCTCGCCTGAAGCTTGGAAGAGCGCAATAGTTTTCTTTGAGCTGTTTCGTTTGATGCCTCTCTACATAAATTGTTAGAAGGTCTGGCGTGCGCACGTGATGTGCAAATAAAAATACTAATTCAAATGAGGATTTATTGTCTAATTGTTTGGTATTTATGAGCGGGCCGCGCTGCGCATTGTTGCCGATAGCTGCGCTGCACACCAGCCTCACATAAAGCAGCCGTAACGAGCGCGCGGTCAACGCGGCCCAGCGTCGTGACCTGCTATCTTCATGTGCATTTTCAGGGCAAAGTTCTAGCGATTTATCGGACCGCGATTCCACGCAAACTCACAGATATTATTTCTCTCAGTATTTTTGCGTCGAGTTTCTCTGTAGTCTAGACTAGACGAACATTAATTCATTAGGCGAGCTTTTATCGTAATGATGGTCGGGTCGCTGCGGGTTGGAATTGGAACTAGGTCAGCCATCCGATTTCCGTCGAGTACTGTTCAATCCCGCACGGTTGCACGCATCTACC
Organism: Thera britannica; assembly: GCA_939531255.2. Lineage (NCBI taxonomy): Eukaryota > Metazoa > Arthropoda > Insecta > Lepidoptera > Geometridae > Thera > Thera britannica. Next base: position 22,613,179 of record OW618034.2, read on the forward strand.
GATTTTCTTTCGTCCTTATTATTTATTCGAGGAAACTTTTTGCCCTTATTTACGCTAAGCGGCGGACGTGAAGGCTGATAGACGTAACAGATAAAAGGCGTGTCCGCGATGCCACCCCGACAATTTTGGTGCTTTTTGAAACTGCGCCAACGATTTATTTGCTGTCTGCCCTCAGCTCCCCCGGCGCCTTCGATACGGAAGGAAACACTTCAGTTTGATATTTTTTCACAAGCAAAACTCCGGAATTGATTAAACGTGAAGAATTTAATGTGGCGTAACGCGTATCGGCTCACCCGAGTAGATTGCGAAACGGGCGTGGGAAAAACGGCTTTATTGACTATATAGAAGGAAAATATTTAGGGAATCTCGCTTATTGGCTGCCGTCCGTTCGGTTGTCAATTTTATCCGTGTTTAATCCATTTAGGAAATCGGAGATAACGTTAAAAATATTCTTATTTCTCACTGCATGATGCCAAATCCGAAATCTCAATATCATTTATTTTATTTTTGAATTCTACATAATATATTATTTGTCGTTTCCTTGTCAACCGTTTTCTAAAATGACAGTGTTACATGCACAGTAATTTAGGAAAACGGTGATTCTCTCACAATTGAATATAAAGTGCGGGTTCTGTCGCACGGTAAACTAGTTTTGGAATGGTACGCTTGTTAACCACGGCCCTCTGAAGAGGCTCGTGAAGTTGTGAACGAGTGACAAACGAATTGTTCGCCATCTGTCCGCCCGTAGCCAGCGGCCCCGCTAACAACTTTCATTATAATCATTTACAATTGAATTTGTAACAAAAACACGGATGCGTCTCAATCTTTGTTGATTGCACTATAAGGTTTACGTGCTTTAAATTACTCTACGTTTAGTTATGCTAGTCACAAAAGAGTCAACTATCATAATTATATTCTATTCCATTTACTTTGCTAGTTCTCGTACTTATGCAAGCATTTTACTAGGAAAACTTGCTAAGTTCAAATGGATGTCTTTGCTGAACTGTGTGCAATTTGATTGCATACAACATTGTTGTTTGCAATTGTTCAGCAATAAACTAAAAGATTTTATTACTTTTAAAATGTTTATGTATTAGCGAGAAGCATCTTAATTTTTATCAGTTTTTCTTAAACACATGTAAAAGTTCTGTAATAGTTCTCTTATGTTATATTCGTATAAAAAAGTAGTATAATTTGAACTGACGTTATAAAGGACAAGGGGTGCAAATCAGCTATTGTTATATGTACTTCATTGACGTTCCTCGAATATATGTAATAGCAACTGCAAGCACTCCAATTTAACTTAGCCAGGTATTGGGTTAGCGCGGCTAACAGGATTCATGTTAGCGGCCATCGGGACACTGTCTAGGATGCAGCATTTCATTATTGTATTGTGATATTTCTCTTTTGTGTTCAAATTTTCTAGCAAGTTTCGTACAAATACCAACTGGCCTAAAACTATTCCAAGGTCTAAAAATCGATTTTAATGATCAGGCGCTATGGTGTGTAAGATTCACAAACAAAACAAAACGGAAAATCGTAAAAACGCTGTGTGTAAAAAGAGTATCAATAAATATTCGTTTTTTTATTGTATTTACATTATATTTTTTTTTACTTTAAATATTGAGCTATTAGATGTTGATTATGGGATTCGTGAAGCTGTCAAAATCTGTGAATAAAAAAATACAAAATTCAATCTGATTGAAGTCGCGACAAAACAGCTAGTCTTTATATAAATTGCTCATCAAAGCCGATATTGCTAAGTATCCCGCTCATGGCATCGTTCAACCTTTTTCAATTTCCTCGTAACTGTCTCTTGCATCTAAGCGAAGAATGTTTCCTCATCTTTGAAATTTAAAAAAAGCGATGAATTGGTTAGTTAGTAACAGTTTAATGCTTTGACTCGTTACTCCTTTATATAATCTTTGTCTAATTTAATACGTAAATCATTTTCTATTGCCGTTCAACAATAACGTATTGAAATTATCTTCTGGAATAAAACGCTCAAAACTTTATGAGCCTCTTGAAAAACGTTTAAAGTAGATAAAAAACTGGATAGTCGTAGAATAATAGCGTCTTTTTATTTACGATGCGACCACTCGCCCGTATGCTGATTGCGTCCATGAGAAAGGCCCGGAACGGAGCATACACTTGTTAAAAGCACATAGTTACATTCGACGAACTTTCCCAACTTTGTGCCCAAACACAAAAAGGAAATGCAAATAAATGAACCGTGGGACAATACGTTCCGTTAAAGTAGCTCAAAGTTTCCTTTTCAATTTTCTTACGCACCAGCCGTCAGCCGTCTCTGATCTTGGATTCGCTCGATCATGAAAATATATAGCTTCATTCGAGATCGGTATCGGGAAAAGCTCCTTAATCGGTTTTCTTTTATATGAAAATGGACTTTTAGATTTATTACACCGTTTTGGTTGCGTTACAGTTGCTATAAACGTACACAGGGTGTGTAACAAACTACTGTAAACTAAAGGCATACACTTACAATACTGTTACGCTTGCTAAACATCCCCAAGGTCGAATTAAAATCGTTAAAACCCGGAGTTCTAATTGTAATTTACTACGCATTCCTGTACCAAATTAAAAATGAGCAATTCCGTAGCAAATGAGAAGTAATTTGCTGCAGAAGGTTTCATTACAATTTAGGCATAGGTTCAACTGCAAAACAAATCTACCCTACCTACCTTAAAATAAAATAAAAATTATGAACCCGTTCAGGGTTCTCAAATGATATTTTGACACGCTGTATAAAGCTCAAAATTGCACACTGAACAAAAAAAAGGCCAAGTTCGTGCCGCTACATATTTTAGAGCGATCCTTATGCTCTGGAAATATTGGCTATGAAAGAAAATTGGCGAGGGTAAGTGTGGCTGCGTTGATTTCTTATTTGGTATTCATTGTGCGTTGAAACGGATCACACTCCGACTCGTGAATAGTCGTGATGTCTCCGGGAGAGTAATGGGGGTTTATAAAGAAGTTTCTCTCCTTTGATGTTTCTCTTCTTCATGCATGCGCGGCATTCGCTCGTACCGGTTTATTGCCTGTAAAAATAAACTACACAAATATGAATCATCGCATAAATACGATTTATTACGCCTACGTACAGTTACAACCGTACTGAGAAAGAAAAATGTATTGCTACTCGATAACATCTAACCCTTTTCAGACTCCAAAAACAATGTCCGCAAACATGATTAAGTAAAGAATAAATCAAACTGCAGTACCATGTCGTATGTCTTCATTTTGTGAGTTAATTTGGCGAGTGGTCGATAAGGCGACACGCACGAGGCGGATCTCTTGTCGTTGTGCGTGTTCGGTGCGCAGGCGCATCATAAATTACAAGGAACACCGAAACAGGAAATAAAGGGTTGATATTGCATATTGTGCATTCCGAGACAAGGGTCAGGTTGATTCATTGAGACCTAAAATTGTACCATTTTTTTTATTAAGCATTTTATTATATTTGATACCTCAGCACTATTTTTGCCTCAAGATCATCTCACAAAAAAAGTAAACATGCCACTTAAAACATAAACTTTTACTTGCACAGAAACTTAAAATGAATACAAGTATTTTATGAATACGGGTTAATACCGTTTAAAACCACTATCTTAATTTATTAATTCATGATTTATGATTTGACATAGCAGCACTTTTGTATGTCAATGAATTTGACCTTATAATTCGTTTTAGTTTTGGCAAGTACCTTGCGTAATGACTTCTTTAAAAGGTCTTAATACCCATGATTGGACTGCTTAGCCAATTTAATATAATCATCATAACAATGTAACAATCAAATCACTTAGCGATCGCTGCGTCATTCAACTTCTCGTTTAAATTATTCAGTGAGTCAACACGGTCTCTGAATAGACGTGCAATAGTTGGGATCCGCTATAATCTTCCTACAGCTTGGGGAAATTGTTTTGTGTCTGTATGTTTGAAATAAACATTACCAAACAAAATAAATTTAATCTACAGCCTTTCATAGTTGGCTGGCCTCTCAGCTGGAAATAGCTCTGCCTTCTGCGCCGTAGGTCGTGCGTTCAATCCCCACCGAGAACAAATATTTGTGTGAACACAGACGTTTGATATATAGATAGATAGATAACTCTTTATTGATTACTATGACACAATATAGGAATACAGTATTTTGCTTAAAAATAAAAATTCACAGTAAAACAATGGGCGGCCTTATCGCTAACAGCGATAAGGCCATAAGGTTTGTTCTCTGCCTGGGTGCTATATTGTATTCTGAGTATGTATTTACAATAAAACATGCATATAAGTATTATATTATCTACTTTATAGTTCCCATAGTACAAGCTGTGCTTAGTTTGGGGCTAGATAGTGGTGTGTGGATTGCCTACAATTTTTATTGATTATTATTTATTATGACCATTTGGCCCTCTAATTGCCAAAGCCTTTATAAATCCGATGCAATCTTATTTCAAATACTTTATTTGGAGCCTCGATTAAGTTCAAAGTCTAGTTTTTGAAGAAAGATGTGTGTAACTTTTTTTTCTACAATCACAATCCGAAAAACGAGTGAAGCCAACAGCAAAAGCTAATGATAATGTTCATTCAATTACGCTCTCTTAGATTTGGCGTAACGAGGCGGCGTTCAATGTGCATCAATATTCGTACTCGCCCACACACTCCGCGTGGGAGCAAATCGAGCGCCCTTCTCAAAAATTTATTTAGCCTTCACCAACTCTCATGTAATCCCCTTCTTACAAGTTTTATCTCATTGACCATTGTCATGTCTCCGGAATTTATAAATATTTTCCACGCAAAAAACACAGCGTTGTGAAATTATATTTTAATCCACGAAATTTAACTTTAATTTATAAATAACGTCGCCATGTGTTACAGAAATTTTGACCCTCCGCAATCACGTTTAACCTAACCCGGCAGTTAATTTCGTCGTTTCATTACATTTTTTTGTAAAATGTCTGGACTTTATTAAAGCAAATATTAACGCGTGCCATCAGGACCGTGCGAGCGTTTGCAGAATTTAGATATTTTATTTAGCTACTATAATGTCAACAGGCTCGGACGGACCCATTGTTTTAATGAAGCAAAACTCGACTCTTTTGCAGATTCTGTCGGGTCAGCAATTAGGTACATCTGCTGCGTCCTTCGTTACATTTGAAATTTTTGCATAACCTTTTACTTATATCGCCGTAGTTTGTTTTAATGGTAATTGTATTCCATCGCAGCATGTGAAGACTATGCAAATAAATCTTTGTTGAATCGTACAGATGTTTGTAATTAGTAAAGTAAAAGTTGTTTGAATTTACGCGTTGAAACTGAATTGTATTCAATTTTGTTGCCTTGTTCTTTTGTACGTGTTGTAATTCCACACTCTACATCTTTTGTGCGAGTTTCTCGTCTGCGAGTTTCATTCGCCGCGTGAATTCGCTCGTTATACTTTTAATACAAACAAGGATATCGAATTGTACAGAAAAGGGATGCTTTAACAGCCAGCTTTGCCTTCGAATGTAGGCGTTATTATACAATATGATGTTCTTCCATTGTTTGCGGGTTGACAATTCGTTCCAATTCTGTTCACTTGTATGTATGTTTAAATCAGAACTGTACTGAACAACTTTTTATGCTATTTAATACTAGCAACAACTACAGATTAATTGCCTTAGAGACGGTCGCTTGCATGAATAATTTTATGTACCTACACCGTGTTTATGTGCGGTGGTCTTGTCGGTGGCATGGCTCCCGGTGCCTCGAACACTTTTAATACCTGTAATTATTTAAAAAACGCAACATAGCACATGATGTGCATTTCAATAGCGCTGCAAAACATATCGATATTTTGTTCTACGATCAGGGGGGCAATTCTAGACCAGTGACTTTTTTGTCACGGTAGATATATATCACAAGAACTGTCAAATTTAAATAGACATGACATTTTCAATAGATATCGTATTCCAGCAATATCACTATAGACATTTATCGAGCGAAGGCCGTTAGATATGTGTCGAGTGGTGAGTAGTAGTCGACATTGACATCTCTAATATACTTTGGGTGACTTTGGGCTTTTTTTTTCTTTCGGTCCTTGGAGCAGACTAGAGTACCAAGACCATACCACCTAGTCTTACTTTGATAAAAAGTCAATGATGTTTACTTGTTTGTAGGGTATACAAGTTGGGAGCGAGAACGCGAATAATGCTTTCTCATAAACCTACAATAAGTGAGGAGTGATTGAATGTAGCTCGTACTTAGTAATTATTCAATGGCGCAGTTAGAAGAGCAGTCAATCAGACAGTCAACGTCTATACTTGTATCCGGGGTTCAAGCTTTGAGAGAAATATTCTTTTTGCATGGAATGGCCATCTAGTTGTTAACCTTTGAATTAAACATTCAAGTCATCGGAGTCCTTCTCTTGAGTATAATGATCCTGACAATAACATATTATTATCCTAATAATGATCCTGACAATGACACATCTACAACACTTCATAGACAACTGACCATAGATTACAAACAACAAAGTTTACAGTTATGGTACATAATAACGTTCCGTGTGTTTCCGGAATTAATTATTGTAACTAACATTTTGTGCGAAAAGTCCATTGATTACTATCTAATGAAAATGAATCTACTATAAACAACAACAAGAACGCATTATAAACGCCGTTTAATAGGAAATGTGTTTATTTGAAGACAATAATAAAGTTAGTGCTATCGAACTATTCTATCGATAGAAACGGAACGTAGATAAACATGAACAACAACGGGATAGTCTGTGGAAGTTTTAGGAATGAACCTTCTTTCTGACATCTCTAATGTAAAAGTCTAACGTAAAAGTCTAACGGTGGCTAGAATACGCATTTTATCGCGGTTCGATATTATCTTCGACAAATTTGGTGATATGACACTGCTTTCGCGACATTTCAAATCTCTATTTCGAGCGTAAATCTCTAAAAGTCTAGAATTGAGCTCCAGAGCTTACACCAGTAATCCGTGACAAGAACTGATTACAACTATTTATTATTAACGGGCTGTTTGCCCGCGGCTCACGTGAAATTAGTTTTCGTTCTTCCCAGGGGACTTGTTTGATTCACTAGGAAAAGTTACTATAGCTCCGGCTAAATAAACTAATTTCCTAATGTCTATTTTGGTTTACGAACCCGTTAGTGTTGTCTCTAATATGGAACGAACAAAATCAAACAAGAACTAGCTACCAAACTTATTTAATATACGATTAAATATGCTTCTGTATAAGTTTAGACTGTTTGATGTTTGCGACTCAATCGTAACGCCTGAGCGGATTTTAGTGAGACTTGGGAATGGCATAGTTTATGACCTGGATTTAAGCAATTTTGTAACCAGGTATTACGTGAGCCAAGCCGCGTTTAAAAGCTATGTGTTTATAAATAGAGTTGCTTTTCTAATGTTTATTTTATGTTTTTCCATTTTCCATCGTTGCATTAGTGAGTAGTAAAAGCAAAAGTTTAATATTGCTTGCAACTTTCCACTTAGTAAACTACGGTAGAGCTGAGATACTTAAGTTATCAAGCCCTCGGGACGACGGTTTTTTTTTTAAATTTTAAATTTAACCTTTTTCGTCCCACTGATGGGCAGTGGTCTCCCCCAAAAACTTCCACTTATCTCTCTCTGGAGCTTTTTCTCACCAAATGTATGAAATTTGAATTGTTTTCTTATATTTCAGTCGAAAGTAAATTCTTACGGCCATAATATTTATCATCTTTCAATACCTATAGCTAAAATAGCATTTTACATAATTTCGCTTTACCTTGGTCAGAACAAAAAATACAGACAGTAAGGAAAATTTATAAAGCCGTGATAAGATGACAGTTTTAAATATAATAACTTGACTGCCTTCTCATCTCGCTTTGTAGTGGCGCTGCCTTCTGCGCTGGAGGGCATGGGTTCCATCCCCACCGAGAACATATATTTGTGTGGTGAACATAGATGTTTGTTCACTTTCTGGGTGTTATATTAAATTCCATGTTTTTATTAAAAAAATGATATTCAAAGTATTATATCAGTTATCTGGTTCTTATAGTACAAGCTCTGCTTGACTGGGTGTTGAGTGGATTGTCTATAGTTCGGCCGTTCAGAGAATGCGTTCCTGACACGTCGCGATTGAACTGACAACGTAACTTTGTAATGGCGTTGCAGTTACGATAAAAATATTTTTTTTTAAATATTGCCTTTGCCCAGCATTGGGACCCGGAGGGCACATAATAATAAATAATAATAATAATAATATTAAATTCCATTCATGTATTAAAAAACAAGATTCAAGTATTATATCAGCTATCTGGGCCCCATAGTACAAGCTCTGCTTAGTTTGGGGCTAGATATAGTGTTGTGTGGATTGTCCGCACTATGTATTTTATATACGAGTATTTATTGAATGCACATGAACTTCTTATCGATATACTCACGATCTCATCTCTAGTTGTTTACGCGATCCGCGTCGGTTAGTCACAGCGGCGGCGCGAACTAGCCGATCGCAATCTACGCTCGTTAACCGTCATTATGAATGTAAATTATCAATTATTCTGTATTCCAATATCTGATATATCATAAAGGTATGGAGCAAGAATATAGAGCACATCCCTTACACGAAGGGCAAAGCAAATGCCTCGCAGCATTTTCTATTTTCATCGATAAAAATAAAACGCACATCGCATCACTTGAGTACATATAGTTTACCCGAATCTTGCTTATTGAAAACGCGAACTACCCGCATTCTACGGCTTTTTTAAAGTTATTGTGAATTTGTATCTCTGAAAACTGAAACTTGTCAGCCTATTGCATAAGGAGCGTGAATTTGGTTAGAGACGAAATACTCAAGGGTTATAGTTTATTTTTTACAAGTTTAGACAAATACCTTCGTCTTTAGCTTGCCTATCAGCAGTTCATACTCATTGCATAAAATACTCCATATCATACTTATTATTATACTCGTTGGTTATCTCGTATCTTCGCCCCCCGTTGCCCCACTTCGACACATTTACAGATTGCGTGACTCCACCCGCCATCAGTCGTGAGAAAATTACACGTCAAATAAAAATAATTTTACAATATCGATTATAATAATGAAACGCATTTCGAATAAAAAGGTTTATTGTGGAGATTGGGATCGCCCGTCGTTACTTAGCTAATTGCTTAATATTTTTTAACTGACGTCTTGTCTTTGCGTGCGTTTAAACGTTTATGCGAATGTGTCGCTAACGAGGAGCTAACTTCAGATAATTAAAAGTTTTCTTTGCACCTTTCTGAAATAATTGCTCTTTCCTGTTGTTAATTTTCCATTTAAAACTTAAAAATAAACCTAATATTGTTTTTCCCCTTTGAGCCTTCAAACATGGCGGTGAGTTCAGCCTTTTTACTGTATTTTTCCTTCACTTCATTTTATTCTTAACGTAATCTTTGTAAAAAGGTAATAATATGCTTTCAACCGACTTGCAGTAAAATTATAGCGTGTGTTAACTACTAAATAATAAACATTCGGGCCTTAGTGATTAATTATTACTCATTAGAAACTGATAATTATACCTAGGTATCTAAAAGTTCGTGCATAATGAAAACTCTGAATCTCAACATCTACTTAAAGTTTCCCAACATGTGCGTAAATACGGCGTTTTCTCCGCGTGACGCTGCGGTTAACTTGCGGAGCGTCACCGCAGAGCGAACTAATAGAGCTCCATCCAATCTCGTTACTTCTAAATTGACTTTCGTATTGCGCAGTTTCTCTAAAACTTCACTATCATCTTGACGAATTCTGTGGCAAAGATGGCGACTAACGTTGTGAGGCGAAATGCGGTTTTGCCGCGATGAAACAAATGTTGGTAGATTTGCAAATATTCGGGGTATTTAATAAGAAAATCCACTGCTTTTAAACACACGAGAACAATCCTAGGAGGACAGCAGGGGTACGTTTCCATTGGACTGGAAACAAATGTTGGTAGATTTGCAAATATTCGGGGTATTTAATAAGAAAATCCACTGCTTTTAAACACACGAGAACAATCCTAGGAGGACAACAGGGGTACGTTTTCATTGGGCTGGCTTAGGTATATACAAGTTTTAGTAAAACATAAGACCGCAATCTCACTTGATATTTGGTGATGATACGTTCGACGCTGCTAACTACCCTAGGATATATACCTATTGACTCTTCTTTTAAAAACATCTGTACTATAGGTTATTCTATATTGTTCTCTGTGGCTGTCTATCTCCTATCAAAGTAAACAACTATCTTATGCACTACTTTCAAAACATCAAGATCGAAGTTCATAAACTTCTTTGACTTTTTGACTGGCCTCTCAGCTCAGTTGGTTGTAGCTCTTCCTTTTGCGTCGTAGGTCGTGGGTTCGATCCACACCGAGAACAAATATTTGTGTGGCGAACGCAGATGTTTGCTCTCTGTCTGGGTTATATTGTACCTCTATTCTAAGTATGTATTTAAAAAAAAAAAGATATACAATTTTATCAGCTTTCAGGTTCCCATAGTACAAGCTCTGCTTAGTTTGGGGTTAGATAGTGTTGTGTGGACTATCTACAATATTTTATATTTATTCTTATTCCTTTAGTTGCATGGCAGCACTAAAAGCCATAACAACTGCATTTACCTTTAAACAAACACGGTTACTAAGTGTATTATCTGGCGTGCACTACTCGTACACATTGCAATGAGTTGAACTAGTTAGGGGGCTTTCACACGAGGCGGAGCAGCGACTATTTGCCAAGAGGATATAAAGTTTTCTAGCTCATAATGTTGTGCTGAAGAAGTGTACTGCTTAGTGATGTAGCCCTATATAATTATATTACCAGGAAAAACGACTGAGGAAAACAAAAACAGAAACACATGATGACTTTGTTCTTCAGGCAGTTCAGAGAGATTGTAGCCAAAGGATGTTCCATATCATGTAAAAAAAAACGCGCCGGTTTTAGTACGCGCCGGCATCGCACAGGGTAAAACACACGTCAACATAATTTTTTTGCTCCGTGTAGTTTAGAAAACAGACTTCGTGAGTATTAGTGTAAAAGGCACATTTAAAAAAAAAATCATGATAACTTTATGCGAGCTTGTAAAAAAGCACGTCTGATTTTTTGCTTTAAAGTTTTGAAGCCCTAAAAATGAAGTGACTGACTTCATGAGTAATAGTGTAAAGGGCCCGTTATTAGACGATGTGCTTCCAGTAAAGTGGTTTCGCGGCGCGTATGCCTCTGATGGCTTCCTTCGAAGCTAGTTTGTCTTGTATCCTTCATTAAGTGGGTAATAGCTTCGCCTCGAATTGACTGCTAACGCCATATCCCTTTATTGGTGCACGGCGCTCGGCTCCAAATTGAATAGGTCGTTCCTGCCGCTGTAAGGCTGTTACAAATATACAGCCGATGTGGATTGTAGGGAAACGTTTTGTTTACAAACTGAATAGTCGACATCAAAATCGAGATGGCGACTATAAAAATAAATTTTAGGATGGCCTCTCAGCACAGTTCGTAGTAGCTCTGCCTTCTGCGCTTTAGGTCGCGGGTTCGATCCCCACCGAGAACCAATATTTGGGTGGTGAACGCAGATGTTTGTTCTCTGTCTGGGTGTTATTATTGTATTCTAAGTATGTATTTACAAAAAAAATATATATTAAGTATTATATCAACTATCTGGCTCCCATAACACAAGCTCTGCTTAATTTGGTGCTAGATAGTGTTGTGTGAATTGTCCAAAATATTTATTATTATTTATTTTGTTTTATTATCAAATTAAAATTAGGTGTGTTATATTTTTCTTGTAGTGCCACTAAACTTGTTCTTGAGAACCAGTGTGTTGTAATGATTTTAAGTGCGCCCCAAGGATGCTCATTTCGTGCACGTGACACATGTTGTCGAACTTTTAGGTTCTACAAAATTCCGGTTTCCTCATATTGTTTTCCTTCACCGTTTGAGAGTACTGGCATAGTGCACACACATTTTTGAACAAAAATACTCATTGGTACACGGCTGGATTTGAATCCGAGACCTTGAGATCGAAGGCGGACCACTACCACCAGATCACCAGTGCTCTCCAGGTGCAGGTTGGGGTTATTAGATGTAATGTCGAGATAAATAATTAGTATCACTTTGTTGGGCCTTACAGCTCAGTTAGAAGTATATAGCTGTCTTTTCTCCTGTAGGTTATGATTTTATGAAATCGATTATCACCTTACTTACCTACATTATTATTAAATATTTCCTAAGGTACATTTTGCTTTGTTTTTGACTACAATAATGGGCATCTTGTGAAATTACCCTAAAATTTAAATTTATAAGCTTTTGGGCGGCCTTCGTTTTTGTGGGAAAAAGTGATGTAACAATATGACCCAACTAATGTTGAACGGTGGCCTCATAACAGTAAATTTATATGTAAGACAAGAGTCATAAGCTACACTACTATCCAACTCTTTAAACTTTAAAAAGTGATGGAGTAAGAATATGACCCGCCTAAAGTTGAGCGTTGGCCTCATAACAATAAACTTATTGAGTAAGACAGAGTCACAAGCTTCACTACTATCCAACTTAAACTTAATCCATGTATAAATCTGAGTCAAGCTTTCAGCAATAACAAAGATTACAGATACAAAACGATGCCGGAACTATTAAATATTAGAAATGTACAAACATTGTAAACCCCACGGTGGAGTCGTGAAATATGAAAATTGCCTTCTAAAAGCTTTACTGAATACGACTTGTAGATAGATAGATAGATAAATCATTTATTTGCCATATTGCTGTCTTGTATCGTATTTTGTTTGCACAGTTCCTAATCCTTTGCATTATTTCACATTTACTCATATTTACTAGTATTCACGGTATGCGTCCGAAACTACAAATGAAATGCAGTTTCATGTTAAGTAGGGTCCGAATGCACTTGTGGTGTGTCGACTATGAATTATATTATACTGGGTGGCAAAATTAATATTGCCCGATGTTTGTCTGCTTTGTTATGTAAAATTTAAAAAATCTCTAAATTTTATAGCATCTAAGTATGCTTCTCGATTGACGACCAGGGACATAAAAGTTTTTTGTCTGTATGGGGGTAGCTGCTGTTGCTTTTGAGTTACTAGAGCTTTTTCCCAACAGTTGATATAGGATGACTCAGAGACTGGTTTGTTTGGTGGAGAGTCTGATGGTTGGTTTTGATGAATAGCCTAGAAAAGGGTAGATAAACTTGAGTCTGCCTGAGCCAGAGCTTTAAGTTTTTGGGATCTGTTTGCTTACATGGTGGCTGTATATGGGTAGTTCGTGAGACTGACGTCAAGTACCGTCGCGCTAACATCTAATGTCAACCCTATACGCGCCGTTGGTGGCCTTTCATACCCACTTCACACCATTAACACAACACTGATCATTACAACCTCTTCTATCTCGAAATATCAAATATGTTTATCTCTAATCATCGCGTCCAACTTGTTTGCATCACCGATCGAAAATGATTGTACCATTAACGGATATAATGATTTTAATGATCAATCTTGGAATTCGCCAATTCAATTATGGACATTCATTAGTGTGTAATATATTTTTTACGTCATTTTACAAGCTCTTGGTCATAAACGGTTTTATGGTAGCTCTCTAACAAGCGACGTGGTCGCAAATTGAAACTAACCGCAAAGTCTTTCAATTCCGCGTCACGCAATCTCAACAGTCTCATTATTAGTAAATTATCCTCAGACTAAACTTACAGTTACACTGTTTACATCTAATAAATATGTCCTGTATTAATATTTAGAGATAAAAGCGACTATGATTGTTTTAGTGTTTCCTCTCGTTGGTGGAGTATTGAATGTCGCCTCGGATAAGCGATGTCTAGTTAGTATTCGCGCGAATCACTGAATTATGGGCATTGTAAAGAGTTGAGTGGGACACCCGCTGGGGCCACTGAGACCACCCGCGATCGGACCAACTCAAATGGACATTTGGTTGCTTATACCGGCCGCGGTTGACTGCTCTTATGACGATCTTTACGGAAGCCTCTATTTCATACAATTAATATACTTTCTAATTGGTTCGATGCTTTTGTTTTGTATTGCAAAAGAAGAGTTTTTTTTATAATCCGTCGCAATAGACAATAGTGTTAACATACTCTGTTCATGTTTGTGATATGTTTTAGGTTATGTGTTGCCTTAGCTGAACGCACAGTAAACTTTCCACGTACAGATACGTCACGTAATGTTGACTTAATCTTGTTAATATGGGGCGTGCTCACGCTTGTATCGGCGTATGAGCTTACTTTATTATGCAAATTGAAATTTGATACGCTCTCAGAGTTTGCCAGTTGTAAGACTTAAGTAACCACTTGAGTGTGTGTCGTAAGAATAATGCGACCTGAAGTGGTTAATTGACGTATTTAGACTAAAGGTGAACGGTATGTTGTAATTCAATTTGGGAACATGAAAGTTCAAAGTGCGTATTACTCTTAAAATATTTTGTGTAGAGTCAAAGTAAAGCTGATTTACACGATTTAGCTTATTACTTACTTACATATTTCTAAATTAAAAGTTTTAATAAACATTAATTACGCTTTACCGAGAGTATACATCAGGTGTAATGGCAGTCAAACGCTTAAGCTATCAGCAATCAAAAAAACTTGCCCCCCTTAAAGTCCTGAGTCCGTTTTTAGAGCTAACTGTAAATAAATCTTTGGCGACGCGCTTTCATAGGTCGCATCCGCTATGTCCAGTGCAATCAAAGTAATTTATTCAAAACTATTTGTAATCGCCCCACGAGCCGTTAATCACGGCCGCTGAAGAGCGAAAACAAAACGCATGTAATCACTCCGATCGGGAACGTCAACTATTTGTCATTGCGCGCGCAAAAGCAGGTGCATCGCCGCGTATTCATTACGTCACAGCTGACTTGTGTCACTCTGAATAGAGACAATGTAAAATGAACTGTATATCACTGTTGTTAGACTACATTATATTGGAATGCTAGTTAAGTGTGTTGACCGAAAATATAGAGTGCTCGGTTAGTTTTAATATGCACTTCATTCTCAATAGTATTGACACATCATAACATTGTGACTAAACCGCCACACGGACTTATTTATTAAATAAGTTGTATACAATGTGTATCAAAATATGTGTACTATCCTGAAGGGGGGTGAATTTCCACCCCCCGGGGAACAATTTTGTTCAACGACTTTTCGAACTTCGATTGGTATCTCTGAAAAAAACTGCAACGAAGTTTCAACATGAACAGCTGACTTTATACAAAGTGACAACCCTAAACTCAGCTACAGAGGTAGTAGGTAGTAGTAGTAGACCTACAGAGGTAGTAGGTCAAGGGGTCAAGGGGTTACAAGGATAGGGTTGTCAATTTATTTAGGCATTATGAAATTAAATATTTTTGTATGGGAAACTGAAAATAGGAATTTTTAATTATCTCCCCCCCACAACTGATCACCATTGTGGTCTGAAACCCCCCACCTTCGCATAGTACACATATTTAGATACACCTTGTATTATAGAATTTCAGCCGCGGGAAAATCTTCACATACGTTTTAGTTCTACTCGTCTGTCAGGCGAGTACCTAGTAAAGACAAAATGACTGTGGAGTTACTGTTCGTTCGTACTGTTGTACTATCTGTGGTCACAGTGAAAAATGTCTCTTGCACACGGCGCCGGGCGACAGGACAAACGGCTGGCCACCGGGGGTACGCACGCTGACATATCCCTGCCTAATGAGAGCCAGCCGCCACTGTAATGAGAAAGAATATCCACCATTCGCTTGTCTCAACCTAATTAACCGCCAGGATTTGTTGAATACTCTCGTCTATTATACCCTTGAGGCTCCAACTACTTATAGACGCACTGAGCCACCTTTTGTGGTTCTAAAAAGTTATAAGCCTTTCTTATATGGGCTCTCAAGACGCGTGGATGACAAGCTGGTGTGATAGCATGCGGCTGTCACCCGGCTGAGTTATGTCAAGCACAAAAGGTGATTGCGTGTGGCCATATGGGGTAGAAGCCAGCTTAATCGATGCAGTAATTCTATGCACAATTACAGAGTCAATTCGTTTTCCGTTTCATGCAAGCTGTAAATGTGTGTGCCGTTAAACGTTACGGCTATCTTTTGCTTTAATGAGCAAAACTGTAAAAGTGTTTGGTCATATCCGGTGAACAAAGGACAAGACAGGTTTAGAGCTCGAAATAGAATCATTATTAAAAGTTACGGCGTTATTTTTTTAGAAGAAAAAGTTCAATTAGGTACCTCTCCCTCGTTCTCATCTAAACATACTTGTAAAAACTATTAATAGGGAGACTTATTGAAAAAATGTTAAAAGAACCTTTGAAATGCCACTCAAGTTAATATCCGAAACCGAAACTTGAATTTAAAACTTAATAATCGTACTAGCATATGGCGTCTTCAATACAAACAATAATAATATTTTCAAAAAAATATAGCATGTTCTTGTCACGTGCTGAATCGTTATAATTTTAAATTACACTGTTGTTAACATTTCGGTTGGAGCCATTGCGGTTAAAAATGTGTTACAGTATGTTGCAACATAACATAGTCCGTGGTTTAGGACCGTAAAGTCAGCAGCATGAGATTGCTACATAACTTCGCGATTCTTACTACCGGTGGAGAATCGCATCCAGGTTTATACTTCCGAAGGGTCGTGATCATTTTTGACAGTTACAATAGACGCATTCAGATGAACACTTTGAAGTCCATCTGTGGGTTTAGAAAGATCCTGTTTCATATTTGACAGGAGCTTAATTTCATACTTACCTATCGGTAATATCCTGTCACGTGACCCTATAGTATTAGGAAAATAGGGAATTAGGGATACATAGGACTGATTTTACCATTTACGGAATAATGCTATATATAAATTGAATAAAAAATATCAGGCAATGACAAGAGATGGATTTATTTTATCTGACGGATAAAACAATTAGCCATATGCCTTTCTATTTCTATTTCTATTAAGATTTGCTATTCTTGTGCAGATTTTTTATTTTGTTATAAAGTTGGGTACCCCTGGAGCCTCTGTTCCTTAGTACAGCTCTGTTCAACCCGGGAAATGAGAGGTCGCGCAGGCTGCGAATTCACTACCAAACCTATAGCTACCTTGTTGTACCAGCTAGCAATTTCGTTTGAGTGTCCCTGAAAATTATAATTAATGAACGCTTTGACAGAATCACGTAAAAATCGGCTATAATGCAGTTTATTACAAGCTTCAAATCTTTTAGTAAACTACGTCGCAAACAACTTGCAACAAACTCTAGCTCTATGAAAATAAAACAGTTTTGCCGATCACGTTATTTGTTCTTGGCACAAAATAGTTTTTTAGAATTCTGATTTTTGGTCTAACTAAACCGTCTTTGTGTTTCTTGCGCAAGATTTTGTCATTGGCATGACTCGTAAATTCGGAAAGGTTTTAAGGTGCCTGTGGAAGGCACTGGGTAGTATTTCTTTAGAAATCTGTTGTATTTTCAGTTTCCACTTGGATAAATCTGCTCTCTTATTCATGGTGGAAAATTCTCTTTGAAATTCCGCCCACAATAACAATAAAAATACCTCCAAATAGAGCGTCGGTATTCCCATTCTTCTCACATAAATATTCCATGTATGGCCTTCCCGGTAGAGCTTTACACTTGCACACAACGTCCATTAGGCTCAAGCTAAAGCACTACAGGCAAGCCTTGGATAATCTGTACCTATTACACCTTGCCATACCCTGATGCACCCTACATTCACTTGCGAACTACCATGTGGTTTACAAATATAAAACGAAAAGACAAATAGATTTAACAATAAATTCGACGGTGTGATGAATGAATGATCGTAGAACTAACTGATTTTCTTGTCATGACAAATTATCTGATTGAGATAATTGATCTACAACTTGGCTAACTTATTAGTATCTGTGATGAATTTGACGTAGCCTTTTTATTATAGCTGTAGTAATTTATTTAACGCAGCTTCGGTAGAAACTGGATATACGGCTACTAGGTCATCAGCGAAATCAATAAAAACTACCGCCGTTTGTACCATAAACATTTTGACGCCATTAATATTGTATCCAGTTTGGAGTCTGCTTCATCGGAATCATCGCATATCTATTATTGGAGTGGAGCGTGGTGATTGTAAATTGCCGCGGCATCTGAGCTCGTTAGCGTTTTTGATAGATGAGGGCCGGTTGTTTGTTGAATTTGTTGTAACACTCGCTGCCCATGTAAAAACACATGGTTCGACAACCAGATATAAATGGACACTCCCTTCGGCGATCTAAGTTAACGAGCCACCATATAAATAAGGAGAAACTAATATTTTATAACACTGACGCACGCTATACTAGTTAGCGCTCGAGTTTATTGAATAAATTGTCTGAAAATGATTACATATCCCGTCGACCCCCTTGCTTTACGAATGCCCTTTGGATAAAGACTCAATAGCGATGTGGAAAAACAGTCGAATAAAATAATAAATCATTTTATTTATTGTTTCGACGTGACACACAATGTGATAACAAACAAGCTTGTTGGATGTTGAGTCATTAGTCAATAATCGTGACGCGAAGACTAAGTATAAACAGTGCAGCATTTTACACTTTAGCACTTGGTGCGATGTAAAGCGCCGCCGAGACAACAGCCGACTATTTTGACGAAGGCCGGTCACGTTTCGTCGATACACCATGAGAATATTTGTTTTTTATTGTGTGCCGAGTCGAGTAAAAATTGAAGTGTAATTTTACGTTTTAACTGGTGCCTGCCCCCTTTCGTTCCACTCGCCTTGAGTGATGGTTATCATAATTGGAGAGAGGGTAGGTGAGCGCCGACTGGTGATGGCGGTGGGCGGGCCTTGTTTCCAAATCTGACGGCATACTCACCCTATATACATTGTACAGCACATCGCATATACTATCTCCACCTACCAGCTCGCACAAAAAACATAACATTCCTACAGAGATAAGAAGGTGTCTGCAGTAACTGTAATCGAAGTTATTGATTGCATTATGAACCGGGATCACCATTACTGTTATCAATGCGCACACGTTGCGATAGATGTTCGTGTCTAATACAATGGTAAGATTAATAACGCGGATGTATCGACGACCGTTAGGCCGGCGACACGAGTGATCGGACCAACAAGGGCGGAAGAGATGGACCGGATTGTAAAGCATCGCAGCATCTGCGAGCCCCATCGTAACTCAATACCGGCGACGCAGAAATTGTTGGTTACGAGTCTTGCGAGCCGCGAACCTCATGTACAATACCTTATGGTAATTGGCCAGTCGGTCTAATCGACACATTTCAATACTGCCTACGGAAAGTAATAAATTGACGAGTGGTTAAACGCTTCCCATCCTAATATTCCACTTACTCTTCAGCGCAGAATAATTATGTTCATATTACCTGTAACTTGTAGGAAACTTTTGTACAGTTTACTAGATTGAAAGCCAAGTACCTAATCTATGTAATACAAAGTTATAGGGAGAAATTTCTACTTGAAGTCTTGAGATTTCTCACCTCCTGTATATTTTATCGAGCTTGTAAATCCAGTTCACAGCCGCTTACAAAGGTGATACATAAACACGATGTCGATCGAAGATGTCCCTGTAGAATTGTTGTTCCGTGACCGATACGCACGCACTCGTTTCACGAGCTTTGACGGAAATACTGATATATCATTTGCTCATCGCCTTTTTATGGTCCTTGCATTATTCTACTAGCACGACACACTCACTCACCAAATAATTATAGGTAGGTACCTCTTTTTACAAATTGTTGGTTTTCTCTCCAGAAAATCTCTTGAGTCTTGTCCGGCTCCACAAGTACGATTTCTCTTCATTATCATTGTAGGTGTCTAACTTTAGGTCCGAGCATTAATCTGAAATAAAGTCTCTACTCATAAAAACTAATGTGTCTAGACTTGTACACAATGCTATTGCAAAATCGGTCTTATCCGATCTATTGTAGTTTCTAGAGACCATGAATGTGACCCTTAGCATTTATGCCTTAACATGCATTGCATACCTACATAATATACCCAAGGCTGTAGAAATATTTTGAAAGTCAATAGCAGAGCAAAAACATAATGCCTAATTGTAAAACAAATAAAATAAACATTAATATTAGTCTGGATTGCGAGGAATTAACATATACCGACGGGAAACTATGTTTCTACGTTACGGACAATGATATGTGTTGGCTTCCTGCAAATTCTTGCAGAAATTCAGCATAAAATTTCGTTGTTAGTAAATTTGCAATATCACATGCTTATCTGTGTTTACAAGTAGACAAATGCGCTCCAACTTCCTAGGGTATTGTTTCATGAAAGGTGTTCGCGGCTTGTTTATAAACAATAGCAATTTGCCTTTTGGCGTTAGGTCACGCCTGCCCATTGATTCTGTACAATGTATCCATGGGATTTATTATCTATTGGATCCGCGATATGTATGGTGTCCGTTATTGGATTCTATGATATAAACCTTTTGCAAACGAACGTTTATCAGCAATAACCACGTCGACTGGTAATGTCTGTTAACTGAACTACACAGAAATAAAGCTTAGCCATAACAAACCTTCGTAGGAACGTAAATGCTTAAGTTTCTTTCACTGGAAGATCTTAACTTTGCTAAATTGTATAAAGGAACGCCGTTGAAAAGCACTATCTTAATTAAACACCATAATTTGAAGAACGCTAATAAGAAAATCCTACACAATAGAAAGGCGTTAACAAACTAATAAGATACAAAGGAATTTTCACGAAGAACAAGATTTAATAAGAGATACAAGAAGCAATGCGGCGCGTTTTGATATAATCAGGAACATCGTAACAGTATTTACTTATAGAACATACGAGGTCACTGTGAATCGAGTACCTAAACGTGCTTCATCACTTTGAATAATACTGCAGCGTAATATGAACATTAATTTGATTATGTAAAGGGCTAATATTGTAAGGATCCTATAATTACTAACCTGAATAATAATACTTTGTAACTTTAATGAACCGCACAGATACTGTGTTTCAGTAGGTTTGGTCGCGTGGAAGTGGCACCTATATAGACCACCTAGCTTTAGGACGTTTCAAAGTGATCTTTGTGATATACTGAATAAATATATGTTTGACTTTAACTTTTACAGTTTTGTGCCATTGGATGTTACGGCAGTTTTAAGTTGTCGAGTGAAAATTATGTCCGTAATTCTTATTTGTTCTGTGAGCTAAGTAACTGTTCTGAGGAGGCGCGGCAATTAGCGGTGCAGGTGGTGAATGCGACCCCCTGGCCTCGGACCCCCGAGCAAACCAGTACTATTCCTATTTGCATGTTTATTATCGACGCTTACCACTGCCACAAAGCGAATTGAATTCGTAAATTATGACTGCTGGTAGTTCAAGTTATCGTGTACCTAACCTACTCGTAGGTACCTACTGGTAACCACTGGCTAGGTTAACTGGGACACATGGCTACGTATCATTTTCCCGGCATATTGTGAACGCGCTCTTTACGCTTTTTCAGGCTGGTCCAGATGCTTGTCTGTTTGTGTTTTATTTTTATAGCACGCATGCTAACATGTGCTAAGTGGTGTGAGATACCCGTGAAATCAATTGAACTCAGCTGTTCTTTTGACACGCGTCTGGCGTTCACCAGTTTATTTGAGAAGGTTTAAAATGACAGATGGAATAGAGCCTTTATGTACTTGCAAATAATAAGAAAATTGCTAAGTAAATCCACAGGCTGACAGGGCTAGCTTTAAGCAATGATTAAATTTAAATAACGTTTATAAGTAAAGTTGTTTTTATTTATACACTCCAAACACCAATGAAGAAATAGAAAAACCTGCGCCAGTATCAGAAATTGCAGATATACTTATATGATTGGAACTTATTTATTAATTTCTATAAGTCAGGTAGATCTAAAATAAAATATATTATGCGTGTTTTTTTATATTTGCCCTGTCACTGAACTGTCGAGTTGATACCTGAACAGGGTCGTGGCTTAGCATATAGAAAACAAAAGAACAAAATGTATTCAAACACTGCCTGAGCATCAAGGCAAACAAAAAGAGTAAACTTCCTGTTTTGTTCCTCATTTCTTATACAAATGTATACAAACAATTCGCAGGCTCCTGTGTTTGGCAATGTTCTCACATAGCTCGCGAGGAATCCTGGAACGGGTACCTAGTATAGTCTATGTTATTCGGATTAACATAAGTTACTGCACCTTACCCACTTGTGTTGTAACTTGTACCACGATAGATGACCAATAAAACAAAATGATTTGAAAGAGAGGATAGTTTACTCTTGCCTGGATTTCCCACAAGCTGAAGTGTGAATATGAAGATTACGATCGGGACTTGAGTAAGACAATTCATTTCAGCTGACGTTACCTTCTGAGAGAATGTCTTAGATCGCTGGATACAAAGAATAGTATGCGGCTCTGCAGCATATTTCAGTAGTTTTATCGAAATGTTCGCCAGTACCGACACGCGGCCCATAACATTATTTCAGAACACGTATCGCATACAGATAATCTAATGCAAGAGCGTTATGACGCATTTATTGTTTGAAATGTGTTCTGCCATGTGCGATCACGTTTGTAATAGTAATAAAGAAAACTACATAAATACATATTAACTCTTACGATTCATTTACAGCAATAAGTATACCTCCATACATCTAACTCATAGATCAGAGTCAGATGCAAATCCAGATCCCCAAATGCCTTACGCACAGAATACAGAAAATAGTTGGAAAGCGATCATGCGCCATTTGTATGGGAACCGCTAGAACGGAAACAAGTAGAATTAAAAAACATCTTCCTTCATTTTAAACTCGCCGTTTGACTTCTTGTTCGGAAAGTAATTATTGCGAAGGTATTTTTCATTGTATGAGTACCGACCAAACTACGGAATTTGTTATGGAGAAAGGAGCATGTGTTTTGGCCACACTTTTCCGTGTCACTACTTGGCCGTTCTACTAGGCCTGTGGCCATACGTTTTGCGTTCTTTCTATGCGTTTTCGTTCTGAACGCTTTTGAGCCCTTTTCTTATCTCTGAAACTTCCTTTTCTATCTACTACAGGAAAACTGTAATTTGCAGTTGTTAAAAACACATTAGGTAAAGTTTCGTCACTATCCCGCATTATCACCGCTTGTACGTAGTTAACAGGTATCTTTAAACACTTTTACTTTATCAAGAAACATTTTCGTCGAGCTAACGACGCTGGCTTCTTTCACTTTATTATCTGGTCCCATTAAGTGGAATTCCTAAAGAGCTTTTTAAAGTACGTGTATAGTCTTTTTCACGACTATCAACGCGAGCCGGGTTGAAAAATAAGGTGCCACATTGTCGGCCGTCGAATAAAAGTAAATTTTCTTTTGAATGGGAATGTTGTTCTGTGTTCGTGGTACATTGTCGCCTCTCGTTGGCCGTCGGTGGGTGCCGGTACATGCCGAGACAGACCTATTCAAATGTCAGTGTGAAGCGCCCCTCCCTGGCTCCGCAAGCAACGCGCACCCCTCCTGGCAGATACTGAAATGTCACTCGCCACACGAAGCAATCAATTTCGTATTTGTATGCTCTGCCTCGATAGTGGTACCAATAGATTTATTGTATCGATGAGCTCGTATTATCTTCCAGGCTTGTCAATTGTTTATTGGGTTACACGCGCTTATTTGTATCTATAGCTGCTGTTTATTTATTGCGGTCGTTACGGTCGCTCTACTTATACATGGAATGTGTAGCTTTGACTCTACTAACGTTACTAATTTCTAATGGAAATTAGCGTAGCCAACTAATTAATTATGCAGTTTATTATCATTTTCCGCGTATTATTTACGAAAATTGGTTAAATTTTGGCAAATTCAATTAGTATAATAACATACAATGTATCTCCGTACACCTACGGTAATTTGATTATGGCAACAGGCTTTATACGTTGCCTATTTTAGTTATAATAGGTAGTAGCATTTACATATCAATTTAAATTCGCACAGTAGCACAGATACTTTAACCTTGCTCTATGTTAGAGAGCGATCAATCAACGTCCGACAACATTCTTATTCCAGTCTAGGAGCGCAAGAAATACAGCCTTTAAATGTCTAAAAGATAGCTCCACAGTTGCAGGCAACCAATTGTCCCTTTTAACCGGTCGGGCTCATTAGCATGGCTCGATCGCTGCCGACTATCTACCATTTGGATTGATACATTGACGGTAAAGCTCTTTTTAGTGGCTGTTTGAACTCTGTGCGTAATTAGAGACGTTGATTCTCGATACAAACAAGTTCTCTAAGATTTAGATACATGTTGGAATTATAGCATAAGAACCGTAGAATACATATTTGTATAGAAGTGTAGAGTCAGGAACTCGATGCAACAATCGCGAGCTCGCTATCGCAATTTAACGAGGCACGATTGTTTTTCTCAGTTCTGAATAATATTGAGCTTGAGAGTCCCCCAGGTAATCTGATGGCGATACTTTCGTTCAGTCGGGCTTTACTGTTAGCTGGTCTAACTTACAAATGAACGGTGTGATTACGGGCGCGCGGATCTAGCTTCACGATAATTTAAATGTTCTCGCAGCCACCACAACGGCGAGGCGAGATGGCCACGATTGCACCCGTGACTTCCTCTTATGGTGAGCCCATATCTGCTGATTTTGAATAGAATTATGGCCGCTGCTGTTTCTAGCTGAACCCTAAGCCAATATCTAACTACCATGGTATTTCGCTTAGGTGCTAGTTTTTGTAAGCTAGTCTCAAGTGATATTTCTTTGGATGAGTATGAGAGATGAGTTATTAAAACAGTTATTTAACTACGAAATACTCGTGATGTTATATACGGCCATTTATTATATCCATTTTTGTGATGATTACCATTTTAGAAATGCATTGTCTGTCTATACTTGAGAGATACTTTATTCCCTATAAGAAGACGCCAACAGGTGCGCAAAACAAGCTCTTACGCGAAGACGTATTGTATAATTCAAACGATCTCCCAGTCTAAACTGAATCTTCAGATTCACGAGCTTCCCAGAGGGAATGTATAATGTGATGTGGGCCGATGCTTTATCATGCCGATCTTACTTTGATATTCATCTAACACGTTTAAATTTTAAACATGATGTTGGTTTTGCATGTTTCCTGAAACTATCTACGGCTTTCCTCCGCTGTTTTATGTAATCGTCATAAAGGAAACTAATATTTTTATTGAATAAAAATATTAAAGTTCATGGATTCTGAGAGCTAGCTAATTAAATTAAATAATAATATAGTTTCAGCAGGTTCCGTGTATGTAATGGTATCGGCCCGCCCGCCGCGAATTCGACGCGCGCTTCCGAAGCCAACTAAAACTGCAGAATACGCGATATGGATCTCACGTTTGCCGTCTACTAAATAGCGGATAAATTAGCTAACCAAGTTAAATTAGTGCAGCTAGGTGTGCCAAATACGACGTTGGGATACATAATACCTACTTAATACAAATGAAGTTAGTGTTAGTGCAGGTTTAGGATTTTCTAGTACTATTCAATGTTTTGGTTCAGTTAAACTTACTGGGTCAAGCGGTTTTCGCAACTATTATTGAATGCTTTAGTCATGTCCGGCGACATTCATACAAATGTCCCGCAAGCACAATACCGCATGAGGACCGCCTCGTCTCGGCCTCCGCACTCGGTCGCGCGCTAGATCCCTATCTAGAAAGACGACATTGCCGCTTCGTATTTCGCGTTTAAGATGTTCCTTTAACGTGTGTAAATTTTTATTGATATGTATCTAAATGTTCGAGGAAATATTTAAGATCAATGCCGAATGCATTATGTTTTAAACGGGAAGAAGGCATAACTTTATCGTGTAAACTCTGATACGAATTGCAGAGTGTTGTTGGACGACTGTTGAGTTTGTGAAATGAATATCATTAAGAATTTCATTCAAAGTTGGCTCACACTACTTGGGAACTCGTCGATGCTTTGCTGATTTCCACGAATTCCAGTTTCTCGCTTGCATAAGTGAACAGCAGATTCAAAGATGGCAGGTTCTCGTATGTTTGTGCTATCGACACTTGCCAAGGAAGTTTTGCCTTCTTAAAGCTACTATACAATGCAACGTCCGACGCCCTTTTGTGCACTTGTCGTGCGTTTGACTGGTTTGGTGTACGAGTAGAGCTCGACTCTTCGCGGAAGCGAGATCGAATTGGCAGATTGGCGGAGACACGCTGCTTTTAGCCCTGGGTTCAATCTATTGTTAGATCGCTTATTGCGCTGGCAGCGCACATTTATTTTACACTCTTATCTTTGAGCAATCGTCTCTAGAAGTGTTAATGTCTATGAGAGTTTGTCAGTGGAAATGTTATTTTACAGGCAGCCTTATCCAGTAAGCTCGCGCTTATAGAAGATAAAATCAACACTTGCCGTTTATAATACGGCAAATTTGTTTACTGATCTGAAGTCCCTTGGTCTGCACGATATTAAGTTTGGTACAACCCGATTTTATTGAAATTTCATGATGGATCGTCGCAAAATCTATGATTGATTCGTGGTGTATTATTCGTTGCTTTCACAAGAGTGCCTTCGTCGGTTTTCACGTTCGCGGCTTTTCGCACCCCCTCCCCTCACTCATGATTGATTGCCTCCCGGCAAACTTCATATGTTTGGTAGATAATTTCGTATTTCAGCTGTAAACAGATTACGTGTGAAAAGAACCATCGCTTTTCGTCGCGCGCGAGTTTTAGCTCTTCATTGTGACTCCGCATTTTTGATGCTTGATTAAATACTTGTATGAAGACGGTTTAGGTATCATTCAATTTTTGAATCAATGTAAGCAAAAATGAATAACGGCTGCCGAATATGCGCACGGGGTTTTCAATAATATTTATTGATGTTTGAAATACTGTAACATTCCTGGGCTAGTCAAACTATCTCATAACACTGGAGCCACAATAAATTGCACCGTGTCTTTTATGATTACTGGCTGATATTAAATAAACAGTGCCTACCTACGGTTTGAAATATAAACTAAACTATGAACGTGACACCAAACTAACTTTGTTCACGCAAGAAATGAAAGTGACTGGCAGCTGAACAACTTCAATATTTTATCACTTTGGCATAAACTTATGTGTGCTGTGCAATCTTATTTACTTCGATATTATAAAGGTTGGCAACACTATCAAATTTTGATTGGTACTACTACTACTTTTTTAAAACAGTTGATATTTTTCGAATTATGGATTCAAACAATATAGTGATGAAATAAAGCTATATGTCACCAAATATTTAAGATCTGAGGCATCCATTATCGTAGCAAGTCATGGCAAGGTTTGTTTTTCATCGTGTGTTTGATACGCCCAAGTCCAGGAATCGTCTCTCTCCTAGTGGTGTGAGTACTTACAGCGCTTACTTATATAAAGTGTTCCCGCAGCCGGTAGCTCGTTAGATTGACTATCTCACGCTCTCGAGATTGCGAGCAAATTGATTTGAGCACGCGCACCTTCTAGTATCGGTTGACAAAGCCGACGCTGATTGAGTAGGTATCTAGAATGCCAATTTGAGACTTAGACTTGGATAATAGTATCGGGATTGATATATTATTAAGTTTGCGTGGCTTGTTGTTGACGGAAATCTCCATCAAGAATTTGTTTCATACAAAGTTACTTGATCAGAGGCAGGCTACCTTAGAATGTCCGTTTTCTGTAACTTAGTTACAGTTCTGTCAAACAGTAACTATGATTGCTTTTTTAAAACAAGCTTAAATCAATTATTAGACTCTATTTATTCTTTTTACCGACACATTTTTTGTTGAGACGATGACTAGGCCCTATACACACATGTGGAAATTATTTACATTTTATATTTTTTATTGTAATTTTGTAAGAATTGACGAGAAATTTACGCCACTATTCTATTTATTATTAATGTTAATGTGTTCGCTTTAGTCATCAATAAATAATTTTCATTTCATTTATATCCCTTGTTGTTATTTCGGGTTATTAATTAATAAGTACCTATTAGATGTTACAATAAATATAGCACTTATGTAAAACGTTAAGTGTATCATTTGACATCTCAGTGGTCACTCCTTTCTTGCTCATGTCATCTTTGACCATCCGTCTTTTCTTTGGTCTTCCTCTTCTTCTATAACCACCATCCACATCCATATCTAACACTTTTATTACTCCTCATCTTGTCCGTCACAGTAGGCGTTTCTTTAAACTTCTGTTAAACTATATAATATTTTGTAAGATGTATAATAGAAGTAATTAAAATAGCACATGTATTATCTTACACATCTAACGACGCGACATCCGTTTGCACCATAGACTTGCATTAAACACAATAATGTTCTAGAATGTTGGCTTCGTTAGTACTCATCTCGTCTAAGTAGCTTTGCGTGACACAACTTGCCTCATCCTAATGAAGTAACACTCACTGAAAAAGTAAAAGCTTCCCACGGCGAGCGTGCCAACGAAATTAGAGCACGCAATGACACCAAGTGAGCTATTGAGGAGCGCTGTAACAATACCTATTATCATCGCCAATTTATTTTGACCTGCATTCAACTCCAGAGTCGAAACAATGGGGAAATAGTGGTGGTTCTTTGTTGACTGGTTTCGACATGGTGTACGAAAGTAAGAATGTGGTTGTGCAAACAAACGCTCTGTTTTTTTTTAACACAAATGATGATAATTTGGACTTGATGGTCACCGAAACGCTTACTTTTTTGTAGAATCACCTGTCATCATAACCATTTCTGATACTGACTACGTTAAAAATGAGCATAATTAAGTGATGTGTGAACCAAATGGTATTCTCGTAAACAACGCTTTGTTCAAACGATGTGAATTGTATATTTATTCGGTGAAGTAAAGCTATAATACCACTTCCAAAGTTTTCTCTGTTCCGTGGCATTAACCTTCTAGTTTCATAACTTGACATTTGCGTGAGAGGACCGTAGTCTTCGCGTCGCAACGTTGTCGTACAGCCTCGGGGCTTGCACTAGACGAGTAGCTTTGCAACAATATTGTATACTAATTTGTTGCCTGCATTTGTCACCCATATTTATGTTCAATGTTCGTGCGTAGCGAATATATATTTTCTTACGTACTTCCATTTCGGAAAATAGGACATGAGAAATTATAGTTACCATGAAAGGTTTATCAGAAATGGAACTTAAGTTGTGATATGGTTTTTGTATAGACATCAGCCAAGCATTACAGATTCTTAGAACATGACAAATATTTGATTATTGGGTAAGTCTATCATGGGACAATTTTGTATAATCACGTCCGCTATTTTGTCTAAACCCAAGCTTAGGATAATATTAGAGCCGTTCGTCATCGCTAAATCTGTTTATAATGGAGTTGTTTTTACGAAATTTAGAATTGGCATGAATTGCCGTGTCATTGTGCTGGTATCGTTATCTGATGAGCATAATTTGTTCCATTATTTCGTCCCACCGCTTCGTTCACAGCTAGAAATAGTCAAGCGGTAATTTAGGTCAAACCGTGACTTGATTTGCATGTAGGTCGGTTCGGTTTGCCTCACCAACCGACTCTTTATGTGTACATATCAACTGGTTCCGCGAATTCTCTATAATTGAACTAGATTCGCCTCTCACTGCATGTCAGGAGTGTCACTTATCCATTAACTCATTCACGCCTATTACAATAAGCAACAATACGATTGCAACTTTCACCAATTAAATTAACCGGTAATGTGATAAGGGTTTCCTGTGCTACCTTATGCAATCGAGCTTTAGAAGCAATTATAAGTGCGAAATTGACCTGAAGGCAAAGCTCTCAAGTATCCGCTTGAGAAGTTTCAAGCGAATATACATTACCTATGGCGAGGTAGGTAATGACTCGCGATAGTGAGAAGTGATTCTGCACGTCAAAACATGCGATTGACAGCGATACATTAGTAGGAACTATCGAACGATCGCACCGCCAACGCAGGCCTGGGAGACGTAATTTTTCACTGTCAGCGCTAACACTAAACGTCCTCGTCATCGCCCTGACTAGTGACTGTCGAAAAATGTTAATGCAATTTTCGTCTGCAGGAGGGGTCCCTGAAAATATATTAGCTTCAGTGATTTCCGTAAGCTTTCTTGGGGGACCTTGTTTGCTTCAGTGCAATTTGTTTGATGGATTTGAGCATAGATCAATCTTGGCATAGCTCGCGTCCTCTTCGATGTCAAGTTTTTAGTGAATAATGGCTTAGAAGTAAACAAGTCAGATGTTTTGATAGTGAAACTGGTGGTGGTTTCACAAGGATCCGGTTGGGATGTCGAAAGGGTATTGTTAGGTTCGCTGATCTGGTTTGTTCGGGTGTCAGTCATGGCGCTGGAATCTGTGCTCGTGCTTTGTTGTTCGCTGGCGATTCCGCGATAATGCTGGCTATAATCGGTTTAGGCACGCTGTCGCTCACCGGACTAGTACTAATTGCCATGGGTATGTGTTGCGTGCACCGGTTAATGCACGCTAAAATATTGCTAGCCCTTGCGTAACTATCGCCAATAGATAATTGCTTCGATAAAGATCGACACCCATGATAACATTGTCCGCTTTGTCGTACAACTAGCTTCTAAGTGGTATTATCGACTTTGAACATTATATCGGTCAATATTACTTTTTAATTTATTATGTAATCTATTTGTGATATAAGCTGTAACAAATATGGTGCATGAAAGTTGTTCAGTTGCGTAAAATTGCACCCACTAAACGAGATTAAATAAAAGTTGAACTGAGATAAGCAAAGCTACATGCATGACTATTAATTATACACCAGTATTTGTCCATTCAACGTGATCGAACCTCAAATAGTGCCTACTCAATTGCATTTAGATTGATCTACATTGAGTGACCAACTTGGTTTTGAGCCTTGGGACACAGCAAAATTTACATATACATTAAGCTTGCTCTAGATCCTATTACGAGTAGTTGCGACAGACAGCCGATTTATAGTTTCATTGCGATTTACGTCTCCATTTCAATTTAACACCGGTTGCTCTGCGTAAAGTACTGATTGATTGATTTTATACTATGAACGGTACACCAGATGGTGACGGACACGACTTGATCGATTTCTTTGGGTGGCGCGCCCATAGGCATTCACTGTTCACTTTTCATATTAACTTTGAGTGCACTAGTGGCTTAGTAGTAGCAACACCGCCTTCCGATCCTAAGGTTACGGTTTCACATCTAGTCTTAAACAGAATGAACATTACAGATTTAGTAACTCCGCAAGCGATGATAGAGTAAATCGTGTCGAACACTAGAAACATGCACGAATCGTCTATAACGCGTTGGATCAATGTTTGAAAATCAAAATACGATGTGCTATATAGGAGCGTTTTTCACTAATCACGTTGCAATGAAAACAATTACTGCCGAGTCCACATTACCATAAAAACATAATAATTTAAATAATAAATAAAATAAAAGTTGTTTATTTCAGGCACGATGGACCGATAGAATTTGTACCTCAGTATTTCAATAAAAAAACAACTGATTTTGATTTCGGCTCTTTGATTTTGAGCGTCCATCTTATTCTCATAATATTGTCTCTATATTTTTCCATAATTATTACCAATTTTAATGTATGGATTATTCTAACCACAGTCACAAAGAATGAAGTCATTCATAAAAATGTTGACCTACTCAAAGTTAAGCTTGAGTTAGGAGTCATTCGAAGATGCATCTTTTGTAACAAGTGAATAAGAATTAATTTCATTGTAGTTTAAAATTTTTCTGTTCAAAATCATTTATATTTTTTTATTATTCAGTAGTATCACAAGGATCGCTTTGAAAAGACTTAAAAGTAGGTTGAGTATATGTGCAGATTCCACGCGACCAAACTACGGCTTGATCTCTTGATTTGAAAGAGCAGTATTCAGTCCTAATTCTCTTGTATAGATTAAGTATGCATTGTTATTACTAAATGTT
The DNA here is from genome assembly GCA_939531255.2 of Thera britannica. NCBI lineage: Eukaryota > Metazoa > Arthropoda > Insecta > Lepidoptera > Geometridae > Thera > Thera britannica. The sequence continues at coordinate 22,645,125 of OW618034.2, forward strand.
TGTATTAGCTTATAGCGTTGTATTGACTAAAGCTAAATGCTATATCTACTCATTTACGCTAAGAAAACCTTAGCTTTCGTATCGATTAATTTTCGCAACACTGTTTCTGATTTCAAAGTTCAACAACGCACGAACCACGGGCCACGAACTCCCATCCGTGCTGTTTACGATTTCGATAACTATGTTTTGCCATTGGAACGTTTGTTGTCGATACCAAACATGTTTTCGATTCAATAATGCCTATTAAATGCGCCGGTAAACTGCACTTAATAAAACCTTGCGCCGAACCGATAAGAAATTGTACCCTGTCCTTAGTTAAGTTTTATTTTTCAAATAAAAAATAAACATTCAATCTGATACATTAATGTAGTCTCCATTAAACGATTAAACGTTGTCCGCTCATCTGCATGCATGCAACGCAGTGGTCGTCTTCAAAGTGCAGCCGCTTGGATAAATTCGGATTTGTAGTTTCGCTGCTACTGCAATTCGGTTTGCCAAACGTATTTGGAACATAACCGGGATGCACTCTCCTATTGTGTTATACACGGACTGTATTAATGTTTTGGTAAAAATATTATAGCTCTTCCCCGTGAAACAAACTCAAACTAGGAAATCCGCAAATTAGATTCATTTCCAGTGCAGTATCAAGAACGCATAACAATATTTAGAGTATAGACAAGGTTTATCAGCGCGGGCGCGGCTGGGCGACTGGGCGAGCATGAATTGCGAGTAGGCACAACTGATTAAGGCCCACAATCAGGTCTGTAGTTCGGCAGAGCCTGCTCTTTGAATTTACGATGTGCCTGACCGACGCTTATCGCATGCGAATGATCTGCCCACGGCGGCGCACGTACAGCTCCGCACACATATTTTATTTTATTCGCGCTACTGTGATGTAATGAGCTGATAAATTGGAGAAAACCACCAATTAGTGTCGATGAATTTATTGTTTCTACTTAAAACGTTGGAGGGCCAAGTTATGCGCTTAATCTTAAATTGCATTTTAAAAGTTACTTTCGGATTGAAATCTACAATTAGACAATTACGATTACGAATTACATGTTTCGTCAATTAAAGCAATATCGAATTGCATCCTGTGTTTGATTTATGTGTTGCTTTGTGAACTTTGCAATTATTTATCGCTACAGTTATATTTGCGAATAAGATAAATACCTGAATTTTCTTAATCCAATTAAAATACCGCCCGTTCCCGGAGTTCATTCAAGTCGTCGTATTCTAGGAAACATCAATCCTGTGTTTCAGATGTATGCAAAGTGCAAACATGCCTTAGTTTGGATCCATTCCGTGTACACTGAGGCAATAGTCAGGTAGCTGAACGTGCAGCATACGAAGGGATTCGCTAGAATATAAACGTGGGGAAACTATCACGGACAGTACGAGCATGCTTAAAATTATATTATATTTTTTAAATAAAACCGGTTAAACACAACTGAATTCGTTATAATAACAGTAACTGTGGCAGTAGGTAACCATAATCGCATTAAATAAGAGTTAGTAGCGTGAGAAACCTGCGCGTTCAAATACATAAATGACGATTCTATTTACATCGCAACGCAGTCCTAGATTCCATTCCTATTAAGAGTGTACAGTCGGACACGGAATTGCTTCATTTAATTTAAATGAGTGCATTTGATGACATGCAGTTGGGTCATGAGTCACGGGTGCGGGTGCGTGTGACGCCGTTGATTTATCTTGCTTCATTACACGAACTGCTCGAGCATTTAATCGGACCCCGGGAGGTGCCCGAGCGCAAGTGTCTGCGATTGTACTAGCGCGAGAAAAACGCACTGTGTCCTCAATGTTATTATGTGTTTAAAAAATTGTTTAATCTTCGTTTATATTCACTGTTTTTTTTGTCATCAATAATTTAGAACCCCAAATTTGATTTTTTGTAAGTTGGTCAAAAGATTCACTGCAGCATCAACAAAACAATGAAATACGTATGAAAATAACTTTTCTAGTCCTAACTTTTTCCAGCCCTAATTATGCCCAAACACAGAACAAACATTTATGCGTTCATCACGCAAAATGTTTGCACAATTATATGAATATAACCCATACCACAGCGCAGGAAGGTATAATCAAGTAATGTTCTACTAAGAGCTGTGAGGCTAGCCATTGTTATACAAATGCCAACTATTTAGACTACGAGTTTATAGCGACCGTTACTTTCCCAAACGCATTCTCAAAACATCTCCCGAGATTGCAGAGTAAAATGCAAAAAGCTCCTTTTGTATGTGGCTGTACACTAAATAAAACTTTGTTGATCGCTCCTTCGGACCATGTCACGCAATTGTTGGTCGAATTGATCGAAATCAACCATAATTAAATATCTCATGCACCCTTTAATACCACCAATTTATTCGGTCCTCTCGAGTGTTCCTCTTAATTAAGATTGATACCAATGTTCAATATTTTAACTTTGTTTTTGGCAATACATAAATAAAGCTTGAAGCGTAAAGGCCTGCGCACACCTAGTTCGCTGGCGGTAGCGATCAGTGAAACGCTGTCAAATATTCGCTGTCAAATCTCAAATCTGACAGCGATATTTGACAGCGTTTCACTGATCGCTACCGCCAGCGAACTAGGTGTGTTCGAGCCTTAAATGCTACTTCGTTCAATCATTGCGGATATTTTTTATATCCGTATTTATTCCAGCAAGGGACGCCATACAAAAGACTTCAACGCGCTTCTTTCACCTTGTTCTTTTGTACTAAAATGTTACACGAATGAGATTTTGTTTAGAACTATTTTGTTCCGAAAGCCTTTCTAATAATATTTTATGTGTATTTGATAGGTTTATGACTAAAGCTATTTTATGAACGAAGAAAGAGGATGGTCGCTACGCAACCTATTCATAAATCAAATGAGGAGAGATAGAGAAACTCGATCGGTGTGATTACGTAGTTAGCCTGTATCTCAGATGGTCGAGATCTACAAGCTACTTACTTATTGTCAAAGGATAGCAATTTGCAGCCGTAGGTACTCCGAGTAGATACCATTTAAACGGTAGAATGGCAGTGGCATATTCACAACGCTTTGCGATTATTCACGCCAACTAAGGATGGATCCAGGCTAGTCATTGAATTTTAGTAATATGTTCTCTATGACCTAATATATAAGGTTACTTTTTGTCTAAACTGTAAGATAGTTGAAGCAAAGTCTAAAATCCATTTGAAAATTTTAATAAGAGCACGTCATACGTCCCTGACAAAAACCTTTTTAATATCGCGCTTATTAATCCAATTGTAACGGTAGTTTTCTTATTTTTTTGTTAGCTTGAGTTTTCACAAAAGCAATCGTAACAACGAAATGCCGCAAAACTGTGATATTTTTTGCTCACGTATCGAGAAGGCCGAATAACTGCAATGGGGCATTTCTTTTGGGAGAGCAATGTGTATTTATAATGCTAACTGTACGGCAGCGAACGCTTTAATTGCTTTTGCACTTGCCTTTTTCTGGTTGTTGAATTTATGTTTCGCCCGTAGGTGTGTACATTTAAGTCTGGAGAAAATAATGAGGATTTTTAAAGGCTGCTGAAATTGATGTGTTATAACTGGTTACAAAATAAATATTGTTTTCATTCTTTGTTTTTCAGCTTTTCTGATAATTTGTGAGGTAAATAAGTAAATTAAGGGCTAATTTTGTCGGCTTAAAATATATCTGTCTCATTTTTAGGCTTGTCAAACTAAGGACTGACGTTTTTTAAATAGCAATATCCCTCAGATCGAAAAATAAGCCAATAATGGTATTAAAATCTATGTAAATGGTATTCAATATTATGGGAATCACATTATTTATGTTTCTATTATAAAATGTTTTTAACAATTTAAAAAACCTACCTATACTTAATATCGAGTTATTTTTAACCGACTTCCAATCAAAAAGGAGGAGGTTCTCAATTCGGTTGTATGTTTTTTTTTTTTTTTTTTTTTTATGTTTGTTACCGCATAACTTCGTCATTTGTGAGCCGATTTGAAAAAATATTTTTTTATCTTAAAGGTACTGCTTCCAGATTGGTCCCATTTTAATTTTATTAAAATCGGTGTTGCCATTTTTTTTTTAATATTTTTTTTAATGTTTGTAACTGCATGCCTCCGTCATTTATGAACCGATTTAGAAAATTATTTTTTTATTTGGAAGGTTATTCTTACGTCCAGATTGTCCCAAACAAATTTGATTAAAATCGGTTTAGCCGTTAAACCATGAAGTCGGTTTCTCAAGTTTTTTAAACTTATAATTATTGATAATTTATTATAGAAAAAAACATTTGGTCAACTTTTCCGACTCAACTGCTTGTAACAGTTACGTTTTAAGGATTCATTTGCAGATTCTTAAGTGGTAACTTCCTTGGTCAATAAAAGAGGTAATTGTAACGATGTTGGCGGCCATTTTGTTGTCGGGTGGGGTCACCGCGACCCCGCCTTGCATTTCCGCCGAAGGATAATTAAATATTACCCCACCAGCTACCATCAGACTTCCCCTCAAGAAATGTGATTCGCCATACATACGTCTTTGTGAAAGATTTCAAAAGGAAACGCAATTAGAGCATTAAAATTAGTGAGTTTATTTTTACGATTTGAGCCTGAATTTCACTTTTATAACCAATTTCTCATCATGTCTGTCTTCATGGTTGTTTTTTCTATGAACCAGGTGTTAATAACTATTATCTGTAATAATAAACCAACATTGGGTTTCGATTGGACATTTGTTTTTGCTGCTCAAGTAAATAATTGATATTCGTGCATTGTTTATAAGTTGACTTTCTTTTATTTTATTTTAACGTGAGCTTTATAGTTTGCCTTGAAATTTACGCCTAACAGGACAAGATTATCTGGTATACAATAGCAAATCTAAAATTATGAGAGCCCATATCATTTCCTAAGTACGAACGTTTGAAAAGCTTCCATTCCGGCGGATATTTTACGTCTAACGGCTCATTGTCCGCTGCAGGCATTATGCTGTCCATTAATTCGAACATTCGCGCTTCCAATAGACGTTTTAGACGTTTTATACCCTTTTCATCCACTTATTTTAACGCCTGATTCTACATCCGAAGTAACTTACGGTATACAGCTGGGCACAATCGTAGTCAGCGCATTTCATACGATTGATCGGTATAAAATTCAATGGACCTCTAAATTCATTTTCTCTAGAGCTTTAGATGAAATTATTGATGTTCACTCACCTACGAGAAAAATGTGCTTTAAAATCTTAAGAAATTCATTTTATCCTCTTAATAGCCTGTAATAAACTGACCCTTAAAATAATACTGATAATTGAGTCCTTGATGTGGTTACAAAACGTCCAGCAGTGTGACTACGAAATCGAAAATTCTCAATTTTTAAAGAAAAGTGATGATAGTTTTGATGCCTATTACTTGCCAATTCTGTTTTGCGGTAAAAAAACGAAAGTCTTTCAGAAATATACACTGATTTTCAAGATTAAGAATCAATATTTACCATTCATTCCGCAAGGCTATTAGATTTTACAGTTTTGCGTTATCAGGCATCACAAACTAATAATTGATTCAGAAAGCCACAAAGCGATAGTATATTAATTAACCCCTAGGATGAGCGGGGCGCATCGTTCACGTTGTCATCTGATAGCGTTTATAATTATGCGTGTTAAATTACGATGATTGCATGCCGGTTGCTGCAGGGGGCGCCCGTGCCTCTGATTTAGAGCAAATTGAACCGCGAGATTGGCTCTCGGGGGAACATCTCATTTGACGCTGCGACGCTTCCAATTGTCTCAGTCTCGACACTTCGACTACGGTCTATTGTGTCTCGAGTTATCACCGCCGCATTATTAATAATGCCCGGCTGTTCTATTCTCACGTTGTTGGATCGTGAACCAAACACAAGCGGCTCATCTCGCACTGCTCGCATTTTAGTGAATGCTATGCTTTGGAATTATGCATAAAATGAATTCGATTGAGTTTCATGTTTGATTTTTCTGAAGCTCAATTTAAATGTTCAATTTGAGCTTCATTAAAAGCCATTCATTGACCGGTTGTCGCGGATTTCTCTTTATTCGACGCGCAGGGCAATATTTTGAAATTGGACGGTCATCAGTTTGTTGATGCAGATTATATGCTGCGGGGTCTGTGTTCGACTGGTTTTTAATTGCCGTTGGGACGTGCACTCCGTGCGCTGATTTAGAGTAAATTGAATGCTTCGAGCTCCGCGCGCTCGCAACGTCTCATTCGTCCTGGCGCTCGACACCTATCAATTATACTCTATTGAAATTGTGTAGGTTTTTCAAAGTTTACTATTGTCTTGGTAAAAGCAATGCAAAATCAAAGGTAGAGCAACTTTTCTGATTACCACATATCTTCAATTGGTACAAATCGTTGTTATTTGAATGTGTTGTTATCATAATGTGTGCTGTTGCGGTTGCTTCTTGTGCTGTTTTACTGCACTGCTAAGCAGCTGCTAATTATGCTAGGAATCCTTTTACTGTCTTGTTTTAAGGCGTAAAACGGTATATATTACTGGTGTGTTCGCGGTATCCCGCTAACAGATTACCGGCATACCATTTACTGGGTATGATGTGTGGAATGTAATTAAATGGAAATTCACTTGAACTTTTTATGGAACTAATTAGTGAGCTGGCAAATTGTCCGCCTGAGCTACGAAAGTTTTAAGGAAGACCAACTATTTCTTGCTAATATGAATGCGCTATGTTTCGAATGCCAATGTTCTCGTTTTGAGACGTGAATAGAACTCATTATAATTCTGCAACCAGTATCAGTCTCCAACTGTTGTAAGAATGTGAGCGTAAACTAAATTAACTAAACTATTTATAATTTATGCCTTGCGGGAAATACTGGCAGAATATCGAAGTGCTTAGAAAAGTGTTTCCTCTCTGAAATATTGCAACAGAGTTATGACCACCTTTTAAGTGTAAATTAAATTAATTGTCCGCCATGTCGGCTAGCAAGACTAGCATTGTCCCGGCTTCGTTTCGCGAGTAATAGTAAGTATGAATAGCGTATTATTTTGTGTACTGTCAGTTAATGCGATGACAGCACAATGAAGAGCTTTGGTTGGCTGTCGCTCGTGGAGGCCGCGGTTATGAAAGTCGCTGATATGAGATTCTTTACGATACAATAAAGTAGCTGTTTATTTTTGCACCTATTCAATATCCGCAATTACAGTAAATTGAATACCAGCCTTTCATTTTCTACTCATACATTTTTTATAACACTGAAGAGGTATTTTTGACAGCCTTAATGTCTGTACCTCGTTGTTGATTTATGCTATTTCCTATCTTAGTTAAGTTATAATGCTAGTTGGTTTGTTATAAATACAGGCACAAAATGAAACCGAATTGTTTTCAAAGTCTGTAACAAAAATAAACATAGTTTGATTCGTTCGACGAAGTAAATAAAAATACGTAAACATAATCGTTATCATTGTTAGTTGGAATCCAATTACAGTCCAGCGTTATTTTCCTCCAATTTAGTTAATAACGGTTGCTAAATATTAAATTTTGTTGCAAGAGTCACAAAGTCATTGACATTTTGATTGTATTAGAGCCTGTCCAGATGGGGCGTTTTACGCGCGATTCCTCAATCGCGCGTAAAACGCGAGCAACTATTTGGTAGGAGCGCGCGTAAAACGCGGCATCTGGACGCAATATAAATTGAAACGCGCGAGGGCACTCGCGCGTAAAACGCTCCATCTGGATAGGCTCTAAGAGCCTGTCCAGATGGGGCGTTTTACGCGCGTTTTACGCGCGATTCCTCAATCGCGCGTAAAACGCGAGCAACTATTTGGTAGGAGCGCGCGTAAAACGCGGCATCTGGACGCAATATAAATTGAAACGCGCGAGGGCACTCGCGCGTAAAACGCTCCATCTGGACAGGCTCTAAGAGTCCGTTTCTTGCAATGGTTTTATTGTATCACTTTAGTTCTCTCTTGTCTCAAAGACAATCAACCCTAAAATTATCCATCATAATTTGACTAAACTTGGTAAAACTGTGCAGTTTCGCAAAATCATGGCAACTACTGAATTGAAAGAAACAAAATGTAGAAAAACAAAAAGTTCTCATGTAATTACAAGCCTTACAAAAATATGAATTCCACCACACTGCTTAACAAGGACGGTTATATCGACATCTCGTCACGGTTTTTTTGTTAAACAAATTGCAGTTGCCTTTAATTGGTCAGGTTGAGTGGGATGACTGGTCGGTTTAGTAGTGCGAAGTGCGCGAGCGACATAATAATACGTTGAAGACTACTAATGGCGGCCGAGCCCAGGAGTCCTGCTGAGTCAGGGTAGTTGAACGTTGACGGCGCCGATGGTATAGAATCGGAGTGCTTCCTCATTCACGCTGACCGCTGTCGTGTCGGTATTGCCAGCTTTTTAGATCGCGCATGACTCATGAAATGGCAGCCTAGTTACTCCAGTGCTTAGGATTGGCAGGGCAGGTCACTAGCTTCCTAGCAGCAGATACTTAACCGGCTTCAAATAAAAAAGGAGGTTCACGTGTTAATCTTTAGGGTTCGTTAGCGCATATAGGTATGTATTTGTCATTTATGAATTAAAAAAATATTTTTTTATCTAAAAAGTGCTTCCAGATTGGTCTCATAAAAATTTCATTAAAATCGGCCATGAAGATTTTTAACTTCACTTGTTTAGATTGTTAATTGGCTAAGCTTAGCTTGACTAACACACGAAAATAAAGCGATATTTTTTAGATTTTATTGGTATTTTAATGTTTGACTTCTAGAATATAAGCTACCCGCCAAATGTCCTTTCTCGGAATTCTGGTTTGGGGCTTGGCATATTGACTGTCAGTAAGTCAATGTTTTTCCCTGGGAAGTCTTGCCAGAAGTTGTCCTAATGGTTATCGTTGATGGCGTTAAAGGTATCAATAAAACATTTCCAGATTTCTTCTTTGTTTACGTTTTGACGTTTTTCCTGTCGATTAGAGGATTTTTATAGGTCATTTCCAATACAATCCTGCCTAAATATTCAAATCTTTTCTTAGAAATAAACATTAACTGAGTAAACAAAAAACTCGAAATGGCTATACGAAACGAAAATGGAAACAAACAGATTTCCCTCCGCACCAGCGCTTCATCGAAAGCTTCCCTTTATCTGTTTTAAATTCCCGCCGAGCACGCCTCCTTGTTTGATTGTATTTCACTTAATCCGTCCGTTCCGCTCATTCTCTATGGTAATTCATTGGCGGCATTGTTTTATTTTCTTACAATGCTTCATTATACCTATCGACGCAGACAGACCACTATAACCTCTACTAGGACGGGACACCGGCCATTATTGGATATAATAAAACGTAACTAGTGGTCGGTGGACCCTACGTATCCGGTCGGACCACTCTCGTTTGCACCTTGTCAGCGCTACCGATTCTATCTTCGGCCCTAATTGCTGATATTCCATTAAAGTAATAAATACGCAGCGCCTTCTCACCTTCTTATTAGAGTTGATTACAGCACTCTTCTGTTTCTATCGTGTCATGAGTTGTTAATGTTTGACGAGCGATTGTTCGGCTCCTTTCCCTGTGTTAACAATATCCGTGAGATTCGTGTTTACTTTCACAAGTCTGTAAGGTATCATCAGTGTGAATAATTACGTGGGCGGTAGTATAAGTACCTACGGTATTTGCTTAATGGATTCCGGTGTATAAATATTAATATGACTTGTTGGTCTATGTACTCGTTAGACTATCTTCGAAAAATCATGACAATCTTGCCAATAAGCCACCTAAAAAAGCTGGATGTAAATGAAATATCAAAATAAGTTATGATCTGAATGCAAAATCTTCCTATAAGGATCTCTTTTGACTTTGAACTCACAATATGTAGTAATAATTTTGCTTTATACCTGAATATGTCGTGCGATAGATATGCCTTTTGACTTCTCAAGCACGTTTTCTATAACATAAATACTCCGAATCCGTATTAGTATGTGGAATCCGGTAACATTGAGTATTCCGAAGATGTTAAAGAATCATGAATGTATTTATGCGATACGTGCAGTCCGCGAATTCGCGAACAAGAAATAATCCCACGCAATTGTTCGTAGCAACTTCATTAGCACACAAACAAATTAGGTGGCATATTTTACAATTGGTACACAGTAACAAACGCTTTGGTACCTTGTACTTCACGCTTCAGTAAAGAATCTGTTAGTCTTGCAAGGTATGTAGGTACAAACTACAAGTTTATCTATTGTTATCGGAAGTGATCTCGTCATACCACACGTATACTCCGCCTACGATAGTATGTCTGACGACAAATCTTCAGAAGCAGTGCAAGTTATGGTGTACAGCGACTTATCTATGACTTTCAGAATCGGAAAAAAATCACCAGGAATCTGAAGTTTTACAATTTTGAGCATGTTTTGATTTGTGTGATAAAGTTACTGTCGATTTTAAAACAAAAAAACACAGATTTAAATTTGAATTGCGGCTTCTATTTAAATAGTAGGTAATAAATAGAGTGCTAACATTGATTAAAGAAATACATTTTTTGGCCGACTATAATTTAGTTCAATGATAACTATAAGCTTTATACTTAAAAATATTACGGTATAGTACTGCGTCGGCCTACTCTCTCGTCACAATCTGATGTGCGCATGAGAACTGCTCGCAGCCTCACGGAATATTTTTATGACTCACTCAGAACGGTGTGAACTTCAAATGGTGTCCATATTTTTTTAATCTTAAAATGTAATCAACATACTAAATCGCTGTATCAAGGTATTTGTTTGCTGCAAGACCAAAGAAGGCACGAGCACGGTATAACCTAAAGTTAAATAGAATCTACAGGGGCAGTTTAATGTACCCCTCGTTTAAGTAAACAAGGTACAAGGTCCGTAGGCTCCGTGTCTCGTTTTTGTCCGTCTTACTCCGCCGCTGCACGCTTGTTATCTTGTTATCCTATCTCGGAGATTGTGCTTTTTTAGTATTGAATATGCACATATACCTTTTTGCAATTGTACATTCAGTATGCACATATTTCGCCCGTTCCGGTATGCCTTGTTCATTGTTAGAGTCTGTGATGGTTTCTTAGCAGTTTTGTGTGATTCTGGTGTAAGTTAGGCTTCAATTCTGTGTTTTAGTTTGGAAATTATCCGATTTTAAAAGGTTTATATATTATTATACTGAAGTATTATCTATGGCGCAACTAGAGCTTTGAGAGGCTTTATCTTGCTCAAGTTCTGCATATACTTTGCATAGGTAAGTATTTGCCCATAAAAGATTTTAAATACAAAAGTGGATGCGAGCTATACAATCGACTAATGACAAACACTGAGTTAGGATAATTGGTAAAAGAAAGTCACGATTTCGCTGAAACCCCATTCGTGGCCACAATGCTACCACCCTTTATGGCGTTAACGAAGCAGAGGTCTCCACGGTCCCGACCTTCATTGAACCGCTTATTATGTCTAAATTAAGAACACCACGCGCTTCTTATCATGTTTTATAGAATAATGGGAGAAACCGTTAGCGATGACCATACGACGCGGCCGTAAATAACTGAGCAATATTCCACGAGACTGTGATTCAAACGCTCTGTAATTAATTTTACACCTTCAGTTTTATGTTAATTGCCGACGTAAAAAGCAATTTCCTTTGAAACAAGCATCGTTCAACTTGCATTAAAACCGTTGCTATTCCGCATTAGCCGTATGATAAAGAACGGAGCGCGACGGTTGCTCTTTGTGAGGGTGCTACGAGGCTGCGAGGGACCATCGTCGTCGCCGTAAAAAACATTTCCCCTCCAACGCTGCTCACGAAACGTAGAGCCCCGCAAACCGTTTTCCGCTAAGTTAAATTCTCATTACTTTTCTTTGAAAAAGAAGTTAGCCTTTATAACCGTGCGGCGCAGAAAGAAAACTCTATTACAATGATGGCTTTTGACAGGGGCGCGCTTCGCGAGTCGAACCCTTTCAGACTGGCTTCTTTTATTCGCAAACAATTACAGCGCATTATGGGACATTATGAATCGGGGCGCGCGGCCGACTATCGTGAACGTTTAATGATAAGGCGGACGGCTGCGGTGGCTTTGGATCGCAAATCCCTTTTAAGTCGACATGAGAGCAATGGCTCGATAATAAAATTAATTATGAAATTTATGGCACCGGGTTGTGCCGGTGCGCAGCGGTCGTCTGACGCGAGTGCTTTTGTCGTGCGAATGTGTACCGTCTTAATCGACAATTTACGAATGCCATTTAGTATAAGCATGGAGCGATTCGAACAGCCTATCCGGTCGTTAAAAGCTGACTCAATTCAAATTACAATCTCAATGCGCATTATAATAATCATCATTAATGATTGTAAAACCTCTGCTACCATTTCATCCCTGAGGCTTTAAAACGATTTTATTCAAAAATGGATTTCTTGGCTTGGATTCCTATATTGTCAGGAGTTTTACGTATACCTTTTGAGATGCTTAAAATTTCGGATATTATTATTTAATTATTTGTTTCTTCATTCATAATGCCAGACACTTTTTAACGTCTTGCTAAAAGGCTTTTGTCACTTTCATGTCAGCAAATAGAGATGGCAACAGACTTATTGGTCTTCTAAGCTATATAGGACTGCTATAGAACCCTTAGGAATATTACCCGATAGACTGTCCTAGACTTCTTCAATTCTTTACAAATAGTTTGTATTTATTATGTTTCATGAGTAGTTTTGTTCTAAAACAAACATCTGTTTGAACTTTATGATTTCTTGACGTGTCATTGATTTTGTTCGAAAGAAGTCGAACAAAATCAAATTTGTTGAGTACGTTTGTGGAGTGTTTGGTTGACTCGTGAAAATTCGTTATTTTAAACCATTTAATAATAACACCATCAACCAATATATTGTACCAGTACGTGTGTATTTTTAATATTTTAAGAATTTTCGGAACAATTCAGTAATCTAACATTAATATCATGAATCTGTCAGGAATTGACTGATTGCGACTTCAATATACCAATTGGTATTTAATCAGCAGTAATTAATAGCACTTAATTGGGAGTGTGCAAGTAGACTATGGGTACTATACTAATATGCAATGATTTATTGAGTGTAATTGACGTCGGCCTTTGTGATTAGGCATAAGGTAAATACTGAGTACTATTAGCTAATACCAATAGAGTCCCAATGATTAAACAAGATACTATACCAGTACTAATTTGTTGTGCTATAGGTAGTTAAGGTAGACAATTGTATATCTATGCCAATGTATACTGAAAACGCTCACTAGAGTTTTTAACTTGCACCATTTAAATATTGCCCTATTAAATAAATTGAAGGCTGTGGACGCTAGGGACTTCAAGACAGAAGTCAATGAAACAATATATAATTAGTATTGCCATTTGCCAACAATTTTAAAAACAGTGCTTGTGACTAGTGTAAGTGCCACTAATACTAGTGGGTCCGCGGTACCACCGACATTTACATAACGCATTCGCTAACAAGACACGTTCGACTACAATTGCGTTCGCGAAAGAACCCTACTCAAACAACCCATTTCTATTTTAGCTCCCGACCGCTTGTTTAATGGTCGGCCCGTACAACCGCGTCGGCTAACACTTAACGTCCTTTGCATACGAAACTCCAATGCCAACCTCCTAGTGTCTCTTGTTATTACGCTGCTCAGTATTCAAGTCGGGCGAAGTTGAAGGTCGCCCTTTTACTCGAGATAAAGAACAACTAGTTCCTTTTGTTCTTTATCTGCAGCTCGCGTAAGCTTGTTAATATCCTCCAGTCACTAGCACTTTGTGCCGACGACGAAGAGAATATAATATAAAATGACACGTGATATTGTTTGAACATTGTTATAAGAAGCTATAGAAGGCTGATCGCATATGACGTATGGCGCCCATCAATCCGGGCGCAGTGTCGACGGCCGTCGTTCATCCCGACAGTCCCGGCATTCACCGCATTAACTGACCCGAGTAGCCTAAATAAAACTAGCCACAAAATAACCCGTAAAAGACCGAAGTCCTTACGACGTAAATTCTTAGATAAACGACTGCACTTAATCCGGGAGTTAGAATGTTGACAAGGAATGAAGACGATCAAGAATAAAAAGGCCCGGCATTTTATACCATTAATCCACGTCATGTTAAATGTATTTATAACAAAGCTAGCACTTAATAATTCAAGTCGTCTGCAATCGAGCCTCAGCACTAGTGAAACGTCTAATCATTGTGTGGGTTGCCGTAATTGAAGTGGAGAATCATTTCTTTTGCTTTTATCTTAAATTATTCATTTGGAGCGCACTGATGGTTAATACTGCTGTGACTGCTTGTCAGTTTCAATAACAAGGTGCTCGTGATGTGATTGTGCACCTGCTGGCGTCTTGTCTAGTCAGCTCATAAAAACTATTCACTTATAATATAACGCGCTCGGCGTGAATGCATTATCGATCAATGTGTTTTTTATCGGTGTGTTTTACAATTAATGACAAATTGTATTTTGAAATAAATAATTAGTTGGTTTCGTGTCTATTGCCGTGTGATGGATAGCGTGCCGCAGATAAGATCGCCGACTGCCGCCGAATTTCATGAGAATCTTATTTACAAGCCCACGGCGAACGTATTGTAAATTATCGAATTATACCGGACTCGACGGAGCGTTCCTACGAGTGTTTATTTAATTTCGGTACCGTTTTGTCCCTATTACGGCTGCGTTTTATGTAGCCTAGTGCTGGTTGGAAATGGTGAGAACGAACAATCATATTGTTGATTATTTGAAAATGGTTTGTAGTCACGAATTTAATTTGTAGGTGTCGAGTTGTGAATGGAAAAATTACTGACATTAGCATCTTCGGCTTCATTAAATTTGAATTTGACAATATAGTTTCAAGATACCGCTTACTAACGAGTAGGTGCCTAACTACCTTCTACTGAAATAATAGATAGTGTAATTAATGAAATCTGAGTAACGAATTTTCACCTCAATCAATTTTAAATGTATACCTGCTAGATAGCTACTCGTATATAGGTATATGTTAAAGCTATGGAATGCAATGTACATAACTTACAGCAGTATTATCATAGAGCAATTTTGATTAAGGCTCTTGAAAATGTTCAGTCTTGTTTGTTCAATGTTTTGCGATTTCTGGTTGCAAATATTTGATATCCAGACCAAAATATGTTACTGATAATGTTTCTGTGTATAGCAGTCTGTGAGATATGCAAAATTGATATGCAGCACAATGTGTACGGCCATTCGAGGAAATACGACCCAATATGGGATGTAGATATCTGTCTACATATATCTGGAAGTGTCTGTAGCACCCGTATATAGGTATGAGTAGGTTAGTGCATCGTGTTCGTAAGGCTCTGTTTTATGTTTTGTTATTATTTTAATTCAGCCGACCATTAGTCATTTTTGCTGTGTGGTCCGCCTTTTAATTATTATTATTAACCAGTGGTATCCCACTGCAGGGCAAAGGCCTCCTTCTCTCCAGTCGTCTCTATTTTGTGCCACTGTGAATTATTGCCCAAATAGAAGCCCAAATCAGAAACAAATGGAGAGAAGGAAGGGAAGCATTGCCCCTGCAGCGGGACATAACGGGCTCTCTTAATAATAAAATAATATAGGTAAAATTCCTTTTTAACACTGGTTGTTAGAAGACCATAGACCTTAGTGGACCAAAAATACCAAAAACAATGTAGGTACACTTCATTGGGTAGCTTGAACACAAGTTCAAACTTTCTTGGTTCACTTGAAACTAAACACTCAAGTATTTACGCATTCTAAGTTACCAAAGCAAGCAGCTGAGCTTCCCTTTGTGGTGGTCTCACTCCTTTCAGTTGCTTCACGGGTGCTTTTAGCAAAGATAGTTGGAACTGCAGCTATTCTTACCTAAATATGCCTAGTTTGTATGCGCTTCAACGTTGATTCATTCAAATGGTTGTTTAGCTTATGAATAAGACAACTTCTTTATGCTATGTGCTCAGTAAAAGTAGGTAGGTATATGAATGCCGGAGCTAAGCAGGATATAACCGGATTAACTGGGTTTTTCATAGAAGAATATTTTTATTCCTAAACTTTTTTCAGATTGCAACTAACTCCATACACACACTATATATTATGATGTTTAATCTGAATACCATATTTATTTTCCTTCGCTTAAGAATGAAGTAAACTGAGTCAATAGACCACATTATTCCTTTGCAAATCGAATACAGTGCGTCGTGGTTTCTTATCTCGTGTTCTGTAGACAGGAGAGGCTTTAACCTCCCAAGTTAGGTTGCCCAACAGATTCACCTATTGTCCCGCTCGGGACCAAAGTGCATCCGATTGTAGGTTTCATGTCGAATAATGTATTGCTGTAAACTGGATTGGCCATTGATCGTAGCTCAGACGACGTTTGCGATAGCCTGAAAAGAGAATAGTTGAAGAACTTACGAGCTTTGTGGTTCTATTCCATCCGTTCTAATTAAAAAGACATTCACTAAAATAAAATATGGTACACGATAGACTTGACTATTTTTATGGCACAAGGTTAGATAATGACTGGTGGGGTCGCTTTTTTATGATAATTAAATAATAATTAAATAATATAACTTCGATAGCGAGTTGCACAATGGAATAAAAGGGATAGATAGGAAGATGGAGCACGCACTGACCTTGTATGTCCTGGACACTGCACGTAGCACGGTTCTTCCTTTTAGCTGCGGTTTTATAAAGCCCAAGAAAAATCACTTTCACAGGACGCGGTGGCGGTTATATTAGCGGCGGTATGTGCACTCGGCGACACTTAGATTTTGACTGTTTGTCTTGACGTAAGCCAAGGGTTTTGACGTGCGTGCGATTATGGATGGACGGATGGGACAGGTGATGCGCAACTTCACTATACTAATTATAGATGGCGTTACCATTTCCGCCCGGCCTTGATGGGTCACCATTTAAAAGCAACCATAAATTGAGACTAGATTACCTAATATCTCATAGCGTAAGGGGAGACTAGGATGAAACCCAACATCTCATATAGAAAACTCATAAACGAGTAAAAATTAAAATCGCATGACTCTAGGGCTCTGTAATAGAGTAGAATCAGTAGACTCACAAATGCGGGAAATTTATGTTTAAAAATAAGAAGCGGTGTTAAAGAATATATTGATAGATTAAATACTTACAAACTAAATAATTATGTTTATAATACCAAGTTATTGACGCGGGATTGGGCATAAGCGAACGGTCGGACGAAGTAGACTTGTTCCACTCGCGAACTTAACTGTACAAGTACGAACTACTCCATCCTTTGAAGGATGTACCTTTTCTACAATAGCTAGAGGCCAGGCTAAACTCGGTACATTATCTTCTATCACGACTACTACCACTCCTGGAGTGATAGGTGTGGAATGCGTATTCCACTTCTGTCTAACCTGTAATCCATGCAGATATTCCATCCTCCATCGCTGCCAAAAAGACTGAATTAATTTATCCAGTAGCGAGTGCCTTTGTAGGAGGCTGAGATTTTCAGACCCTACCTCAGGCGCGGGTATAGAGCATAAAGGCGCGGTATGCAAAAAATGACTTGGTGTAAGAGCTGCAGGCTCTGCGGGGTCAGAACTCAGTACTGTCAGCGGTCGCGAGTTAAGTAAACACTCTACTTGAGTGAGAACAGTACAAAGTTCTTCATACGAAAGCAGCTGTTGACCGATTACACGGTACAGATGCGTCTTGACTACCTTAACCATACTTTCCCAGGCTCCACCCTTGTGGGGAGACCTTGGGCTGATGAACGACCAACTAAAACGACTCTCAGCTACCTCATGTTCCAGCTTAGGATGATATTCATCGTTCAAGAATTTATACAAATCGCGTAAATACGCGGCGGCACCTTTAAAATTAGTCGCATTATCAGAGTACATTATTTGTACAGGACCGCGACGCGCGAGAAAACGTTTCAGCGCGGCTAAGAAGCTGGGGGTGCTGAGGTCAGTGGCGACTTCAATGTGCACAGCTCTCGTCGTTAGGCATGTAAACAAGCACAGGTAGGCCTTCTCGCTGCGCACTCCACGGCGACGAATCGGAGTGTATGCGATGGGACCGGCGTAATCGCATCCCGTATGCGTGAAAGCCTTGACTGTTTGTCGTGTGCGACATTCAGGCAAGTCGGCCATGAGCGGATATGTCGGACGAGGGTTAAGTCGAAAACAAGTATTACACATGTGGACTCGTTGTCTCACAATGTGGCGCGCGGATAGTATCCAGAACCTTTGTCGAAGAAGCGACATTAGTAGTTCAGGTCCAGCGTGTAGGTATTTTAAATGATAATAGTCTATCAGCAAGTTGACAATATGGTCACTGCGCGGTAAAACGACCGGGTGAATCTGAGCGTAATCCAAACCGGAGTGAACGAGACGACCGCCTACACGAATCAGTCCGTTTTCGTCTATGAAAGGCCTTAACCTATTAAAGGTACGAGAACCTACTTTATTTTTGCGGAGGTTATCAATTTCTTCTGCAAAATATTTCATCTGCAGGGCGAGTAATATTTTATTTTCGGCGAGCTGAAGCTGATCAGCTGTTACTGCAATAGTAACGCGGCGGGGTATCAATTTAGCGAACGTTAAAACGTATACAAGAATGCGCAGTAATTTAGACCACGACGACAAGCGCAATGCAAGATCGTAGATTGCACACTCCGTCACAGGCGTACATACAGCATGAGACAATAACCTTTGTTCTGGAATGTCATCGATAGGCTGGCCATCGAGGTCTCGAAGAGGCCACTGGGAAGGGTCCAGTATGGCCCAAGAAGGCCCATGCAACCACAGAGGGTGCGAAACTAACTTCTGTGGCGTAACTCCACGCGACAAACAGTCAGCTGGGTTTTCGGTACCCGAGACATGGTAGAAGTGGTCGGCCGGTATATTCTCCGTTGCCTGAACCACGCGGTTAGCAACAAAGGCTTGCCACCTGTGAGGCGAACTTTTTACCCAGTAAAGGGCGACTTTAGAGTCGGTGAAAGCGTACGTTTTGATTGGGAAGCGATTAGCATAATTATTCAACACAGAACGCAACAATTTTGTAAGCAAAACTATACCACAAAGTTCCAAACGAGCGATTGTGAGCGGTTTAGTCGGTGCGACTTTAGACTTGGCGCAGACTAAGCGAATAGTGTTAACACCGTCTGAACTGACGTGTAGGTACACTACACCACCATAAGCATGTTCGCTAGCATCGGAAAAACCCACTAGGGTGACAACGCAGTTCGCGGACACACCAAGATGACGCGGTATGCGCAGCTCATTGAGAGCTGGTAGCTCAATACAGAACTGTCTCCACAAATTAATAATGTGAAGCGGGGGCGTATCGTCCCAATCTAAACTTAAACTCCATAGCTGTTTTATTAACAACTTAGCGAAAAGAATTGTGGGAGCTACAAAGCCCATAACATCCCACAAGCGGGCAATAGTAGATAAGATGGAGCGTTTAGTACACTTCTCATCTGCGGGGGGCGTAATTTTATAATAGAAGACATCAGAATCCGTCGACCAATGCAAACCTAATATTTTATGCTGCATAGATTTATCAAACTCAACCTCAGTTGGAAGTTTGTGCGATGCGGGAATGCTATCTAAGACAACACGAGAACTACTATTCCATTTAACTAATTCCCACTGAGCGCCTTTAAACAATTCGATCAGCTGCTTCGATGCGGCGACCCCCTCCTCCTCATCCTTCACTGAAAAAACTACATCATCCATATATAACGACGAAGCAGCTACTTCAGCAGCGAGCGGGTACTTAGCGCCGTCATCCTCGATCAGCTGTCTGACCGTGCGCATTGCATGGTACACAGACGAAGCTAAACCGAAACAAACACGTTTGAATTGATAAAGCGTCAATGGATCTTGCGGTTTGAACCTATACAATATACATTGATAGCGACGGTCGCATTCTCGAACAACGACCTGCAAAAATTGTTGCCGGCAATCTGCAGTCATAGCAACGGCAAAAAGACGGAAGTTCAAAATTATTTGGAAAAGATCACCCTGTAGGTTAGGTCCGTGATGCAATATGTTATTAAGCGAAATTCCAGAACTAGTTTTACAGCTAGCGTCTAAAACTATGCGAAGACGCGTCGACGTCTTATCCTCACGAATGACTCCGTGGTGCGGGATTACATAGATGGGTGATGAGTCATCAGACATATTTGGAGGTGCGGGTGAAATATAATCTTTCTCCAAATATTCCTTAATCACGCCATCGTAAGCGGTTCTTAAGCTAAGCGAAGCTTCTAGCTTTTTCTCAAGACACAAGAAGCGCCTGCGTGCGATTTCGTAGGATCTACCTAACGAGTATACATCCTCACTAAACGGTAAGCCAACAGTATACCTACCACTAATGGGATCGCGGGTTGTAGTATGCTTGTAAAAGTTTTCACACTCTACGTCAGCGGGACGCAGAGAGGGCGGCGCGGAGGGAGGCTCTTCGAGCTCCCAAAATCTATTAATAAGATTATCTATACCATGCTCCTGTACTAGGCAGCATGTTAAAGCCTGGCGGGGAAATATTGTAGGTACGGAACCCATTACTATGTATCCCAGTACCGTACGTAAGGCCTGCGGGGCCTGCGCAACATCAGGTGCTTGAGTCGCGTCAGGCAATAAAAGGTGGACGAACAATGGCGCGCCTATCAACAAATCAATTTTGTTCGGCGTTCCAAATGATTCATCTGCGAGCGGTAATGCGTGCAAGTGTGATAGGACAGTCGTATCTACCACAGCACTAGGTAGCAAGTCAGTAATTTGATCTACTACCAACGGCGAAATATTAAATTTAATATTTTTATCAAAGCGAGAATAAAATTCTAAGCTTATAGAACTTGAGTTTATCATTTTTTCAGACCCACCGAACCCCTTGACAATAGTACGTCCGATGTTATGAACCTGAATACCTAGCAACATACATGCCTCCATCGAGATATAAGTACTACGTACTAGAGAAGACACCGTAAATTCCTACTTTGTCCCGTTCAACTGCGGCGATCGCGCCGCACCTCACTCAGTCACTCTCTAGCTCTTTCGCGCCTAGTACTTCCGACAATAATAAATTAATTCATAGAAAAAATCGATGAAAAATGCCTTGGTGTGTGTTGAGATATTTTACTAATAATTCAAGGAACACGGCAAAGTGCAAAGGAATTACTTTTCATCGGTAAGTAAACTAATTTCCTTGTTTTACAAATTAAATAATTACCACGCGCCCACACGCGCCATATTGTATTGTTTGTCATAGACTAATTAATCAAACAGAGTGCAATGTAGGTAGATTAGACTGACATTACGGTGAAAATATCTTATGTCGTGTTTTTAATGTTGATATTAATATTTAGTTTTTTAAACTATATCGCACTTTAAACAGATAATTATTAGTCTTAACATTTTATTCACACGGAGGTATTTACATCTTTGGTTCAGCATTCATTTTGCCAACCAAGTACACTGAATCATAGAATTCATTTTATTCGGGCGATTATAAGGTTATATTATGTTATAGCTTCAATTCTTCTACAGTTTGGAATTCCCTAAGTCGGAGGAGGGCGTTAATGTTCGCGACACAGTTTATAACTTCTGCGAACGTTATCGTGCTTTGACCTTATTTGTGCCATGTATTTATTCCAAAATAAACATTTTAGATTTTTTTTGATTTGATTATTAATAAATATACTACTATTCGTTTAAAACATGAAGCAAAAACAGTTCAAAGCGTTAATTATTCCACAAAAAGGCAAAAGATGACTAAACTCATATTATTTAAGGGTAACTAAATAAAATATATAAAAAAAACATTTTTTTTTGCCTACAGGGTTTATGAAATAAACCCTGTAGGCAAAATACCTACGTTGTCCATTCTGTAGTAATCCTGTCATAGTCTATGGAAGACAATGTTGTTGCACTTTGTCGAAGAAAACGCGTAAGTGCCGTGATTTACATGGCGCTTAAGACCTTTTTACCGAGAATAAATACACTTACGCAGCAAATCTAGCGCTGTGATAAATTAGTTACGGTTTAGACGAATTGTTATTATTTTAGCGCTGCAGCGAACTAAAGATTCAAATTACGAAGAATAGGACAATTCAGTTATTTGACGTAGCTTCTCTAGTACGTAGTACTTATATCTCGATGCATGCCTCTCTTGTTATAAAATGACTTTGTGAACCTGAGTCGATCAAGGCTCGCAACAAATGCAAATTACCTGCACTATCGTACACTGCGACTTGAGCGGTCGCGAGTAAAACGGTACATTGCTCGTTTTGAAGCGGCTTAGATTGCGGGGCCTGCACTGATGCAGCAATGGACGTCGCACATAACGCAACGTCTGCGCGCTCGGAGCGCGCTGGGCCAGGTTCGTCCGCTAAGCGCGTGGTGACTGCGTTGGACAGCGGTGCAGCTACGGCTTGAGGTGCGGGTTCGATTCCCGATATAAAGTGCAATAAACTGTGATGGCGAGATTTACAAGAGCGGCAGCTCGTATCTGATTTACAGTACGAAACTCGATGTTTTATACTAAGACAATTTACACATGCGTTTCCCTCCTTGACGGCTTTAAATCGTTCTTCGGGGGTTAATTTATGAAACTCAGGACATTTAAATAAATGCTGATGCGTTATGTTTGTACACAAACATTTAGAAGCGGAATCAACGGTGTTTATATAAGCGTGATATTTTGGCGGCGTTGATTTATTATTAGTGTAATCTTTCGAGCGGCCGTGGTCAGCCTTATTTGTTGGATAAACCTTTTTAGTGGCGGCGGCAGTAGAAACAGCGGTTGCAGCCGACGTTGTGCGTTCAAAAACCTTAGCACGATTTTTTACAAATAAATCTAGGTCATCAAATGTAGGTATTGACGAGCCGACACTCAACTCGAAAGCGCGGACAGTACTTGAATCTAATTTCTTTAGAGCGATGTAAACTAGAATCAAATCACCTAATTTTTCTATATTTAAATTATTCAGAGCGCGGACTGAGCTAATAAATTGCTCACTAAACAAATCAAAGTTAGCAGCTGATGCAGTACCTAACGGTTTGAAGTCGAACATCTGATTTAAGTAAGCAGATGCTACCATGCGTTTATCTTCGTATTTATCAACTAGCGTTTGCAATATTAGTTCATAATTCTCTGCACAGGGCGTAATACCTGCACATAGCATCTCAGCCTTACCAGATAATTTACCTACTAAATAATATAGCTTTTCGGCATCGGTGAGTGTTGGATTATCATGGATGGTAGACTTAAAACAGGCATAAAACACTGGCCATTTCCTAATGTCTCCTGAGAACCCAACCAACTCGATTGGAGGTAATCTAGGCTTAGCTTTACTAAGAGAATCGGAAGCAACATTACCACATGATGATGATGATGGCGGGGAGTATTGTAATTGCAAGCGTTTAACACGACTATATAATTGCTCAAATGCAACCAAACTATTATAATCAGGTTTTGCAGTTGGAGTTACAACTAAAAGACGCGAGTTGTAATCATCCAGCACCTTTATGAAATCGGTGCGCAGCGTATCTACATTAGCACTTTGCTCAAGAAAATCGTTTCTCGATCTAGAAGTAAGTTTCGATGAAGAATCATAAATATTCTGAATTAATTCAAAAATAGCTTCTCTTTTAGCTTGTAATATTAACAGCTTGGAGTCTTCTGGGGTAACGGTATCCTTACTAGTAGACATTTTAATTACTTATGTAACTTTCTACAATCAGATAATATTACGCGGCTGACTACAATAGATAACAACCTACAGAATACGAAAAGTAACCTTGTTAACTCGATCGGGTTATAGCGTTGAACAAGTTTAGCTGGGCCTCAGCTGATCGTACAATGAACCAAGAACCGTAATCGCTACTTATTATCCGACCGGTCACTTGCGGGTAGATATGAATTACTCGTACATGTAAAACGTATTTAAGATATTTTTTTAGCGAAATAAATGTAAATAATTTATCAATAATATGCAAGTAAACACCGTATAAAATAGGGAAAACACTATAAAACAGTATTATGTAGCGGGATTGAGATGATTTTGTCGGATTTACGCAACGCAATGTCGCGGGCGGGACGTCACAATGACGGAAAAAAATGACAAAATCACCTTGAAATACGCAATGTATTTTAAACAGCGGGGAACAGCGGTAAAACACTTAGTAGATCAGTAAATTAGATATTCTAATAAGGGCAGATTTTAAAAGGATGTATGTTCATCCGACTCGAACTTAATGGGGTCGCTTTTTTATGATAATTAAATAATAATTAAATAATATAACTTCGATAGCGAGTTGCACAATGGAATAAAAGGGATAGATAGGAAGATGGAGCACGCACTGACCTTGTATGTCCTGGACACTGCACGTAGCACGGTTCTTCCTTTTAGCTGCGGTTTTATAAAGCCCAAGAAAAATCACTTTCACAGGACGCGGTGGCGGTTATATTAGCGGCGGTATGTGCACTCGGCGACACTTAGATTTTGACTGTTTGTCTTGACGTAAGCCAAGGGTTTTGACGTGCGTGCGATTATGGATGGACGGATGGGACAGGTGATGCGCAACTTCACTATACTAATTATAGATGGCGTTACCAACTGGCATCACCCACGCAAATATCGCGTTCAGACTACCGTTCTCTATTGAAAAAGATGTTCATGATCTTATCAAATATTTAGGATTACACGGACCTGGATCTATTTCTGCTGTGGAATTTTGTTTGGAGTTTTGGAAGATATTTTCTTAGAACTCAAACGCTACATTCAGCTTACCTTCTGTATTCAACAGATCTATCTACATTTGAGACGAATTCACTTAACATGCATGGCAGAAATGTCTGCACTCTCGGCGTAGGGATTACGTCTGCTGTTGCATTGTTGCGTAAATTGGCAGAACTGAGTAACAGGGGTCACCGGTTGCCTCATACTGTAACACGATTTGTCGATATTTATCTAGGTGACTTTTAATGCTTTGAGTGACGTTTGATGGAGTAACTGGCAAATAGCATTATGTTTTTGTATGAATCATTTCAAACCCAGTAAAAGCTAGTGTTTGTTCATATAATAACGCCGTAAAATCTGAACCGAATTTGATATATAGACTTTATCTGTGAAAGCTCGTACTTCATATTTTGTTAATTAGTAACTGAGCATTATAAATATCAATAACAAGCTGGCATACCTAAATCTTAAACGCTTACTTGGAATAGAGCTAAATTGAACTTCGTTAATAAATTTCAAAGGGTATTTTAATTAAGTATTACAATTCCGGAACATTTAAAATATTAGTTTAGATATTTTTTATTTTGAGAAAGGTCGAAACAATAGTAGAACAAGGACTTCTATATGTCAGTGATGTTAAATTACTCAGTGACCGCAAGAACGAGTAGGTCACGATTTCCTCGGTATCAGATAATTGAAGCCATATTTCCATTGTCAATAAACTGACGTTAACCTTGTATCTATTGTCAGTTAAAACTTTCATTGGTCGGTTTATTTTCACAAAATTGAGCGCTCAATTTCTCACAATAATCCATCTCCATGTTAGTATACAATCAGATGTGGGTCAGAATTGTGACGGTAAAGTTTCTTTATAGGGATTATAATCTCGGTGAGCGATCGCCGCGAACCACGAACAGTTTTTGCCGGTTGTACAGTATCTACAATAAATTATGGCGCGTCATGCAACTAGAGACTCGATGGGCCCCCAAAGAATTATTGCAAGTCGCCGAGTGCATCTCCCGTTTCGCACGCCCGACTCACATTGTTATTAAGTTCAGAGGTCGCTTTGTTTATGAGTCGACGCTTTCGAAAGGTAACACGCCGAGCGAACGAGTGAAAACATCGCTCCGGACCCGCTGGCTGATGACATACAATTGATAATGTAAATATTACTCTTAACCTGTGCTCGGCTACACTTTTCATCGAGATTTAAACCTTGGATCACGCGATCATAATTTGATATCGTACGGTGTTCCATGGGATTAAATATTTCTTCTCACAACAATAACTTACCAATTTTAAAACATGGTTTTGGTAACCTTATTTATCTAACGTAATCTGTAAAGTATTCGTGGAAATTAAAGTGTGGGCTTCTTAATCAATGTTGATTCATTGATTCAACGCTTGTCGAATTTGAATAACCTCTCGCATCACTTGCTATTGCACTGAAATCAAAACCGATGATAAGAATCATTTATTTGTTTGTCGCAATGTATAATTGCGTGAAGGTCTGGTCACGTTGCGGATAATGTTGGGCGACGCGACGTGTTGTTTGTGCGCACGACAATTCACTTTCGACGCTGGTTGTCGGTCGTGCGACACACGGCCCACGAAGCGAAATGCCTACCATAGCTGCGTATTATCTGGATTATGATCAGCCTCCATTACGGGGGCGGCTACCTATTGCACATCGGTCCAGCTGTTTGCTTATTGTCTTGCGTAACCCGGTGAAGCCAACCAGATGATAATTTGCTCGCCCGCCTGCTCTCTCATTATCGTCGGGGGTACTTCGTGCGTGCTTAATTTAATTTTCTTAGCCAGTCTCACACTGTTGGGAAACTAAATTAATAATTTAGCAAAAAGGTCGGATCTGTTTCTACTCAGAGCTGCTAGTTATTATTCAGTGTTTTTAGATATTTTTTTTACGAGCTTCCTTGTTACAATAATTATTTTATATAATGTGTGTAATTCTTATCGAAATACTGTGAGTTTAATAAAAGAAAAGCGAGCGATTCGTTCATTGTGTCTAATAAAGCCTCGTCCCTGCTACCCAGGAATGTAGTGGTAAGTCGATCCACTAAATGAGTAAAGAGGAATCCCGAGCGTGGTCACGCGAACAACCTGACACCCCGACTGAGCCTTTGTTGTTTAAGCATCGTCTTCAGATCGTGAATCGCTCGGATTCCACACTCATTCTCAGTTTGATGCATTTTATTAAACATCCTGCTTACCGATTTGTGATCCGGGAGATGCACTGGAATATTTCAGCAATAAAGCTGTCGGGATGAGGTTGAGAACATGTTCATTATCAGTATATAGCGATTTTATTACATTTGTTGCTCTTTCGACGAATGCAAATCCTAAATTTCTGATCTTCCCAAATCCAGCCAATATGTAATTTTATTTCAATTGAATAGAAACCTATTTCATTTAAGCTTAAAAGCTGACGTTCAGGAATCTCCTCCCCGGGGTGGATTTAACGTGGAATAAAGGAGAGTGTACAACCGACGTGAACCTCGCCACAGTTTTATTGGCTACACGCTCCGGTGAGAGGGTTGCGATGTAAAACGAATTGCCGCAATACCACCTGTGCAGCACTACCTGCGTCGTCTGCCCAGCGACGCGTGGTGTACCCATGACGCAGACGTGCCTTACGGATTTTATATAAGTACGCTGCCTAAAATGCGAAGGTTGTACTTGGGAGCAGATTTTTAAATTTTCGCAAGAGTCGGCCTATTCAAAATCCGGGTAATTTCCGTACATAATATCTAACAAACAAGCTTATCTGATTTTTAATTCTTGGTTTTTTAGTCCAGTCTTGCAAAAAATTTATACCTAATGGCTTAACGCTGTGCCTGTCCGTCTATCATCGCTGTCAGAGCTGAAGGCTTGACATTGTATAGGTAGTTATAGCTTGCTAAAACCGGATATCATAAGAGTATGGTATTTTTATTCTGATACTAAGGTATTTTGTGTCAATTTAAATGATTTTATCCTAAACCTATTATTTTTATACATGCAAAAGTTTGAACCGCAGCGCCTGAATTATATTTTTCATTAAATATAGTTTTTAGGGTTCCGTAGCCAAATGGCAAAAACGGAACCCTTATAGATTCGTCATGTCTGTCTGTCTGTCTGTCTGTCTGTCTGTCTGTCTGTCTGTCTGTCTGTCTGTCTGTCTGTCTGTCTGTCTGTCTGTCTGTCTGTCTGTCTGTCTGTCTGTCTGTCTGTCTGTCTGTCTGTCTGTCTGTCTGTCTGTCCGTCCGTATGTCACAGCCATTTTTCTCCGAAACCGTAAGAGCTAGACTGATGAAACTTGGCAAGTAGATGTATTCTGTGAACCGCATTAAGATTTTTACATAAAAATAAAAAAAAAACTATAAATTTCGGGGGTCCCCATACTTGAAACTGAAACTCAAAAATTTTTTTTTCATCAAACCCATACGTGTGGGGTATCTATGAATAGGTCTTCCAAAATGATGTTGAGGTTTCTAATATCGTTTTTTTCTAAACTGAATCGTTTGCGCGAGAGACACTTCCAAAGTGGAAAAAAGTTGGTCCCCCCCCCTCTAACTTCTAAAGTAAGAGAATGATAATACTAAAAAAAATATATGTTGTGCATTACTATGCAAACTTCCAACGATATTTGGTTTGAACGAGATCTAGTCAGTAGTTTTTTTTTTATACGTCATAAACCGTAAACCGCAATTTACCTTTCGACGAACTACAATAACCTTATTATGTTACATCAAGTAACATAATATAAAGGTTCTTGTAGTTCGTCGTGCTACGGAACCCTTCATGGGCGAGTCCGACTCGCACTTGGCTGCTTTTTTATATTTGTATAGTGATACTCTTTATACTGAAAAGTAATTTGCCTCGACCACGGTAGTAAAACGGGGCGGCTGCTACTATAGTTTACTAGAAAAGAAAAGAACAAACTTTCTGTAAATCGTGAAAGAATGAGCAAAGAATGTTCACAAAACTATCGCAGAAAGTTCCAAAATGTTCCACTTAAAAACGTAGTTCGGGTTCGCTCAAGAATCTAACCTGTGTAAAGTTTGATGTAAACATTTCCCAGCTATTTGTGAAGTTGTGGTCACTTCCTCTCGCAGTGGGGCCCATGTTTATTGCGCGTGCAGTGAACTACGGGTTGTTTGCGGATAAAGACTATCCGCTTCTGAAAGGATTTCAGTACCTGTCCTATAAAATTGGAATTAAAGGGGTCTGACATTGCTTCTTTATTATCTACAGCTTGCGGTCTTTTTGAATAAGGCTCTATACTGCGGCAAGTTGGATTGAAACTTCTTAGCTTTCATTGCAAGCGAACAGTAAGCGAGTTGGATTCCTTGAAACCAGTTTTCATTGAATTTATTTTGTATTAGGAAATACTTTTGATTCGCTTTTCCGATTGGCTTGTTTAGACCCGAATAGGTTACCCATTCAGGTCTAAAAAATAACGGACTTACCATGCTCATCATGTACTTACAATTCTCTACACAGCGTCTTTGTAAATAAGTTTTTCATATTTTCTTCTCTAACTTTTGCAGTGGAACAACCACTACGGTGCTAAGGTTCCAGTTCTTATTCCAGCTTCCTAAAACCGTGTCTTCCCAAAGGCGAGATCATCCTGCCAGTGTTATACACTGGCAGATTGAGATATAAAAAATATAAACCTATATGTCTTCCTAAATCTTTATTTAAGACCCAGTTTTAAATAATTATGGATTAAATGGATACACAAGATTCTGATGAGAATTTAAAATGTTAGCGTCGTATGACGCTGCATTTGAGGCTGTTACCGTTCTGACATCATTTATCATATGGCTACGGGGTGGTGATGCGTGACGGTCGGTCTTCCGGCACGTGTGTTTGGCATGGGACCCGCCTGCATTGCGCATAGTTGGAAACTGAACGGGAAATAAATATGGAAAGGAGAGTTTGAACAGTATTTTTTAAATAAGTATTTGCAAAGCAATCAAAACTCATACTAACAATTTAAACTTAACTGTTTATCACTAAACTACGAAGGTGAGTTTTTTTTATATGTCCTTTTAGGGCGATTGTAATAGGCGCCATACTGACTGTAAACTTTTCGAAATTAACAAAAAGAGTATGTATCTAAGCTTAAAATTAATTTGAAACAACAAGAAAATACGTTTTTTCGCTCTTAGAACTGAAAACGTTTAAATTGCTATAGAGTGTTTGTGCTTACCATTCCATACTAAAGCAGAAGATCTTATCTTCCATTAATTAATTGGTGAACCTTTACGATTAGTTATAAACCCCAGTTTAACTACAAAATATTCTTCATTTCGAGCCTCACTTGTGGTCGTTACCCAGTTTAAACTGATTTTTAAATTGAGGAAAAAGCATTATATCTTTCTGTTTATTTGCTTATACCAATTTAGAGTCAATTAAAAAGTGAAAGAACAGAGCCGTTTTAATTGGAGCCGTAATTTCGGCAATAATAACGTTATTGTTTTAGTGCTTTAAAACATCATATAACGCAGTCTAGAAATCTCACGAACCCTATTAAGTAATGACTCTTTTCACCTTCCCGTCAAAGATATAAATACCAATTTTCTTCTTTGCTTAAAAGACTAATTTTTAACCGACTTCCAATCAAAAAGGAGGAGGTTCTCAATTCGGTTGTATGTGTTTTTTTTTTTTTTTTTTTTTTTTTTTTTAATGTTTGTTACCGCATAACTTCGTCATTTGTGAGCCGATTTGAAAAATTATTTTTTTATCTGAAAGGTACTGCTTCCAGATTGGTCCCATATTAATTTTATTAAAATCGGTGTTACCATTTTTTTTAAATATTTTTTTTAATGTTTGTAACTGCATGCCTCCGTCATTTATGAACCGATTTAGAAAATTATTTTTTTATTTGGAAGGTTATTTTTACGTCCAGATTGTCCCAAACAAATTTCATTAAAATCGGTTTAGCCGTTTGGCAATGAAGTCGGTTTCTCAAGTTTTTTAAACTTATAATTATAATTTTATTAAAATCGGTGTTGCCATTTTTTTTTAAATATTTTTTTTTATGTTTGTAACTGCATGCCTCCGTCATTTATGAACCGATTTAGAAAATTATTTTTTTATTTGGAAGGTTATTCTTACGTCCAGATTGTCCCAAACAAATTTGATTAAAATCGGTTTAGCCGTTTGACAGTGAAGTCGGTTTCTCAAGTTTTTTAAACTTAAATTATGTATAGTAAATTATAATTGCTGCTTTTGTCTTTGTATCCGTAAATGAGATACGTCTTTGTGCTCGTCTCTCAACTACTCGTACCTGACATGTAAACTATTGTTTTAAAATAATACTAATGTTACCGGTCAAAGATTTCTCTTCATTCTACTTGTTTGCACTTAGGTAGGTAGGTATATATCAGATACAAGCTGTGTTCAAGCTTATCAATTTACTTTTATAATTTACTAGATTTATTAAGTTCACCTAGTTTTAACCGCGTAAACTCATTTATATGTGTTGCAAAAAATAAATATTGATTATTAAATAAAATAACTGCTTATAAATAAAATCGATCATGGTGCTTAGATTGTGAATTCAGAATTGGATCGCAAAAAAAGCACCTCGAGCAAAGGCCAAGTGAAACTCTGCGCGCTATTTATCTTAAACTTATCGGAATACCGCAGCATCTTCGTTTTTCTCTCCCGTCCCATACACTTTGAGTTGCGTGTCCTTTTATTCTTATTTCAAAAACTGATTACTGCCGTTGTATGGTGCTGGCGTCGTGCGAAAAGGACGCTATGATCGTTTTGCATGGAAGGAGGCGAAACCATCAATTTGCGCCGGGCCGCGCTATAGAGGTAAACGCGTCGATCTTGCTTAAAGAAGGCGAACCTGAGCTCACTTGTGAGGCTGCACCGCACTGTACTTACTTTCCTAGTTTGTAGTTGCGGCTGCTCGCTACGATGTAAACTTGTGTTGCGTTCGCTGAACAACCACTTATACAGTTCAACGGGGCCGCTCTAACAACTTGTACTCTCAACAACTATAAGATCTATGAAACCAATTCGCAAAATACAGGTTTTTACTTTACCTCAATATGCAACCTTATGGACTGAAGAGCGAATAAAAATCTCGACAAAGTTGAACATGACACTCGGTCGCTAAATTGTCGCTGTTACCGACAGGTGTGGCGCACTGACACTATATCGTTCAGCGGGAAAAGTGTAAAGACGCGATTCTCTCAGCGGGCGGTAAAGCAACGCTTCGTCTCTTTTTTTCCACATTGCCCGAGTTTTTGCATGAGAAGCGAACGATCCAGTTTCAAATAAGGAGGCGTATTGGCAAGAAAATTGCTATTTTTACAAACAAGCTCTTTACGGCGCAAAAAATGTGTGGAAGCGGCGCGGCGCGGCGCGGCGCCGCAACCTCGTAATCAATTCAAACGAGCTTCATTGTTTCAAACGGGCGAAGAAGTAAATGAAATATATGGCCAATTCGACACCGGCTCTTGCAGTAAAATGTGAAATTTTGTGAGGAAATAGTATATGTATATTCTGGATAAAACACGAACTAACAAATCAGTGCCAATAAATTAAATTTATTTAGGTCTGATTTTTCCATAACTTTTTCGTCTCATTTCCGTCCATGTTTTTGACATAGATAGGTACGCCTAAAGAAGAAAAGAAAATATTTTTATCTGACAGGTAGCGTTACTTTAGAGAAGGAAAAATCTGCCCTAAATGTAATAACCTGAACCTGGCCTTGATGTTATGTCTAAAATATAGCCAGTGAAACGTAATTCCTTGGTAAAGCTCATTGTAAGCTGGATTATTTACCAGTAAGGAGAGCCCGCATTGTGATGAATAGACGTTTTACTGGTAATGAGCAACATCAGGATCAATGATGTCTGATATTCGCGCTTTATAAAAGCGTCGCGATAAATTTGCATCGTCAAACAGCACCCACAGCAGAGGAGCACGTTCAGCAAATAGAATTAATACGCAGCTCGTCGTTCCGTTGCCGGTCTTCTCTGCCCCGCGCCCTATACAAACACAATTTGGCTCTGTTTATGTCCTTCGCTTTCAGACCATTCTGATTACTTAAACTACCATTGTCAGATTTGCGTGCAAGTGCCCATGATAAAATTAGCATGGTAGCGCAAAGCGAACCGCAAGCAGCCTATAATGCGGATTAGAACGACGACATAGTACTAAGCATCTTGGCTCATCACAAAGTGTAATGGTGCCGCCGCCGCCCGTAGGTAATTCGCGGCTAAAAAGGGCTACTGTAAAAGGCTTGACAAAGTGGCTTGCCGGCGGCACGGCGATCACAGGCAGTCTCGATTACCCGCGTCGATTTTACAATAATTGCAGACAGCTCCTAAAGCTAGTGTTATGCGCGGGTCAGTAGCCCTCATAAAATTTCACGAGCACTTGTACCCGATGCTGAAGGGAATCTACAGCCCTCGACGGGATCGGCAGGACGTGCAAACGCACCAACTTCCATATCGTTGACCATCGTTGGGATGTTAATTTGGTGCGGGACTAGCCTGTGATAGTATTATACGACTCCAATAAGCGTATGTATGTATGGAAGCAATTGATTTGCAATTCAATAGATAAGACATGACCGTGCTGAAATGTCCTCAAGTTGACGGAGGAATAGTTCGGCTCAATACAAATGTATGTTCTTTTCGTTTGGAGATATGTCTGATTGCTGTCAGATTTAAGAAATTATAACTGGTTCATGTGGGCTGTGTGTGTTGGGAGCATGCAGGGAACGTGGTGAATTTAGAACACAGCAATAGAAGGCTCCAAACGCGAGAAGAGTTCAATAAGCCGGCTTAGCATCGATCTTCGATCCAGCGATTACGACGGGCCGGCGTTGACGGATGTCGGCTTAACTTGTCTGTCACCCAGCCGGCGCAGACACCTACCACATTAATCTCTATTCTCGCCGTGCAACACGTGGATTTACGCATCGTCGAAAGTAATTTATATGCAAATGACTTCAACCTTGATGATTTCGTGACTCTAATACGACTGTCGCGGTCCAAAGCTAAAAAGCCCCACAGATTGTACTAACGGTACCAGCTGATTAGACGAATAGGTGAGAATTAATCATTAACCAACACGGAGTGGTGTTAATTTTATTTTATTTTTTGTAATTTGTCACATCAATAGAGTATAGTGCTGTAAATTGACTAAAACTAATCGGCTTCGTGATAGTTCAACCAAATTTATTCAAACTGGTGCTTATAATAATTTTATATTTTTTTTAGCTTTATTCGAAACTACAGATTTTCTCAAATTAATATTTAAATGTACATTGAATGTCAGATGTCACGAGACAAAGGCTCGGCGTCGTTATGGCATTGCGAGCGCGCTTGTCTTTTTGTGTGTAGCACAACAATATTACTGGCGTTTTGATAAATAGGAACAACTGACGGTGCAACAATGCGGCCCGTAAGGCGATACTCCACTATCGACCACTCGATTAATGACCATCTCACCTAAAAGAATGAACCACAATATATATTATCAGATAAGCGGCCGCTACTGGGTAATTCCTGTGTCTCCGACCATTATACCTCTCCCGATGCATCGTCTATGCATTACTCACGTCTCGAGAGATATCAATTTATGAACGTAACATTCTTACTTTACATCGTGTTTATTTCTTTGTTATAAATTTCGATACTTCGTTGGTGTTCTTTTCAATAAGGTTGTGTGCTTGATGGTTAACTAAGGCCTGTATTTAGAAACAGTGTTCAAGCATTGCCTGAGTAGAATTCAGGTGATCTTTACTTGAGCATCGAATCGCTTTGGGTATTGTGTTTATTCCAAAACGCCCTCAATCATCACTCAGCTGAGTCTAGACTCAAATCTCTACTCAGTTGTATGTGTTGTAGTCGGTTCTTTAAAATTTAATATCATTTTCGTTTAGAAAGAAAGAAAGAAAGAAAATATATTTATTTGACATAAGTAGGTATACGAAAGACAAATACAATAAAACACACAGAACGGACAACTGAAGGCAGGCAGGCAGGCTACCTATGAAGGTAATTAAGTAATCATACAACAGAACTGGGGGCTAATTCTCGGTTTCTCGGTTTACTGCATAAATTGCTTCGTTGTACACATTTTTAATGAGTGAGTTAGTGTGACTAAACTCATACGTATTTTAATAAAAAACGAGCCACAATCAGCGTACTAAAATCAAAGCTCTGCTCAAGTCCATGCTTGAGGCTCGACTCAGACTGAAGCATTGTTTCTGCATACAGGCCTTACATAATTGTAGATTTCGTTTTCATAATCACGACACGCCATTATAATTTCGTGAATGGCTAGGTATCGATTATGGGTTTAAAGAGCGTTAGATGTTCAAGGAACTAATCAGCTCGGACTGCTTTTATATTATAATAGTTAATGAAACGTTCCGCCCACGGGCCGAGGGCCAATTGATCTCAGCGCGTTAATAGCTGCGTCGAAAGATGTGTGCACGCGCAGCTAACAGCAAACGAACGGGTAACGAGACTCCCAATCATCCAAGATTATAAATTTAAATATGGATTTTTATAGAAATTTAACTGCCGAAAGTAATCAGTATTTTGAGAACCGTTGAAATGACTTTGACGGATATGAGAATGATCTTTGATGAGAATGTTGACATTTTGTTCAACCTTGTGATCGCTTTTGGAATTAACATACATAACGACATTTTATCGATGCTTCATGGAGCGATTCAACAATTTGTGATTAACAGTTAAACTTAAAGATTGACGATACAGGAACCGAGCGTTTATTACTCGTTTTTCATATTTTGTAAGACCCAATTAATCTATTTTGTGGTAGGTGAATGAATATACGATGAAACATAATAATGAAGAGGGTCTCATGGTCTCAGTTACAAGGGTTTCCCCATTAGCCGTTGAAATTTATACTGCGCAACCGAGATTAACGGGCTCCTAAACATTAAGCTAAGATTTAACTAGCCTCTTGCAAGTTCTATTATCACTGAATGACACGCAAGACATTTTAGTACGTCTTTCCTATTAAGAGGGAATCACACAGGCGACTCTCCATACAAACGTAGTCCTCTATTTACTCCCTGGATAATGCCTCTAGAGTAACCTTTTTTTCTCATACAATCTAGATCTGCTATATACGTGCTCGTATGTTTTCCATTTTTTTCTGAAACTTATTGACAAAGAAAATATCACCTCCAATTCATATTTCATATAAATCATATGAGAGTCATGTATACTTAATTTATTTAAGTTGAATAATTAATAATTAATTGTTTTTTTTTCAGGTAAATTCCACAGTGGTGTCCTGATGGGGTCTTTACGATCACGAAACTCTTGGCTGTATCAATAATGAGTTCTCAGGTATGGTTTCGTAGGTTCAAGGCGTAAACAAAAAAACTTTATAATGAAGTATTTCTTGATAAATCTTGAAATAAGAAACCGCCGGAATGGTATCGGAAAACATTTAAGTCTTGTCAGTCACCAATCTGACTGGTGGTCTAGTGCTAGCGACCCCGCCTTCCGATCCTAAGGTCGTGGGTTCAAACCCAGTCGTACCAATAAGTTTTTCTGTCGAAAAATGTATGATGTGCACTACACACACTACACTCAAGAGGTGAAGGAAGACATCGTGAAAAAACCGGCATATCGTAGAATCTAAAAACTCAAAAACATGTGGCGAGTGCACGAAAGAAGGGGGTCACCAGTTTAAGTTCACGTTACGTTGGACGGTCTGAGTTCCTCTCAAGACGCCAGCAGTATTTGCTAGCAACATTTCGCAGATCATCACACCGCTTTGCCAGAGGGCTTCCTACACTGTAAAACACAGTACCATAGTAAGACTGCAATTCTGACTTCTCATTAATCTTTATTACTTTGCGTCCTCTGAATTCATAACTCACATTTAAATCCTTATAAAGACATTGATCAAGAAGCAACGGGACACACGACACCCGGATCTGTTCTTTGATGTCTTCCCGATTACATTATTATAAGACTGGCAAACGTCGTCGACTTTATTTATGAACATTAAATATTTGATTTTACCTACAGAGCTCTTAATGTTCTTTGCGTAAAATCAAGAAATCGTGTAATAACACAACAGTGATAACATTACGAATTCCAGCATAATATGCATGAAAAATTTACGATTAAAAGTTGTGTTCTCCCTAAAACTTTAGCAGTAGTAGTATAGCGCTGTGAACGGCTCGTCCGGGGAAGTACTACCAACATACCTTTTTCTACCGCGAAGGAGTACCTATAGCTGTGTTTCAGTTTGAAGGGGGCGGGTGCCGGTGAAATTACTAACACGTGAGGCTGAACATCTGTATGCTTCGAGTTGATGGATGCAGATGTGGCAATTGCTATAGGCGATGGTTACCACTTAACATCAGGTGGGCCATATGTTTGTTCCAGCAGCTAAATATACAGTAGAAAAATAATTTGAAATAATTAAAAATAAAATAAAAAGTTTAAAAAGATAAAAATGTATCAACAGACAACCGTGTTTTGTATGTAAGTATCGATTCATGTTACATATTTTCTTTCTCGTTTTCTCATAATTACAATTTATGTCTTTCCAGTCGTTGTTGATTTTGGGATCTGCGGAAAGGACTTTCGCATTTCGATGATATACGATCTTTGTCCAGTCGTAAATTGTGATATTATGCGTGTTAGTTGGCTCTTGTGAACATTTTAATCCTCATATTTTAATTTAAATAACGAGGCAATCAAGATGTACTTACTAAACTTTTTTTTTATTCTGCTTGGTCGGACCCACTACTGGGTAAAGCCTCTTTCCTTCCATACATCTCGTTCCCGTCCCAAAGTTGCCAAACTTCTTTTAATTATGTTATATACTGACGATGAAAAAAAACATTTACACTTCTAGAGAAATATTGAGGATGGTGAGGCAATAATCTCCTTAGCGTGTCTTTGGGAAGAAAGTAGCCAAAGTCAAGCGGAGGTATCCATCCTTATTTGAGTCAAACTAGTCATATACGTAGCTAAATGTTACAACAAAACGGTCGTATGTATAAATCCTTTCAATATTTGTAGAATTTCAATATAATATACTCGTTGGAAACCGCAGAAAATAATTTTTACTCCAAAGAATTTACCACAGGCACAAGGCTACTCATTGTTTTGCACTAAAAACTATATAATCATGAGACATTGGCATTATATAGAGTTTCTTGACGCACTTCTCCGAGGAATTGAAATTCTCGACGAAGTGGCCAAAAAATTATACGTTCGACTTCGGTATAGGGACGCAATAAGCATCGATATTTCTACGGCAAAGAAAAAGTTCAAGAATTAGGTATTCAATACACGTTAGCAACATACGCTCGATACGAATACCCAGGCTTATACGACTCGATACCTTAAGGAAGGTGATTTTGTTTACTCAATGTTGACTACGGCATTGTGATACTAAAATAAAATAGTAGGTTTTATTTGGTATTTTGAGCGCGATCACTAGCAAAAACTTCGATAGTGTATACCGTTTTCATATTTTTGACAACCGTTGTTACAAAATACCTGAGAACATAATTTATACTTTTGCTAAAAATATGACGAATTTTTAGGTCACTTTCAACACATATTTCTTATCGCGAAAAGCTTCGTGAAATAAGGCTCACTTTATTGTTCTTCTCTTCCATTCCTTCTGTAGCCATTTCCTTTGTCTCCTGTTATGTCCTCTTCTTTCTTGTCTCCAGTTCTTTACATCTTTTCTCACTTTTATTTGTATTTTTCATTCTTCTACTAACATTACGCAAACTTAATTACCCCTCAATATTTCTGTCACTGGTGATACTTTTCCTGGGACACTCATTTCGTATCTTGTCCATTTCATAACTTTACCATTTATACGTTCTTAAATTCTCTTTTCTTTTCAGTATTTGCAGTCTCTACCGATTTCTTAGTTTTTTTAGAATCTTCTTTGATCTTTTCTCAGGTCAGTTATCTTACTGAAGACTTAGTTGTATTCAGAGTATTCTTATATCTGACTTTTTTGAAATTTCCGCATTAGCTTGTTCTGCGTGCTTTCAAATATATTGCGTGTCTTTGCTTAGCTTGCGGCATAGCTACACTAGTAGTTCTAGATGGATGTAATATGAACCTGACGGGTCTATGACGTCTCGGGCGGGACGCGGCTCAGTGGACAGTGCGATTACAATTAGCGGCGATTTGTCTCGCTGCTCGTCCGA
Source organism: Thera britannica (assembly GCA_939531255.2). Classification (NCBI taxonomy): domain Eukaryota; kingdom Metazoa; phylum Arthropoda; class Insecta; order Lepidoptera; family Geometridae; genus Thera; species Thera britannica. The sequence continues at coordinate 22,684,068 of OW618034.2, forward strand.
TGCGCACGGACGCACTTCTCATAGCCACCTGCTATCGGCTTCTCTATGCGCGTTTCCATAACACGCGGTGTCGGTAGACGAAGATGGCTGTAATGGTATCGCAGGTACCTATGTGTCATTGAGTACAGTGAAGTGCTGGTCACAAGTGAGACGAAAACCGGATTTCCAATACGACAATTCGGAAAAGGGTCGTAGCATATTTATACTAAATGTGAATATACTAGTGTGAATATAAGTAAATATTTATATTTACATTAAGTAGAGATTCAGGAACTAAGGAAATATCAATGACTGACACGTATGAACAAAAGAATCACGAATGTGATATTCCTTGCGTGATACGGAAAAGTCAATATTACATGCAGAAACGCTTTTGTCGTGTGGTAAAGTTTTTATAGTTCAACTCCAACTAGTGCACCGTCCGATAGTCGTAATGTGGAGAACCGCCCTGCCACTAGTACCAGCGTAGTGCAGTGCTGCCTCACCGCACTGTCGTCGGCCACTGTCCTAATTAACTTTTTGTCTACTTCTCCCCGAACAATCGATGGACATTCCGAACGATTCCGGATCGACGATTCAAGCTTAGATAACGACGGTTCTTCTCAACATTCGATACGGTTTATGGGAAATTCACGGATACCTCGGTAGCGAGTCTGATCGTAATTTCATTTGAAATGTTTATTCGGTATGACGTTTATCATATCTCAAATATGTATTGGTTATAGATTTCCTGTTGTACTCGTTATGTACAGTGGAAATGAAAATCTAAAATGTGTTGACTACTAATTTATTATGTCTCGCATCGTCTGCTCCCATATCTTTAGCGTATCAAATAAATTACGTTCTAGAGTTTAGTATTTATTTCCTCTCATTTATTGCTTGTGTTGGTTATGTGATATCGTTTCAAATGAGCGAAAAGAAAAATGTTGGCACATCAAGGTGTGCAAGCAGAGAATAAGCTATCGTACGTCTTCGCTTGCTGTGGTTCATTTGACCTGGACCCGTATAATATTGTGGTTGTAACATTGCGCTTGACCGCTCGCCGCTGAGTTCAAGTTCGCACGAACGACGAATGCGATGAGGCTGTTTCTTGCGCAAACAGCGGCTTTTACCAAGCCTGTGCCACTCGCTATACATTTTCAATGTTGTGAAAGCTGGTTCAGAGTGAATTTAAGCTGTATAACGCGTAATATTTATATTACTTGGACGTCATTCATAAGTGGGGCATCCGTAATGAATGTCGTCTACGGACTTTTTATCTGCGAAACAGGCGAAATGCCACCACACCACAACACGTAACTTGCATTGCGTACATGAGATGATGGGTGTTATAGTGGGCCACGAATAGTAAAGTAAGGCGCTTAGGCCTAAATTTTACGTCTGCTATAGCACGCCATGCCGCACTTTTCTGTTTAAACTTAGTTTGTTGCTATCTCCAACTAGAAACAAAAAGACATGATTTTTTTTAAGACATTCACAATATTCAATTATCTACCACAAATTCAATCAAAGTGAGACTTCTGAATGCTGGTACTGTTATTGCTTCTGTAAATTTGCGTTCGCCGACAGACATGCGTCTTGTGTCATGACTCATCAACAGTGCGAGCACGTCAATGCATCGTTTGTATAAATACGTTGCATTCTCTATGATGTTTATTTATAGATCTCTGAGAAACACTTAATGAAAATTCTCCATCATTGATCGAGCACCTCTTGTCTAATGATATCTAGCCTGAGCTTTTTTTACTTGTACGTTTTCTTGACACTCTAAAATTGACAATGGTTTTAGGGAAGTCAAATCAGAATGCAAATTTTCTTGATTGGTTGGTTGGACATTTGTGTGGCCGAGTTTCTGTAGTGTAGATAGTATATTTCTCAGCTTTCACACAAAACCTTACTATAGAATTGAGTTGAAATGTGAGCTTGGCGTGGGTTTAATTTGAATCCCAAACGTCGGCCACGTCACTCTTTGATAGCTTTACGATATGGGCATTTTCAATGCTTTCTCTGCATAGATTCCCATTATCGTAACCTATTCATTTTTATCTCTTACTTTAATATCAATGGTAGCCTCGGAAACATTAATTTGAAGATTGATACATTCATCTTGCTGGAATAAAGCCCACGGTTAGTTGGGTATGTGCTTGACCACAAAATTTGTTTCACAGAGTTAGAAAAAAATTAAACATACTACGATAGGTGGAACTTTGATGACCGACGGAATAATTCCCCGGTTTTATGGGGCATTTTAGTTATTGCCATTTTCATCAATTTGATGTACAACAGATAAAATCCCGCTCGTGGGCCGTGATGCCAATAAAATAAGCGACCGATATTTATTTAAAATTCAATTATTTTCTGATGTTATGTATTTTAATGGCCAGTGCTTTGATTGAGAACGTTAAATTGCTTGCATAAATATTTTATTGATTAAGAATTGATCGAATGAAGTTGTGCCGAAAAAGATTAACGTAAAGTAACCGTTCAGTTTACTGAATGTGATTTTGCAATGTTCGTTATCTTAATGTGTATCTTCATAAGAAGAAGAAGTTACGACCGCTGGTGGCCTAGTGGTAACGGCCACACCTGATTCTAGGGTCGTAGGTTCGAATCCAGTCGCGTAACAATGATTTTTTCGGCCCAAAAATGTATGTACACTATGCCAGTTCTCTCAAACGGTAAAAGAAAACATCGTGAGAAAACCAGCACATTGAGGCGCACCTAAAATCCTTTCACCACACTTAGTTCGAAAGAACCAGTGAGACGATGGGATGAAGAATGCCTCCATACTTAGTAGACGCGTTAATTTCTAAGATCTTAGGTACATATCACAGAAAACCTATAAAATCTTTATAGATCGGACGTTTTCTATTAAAGTAAATTATTAGGCGTGTTGCGATCTTGTTCGCATTTGTCAAGTTTAATCTCACCTTACAAAGGCATCGTTTACGATGGCATCGTAATTCTCTACGTTTCATCGGGTCACTTTCACTCTAAATATCCTTTTTGTAAATAGAGCTTTAGCTCTCTGATTTTAGCCTCGATACAGCAATCACAAGCAATTCGAATTACTGTGTTTTTTTGCACATTATTGACCTTTGCCTTAGAGAGTGGTAAGAGTTGAGCTAATAAATCCAGAACGAAAAGTTTGTGCAACAAAAATGAACTGTAATGTGCTCTTATTATGGTTTCTTGTCGCTTGCGTTATAACAGGTGTTTTGTGAGGTTGAATCTTCTCTCTGTAAGTACTGTTTTCTTCTGTGGTTTTATGACGCCGTCGTTGAATAATGCGTACCTACTCTTTGCGTGATGACGGCAAAGGCACTGAAAAAAGAACCTGAGTTCTGTACTTTTATGAGTTGAAGGGACGTGTAGCATTTTAAATTAGAGGGATACAGCTTCCCTGAATCTGATTTACAAGTATTTCGGGAAATTTCCGACGTGTAATCAGGCACCACAATTTGCATCATATGGTCTGACAGTCAATAAAACTGTTACCGCTACTCCTCAAAGTTTACAGTTCCTAATCAATTCTTCAGAAACCACTTAAATACTTAGTTCAATTAAAAGTTAACGACTCAACTTACATGGAAGTTAATTTGTTGTGCATGTTGAGAGTACAAGACACCGTACGAAAGCAATTCCATTTAGACGATCACAATTTGCTTTAGGTGTAGTAAGTACTCGTATGTAAATAGAGCTTAGAGCATCGGAGTTGATCAGTTCCTTTGAAATTCTCGTGGGTTCGAATCTGTTTGGTGGGCTTACACATTTATTCATTGCATGTTATACCAAACCTTGTTAGGAAATTGATCTGCAAATGAATATTCGATGTTTTGTTTAAAAAATATTTTATTATCGACATTGAAATTACTAATTTAACAAGAACAACAAAGTAAGTCATCGTCCTTGCAACGGAGTACGATAAATTGTGATTGCTTTCTCCAAACCCGTTGTCTACGAAGCATTCCAATCAGTCGGGCGAACGCCTTGAACGAACTCGCTCTAAGAAGATAGTTAACAAGCTCCGCCGCCTTATTCGAGACTCCTTGTCATAATACGATCCGACGTTATTTACACTACCCCTTTCTAAAGGCTGAGAACGAAAGAGATAGCGAGAGCTATGGACGGCCAACTCTGATCAAACGCTCCAGAGTAAGGACCCCGATGTTTCTCACGGATCAAGCGAATGATTGATCTTTGATTAGAGTTGTGTACCGTCTGTGAATGGTGTCCTAGTTTAACTTGTAGATTAAAGCATCTAATTTAATTAACATACTGACTGAAGGCAATTTAAATGTTAAATATTTTGTATTATGCTGCAAGGTTTTATAGAAGGAAGCCTTAGAAACATGTCGGCGCGGCATATTTGATTTGAACATGCATTGTGAGATTGGCGACAGCCGCTGCTAACATGTGGGATGTCATCCGACCTCGGCACAGCCGCGCCGCGCCTCGTGATAACATTTTCCAACCTATTTGCGGTGCACTGCTACCATCACCTGCCTTACTTTTTATCGTGTAATTATCTGCTTGAAGTACGCACTTGACGTGGCTCGAGCCCTCACGAACAGACTCTAATAACATATGCCGCCCAGATTGCTTACGCGTAAAAATCCTGCCTCCTGTGCTGGAAGTGAAGTGTGCTATTTTAGTGGCCATCAAACATTCCAGGAATGCACCACGTTTTTGAATAATATCGCTCACCCTGTTATGTCATGTAAAACACGAGGAAGCATCCCGCCACACTCCAGAAACATACCCTTTCCTCGGGTGCTCACCGAGTTTTGAACTTGGTTAAGCTTGGCGGAATAGCTATTCTGAAATTCACCAACGCATATGCAAATGTCAGCTCTCGACACTGATTGTACGAGTGGCACGTTGAAAATTCATGCATTTACATTAAATTTCACCGAAATTGGATCCTGACTTCGTAGTTTATATGCGATCGCACTGTGCCACGAGCTCCGTCCCGATATTTACAGGTTTCAATCGCATCTGTCGCTTGCCTATTGGATTGTTTAGAGTCGTACATTTAAGACTACTTTTATTATACTTACTTCTGTTATAAATTATGAAAGGCATATTTGTAAAGTTTTAAGTTAGGGAAAAGCTCGGTGCATGTATCTCGACCAGATATACGTTTTAGAGAAATGCCAGGTCAGGTGGACCCTAAACCGACGTGCATGTATGAAGAATGTTATGAGAGTGAATGAAGCGAAAGAGGTATGTCAGGATCGTAGCAAGTGGAAATCCATGATCTCTGCCTACCCCCATGGGATAAGGCGTGATTTTATGTAGGTATATAAAGTTAGGGAGAGAAATCTTTAAACATTATTTTATTAGATATTTATTGACTTATCGTCTTTAAAAAAGCAGCCAAGTGCGAGTCGGACGCGCCCATGAAGGGTTCCGTAGCACGACGAACTACAAAAACCTTTATATTATGTTACTTGATGTAACATAATAAGGTTCTTGTAGTTCGTCGAAAGGTAAATTGCGGTTTACGGTTTATGACGTATAAAAAAAAAACTACTGACTAGATTTCGTTCAAACCAAAAATCGTTGGAAGTTTGCATAGTAATGTACAACATATATTTTTTTAAGTTTTATCATTCTCTTACTTTAGAAGTTAGAGGGGGGGGGGACCAACTTTTTTCCACTTTGGAAGTGTCTCTCGCGCAAACTATTCAGTTTAGAAAAAAACGATATTAGAAACCTCAACATCATTTTTGAAGACCTATTCATAGATACCCCACACGTATGGGTTCAATGAAAAAAAAATTTTTGAGTTTCAGTTTCAAGTATGGGGACCCCCGAAATTTATAGTTTTTTTTAATTTTTATGTAAAAAACTTAATGCGGTTCACAAAATACATCTACTCGCCAAGTTTCATCAGTCTAGCTCTTACGGTTTCGGAGAAAAATGGCTGTGACATACGGACGGACAGACAGACAGACAGACAGACAGACAGACAGACAGACAGACATGACGAATCTATAAGGGTTCCGTTTTTGCCATTTGGCTACGGAACCCTAAAAATGATCAAAGTTTAAACGCTCGTATGAAGGCTAAGCAAACCGTTAAACTAAGAATCATTCTACTCAACATGCTTATTATACCCTCAGTTACTTTCCTTATAGCTTTTAATCAGCGACATTCAGCAGTTATAGGTTGTTGTTTTTGAAACGCTCGCTTAGTGGATCAGCTAATCGAATGATTGTTTATAAAATAATTTGCTTCGCCATGTACCAACTGCTTGCGTATAATCAATGCTGGCTTCATTAATTACACTTTTAGTGCCAGTTTTATGAGTTAGCCTTTATTGGCTCATGTGAGATTACGTGTTCACCCTGTTCCATTTGCTTTTTCTCTCTATGATGACTCAATCTACTTCATTGCCTCCGGCTAAAAGCCATAAAAAACTACTGTGTTTCTGCGGCTTAATTAAACAAGATAGTTGTGTGTTGACAGAAGCGAAGTGAATCCGAGATAAACTGTGCTACTAATTGAATACGTTTTGTGAATGCGGCTAAAATAGCTGCGTGATCCGTATAAATACGAGATTGATGACCTGTTTTTGCACCCGCGAAAACCTCATTTTACTGGATGTACCAATAAGTGACTCGGTTTTTGCGTGCGCTACGGTCATGATCATGATCGATTCTAGTTGTGGAAATAGTAACGAGGAGAAACATTTGAAAGCTCACGTCTCGCGCGAGCTACTTGTATCATCGGAACAAGTAGGACGACCGTTCTCTCTAATTTGCGGGTAGCACTGGCCGGGCGAGAGACCAGGGAAGGCAATAAATTGGCGGTCGCGCGATCGATAGCTGCGCTCGCGCACAAATCAACCGGCACGTCAAAAACAATGGCGTCTACGGCTGCGGGGGCGATCGTGCTGCCACCCGGGGGATACTCTCCAAACCAACTTTATTTTTACATTCTGCTTCACTGTTCTCTAGGTGGATAAATCATTAAGATAATGTTGAAATACATATAATTTTATGTAGCATGGCTCGCGAGTGGCGGCATCCCGACTTGAAGCAAATATTTGCATGGTCACTCATATAGGCATATTTATCTATGTACAGTCGCAGTATGAAAATGTTCGTCACCTTAGAGTCGGTTTTCGCTTGCACCAGAGTGCCTTGATCAAGAACACATTTTGAAATAATTTTTGACGTTAACTTATCGGTGTATTTTGTCTATTCAGTTTCAAAAGGTAGTATGTGATCGTGATACGTCGAACAAATCAAGTTGAAAATCGACGAACATTTTCATACCGCCACTATACCTATGTATTCATATTATTGATTATATCGTGTATTATTTTCGAAAGTATTTTTTAATAATTTTAAATCACAACTTATGCTAATTACCCGACCAAGAACCAAATGACCTTGATGTTGCATCTGAAATCAACAAGATATATCCGATCTTTAACTAGCCAATTTCGATAACGGCTCGAAACCAATTTCTGGAATGATATCCGAGTCATAATATTTATGTTCTTGTTTATATTCTAGTTCTAGTTAAACGTCAAAATCCGACCAGATACCCAACCTGTTCTTTCAAAAAAACATGAATGAATGTTATTTTTTGTTGACTTGTCACAACGTTTCCGGCGAGTCGGTGGCCTGCGTGGAGAATCGCCGAACGCGATGGACTCCAGTACAGCTGAGTCAGGGCCGCCGATCGTGACGTGGCTTCTCACTATACTGATCAAAGTAACAGGTGTACTTCCGACCATTCACCACCTGTAGGCCTACCACGAGCTCTGTCTGGCTCTGTCTCTGGTTCTGGTTTTGAGTCTGTGTGAGTGCTCACCAGCGCATTATACTGTGTGTGTGACGTTTTGACGTAGGATTTATTTCGTCAACACTCACACAGACTCAAAACCAGAACTAGAGACAGAGCCAGACAGAGCTCATGGTAGGCCTACTGAACTACTCAATATTCTTTTGTTTTGTAATTTTTTGTCCACTGCACGTAACCGATTACGGCAACTGTATGAAAAACATCCACATTGAAACTGATTTGAAGAACTGAATATAATACTTGCTTCAGTATGTCTCTAAAATACAAACGATTAGTGTTTTTTTCCATCTCTGTTAAGTTTATCCGTCAGATAAAAATGTCTAAAAATCTGTTTTTAGGCTTGTCAAAATAAAGGCATTTTTTATTTGACGAATAGAATGATTCCTTAGATGGAACAATCAGCCCTTAATTAACTCAAAATTATACAGGATGCGGATGTTATTCAAATTTACCTACATAAAACCGCGCCTGTTTATTACCTAGGTTATAAAATAATTATGATTGCAGTGCAAACGTATTCGACTGTATAAGTTTTCTCATTAAAAAGTAAGTGACGCTAGTGGTGGATCGCTGGTGTAATAAACAGCATTTTCTTATGGCAAGTAATGGCAACCCTGGTTCCTATGCGCTGGATACGCTTCACTGGTAAGTTGCTCGTTTATTGAAAAACGAAAAAAAACTGATCAGGGGACTGGCTTGTATTTATTTCGATGATAATGCCGTTATGCTATTCAAAGGGTTAACGTTAAATTTTGTAATCGAACCGAAAATTTTATTATTCTTCTTTCCAACTTTTCTTGGTCAACAAAATAAAAACCAACGTTATCCAATAGATAATTTATATGGATACCTACCCGCCGCTATTTTTAGAGGATGCATTGCCTGGAAATATATCCCTCACACTTGGAGGGAAGTCAGAGTAGTCTTTCTGCCGAAGCCAGGCAAGTCGGACTACACCCAGCCCAAATCGTTCCGGCCTATAAGTCTAAGCTCTTTTCTACTGAAGACCTTGGAAAAGCTCTGCGACAGACACATACGTAGCGGACCACTGCTCAAGAATCCCATAAATAATAATCAACATGCCTATCAGTCGGGCAAATCGACGGAAACAGCCCTTCACAATGTAGTGCACAAAATCGAGAGCGCGCTAGACTGCAAGCAATCGTGTCTGATAGCATTCATTGACATCGAAGGTGCCTTTGACAAAACAACATTCCCGAGCATCGAGAAGGGCTTGAGGAATCAAGGTGTGGAAGAAAACCTAAATGAGTGGATTAACAAAATGCTATCAAACAGAGCAGCCCTCATAGAACACTCGGAAGTCACTAGATGCCTTGTAACTAAAGGCTGCCCGCAAGGAGGAGTACTGTCTCCTCTGCTGTGGGTACTTGTAGCCAATGAGTTACTTGACTCCCTCAATAAGGACGGGCTGCAAACCATAGGCTATGCCGATGATCTCGCAATCATGATTTCGGGATTGTTTGAATCGACCCTATGCGAGAAAATGCAGAAAGCACTCCGTATCGTGGAGGCTTGGTGCCACACGCACAGCCTAACAGTAAACCCCAGCAAGACAGAACTGGTGCTATTCACTCGCAAGCTGAAGCTACCAAATCTAAATTTACCTTCTCTTTTTGGAACCAAACTGGCTCTCAGCAAAGAGGTAAAATATCTCGGAATATGGCTAGACAGCAAGCTCCTATGGGGCAAACAACTAGAACATGTAACGACAAAAGCCACAAACGTACTATGGCAGTGCAGACGCGCCGTTGGCAAGGATTGGGGGCTAAAACCCAAGCTTTGTCTCTGGATGTACACGGTCATGGTACGGCCAGTGCTAACCTACGGTGCAGTGGTATGGTGGCCCAGAACAAACCAAGTCACCACAATCAGGAAGTTGCAGCAGGTACAAAGGCTCGCCTGCGCCCTGATTAGCGGTTGCGCAAAATCCACACCGTCTGCGGGACTGGATATGATACTAGGGCTAACGCCCCTCCATCTCCACATACAACAGGAGGCGATGGCAGCAGCGTTAAGGATAAGATCCACGAACCAGTGGAAAAGCAGTGGTAAACCAACAAACCACTCAAGAATTCTGGACAAGGCCATACAAGCCATCCCGGAGGCCGTAAAGGGAACCGACAGAATAGCCACGACATACCTAACGGACAAAAAGTACCAAATAGAAAGCCAAAGAGGAACGGTAGATCCTATCTCGACCTCCAACATCTATCACGTTTATACCGATGGCTCCAAACAGAAAGCAGGAGCGGGCTGCGGCTTCTACTGCCCCGAAATGGGGCTATCACGCGCGCAACCCCTCAGCAACACAACAACTGCTTTCCAGGCAGAAACTCTCGGGCTTCTCCTGGCAGCAACAGAGATGCTTACAATTTTAGAGTCTAAGACGAGCGCGGATATAGCAATCGAACGGACAATATTAATCTTTACAACAGACAGCGCAGCACTCATCAACGCACTGGGCAGATCCGATACAAGATCAGAATCAGTCGCACAATGCCACACTGCGCTACAAGAACTAGCTAAAATGCATACTGTCAAAATAAAATGGACAAAAAGTCATGGCTCGTGTTCAGGGAACAATGAAGCCGACTCCCTAGCAAAAGAGGGTGCGAAGCAGACACCTACCACAGACGACCTAGGCCTCTGCAAGCCCCCATCGGCAGAAATAAGGAATAGACTGAAGATGTACTCCCACAAGGAACATCAAAAGCAATGGGAGCGCAGATCAGACTGCAAACACACAAAAACGATGCTGCCAGCGATGGATAAGCACATCACAACAAACCTACTCAAAATGAAAAGAGAGGACTTAAAACTAATGGTAGGAATCATCACGGGCCATTGCGACCTAAACTACCACCTTATGAAAACTGGAGCTACAGACAGCGACCTGTGTCGGGGCTGCCTACAGGACAAGGAAACTGTGGAGCATGTGGTACTGCACTGCTCCGCAACAGAAGAGGCGAGGTCCAAGACAGGGCTCAGGGAACTCATTGAGTCGTGTCCCTCCACATCCACATCCGTGTCACCATCAGGTTTACTGGAGCACTGCTGCCACCAACCCAAAGTCCTTCTCCGTTATTTTAAGGAGTTGGGCTGGCTGGGGTGAGGTTTGGCAGGGGGATAATGCACAATACACCCCATCGCGGGACGTCAGTGCAGATCGTATTCCCCCAAATCAAATTAGAATTAGAATTAGATGGATACCTACGTCTTTTCGAAATTGTAACAACACTATCAGTGTGTAAGCAAGTTTTTATCATGCGCACTTGGTGTGCGGGCAGGTTTTTTCCGCAAGTAGGCCGCTGGTGGGCCCTTTTTGCGTGACCCCTGACACGTGTTGCTCGAACTTTTTTAGGTTCTACAACACGCCGGTTTCCTCACGATGTTTTCCTTCACCGTTTTGAGAGTACTGGCATAGTGCACATAAATTTTTCGACAGAAAAACTCATTGGTACACGAGTGGATTTGAACCCACGACCTTCGGATCGGAAGGCGGGGCCACTACCACTAGACCACCAGTGCTCTACTATCAGTGTGTAACTGCGTACCGATTCCATATCTTGTAAATGGTATACAGGATTAGTTACCATATTATGAGGCACGTACAGCTCGCTGTAGTTTTCTCCCGAATGCTAAAAAACCGTAAGTCTGAGCAACAGGTAGACGTTCCAATTAGAGGCAGGCGCTCTTGAGTGGTCGTCTCGCGCAACGGCCTTTGACGGCTGACGGCTGTACACAAAAACTGAGGCCCGTTTCGCTTGCCGGCTCTACAAAAGCACTTTTTGCACCCGCAAACTTGTCGCGCAACACTTTGACTTTCTCAACCTTCTCGTGTGTGCAGCACGCTTTATTTAGCGGCAAAATTGAAGATCTTTCTCACTTTCAGCTTCGTTTGTGAATACCTTTGCATGTGTGTAACGAATTGAACTTGACTTATATCTCTTTGTGTTGTTTTTTTTTTCAAAATACACGTAGTTTTCTTTTTTGTCATGTTCTGGTAAGTAACCGAAGTATGGAGTGACAAAATTGCCTCAGCTGATTCAATGATCGCAGACATTTTACGCCTTTAAATTAATTGCGAGATTGTGATACCGTTTTGATAGCGCGCGGTTTCGTACACCAAATTTATGGGCAACTCAACTGCATCAGTTATCGATTAATCTGCGGTTCCTTACTAACATTTCCAATTTTACTGGAAATATTATTCCACCGCGATAAATCAGGGGTGTCTTGGGTCTCAGCTCTCCGTGACAGTTTTGGTAAAAGGTTTAATTCTTAATTATAGCCCTGGTTGCATCCGTCGTATTTATTTAGCTTTGTGAAATAATGTTTTGAGCACGACCGAGCAATAAATTCCATAATGAAAATGTGAATACGAATTGAAATAAACTCAAGTCTTCTATGAATAGAAATGAAATGATGTGATAATTTTTCGAAATCTGCAACATATGAAGAAATTTACATCGAAAAACTTGTATGGTTTCGATAAATCTACAAAAAAATCCCTTTAAAATCGTTCTAAAATACACACTTGATAGACACGTCTAGTTTGTTACACCTCAACAACAACATGTAACTTCGCAATTACTTACTAATTAACCAGCATTAAACCAAAACAAATAAGAAATGTATTGATTAGCCGAATGAACCTGTGTTATTTAGTTAAAACGGTGCTTCACCGGCACCGGCATTCAAAAACGCGGAGCATCCCGTGAAAATCGTCGAACAAATTTAGTCCGACTGTTTACATAGTTCAGTGATTACTGAGTTACGGTTCCCGCTTGGAATTTTAATTTACAATTTGTCTCCCGTTCTCCCAATTTTTGGGGTTTGCTCGGAGCGCTCGCGGTAATGGGAAGGCATGTCGGGACTCAGTCGCACGCTGTCTGAGTGCACTCTTCACGGATACTAAGCCATACTAATTATTTGGATTAGATGCACATTGCAACTTTTGGTGCACTTGTTTCAATGGTATAATTGGGTTTTAATAGTAACTGCTTATCATCATAGCAACTCTACTAAATTAAATATTGGCCTACATTCTTGCTCTTCCCATATAATATTACTAAATTATCATTTCAAATAGTGTAAACATGATTTTCCGGTATAAAATATAGCCGGTTGTAAATCTGGGTGCCAAATTTCATCCCAATTAATTTAGAATTGCCTTAATTAAACCACAAACTGACAAACTTTCACATTTTAGTTGGAATAGTATTGATTTATATAAAGTAGAACTCTCTAATGGGTGGTTCCCGTCGTGGATCACTTCGTGCCATTCAGTCATTTCGGTACGGGATTTATTAGACCGACTCTAGTGGTACGTGTTTTATGAACTATTGGAGGTCCGTTGTTCGTCCGAGGTAGAGGAAATCGGACAAGTTACGTTATACTTTTTTTGGTATTTAGTAAGATATTATATTAATAACAAATTTGAGAGCCATAATCCTCTGCAGTATGTACCTACCAGTATGCAAGTTAGCGCAGGAATGTTAAGCTTGTTCAAAGCGCACGTCCAAGTTCATCTAATGTTAAACATTCAGCCTTCTCGTAGCTAGCTCCAGGCTTCCACCTTTGAAGCTATTCTGTACGTGCATCAGACTCTTGTTATTATTTAGACTGTTGACTTACCTACTTCCCTGTCAATTTCAAAGTCCAGTTAGCGGAGCGGACGCGCGTGTGATGCAGTTTTAATGACATAATCGAGATACCGCTGACTCGATTAACCCAGGCTACTGGCTGCCTCCGTTAAACACCTATCTTCACGTGTTGCAGTTCAGTTATCGATAGAGTTGAGCCAGATAGTTCCGATCTAGAAATCTCGATCGTAGATCGAATCGCTACTATGCCAAACCCAATAACACTTGGCTTTTGCTTCATTATTGTTTTTTTCTTTCGGAAGTGATTCATAAAAAAATAAATAATAAAAACGAAATATTTGGGAAATATTTGAGTGGTGAACGTAAATGTTTGTTCTCTGTCTGGGTGTTATATTGTATTCTAAGTATGTATTTACAAAAAAAAAAAATGTATTCAAGTATTATATCAGCTATCCGGTTCCCATATTACAAGCTCTGCTTAGTTTGGGGCTGGGTAGTGTTGTGTGAATTGTCCACAATATTTATTTATTTATTTATTTATCCCTTCAAGCGTAGGTTTTTGGATTATTTAACATTTTTAAATCGTGTTCCATGAATTGCTTGAAGCATGAAGATTTTTGATGGTGCTCTCGCGAGGAAAAATCAACTTATTGTACAAGTAATAATTAGATGTAGTAGTTAGTGAAGGCTACGAGTAAAGCTCGTTAAATTTTGCACATAAATGTACCGAAATTCAAGCCGAAGCGACGATCTAGACCAGTACCCAGCATCAATCTAGTGCAGTATTAGTTATCCCCGACAACAAGGAACGAGAGTAGCTGACGTTTCATCGATTTACGGAACACACCTCGTTACTGATCATTTACTCTGATTACAACATTTACTGTTGCACCAGCATGCCACTTTTAGGTAAAATGAAGCAATTTAAAAAAGGTTTTTTTAAACTTACAAAACGCCTCTTTCAAAGCTCAGCAATAACTTTTGAGCTAAAAATTAACCTGTCAAAAAAGCAAAAAACCTTTTGTCTTAGCTAACCGATTTTAGGGTCGGCGCCAAACCAATAACATGTAGGCACTTACCTATCCTGCTCTTATCCATTAATTATTTGGTCTTTTGTTTCGGCACCGCGTCTCCAAAATAGGTTAAATTACGCGGAGCTTATTATTATTTTAGTTTTATTAGGCATTTCAACCTTTTCAAAGCCAATTTAATTTGTGTCAGAAAAAATACAGTTCGTCTTCTGACCTATAATTTACCAAACTTTAACTATTCTTCAAATCGTTAGGTAGTTAAGTAAAGCTATATACGTAAGCTTTGTCAGGCCAGATACGTATACAGGCAAACACTCGATCTAAGAATACCAAAAAAAAACGTTTCTGTAAATCGAGATGTCAAGTGATGGTGCATAGTAGAAGGCATAATCATTGCATAATTGACCGAAATATCGTGTGACATACCTGTATATAAACTGCCGAGCTGAAAACCTCTTATACATTAACAAGTAACTTTTGTATGTAGTAGTTGATTTGCTCACATTTTAAAAGGTTAAAGAGCAAGACAAAAAAACACACGTTGAAAATAACTTACAAGCATTTTTTAATCTCACCTAGCCAGTACGTTGATGCCTCAGATGGCAACAATCTCTCCGATATTGTAACACAGCTCGCATTTTATGAATTATTGCATAATTCATGCAATTATTTATTTATTTATTTATTGGTAACCAACATCGGTTATCGATGTTCTAATTGTAATTAAGATTGAGCCGTATCTTGAGAGCGATATTATTATCAAATTGAATGCAACTAATTTTGCACACGAATTCTTAACATAACCTCCAAATAAATATCTACGATTATAGCTCTAGGACGAGATTTTACTAAAAAGATTTTTAAGTACTAAAAATGTTGCGTTCAACCATGGAATGGAAACTTGTAATAGTTATAATCATATTAAAAGTTATTCATTTTATGCCACACTAGTGGAATCTCGCGCGACTTCGTTCGCATTAAGCCTTTTCCATGCAAACTTCAATCCCCGCTACACCTTTAGGGGTTGAGTTTCGGGAATCCCTTTCTTAGCGCACTTCTACTCTTCAGCAGAAATCTCCTCTCCAAATTTCATACTCTTAGGACCATTAGTTCAGGCTGTGCATTGTCAGTCAGTCTGTAACGAAAGATTTAATATATTTAGATAACAAGAGTAGTATTATGCAAGGATGAACAATATAAAACTGACAAAATGACATACAAATTGGCCATCACTCAGCATACCTATGCTATACGAGTAGTAGCGTTACAAAATGTTGGTCTTCCGTGAACACCTTTGCTTTTCAATGTTAAGAAGCTTGGTTACTATGTATATACGCTAGTTCCCATAGGATTTGTCGCTGCTTTTACCACCTCCGACAATAACTTCTTCCGCTGTGAGGAATGTCGTTAAAATGCATTCAGTATTCATGACGGTTTATGTCAACGTAAGAATGTAAAGTTCGCAACACGTAAAGGCAACCTTACGACCGTCGCGGATAGTCGGTAATAAAAGTTGTTAGCCAAATGTGAGATTTGACTATTTCTTCTTCTTTTTCGTGTTACTCGTTCTTACAAACCAGTGTTGTGAAAGGGTTCTAACAACGCCTGGAGGAGTCTCCTTTCGAGCAATGAGCTAACCGAAATAAGTTCATCCAACCGTCATGTCAAAAAAAAGAGGCGTTTCTAAGTATTTAATATGAAACGCCTCTTCAAACAATGCGTATTTTATTGAACGCGTCTAGTCGCTTTTACAATATAGATCATTGCTATTGATTTATCACGCCATTATGTTGTGTTTTATAAAAAACATAAATATCAATACTCATAAAGAAACTGCTCAGTTCAAGCTCTTTATTGCTAGTTCTAAAGCTAGGAAAATAATATCTCGAAACAACCCGTGGAATGTAACACGTGGGTCGCATATGCCACTTGATGTTAAACGTCATTAAAATTACCGTTCCCTCCTTCAGTAGCCGAATAAAGAAATAGGGGGCTATTAAACATGTAAGACACATTTTATACCTATAATATTTCAAGATTTTTATTTTATGGTTGCTAGATTTACTGTCTACTGCGGTTAATTTATATGTATTTTTCATTTTATATCGAGATTTGCATAATAAACTAACCGCATAAAACTATGTTTGGTTTATTCAATCTAGAGTTCAAAGATTTGTTTTTTTACATAATACATGTATAGGCTTGCGTTTTACCGAAATCTCACTTGCTGGCTTCATTCAATTTTTCAATAAGAGAAGTATCAGTATTTTGTTTCTAAACGTAGATATGGCAAAGCAAAAACTCAAGTTCGATACTTGAGAAAGATCCAAAGAATTATTTTATTTTAAAAAGCTGAATACAGTTTATTTGTAATACTTATAAAAGGTAGATAACTAACTGTTAAGTTTAATGGTCTAAAAGTCGATCACAGTTTATTAAAACTATTATCTGAATCAAACTAAATAATTTATAATAATCGTTATATACTACTCAGTTAAATGGCTGATAAAATATTCTAATTACTCTCAATAAAATACCTGATTTATTTCGAATTAGATTTTAGCAAGCGCTTATCGCCGTCCGGCCGTATTTATTATATACATTCCATTGTTTAAAACATTGCAAGTCGGATTGAAATGAGCGTGTTAACGAGGCAGAAACGAGGCATGCATGACCCCGGGATCAAACGCGTGCCTCGCACTATCATACAGGGTGTCCTAGGTTAGGGCGCTTGTACACGCTAAGAAAAAACGCCGGGTCTACCCAAGAATTCGTGTCGTAACTAGAAAATAACTGTGTACACTGCTCGCAGCGGTGCACGAAAAAAATCTTATCTGCGCAAGACACGACGCGGCGAACGTTGTTGCGTTTTCGTGTGTGGAAAAGACAAAATTCTTGTCGTCTACACGAAGAATTTGTCTTGTCTGCCGCAGGAACGGCAAATTTTCTTAGCGTGTACAAGCGCCCTTACTCGGTACTTATGGACCTAAGTCACACTGAATATTGCTTTACTGCGACACTTATTACTCCGTCATTTATAACCCCATTTGAGCAATTATTTTCAAATCTAAAAGGTTTTACTTTCAGATTATTCTCAAAGAATTTCATCTAAATCGTTTCAGCGGTTTGATTGTGAAGTTGGTTTTTCAAGTTTTACTTAGTTCCTATCAAACTGTTCAACTTACTTCTGAAAACGAATTATTTAGCATGTGTAGCTAATTTCGGTGTAACTCTACTTGATACTTCCTTCCTCTTGGCAATATTTACAGACACCCTGTTTATTCTGGTCCACAATCTATGACTGACAAATGTAGGCGACAACTTGTATCTGGGACGGGCTTTGTTCCGCCCACCGATGCCCGTCCAACCAAAACTACAGTTAGCTTTTCACCATTTGGAAAATGTAGCAACAATGTAAATATTTGACTTTAAAAATAAAACTGTGAAACACATTTTACCACCGCGGAACTAAAGTGATGTGCACCAATTCATAAATAAAGTCAACAACAATCAAGTTATTATGTGCTTGTAATTTGACGTGTTATTATAATATAATAAAAAAGCTAATGGTTATAATGTATCTATGATACATACGAGAACACTAGGTACATTACATACACAAACCTACAGCAAGTCAAGACAACGATAATTTTAAATCATAGGTATACACGAAGAAGTGACTCAGAGATGAAACACACTCGCAATACCTATCGAATTCTAGAAAATATACTAAGTTATTAAGTTAAGTGTAAGTAAGACGGCAGTAAATCCTTTAATAGGCTAGTAGAGTAAACACAAGTGTTAATAGTTCACGGATTTCGCGGCACGAATCCGATTTGTATACCTGTTGCTTTACTTTTAACACTGGCACAGCACAGCGTAATTGCTCTCTTGAACGAATCGTTTATCATATTAGAAAATTGAAATTGCTCCGAGCGAGAATATATTGCATTCTAATTTAAGCTTTGTTACATCATTGAACACGCGGATTTGTGTAGTCACTTCATTTTGTTAAGGAACCTTGTGCCTCGTTAGCGGATTTTTCGTAATGTCCAGCTGCATACAGTCGCTTTTGTAATTGGCATCTGATTACAAGAAATTACGACCAATATTTCAATATTTGCCGACGAATTATTTTATTGTAATTACTCACGAACATTTTACTTGTTGCGACTGTAGTCCAATATTTTAAGTCAATGTTTTCACTTTCACGCGGACACAAAGACAAATGTGAGGAATTTCTTTTCATTAAGCGTGCATTAAAATACAAGGTGGTGGTCGGTACCTACGCTGTGCTGCGCTGTAGCTTGAGGAGAAGCGATGAAACCCAACGCGTCGTTCAATAAATCAACGCCGTAAGACTGTATTTCTTTCGTAATCAGCTCATATCGGTTCTCGCGGTTGTGGCCGCCTAATTATTGTCGACTTTTACGATCTACCTAACGAGTTTTCACTTCGAGCCAATCACGATTTTACGGCGTACGTATTTTGAGTTTTTAATTATTATTAAAATACTGCTTGCCAGCTCAGACATCTGCACAACGCATAAAACTTGGAATGAAACCGGGATTGGACTATTTGTTATTTACCTGGCCTGAGCTGACATTTAGTGTTGCGGCCACCACACGGGAATATAAGCTTTAGAAATAAATTACATAACATTTATTAATAGATGCAATTAAACAACATTAATTATATTCAAATGCTGGCTGGCTCTTCTAATTATTTCATAGATTAATTAACACCATGTTAAAGCGGGGTATAATTACTTAATTCATTGAATAAAACTAAAAATTAGTTTATAAAACTGGAAACTTTATCTTGATCACCAATACTTCATAACTCACTTTAAACTAACGGATTGAAATTTAAAAACGTCATCGTTTTAAACGTGAATTAAAATTCTGTGTGTAAAATACACATTTAAATGCGCTGAGAATCTAAAAAGCAGTTAAAATTATAACAGAATAGATATTGTGCTTAACAGATTTTATCATTCGTTATGAAATTAATTATTTTCGTAAACATATTAGTGTATTAACATATTCATTAATTAAAACACTGGTAAATGTGCATTTAATTATAAACTGTATATTTATCAGTAAAATTAATGTTAATACAGAAACTGATAAGTTGTTACAAAACTGTTTAATTTTATATTGTGTTTTGTCCGATAAAATCGTTTAAAAGACCTATCATATCTTGAGACTTCACCATAATTAATTTTAACCTGCCGTTTTGATAATGGAAACGTCAAACTACGCCACTTGGTTACGGAACCCTATAACAACACAACAACATGTCTTTACATCGGTTGAGCGACGACCTTATTTACGATCATAACAAGAAGAATGTGGGTTACCCCTGTCTCGCCGGCGACTGTATGTTTAGGAATCTCAGTGTCTTATCTCAGATATTAACATATTGATTATGCTTCCCGTATTGATGTGCGACGGACGGCCCTGCCTCTATCGTGTTCCGTACCGTGAACTAGTTTGTCTTGAATAGAGCTGCACCATCAATAAAAATAAGTTACTACGCCGTAAATACCCCTTTACGATAGCTCGTATCCATTAGAGCTCACCCTGTATAAGGCAACTTATACGATTTTCGTTTTTTTCTTCAAAATAAGGTAACTCGTTAGCTTTTAGTGTTTCTTTTGTCAAGTTGGTGTTTATTCTGTTCCTAAGACTAATCGCGTTTACAATTTGTTCTATCCTTTTTATTGGAATAAATTTAGGGAATTAATAATAAATACAAGTGTTTTACTATTTAATTTCGCACATCTTGCAAGATATCTTCGTTGATGTAGGTATTACTGCTTATTGGATTTTCTCATTTTGTACAGCTCTTTTGATCTCGAAGCTAGACATAACTTGTTCCGAGATTTTGCGTAAATTTAGCTTCTATGTTACCTTGAAAAATAAAGAAGATAGATTTTGTGTTTCTAAATACACAAAATAAATTTCGTGTTTTGTTAATACACACACACCTATACAGTATACTTACTGTCAGTTTAATATATAGGGTCGTAAAAGTGCAGCACAACACTAGCTGTAGAGAGATTGCTCTCGCATCGGATTGATCAAGTTATCTCCGAATCTAAACACAGAGTTGATGTTATGAGTTGATAAAAGCCCCCATCGGCTCGGTACGAAGGTGTCTAAAATATTAGGAGCGTAAGCAATTTGTCCGGTCCAATGTTCGTTTTGTTAACGGTATCAAGAGTATATCATACCGTAGTTAATACAATAATTTAGACAAAACAAGGATCGCCGACGGCTAGTAACTAATATTATCGGATAGTGACGATAATGATTCTTGAGTAATCGATGAGTATAATTCCTCTGTTATTATGTTGTAAAAGTGTGATGAATAAAGACTTTTGTTTTAAAATGTTGCATCTTAATTTAATAGAACTTGCATATTCTGTACAAAATACAAAATGTACAATGTACATACTTACGTATATCCACAATGTGTGAACAGTCTGGCCATGTTTTTATCTCACTTTCTCATCTTTATTTTCCTAGTATCGAGTGAGGCAATTGTTTTCAATGTGCTTTTGTTTGTGGTCCACATTAGTTTTCCTTATTAGATTTTATACATCGCCAGTGCTAGTCCAGAATATGTAGGCTCTACTTTTGAAAGTGCCGTTTTTAGGGTTCCGTAGCCAAATGGCAAAAACGGAACCCTTATAGATTCGTCATGTCTGTCTGTCTGTCTGTCTGTCTGTCTGTCTGTCTGTCTGTCTGTCCGTCCGTATGTCACAGCCATTTTTCTCCGAAACCGTAAGAGCTAGACTGATGAAACTTGGCAAGTAGATGTATTCTGTGAACCGCATTAAGTTTTTTACATAAAATAAAAAAAAAAACTATAAATTTCGGGGGTCCCCATACTTGAAACTGAAACTCAAAATTTTTTTTTTCATTGAACCCGTACGTGTGGTGTATCTATGAATAGGTCTTCAAAAATGATGTTGAGGTTTCTAATATCGTTTTTTTCTAAACTGAATAGTTTGCGCGAGAGACACTTCCAAAGTGGAAAAAAGTTGGTCCCCCCCCCTCTAACTTCTAAAGTAAGAGAATGATAAAACTAAAAAAAATATATGTTGTACATTACTATGCAAACTTCCAACGATTTTTGGTTTGAACGAAATCTAGTCAGTAGTTTTTTTTTTATACGTCATAAACCGTAAACCGCAATTTACCTTTCGACGAACTACAAGAACCTTATTATGTTACATCAAGTAACATAATATAAAGGTTTTTGTAGTTCATCGTGCTACGGAACCCTTCATGGGCGAGTCCGACTCGCACTTGGCTGCTTTTTTTTTATTTTAAAAGCACTTTTTTATTTATTTTAGTTTATGCCGAAGATGATAAAAGTGAGATTTTTGACAAATACGAAAAGGATCAGCACAATTTTTATCTTAATCGAATCTTACTCATTTATAATCTTTAAGAGACCATTCTCGTGTCATATCTGTCTCAATTAGTTTTTAAAAAGCAATATTTGAAAAGCATTTTAACACCTAATACCTTCAAGGCAGTAGTAAACGAGACCAGTTTTTTTAGTACGTTTTCTATTATGCCGATTCTTGCATACTCATAACTTAAATATGTGTCATAAAATAAGCGCTAGTATAAGTGTATGTCTGAATTAGCACTTACCGAAAAGTGAAGTGTTGCTCTATAAAATCAAATACCCAAATTCACAAAAAGCTATCCAGTGCATAGCTTAGCTAGCTAGTCGGCTACTGGTTGAAGAACTGGCCTCGCGCCCGTCGACCCATATTAATTTGCATCAAGTTATTCATTATTTCGTGTCCGAAAGCCGAGAAACTCATCGGCATACGGCAACCTTCTGCCAATTTATGAAGCAATCAATGTTTCTTTCTGTGTTTATGAGGAGGGAATTATTTAACTCGAGGATGTCTGGAAATTGTTTGGTGCTGGGTGCTTAATATTCATTGAATTCTGCTTACGATTTGTTTACGTCGGAAAAATTGTTTAATATTGAATCGACGTCAAAAAAAGGTTTTCAAGTCGACGGCGGACCATTGTTTTTATTTATCTATATTATTATTTTAAGACGTTGGCGGTAAGACGTTGGCGGGACGATCTCGACTTTCACCGGAAAGATTGGTGGGGTATCGCCGGAGACCGGGATGAGTGGAAGGAAGGAAGACACAGACGGTTAATACAAAAAAAATGAAAAAATAACGAGGGATTAGTAGGAGCGATGAGGATACTGTAGGACGCCTTCCATCAAGGTATCGTGACAATTTGCGAACTATAGCTGGCTGACGCTGGATGAGAAAATGGAGGGAAATAAATGGGGTTATTAATAGTACATTGTTACCTGAGTGTTAAAAGTCACGTTTTTTGAGTCCCGAGACGGGTTTGGCGCCAGAGCGTAGCGAGGGCGCCAATGGAGCTTGAGGGACTTAAAAGACTGTCACCCGAGGTAAACACTGTGCTTTTCATTACGAATACAAGGAAAGTATAAATAAAAACATGAAAGAAAAATTAGTGAAAATGAAGATTGAATTGCCGCCTTCCCGGTTTTTTTTTCTTTTTCTCTGGCGGGCCTTCGGCTACGGCTCGCCAGCATTATTCAGCCATTATTTTCATTTTCATAATTTAAAAAATGGTAAATTGTTTGCTCAAATCTCTGTTATTTTAAATAAATAGTTGAAGCAATATATTAATGAAGTAAGTAATTTAGAAGATATATTATTTGTTTAATACTATCTTTATGTTAATTAAATTTTAATTTTACATTGCGCTCTAATTAGTCTTTTTAAACTTCTTACCGTTGTAATGGGTTTCCAACCTACTTGCTGAATAAAAAGTTGGAATTTGGTTCAACAACCTCCTTGCAGTTAGAAAGACTTTAGA
Source organism: Thera britannica (assembly GCA_939531255.2). Classification (NCBI taxonomy): domain Eukaryota; kingdom Metazoa; phylum Arthropoda; class Insecta; order Lepidoptera; family Geometridae; genus Thera; species Thera britannica. The sequence continues at coordinate 22,707,450 of OW618034.2, forward strand.
AAGTTGGAACATGGTTGAATAAAATAGAACTTGTTTTTTTTTATAATTTGACAGCTGTCAGTAGTAAGCGATTCTCCCTAGGGCTGAAAGTATTACTTTCAATTAGGCCCCTCAGGCAACTTCAGACCTACTTTCAGAGTATGAGCAATGAAAAGATTATTGCGTTATTGAATCAGAGTACAAGCGCAGTGTAATTCCACAAGGAAGCTTTCTCAGTGGACGTGTCTGTGATGATGATGATGATAAAGACATGATCACTGTTCAATATTAGGTAAGCCATTTGCGAGTTCAAAACTTTGTTAATCTTAACGCCAACGTATTCTACTTAACGCGTCCATCCACCTATTAATTAACAAATTTAATAGCATCTAAACTAGGCATGACGTGCACAAACAAGTTTTTTACTTTAAAAATACTGCTAAAGACCTGTTTAGTTCTGGTTAATTTACTGAGGTGAAGTGCATCTTTATTCATCATGCGCGTTCGTGGCGAGGTCCAACAAACCTCCGTGCCTTCACTGCCATACAAGCATAGTACAGCTCCAGACCAGTGCTTCAACAGTACTCGTAGTCTGAGTTTTACTCGATCAGTTTGAACAATTTATTTCGCCTACGTAGATTTTGTATGGAGAAAATGATGAGACAACAACTCGTTTCGATCGCTTCTGCGATCGAAACGAGTAAAGTAGAGTCTACGGTTTTGGTATTGTTTTTGTCTTATCTTTTCTCCATACAAATGAGAGAGAAACATACGAGTATATGCGAAACTAATTGTTAAAACTGTACTGATATCAAAACTCATAGTTTATTTAACGTTGAATAAGTACATGCATGTGCAAATGTTGTTGACGATTCTGTTGACAGTGCTAAAGTTAAAGCCGTCCTCGTTGTTTTAGTTTATGACAAAAGACTGGTGAATTTTTTGTGCTCCATATTTTAATAGATTTTATAGTTCTTTTGAGCTTGATGTTAAATATCTTTGATATTTTTTGTGCTGTCTAATCTAGTTAAATAAGAATAATGCGTCATTTTAAGAGCCCGGTGGAGGGCGAATTTTCATACAAACGTAATACCAAAATTGTTACTAGTTTAGGCAGATTTTCACTATATCATTGTAATAATTGTATTCATATAGTATTTATCTAGGTTCCTGGACAGTTTTTATTTCATATTACTTACCTCAAATGAAACAAACACCAATCGCATTTTGCACATGTTTTTCATTGCGAAATGTGATTGCGTTGTGAATGCGCTAATTTAATTTGAGGTTAGTAATTTAAAATAAAAAATGTTCAGGAACCTAGATAAATACTAAACAAATACAATTATTATAATGATATAGTGAAAATCTGCTTAAACTAGTAATCATTTTGGTATTACTTTGTATGAAAATTCGTCCTCGGCGGGCCCCTTAACGCGGTCTTAGTTATCAAGTAAATTGGTTTAGAAAATAAAAGAATTTGGTTCTTTTCTGTACACTTTGCTTTAGGTCACTGAACGGGCTGTTTAAACTTATGAATAACACAAACCTATTTACGGTGAATTTTATAGATCGAGATTATTCTGAGGTGCCTCTACCTTGGGAGTGCAGTATAAGATGAATCACTGCAGTTGAGTACGATGTCGTAAGTGCTCGCTGGTTTGCGCGCCCCGGGGTTTCATGAGGTGTGAACACACGGAACGCTGCGCTAATAACGACTCACGCACTGCGACAATTTGAATATTCTTAGCTGATTACCCTCGAGTCGTTGTAATGACACCACATTATTGTATTGAGAAAACCTTTTGAAATAAACTACGGAAGTTATTGAATATAATGACAGGACATTGCAATGAAGCCGTGGAAACCATAATCATCGCCATATGCCAATTCGTAATGTAGTGGTTTTGCGCTAAGGAAACCGCAAACACACGTAAGCACAGGTAGGTAGATACACATACACTTCCCCGATGGAAGTGCTCGTATTCTCTAATACAAAGTCTGTGAATGTATTCTGGTTACTTTCTACAATTACATTTGAGAATACCGCATCAAATGGATTTGAGTTGTTGCTTCCATTTCCAATAATTTAGTGTTTAGACATGCATGATGCCGCCGGTATGCTCCGTGGCGAGGCCGTGGTAGAGCCCGTCAAATATTGTCATTGAGGCCGCCGTGAAATTGATAATTTTGGAGCTATTGCTTTTCATTCAATTTGTGAACACACTAGGCGAGCAATTTGGATCAAATCGTTCACTGTGAATAATTCATTCATCAAACGTATTAAGTTGTCATTACAAAACATTAAGTTCGTTGTTTTATTCCAATATAATAAAAATAACGTTTTAATGAACCGAAAAATGAAACACATTGTATCACTGTGCGATGTTAATCGAATAATAAAGTTAGGATTTTTACGTCGTCAAGAAGAATTCAAATTAATTTAAATTACTTCAGGCAAGTGCACAGAAGTATTGCTCGAAGAAGGCAAACTAATTAAAAGTTTGTTTCTGTACTAATAATTCGTTTGACTGTCAAACTTTTGCATCGTTAATTTTAATTAAAGAAACGCGGAGCCGAGTTCTGTAACAATATTAAAGCATTGAAATTGGTGATCCGCTAAACTTCGACATTCAGCTCGCGGCCCGCGGATGACCGTCCCATTCGTTTTAATTAACCCTTCCGCGGCTCTCATTTGCCTAACCATTACTAACTTTCCTTCCCTTTTTTTACGAGAAAGCAAGTTTGTGTTTTACTCATACATAAGTATTTGGTATTACAACCATTGTTGTGCCGCGTTCGAGCCGTTACAAATGCTCACATACGAGTTGCCTAATTAAGATTTCATATATTGTAAATGGCAAAAACTCTTAATAGAATAGAAGCTCGGCTTTTCCATCGTATTTAGTTCAACCTTTCTTGCTAGATTAGCTTTTTACAGGCCTTGCAGAGGCTATTAATCAAGCGCAGATGGTTCGGCGTTGTGGCCGGAATAGAAATGATGTTCGTAAGTTCATCCCGTAAGGGTTGGACGTATCTAATGCCTAATTCTGCGCGTTCCTTCCCTATGTCTACGTATTAATCTTGGTCGGTCTCCTCGCGTCTTTGATTAAGGCCCGCTGTGATGTATTTCTTGCTAGCTAACCTAATGGAAAGGCATACATCAAGTGTCCACCTTATTGGCTGGCGGATTGGCTTAATCGTGCCAATGCCTGCCTCAGTAAATTTTGTCACCCCGCTTTTATTTTCCTCGATAGACTAGTTGTGGTGAGAAATAAATAGAAACAGTAAGTAGTAATACGTTAAATACTACTCGCAGATAAAATTTATGTTTTTCGATTGATTATCACTGCTGCATTAGACGTAGATTTTTGTAATAATTTTTTGCCTAATTTGACTGCCTTCACAGCTCAGTTGGTAGTAGCTCTGCCTTCTGCGCCGTAGGTCGTGGGTTCGATCCCCACCGAGAACAAATATTCGTGTGGTGAACATAAATGTTTGTTCTCTGTCTGGGTGTTATATTGTATTCTAAGTATGTATTTACAAAAAAAAATGTATTCAAGTATTATATCAGCTATCTGGTTCCCATATTACAAGCTCTGCTTAGTTTGGGGCTGGGTAGTGTTGTGTGAATTGTCCACAATATTTATTTATTTATTATTTATTACTAGTTTTCAAATTAATTTTAGTTCTCATCATTTGCTTAGTCTTTAAAAGTAATTACAAATTAGACGTAAATTTTAATATGATTAATAGTTTTAAAAACTAGATAACGGTGTAACTAGAAAATTTGTTACAGTCGATACATCAATAAGATGTCACTTTTTTGTTCAGACATTCGGACGGCATGAGTCGGCTTAACGTGCTTTGCTTGGCATGTTGTACCTACAAAACTTGTTGATGTTAGTACAGTAATACACAATTCAGTGGAACCGAAAACACTCAAATAAAAAATGTCAAAAAAATACACTTTCTTTGAATCAAAGGATGGTGCGAGATGAGGACGATGCACACTTATCTATGCCAACGAAGTTTTTTGTTCGTAATCTACAGCATTATGATCTAAAAATTACATGATTGGAAAAAGGGAGAGAAAGACTAGAAAAAAATAAATAATAAAAAAATGAAAATATTGTAGACAACAATAACCCTCACAACACTATCTAGCCCCAAATTAAACAGAACTTTGCTGTGGGAACCAGATAGCTGATACTTATATACATATATTTTTTTTAAATACAATCTTGGAATACAATATAATATTATACAATATAACACATACAATATTGAAATTCATCATTGGGTGTTAATTATGAATTTCAATATGTTTAAATTCTTTATGGAGCCTTCGGTATGTGCAGCACTGGTTGGATGCTAACACACACGTGTCATAGTTCACTATTTCTAAAACGATTTATCATGTCTTCAAAACTAGTCTGTGGTTTCTTTGTGTTACAAAATATTTTATGTTAAATAATAAGGAAAATACGCACGATCTGATAAATTAAATAATTCATACATAATTCAAATAAGCAAAAGAATAATTTAGTATTCATTTTCGAATCACAATTTAAGTGTAAAGATGGAAGCTATGGAATTAATTATCATGATTTGGAAATGAAAAAATGTATGAAGTCGTTATCTCTAATTTGAAAATTTACCGACGACGTTGTGGTTCATTAAATAATGTACAGGGATAAGATACCAATGACAAGAAAGATCGTCCTTTCATTATCAAAGCATTTTCATGTTTGTGCGAATTCATTCAAATCAATCAGCAACCCTGCAACAATGTTGCTACATTGTTGAAACAAAACACACAATAAACAGTTTGGAAGCGGATCGGGCGACGAAACACATCACTAGTCGGGGTGAAAAAATAAATATGTCGTCGTAATTAGTAGGTTATTGTTTTTGGCAATATAAACAGAAGTCTAACTAAATTCTAATAATTATATACTTTTACAGCCCTACTTATAAACGCAATTTAAATTTAATCATTGCCTAAAGTTAGTCCTGTCACTGTTTGTCATGTTTGTATGTCACCCAGTGGTAAGAGATGGCAATAGTTTAAGCACTGTTTATTTTTTGACATATTTTTATAAGTAAGGCCATTAGTTAATGTAAATAAAATTAAGATAATTTTTGTTTATTTGCTAAGTTCAAATACGAGTATTTAGAATATTTTTTTATTTCATATATTTTTTGCACTGCCCTAAAATTTTTATTGGAGTGTAATAAAGAATTCTATCAATTCTATCAATTTTTATCAATTCAATGGATAGAGATCATCGTATCACTAGAAAGGCAAATGCTAAAACAATGGGCCCTGCTCTCTCTTGGATCCTCTCGTTATAAACCAATTTGAAAGGTGGCGTGGTCGAATCGATTATATCCATGTCATAACTCTTATTTGCGCCGCGTTCTATCTGATTTAAAATTAGTATTACTACTTTACGGCTGCGCTATCATCATCAACAACGTCAGTTCTGAAGTGTTGAAAAATTTAATGCCATTGCTTGGAAGTACTAAAATCGAATATTGTTGTTTATTTCTCACTCTCATAAAGGCCCATCTTGTTAAATAGAATTGATGAACTCCGCGGTGTGAATTGATATGGTTTATGGCCTTCGCTAGAAATAACAGATTTACGAGCATATCGGACCTAAGAACAGTTATATCATAAACTTATAAAATAGACGTGATATTAATATACAGACAAGTTTTTTAATTAATTTCTCCAACAATCTAATGCATGTACGAGTAACTTAAAAGGTTAATGTTAAGCCGGCAATCATCACACATATTTCCTAACAATCAACAGCAGTTAGGCAAATGACAAGTCATCGCACAGAGTTGCTGTCGGTACGACATTATCCAAAACACTAGAATTTACAGCAATTTTAGCTGGTTCACGCACTACCGCAACCATTATTCGAGAGACGGTGGCATTTTTAATACGTCATACATACGTGCTAAATAAATTGGGAGGTTGATCATCAAACTGCCGCCGGAAAACACAAAACGTAATCGGAAATGTTTTGATTAAACTTACAAGGAAGTCCCATTTGAAAGTGTATGCGGGTTGACGGATTACGAAGAGGTAAAAGAAGAGATATAAAAATATGAGGAAATAGCGTTATTCAAGCATTCAATCACCAATTCTTTTTGATAACCAAGTATTACCATATTTTACCAGAAAACAACTTTTGGTGGAAGGTTCAAAATCTTTCCAACGAAAGAAACTGTTTCTTGCTTTGAAGCCAAATACTCACCACTTGCTCCACTTCTTCCTGGAGGATACAAAGAACGACCAGTAGCGAGCGACGCTCATTATATCGAATGAATTGCCTCAAAGCTTTACCTATAGATGAGCGTGCACGGTAAATTATACGCCAGCTGATGTCATTGTGATAAATAAATTACTCCATCGAGTGTGGTTGGTGCGAGATTGTTTGACCAAAATAATTCTCGCGATTTTTTTGAAAGTTGAAAGTTTATCTACTTTGAAAAATGAAATATCAGAGCAAGTTGTTTAAAAAGCTCTTTAAGGTTAAGTAAAGCCCTTCGTTATAAAAATATTATTTGATCGTTCCAATTCTATCGAGATATTAATATTTCTTCTAGAATGCGAGCAACTTCTAAGAAATAATAAAAACCATACTGCCTTGTTGAACTTACAATAACCTTAAACGATTTTCTACGAGACTGGAATACATAGACGTAGCCAACGTCATATTAATTTTCCTGGAAAAATTGTGTGATAATATTTTCCAAAATTTTGTGATCTGAACTAAATAATAACGTAGTCATCAGATACAAGTTCTTACAAAATGAATAAAATACTCTGGTTTGAGGCTATATGATGCCATGCATATGCACCAACACCATTTCAAATAAAAAAAGAAAAAGTTTTTTGTTAACGTGTAAATTCGTCATTTGTGAACTAATATGAAAAAAAAAAATTATCTGTAACTTCCAAATTGGCTCGTAGAAAATTTCATCAAAATCAGTTCAGCAGTTTGGCCATGAAGTCGGTTTCTCAAGTTTTTAAAGTTAACTTGTTTTAATTCACACTAGCAACAGCCCGCATCTTCGCTCGCCCCGTTCCCATTACTTTTAAGGGATAAAAAGTATTCTATGTCCTTTTCCCGGTTCTAAGCTAAATCGGTTGAGCCTTTCTTCAGTTATAAATAGTGTCACTAACACGACTTTCTTTTACATGTATAGGTTTACTTATACTACAGAAACGGAAATATCACGCGTCCCTTTACTAATTTGTAGAGTAACTTACGATAATATCACTGTGTATGCTCGTGCGTGTCTGGCTTTAAGGTGAAATAAATAGGAAAGATAAGAGTCCTTGCTTTTATGGAGCAGTGGGTATCGCACACTCGGGCTAATATTGCTCCGGAAATAATTGTATTCATTATTTCTATGCTAGTTATCTTACCAACTGAAAGGGTTTTCAGAGCTTGGTTCTCGATTATCAGGAGCTTTATGTTGGTTGTTCTAACTTCCAAGGATTTAGACTAGTCAAAATACCGATCTGATTACGTCATAGTTATGGTAGCTAGACTTGTTTATGCGCTATAAACTTTTTAAGGGGTCGTTGGCATCGCGCTTGATTTAGGACACCTTACACATCTGATGTAGCAGGCTTTTATTATATAAAAAACTTACTAGCGACCCGCACCAGCTTCGCACGGGTTGAAAAATTCAAATATTCCGCATTTTTCAACTTCTTGTTTAAAAATTACACTTGAGCGAAGACGGGGCGGACGTTAGTATAAAAAATTGCCTATGTTACTCATGGATAGGTTCAGTATTTTTTTGGTTTATTCGTAACTTACCAACATACAAATATTTCCTCTTTATATTATTAGTGTACATTAGTAGCGATAGCTTCCCATCAGTATAAAGTATATGCTTCTTTGCTTCATCATCAGCTCCCCTGTTGCGTTTATTTCCAGTTTGCTTATAAGATTTTTGACGTGATAACGTCTTATAAATCGATGGAGCCGGCTGCACGCACGAAAAAACATGACTCATGCGTCGTTACGTCGTTTCGTCGTTCCATTTACCTGAGCCCGAGCCCGGGTCGGGTAATGGGTAAGGGTAAATGAGGGTAAGGGTAAATGAGGGTAAGGGTAAATGATGGTAAGGGTAAGGGTTCAGTCGGGTTCCGGGTCCGGGTCCGAGAGTTCAAGTCCGAGTCCGAGTCCGAGTCCGAGTCCGAGTCCGCGAGTATTTTCTTATGACGTTATCACGTTCAACTATCGTCAGTAAACCGACTTTACAGACAACCGATTTTTTGTTAACCAAGTTGGATTCCATAGCAGAAGCTAAACGTAGCCAATTCACCATTCGCATTAGCTGGTTGTTCGATACGTATTTTTATTTCTACTTGTAAATAAAGCAACTATTACGATCCACGATTGATATCGTTATAAACTCTCCCATTTTATTGTTGCTGTTTGATTGTTGTGTACATACGAGTGTGTGTCCAACACGTTTCTATATAGACGGTATCATGGAGCGTTCTGATCGTAAATGTCATCTGAAAATTTATATTCATTACGATTAGATAGCGACCCACAATGGTCAGACTATTGTTATACGCTCGTTCGTCGTACCTTGGTCGTAGGTGCTAGTGATCAGGTCGAAACGGTGGCCCTGAAATGTGATTGTGACAGATAGTGAAAATTCCATTCCAAGTTGCCTTATTCTGGCACTCCTCGTTACTTCTGTGTTCATAGTAATTGTTGTTACTATTGGTTCTTAATCTGAAATTTAATAACGTTCAAATGACCGCGCTTTATCGCTCTTTTACTTTTAAGTTCGTTTTTATTATCCACGTATTGTTCGTAGCTCTAACCAAAAAGATACTGTATTCTCCGCAACCATATTAAACCTTTTATGATAAGTAAATTTTATTTGTACGCGCCGCCCACCAAGAGCTTCCTCGTACGAAAAGTATGAAGTTACAGTGTAATATATACATTTGTATAACATATATTGCATACTATATGGTATTTATGTTCATAATATCTAGCAAGAGTATTTCGTTTAACACTATTTATATAGAGTACTAGCATTCTTAGATAATTCGATATCTTTTCGACGTTGCAACGAATTGAGTAAAATATATTATGTTACCCAACATCTACAGTTCTAATCGAGTATGAAAGAATATACCTGGAATACCTAAACTCTTTATTGAAAACATGATCATCAAAAACTTCAATGCAATGGACGGCGGCGGCGTTGCAATTTGCGAGTTCTCAATAAGGCCGATTTACGATCCATCTGCAACTTTACGAGCTGCCTTTAAGACCTTTGCCATTAGAACTTAGTATCTCCTTAGTATGTGTCATCGCACAATCATCCTTGAACTTCGTTCCTTGAACACGTCATTGCAAACTGGAGGCTTATTTTAATTTACACTAATACACATCATGTTCTCTACGAACTAGACTCACTCTGTTTGTGAATAATTATAACTTCTATGTTGTCTTCTATGTTAAAACTTTGTTGACAAATACTCTTATTTACTTATCGTATTTAACAAACAAAGGCCCCGGAGTTGAGAGTCAGAAAAACAGGGTAACGTTTGCTCGTTTGGCTGCTAAAACAATTAAACTGAGACAAAGAAGCGCTAAATCGTATAATAGCACTAAGTTATTTGTTGTAGTACAACAGCATTTACATTATTATAAGCGAGACCGGTATGCGAGCCTTTAGTGCTGTTAAGTAGTGTGCACAAAATGGTGGTTCATTTCTGGTCGCATTCGAGGCAACACATGCAGCGAGCTCGCGGAAAGCTAGCTCTGCTGTGGTTTCGCGATGAATAATCGCATACAAAACCGCCTCACAATGGCCAATGCGAGTGTTTAAATGCCCTATTAAATCTTACGGGCTGCGTAGGTTTCTGTGGGATTCAATTACGCTTTGTGCGCGATGAAAGGCGCCGGAGCTGAGCGCGTAAACTGAGCTGCGAGCCGCCGGGAACACATCCCGACACCTCTCACTCAATGAGCCCTGTCACAAAAGGTGCAAACGAAATAAGACCAGCGCACAACACGTATCGCGCCGCGCCGGGGGCAGATTGAATAAATGCTAAATTAAATAAAAGCAAATAAAACCGTCCATTAATGAGTGAAAGCGTCTCGGATAATTCGGATGGCGTGACATTCAGGACAACGGTTAGTTCGGTCGCCACCACCGCGCCCTCGTCGACTGCGTCCGTCCCGGGGTGGTTCTTTTAACAAGGATTATTCGTCGTAATACAAATGAATTATGACGACGATCAGTGTCTCAAGCAGATATACCAATATTCGACATTATTACCTCCATTTCTGCTTTATTACAACTATTTATACCGAAAAGATCTCTATTGTAATTTGGTCCAATAAAATTATTGCTCGCATTTTTGCCTTTTTTGAACACCTGTTTTAGTCAACTTACAAAACAAAAGAATTTGTTTACAAACCATTTGATACACGATGAATCAGATACGGAAACTATAAATATGCATTTACAAATTTGCCGGCGGTGGTAGAGACGCAATAACCTAAATCAAACAGAATCTTATCGTCATAATTGTAATTGCTCTCAAAGTGTACGATATAGGCATATTCAAATTATCGGCACTAGCTCCTAAATCGGTCATCGCAACATAAACAGAACGTTTTCTATTCGGGAACCAATTATCATTTACATATCAGAGACGGAACCGACACTCTCAGCAAGCTGCCGGGGTCAATATATTTACTTAGCAGCCAGCATAAATAGACCTCTCGCTCCACCCATATTCCATCAATCGTCACTTAATGAAGACCTATCCTATCGGGCATCGTAGCTCTCTCCCGGCTGGACATGTGTTAGATTGGAGTATAGATGCATACGTGAAGTGTATAAGTACTGAGACAAGACGGCTAACCAAATCGCTTTTGTTAAGATTTTATCTCACCGTTAAATACTTCTAACCATTATAGAATATCGGGCGTCTCGTTTAAACCTGCGGCAACCAATTATGGTTGTTACCGATTGAGATTTTGTTGTTTGGAAAGGTTAAGATTTTAACATGTTGGCCGCGTCTAGTATGGAGTTCATTAACACATGCTTTGCAGAAAATTAAATGTTGAAATGTATTATTCATGAATTTTGAGTATCCTTTAGTTAGGGCATTTAGGTAGGTAGGTAAACATTATTTTAAAACGTGCATCGTTCGCCGAAACTTATCTTGCAAATTAATTTGCTTTTGTCATCAATAAATTTACCTAAAATCATTAAGGAATCAAAAACATTACCCCACTTTAAATTACTACTTATGGCCCGAACACACCTAGTTCGCTGGCGGTAGCGATCAGTGAAACGCTGTCAAATATTCGCTGTCAAATCTCAAATCTGACAGCGATATTTGACAGCGTTTCACTGATCGCTACCGCCAGCGAACTAGGTGTGTTCGAGCCCTTAAACGCCACATTTTAAAAGACTGTACCGATGAGTGATACTTTTTTGTCGAAATTAGAGTAACAAAATCACCTAGTGTGAACCGGCCCCATTTAAACATTATTTCGTCCACAATATTTTTTCAAATCTACCCACATCTGTTTTGTTTAGCCCGAATCGAACACCCATTTGTATAACATTGTTTTAGTTCTCGTAAGCGATTTTTAATCTTAAGAGAATTAATAATAAAGATCTTAAACCTAAAATATTGGGACATTTCACCCAACAGTCTTATCTTAACAAAGTAAGCAAATCGTTAAATTTAGTGTTATTCAATATCTGAACAAGCTAAGTATATTATGTAATTTACATAGCTCAAATCAACAAAAGTATTAAACTCAGTCTACAAAAATATGCACAACTCATTTATCTATAAATTATTAATATATTCATTTATCTCGTAATAATTAAGCAACCAACACAGCACAGCATAAGTGAACCTTTGCAACATACCTAAGCCCATTTATATTTTAGAATGTTTCACTTAAAATTTAGCTAGTTTACAAAATATACTAATAAACCGTTATATTAGATTGGGTACCTAATACGCCTTTAAGAACAAATAGCTTTGGCCCAGTAAACGGCTCACATAATTGAAATAAGATTTTTGATAATCAAATTAATCCAATGCGGGCAACTTAATTAACGTCTTTGCTCATAGCAAGGTATAATTTGCGTCAAATTGTTTCGCATCCAATGAAGATTGTTAGAATGAGTCACAATGGGTGCTGCGTACCGCATCAAACATACGGCTTTTAAGTAACTAAGCATTGACCGGATAAACGTTTTTGACCGAACTTAGTTTCAAGTTTCAGAAGTAATTATATTTTTGTGATTTTATGTTCAAGCTTGAAAAAGGTAGGTAGTAAAAACAGGTTAAATTACTTTTCAGGTACGTTACGTAGATATTTCTAGTATAACTTTAGGTTTATGTTACTTATAGCTTTATGTTAGTGAAAAGTATGCTCGTGACGTATACAGTTAGTTACAATAATTGGCCTACGACTTTTGCCGGCTTTTTTTAAATCAGAATTTTTACCGGCTTTTTTAATTCTCAGGCATCTCTATTCACACAGAATAATATTAAAACAAGCACACGTGATATTGTTTGGTTTCGTAACGGCTTCAAAATAACGGGTTGTGTTATGAATTTAACGAGATTAACTGATCTTATTTTATTCATAATGTACCTTGTTAAATATAATAACGGTTAATCAATTTCGTGATTAAAATTTATTACAACTTATCTATTTTAATAACAATGATTATTATGTTACTGAAAAAACTTCGTTAGTAGTGCTGATTAGAACAAATTTGAACAAACTTTGTACAAAACAACAAACTTTGTAACAAACAAAAAGGTAATTTCCTAAGAAAAACTGCATTTTTTTATTCAGACTGGCCTCTCTTACTACTGGGCAAAGGCTTTTCTTTCCACTCATCTCGTTCCCGTCTTTAATTAATTAATTTTATAACCAATTAAAGCTAGCAATTTTAATTATAAAAACCCTTAACTTTAATTGGTATCTCAAGGTGCGGCTGTTAGTAAATCCTACTAAAAGAGATCGTTAAACATGTCTCTGTCTACGTGGCCCTTGTTTTATACGTATAAGTATATAAAAACAAGAAACAATGTAGGTACTTGCATAAATAGTTTGGCTAGTGTTAGTTAAATCTGCAAAAAGGTCAGGAAATTGTAAAAATCTTTGTAAACCTGATTTCCATTAAATGTTTTTGACCTGATAGTATTGAAAACGCAGAGAATCATAAGCTTCTTACCAATTATAACAATAATAAACATTTCGCAAACTGTTCGTACAACCTACTCCATCTTATAAGCGCGCGTGCAAGGCGAAGGCAACGCGTTGAAGTCTTTTATGCGGAGAATACTGCTCCCCTGCACTGACTGCACGCTTCGCTCCTGAGATTTGAGCTCAAACACACTGTAATGTCGGAACATTACATGCTCTAGGATATTAAAATGAGACAAATTTATTGCCGCTCTCCGATTATGCTTTCGATAAACGCGCAGACCGGTGATTATGATATCTCCTGGCTTAATCGTTTGATCGATACGGAGTCGCGTTCCGTTCTACACTAAACCAGTACCAATAAAAAAAGAAACTAGTTACGGGCGGGTCGTATCCGACAGTTTACGTTGGAAAATCAACAAGGTGCTAAGGCTATAAGTCGGAACCGCGGTGCGTTATCGGCTCAATCGCGCTCGAACAATGCCTCGAATGTTTCAATATAAGCTCCGACACCATTTTTAACGTTTCATCGAACGCTGTAACAATCGTAAAATAAATTCTCTACGCCTTCTCAGAGCTCTGATTAATGTTGTACACAGTGCTGAGTCGCGTTCTTATTTTTTTCACCTCTGTGTTATTTCTCTAGCTTAATTTATGTGAGTCGGCGACCGACGCAACTCGCGATTGAGCCTCCGATTTCTTATTGTTACATTGAAATTGTGTGTATTATATGACCGCTACATAATACTCGCAGTGCCGATTATTCTCGGATTTTATTTGTATTCTAATACCTAGTTGAAATGTGGTTTGTCAAGTATTCATTGTAAAACATAAATTTTAGATGGTTACCTACGCGGCATTAAATCTGTCGATAAATATAAACTGTATACAATACTTTAGCATTCGGCTCAAGCCAGTAACATTACCTACTATGAGAATATAACTGCCTTTTGTCTTCATAAAATTATTTTCAAACAACCCAACTCTATTTCAGCCGGCGAACAACTGTAATTGTTTGTGGCAATAACTGCCACTTTTCTATAGTAAAATTCTTCTAAATGCTGGTTAGAGAACATCTTATAAAAATAGATATTACAGCAAATAGATTTCTGGTATTGTCTGGTTGGAGTTGTCTATACAAAAGCATTTCGCAACTTCATAAAACAAGTGTGCAGATCGGAGAGCTAGAAGGCAATCATTCGCCGGTAAAAATAAAGCGAGATATGGTATCCCTTTGTTGCAGGCTGTTGTTTCACACCTACTTAGAGTGCGAGGCTCGAGCTCGTTACCTTAGATTGAAGGATCGCGGTCGTCGGCCGCAGGTATCCGCACGGATCACGTTAAAAACCTGCCTGAGTTCCTGACTCTTGAGCCAGGGTTCCATCAAGTTTTAACTGCAATATTTGTTTTCCTTTATTTTCTTTTTTCTTTATTGCACACACATAGACAACATTGAGGAAACTTACAATTAAGACCCAAAAAGAGTTCTGTTCCAGCAAACCTTTAAGGATAGATATATTTTTGTTTTATGTTATACTTAGTACAAGCAAATCCCACCTGATGTCATTTTAAAATTACTTGTTTGTACGTCCGTAGTCAAAACAGTTTTAGATGCAGGTACTTATTGATATGCTGCATTTTCTAAATATTGATTATTCCTATATTATGTTGCCTGACCAAACTATTGTGTTCATGTCAATACGAAATATCTGTGCGATTTAGAAAGTATTTTGTCTTGTATTTTGTTTTATATTTAAACGATAATTATGTAAATTTTAACTGCATTTTTGTTATTCAGTAAACATAAGATACGTGACACTTGTGTACATTATTATAATATGTACCTGCAAACATAATATTAGTTAATCGCACAAATGAGTCCTCGGTGAGGATTGAATCCACAATTTACAGCACAGATATTTTTACTAAGCTTTTTTTTGAGCAATTTTCTAGAAATCCATTCGCTAAGCGTTGCGCGGTACCCTAAACCGGCTCAAGAACGCTTCTATAGGCGCAGGCGCAAGTTATAGAGCTTCTTTCCCATTTGATTGGAATGTTGTAAAGTGATGTAAGGTGTTGTTGTTGATTTTAGCCAGATTGTTGAAAAATATGAGCTTGTATGAGTAATACGTTAACTGTTGGTATGTTTGTGGACATACCAACACATACTTTTGGAACATTGGAATTTTCTTAATTCATTATTATTTTTGAGAAATATTTTATGTTTTGTAAATGTGATTTTAAATATAAATTTTATTGTAAAACATTTTACGTAGGTATACCTTACCTTAAGTAACTGATTTAAACATTTTGTTGTAATTTACCCAGATTTTAAATGATTATTCGTATTGATTATTTTATATGTTTTTAAAATTGTCGCCGTGCTGTGCTTATAGGTAAATCAAGAGGAATTGATAAATAAGCCATAATTTGGATAGCTTACAGCATCAAACCTATCGAGTATACAAAATAACACGGCTAGCAGAATATTCTGCTTAAAAAAGCATGAGCAGTTTATATTTTGATAATCAACAATTCTAACACGTGCCTCTCTAGCGATAAAAAATTGTCTGGTATAAACAAATAAGGCCGTACATTTCTATTATAATATACCTAAAAGTATTTGCAATTGTTAAGTTGTAACTTGTGATGATTGCGCTTATGCGTGGGGTTTCCCTGTTTGTTCTTGTAAATTGGCACGTTAGTTTTAAATGGGTTTATGTGCAATTGTCTCTCTAAGATATAGCTTGTTTGAATATTGTACCTCCATTGTTTTGATTTTACTTTGTCTATGCGGAAAACTTATGTAAATTATGTTGAACTTATGTTATATTTTTTTGTGATACTTAGTTATCATTGAAATTTGTCCTAAAAGTTTTGATAGAATTGGTTAAGTTTGAAATTAATCTATTATTGCCTATTTATGTACCTACTTATGTTTATAAAATTACAGAAATACGTTTTTGTGCTTGTAAATAAATTGAAGCCTAGAAGGATCGTGTAAATTAAAAAATAAAGTTATTTTTTCTGAATTTTAATACTCATTTTTAACCTTCGTGAACAAAATCCACAATTCGTTGATGTTATTATAATAAATATTTTTCATTCTAGATAGGCTATCTAACTAAACTAAAGATAATAAGTACATATTTATAAATTGAATAGTACAAAAGCTTATGATTTCTAATTTTATCACAGATAGTGGCAATTTGTGCCGTTTATAGTAACATGAAATTGGCGGCAAGTTCTGCCCAACAAACACAGCCAGATAGGCCTAACTCATACCTAGGTATTGGTACCTTTATACAGATCTGCAATCCAAACTAGGGCATATACATTTTTACACATGGAAAGTTTGCACAATACCATAGAATTTACAGCCACTACAGTCACAAACAAATGTTTTCTAATTGACTCTGATTTTGATCGTCACTCATAGTAAATTGTAATCGAACAAATTATGTACACTTTGATTGTTATGTGATGACTCGAATAGTTTTCAAATTAGTTAGTTTTCAAAGTACATTTTTGTAGGACAATTAAATACAGGAATAATCCATTGAACATACGTACACGCCTCAAATCTATCAGTATGCATTCTAACAGAGTCTAATAACTACAAATATTTACAGTCTTTATGAGTTCCGACTAGTCTTCACAAATATACAAGTCTTTGTATCACCGAGTCAAATCACTTCATCACTTCCACTTATCACTCACTACACATGGACGGACATAGTGCGCGGGGACGCACGGGGTGGCATTTGGTGCGGCGTGTGTGAGGGGTGCGAGGGATGCGGAGGCAGCACAGGGTGCGCGCCATGGAAGGGCGGCGGCGGCAGCATGTCCTGGTGGCTGCGGCCGTGGTAGTGCCTGTGCATCGGCAACCCGCCCGCCCCTGGACTCGGCACCCCGCGATGCCGTTGCCTACCCCGCACGTCAGGCAACGCGAACCTTAACTTTTCCCAAAATAACCTATCGTCCGCGTGCAAAGACTTATTAGTCTTTAAATACAGTCGTATATCAGGATCGAGATCCTTCTGAGACACTTGACCTAACAACACAATCACTAGTCTTTTCCGCCTATCCGTCATCACTTGATGTAGAGCCGACTTGAGCTCATAACGGACCCACTCGGTCCTCAGGAAATTTTCACTGAGCACCATGACGGTGCGACGTGAAGATTCCACCGCCTGGCGGATCTTGTCGGTCACGTAGCCGCCCACGTCGCGGTAATGCAGGCACAGCTTGTAGGAGGGCTCTCCCTGCTCCAGTACGTGTGCCAACTGCTCCGTGACCCACGCCTCGTCTTTAGTACTATAGCACAAAAACGCGTCGTACATTTTTTCGGAATCGTTTCTGTCCATGTCACTAGCACCACTGAATAGTCTCACACCGAATTTAGAGAAGCACCATACTTTCATGTTTTGTCTGAATATAAATACGAAGATGACAATTAGAAGCACGCACAATAAACAAACTGATGTAACTATGACTGTTGTGTAATCTGGTTCGTCGTTGTTGGTTATTATCGTTCTGTTCGCCGTCAAATTGCCATTGATGCTGTTGTTGATGCTCGGTTGGCCGGTGCACATAGTGTCGTTTTCATATGCAATCTTGAATCCCGTCTCTGGGTCGTCAAACATGTTTTCATTGTACACCACAATGTCAGAACTGTTGCCTTTCGAATAGATACATTTTATGCTAGAAAGGTCAGTAATAGAGCTAACTCTCTTCGTCCACTCTCTGAACATTTCTGTGTATTCACAATCACAAGACCATGGGTTGTATGAGAGAGTTATTTCTGTTATTGCTGGGTGTATTTTCCATACTGATAAGGTTATCAACCTGTTGTTATGCAGGTGCAAGGTTGTCAAACGAGACATGTGATTGAACATGTCTTTTCCGATAGTTTTAATTCTATTGTTGTTGATGTAAAGTTCTCGTAGCATATCCAAACCGTCAAACTCTTGTCCTTCAATAGATGTCAAACTGTTAAAATCTAATCGTAAGACTTCTAGTTCTTTCAATCCATTGAACGTTCGGTTGTGAATCACTTCGATGTTGGAAGCGTTCAAGTACAATATCTTTAGTTTTTTTCTGCCAATGAAGGCGTGACTCGGGAGCATTTTAATGTCATTACCGTCAAGGTACAGTTGTGTGGCCTCCATAGGTATTTTCTCAGGTAACGTGTTCACATAAGCGGCGCTTGAGCACTCTACCACATTAGCTGACCATGTTGGATCGTGATAACACGTGCAGTTGTTCGGACAAGTCATTTCACAATCACAAGCATCAAAGTCGCAGCAATGACACAATGCATGGCAATGAGATTCGTATTTGCATAAAAACTGATTCGGCGCTGCTTCCACTAATGGCACAAAAGCGTTGCCTCGACTGTACAGTAATTTGCAGTGGATGCTGTCTATGTCCATCAATTTGGGTTGGGTCCTGGCTCTGTTACCCGAGTTGATTTTTTGTAACCAATCCATTGTGCAGTCGCACTCCAGTGGGTTTCCGCCGATGAAAAATTCTGGCACTGTTTTATCTTGCGGCACAGCT
The DNA here is from genome assembly GCA_939531255.2 of Thera britannica. Taxonomy (NCBI): domain Eukaryota; kingdom Metazoa; phylum Arthropoda; class Insecta; order Lepidoptera; family Geometridae; genus Thera; species Thera britannica. Next base: position 22,726,256 of record OW618034.2, read on the forward strand.
GATATTCTTAGCGAGTTCGGATCCAAACTTGTTATTTTATTACCGAATAAATCAACTCGTGTTAAGTTTGGTTTCTTGAAGAAGGTGTAGGATTGCACTTTTGAGATTAAATTATCATTCAAATATAACATCTCTACGGAGTTAGGTATCGCACTTCCAGTAATTTCTGTTAGCTTATTGGAACTAGCATCGAAAGTGCTGAGCGATAATTGTGATTCAATCTCAAAGTAGTTTCCCAGTTCGGCGATCCTATTAGCATGAATATCCAGCCACTGCAATCCAGTTGGAATCATAGCATAATCAAACCATTCCAATCGGTTGTCGGAAATGTTCAGCCACACAAGATTTGGCAATTTTGCGAAAAGTCCTTCAATGTTTGTCAAGTAATTTCCATCTAGCCGTATGGCTTGCAAATTCACATTGCCATCAAACGCGCCGCCTTCTATTTTATGAATTTTATTTTTTGATAGGTTTAAAATTTTTAGCGATGTCATTTTGTCAAACACGCCTTTGCTTATGTTTCCAATGTTATTTTCTGTCAACCTTAATCCATACATTTGTTCCATAGTCATGAATGAAGCATTTTCTATGCTTGTGATAAGATTTTCTCCCAAATCTAGAGTCTTGAGCTGAGGTATTTCTTTTAGTGCAATAGGCACTTCGTCAAGTCTGTTTCCGTTGATATGCAAGTCTTGTAGTAATGAAAAATTGCGAAGTGCGTGTGGGTGTATTTTAGATATGTGGTTACTGTCAATTGAAAGAACAGAGAGCACTTGCAAGCCCGTGAATGCATAGCTTTCTACATTAGTCAGTCTATTGTTCGATAATGTTAATGACTGCAGTTTAGTCAACGAGCTGAATACATTTTCTGGTATGTGTTCAATGTAATTGTCTTGCATTTTTAAAATCTGTAGATTATGTAAATCCCTGAATAATGCGATCTCCATTTTCGAAACGCGATTATGAGAGAAATCCAAATAAACTAATCGCTTTAATCCAGAAAATGTCGAAGTGTTGATCCAATCTGATGTAAGTTCATTGTAAGAGAGGTCCAAAACTAGAAGTTTCACTAAATCGCTAAACAGTCCAGGTGCTAACACAGTTATGGTGTTATTACTTAAATATATTTCTTTCAACTCTTTCGTATCACTGAATAGTTCCGGGGGTAAACTCGTGAGTTGGTTATCCGAAAATCTGATTGTTGTCAAAGAAACGAGGCCTTCTAATGCTCGATCGGCGACAGAGTTGAGTCCATTTCCTTGAAGATACAGTTTTTCTAGTGCCTTTAAACCAGATAAAAGGTTTGGGGGCAAGGTATCGATAAAGTTTCTTGACAAGTCCAAAACAACAAGGTTATCTCCACATTTCTCCGTTGGATGTCTATGAGCTGTAGAAAACTGGAAGTGACTGATATCTCTCATTCTATTTCCAGTCATATTCAAATACATCAAGTTCCTTAGAGAGCAAAGAGCTCCATCGGGGAAAACCAACATGTTATTTTCACTTAAATCCAACCGTTCCAAGTTTTGCACATCTCTAGAGAACGCACTTGGTGTTATTTCCAACGATATCGCTGACCAATCCGCATTGTGTGTTCTGATTGTCAAATTTCGTAATTCACGTAGACCTGTGAATGCACTATCCGAAAGATTTCCGATTTTGCAGTATTCGATGGTAAGTTCGCGCAATTCCACTAACTGTCGAAAACTGCCCGGAGCGAGCGAGCTTTGATAGAACATTGCATCGCTACACTCGAGCCGCAGCCTGACCGTCGGATGTGGTTGTATCGTGCTGAAGTTAGTGTTGTCCAGTTCGCTGTTGATAGTCCGCAGCCTGCACTGCAGTGCAACTCCATCGACCTCGTTAACCCAAACACATTCGTCCGGTGCTTGGTAACGGGTCCCGGTAGTTGCCGACAAAGATGCACTCCTTGCCGACGATGACAAGTTGAGCACCAGCAAGGTACTCGTGAACCAAGCCAGATACATCGTTCTGTTTTCACTCACACTTATTACATAGTTTTATAATCCTTTAACACTGAAATTCCACGTTAACATTATGTCGGCAGCGCACTAGTCCATTTTATTTCGCCTCCAGCAAGTGTGCCTCACTAGTCGAACCGGCCACTTAACTCGTTTCTCGCGAGATCACTAATTGGACGGGATCGTGTGTCCGTAAGTTCTCGATGAAATAATCCGCGACGCGACCGACCACGCTGAGGTCTGGGGTGGGACTGACTCGGAGTCAAACCTGCGGTGCGCTCGCGCACAAGGCCGCATCGCGCCGGTTCACGCGTTCCAACAGGTAAATTCGCGCCTGGAAACAAAACGTCGCATAAGCCGTAAGCTCCGTTTTACTTTTCTCTCAATTCTTTAAGCGATAAGGCTTGCAAGAAAAATACACATTGCGCACACTGGTATATGCTTTCACGCACACTAGGGTACGAAACCGCTTTTTGTGGCTTAGAGGCAAGCTTTTGAGTGGTAAGTGCAAGAGAGATGGAACGACTGGTGCGGGGTCTGTTGTTCATAGATTGGTGGGGTTAGAGGCAGCTGGCCAGGTAGGTAGGTGCACACTCAGGCGCATTGCCACAGTCACTGCTTGTTAACACTCCAGCTGATAGAATTGTTTTGCAAACTTAAACGTTGTAATTTTCATTGAAATGAGTTCTATTTCAGATTTAATTTGCAACAACTATGAAAAGTTACTTCCACGTATATCAGTATCCGATATAAAAAAAAAATATTTCGAAAATAATTCAAATATTAGATTTTTCTACTGGAGTGCTGATGTTAGTTTTACATGGAGAAAATGACTTTTAAAACTTATATTAGCCCATATTATTTTTGTGAGCAAGCTGAAGGCTACATGTATTGTAAATATAGGTAAATTATAAATATAGGTACTTTTCAGTTCTGTTGACAAATTAATATTATCTATCATCCATTGAAAAACATGCGCCTTGTTGTAACTTCGAATCGAATCATTTTACAAAATAAAAATTTTAAACATTAAAATCAGTGCTTATTATAAAGTGCTTACATTTTTGCTATTTCTATTTTATTTTTATAACAATTTAAATGTTTTCTTTAAATATTAGGCTGATTTTGTATTTTTGTGTTTGACCTCCCTACGAGTATTGTTTTCATTTTACCATTATCGTTTAAAGTTGAATGATTTGTATATTCAGGATATTTATGAACGAAGGATATAATTATGTCATCAATCGAATGCTACCTGTTTATGGAATAAATATTCAATACATTTCCTGCGTCGTGCACGCGATGACTGCCTATGATGCATCCAAATGGTATTTTCTGGAAACTGACTAATTGTCGATTATTTCGCTAAACGATTTTGGAATAATTCCCGAGCGTCCAGCTCCAAACCTCTCATCAAATTATACATCTACACTTAAGCATTTTGCACAGCTACCAATTTGTATCACAACCGTTTGATTTAACAATTTATTTAAACGATTTGTATGGATATAATGTTATACTGTGATTCGTGATTTATAACAAACTAAATGTTCCGTTTTACTGTTGTGTTATTAGCTTGTGTATTTTCATTGCTCGATAATATTTTATGGGCTCGCCAATTCGCTTAAGATTTCGCAACGTTTATGATGTTGGATTGAAGTTGTTATGCTCAATTAGTTTATGGTGACTAAGTTGGATTATAAATAATCATTATTTCATATTATGTGACACTGGCGCTTACTGAGAAGCATTCTACAGCATTCAAATAAATAGGACAATTCATATTAGTTTGCTAAGTTTATTTATAAGATACCTGTGTAAAAGATTTCATATGTGTTAGGATCACAAAAGTTTAAAAAGCACTCATGAAAATTAACTTTGAGCGAATAGAAAGCGCTGAAGTGTTGCAGCAATCGTATTACCTTTCGTGCACAAGATTTTTTTCTTCCTATAGTTCGATAGTTGTAAGAATGCATGTGTCGCTTTTGTGTCCGCTTGGATGCTAATTGTGGAAGACTCTCACCTGCCATTATTGTGCAAAAAATTCTAACGAACGTGCTCAGAATGTCTTGTCCACAAATGTACCAATAAATCACCTAACACAATGTTCACTCCTCGATACTTTTAGAAAGAGATAATAAATATTATTGAATATCACTTGGCTTTGCAGTTGAGTACGTGATTTTTAAACATACTCAAGTATTGGTTTTCCATGCCACATCTTGTGTTTTTAATTAATAAGATAAGTGAAGAAAACACTGCTCGCGTGAGACTCTCGCATAAAATATACTTGAATAATTATCGCGTCTTATCTTCTCCTACTAGATTTGAATTTTCAATATAAATAAAGCAAAGTCAATGGGGTGGTTTACGGCGACAACTCTGTTTAATCCAGTGTAAAAAATGGTCATGATCATAATTTTATTTGGTGTCAGAATGATAGGAGGACCGCGCGGCGTCGGTCTCTGCGCTATTTATGCGAGGTGTTGCTCGCCATCCCCGGGCGCCTGTATCTCAATTGCAATAAATTATCTCCTTTGACACACGAGGACCGGAAAATTTGCAATCCCAACAGTACGGATCGCGGCACCCTCGGACCTCCTCCTTTACGTAAACATCGCAAATGGCTTTGTAATGGGAATCGCGTCCGTCCCGCCATGACACCAGCTCAATAATTCACATCGGCTCCCACGGGTCGTTTGTCCAGGTCGCGCCTAGAAACGGACACAATACAACAGCGGGAGATCTATCCTTCGACTTTTTGTCGTAAGTGGCGAGGCGTTTCTTGTCCTTGCTTTATAAAAGAATAGATCGCCGGTAAATCGTAGGTTATTGTGGCGCTATTAAATGTTTATTATAAGGGCTGGCAACTTCGGCCGTTACAATGTCCGTATTCAATTTACCGTGGTTCATGTCGACACGCAACTGTCCGGGGTGTTGGATTGTTGCGTGGGCACATGTGTTTGATGTGGGTCACTGCCTTTATGATGCACTATTCAATTCAATCTAAATTCACGGGAACACGATTTTTATCCGTAACCACTCGAATCACCTTGAAAAGCTGTTATTATAGCCTCTACTTACTTTGCTTTTTATATTGGCAGAAGTAAACGGAAATTGCAAATTATGTAAAATAGTAACAAAGTAACCCCGTTCTACCTCAGATGTTATACAATAATCGTTCATACAAAGTAACTTCTGAAAGTAATGTCGAACATCCTTCAAAGTAACATGTAAAACGTCGCGTTATCGCCGAGGGCATCAGTGTGTAAAATGATTCCTTAGTTGATTTCCATTATGTTATTAATTTTTGTAATTTGGTTGCCTAATCTCCGGCGACAGGGCCCGGGCCGGCGCGACACTTATCTCGGTGTCGGCGGACACATATAATCCATTAAGTCGTCATTTCCACGCGGTTGATCATTCCTCAACCACGCGTCAGCCGCCCCCGGGCCGAGGCAGACCGTATTGTTCGCTACTGCTCTATCGTGTCAGGGTCCTTTTCAATTAACGTCATCACACTCGATGTGAACTTTAAGACAATAGCCGCAACGGTCATAAACCTTTGGCAGGTTCACCGGTCCCGCCACGCACCCGAACAGCCTTTATCCCTGTCGACTAATGGACTAGTTTGTTATCTAATCGGCTACACGGCCGACCTATTAATAATTTCCCACATAATTTTCTAATTAACGTCCTGTCCGGCGAATGGCTGCGGCCTTTGGAAACATGAAAACGGAAATGACGTAGAATTTAGGGGTTAGATACACACTATCTGTAGTAAAAACTTATTTGCATAACTGTTCAGATGAATTCCTATAATATGTATATTTTCTATTAAAGTTAATGATGTTTGTTTTTGTTTCAGGTAATCATCGTTAGCATTTCCGAATCTCGAAATAAGGTAAACAAAAACAGAAGTTAGATTATTTCGAAACGTTTGAAGCATTAGCAGTGCAGCGATCCGCTCTCGCAATCCTGTTTACGAATAAGATGTGGAAATAAACTTTAATGGTGTGTTTAAACAGTCGCACATACGGGTGTTCGCCCTCGACTTGTAGGGTTGATAGTGTGTATAAATTGAAGTGATTTAACACGTGAACGGAGCCCCTAGTAGTGCGTCAGATCGAGACACGGGCAATTTGGCGCGAGAAGCAGCTCTGCTTTATTTGTGCACCGCGATGACACCTGGCGATTCAGGACCCACGGGGTGTTTACTAATAAATCTGTGGAGTAAACCGACACTTTAATCATTGCATTTGTAGAAAACAGTTTCTTCTGGAGTCCTAAAATCTTTGATAATATCTAAAAATTCGTTTCTATATTTTCATAATTTAATTGTGGAAGTAAAATTTAGCTTTTTACTCTACCAGAAACAATTACTAATTCAATAACTTGAATGATTTGTGTGTAGAATTTCCAAACCAGTCTTTATTGTTCACCCTAGAACCAACACGAATCTGAACTAGTAACACAATAGTAAATTAAATGTGATAGTCGGTCGAGGGACTCCACATACCCCTGTTCTATTGTAGAGACGCGCGACGGACGTGCCAACGAATAGGACCGGTTAGATTACGCATTGTCGCGGCACAATTAGAAACTGTTGCGGAACCCTGGGCTCACTTTGTTATTTGCAAACAATCGCCTCCGACATCTGCGCCCTTCTACCAACCCTAGTCCAAATAGAACAGCTGAATAAATCTTCAAATGATAGGTGTTAAATCGAAGGGCCATATAGCTCGAAGAACCGACAACCGTTGGGGAATAAGGGTTCTGGAATGGCGACCACGAACCGGAAGACGAAACGTGGGGCGCCCACCCACCAGAGACCAGAGAGGACCGACGACATTGTTAAAATCGCGGGAAGTCGATGGACGGAAAGGACTCAGCATCGTTCTTCCTGGAAATGTGTAGGGAAGGCCTATTTCCAGCAGTGGACTTCTTCAGGCTGATGATGATGATGATGTGTTAAATCTTCTAAGTTTACATCAAAATCTTTTTGATTGCAAAGTAAACAAAATAAATGAATATTATCGATAAACAGCACTAAGCCCCAACATTAAATTAGGGAATTCCCCCACTAGAAAACATATAATATTTCTCCCAATACCAATTGTATTTCGTAAGTTACCAATAGTAATTGGTAAGTTAGTTGGCTATCCTTATGGCACTGTGACATTCTCTCGGTGTCTGCCATGTCACCGCGCCGCATGTAATAAATAGCTGGACGCAGAACATCTGCTAATTGCGATTCATTCACTGCTGTATCATCGTACCGCTTCAAAATATGGAGACTTTATTGTTTCCTTACTGCATTTACTCTCTGTTTACTGCACTATTGGCCTAGTACAGCCCCGCCTTCCGATCCTTAGGTTGTGGTTCAAATCCAGCCAAGTTTCGTAAAAAAAATACTGCTATCAGCGGTTCATGGATAAATTGCATATTGAAATCATCTACATACACCTGTTTTTCCTACAGGAACGTAAAGCATATCTGGCTACAGAAAATAGGGGATACAAAATATGTTTTGTATTTCCCGTTTTTTCCCTGTTGTACTTCCTCTTTATTGAGGAAGCGTTAGAGTAGAATAGAATTGTGTTTTTCAGGGTTGACACTAGTAAGTGTCAACCTTGTAGTAAGTGTATAAATTAATCGCTTCTCACAATAATTTTCAGACGACTCCGTCATAAAGTATTTAGTCTAAATGACTCCTGATACTTATTTTATAGACTTTAATAACCTGGGTTGGTTAATTAGTTATTATTCTTATTACGTGTGGATAGGTTTGAATCTAGATAAAAAAAAAACAAAACAAAACGGCTGAGCCGATTTTGATATGCGATTTTATGGGAGCAACCTGAAAGTATAACCTTGAAAATTTAAAAGTATTTTTTCAAATCAACACCCATAAATGACGAAGTTATGTTATAAGAACCATGAAAAAAAAATACAACCGATTTTAGAACCTCCTTTTTTGTTTGAAGTCGGTTAAAAAGAGGGCAAAGTGTAGTTATATCCGACAACTTAAACTTCTCAACCAAAGTCGCAGGCTTGCAGCAGTTCAGGCTATTAGTGATAAAAAGTTATAGAAAGCGTATAATAATGACTCTATGTGAATAAAGAGGTTTACAAGTTGTATTGACTACCATTGAAGCGGTTTGAGCTAGCCATTGATACGTCTTCTTAATAGTTGATATCCAATTTGAGTTTGTCTATTCAGATGTTCGAGCGCAGACGCTGACTAATGATGATGAATGATTGACTGACTCATTGATAAAATGACATTCAATAGTTATCTATCCTGTAGGTTACAGATTCCAATGCTTTATCGATCAATCAGACATAGGAACTACTTATAAATAGCTAAGGGTCGTTTTGCATTCACAAATCGGTTGCGTTAATATTTTGTCGTGCGATTTAAAACCGGCCAAGTGCGAGTCGGACTCGCGCACGAAGGGTTCCGTATCTATTAGAAACGGAAAAAATTGGTTGTCTGTAAAGCCGGTTTACTGACGATAGTTGAACGTGACAACGTCATAATAAAATAGTAGGACTCGGACCCGGACCCGTACTCGGACTCGGACTCGGACTCGGACTCGGACTCGGACTCGGACTCGGACTCGGACTCGGACTCGGACTCGGACTCGGACTCGGACTCGGACTCGGACTCGGACTCGGACTCGGACTCGGACTCGGACTCGGACTCGGACTCGGACTCGGACTCGGACTCGGACTCGGACTCGGACTCCTTACCCTTACCCTTACCCTTACCCTTACCCTTACCCTTACCCTTACCCTTACCCTTACCCTTGCCCTTGCCCTTGCCCTTGCCCTTGCCCTTGCCCTTGCCCTTGCCCTTGCCCTTGCCCTTGCCCTTGCCCTTGCCCTTGCCCTTGCCCTTGCCCTTGCCCTTGCCCTTGCCCTTGCCCTTACCCTTACCCTTGCCCTTGCCCTTGCCCTTGCCCTTGCCCTTGCCCTTGCCCTTGCCCTTGCCCTTACCCTTGCCCTTGCCCTTGCCCTTGCCCTTGCCCTTGCCCTTGCCCTTGCCCTTGCCCTTGCCCTTGCCCTTGCCCTTGCCCTTGCCCTTGCCCTTGCCCTTACCCTTACCCTTACCCTTGCCCTTGCCCTTGCCCTTACCCTTACCCTTACCCTTGCCCTTGCCCTTACCCTTACCCTTGCCCTTACCCGGACCCGGGGCTCGGGCTTGACGGAACGACGGAACGGCGGAACGACGGTTACGACGCATGAGTCATGTTTTTTCGTGCGTGCAGCCGGCTCCATCAATTTATAAGACGTTTTCACGTCAAAAAATCATGTCTGTTGTATGGGAGTCCCCTTATATATTTATTTTAATATATTTTTTTTGTATTAGTTGTTAGCGGCACTGAATACATCACACACAATCTGTGCAAATTTCAACTGTCTAACTTTCACGGATCATGAGATAAAGCCTGGTGACAGACGGACAGACAGACATTCAGACAAACAAACAGGCAGATCGACGGACGGACGGAGACTTAGTAATAGGTTCCCGTTTTACTCTATCTCTCTCTCTCTCTCTCTCTCTCCCTTTGGGTACCGAACCCTAAAAAGTAGAGATGGGGAGTCTTGTCTGATTCACATATTGCGCCTCTATCGGTACAATTAGAAACAGCTTAAATATCTTTGTGTCATATCGGTGCAAAGGTCTGGAACGCTTGGCATCCCCCGCGGTGAAATACGTGATTTCTACTAAGGAAAATGTCGGCAGGAATTTTAGAAATTTCAATTGTAGCGTTTGTTGCGTCCGCACCCTGCAAGCACACACACCACACACCTACAAATTGTAGGTATCGGGTGCCGACAATGAAGGAAGGACTCAATAGTGATGTGCTATGAGTACGGAACCTTTTCATCCGTAACTTTTATTTGTTGCTTAGTTCGTAAGTGAATTACAGCTTTAGTTATTTAGTTTTATGACTGATATATACCTACTTTTATTGAAAACTGGTGTAGAAACTTATTTTGCAATAAAGTTATGTGCAGCTCTATAACAGTCGCGTGTCAGTATGCTTTTTAGGGTTCCGTAGCCAAATGGCAAAAACGGAACCCTTATAGATTCGTCATGTCTGTCTGTCTGTCTGTCTGTCTGTCTGTCTGTCCGTCCGTATGTCACAGCCTTTTTTCTCCGAAACCGTAAGAGCTAGACTGATGAAACTTGGCGAGTAGATGTATTCTGTGAACCGCATTAATGTTTTAACACAAAAAAAAAAAACTATGAAATATGTGTATAACTATGGGGGTCCCCATACTTGAAACTGAAATTCAAAAATGTTTTTTTCATCGAACCCATACGTGTGGGGTATCTATGAATAGGTCTTCAAAAATGATGTTGAGGTTTCTAATATTGTTTTTTTCTAAACTGAATAGTTTGCGCGAGAGACACTTCCAAAGTGGAAAAAAGCTGGTCCCCCCCCCTCTAACTTCTAAAATAAGAGAATGATAAAACTAAAAAAAATATAATATGTTGTACATTACTATGCAAACTTTCAACGATATTTGGTTTGAACGAGATCTAGTCAGTAGTTTTTTTTTATACGTCATAAATCGTAAACCGCAATTTACCTTTCGACGAACTACAAGAACCTTTATATTATGTTACTTGATGCTACGGAACCCTTCATGGGCGAGTCCGACTCGCACTTGGCTGCTTTTTAATACGACGCAGTGGGGAGTGGATTTCTCCATCAACACTTATAGTACTTGTAGTACTGTAGTAGTAAAGGTTTTTGTGAGGGGTTCGTCCGAGGAAGTACTACCACCATGTTTATTTCTGCCGTGAAGCAGAGTCGCTGTCTTTCGGTGTGAAGGGTATGAGAGTGCCAGTGAAAGTGCATCGTAGGACACATTCACGTGCGTTACCTACGAGACAAAGCTTTGTTGTAGTCGATGGTTACCACGTAACATCAAGTGAGCCATATGCTTGTTTCATAAGCATTCCATTTCGACTCGCGTCAAATTAATTTCTAAATCTATAAACAGTTTTACTTCTTTGACGCTACTCGTGCTATTACACTATCAAAATTTATACAACACTAGCAGCCCGTCCCGGCTTCGCACGGGGTAGACAATATTGTTGTACTTACATTATTTTGTTCTATCGCTAATAGTTTCGGCAGCGCATTCGACGAAAGACATTTTAGGACACATTTTTCTACACCTTCGGTTACATTGTTCAAATTTTACCAAGGATCCCTAATTTTTTTCAAAATGATATGTAGCCTATGTCAAATTGGAAGAATGTAGCATTCTATTGGTGAAAGTATTTTTTAAATCGGCCCAGTACTTTTTGAGCCTATTCATTACAAACATACAAACATACAAAAATAGGTACAAACCTTTCCTCTTTATAATATTAGTATAGTAAGTATAGATTTTAATATCATACTTTACGGTTTTTGTTCTCGCGCACATCACTGGCTTCCAGATATCATCGGCATACCGACCACTATGTTGACTAGCGTGATTAAATTCTTCTCAGTGATGTACGAGCCTGCGTTCGACGGAGTTATTTGTCGGATTTACTTAGCTTAGCCCCACTTATATTTATTGCTACACGCCGCTTACAGAAAATGTTCTCCGGTTATTGGCGTGGACGGCTACCGTAATTTCTTTTTATTTTAATTGGAATGTCTATGTGTCAAGTTTTTATGCCTGGTGTGATATGAAATTGCAAATGAATACTTGAGTTGTTTCTACTGATCAATGTTATCACGCTTATGATACAGGTAGTTAAAAACTGTTTACTGATATAACATTTAAATAATGAACCGTTTAAGATTATTTTTGAATGAAAATGTAGAGCTTATCCCATAAAAAAGTCAAAGCAATTTTTTCAGTAAGTTACAACAAAAGTTCGGTGTCAACTCCCATTAGGCTCTTTTTCTCGAACAAAGGGGCAGTAAGAGGTAAAATAAAATATGTCTCCTATTTTACGCCCGATAAACAACGCTGACAAATTTCGCAAACACATGAGTCAGGAAGGGACACTTTCGCGTCTACTCCTTTGCCCGACAATAAATATCCTACGAACAAGGGACAATGATGCAAACTCCGTAACTTCACAGATTAATGCCATATTTTTACGCGCGGACACAAGTGAACCGTTGGACTAATGAAATACGGCAACATGCTCCTTCGTTCTTGATAAAACTTCCGCTGCTGCTGGCGGGAGTTTTATTGCAGTTCAAGTACAATAATTCAAGTTGGCCAGCGACCGAAATAATTTACATGGTGGTCCCTTTTTTTAGGACTACCGCATTTTTACCATTCGTCCGCAAAATGAGCTGGCTCCAGCATACCTAACGAAGCCTTATCTTCACGCGTTGCTCCCCAAATATCGCTCAAGTACATTTTATCCCTGAGATAAAACATTTAATTTATGCAATTTTTGGTAAACCCGATAAGATTTTAGTAAACTTACAAAAGCTGCATATTGAATGTTCGATTAAGCCTCGTGAAATGTTTTAATAATGGAACCGAAAATAAAAATTACTCTCAAATAATATTTTATTAGATTCTTTGAATCGGAAAGGTACCATTTAACGAGCTTATTTCTAATATTAAAATAACAATGTGGCAATCACAATTTTTATGAACTTCGCACCCGAACCCCTCTAAAAAAGCTGAACAACACCAAACCGAGTACCATTGTGATATTAACTCTCTATTAAATATTTTCCGCATTGCTGCGGGCTAATCCCGTCCCCACAATGGGGTAATAAAAGTACATTCGTAAAAAATCCAATTGAAAAGGGGCTATTGAGAATTCACGAAGCCCACGGATCACGTGTCAATCATGTCTTGCTTTTGCCGCAATGGGCCATGTTATTCTATTTTAACGCTGTGTTATTCATTGGCCGTATAGCTGCTCCCTATAATGGGTGCTTCATAATGCACCCGGTAATACGCTTGTATTTAATCCCGGCTAATAAATATTTTGGGGTATGGAATTGGCGTTCTTGGAATTTTAAATAGTCACGCCTCAATTTTGCGTTTATAAATTAGGTACCTGCCTAATATTTGGTACAAACTATCCATATATACCATAATAATAATTATGTACTATGACTATTTCTACCTTGAAGCAGCATCGCTGTGTTTCGGTTTGAAGGGTTTGGGTGCCGTTGATGTTACTTGAGTTGATGGATGAAGGGCATTCCATCGTAGAACACGTTCCTTACGTGCGTGTCCTACGAGACAACGCTTTGTTATAGACGATGATTACCACTTAACATCAGGTGGACCATATGCTTGTTTCACCAGCAACGTGTTTAACAATGCACTGCCCTGCGTCCATTAACTTGAGGCTTACAGGTAGTCAGCCTCACGTGCCAGTAATATCACCTTCCCCGGACGAGCCCTTCATAAACAGCTCTACTACTACTATCAGGTAGTCTTCTTCTTATTTAAGAGCAACGCTCTTGTCGGCGTAATGTATGCATTTTTCTCCAGGTATCAGGTAGTGTCGATTAAAAATCAATTTTTTGAGTGTAACAGCCAATATTACGTTTACTTGCATCGAAGTTTATTCTCACACTTATTGTCGATCTAGTTTAAACCGGTGTAGGGCTGTCTGATAATACGTAAGCTAGAACAAGCTCACAGCTGCCTCAGAGTACCACGGAGCACGAATTAAAACCATTTTCCTTTTTGCTATCCAAGTAAAAGCGGGATGAAAGCTAGTATTCAGTTACAGCATAAATAGTAACATTGTAAAACATTCCTTTTTGCTATCCAAGTAAAAGCGGGATGAAAGCTAGTATTCAGTTACAGCATAAATAGTAACATTGTAAAACATGCGATGTAGTACCGCAACCCTAAAAGGTCCGAATTGACGGAAGCTTCATATTACCTTGCCAATCTTGTGTAACTTTGATAATGATGATACTAAATGAATTAGGAAATTCGAAACGACAAAGATATTTGACTTAATCTTCAATTTTTTAAACAAATGCATTGGTTAAAATCACTGGTTACATCTGCAAAACTGATTTTGAACAACTTCAAAATAGAACATGTGATGCGAGTGTACTTTGATACACTGCTGTGTGAATTATTTAGAATCATGTCTACAACAGTATGAGAACAAATAATTTTGTGTGGTGAATATAGATATTTGTTCTGTCTGGGTTGTTATATTGTATTCTAAGTATGTATTTACATAAAAACATGATTTAAAGTATTATATCAGCCATCTGGTTCCCATAGTACAAGCTCTGCTTAGTTTGGGGCCAGATAGTGTTGTGTGGATTGTCCACAATATTTATTAATTATTTATGTATTTTTTTATGAAGATAAATCACTGCAAATTAGCAACCCCGTGCAACTAGGACGAAACCCCCTTGTTCGTAGGTTGTACGCGCCGGCCGCTTGTATTGTGTTACCCGTGCAACTCACATTCTTTGAAACATGAGCCATGGGATGGGATTCTTTTGTTGTGACTTGATTTGAATATTACTTTAATATGATGGGTTCCAAGCTTTTAATAATATTGAAGGGGTTGGAGCACCCGCGTGGTTATGTAATTCTTTTTATCCGATTCTTCTACCTGGGGTGCACTTGGCGAGTCAGATAATATTTCATGTTAAAATGTACATAAAAAAACAATGGGAGCCTATGCGTCACAAAAGGTCTGCTTTGAAATCACGAATTCTACAATGGATCTATCAATCGATTTGTTCTATAAAACACGTGGAATATCAGCCCGTTGCATCTGAGTGAAGGAACATGTTTTTTTTGTGCGTATAACGGAGTATTTAGGTACTCATAAAACTAATAAACAAACGAATACTTAGAGTGTTAGTTTTATCTCTGGCTTAACTATTTACAGTGATTGAATTCTAGTGAGAACAATACAATCATAATCATGAACTTAACGCATCTCAAACCGCAAACAGATCGTGCAATGTTCCCCATACACATTATTACCTTACCCCACAAAGCTCATGTAAGATGATTGTAAAACAATGTTTATAAAGTATCCCGACCGCGCAAACCTCGGGCGTGATACAAAAGCTTTTGCAGAATTCATAAATTTCCGATAACAAAGGATACGAAAAACCGTTTAAGGCGCATTCGCGGATTCGACCGCATTACATTAGTGATATGGTAATGTGATTGTTCGTGATAAATTACTGCGAAGAGACCCTGAGTAGGCCTTGCTCGCAGCGGGATCTTGCTCCCCGCCGTATGTTAGCCATCCTGAGGTGAAGCACCTCACAATTTTTCGACAATAATACACACACGTTTGTATAGGACAATGCGAAATGTGACATGTCCCAGCACCCACTCGTATGCTCATTGTGTGAAATATTCGTACACTTCCATTATGTTCCTTAACTGCAGAAACGAGTATGTCCAATTCAGCATTTATTTTTCAATTTCCTTAAACCTCAATATTCTTCTCGTTGCATCTAAAAATGAATCCGATTGTTGCAAAAATATTTTTCCCAAAAGGTAGGTAATAATGATAAAAATGTCTTCATATTCTCAAGTGAGATCCTGCGTTGTTAGCGTGGGACGATGACATTTCTCGCTAACAACCTGGAGTACTGAAACCGTCAGAATACGATTTCCAATATAATTTAAAATTATAGCATTCATGAACTGTCACCGATCGAGAACCAGGCACGAAATTCGTGTTCTGTCTCCTTCTTAATTGGCCACGCGGTTCCAGTGTCGTTGTAATAAAACAGCAGTGGCTATCGACACTGGCGGAGACATTTCTCCCTGTGAGTCATCAGCGTCAACCACATAGGACAGTTTGTAAAACTATCGCTGGTGTGTCGAACAAATTACCCCACATTAGCCGCGGCATTCGTCGAAGTGAACGTGCGGCGTCGACAAACTTTTTTGGATAGTTCTGGAGCGCGCGAGGTTCGATCTCAAATATCTCTAAATTGGGTGAGAAATTGTCCTTTTGACGGTCACTTTGCATATTACGGCAAAAAATCTACAGATTTTGCCGCGACGCATTGAAGATCTCGCTGACTGCGAGATTCTTTGCGATCGCTCTATACGACTCTATAATAAGCTACGATAAATTACGTAGGGGCCCATTTCTTTGTGATGCCATTGGTGTCGCATCCAAGTCTTGTTACGCATAAAATGTATACAGCTCCAAGGAGAGTACTTACTGGGTGAGCACTGCTCACCCCTTCCTACTATTTGGCAGACCGGAGCCATGAATGTTAAGAAAAAGGCTTTGTTAGTTGTTGCATGACTGATATCACAACCATTTTGTCCCAGTGAAATGGAGTCCCACATTCTCTTGGATTTCCCGCGGACCTGCTCCAATTCCTTTCACGATATTTTTCATGCCGCTATCAGAGAAGATCGTCTATCGCACATAATTTGTTGTCCGAATTGCGACTGAACCCATTTATATAAATTACGGGTTAATTAACTGCTTTGTTTTTGGTCGAGCGCGTGAATTCGTTGAAACAACGCATTTTGAGGGAATATCGTCTGATGTTAACCGTAAAATATGGCCCCCTTCTTGGGTTATTTAAAGTAATGGTCTTGAATTAATTCTAAATGTCCTCGTTAGTGTTACAACGCATTTAAAACAACAGAATTTTCTCACATTCATACTGTCATCGAAGAAATAAATTGAATGTTTATGAAACCACCTTTTACATGCTAAACGAAAAGGCAAAATAAAATACTTCACAGTTCCACGTACAAATGCTTTTCTCGCTGCTTCGAGAGAGCAATAGAAAATAACTTTATATGATAGTGGCATAATAATATTGGTTCCGAACTCGTATCAGTTTTACGCGTGATTGTTTTCTCACACAAATCGATTTACTGGCTGCTCGTCGTTTTACTGTGCTTATTTCACTAGAGCTATATGGGAAGCGCTTGTGTACAGATTGCAAAATGTTATTTACGCAGTTGTAGATAATGTAATTTCGCAATCTTATTTTGGGAGATGCAAATAATAAACGTAAAAAGAAACAAAAATTTTACGACGTACCTACTCGCTTTGGTTATCGCCAATTTGTGTCAACTGAAGCGTTCTTTTAATATTAATAAAACTGCTAGCCCCTCAACCCTCTGCGTGCTTTTACGGTCGGGTTGATGGCGACTTATTTGAATAAATATTTTTGAGCGTGGTCGACTCGGGGGCTCTCTTCTTTTATTCTTTTCTGTTAGCCATATTACACGACGTAAAACCGCGGTCACAGCGCGCGCGTTTGTCGCAAGCTAGTCGCGGTCGCGCGACCAAGACACCCCGCAACGACGACGCGCATTACTAATGCAGATGACGCGACACTATTACTACCCATCCTTTATCTAACACAATATGTCCTTTATTATAAAACTGAAATTAAACGTCCGACCCGTTTCGAAGTTATTCGAAAGCCGCGGGAGTCCATCACATTTGTTATATGCAACAGCAAGTAAGTGTTTATTGGTTTATGGTTTCTTGTACCTTTTTTGTACTGATTTGAAAGAAGATTGACGAGCAATTTATGGAAATGTTTTGATCGGTACAAAAGACTTTGTTTTGATTATAAATCGTATAAGTACATTTTAAATTGTAAAACAGCATTCCTCATCTTTTCCAATTGTATTCAAAGAAATGGAAAGTTCTTTATCAATCGGTCGGCAGCTGACGCTGATTTCAAACTGATTTCCCTTAGCAATAAAAAGGTTTCCAGCAGACTTGTTTCCATTTCAACCCTTGGCTTAAGCGGAATTCAAATGTCAAGTACCAGGGCATCATACTCGTTAAGGCGATGGTCTCCGGATCCGAATTAGTAATTACGCACAGACGGGCCGACGGCGGCGCCCGCACCCGTGTCAACGTGCTGAAGTTAATCGCGCCGGACGGCGTGTAAATGATGCGTGCCTGCCGCGAGCCTACTTATGTCGCCCGCGATTATCCCGCGTCGGACACAATGACCGATTGCTTCAAATATCTTTTTGATTGTCTATGACGTCATTGAAAATTAAATGTTTTGGTTAAGGGCAGTAGCCCTTAACCAAAACACCCTCAAATTACTTATCCCATTAAGATCTTAAATATTAAGTATAGGTGTAGGTAAGGCCAATAAATCTTGAGAGGATGTATACCGTATGTGGGGATCAGATATATGAGACAGTGTTTTTCATTGCGTTTGAATAATCTACAGTAGAATAGATCGACAAAGCAAAGTCTTTTGTGATCTTTTCATTAAGAACAATGAGTTCTTCTTAATACGACGTCTTTCGCAAAATCGATATGAACTAAGCATGGAACCTGTGACCCGTAAGTAAGGAGGGGAAACTAGAACGTTTGGCAATTACCCTCAGAAGAAGACGAAAGAGGATGGCTGGTCTTCTCCATGGCAGGAATATCTTGGCAGTAGCAATTGCATTATTGAGAGCAAAATGTATCCATGTCTTTCCAAGTGAGGTAGGATTCTGACAAGCTATGAGTATTCCAATTTGCTACAGGCAGGCTCAAAGGGTGATGCTGATGACAGACAAATACAACGCTCTATCGTTGCGTGAAATGCCAACAAACATGTTTTATTATAATTTATTTAGATTAGATTAACTTAGATGTTCTCTACCAGCTATGGCGCAGCTATAAGCGGACTGTGAAGTGTTATTGTCGGGGCTCTTGGGACCTAATTACTTTGTTTTGTTTCCGAGTCATGCTTACAGACATGAGGAAGGGCAATGAAAACTCGAAGTGACTTTTGATATCTTTGCCGAAGTTGACAGCACTCGTTTCTATTTAGTATTTGCCAAATGCTGTTTTTATGGTGCCAATTGGTGGTTTTGCGAATAGAAAACTATTTCGTCTCACGATTATTGGTCTAGTTAACTGCTAAGGTACTAGCAGACTTTTACTATGGATATAACAGTAACTACGGTTTCTAGCCAACCTACACAATGATATTTACATAAACATCACACCTGCTCTAGTATGTGACGGTAAAAGTGAGTCTATAAACATATTTATTTCAGTCTCTATAGAACAACTATCATATTTTTTTAAGGATCAAAACTGCTAATGTTTTTTTATTACAAAGTCTACTTTAGTACTTTGCGAGTAAAGTCGCGGGATGAAGCTACTGATAAACAAAGAACAATGCTTCGTTATTATTACAAAGCACATGTTCACTTCATGTTTTCGGTGTATTATTCAAATTTCGTGTCGTACGTAGTGTACGAATTCATATTCCACACGGGGTAAAAGAGTCGTCATGCCGTACGGTAAACTATGGTAATAAGCGGTGTACACGGTTTTCGATCATGGTGTTCGATCGTGAGCTCAAATCGTGCGCAGATCGCCCGCTGCAACTTATGGCTGCAAACGGCAGAGCTATTCTGCTTCCAGATTAGGGTATTTTTCGTCATATTGAAATTGCAGACGGTAGTTCAAAAAATCAACTTTATCTACGAGTGTAAATCTACTACATAGTAGGCATATACACACATAATATGAGTTAAGATATCTTTATGTTTCAAGATCGTAGTCTTTTTTGTTTTTAAATGTTTTTCTTACCCATTTGAAGGCACTAGATTTATTGATATAAAAAAAAGTTTGAGTAAAAAATGCTTGGGGCACGGATTCAAACTCGGGACCTTAATTGAACAATAAGATCGGTAATATTAGCTAGCTAGATTAATATATTATATGTACAATAACTTCAAATAAAATCAAAATTCTAAGTGAAAATCAAAACATAATCAATCAAGAGGCGCAAATATGCAGGTCTCGACAGAGCCTACTTATTTGCTCCTCTTGAGACTCTGGGTCCGTGGGGAACCGAGGCCTCGCGGGTCTTCAAAATTTTGTCTAAGAGCTGGTATCTGGCGCAGCGTATAAGCATTGCTATTCAGCGTGGCATGCCGCCAGCGTATTGGGGACGCTTCCGTCTGGCACTGATTTGGATCAGTTGAGCTATCTCTAGATCGTTTGTAACGATCTGCAGATAGCTCAACTGTTTCTTGTGTATTTTGTACATTTTGTAAATATTTGTTTAATTGTAAGTTTCTTTGTGTAAATAAAATAAAGATTCCGTTACATAAAAAAAAACACAATTTATGTATGCAAGTATTTCTGGCGGGCAAGACACGCATTTCAATATTCACAACAAAATTAAATCGCTGTGCCCGTTGAGAAGTATAACAAGACACCAAAAGTGAACCTGAAATGGTTCACTTTTGGATTTGAAAAGATCAGTTGCTTTATAATGTCGCGATTCTATCATCACAATCAGAAGATGCCCCGAAACAGATTGAAAAGGGGTAATAATAGACTTCGCTGGCTATCTCGAAGAACCCATCTCTTGTTTGTTTTTTTTTTTCTCAATGCTTACGAATCCTGGCGTACTGTGAGTTCCTATTGTGATATAAAATAGGCCCTATTTATTTGTGAAACATGACAAATAATTCTAACTGCTACCGATAGAGATGTCTTTGTTATAGAGAATCCTTGTTTGGTTTTATAAATGCTGCATTGTTAGACTGTGTTTTGGTTATGAAATATGTTATTGTGACAAATTGTGAGGTTGATTTTAAGCCTTTCGTTTGTTGAGCATCTGCCTGGCTTAAGTTATGGTTGACGTCATCATTCTTTGAATTATTGCTTGAGATATTTTGATGAACAAGCATTTGGTGTTTACTTGTGGCAGGTGTTGATCATAAATTGATATGACTTTTCGTGGTAAACCTTATTTAAATACTTCGATAATATTAAAGTACGAGTCCATTTATAGTCAAAATTAAATTTCTAATAAATATATTCTAATAAATACATAATATGCGTCACGACATTCGATACTGTTTCTTTTTAAAATTCAATCTCAATGACAAACTATAATTTCTTAACCCATACCACTTTTCAAATGTTTTCTGATGTATTTGACACCAAGAGAAACACGATACACCTATCGGTAGACAGAGTGTCGCTTATCTTACCAATGTAGTACAATTTATTACCATTTCTAATATTAAGCCGTCTTAGTTTTTTGATTCATCAACATAAATTCACTTCACTTCCAGGTGTTTGTAAATAAATCGCTACTCCCGCACATCTTTGAAAGTTTCATTGATAGCATACGATTTTCCCTATTCGCAAAATATACTTTGAAATTCGCAATAGAATGTCAGTCGCAGGGGACCGAGCCGCGGTCGAGTAAAGAGCATTTTATAAATGTGTTTGGAGAATAGCGAGCGAGTCGCAGTCGCGCCGCCTTCCCGGTTGCGGAACGCACTACGATGCACCAAGTTTAATGGAAAAGAATTGAAAAGTAGCGCGTCTATATGGTAATGGAAATTGCCCGGAAGAAAGGAACACAGACGACAGAGTGCACTGCTCTGAGTTATAGTTGTTTTCTCGAAAATTGAGCGTTATTGCGTACGGTTTCCCTCGGGAATCGGCGAGTTTGGCGTCTTGCAGGAACCGAGCGCGACTCGCTTGCGATGCACCGCGCTTTATTCGAACCGGAATATTTACCAATGTAAACTGAGATCATTCACGTTACGCGTCTACCAACTTCGAGTTTTATTTGTCTACTACAAATTCAATGTAAACTCTTCCAATCGACTATTTTTATTAGTCTACGATGGTAATATGAGATTGAACGAATCACCTTTAAAATAAACTTTGTCCGTATAGACAGGGATATAAACTGTCTTACTGCATACGAATGCAGATTACAATTGTATATTTTTACTCACTAGCCAAAACTTGAAGTATATTTTGTCGAGTTTACGATCCCGGTCTAGCCCGTTCCCACTGATAATTTGTAAACAAAGTTCCGTGTGCTTGGCGCAAGTATTTTTACAAATATTTGAGTAGCGAGCATAAGAGGGCACTTAGCGGTCTGTCATTGTTGTGTTCCTCTACGAGTGCTATGATGTTTGTGCTTTTGAAGAACTTAAAGTTGGCACGTATCGGTTATGTTACAAGTGCGTACCCACGGTATACTTGCATTTTGATTGTTTTTTTTTAAGTTTAGTTTAACCGTCTATGCTTTTCCAATCTATAATTCAGTGAAGTTAATTTAGATAAATACGATCGGCATTTTGTTCTACGTTGTGCCCACAGACACCAGCGTGTGGATTTTATGAGTCCAATAGCAATCCGGCCTGATTTATATTCCTAGGTACTATCGATGATGAGATCTGCTTTAGCTGTGGACGCGACCACCTCTACCGGAGTTTAGCGCTATCACATGGAAACTTCTCTTCAATACATTTACGTCTACAATTCACATTCACAAATTATGTCAGTTACATTTAGTTTGATTGCAGTTCTCTTGTTTTTATGAGTCTGTTAATCTATCTGTTGTTACAAGTAAAACGTTCGTCGCGTGGAACCTGAAATACTGGTAGCTACCTACCGGTTATCGTTAGTGCCGAGCCATAGCTCTAATTGTAAGCTGTTTATAAATGTCTTTGGACTGATCAATATTCATGTCCAGATTATAGTTGTCTAATTGCCACATATAAATTTAAACGCTCCGATGACATCTTAATTGCCCGGGTGACAAATCACTTTGTATGGAAATATTTGACGTGGCTGCATACTGGGAAAGTAACGAAAATGTAAGCATGTGGTTCTGTATCTAAAATGAATCTTAAGTCTGGAAGCAAGTCAGTGTATTTCAAATGTAGGGTAAACAACTGATTCATAATAGTTTTATGGAAAACAATCGCTTTGTCTGAAATGAACTCTTATGGTGTTGTAGTTTTACTCATTGCATGGTATATAAAAACACGACATTTCCTCGGCACAAAAATCACGACTTATATTATAATCATCGGTATTTATGTATATATTTAAAACCTTTTGTTTTAACGCGAAACACCAAAATAATTTAATTTCAACGTTGTAAAATTGTACTGTCGTTAT
Source organism: Thera britannica (assembly GCA_939531255.2). Taxonomy (NCBI): domain Eukaryota; kingdom Metazoa; phylum Arthropoda; class Insecta; order Lepidoptera; family Geometridae; genus Thera; species Thera britannica. The sequence goes on from OW618034.2 coordinate 22,749,143, forward strand.
CGTTTTGCGTTTCTAAACATTGACTTTTCTGTAATTGATGTTAGACATTTGTTGACGCCGCTGTTCGGTCGAAAATCGTGTTTCCGTTATAAATTGCCTCGCTTGTTTATTATCTGCTATCAGTCAACTGAAATTTAGTAAAAGTATTGGCGACACGATTTTATCACTACAAATGGTTAATTTGGAGCTGTTTTGCTTGACAGGTTCTTCATTCGCTGCTCGCTTTGAGTAATCATTATTTTTGTTAATAATAATTCGCCTATAATAAGAATCAAAATTAACCATATTGTTTGCAGAATTTTGATGTAAACATCAAACATTGCTCTGCTCAACAAGTATTGCAATAAAAAAAATGCTGTAATATTTGAACATCTTGTTTCTAATCAAGAGAGGTCATTACCTTTATTGGTGAACTTGCGTTTAGCTGGTGTCAATAATAAACCCTTTTCAAACTCGTAGCAGTGTAGCATTTTCGCCTCGTTTGTTTGATGTTTACATTTATATAGGTATTTTTACCGGTTTTCAAGGTTTCGTATGTACCGAATCGGAGTTTTACATGATCATCCACAGACCGATTTCAATAGGCCTCCCTCATTTTGTGCCATCTGACGGTCCAGAGCTAATCCAAAGTAATTAATGTAAATTAAGCAACGTAAAATTATGCACCGATTATTCGTTTACTTTATACGCCTGTAAACCTTGCCTGGTTAGTTCTATTCATTAGAAGACATAAATCCGAATTTGTATGTCGTAGAGACGATCGTAATTATGAATAGGTAATTAGTTTACTGTGTAGCCGACGACCGCATCGCGTCTCGAACGTTACACACAAAAGTACTAAAAAGTAACTGACGGAATATACATACTATTAAATTACAGCATTCTCTCCTAATAGATTGACTGGCCTCTCAGCTCAGTTATTAGTAACTGTGCCTTCTGCGCCGTAGGTCGTGGGTTCGATCCCCACAAATATTTGCGTGGTGAGCGCAGATGTTTGTTCTGTGGCTGGGTGTTATAATGTTTTCTAAGTATGTATAGATTAAAAAAATACGGGTTGCACTCCGGGAGTGCCGGCAGAAGTGAAAACTTGATTATTAACGTTGAGCATGTTTGATATTTTGGAATGGTTAGGGGGGGCTTGTTTGTTATTTGGCACGCTGTAACATACACGAACATTCGCGCAAGCGCCCTGCGCTGCCTAAACGAAACAGTAGGCCCAGGCATACATTTTCGCCGCTCCGTAGAGAGGGGATAGCTGTCTACTCTCCATCCGTCTTACGCTTTTTCGATCAGGTCACGTGTCCTGACGCGCTGACGCGAGTTTAAGATTTTATACCCATTACAGAAAAAGTGCTCAACGCCGCTAAAGAAGTTTTCACTTCAAAAAAAATACGTTTATAAGTATTATATCAGCTATCTGGTTCCCATTAGCACAAGCTCTGCTTAGTTTGTTGCTAGATAGTGTTGAGGGGATTGTCTAAAAATATTGATTATTATTATAGATGCCAATTACTTTGGATCACTGCGCCAAAGAAGTAGACTCAAGTTCACCACTGAAATTATGAACCGAACACATCTGGAACTAATGATGTGTTCTGTGGTAAATATTTCTGGCTGAGTAATGTCAAAATATGACACTTTCAGTTAACAAGCACGATATTCTGTTGGTCTTAATGCTTGTATCTCTTACTCCAGTGGGACCACAAAGGAACCAGTGATAGGAGAAACATATATAATTAGCATAATATTAGTTTACGAGTTAACGCATTCCAAGAGCAGTTTATATAGGGGAGTGGGTTATTTTTAAAGCCGTGGTTTTATCTGTGTACAGTAATTGACAGGACGTGGTTGCTCGATAAAAACAACACCGGTTTATTAAGAAAATATTGTTTATTAGCTTTCGCCTTCGTGGATAGCCGATGTGCTATTTTAGGTCACGAACTAATTATCTATTCCGTGCAAGCATTTCAGATGGCCACACCACCGCCATACGCCAGGCAGTATGTTTTTGTTTGTTTACAGTATCACTTGTACTGAGCACTAGCGATAAGTTATACATATCACAAGGAATCCAGTCTACTAAAGAGATTTTTTTAATAATCATTATATGTTTGTTTTTGAATACCTAAATAAAAATGTTGTTTAAACACGCCCACTGCATAAATACAACCTTATAATTTGCAACAACCGGACGCTAGGTAAGCATGATAGGTGATGATTTGCTAAATCAATAAATCCCAAAAAACTAAATCACGGTCGTTGTTGTTTTATCAAAGACATTTTCGCTTCTATTTTTAGTTATTAGAACCATGACGTGATGTGACATTTGAAACTTAAAATTTTAATAGACTTGTCTTGTTTTATGCAAATTCAGATTTTATTAGCTGTTAATATTCCTAGGTAGTCTAAAATTTGTCCTCTATTCATTAAATCATTGAACTTGTCAAAATGCAGGCAATGTTGTTTAAATATGCGAATCTGCCTGGTTTTGATACCAATAAAATAATATTTATTATTATAATTCACGTCTAAAGTCATGGATTTTGCTATTCATAAGAATTAATTTGAATTTGTATGCTCTTATTAAAATAATAAATGTTCTTAACGATGCTATTGTTATAAATTATTATGCATGAGGCTATTGTCCGTTTACATGTTTGTCGAAATTTATGTTTGAGTGACTTCATCTCACCGTTCTAATGTCAAGGCAGTGATTATGCAAATTGATTTGGGTTCATTGGCCCGCTTCGTCTACAAACATTATTAGATTTCCAAGTGTTGAGCTCGTCCGTTAAAGAAATGATTCATTACTGACACTAGAATAAACTTAGGTGAGATGTTTGTTCAAATATTCTCACGCGTGGCTTCGTGTCAATTGCTCGGTCCAAGTTTTGACACCTCTCTGGGGTCAACATCGTACGGCCGACGACGACGTGGATAGTTTTGCGGGCCTCACCAATATTTGTTCAATGTCATCACCGTTGCACTCAAGTTTGACAGGTTGTGCTTGTCGAAATGTTAATTTTTCTAGGTCTTACGAGTATTTCATAAATTCAACTTAAAATTGAACGTATTCATGCTAAAGCGTTGTGCATAAAATTCGTAGTTTCTGACAAATATTGCCACCACTTTCTTAGGAAACCGTTGCGCTTGTCTATTTATGAACATTTGACGACATTACTTAGAAGTAATAAAATAACCCTTCGATTTTTAACACAGATATAAACCCAGGGGACGAGACTAACATTCTGAGCGGGAGCCTTCTCATTAAAATGTGTCTTTATACGCTGAGCTCAGCTGTCGTCTTATCGCAACTATAAAGCACTCCCGATCTAAGCGCTGATATGATAATTGTAATCCAATATATTACTATCTATCTGCTCCATCTGTCTCTACCTGCGAGCTGGAAAGCTTGAATGGGAGAGTTGTTTTGATAAATAACTTGAGCTGACAAGAAAATAAGCAAATTATTCTTATGCTCATTTCGTAGTCCACGAGTGGGGAATCGCTCACACCCACATTGTAAAAGCATTGTTGTCGCGGCTGAAAATGTTCTTAACAAGGAAGTGACTAGTCGTTAGCTGTGATGGATCTGCTGCGGCCTCTTCGGACCTTAGGCGATGGTTTGACGCGGGAATCGATTATGTTTGACAGTCCACACTCTTTGATTGTGGAATGAATGCTTCGTGGTAATTATCGCACGAAGCGCTACCACGAGACATCACGCTAATGAATTCTGTCCGATTTGACGCGACAGACAAGTTTGAAGAATTAGTGCATTTTAATTATTGGCAACACCGGATTTGTGAGCTGATGTTGCCTCAGGCGATAATACGCTTCGATTCGATTTCGATAATTAATGACTTACCTATGTAAAATAAAATCTAGACAAAAATATTTTTGTTATTTTAATGAGAATATCAAGAATACGATATTCATATGTGTGTGTGTGTTATGTTGTAAAAGAGTACCGAAAATAACTAAGTTATTAATATATTATATAAAAAGAGAGAATATTAAAATCGTGGGTTGTTAGTGTGTTTTCATGTAGATGGACAACATGCCTACGTTTACCTGAAGTTTTATAAATATTGCGAATCTTTCGAATCTAAATAAATGATGACGTGTATATATACGTTGTTTTTTGATTCGATTCGGGCAAAAGGTTTTATCTCTACCAGGCGAATGGCAAGGTGTCTTGTGTTGTGGCTTAATCAACATTAGCCGATCCAATCTAGGTTCGCTCTCGCGTTTTCGATCGTCGCCCAGCGGGGAGCGCGACAAAAGAATTTCATTTTAAATAAATCGCGCGAGTCCGAGTCGCGCCAAGAAATTAGGCGCGTATCCCCCGCCGCGAAAACTCATCGTAAATACATAAGTGTCGTACCTTCGCGCTCTCCACTGCGACGATGCTCAAAAACACATCCTTGTTATACACTCGTTTAGGGATTTAATTACTTGCATCGGGCTCTGGCTCGCCCTTTCGCCTCGTGTCGTGTCGCCCCGTCTCCTCCTGCGTGATCGTAAATCCTCACTTCATTAATGATCCGGATGAATTACCGCTTAGTCCTGTTGACTTTTTGCGCAAATATTTTTTCCAATTTTAGTGAGCGTGGGTTTTGTATAATGAACTGTAGCTCTTTAAGTGGTTTTTCGAGTTCATCTCGATTTATGTATTAATAAGTATGCAAGATTGTATTTTATATGCTTAGAGTTTTATCTCCAAGCGCATCATATAAAATACGGCGTTTGATGTTGCTATCAAAGTTTACGCTGACAGAGTTCACGAGGCTTTAGCTTCAAAGACGGATTTCGATTTTCGTTTCTCGAACACCACTTATTTTGCACCCCTTTTTATTTGATTATGGGATCTATCGTTGCGGATCAAAGATACCAAAGTGCCGACGCACAAAGGTAGTAACTGTTTCTTTGACACTTAATCATTTGGGTGGGAATCGCTACACCTTCACACCTTTGCCCCTGACCTGTCACTTAGTAATATCCACCCGCCCATCCCTTGCCGATTATATCTGAATTCTGATATTGTTGCAGGAACCGCCTTCTTTATTCACCTTCAGATATCGATGTCGTGGAATTGAATTAACGAGCGCGTTCCACCGTCGGTGTCGGGTGTACCGAACAAGTGAGCTTCGGAGTCCCTTTCCGGCTTCAATTGACTCCAGCTAGGAATCTTCTTCGGTCACAATGCAGGCGGTGCCGTTTTGTGAACGCGATACTTCCTCTGGCAAAACCACTTCGCATGTGATTGCGGCCCCTTTACTTTAATCAAATGGCTGCGACAAAGGATTGAAAGGAACGCTCCTCGATTTCGTACATGTGATCGGTATTGGCTGAGAAATTCTTTTTAGGGATTGTCGGCATTTTTTATCGATGCCGCCGTGAAATACGAAATGCGAGATTTTTCAGAAAGCGCGCTTTGTCATGTTCTCGCACTTGAAATTCCCGTAGAAGCATCTACCTGGTGCTGTATTTAGTAACTTAAGTTCATGTGTGCTTTAACCGTTTTTGAATCTCATGTAAAACCCAATCAACTATAGATTATGAATTTTGTCGTGTAAGTTGATTGGCGTTCAGTAGCAATCTAATAAAACTTAACCCATTTTATGTGCTCTAAATCCTGGACCTACCGACTATTATCTCTTCAAACTATTTACATTTAAATCTAGTAAGTTCTACCCAGAATCATTTGGAATTTATCCTTAGGGCATGAGATAATGTTCTTTAAAATGTTTGTTTTTGTATCTGACTTCTCTATGATTAATCCTAAAGTTGATTTTGATTACATAATAACACGTCTATAATTCGATTTCATTGTATCACTATAATTATTACGTTTGTCAAAATCAGTTAAACGTAACATGAACTATCGTACTTTTTGTGTGTTGTTTGAATAATGATTTAATGAAACTGCATCGTTAAGATAATAGAAATGTATTATTATTTTCACCACAAAAACTGGGATGTGTATTGTTGCATCTATATGTTACTTATCAACATTTGACATTGACAAATTATGTATCAAACTTTCAATAATATCGAGTCAATTGTTGTCAATTTTAGTATAATCATCAGATACCGATAAAAACATTTACCTACCATTGTAGTACCTACTCAAAACAAATGAAAACATAAAATAGCCTAAGAAGTATACTCTGTATATTCATACTGCTGAATATTTTTTATTATAAAAACATTGTTCAATTTTGATTTTAAAATTACTGCTTCGAGTCTCTTTATAATAAAGAGTTTTCTAACAAAATTGGATATTGACGGGCGCTAGCTACGGCATAGGCATAGCCATTTCTTTGAGTTTTGCAAAGTTATCAGCAACATTATCTCTAATTGATATTAATGGCAAAAATTTAGAAAAGTGCTCTAAATTATGTGAAAAATCAAGAAAAGTGAAAGTGCTAAAACATGTTATCGATTTGCAGAACGATGCGTCAGTTCATAAAGTTGTAGACGATACGGTCAAAAAGTTTGGTAACACCGTCGTGGTTATATCTATGGTTAACTGTGCTGGTATCTGCATTGTATGCAACGGTACTATACCGGAAGTTTTGAACGTGTTCGATAATATTAGGGCCGTCAATCTAAGATCTGTGGTGTGCCTGACCAAATGCTCTGTACCAAAGCTGGTGATAGCGTTAGAAGTATTACTGGATCCAACTACTCTATCGATGCTTTGGTAAGACTTAAACAGCCTGGAAAATACGAAATTAGTTTTGTACAGAACACAAATTGTATAACGCAACGAACTCAAATTGTTGTTCAGTTTACGCTATCATCTGTCGTACTCGTACATAATAATACCAACCCAAAAAAGTAACTGGACTCTATTCGACTTAAAATATGATTTGATTGCATAAGATAAGATCCATTTCAATATTGAACCAATAAATACCTATGTATCTGTAATAAAAATGATTGACAATAATGGTGTTCTACGAATTTCCTTCTTCCATTCCATTTCACAGCAACACGGGAGGGCGTCATAAATCGGAGCTGTATCGTGCTATTAAATGTCCGCCAGATCAACTGTTTGTTTGGTCCACACACGTTTTATGGTGGCTATAATAAATACAAGAAGCTCTCCGTATCATAAACTAATGTATGCAGGAATGGACGCTGGCCGGCGTTGGCTCACAGACAATTTCACGCGCGCTTAGCTAATGTTTGCCGAGCGATTTGCCGCTGGCATCGCGATGTATGCTCTTTTTTTGCAGACGAACCATCCAAGCAGGTTGAATTCATCGTCTCGCCGCTTCCATCCGAACGAGATTCAAGTTTTACTACATGAGTAGTTTGCATAGGATTCTACTTAGACTACACACCAAAAAACCTACCTATATCCTCATATATCTAATTTAAAAAGAAGCTACGAAGATAAATTATAAACGTTTCATTATTTACATTTAGATAAGCTTGTAACAATTACCGCAGTAACCTATTTGATGTCTAATTTAAATGGAATGTAGATTAATCAAACGATACTAACTCGACTCCCACCCGACAATAAATTTTTTAACAATAGTCTCGACTTGTGTTCTACACTGCTGTCCTCTTTTTGGGTTGGGCACTCTGAATTAAACTAGTTTGTATTGCTCTAGCGCTTGAATCTTATCGGACGATCGCTTTCTCAACCCTTTAATATATGCGTCACCGTTTCTAGTTTAACGAATATTCGACCGGTGCGGTGTGTGTCGTAGTATAAACTCGGGCATAACACTGCGCAGCCAACTACAACGAACTTCGTATTTCCAGAGCGCTGGAGCAATAAAGTAAGCAGTTTTACAAGTGAGTGCCCCCAGAACGAATGCTCGGGTTAGCATACGCCCGATATTCTTATTTTATGACTGAAAAATCTCGCAAGGAATATTTTCAGTCGAGGGGCTCGGAACGTTAAGTTAACCTTTCTACCGTACATATTGGTCGCTGGCCCCTTATTGAAGTGTTCAGCCGCCGTCTTTCAGACAACATTTTGTCTGGCGTGGTTGTCAGAAGTTCCCATAGTCGTTATTCGAGTTGATTTGTTACATTCAGTTCGGTGAGGATGAGGAAGAATGTCCGGGCAACAAAGCGTCCGCATTATGTTGTCGCGCGGCGCGGCCCGTTCCAATTAAGCGAGATTTATTTATCCCCTCGACGTCATTCGACTTACTATACAAAGACGTTATCAGAGATTTAACCCAGCGAGACGATTGTTGCCCAATTTTCTAAACACCTCGACAATGCTCGTAATTTGTTCTGAGCTCACCCGACTGTTTGTTTGCTCTGTGAAAACACGGGGCGTCATTTTGTAAGACACGGCTCTTAGCTAGAAGCTGTTCGCATTCGATATTCATTTGCTTAAATGCTTTGTGATCATCTGGAATTTGAATAAGCAATGGGAATTTAAATCGTTTTGATCTTCTGCGTCTGCATATATATTTTATGTAGGTAGTAAGTGAATTCAATGTAATTAATATGCCTGATATTTGACCTTGCATGATAGCGTTTTTATTTTGAGTTGTGTTTTAAATAGCGTTAAACAAATTGTGTTGTTTATTTTAAATAACCAATAGTTAACTTACCAATAGTTTATCTAAGAATCCTTTCATATGCATTTCAAAGGCTTCGTTTTTATTAATAACTGGTTAGTTAATTGGGCTACCGAGCACCGCGCCTTTTGTTATACAAGAACCACACCCCACATTTATCTAAGCAGTAGCTTATTTTAAATGATAAACGAGCTCTCAATCGATTTGAATAACAAGCAGGCAGATGCTCTTAATCCTTTTGATTTCATTAAACGCATGCGCCCCTCGGCCGCGCTGTCGGAAATATCACTCGAGCGTGGGCTCGATCCGACCATGGATTGTTCATATTAAGGTTCATCGGATCCCGGCAAAGTTATTTCAAAAACATTCCAAACCCTTAAATCCTTAAATATGCCTTCTTTTAGGGTTCCATATAGTTTGAAAAAAATGCCTCGAAAATAAAACGTTCCCGTCTATACAGTCTATCATAGCGTTATAGTTGTAATTTATAATTTCTATTCGGGCTATAATTTAGAGAAACACCTTTCACGAGAAGTCATAATAATGCTATCGTGCGTAACAGTGTTGCAACTTGTTTATAAATCCCTGAGCTAAAATATGAACTCTAAACAAACAAATATCCCGTAGTAAAAGTGATTAAATATATGAAGAACCTTAATCAATACGCAGTACGACACGCACTTGGCAGGTTTTTATAAAAACGGCAATTCATTACGTCTTGTTACGTGCTTGACAGACAAGCGGTAGGATTTTCATTGTCTCTTATCATGGTCTGACAATTTTTAATATAGGTTTTCTTTTTATAAGACCTTGCGCGACAGCTACGGTCTTTTTGTCAGCTGAACAATGTAGCCAAATCATAGGCGTCATCTTCACAGAACTCTAATGAATTCCCATAAGACGCTCCTACCGATCGCAAAGTCATTTATCCGAAGGTTTCTCCGTGGAGAAGCCGAGTGAAAAATCCGTCAACATTAATCACAAAGATACTGAAACACAATTTCGTGAGGCCGAAAATTTACATAAATAATTTATACCCAAGAGGCTGGTCTATGCCTGCTCGTCGCTTTCTAATCCAAAGTTCTGTTGACCATATTGCTCCCGATCTTATGATATGAAATGGAATGCTTACATTGTTCTTTTGATGCGTAACATTTGTTGTGATTGATTACCTTAGGAGTGCGTTAAATTGTTATTGTTTATTTACCATGTTCGTTTATGAGTAGTAATAAATACTTTATTTGTGTTCTTGAATCGTTATTATAATTTTGGAAAATATTCTCTCTCTGTGTTAACAATGTTTTCACAAGACTAACGATCGTTACCCTAAAGAACAGTACAGGTTTTACACTACAGTACATTTAGACGTCATAACTATCACATATTTTTCTGCAATTTAGAGTGATACGACAATGAAAACACAACGAGTTAGAATTGGCCTTGGTGATATAATGTGATGCTGAAGGAAGATGAAGGCGATTAACTTGACAGATAAGGTAACGATCGAGGAAGGCCTTAAACTTTTTTTTTAGAATTCATAGGCTAACGCTTGACCGCAATCTCACCTGACTTGAAAGTGAAAATTAAGGGATATTTTCATCGACATGATCACTTCGTTAAAACATAACTCATACAGGAAGAATGAAAACTATAAAAAGGAAGATAAGTTATAGAAGTTATAGGTATGATTGAACCAGATAAAATGATGATCACTGACATAGCGTTTCTTAAAAATTCAAAAAGTGTGGTTAAAGCACAATTTAAACGAAAAAGGTAAACTCTTTATTTTAAGAAAACTATTGAAATTGTAAAATAATATTTTTTTAGTATTTATTGTATTGTAACGTAATACAGCTTAAACATTTTCAGATAGATACAAGTTTTAGCTTTTATTCGTAAATCATAGAACACAAGAATTCTAGAGTTGATTAAAATCAAAGGTCACTTGCCGGATTAACACTAGCAAAATCAACACTCAATCGTATAATTTTACGATGGCGAACGAATTGCATATTTGATTGTGTATCGTTATTTATTTTATTTCACAGCGGGGTTCCTCGAGAGTGTTGGCTGGCGGTCCTCATCTCCATAAATATTATAGAGCAGGGATGTAAAATGAAGATTCAAAAGTTAAACCATCTGATCAGATGAACTCTGAAATATTTTCAATGTTTTTAAGAGAAATGTGCAAGTTGGCGTTTCCATGTATAAAAAATTTTGAAATGTATCTAATCACATTTAATCAATCGGTAAAGGCAGCTAGAATCGGTTTGGTAGAATTCATTTTGATTTGAACAGCGAAACATGATTGCGACATTGTTTTGGGTTACCTCAAAGTTCCAAGGATCGGTTTTCTTTCACCTACTTTAAAATATGTTTCAGAGTGGTTATTGTCATATAATTCACAAATTTAATAAATAATATAAAATAAATATCTGGACTATCGACACGGCACTATTTTGCCCCAAATTAAGCAGAGCCTGTACTATGGGAACCAGATAGCTGCTGATATAATACTTACCTATATAATTTGTTTTGGAAATACATACTTAGAATACATTATAACACCCAGGCAGGGAGCAAACATCTAATTTTCATTTATTACTTTGCTATACTTAAGTCTACTGAATATAGTACCATATCCTGGCACCTTTCTGGCATATTCTCCGGCATTATCTTAGGCAAGTGACGGTGATGGATTCGATTGAATCTCTGAACGGACAGCGCGCGTTTTTACCGATGTCCGTTACGGTACCGAGCGGTCGAAAACATGAAGATGATGTAGTGTTCGCAGTTCACTCCCGTGTTTTAATGATGAATTGATCGAGTTATGACCCTTGTTTTATGTATTTTTTACTTTATTTATAGATTCGGTAACTCACGGTTGTAACACGTCGTTCGTTTAATATCTAACTGTTTTCATGATGGATTTTTTGTTTGTCTTTTTCTGCGTCGTCATCTTCGATAAGCGAGTACAAATATTTTTACTAACAGACGTTGGGATAAAATAATTCTGCTAACTTGACGTATGATTGAAAGCTCCGGAGGTCAGCTTATATCAAGTATAATATTTTTTAATACATATCTATTTTTAGGTTTATCTATTTTCTAATACATATTACAATTCTGAGAACATGAGTTCTAATGTATTTAGTTTATGAATGAATTTTAGTACGTGCCTCTGGCTAGTCCTGTAGACATCCTCACCTTACAGTCAGTTCAATATAAGGCTGTTTTTTTCATAAACTCGCGTCATTTTCTTGTAGAGATAAGTCATTGTAAACATTTACCCAGGAACCACACTTCTTTGTTTTTATATACCCTTACTTTAGTTTTGTGCTTTTAAAATAATATCTTCTCAAGTCCTGAAATGGCACCACAATTATATAAATGTGTATTATTAAGGTTACTCCCATAATTTGTTTTATAGGAATGTGACTTCATAGAACTTCTAAAACTTTTCCATCTTTTTAGTTCATACCAACACAGTGTAAAATCAAAGCTTTTCATCTTTTTAGTTCATACCAACACAGTGTAAAATCAAAGCTTTTCATCTTTTTAGTTCATACCAACGCAGTGTAAAATCAAAGCTTTTCATCTTTTTAGTTCATACCAACACAGTGTAAAATCAAAGCTTTTCATCTTTTTAGTTCATACCAACGCAGTGTAAAATCAAAGCTTGGGTTTCGTGCTGTCTTTCTAGGTTTGATGGAATGGAACTGACGCCTAGATTCACCTACTTAAGAAACGTTTCAAAACGGTCCCTGTAATTTTATTCACTAAACTCACTCAAACCTTTTGTTTTTGATTTTTTAGTTACCTCAGGTTTTCAGGTCATTGAAATCCAAACCCCAGCTATTGAAAACTGAAACGAATAAATCGTTACACAACACCGCAGCCGACTATTGTGAATACTTCATCACCATCAGTAAATTGTGTAATTAAAATTATTTTGATCCATAATATTAATTCTGTTCGCGGTGTCGTTTACAGTCTCGACTCGGACAATTAACCTTCGTTAGCCGCCAATAAATAGCACAGTTGTTAAACAGCTTTACGACTAGATATAATTAACTGGCCCTTGCTCCGTTACGGTAGCAAGTGCTTCGCCTAACCTGGGAGCACGGTACATTGGTAAGAATCAGTATCTCTACTTTATGTATAGCTTGTGTTGTTGCTAGCCTTTAAGAAGACGGCGGATAATAATAATAAAAAAAAATATTTACGAGAAAATAAGGTTTACAAAGTTGATAATATAAGTAAACTAACTGCACATTTAATTTTAAAGTAGATTCTTTGCAACAATTTTTTTTGTATTAGTCTATGCGTTGACTCCTCGCTCTAACTAAATAAGAACTGGTATGTTTTCTTCTGATTGAATTGTAGAATCGAAACTTTTATAGTTGAGTTGGGAAAAATGAATAGCGGGCATATTTAGAACCTTCATGCTGATTAAGATGAATAGTTATCCCTAAATTGGTGGCTTTGTATAAATATTTCGCGCTCTGGCTAGCCTGAACAATTATCTAGATAAATGTACCAGCATCGATGTCTAGGCGTGGGAAAAGCCACGCAAAAACAAAAAACCCTAGTCCTACCACCTTATATTTTATACTTCTACTGACATTCATGCTGACGCTTGTTTTTAAAACACGTCTGAACTTCAGATACTGTTTGTCAGAACTGTGCTACAAGCTATTTAGATCTCGTGCCACCTGACAAATCATTTTGAGCTAAGACAAAATATTTTGGAATTAACACTTTTTTTTATCGATATCCATATACAAACGTGAAAAGTAGCTTGTTTGTGTGGTTTCAATTTTGTTTGATTGTCAAGGAAGCTGATTTATATGGAACACAGTATCTCCTACTTGTTTGCAGTAATTATGGAATCTCCTGCATACTTTACTTACTCCAATATTTATCATATATCTTCATTATATTGGTTCCTAACTATATTATTTGAAGCTTTATGGAATGTCATAAATTCATGCGAGAACGTATTTTATTAATAAATTCAAACTCGTTTAAAGTAAGAAGATTCTCAATAAACGATCAAACAATTCCAATCAAAAAAATTTGATGCCAATCGATGTCAATCATTTTTAGAGTTCCGGTACAGTTGAAAATAAATTTATTTATGGTCTCACTCAGGTGTCTATCACTTCTTAAGGATAACCTAATTCAGTGGGTGTAGATTCAAAATATTTAAATATTTAAGGATAACAATTATTATAAGCTCTCTCTCAAGCTCAAAAACTAATAGGCGACAATATTATACATGCTTAGTTAAAGAAATCAACTAAAAAGTTCTTAACGTAACCTAAATAGTGGTCGTTGAATTGGAGAGCTTATGTTATAGATAACAGGCTATTACATACTATCCAGATAAGTTTGAAATAGGAGAATTCCACGTCATGACAAACAAGGATGGTTCTTCGACTTTAGAAATTACAAAGTAGTACAATTTTCTAACCGGTTTTCCAAAAAATCTATCGATAAACGCTGTAAATTTTTAACATCTTTGGGTGCTGATTTTAATAGCTTCACGAATTAATAACTGCTGGCCCCGCCCCATAGGCGTCTACTGCCTAGTTATAAGTGCCTCTTCTTTCCCACTAGTTTGTACCACGCCTTATCCTAACAAAGCTGAGTCACAGTATATCTAAATTCAGTGATACCGCACTACCTAGTATCGAAACTGTTCAAGGTTATTCCAGAAACTTAAACTTGTTAGAAGATACAGTTTTATTTTTTACTAGCTGGTTAAAGCGGGCTCGACTTCATAGATTGTGTCAATGTAATTGCTTACTTCTTCGGAATATATTATGTTAGTAAATCAAAACTCGTTCAAAGCGGGCTAGCCTTGCGATAAGCCAAGACAGACAGACAGACATACGTGGCGCTACGTATTGATGCTAAAAAAGGCAAGCTAAACTGCTTCAAGATCCCTTGTTACCGTGCACAAGACAATACGGCATGGAGTGGTATATAGATTACACGTTGCGTGTTTCTATTCATGTGTGCAGGCGCTTAGGAGATCAATCACTGTATTACGACACACTGTGTCTGTATTCATATTTTCGATTTATTTATATCGATTGCGCACTGGTATCGATATATCATTCCAAGTGTTAATATTTAAATAATATTGTCGGATTCTAAAGTGGTTTACTTAAATCAAACTAGACAATTTAATGTTAGTTTCTAATGCATTGCTCTTGATATTTGATATTGCTTGTGAATTTGCTTATAACTTTTTAAGCTTCATAAAACCGTGCAAATAGATATAGCTAATTTAATGGCTCGAAAATTCTTTGAAAGGATACTTAAAACTGTCCTTTTTCTTAAGTTTGAACAAATAATGAATAGCCTGCCTTATTCTATTGTTTAAGCAGTGAAGCGTGCCTTTAAAACATGGGATTATAATAGACAGTGGCAGACAAAGAGTTGGGTAATCGTATCGGTTTGCAAAAATTACTGAAATCAAAGGAGCATTAAATCTGCATAGAATTCATTTCATCAAGCTTGAGAAAACTCAAAAGAAATAAGTAGACTGAACAATGTTTGGAAAGAAAAAGATTGTAGACAGTCAAAGACGGAGAGAACAATCAGTTTAGTAAAAACGCCATAACAATAGCAGCAAAATATATGTAAGCAGAATTTAGCTATTTTTTAACTGCACAAAATACGTCTAGACAGCAGATTATCTTTAAAATACTAGCTTTTTGGCCTCTTGGGGTTCGGATTATTTGAGGTAAGATTCAATAATTATAGGTATTGTTATTTTTAAGGTTCCCAATGTAAGCCGTATAATTATTCTATATTTTTTCTAAAGTTCTCTATATATATCTCTATTATTCTAATCTAAAGGATAAAAACCATTTTATAGATACCTTGAGCACTTTATTGAAAAAAAAAGTTGTAAAAGAAAAAGTAGTCATTGATTATGTGGTCTGCCTATTCAAAAGTCAATGTGACTTTTAAATATTCACATTTTGCGGTTATGTTCAAAAATGTATACCAATCGCAATCCGCAACTAGGCTGCTTTCGATACTGTCGCTCGACGGTTCGTGCCGAAAATGTTTGTTATAAAGAACGCACGTGACTTGTGGGGGCCACCTGCTGCCGCTGGTGCCTGCTGCCAGACGATGAAGGAGCCGGTGGTGACGTCATATATTACCATTGGCGACCACTATTCTTCTTACCTAGGTATCGTATACCAAAAAAATACATAACGTAGAATGAAATAACGAATTAGTAACAGCATTAGTAATAACAATGAAAACACTGAATAAATCTATATTTATACAGATTTAATGCCGATAACTAATGATAATGGTACAAGCCTAATGAGCGGTTCTTTTGACGGCTCCGAGTCATCGATACAACCTGTTCCGATATTGATATGCATTCCACAATCTTGTCGTCCGAAGAATATGAAAATATATTGAATAAATCAAAATTTATTGAAACTATTCCACAGGAATGATTACTGCTATGTCATGTTGCTTGGCTGGGTGTGGGCGACTTACATGCCGTGGGATGAACTTCCAACGTTCATGAGTATTTTTATTGTTAACAAATTTGAAGCGCTATACCACTTGTCTAGGACTTGGCTGTTCTCGTGGTGTTTTGTGTCTGGAACAAATTGTCAATATCAGTCACGTTCGTCAAACTATATCGTATATGTTTATTGTTGTGGCGTGTTTGCATTAACAATAAGTTTATATGCTATAAATTATTTTAAAAGACAGCTTGTATTGCGATGTTGTTTAAATTGATAATAGAATATAAGGGAATGTAATATTTGTAATAAATTGATACCTACACAAGAATGTGTGGCAAATCATGTTTCTAAAACAATTTACGACTTTTATAATTTATGGGTTTTACTTTACTTCTCTTTGAATGTACGGGTTTTATTGCATGTCTTGTTTTTAAATCGTGCTCATTGTCTTTTTTCTATGATTTTTAGATACTATTATTATGTAATCCTCAACGGTTCCGCGAGGCCTAAATAAACTGAGTTGCATAACACATTATTCGCTAAGAAATATGATCTTGCCATACATCTTGGTAAATATTGACTTTACGATGATAGCTTTGTAGCCTTGACACCTGAACCAACAGCGGATCCTTTTGTTAATACTGATCCTTCAATTGCAGAGAGAATCTTTTCGCCATTTTTTGAGAATTATTTAAAAAGACGATAGAAACGAGCGTATTTATTCGGCTTTATTGTATGTGAATATTCAGTCAGCTATGTGTGGTCTAAGCAAAGATTGGACTTCTAAAGTTCCCGCCGCAAATACTATTGCGCCTGATTACGCAGAATTGTACGCTATCTTACATCCAAAACACAAAATAACTGTTCGAAAGCCGAACCGGACTTCCACGGAACTGTTTTCATAATGTTCATCTCCTTCTCGAAATTCTACGGCCACTGTTTATCTTTGTAAGGCTTACTATTGTGCACCCGGTGACGATAATTGTAGGCGGTCGTGTTTTTTTATCCGATGGTATTATTGTGTCTGATGATTTTTTAAATGTTTGTGTTTCTGCTCAATGTGACGTGCAATGACGTGTAGGGCTTGGGTGCTATTGTGTATGAAATCGGTCGGTCCGCAAGGAATGGTGTGCTATGCCTTCTACGCTTCGCCTTTATTGGGCTTTATAGGGAATTGTGTTGAGCAAGTGGTTAAAACTGTGTTGGTACTTGGAAATTTTATGAATTGTAGTGTATTTCTGTTGTTGGTTGAACCTGCTGAAACCTACCACTACTTGCTACCTACTTTTTTGAAGTGAACTTATTTAGTCGGACTTGAGCAGTTTAAGGTTGAGGGCGGGTTGTAGACGAAACGTAGGGTGCCCACCCACCAGATGGATCGATGACATTGTTAAGATCGTGGGAAGTCGATGGATGGAAAGGGCTCAGAATCGTTTTTCCGGGAAATGTGTAGGGGAGGCCTATGCCCAGCAGTGGACTTCTTCAGGCTGATAATGATGATGATGATGATGAGCAGTTTTGTGTTGAGGAAATCCCAATGAACTCGTCACGCGTTACGCGTCATGGGGGTATTTGTAGAGGTACACTTTTTTTTATTAATCTATTTCAAGGTTATTCATTCTCATATTTAAATACGTTAACTTGCCTAAAATAAAAAAGCATCAACAAGTAGCGTTCCAAGTTTTTTTATTGCGAATATTTTAGGTACGTAATAAATTGTAGTAATAAAAGTATCAAGAAGTGTAGGTTAAGTATCAAATTATCATATCGCTCCTACGCACATTGTTCAAAAGGTAAACATGTAAGAAATTCGTTTCTTTTTGTTCGGTACTAACAATTGAGTGCCTTCTATAAATAGGGCTACCATCCTAGAGTTAAAGTTTTAGTTTGAAAAAGTTCATGGGTACTATTATAGTTTATGAACCTTTAGTGCTTTTACGTAACTAGGTCTCGTTACCAAGGGTTGTACAAAAAAAGTTAACACTTAAGTACCTAATAGGTACAACATCAGGTACTCTGGTTATCTAGTAGTAGGAAGCTTTGGTTGGTTTGGGACTATAATGGAGTTGTGTGAAACAGTCCTGACCTACCAATCTAACCTGATGATTTCTCATAAAAGTTACTTAACTTTTTATGCTTTCTTAAATGTTTGGTTCAAAACTATTGAGGTGGTTTTCGGAAGGATATTTGGAAAATTCACATTTTTTTTTAAGTATGGGCAGAGGTGGATGGTATAAAATGTATTGAAATCCCAAAAATATAGGTCGTCCTACAATGTCTATCATAGAACACACGCCGCTTTGTATAACATTGTAAGCCATGTACGTTTATAAAACATTTTTTGTTGTCGATTTGACCAGCTTTTGTGCTGTGTTCAATATCTGTAGAATTGGGCATTCACTTTGAACATAACATATTGTGCTGTCCGTCTTCAAAGGCGGCCTCTTTACAATCAAATAACCAGAAGATAGGGTGTGTTCAACCGAATGATCCCTGACGATGACTTATCAATTCGTTTTAGCTTTCAAATATAATAACGTTATTTTACATCAACGTCCAAGTTATCGCGCCTCATTAACGTGTTTAATGTCTGTCCGTGGTCTCGTTTAGGCGTTTAAACACTGATTACAGGACGTATAAAATTAACTATAAATTCTTTATTAATAAGGAAAAAAGGAAACAGTGGGGACGCTCTTGGAATTAAATATGTTTGAGACCATAAAATAAGGAATTTATAGACGTCCTTTGGTATAACCGTGGTTGCTTTTATGACTTTACGGGGCGTTTATTCTGCGGTGCGTGCTGGTAGTATCGCGGCGGTGTCGGCTGGATTACTGGTATCTCGTGCCCCCGTCATGCCAAACGCGTTTCCTTCATTGCTCTAAGGAGGCTGTATCAGTGTCATACCACGGTATCCATAAATTAAGAAGGCTCGATTGCGTTTTTATGTCGTCTTTCGCGCCTTTAGTGCCTAATGAACATTTTATTATCTATTTGTCGCTGACACGAGTTCGGAACGATATAAAATATTACGATTTAGTAAATCGATAGAGCTTCTGGATTAAGAATTACTCAACTTTGATATGAGTACTGCACAGTAAGTTTATGTATTCTGTTGTAATGTCGAAGTTTATCACCCGAGAGGCGTATGAAGGCAGTTAAAAGCTCAAGCTTGTCACTAGGTATGAGGTCAATGCATCAGCACAGCGTGTGGCATGATCAACAGTTTAACATACTTGTACTACCTATTAAGTACGCGTGAAATTGTAATTACGAACACAAACAAGTTTATATATACACGCGAAGAAAGAAACATTGACAGTTTTATTTTCACCTTTACTTGTATTGTTCTTTTGCAAGAACAACTATGAGTAGTGAACGTTTATTAACAAGTAAATATATTTATTTGGTATGAAATTATAAAAGAAAAGAAAAAGTAAACTTATGCTTAGATCGTAGGTACTCACACAAAACGATAATGAATCACTTAGTAATAAAAAAATGCGTAGAAACACACGCTTAAATAAAAATAAAAACATAACAAAATATTTATTTGTTAATAATATAGAAAAACAATATGTTAAGTACACATATATTAAATAAAAATCAATGCTGTTATACAAGAAGTCCACTCAACACGGTGTAAAAACTATCTTGGATGTCGATTTAAAATAAACTCAACCCAAAAAAAATAGACGTATAAAATGAATTTGTCAGAACTATTAGTAGGTATCGATACAAACCTATATAATTGAATATCGATTATGTCCACATGTGCGCGGCGCGCTGTTCGCATTGTGGTCGATTCGTTATGCTTTTTGTGAGCGCCTGTGCTCGACCGCCAGTCATTATGACGGGGCTCTCAGGTTAGCCTAGGTCAGGAGTACTGTTATCACGTCTCGTCGGAAGGTCGCTAGGTAAGATAAGTCACGGAAACTATGTAAAGATAACGAAGATGCGAAATTGTTGCATCGACTCTCCTTATTTGGAGTAAGTCGGTGACAATTTGACGCTGCTCGTCCGTCATATTTCTTTACAGAGTTCTCGGTTGTAGATGCTGCAAGACGAGTTTTTTATATTGCGATTTATCCATATTATAACAAGAGCGATGATCATGTTATCACCGTATATTGTGCTCAGCTACTTTACGCCCGCAATAAAACTAATGAGAGTATTCAAATGCGAAATAGATTTACGAAGTGCTTTTAGATTTGTAGTCCTAATACTGTTGTAATTGTTATTTATGTAAGGGAGTTTCGTACGTGGGCAGGCCCGGCCGTAGGCCGTTATGCTCTTAATAAGCTCGAGATGAATTGAACATATCTTTGATTTATGCGTCGGGTTTATGCGCTTATTCGATTCAAGTGCAGACGCGCCAAGTGGCAATCTACTTTGAGGCAATCGTATTGTGATCGACTCTATCGGCGCCGGTGCATTAGGCCCCTCAATCCAAAGCGGTGTAATATTGACGCAATCATACTTTGTTAACCGTTACAATGCAACAGTATTCAGTCCTAGAACCACGGACACGCCTTCGACCGAATGGGAAGCATATCGACACGATTTACACACTCTACCTATGTGCTCGTAGCTCTTTCTCTCCGTCGAACGCGAGTCGCGGCCCCTTATTATAATTACAGATCAGTCGATTGTTGTGACCACAAAAATGCATAATTTATAAAAGCAGAACGAGAAGCTGCCCAGGAGACGTTTGATACTTTTTTCACAGAGAATCCTTCGCGGCATGTTGTCTGCCCGTCAGTTTTTGCAAAGACAAATATGAAATACAAGGTACTTAAATAAGGAAATTGCCTAAAGTTTGCTATACTCGTAAATGTCTAATTGATCGCTATCATGTTATTCAACGTAATAATTATGAAAATAACGACACTGTCGTCGTATTAAAGAGATGATCACACAATTAACAGATGCCGTGTTTGATTTGGCAGCGATAGGATAATTTGGGCTTTGATTTTGTTTTCTGCAAAAGGAGTTTAATTATTATTTTTATTGTCGGTCGTAAACGGCGTGAAGAGGTGTCGAGGCTTGGAACTGGCGTGAAATAGGCGATAGACGAATCTCATCTCGTGTGACTGCGTGACATTGCTTGTTGTGACTTTATGGCGACCATAAACCGACCATTACCATTCACACCAATCTAATACGATTTTTATACCTTATGTCTATTAATTGTGGTAGTTGTTCGACGAGATAGTAAAATTGAAAGGTTTATTTCCAATAAATTAGATACCGTACGATACGATAGTACTAGTTTGTGAATTTTTCTAAGAATTAAATTACCATACTTGTCTCGGAAAATACCGAATCCTATACTGACCGATCGATGTAACCTATGACTATGTAGAATGAGATACTATTCAGTATTCATCTTCACCCCTCACGCACACTTCAAAAGGTGTAAGTAAGTACTACTCGGTGTGTCAGAAAATTTAGTACTTACCTATAAATATTATAGCCGAATCTCAAGTAAAATTGACTCCGTACAACTAACTCGTAAATCGAAATAGGTTATCATGGTTTTACAGCTCGACCCCTATAACGTGCGTGTCTATAAAAAACATCTACCTGCGGGCGCTGACCGTTTTTTGATATGAGAAATTGGAGTTGCAATTTAAAGTCCTTTGTGATGAACAAAGAGCGTGCGATGCGTTTATAATACAGGTGCATCGTTTTTCCAAGTTAGAACCCCAATGGTACGTGACCGGGCTTTATTTTACGCTTTATTCCCAATTCCCTGGGCATTGATAGCGTCCATTTTGTGTAATTGCCGTTAAAATCGGCCAAACTATTTTTCAGTGTTTAGTCCTTTTTGTGGCGTTGTCCGGGGATGTTAGATTAGTCGGCGGCGGCACGCCCACGTTTCATTAATGCGAATCTAACTCGTGTTGGCTGTTGGCATTTGGCTGGTTGGGTTTAACGTGGCTTTTGTTGTCGATCCGCTTAAATTATCAGCTAATGTTTTCAACAGATGTCGCAGGCTGAATTAGTGTAATTTTACATGCGTGCGCGAGGTTTACATGCATACCATCATATACATATGGCTTAAATGCTGATAGGCGAGCATGTATACAGTTTTACGCCAAAGTATATAGATCTCTGATACAAGTTGTATCAAAAATCGGTGTACTTTGGTTTATATTTTGTCTAGGTAACATACGTAGCTAGCTTATATCGTTCAAAGATCAGCAGTCCTTTTACAAATTCAATAGAAACGTCTATACATCTCTCAAACTCTTCAACAAAGCGAATGAAATTGTTCAAAGACGGCGGATAATGATAAAAAGAAAGAACCTTTACAGAAAACACTTACTTACTGACAAAATGACAAAACACTATTTTATATTAATATTATTATACTCAATTTATTCACTTTAAAATAACATTACAAATATTTAATACAATGCGTTATAACTTAGTCCTACTGCAAACAGGGCTCAATGCATGCCGTTACAGTACACAGCACTGCCTGCACAAAATTAAAACGAGTTATAACCATAGTTTGAAGTGATATTCATATAATGACAATTCTAAATGTAATATTGTTGGCACTTATTCAGTTTTCTTACCAATTAAAATATATATTTTACAACTGCTGTTCAGACGGAGTGGACTGGATAATTGAAACTACGTTGAATTAAATTTGAACACTGCTTTATGGCATAAAAAAACACACCTTGTTATAAAACAAATCATAACAAACGCTCTTGTTTATGGGTAAAGTATAACAACTTAATTGCCCCTTTATTTCTTCAAGGCTATTAAACTCATTCGCTTAAAATTAGTACGACGCTTTAATCGCTCGAGTATATTGAAAACAATTCTAAAGCCTGCGGTCGATACCAAAATGTTGCGTTGTGCATTCCAGCGGCAGTCAAAAGACGTGTAACGCAAACAAAAGTAGTGCAAAACTGGAGGTAATAATAGGAGGCTGGAGGGAACCCATCCCCGAGGCACGTACAGCAATTCGTTCTAATAGTCGCAGCCGACAATGGCGCTATCCGCTATTCTGACATTGTTTTGTTAGGACGGTACGTCGGCCGCTGCCAACCCCGCCGCCTCTGAATACGCTTCGACCGCATGAAAGGCGCCTCTTCTATTTTTTTTTCCCTCTCCGAGCGTGGGGGGCGCACTGAAGTGGTCCCAAAGCAGTAATTAATGAAAGATTTGACGTGAGCGACTGTTTCATGTCACAGTGTTTTGGTAACAAATTGTAATGAATCGCTCGGCGGGACCTCACACTTCGAATGCCTTTTCAATTACGTCACCAGCTCGCCTACTGTTTTTTGCTATTAAAATGTTGTGACAATAACGAATTTGGAAAAATAAATACCTGCGTTTATTCAGTCTGTTGCTTTGTTTTATGACCGAAGTTGAGTTATTGAATTTCGTAATCGAAACGAAAGGTATGAAGACATTTCCTGTCGAATGTTAATGTAAAACCGACGTATCAGTGACCCACAGAAACGATTTGTTACTATCACTTTTTAATGGAGCCATTAAAATAGTTTTGTGGTTTGTGCGAGTCATAACATTTTGGCGCTTGTTACCTACCGACTCAGATAACAAATAACTTGCGGTTGATACGATTGCACGGTACCCAAAGCGCCTTTAAATTTGTAATATAAGAAAACAGCTGGTTCACTTCATCGGGAGTAAAGTAGGCATAACTTAAAAAAAAAAATTAAACATCTTTCACACTAATATAATTAGCTCTCTGATAAAGCTTTTAACCTTTTGTGAAACCTTATTATAATTATTATTATTATAATGAAAAGTAACTTTACTTTTGCATAAATTGACTCAGGCTACTCAAACCTACTCTGTTGTTGTGAAAAATGAGGTAAATCGTATTTTTACGTAATAAGTTTACATAAACATACCTATTTAAAAAAATAGTAAATTGACTCACTAAAACTGTAATCTTTATGAACTACCGAGACAATGTTTTTGTGTTGAAGTTTTTTGTTTCATGCATCAGCCTTTTTCTATAAAGCTATTCTGATATTGAGAAATTGCTTTACATTACGGCCGATCACCTTAAACAATCACGAGTCGATTCTTATTAAAGGTGACTAAACCAACATTCTTGCCCTCTGCTGGCAAATCGGAGCAATTTATCTTTCATTAACAGAGAGGTTATTTGAAAAGGACTCACGCGCCTCTGTGTATTTAACAGTAAAGTATCAGTTTACTGTTGTTCAAATATTAGCGCCTCTAACACCTTGGGTATTATTGAGAGAAATAGAAACCAGAGCGCTCTTGAATTCGTGTCAACATTACAGTCACTGTGACTCACTTTGTACAGTTTTGTTAAAGTAGATAGAAAATACGTTATTGCTCACAAAAACTTCCGACAACTGTTCATCATCAAATACACATTTGTAAATATAAATATTGGTATAGTATTTTTTTTAAACTATACGTTTAGAAAAATCGTACTTTATCAGCTTAGGGTCATATTCATAATGGTTTTATAGCAGTCATTTAGCTTAGCAGATGGCTAAGTCTGTTGCCATATCTATTTGTCGACATGAAAGTGACTGTGACAAGAGATATAATATGCGTCCGGCATTATGAATGAGAGGGTTAAATTTCAATTTCCTAAAACTGAAATTATAATTGTGTTCATGTTTAAAAATGTACTAAAAGATGACAGTTTATTTTAAAATGTCTCACAAAACCTTTAAAACTGTCCGTTATGAAGTTATCGCCAAACGCTAATGCAATGTTGGTGTCATATTTCTTCTGCCCCATTTTTTTCTACAAATGGTCCGAGTGTGTCATCTGTCTTTATTGTTTAACATCTTATTGTCTCCAAAAAGAATGAAGATAACTTGTGTTTTTCTCTTACTACTTTAGTAATAGTGGTGCCACAATTATTTCGGTTAGAAAACAGCTTGCTTGCACGTGCTTCTGCCTATTGTTGTATTCTGCATTTAATTTTGACATTTGGAATTTAGGCCTTTGTCATAACTGGATACCAAACATGCATTGTACTTTGTCTGCTGAGTCATTAGACAATTTGTTCATTACGGTATGACGCATCGCTTACTTCCTTTTTAGGAACTAGACGAGCTATGCAATGATATAAAGCCTGAAGAAGAATTCATCTCTCTGCGCTGGAATTTATGTAAACGCAGGAAATTTTAGCAAATTCGTAACGGTTTTGTAGCTGTAGATCTATGTCGACAGTCAAGGAAAAAGTTGAGCATTGTAGTTGAGTGTACACAACCTCTTTAGTTCAAAATCTCAATTTATGTTCTTCAAGATACGACTTGTGAACTCTCTAATCGAGCGGTATAATTTCTAGAGTTTGGTCGCGGCTGCATTGTTCGGGAGTAGCTTGCGGTCTTTATTGTTCGTTCTTGTCCTGAGTTTATCCTGGTTTACTTTACTACTTGGTTAGGTTAGTTGGACATTTTTCATTTAAACCTTAATTTTATGAGCGTTTTGCCTACGAACCATTTTTTTCATGAAACGACTTGATTATTTAAAAGGTAGCAAAGCGATAACGTATTTCAATAAAAACAATCAAAATAAAAGAAGAAAGTGAAACCGCCCCTTTTACTTCTTCATTGCGTACCCGAAGAGTTAATGTTGGGTGGTATTTAAAAATTTCATTTATTTTATAACTGAATACGCCTTCTGCTATTGTCTAGTTGCTTGAAAAATATTTTTTAGCCACCGTAAACCCTTTTCGGGCATTTGCTCGTTTATTGTTTCTTTATTGCAGACCCTTGCCGACAATGAAGTTTGCATAACGCTCTCCTAATACCAGTTTACGGCACACGGTCCCCGTAGTACAATTTATTTTTCCTAAATTATAATAAGCTTTCATTACAAACAATCGTTATACTGACCCAGTTATTAAACCCCCAGGAACTGTTTATTTTAGATTTTCATCACTCTAGTAAATTAATTTTAGTACAAAAAAATATTTGTTTGTTCCCATGGTATAAAACGCGTGTGAGGGAGGGATATGTTGCCTCCGGGCTGTTTGCTCTAATAACAGGTTTCTAAAAACAATTAGTCGGGACTCTTTGTAGAGCAAAGAATTTTATCACGTAGATTTATTATATTTGTAGAGGATTTTATCACCGAGGTCGATATCCCAGCATATCGGACCCTACGTAAGACCATCGGTTTACGGAACCAGGTAGAATCAAACATTTATCGGCCGTTTTATTTTTTTGTCTTTCCCTTTGTTATATTCGAATTCTCGGATGTTTTAATCTGGTGCTGGTCCCACGAACCGGTCATTATCCAAAACTTGGGGGCGTATTGCGTCCGGGTGCCTAGTTATTACTGTTCTAATAAAATTACTCCCTGTATCATTTACAAAATTAGATATATCGCTAAATATTTTATAATGATGGACTATAATGTTTTGGGTTGGCAGCGTTTACCGGCATTTGTAAAGCGAGTGAAGAATCGGCCGCTGCCGTAATGACACTGATTATTATTTCGAGCTAAAACACCATACTGTGCTCGTTTCTCCCGGCTGTCATTCCAATCGAACTGTCACGCCCAAACATTAACAGGTTAGCAGAACATTTTCTACTTGAGCCTGTAATTTCCTACCCTTCTCGCGTAGACGTCTTCGTCCCGGCAATGAACGTTTCATTTCACACGATAAGAAACGTTACACATAATAAGAAAGCTTTAAAGACCATTTTTCGTGGAATAATTTGAATTCGTACCGAACGTCGAAACATTTTCACAGCACATTTGTCGTCGCGACCGCGCATTATGTTGCCGACATATTGTCATAACATCCCATTTCATTTCACTTTGGAGAGTCGTAGCGAGGCATTATCGGAGTGTGAGGTTTTGTCGAGAAGCGGAAATGAGAAAGAATTTTCCGTTGAATCGTTCTGATAGAATAGTATTTGTTGGAAATAGTGAGCAGGTTGTTCAATAGACCGAGCCGGAGCGCCTCCGGAAAGAATCAATTAACCATGCTCAGCCCTAAGACATGTCGCCGAATGGGCGAATTGTTTGTTTAATAACATTTCGCTGCTGCTATAAAAGTCGGGGTAAAATATTGTGGGTATTGTCCAGCGTCTCTTTGTGAATAAATAAAGCGATAGACATTTTTTTTGTCATTAGTTACATTCCTTCGTGTCATGTCTCTATTCGTGGCGGATGCGCTTGAACTTTTTGTTAAAAATCGCTTCCTGTCGCCGTTTACTTTATTTTTTAATAGTTTATCCTTCTATTTAACAGGGGTGATGAATTTGGCTTAAACGTAATCTATTTGTCATGTGAACATTGATAAAAGGAAAACGCTTTTGGACTTTTTTAATAATTTTTATTTATTGCTGTATTTCTTTGGGCATCTCAATCGTTGATGATAGGTATTTATGTGTATTCATTTTTTTTAGATAAAAATATTTCCATAGATTTAGTTTCTTTAAAAATCATCCACAAGCCTACACCCATTATAATTTTCAAATTAGTAGTCTTAAAATGCCATAAAATAAATAAACATTTGTAAAGGCATACGTGATAGTTTTCCGTAAGAATCTCGCCGCACAGTAGCTGTTAGGACCCATGATCAACCCATTTATATGCAGTAGGTACTTATAATGTGCCTCGAATACGTTGACAACGCTGAAATTGTTTTGTCATTTGGTTTCTAGAATTGGAAATATACGTGTTTCATTATTGCTTCATAGAAACTTGGAGAGCGTTTAGATATATACAATTTTTGTTAAAAGTTTTAGTATTATATAACTACGGATGTTATTAAGTAAACAATTTTAACATCTTCTAAAATACACTTAATATACGTAATCAAGAAATATAGATTACCCTTATAACAGATCAGTAGGTAACTTGGTTTTAATAAAAATATTATGCTATAAACCTTTAATAGGTAATCGTTTTGTTAATTATGTAAAGTTCATAATTAAAGTGTGTTGTACACTGAATGTTATAGCAGAAACGGAGATGGATACAGCATGTGGACCGGACTAATATTTAGCTTGTGTGTTGTGTGGTCAGTATTCTGCTTTTTGAACTTACATGCAGCAACGTTTTCAAATGTGAATAATTTTAAATAAACGAGATAATTTTTATTAGTTCGTGAACTAAAGTCATCTGCAATAACAGTGTTTTAGGCGTGGTTGAACCGTTTGTGGATCAATCACTATTATCAATCTAAACTTTTCAGTTACATACATGGAATACATACAAGAAATAGACTCCGCAATAGCCTCATCTCTCTCATAAAATAGGTACCTGTAATGAGCGGCTGCTAACTAAGTGTGAATATGTAGGCATCATAAAAGCACTTAATAATCATAATATTACTTACGACGTACCTTTCTCAACACGACCGTTCTCTAACAATTGGTAACATAAAAGCCAATAGCTTGGGATGTTATGCCACAGCTCACGCTATGAAGCAGCTGGATCGTTCCTACATTTTTTATTATTTGTTTAAAGTAAATTAGTTCTATATTTAAACTAACTTCTTACTTTTTTTATTTATTATTATTATTAGGTCTGTTCACAGCCATTTTGTAACACCTAATTGAGGAAACTTCATTGGTTTATGTGTTTTTATATAAAATTTCTTATAAGATTATTGTAATGTTTGTTTCCCAAATAAGATAAAATAAATACATAAATATTTTACCTACTTGTAATAAAACACATGAAGCAATGTAGATTTATATTTTCAAATTGAATGGCCGTCTTGGTTGTAAGGTATATGAAATTTAAAACAATTTAGGATTTCTTCTTAGTTGTTACTACTTCTATGCGTCCAATAAAGCCATAATAACTCTGCAGCAAAATTAATTTATTCGTCTTTGTACATTCTTGTAAAACTTAAAGGTAATTTAGTGCTAACACTTGTGTCTAGTGTGGGTCCCAGTCTTCCCGCTCCAACGAGGTAGACATTCCCCTTAGCGACTACGTGCAGAATTATCTCGAAATACCTAAACGCATCCCCTAAACTAAACGCATCCCCTTTGAAACATCAAGCCACTCCCCCTAACTAAGAACCTAAGTTGGTCGTTTTGAGACAACAATATCGTGTTTGAGGTAACCAGCCACGTCGGAAGTTGGCGTATGCAACTAATTGCTATTCGGCGGCTGTATTACCGACCTTCTTTCGATGAATAGTGACTCAATAAAACCCTATTTTACTGCAGTTTCCTCTCTCAGTTTCGTTGGCATTCAACTCAAGAACTACCAAATCATTAAAACCCTGTGCTTGTTTTTTTCTCAAGTCTTTGTTTGCTTTATGATAATAGGCGTTGGTTTCGACGCGCTTCGTCCGCGGGAGCGATGTGGTGTGAAACTTAACGCCTTCATTCACGCTACTTTTTTATAGAGGCACTTGATTTAGCGAGCCAATGTCGTTTTTAATAGACTCGAATGAGATTCACTTTTTACCGCCGTGTTTGTTTTGTTCACGGTATTCACCTTTTATAACCCGCTCTAATGAGTACAAAACATTTTGAATCTGGAAGGAACTGAATTTAGATTTTTATTGTCGGGTTGATTGTTTTTAAGTTGAGTTGATACAGATTTTTCCCCAATTAAAATGGATCTTCTTAAAATTTATTTGTAGTAACTAGCAAACTCAAGAATGGTACATTATTTTAAACAAAGATAACTAACATTTAACTTGTTTATCGAAAGGTGTATGTACTCTCTCCGACTTAGTTTCCAATTTGGTGTCTATATCAACGTTGTTTTGAACCTTGTTATTCGCTTTAAACTCCACCCTCTTATCAGTTGAAAAGAATTCTTCAGTGTCTGAACAGTTCCTGCAACTATTTCTGGTTGCTCTTTGCAAAGGAACTATCAGCACTCATTAAAAGTTATACGCGACCACAAGAACCCTCGAAAGTGAGGCAAAGTGAGGCAAGGACTCCGTGGAATTTATCAGCTAACTCAAAAGTGCTTCAAGGGAAGTCTGTCTCGGCCATTATTCCCCATTGTCCCATACAATAAGATTAAACCGAAGCGACTATAGATATCGCTTGCGACTTGGCGCAAACCTGAGGATGGCGCGGTCGAGATTATTGCATCTATAAATGATTTATCAACATGCAAAGAAGTCTCATTACAATGAAACGACGGGGCATAATTCAGCTGCCGTACGAAGTTAAACTCTAATACATTGTAGTAAGTTATATTTTGACCTGCCCACGTGGTCTTCGTCGACGCCGACGCCGCCGCCGCCGCGACGTCTTCCAGTTTGTACCAGGCTGACTCCAACAGCCGAGGACGAATGCTCACGTACCTAATAGTTTTGTTGTTATCGCCAGTTTCTAACCACTCTTCAGTTACTTTTTGGACGATATTAAAAAGATTTTGGCATCGCGCCACATCGATATTGATCTTTATGCTTGGCCAGACGGCCATACCAGCTCAGTAAGTGCCGGGACGGTCGGTTTAATGACTTCCCATGTTTGTAAGTTTTGGATACGATATTTTATGTAGCTTGATCGTCTACGCTGACTTTTACTAGTGTTGTTTTCCTTAGTTTAAAATCTAACACATTTTATTTTATGTAAAGTCATTCGTTTGTGTGTGAATATTCATGAACCGACCGCGGAGATAAACAGGGTTTAATTGATGGATGCCTTTCTTAATCGCTTTTCTATTTCTTTTTATCTATCCATTATGTATATTTTATCGCGGCTGTCATATTCACCATTATAGGGAATGACGGTGGTCCCGAACGAAACAACCTATTTGATAACGAATCAACGGAGTTTTCGGCTAATTCAACGCAGCTGTGAGCTTATCGTCCGCGCGAATTGGAATACGTTGTTAAAAACGTGTGTGTAATTATGTTGGTATGCGTCCAGGGCGACACCTGCTTGTGCTATCTGGGCGATCGGGCCGTGACGGTTTATGGGGTTCTTTCCAAAAACAATGGAAATGGCAAAAAGTCGAATGCGGGTAAGGTATCCGGGGGTGTGAAGGAAACGTGCGGGCCGCGGCGGGGCGCCACAATTTATGATTCCGCCGTGTCAGAGTGCTAATGAACGCACTCCCTTGCTCTTTATTGAGATAACGCTGGCAATCGATGGCCGAGACTCTATCGAGCCAATGTAGGAATACAGTAAAGCAATACGGGCTTAGCCTTGAGATAATACCATTCACTCCGTCAAGGCTTGAACACACCGCCAGCGAACTAGTTCGCTAGCGATGGCGAACTAGCCCCCAAATAATTTGAAGTCTCCGAAATGTACATTGCCATCACAATGGCGCTTTTGGCGCTAGGTCTAGCGCAATTTCAAAGCATTTAACTGCTATTATTTTGTAGGCTAATCTTGGATTAACCTTGGATTTTAAATACGTGTCGCAGTTTGTAGTTCATATAAATTGCCAAGTAAAAAAAAAAATACATTTCTATTGAGTTTTCAAAAAAAAAAGATATTTATTGAGCACTGTGACATGCGCACCTATTTTATCGGACAACTTGTGTCTATTCAAAGTATCTAGAAGCATTTAAAGTGTCTAGGTTTTTGACTACAATGCTTAATTTAAAAAAAATAAAAATACATTAGTAAAAATAGCCAAACCCTGGAATGGACCTGGCAGCACTGGCCGCAATTTAGACTGTCAAGATATGAAAGATATTTAGCCCAATCAAAACACTTAACTACTGCTAGGCATGGGAAATAATTACCTGCAGTTAATCGGCTCATTTACAACCTTGAGCTTGTTCAGCTCAAACAACTCAGCGGCTCAAACATCATGTAGTTGTTGTAGAAGTGTGGAAGTGCGAGTGCAGAAGTTAAGCCGCTTACAGACCTTCTGGCTTCACTTCGGAATCATTCAGTTAATATAGTTACCTACTTTAATTTTTTTCACTGAAATACCTAACCTACCTACCAAAATAGCAAGCAGCAAATAAACTGAATAAATAAAGTCTGTTTAAACTATTATCGCCACTGTTTGTTTTGAGCCGTTATTTATTAAAATTAAACTGCTAGCTAAAGTATAAAATGCTATGATGTGCGGTTTTGGCCCTTACGTATTTATTGCAGAAGCAAATTTTCAACATAGTTTCTATTATTGGCTATGCATACCGTAAACCTTATATCTCTTTGTGCTTCTTCCAGAACGACTTCCAATTTGATCAGGGCGAGCAACGCCAGGCTCCATAGCTCGTCTTAATCTAGGTCTTTACCTATGAAATTGTACATTTGAATATTTTTTATGCCATTAAAATTAGATAGGCGTAAGGCTCCAAACCCCACAGCAAGCTCAGCCGTATAATTAGTTGGTCTAACTCCATCACGGCTAAGCTTGCCGCGGGGTTCCAATTCTTCGGTCCAACTTTTTCACCACTTCTACTATCGTCTTCAATTCAAGGCCTGCGCACACCTATGTGCTCTTTAACGTCGTCAGTCTTTTCGAAGCATTACAACCTTGGAATTTTCAAGTCAAGAGTGAACAAGTGAATAATAGCTAAGCGTGCTCCACCTTAGGCTGCATTTTCACTTTCCATCAGGTTTGATGGCAGTCAAACGTTTAGCTATCAACAATAAAAAAAAATACCTATATATGTCGCTGGCCATGGCGATCAGTGAAACGCTGTCAAATTTGAAAGCGATATTTGACATCGTTTCATTGATAGCCATTGCCAGTGACCTAGGTGTACACAGGCCTTCATATCGTTGTTGACAACGGTTGCCAGCCGACCACAAGGCTCGTTTTTCAACTCATAATTTGCAGATTTAAATTTAAGGCTTTGCATGGGTGCAAAATACAAAAGCACATTTTGCCCTCCTTTTTTCTACACTAAGCCTGTGCAAAGCTAAGGCGATTGGCTAGTTATGTACATGGAATACATAGTGAGATAACTGGCATGTCGTAGAACCTACATAAACCGTAAAACATTGTCAAGTGCACGAAAAGAGCCTCATTGAGGTGCGTTTATAATTCTTTCACCACATTATTTTTGAATTAACTTTTGTCACCATAGTATTAAGTATGTTAAGGCTGCAATGCTTTCTAAGTGAGAGCTGAAATAAAAAGTTTTGGTTTGATTCAATTTTGGTGTGAGCTACACTGAGCTGCACAAAACGTAGATAATAATGACTCCTTCTGTCTTCGACCATATCACTTTACCAAACTTTGACACAAGAGGTGGGCGTGGCTACGCCGCCGCCACGACCAAAGAAGTAGGAAATATAAAACTTGTTAAACCCATAGAGCAGCAGCATTGTTTTTGACAAAGTCAAACGGCTTCGTAGGTATTGCTTTTACCCAACATGCTGATGCAAACAGGAATGTTATGATATTGACCACTATGTGTGTGTATAAGTATTTTATGATTGCTCATCTGTTCCCCTTTATCAAATAAATATAAAAATAGAACTAGTTTATTTTAATTATATGACAGCTGTCAGTTGAAAGCGATTCTATCTAGGACTGAAAAGTATTATTTTCAACCCACTCCTCAGGCAACTTCAGACCTTCTTTCTGAATATGAGTAATGAAAAATATAAAATAAAATGTCAGGAAATTAAAAACAAAAATAAAGTAGAAAATCACACGCAGTTATACATCACGCTCGCAGAATCCCAAGCATTCAGAAATAGTTTTCATCCAGCGATCCTCAAACATATCACACCCAAGATTAAATGAAATGCGTGGAACAGACATGTTAACATACATAGCATAGGTACATAGCGGTGAAAATCATAACCTTTCCTTTTTTTATTTTCTTCGCCGCAGTCTATGTCTATATCTAGTCGAGTATAAATAGTATAAGGTCGGGCGCGATATAGATTAGATAGATCAGAAAACGTCGAATACAACAATTCAAATTCAATCAGTTTTAAATTTCTAATCCGCACAAGATTTTCGCCGAACACATTTTGTGCTAGACCTAAATGGTAAGAAAGTTGACAGACTGAACAGTATCCTTGGTTCATTAGAATTTTTCTATCAAACGTTTTCTGATGTACTTACTTAAGTACCTACCTACCTATTAAACACCCGGCCTTATACTATTGAATTAGAGCACGGGTAGTCTAGTTTAGAGGGTAGCGAGCAATCCAATCCAAAGATTGACTGGACTCTCAGCTCAGTTGGCAGTAGCTCTGCCTTCTGCGCCGTAGGTCGTGGGTTCAATTCCCACCGAGAACAAATATTTCTTTGGTGAATGCAGATGTTTGTTCTCTGTCTGAGTGTTATATTGTATTCTAACTATGTGTTAACAAAATGATGTGCAGTAAAATGTATGTACTATAGGAATGAGATAGTTGATTGTAATACATCAACTATCTGATTCCTATAGTACAAGACAAGCTCGGGGATAGATAGTGTTTTGTGGATTGTCTACATTATTAATTTATTTTATAAAGATCGTGGGTTAAAATTTGGTCGTGCACCACCAATGTATACTATTCTGTCAGTTCATCACCTATCTTATTATATAAATAGATATACTGTAGCTGTAGGTTTATCGACAAGATAAACCTAGCTCTAAGACTTCTCAAAGTGATCATTGATATTATGTAATTTTAAAGGTACAATGAATAAAATTAAACATTTTTACTTTACTTTGACTTTCACTTTGAATACTGCTACTCCATTGTAATCTCAATTTGATAACTCTTTGAATTGCTCGAAATCAATTGTCAATTTGAAAAAACGTCAAAACTATAGCGCTTGCAAAACAGGAAAGTATTAAAAACCGGATTATCTCCGGCTTCCGGCCAAAAACCGTTTCCAGGTTTGGTCAACGTAATATTTTTTCATATAGTAGAATTTTAACAAGAAAACAATATTCTAAGATACCTACAAAATCGACTATTAAAAAATTGTACGAAATAGGAATTAGTATCTAGTGAAGTTTAATATTACTTACTTTATTATTGAGTAGTTTATTGTTGAGTAGATTAGTAGTAGTAGTGGAGCTTTTTGTGAAGTGCTCATCCAGGGAAGTACTACCACCATACCTGTTTCTGCCGTGAAGCAGCATTGCTGTGTTTCTGTTTGAAGGGTGTGGGTGCCGGTGAAATTACTGGCACTTGAGGCTGAACATCTGTACGCGTGAAGCTGATGGACGCAGGGCAGTGCATCGTAGGGCAAATTCCTGGCGTGTGTGACTTACGAGGCAATGCTTTGTTACAGGCTATAGGTACCACTGTTACCACTTACAGGCCTATACCCGAGTGGGATCCTTGCTAAAGAAAAATAAGAACACAAATGAACAAAAAGTAAAACTGAAAAAAAACTAATAAAAATAAATCTAACATCAAAATATATGTATTAAAAATAAAGTTTAAAATTAAATTTAAACAAAATAATGACTATAATGTATGAATGTAAATAATAATGATGATATAATAATAATCGAAATAATAAGTAATAATATGCATGAAATGTAACTTAATGTAGTTATGGAATGAATGGGCTTTTTTAATTTTTTTTTTTATAGTTACCACTTAACATCAGGTGGACCATATGCTTGTTCCATCAGCTAGATGTATTAAAAAAAAAGACGCAGTGCAATAATAGAAAAACAAAGTATTGGTTTTATTATGTTTTATCGGTTTTTAGCTATGTATGCTTTTAGACAAAAAAATCCATTTATAAAAATAATGCATCTTTTTAGTAATGTTTCAATTACCTGGACATATTAGGGCTAAGAATAAAGTGATGGTGAACTGAACGCTCGAACCTTGTGCAAACAACACCCACACCATTGCCTCCATATTGCCACTGTTATGACTTTTGAGGAACAAGATTTAGCGCAGTTTCAAGACAGTATCTAACACTAATACTAGCTCGCTGCGTACAATGACAGTTCGCGGCGCTGTGTGGGGATGAATGCAAAACCCTACGCTTGAAACTGATCGACATCGCCATCGCAGTTCGAAACTGTTCGCCGCAATCTTTTCTAAGCTTAATTCATTCACCCGCTAGTCCGGGGTACCTAGGTAGTTTTTGTTCACGGGGATTAAAAACAAAACAATATTTTTGAGGCTCAATCAGTAAGATTTATGTTTCTGATACTAAGGAAAATCGGAATACGTAAAACTTCCCTCACTGTATGGGCATACGCCTATCTATCATTGCGTCCTGAAGTGAGGGTAGTTATTATACCTCCACCTCTCAACGACGATAGCACTCATGTCAATGCTCCAGTCTGCCCACGACCACAGTTATTACAACATAGCCGAAGCGTCGGGGAAAATTATACGCGGTAAACACCCATCATCATCATTATCATCATCATCAACTTATATTAGTCCACTGCTGGACGTAGGTCTCTCGCAAGACGCGCCACTGAGCCCGGTCTCTCTCTCTCTCTCTTCTTCTCCAGTGCTTGCCAGCTACATTTCGCAGATCGTCGCCCCACCTTGCCGGAGGGCGTCCTACACTACGCTTACCTAAACGCGGTAAAAATACCCGTGTAACAGTTTAATGTGTGTTATGATCGCAAAAGTTTAAAAAAGTACTATTGATAAATTTTGCTTAGCTGTCCGGCTTTTCGCAAAACCGGAAAACCGGGTTTGCACGCCCTAGTCAGGACGTAATGTCAGATGGGAAACTGATGGGTGGCTGAACTAATTGATGCCCGCGACTTCATCGACTGTCTCCACGGGTGGTGATTATACACTTCCTTGTTTCGATATTATATTTATGCATTCCATCTCTTATAAAAAAGTCCCCAAATATTATAAATACATTCACTTGTTCTGTTTTTTCTCCATCAATCAAAATATTACACGCTGTTAAACATTCATATCGAATACCATAAACTTAGCCTTATGATTGTATTTGTTTTTGTATTTATTGATTTACTTTGATTATGACGGTTCATTCTAGGTATGTAAATGCCCTTATTTTATTGATATTTGATCTTATTCTAAGCTTCTCTCCATCCAAAACTTGATTGGAAAATACTGATTTGCAGCGATAAAACCGCCCATTATGCATTACTATATTTTTAAATAGTTTCAAATAAGATTCTATCCTATTATTATCTTACACAATATCTTTTTTTGCTTTTAACGTAGTTAAACAAATATTTTTAGAAGTAATATATTTTTTTTCTATTAAAACTAATAGGAAAAACAATTTCCAGAGTTCAATAATATTAGAACGAATCCTCAATAGTTCTCTTTTTCCAAATTTTAGACTCTACGGGTCGTTTTCACCGATGACTAATCAGTAGATCAAATATTTGACGATTGTTTAATACACAAAATTAAGAAAAATTAAGTAGGGGGTAGTAAAACATTAAATAGGGGATGCTTTGTCTGTCACGATCTGGGAACTTTCGTTTTTATTAGTAGTGATCGCAGCGTGCAACTGTCAAAAGACGCGGCAGTGTGTGCGGATGTATACAATTCCCTATGTTGAAACTGAACGGTTCGCCACCGCGCCCGCCAGCGAACTAGGTGTGTTCGAGCCTTTACGCAGCGCTCTCATTTTCTCGATTACGTGCAATGCCTACGATGAGTGACATTGTCTGACTTTTATCAAGCTTCTATTTATTTTTAACCCTGTTATTATATTTGCATGTACGAATATGCGCGTGAATAGAATCTGGTACATTGAGATACTGTATCACTTGAACATATAGCTACAATGCCACAAACTTTAAGCGTCGCCTGACTTCGCGTGTCGCTTTACCGACAGTTTTTTTTTTCTCTTAAATTGCGTGCTGTGTTACTATTATTAAACGTTCTCTTTATAGGTTCAAGATAAGATAATCCATAAAGTTGCTGTTGTAATGAGAATATTGCATATATTATATGCATTAATAATATGAAATAACATTAAGAAGCTCATTACCTTTTGCTTATTGGGTGTTATTAATTTTGTAATTTCGCTTTTGAATATTAATGTTTACGAAATTAGTTTGTTCTGTTAATCCAGTATAGGTAATTGATTGGTAAATCTTTAATAACACAGCTGGTCTTAAAACACTGTCAGGTGCTCCGAATTCATCTTATTAGAATTAGGTCTCTTTGATTCAATAACTTTATTTTTTACGACTAAACCATGACTTAGAATGAGGATTCTGCTGTATTTTTACGCATGTAAGATTTAACAGCATGTAACATCAAGCGACTAGATAATAATATGAAACATCATACAAGGCCGAGTCTCTGCAATTATCATACGACCTTATCTACAAGATTGACGTGTGACACATCGAATACATTTTTTATGAGTTATCTCTCTCGTCCATTTATTCCTGAATAGGGATTCCAGTGTTTATGAATAACTGGATAATATTGTCCGGTAATTTTAAATAGGTTTGCCTCTTTTCCTAATCTCCCTATACAATTTTGATTGATAGAGATGCAAAGTTATCAAATTGAGGCATTGGTTTACCAGTATTTTCAAGAGGACGAAATTAGGTAGATTAAAAAAATGTATCAACAGTTTTTGTTTTTTTGTCGTCTTCTTTTTTTCCGGCTATTACAACTGAGTCAACTGACAGCCTTAGCCTTACTCCCAAGGAACGGACAGCGCATATCTGAGATCCGATCGGGCGATACGCAGAGTAGTGATATCATCATCGGCCGTGCTCACTGCTCACTGCTCAGCCACCGTTCTCCGATACGCTGAAGGAATGAGCATTCCAAAGAATATTACTCTGTAGACAGATGAAATGATCAAGCATCCGTATTGAATGCAAATATTTATTGGTCGTTTTTTGCTTATGCGGTTATAGCTTTCGTTATAAATCATATCAATAAAGATAAATAATGCTTTTATTATGGTCATCTCTGATGCTAATCAAAGACAAATATAAAGAATAGTAACAGGTCTTATTAGCAAAAACAATAATTGTATGTGGAAGTAAATTAGTAAGAAAAATGCGATGGCGAATAACTCAGCAAATAATTTCGGATAAGTTCATGGAGATGATGATGAGAGTCTTTTAGATCAACAATCAATTGTTTACTTCTAAAATATATTTTCAATATTCTGAATTGGTTTCTTTAAATAAACCTATTGGAAATGCTTCTATTCAAACATAACATTGCAGGTTAATATTGCCATTTCAATTCAATAACTCTTGTTTGCAGGAACATGCATCTGTCAGTATTACATCTTCTCACAATACGCCTTGTCTCTGCCATATTCCGCTTTACATTGTAACGCATCGGAACTGATATTGCTTATGGGTATTGGAAATGCCTTGGCTAGAAACTGTTTTAATACACGTTTCGCGGAGTTGAGAGAAGTTCCTGTTTGCTTCGTCTTTGTACGGAAGTTCTGCAGGTATTTACTGGTATCTAAAATGGAAAGAACAAGGTAACAACAACAGTTGTACCTATATCTATATAATATATTCTCGGAATGTCTGCATATGACCATGAAAACTCCTGAAATTCCGAATTTACAATTGATAAGGAAATGTATACCTCGTTTAAAATCTCTTTGCTGAGTCGAAATGAGTAAATGTTAAGTTTTGTGCACGTGTGTTCTTTATTTTGTTGCATAAGATATTTCATTGGAACCTTCATTAGAATCCAACTTGAGTGATACACATAATACATTTATCTTCAGCGTATATAGTCATATCTAGTAACGAATGTTTTACTTTATTTTTCGATTACCTTACCGAGATGTATGAAAACGCGCCGCGTGCGTCGATCGCATTCAATACATACCTTCTGCGTTATCGACGATCAAATCGATCGATAACTATTGTTCACTGTTATTGCTACTGCTCTTACTTGACCATGAATAAACGTTTATTGATCCGCGACCATATTGTCTATTTCATAAGGTTTAAAGTTTCTTGTATCGGTAACAAAAGACATCTGCAAAAGTTTCTGTGAATCGATCTAAGTTGGTTAAGGTTACACGCTCGTTGCAGCTGTTACTATTTTAATTATTGAACGTTTTTGAACCACTCTTTTGCGTTTATTCTTTTAACTTGTTTGAACTTTCTTCTTGGAATACACCTAAGTCGTTACTTAAAAATGTCTTGATGGAATGACAGTAAAGTTAGACTGTAATCTAATTTGAATTATTTTTATTTACAGGTACGTATTCAATCCTTTGTGGCTATGGCTGGATTCGTTCTACATAATAAGGTAACTTCATATTTTTATTAGCTTTATAGTATTTTTCTATATCTATACCTACCAACTTAAATCAAAAAAGATTTTGTAACTTGACTTTTGGGATATTATAAAATCTTAGAGGTAACTTAAAGGATTCTTATAAAATAATATCTACATAATCATTATCACAGCTTACAAATCTTTCATGTTTTTCAAAGAAATTGAGCAAATTGAAAAGTTCCAAATCCATGTCCAGAAGAAATAAGTTCTTTGAATATTCTTTATTAATAAATCTGACTTTGAATAACTTATCTTCCACATCCGTAGATAAGACTTCTTGTTATAATTCAGATCAAACTTTTTCATTTAAACATTCCTCGCCCGAAACTTTTGCACTCAACGAAATATTTTTTGTTAGAAAGTTTTCAAAATTGCAATAGTCCGAATTCCACTGTTGCTGCCGCGGGCGGTCGCCAAGTTTTCTTACATAAAATAACGGTTTGTATAGAACTCCGATACGAGCTAACGAGTAAATTACATAGCTCGGAAGTGTTTGCGGACCGCCCATTCGCTTCGTCTCTCTCGTGGGCCGATTCGGAATTCTCTCTGCAGCGAACTATTTTCTTAGTATAACATTATTTTCGTAACTTGAAAGTTGCACAGTTGCAAACCTATCTACGTTGGGTTTAGTTTAAAATATCTTACATTATCTTTTTGAGTACAAAGCTATTTCTTGATAGGTGTAGTTTCTTTTAAAAAATAGCATTTCGATATTATAGTTTCGAAGTAATTACTAAAGTACATTCGAGCTATATTTATTATACCTAATATTTTGTTAAGTCTTCTTTCTTATTGACACCACATTAAACGCACACAGATTTTTGACTGTCCGGTCACAAGCCCGGCTAGCTCAGTCGGTA
Organism: Thera britannica; assembly: GCA_939531255.2. Lineage (NCBI taxonomy): Eukaryota > Metazoa > Arthropoda > Insecta > Lepidoptera > Geometridae > Thera > Thera britannica. The sequence goes on from OW618034.2 coordinate 22,790,185, forward strand.
GAGCATGAGACTCTTAATCTCAGGGTCGTGGGTTCGAGCCCCACGTTGGGCGGATTACTTTTTGCACTATATAAAGCTACATCCGTTGCTCACAGTAAAATATGCATTTATTTGATCGAGCATTAACAAATAATCGGGTTGTCAGCGATCATAGAATATTATTTTTGCTGTGTTAGAGAGATTTCAATAGTAAGATATTCAGTGATAGAGTCCTTAAAGTTGATGTGGGCGGTGAGAGATCTTCTGGGTCTATTATTGACATGGGGGTGCCACAAGGTTCGATATTAGGTCCTTTCTTGTTTCTAGTGTACGTAAATGACCTCCCTTTTTTGGTTAAAAAACTTTGTGAAATAGTACTATTTGCTGACGATACCTCATTAATTTTTAAAGTCGATAGATTGAAGACTAATTACGATGACGTTAACGCATCTCTGTCGCAAATACTTAACTGGTTTAACGTTAATAAACTGGTTTAACGTTAAAAATGCTAAGAAAACCAAGTGTATTAAATTTATCTTACCAAATGTGACTCTCCGGCCAACTAATATTATACTTCATGGAGAGTCACTTAACCTTGTAGATTCTACTATTTTCTTAGGACTTAATATTGACAAAAAGTTGCAGTGGGGACCGCAAATCAAAGCACTTGAAGCTAGACTAAGTTCGGCTGCATATGCAGTTCGGACTATAAGATGGCTTACTGATGAAGCTACAGCTAGGCTAGTTTATTTCAGCTACTTCCATAGTGTTATGTCTTACGGTATCCTTCAAACTATATTTGTTTTACAAAAAAGGCCATACGTGCCATATATAAAATGAAATCACGAGACTCATTGAGGGAGCGATTTAAGGAAATTAATATCCTCACAGTAATTTCACAATATATATATGAAAACTTATTGTACACTCACAAACACATCTGTAGCTTTCAGAAAAATTGTGATTCACATAATATTAACACTAGAAATAAAAATAAACTTTATATTCCCAAATTTCGTCTGCAGAAGGTAAATGGGTCTTTTATGGGTAACGCTATACGCTTCTATAATAAACTTCCGGAAAATGCAACTAAGCTTCCTATTCGGAAGTTTAAAGCCTATGTTAAGAATAATTTAATAAAGAAAGCGTACTATACTCTAGATAGCTATATGAATGATAAAACTGCGTGGCCCGATGTCCCGGTCACTCTACCCATAGGAAGCTAACATGTCAATTTGCAATGTCTGTACCTACTATTTCGTATCTTATTTTTATATAAGCTGTGTAGATACTATAGTATAACTTTGAAGCGTAGCGTGTGCTGTCTTTGAAACTTTTGCTTTTGTATCATTGCATTGCATACGTCTGACTAAGTGAAGTGGCACCACACTGGAACTTCACTGCTATTATTTTAGACTATTTTTGATTTGTAAAAGGATCATATAAAAAAACGGTAGGAACCGAGACGTAGTTTGTTGCCTGTTCTTCTACGCTTGGTCGCGTGGAACTGGCGCCTAGACTCACCTAGCTTTAAGACGTTTCAAAGTGATTCTTGCATCGTAATGAATAAAAAATTATTGACTTTGACTTTGACTAAGCCATACCGCACAGTGCAGGTTAAAAAGTTAAACTACAATCACCTTGCGCAATGTTTTGGTCGCGGCACCGTTATGGGGTCAGCGATGGACAGTCGACGCTATTTATAGTGGTTTCCCACGTTCGTGGTCACATACACACAAACACACTCGACGTTTTGATGTGTCGCTTAATAATTGTTAGATTTTTCTCGATAACCGGCTACTACTACTTGGAACGTAGATTTATAGACAGTTATGTAATTGAAATAGATAAAAATTATAAATTAATATTCTCGAAAATTGATGTGAAATTTTAAAATACCCACCTGCTCGTAACAGCTACAACTGACATTGACATAATAAAACGAAAAATCTGCTATATACTATGTAAGAATTTGAGGTTAATGGACTGCTTAATCCGATTTAAATAGATAAAATACTTTTTATGCTCGTTAAACATATAAAGGGTTGACCAAAACAAATATGCTACTCCATAGGCGAGGCAGTAATATCGATCGGTGTATATCGGTTCAGTGGTTTAGTGGAGAAAACGTAAAAAATAGACAGCCCTACTTCCATAACCTACATTTTATTTTATATAATAGTTAGGTATATTATAAAATGTGATTGTTTTTTAAACATTGTTGCCGCTAATAACGCTTGTATGAGCTTATTCAGAAGCCAAAATAAAATACCTTTAACCAAAATATTTGCTTACGCATTGAAATTGAAAATGGCACTTCATGACTCTGCCGCGCTTAAAGGTTAATCTAGCTCAATATGTAAATTATTATTGAAAATGTCCGTTTATGCGGCTGATTGGAGTGAAGTGTTTAACCCACCACTGCAGGTCACAGTTCCACTTCCACACAAAATTACATTTCAATCTTAGTAGTTGTGATTGCTGCACCGTTACCTTAAGGGCGGTATATAGTTCGCGGAAACCTTTGCACTGCGCCATTCCACTTTGAAGAAAGTTGTACAGTCGGTGCCTTAGTTAAAGAGCTATTTAAATTTTGCAATTGCTACGTTGATAGCAAGATGCTTTTCTCCGTTAAAAATACTGTTTTGGATCAGTGGAGCCCTTATGAATTATAAGTATTTTAAATACTGAAAAATAAACGCGAAGACTTATAATATGAATTAGAGTACATCCAAACGTCCTAAATTTTGTATATAAAATAATTAATAAGCATCTGATGCGAACACTGCTTCTAAACAATACGTCATTTACATCCAAGTTATGATTATTCTTTGAAAATACCCCGGCAGGTATTTGTAACCCTTAAACCATAAACAAAATACACGTACGTCCGCGCCGACAGTTCATCACAAAAAGCTCTCCCGAAACCATCATAAAACCGTATCGGTATTGTATCTTCATTTAAATATAAATAAGAACACGCAAAAAAGGTAAAAGGATAAAATACCTGACAGCACAAAAACATCAAGCAGCTCAATCACTCCGCAGTCCGTGAAGTGAGCGCGTCATAACAAGCGAAAGATTGAAATAAGATGATAAAGAAGAAATCAGAAATCTTGCCGAAAATACGTACCTACCTATTATAAGGCGGTAATTTTGCAAGGGATTCTTTCGGACGATATGGGAGCAATCATTACCCGACGGAGCCAGCCCTCGGTGCATCGGAGCGCGCTTTTGCGAGATCTACGCGATATCCTCGAATATGCGGTGGGGTAAGCGGATCATTGCGCGGGAAGGCATTTCGAAATCCAATCCTTCGATCCCTTGTTTTATTACATTCTTAGAACGAACAAATTCAAAATTTTATCACATTTCAACATCAAAGTTGTGCCAAATTGGCCAGTATTATTCACTTGTTCTGTATTCCAGTTTTTAGTCACATCGTTCTTTATTGTTCCGTGCATCGCGTCCGCCGGCTTGTTAACGACCTTTCGAATATTTATTGTATCCTCTTTAGAAAACACAATTTACAATTCGTATGTATTTTAATAAATTCTGCCGTAAACAAGTTTATCGAGAAATGAGATCGTGGTTTGGATATGGGGCAAGAAACTGAACGGTAAAGGATTAAATAAAAACTATTAACTTTTAATTCCTAAACCAGCATCGCCCATAACTCACCCATGAGTCAAGTGCAAAAACGACGAGTTGCGATTGTTACGGAAAGAACAATCCCACTGATACAAGATAAAGGCGAGCGCGTGAAATAAATTTGTTTATGGCTGCCGACCAAGTGGTATTTAATTGGCGTGTCACCCGAGAAATGTAGCCGTGCGGACGACTCCTCCTGATATGTATGGTACACGCCGCTGACACATTCCTTTTTAAACAATAAGCTGGAGGAAATCGCAATTTTAAAGTCATTTTAATTTAGACAGACAGACATACGACATTTCTCCAAACTGTGAGCGCAAATTTTACAGCCGACGCGATTTATGGCGTAGGAAAAAATCGCAGCTGCAAACGATAAATCCCTCACTCTCTTGACTCCAAAAAAGCAGAGGCAAATAGAGCTCGCTTCACTCTAGACAAATAGACTTCCACGGTGTCTGAGCGCCGGGCGAGCCACTGTACCGTTGTGTAGTTAGTTGCCTTTCATATTGTATCGTTCATAAACGATGAGTGGAATATTTGCAAACACAAGATTGAATCTGCATAGTGTTACTTTAACTGCTCTGCAAGCAAACTGCTTTTGTAAAATTGTTTAACCTGCATACGATTACTACATCGACTTACTACTTACCAATAAGTATGATTGGTTTTATGGCCACAAACCATGCCCACTACATTTTTTTTGTTTAGCATTTTTTTGACTATTCAATACATGGATGTTATTAAAACTAACCTACAGTGATGAGTCGATGCCATATAAGTTTCTCAATGAAAATGCAATATTAGGGCTAGCAAACGTAATCTATTTGGTCTCGAACCCAATTAAATAGTCAAAGATATACCCTTAAGCCTTGAATATGTTATAATAAGCTCGTTTAATAAACAGGTTGCTATTCCTCATTTATTTTTAAAGTACCAATACTCCTATCATATGATTGTTCATTTTATTTATCTTCCGTTTATATCATATCGACGTACGAGTCGAGTACCTACGTGAATAGAGCTGTACCAATGCATGAATTGCCGTGAGTTGATATACGGCCTTCTTAATCACAGCCTCGTTTGTCTGAGATTTATGACACACCTGTTGCGCCAATTATTTACATTCGGAAGTTATTCCTCTAGGTTCATTATGGGTAATCTTTTCTGGCTTTTGACCTCTGTACTTTCCTTGCTTTGTGATGAACTTAATCATTATCTTCCCCGTCTCACCTCATGCTAGTTCATTCCGATCCTATTTAAACAAGCTTTTGCACAAATATAGTACCAAATTATGTTTTTAAACTGATTTTATATACATAATTATAATTTTGATTGTTTGATATTTGTCAAAAACGTGCAAGAACGGTTAGTGTATTTAAATTAAAATAGTTATCAGATTGTATTATACTTAATCGTAGACATTTAGAGAACTCAATATTGAAGCGCATCATTGTACCGCCTAAATCCTTAGTTATCTCTTTAGCAGCCAGCTAATCTGTGATTAGTAAAATTCTTATACAAATTTATTAAAGAACTAAAAGTTATTCGGTTACATATTTTATTATACCCGAATCAGCGTTTTTACGGGTATAAAATTGCTTTTGTGACATTTACACACAAATTAACTGGTAGCTTTATGAATATGAAATCAATAATCGGATTATTTATTTCAACACGAGACTTGTTGAAAGATTTTTTTATCACTGTCTTATTATTTTATGTTATTAATGCTTCTGCATACCTACTATTCATAATTATTATTGCTCCCCAACTACGCGGAAAACAAAGGTTTCTTTATGTATATTTTTTACATTAAAAATAAGCAAATAGCTTCTATATTTTTTTGTGGTTTTCCCATGTCAAAGATCAAATACAACCGGCTATGCCAATGTATCAGAATACAAAAAATATGCAAAAAGCAACGCTCAAACTTTTAATTAATTTTGCAAAAATGCGCTATAAGTGTTTAAATTATAATGTTTTCCCAATATTTTATATTCAGTCGTATCCCAGCTAATTATAATCTATGCACATTGTGGAGAGTGCGAAAAACGTATGTCTTTGCGAGTCGATTTGAAGTAGAACGAGCGTGGAATCAGGTTGCCGTTATAATAATTACTATTGAGGTTGTCAGAACTAGTCCTTCGAGAGTTGGTCGTGGTCGCACCTGCAACGAGAATTTTCCCTTGCCGTTTAAAATGATGTGATAATTTGCATGCATTTTTTTTATATGAAACTAGCTGATGGAACAATGGCGGATGTGTTGTGTTGATTTGAGCTTGATTACCAATAAGGCAATAAACTATAGGTAATTTATGTTGCTAAGAGGCTGCCGCGAACTAAATAGACCTTACCGAGGATAATGTTTACCCATAGAGTTCTGAGGAGTTCATTATTTTCATTACAGGTGTAACCATCTTTATTTATTAGTATAGGTTTATTTTCCAAATGGTTTTGTTATCCGTAGAGCGCCATGTTCCTGAGCTTAACACCTTTCATAAATTGCCGGGCAGTAAAATAACCATAAATGTGGATTTGTAAAATGTGTATCCTGCCTTGTGTCTGTTGGAATGATTGGTCTGTGTGTTTTATATTGACGTATTAATCGGCGATTAATCGTTAGCACTTCTCGTATCGATGGAGGAAGGAACCGTTTTACACATTGGCGTAAATATCGGTTCAGTGCTAATTGGTACGTGTCAAGCACACACAAGCTTAACACCTTTTCGCTTGTTTGCGTTTCTTGTTTACTGTAACGCTCTTGAGAATGTGCAAATATTTTATTGTTTGGTCTCACGGCAGGTGCATGGAAAATCCATCAAGGATTTTAGTCATTCTTCTGTTTACACAAACTATTGATTCTATTGACAAAGAAAGCAAATAAACTATTGTTTTCTGAGAAAATCAGCATTCTCAAAACGACTATGCTTGCTTTTCAGCTCAAGTTGTAAAGACGAAGCTGTACAAATAGATTTCATAATATTATCAGAAAGAAATGCGAAGCCAACAAATACTAGAATGGAGACTATCCAAAATAATTTACCACTTTTTTTAAATATGCTTTGCTCCTAGCCTATAAATTAGTTTCAACAAACATTCTTGGTATTTTTTAAAGGTACTTGACGCTTATAGTGTTCACGCGCTATTAAAATATGTAGATGGGGCACATTATCACATATCTCATTTTTAACACTCACAGTACATACGGGGTCGAACCGGCCCCACATCCGACCGTGATTTATCTGTCCGCGTCTTGAACCCGCAAACGGTCTTATTGCCTTGTTATTTATAATTTATTTTTAACAGTCACCGATTTGTGGTTGTGTGTATTGGATGTAGAATTTCGTGGGTGCCAGCGGGTCGTGCCTACCACACGGGTGGAGTGTTAATTATCTTTTTTTGTGAGAAATCGTGTGATGGAAATTACATGAATTTAACATAACAAACTTGTGTGCTCGGTGTGGGATAAGTAAGTGTTGATTACACACAGCATTTTGTAAGCTAATTTGAGCACCGTTGGGGAAAGGCTGATATATTGAACGGGTTTCAAATTAATTTAAATAATCGTCGTCAACAGTAATTTAAGCTGCTGTAGTACACCAAAACATTTACATGTGTATTTTTTACACTGCTATTTAGTTAATTCCAATCACCACCTTTTAAAAGGGAATTCAATACTTTATTGACGATCAACGATGTTACGAGATAAAATATTTTGAAAAAATAAAATATTCATTTCAAGCATTCATGCAAGGTGAATGTGGAATTATTGATCCGCTGCCTCTTTGCTCTCGTCTTTTATATCTAAACGCTAGTGAACTCTCAATTATCACAAAAGTTTTGGACGGTTGTGTTTTAGTATATTTATTAATCATTTTCAAATAAACGAAAAACATATTGTTAAATGCACTTTGTAGATCACAAACGTTAGTTCTTGGCTAAGTTGTGAGAAACTGGCGGTTTGCCTATTTTGAAGACAAAGCTGTCCTTGAAATTTTATAGCTTTGTATTCTTAAGAACCATTATTATTTGGCCCGCATTTCACCGGTCCGATCACGTCATCACACTATACCATCGGCATGATTTGCCCGTCCGATACACAGGCAGATTTACAGTAATTTATAGCGATGTCCGATCTAGATGTAATTTAGCGTTGTTGGCCAACATAAATCAGGCTCATCTAGTATCGACACAGATCTACAGGTCTGTACTTGTTTAACTGATAATGCGAGGGTTCTGTCCCTCAGATTCGAATCCAATCGATTCACACCGATTGACAAAAAACTGCTTGCCTATATATTTTATCAAGCATTCCAAAGACAAGATAAAGTTATAGATACCTACTCAGATCTGAGTTATTATCGTTCTGTAAAAATTACCTACTCGAGCTAATTCGAATCGGAACGTTACAGTGCGTTAAATTTAATATTTGTTTTGATTTCGTTGTTAAACATTTAATTAAACGAGCGTAGACTTTATTTATTTTCGAGACATAAAAAAATTACGAGTAATTTGTTTAATTAGATGTTCTTATTAAAAAATATTCCCTTTCTGCGAATCAGTTCTTCAGAATGCTATATCCACCAATGCCTCGGAATGAAAGGTAAGAAAAAAATGTTATAGAAAAGACAAAGCAGTGGCAAGAATATACATTTTTAAACAACTGCCAAAAAAGAGGAGGTTCTTAAAAATGTAATGCTTCCAGATTGGTCCCATTGAAATTTCCTCAAAGTCGGTTTTGTAGTTTGGCCGTAAGTCGCTTTCTCAAGTTTTTTTAATCTACCTATATTATACTACTAAGCTGTAAAGTTAGTTATTTAAAAAAGATGGTCTGAAAACACTTGTTGAAGTTTATAACTAAATCAAACTTTTTAATTGATGAATGCCAGTCGTTTTCTCAAGTTTTTTAAAATTATCTATATTATACCACTAAGCTGTGAGTAATATTTATTTAAAAAATGGTCTGGAAACACTTGCTGAAGCTTATTACTTAATCAAACTTTGTAATTGATGAAAGCCGCTTACTGAAGTTTTGAAGTAGAATTAAATTAATAAGGTTCTTAATTATGGCACTGGAAACATAAGTACCCAGTTGAAAAGTAAAAACGAAATGAACTCTTGACTTCATTGTTGTTTTCAAAAGACTTTGTATTTATTAGATTTTTGACGTGACGTCTTACCATTCATAGAGCCGGCGGCTGCACGCACGAAAAAACATGACTCATGCGGCGTTACCTCGCTCTGTGGCGTTCCATTTAAGGCTTGAAGTGCAAGCGAGAGCGCGGAACGAGCGTCAAAGAGGCACAATCGGCCTGCGTTCGGCAGCGTTCGACATCTTTGTATTTTATTATGATGTTGTCACGTTCAACTATCGTCAATATATCGACTTTATAGACAACCAATTTTTTTGGTAATATGATTTCCGAAAAAATTATAACAACTAGATCAGCGTCACTACGTCACAACTTGGTGATAAAATTGAACCTTCTCCTATCTCACTAAGTCGGCTTAAAATAAATAGCTGTTCTCACCAATCTACAATTACGAGTTTAACAAGTTTTTCTTAACGATATGATCATAGCCTTCACTATTGTGAGTTATTGAAACCGGCATTACGCAAAATAGTCGAGCAGTCCTAGCAATTAATCCTAACATTGTATCCACAGTACCTTCTCACATTTTTATACATCTCATAAGTACATCTTATTTACTTTATATACTTATTTGTGTCCTACCTTACATTTTGTTTAGTTCAGATATTTTGAAAACAATTCCCTTTCAATATACATATTCATAAATTGTATTTGCACTACCCGTTAAGAATGTCCGAATTACACAAAGGTTAACTGGAAGAGAATGCTCTCTAGCATTAAGTTCGCCTATGTACAATGCAATTTTTGTTTTAGTGCAATAAAGAATTTTCTATCTATCTAATTAATTGGCCAAGTAAAGATTGAACATAAAATAAAAATACTATGCAGAAGTAAAACTCAACGGTACAAATCTGGTCGTAGAATTGACGCTGTGCTTACGTAAGCTTATGTAATATTCGAAAACTTTACGAATAGCGATTACTTTCAAAGCGATCCTGTGATTTTACTCGATAACGACTGTTTTTATTTTGTTCTTGACTTTATCACTTATCTTTTGTTTTGTTAGGCGTTTCTGATACTTTTACTTATTTACATTTTTACCCTATTTTGATGATATTGATAATGAATGTCTTTTTCGTTAAAGCTATCGTCATTTCTAAGATCCTTGACAAAAAAGACAGCGCAGTTGATGTTTTGCGAAAATTTTATTATACCTGTATTATAAAAAAAGAGTTTCACTTCTATACTTTATTATTGCAAGCTCGAGACCTGGTTGCATTCAGGTTTCTACTTTGGCACCTACTGGCAATTGGAAATAGCATCAAAAACCGAATCCAGGAAATTGAATAGATCTTCAAATGAAATATAATCTTTAACTAAAAGCTAAACTCACTTTTCTATTAACCCGATCAAAGATTTTATTGATGTTGGAAAAGTATTTCAGTATTTTTAAACAGCGTGAAAATACTTCCGAAGCTTTAAAATTTATCGTTAAATTACTGGAAGCTTATTTTGCTTTTATATCTTTAGAAAATAAATGATTTTTCGATGAAAATTAATGGCCTTATATTCTAGAAACGGAACTTAGGTGTGAGACTTAGGTTGCTTAGAGGTGGCAGTTTCTTATACACTGATTATTTTTTTTAGGAGATGCTTGTCAATAAGGGGTGAAAAATGTTACGTTTAAATAAACAAAATGTGAAAATAATCAATTCTATCACGATTTGGTTTATCTTTTGTTAAACAAAATTGTATGTGTCTTTTTCATCATATCTGTTCAGCAGGCTTTTTAGAAAAGGGCTGATCACACTGCCTTGTTTTTATTGTCCTTGTAGTATTTATAAAAAGCTTGAATTTAAAACAATTTTCGTTCTCGGGCACGGTTTGGGTAAGTAGCTCTCATTTCTATCAGATTCTACTATGATCCCTCGCTAACGCTCCGAATTTATAACATGTGTCACATCTGAATTGTCTCGTAGCTCCACGAGCACTAGGAATAATCGAGAGTGCGTGTTTGGTCAAGAATATAAGATCACTTTTTGTCCCCAGTTCCGTTTGTTAAAGCCAACTGTCCACCATATCTGCATATTTATCGGACGCATCGTACCTAGTATTCTTTGTATAGAAAGTCACACAAGTACGTCCACTGATCTGCAAAGTACGGATCGCTCGAATGTATATAAAATGTTTCATACGATGCGTTCGATACAGGCATGTGGACGGTCGGCTTAAGTGGGAATAATATACCGCCTAAAGAGAGCATAATATCGATGTGTAACCCTCTTTCTTTCGTTTGTTTACAAATCACTTTTACTAAATGCAGCGAAAGTTATTTACAGAACTGTGACTTTTTTCTCACGCATTGTGAGAGTTTTGTTGAGTTGTAATAATGTTGTCAAATGTAATACTGCCCTTATACTTTTTAATTACTAAGGTAAAAAGTGTAAGGGCAGTATTACATTTGAATCGATCTAAGTATAGGTAGGTACTTAAGTGAATACAAAATTGTAAGAGCAATGTTTATGACCAAAGAAGCGAGCAAGTACCTATACTCGAATCGAATGCTAGGTTGCTTAAAAACCAGCTTTGCCAAGTTATTATTAAAAAATTCATAAGTTCTGACAACTTCATTGGATGAATAATAAATACCAACAAAAACTAGTGTTAACCATTTGTAACAGAACTCTTGTGGCGGCCATTATAAATGACGGGTTGATGTCTGATGAAAAAGAACTAGAGTCTATTAAAGGAAGGCTACTGCAACGCACTTCAAACCCTATAAGGTAACTTTATAATTTGTTTGCACATCGAGGCGAAAGAACAAGTGGGCAGACTCAATTTCTATCGAGATAAACAGGTCCGCTGGATGTTGCAGATTAAGCGTTCCGAACTTATTGAGTTTCGAATTATTTTTCTCGGAAAAAGATAGATCGCTTAAGCGATTTTACGGGAAATTAATTTTGGCAGCGAGCGACAGGGCGAGCCAGCGCCCGTGCGCTGTCTTCGATTATTTGTAGCGATCCCACCACGCTCGTTACACTTACAGGTAATGACGCATACCTACCTCACTTACCATTTACTCAGAGGCGAAAGGTAAGCTTGTAATTCAAGTGTCTTATCGCCGGTTCTCGGTAACTATCTACTAGGTCGATTCGAAATTTAAATTGAACCGCGGCCATTATGGTATTTTCCGTTTAGTCGCTCTATCAGTCGCGAGAGTGGCAGGTTATGCGCGTGCGCAGATTGCAGGCCCCGCCCTGGTTGTCGCCACAGCCGGCTCAACCGCAATTAATCTACTGTAATACGATACGAGCTCGCTGTCGTCGGCGACGTAATGCATCGTGATTTACGCGCAACGAACAAGCCGTTAATCTTATTACCACTTTCAATAACTTTATTATCGAGTATTCAAAACTCGGCCACGCAAACCAATATCCACCTTCGATCCGAGCGTCAAAGGGTTGTTTACCCACCATCATAGAGACACTCGGTAGGAGTTAGGAAGCTTCCCACGAAATTTATTTTAGTCGACTTAACGATTGTGTCTGCCTCACCAAAAGCGGAAAGTTAATACGGCCGTTGCTTAACTTCGATTAAACGGTTATAAAGGCTTAACGATACGATCCTCCTTCAGGGTTCCAATTATAACGTTTACATTTTCATAGCGTGGCGGCGCGGACGGCGGCGGCGTGGCATGCGGTAGAACGATCATACGGGTGCGTTTTATAATAAATCTTTTATTTCATAGTAATGTTTTGAATAATAATATAGAATATCGCCCGAGGTGGTAAGGGTTCGTGTGAAAACACTTCTCATTCAACTCGCAGCGCCTCCGGCAAACGCGATTCAAACTCGACATGTTATCCCTAAAACATACCAATAATAAGATGTAAATGACGAGACCACTGGCGTTGAGAACAAAAACCGCTATAACGAAAGGGATGTGTTTCCATCTGAGATTATAATTTGCATATATTTTGGTAATAACCACTTCCGTGCCCTCAGACGTGACACGAAACTGAAGGTAGCCACGGAAGCTGCTAAATTATAATTTTGTAGCTACCGAATTGAGGATTCCATTTTCTATCCTTAAAAAGCCACCTATGCGACACCATTTTTTTTCATACAGCTTATGATGCGAGGTTCTGATCATTAGGAGGACAGATTCATTTAACTCAAACCTAAATGAATCTGTCTTTGGCCATTTTTATTCGATGGTGTACTCATAGGTAGGATAAGTAGGATACGTGCTTCTGTACATGGTTAAACATGATTCATAAAGTAATCATAGAAATATTGGCGCCAAGCAGTCCTCCAGTTGATAGTCGTAGACGAAGACTCGCCTTCTTACTAGTGTCAGAATACATTTGTATGCAACCTATGCCTCTCACCACTCCATCTCATTGAATAAAAGTGATACAACGTGAGTGCGTATATTCAATGAATTATTTATACAATTTTTAATTGAGTGTTAAGAGCCGTTGATGTCCGTCAATCGGTAATTGCTTATTCATTCGTTGTTCGTGATCGTGACACAAGTGTCTTGTTGTCAGCCGCTGTCCTGAATATAAACACGATAATCTGCCTCTTTTTAATTTGAAAACAGGCAACCTTGTTCCTTCCGCTCGTGTTATTTTGAAACGGATTAAACTTGTAGGTGGAGCAGAGCGGCCTTGTGGCTTTCGCGAAAATTCGCACTTTCTGATGAAAGTTTTAACACAATTACCCGGTCCACGACCATTTCCCGGGCCCTCGACGACTCCGCAAAGGAAAAAACTTGGCAAAGTACAAACTAGCCAACACAGTCCAATTTAGCGACGTCCGTATAAAGTTTAATGTACCCAATCTGAAATGTCGCCGTATCCTCGCATTTTAACTAGGCATGTGAACTTTGGATTTTTTGCTCTCTTTTGCTGGCTTTATTTGAGTGGCCTTTATTTGGCTGTATGCGGACGGTATAAAAACTCTGTTCTGAATTTAGATGTTGATTGTATAAGGAACGAACTTGAAACACTTTACGATGCGGAGACAATTTATAAATAAAGAAAGGAAACACATCTTTGAAGTATTGGCTCCGAACATAATTTATTAAAGTATACTGTACGTACAGTGTCGACTCAAAAATTCTGATCGCTTCTCCTCATGAAAGTCAAACCGGGCTTGCAGACGAATCTCCGGAGACCTGATAAATATTGATAGGTAAATTCGACTACGGTTGAGAACTGGCAAACGTCCGAATTAGCCCAAACTTGCTCCTTTGACCGACGCTAGCAAACCTGCAATGTTTGTCAGGTGTAGCGTCCATTTGGCATCCTCCAAATGTATGCATACCCGATTGCAGTTGGCGACGCTTCTCACCTGTATATTCTAGTCTGCTTTATTTGATTGTTAATGTTCCGGTGCTTAATCTGAAAACGTATTACGCGACAACTGTCGAGTTTTGAATATATTACGAAAGCAGCATTAGTTAATTTTGTTAAGAAATTCTTGTTAAATATGATTAACATGAATCCTTACTTCATTCCCTAACAATTTGCTTTGAGAATTTGGTTTATTTCTTCAGCAAATATAATTATTAGCAACGATCATGTTTGAAATCTTGTTCCAGCTCTAGTCTCATGAGGCTTGTGTCAATTTAAGTTTAGAATGTAGATGTTGTGCAGCAGTAAGTAACACTCCCTAGTGTTCAGCGCGCTTGGCAAACGACGACGCCTGAAAGTATGCTTATATTTAAGTCGCGTGCGACCGTCCTTGATCCAATCAAAACTTGGCAAATTTGTTTCATACATCATTCTGCGGGTTGGTGTATTACAATATTCACCACACGTAAACAGTGCGAGGCACGAAGACACCGCTTTTGATCTCATACACTGCCGCTAATAAAACACTGTACGAGACATGTTTGACATACAAGCTAAATTTGATTTTTGGTGAGATTCCGTATTCCAAACCCAATTTCACCGCATCTTTGTTTGTAGCACATGCGAAACTATTTCCGTTATCCATCCGGGAAGTTGGGGACCGGAGAGATTTATCCACGACTGACTGTTCTGGGTCGCGTCATGACACGACGTCAGAATCATGCTCCTTTGTTAGGGTTCCGTAGCCAAATGGCAAAAACGGAACCCTTATAGATTCGTCATGTCTGTCTGTCTGTCTGTCTGTCTGTCTGTCTGTCTGTCCGTCCGTATGTCACAGCCATTTTTCTCCGAAACCGTAAGAGCTAGACTGATGAAACTTGGCGAGTAGATGTATTCTGTGAACCGCATTAAGATTTTTACATTAAAATAAAAAAAAACTATAAATTTCGGGGGTCCCCATACTTGAAACTGAAACTCAAAAATTTTTTTTTCATCGAACCCATACGTGTGGGGTATCTATGAATAGGTCTTCAAAAATGATGTTGAGGTTTCTAATATCGTTTTTTTCTAAACTGAATAGTTTGCGCGAGAGACACTTCCAAAGTGGAAAAAAGTTGGTTTCCCCCCTCTAACTTCTAAAGTAAGAGAATGATAATACTAAAAAAAATATATGTTGTACATTACTATGTAAACTTCCAACGATATTTGGTTTGAACGAGATCTAGTCAGTAGTTTTTTTTTTATACGTCATAAACCGTAAACCGCAATTTACCTTTCGACGAACTACAAGAACCTTGTTATGTTACATCAAGTAACATATATAAAGGTTCTTGTAGTTCGTCGTGCTACGGAACCCTTCATGGGCGAGTCCGACTCGCACTTGTCTGCTTTTTTATGTAATACGATTACATAAAATGTGTAAAGGTTCTTTGGTTGGAAAAAATCTTTTTTCATGATACGTGACGATATAGTTGATTAACGTGCATGCAAAATCTCTCCAAGATACTATCCACATAAAAGTGCACCAACGAATAAATCCGTCAATTAAGCGGCAAGTTGCTGTCCTCGAGATCTATCCACCTTATTTTGAATTCGAGCGTTCGTTGTTCAAAGCTTCCCATACAAACCGGGCGTCTGCCGTAAAGGCGCGGGCTTCCAGGGATGTCGGATATCGATAGACACGACGACGTAAGACTAGGTATCGATATAAATTAGCCTCAGTAGTTAAACTGGGAACAATACAGTGGTGGCCCGCGCTGCGATTTGTCGCCATTTTCTATGGTTGCATACTTTTATGGCTAAACTTTGCACGCCTAGGGAATATGGCAAAATGAAGTTGTGAATAACAAAATATTGTCTGAAAAGAAAAAGAAAGATGCAGACCACAGAAAAACGTTGCTGCGGTTCTACCGGGAATAGTGCATTGCATAAAAATAGACTTAAAATTATGTAGTAACTTACTTGTTTATTCGGGTGTCAGTTTTTATCTTAATCGAAACCCGTGCCACTGCAAAATTGTCTCTTCCATATTTTGATTTTAAACTACCCTGGTTTTTAGGGATATTCATATATTTATACTTACTTGGCTCTAAGTTGTTGTAAGTAAATGAGATCGTAGAAAAACTCCAACGAAACATCCCTAAAAGCAATAACGTGCCATACGCACACAGTGCAATCCACTGTGAACTTTAAGCTTAAGCAGCTAAGCTTCAAATTGCTCACAGCTTGCCTCTATTCCACGTAGTGGCTGGTGTTGTGGCTGGCAGGTGACATGGGGCAATATAAATCTGGCCACAAACACAGGAAGGAGAAGTTAGCCGCATTTGATTATATTTTATTAGAAAATTCCTGAAGGAAGTTCTGTCACAAGCTTCTATTTAAATTTATACATTTATTAGGCAGATCTTAGGAGAACATTAAGTTAGTACATTTTGTGCAAAAGAAATATCTTACAAAGAAAATTTTAGCTTCTGGTGCTATACCTAATTTAATCATAAGCACCGTCTTCATTTCATTTCGTCATATTGTTTGCAATATTATTTATTAAAAACAATAACCTCATTTTAACTTTCATATCGGCAAAAAAGAGGTGGCAATTGTAACAAAATCAGGTTCTTGGTTATTTGAACGCTTAGCGTGTGGCTAACTAATCTTTTGTTATTTTAAAAAGATTACAGATTTTGTATGTCTTTGTAATACTGAATACCTTTATTACAAGGTTAGATATAGAGATGGGCAGAGGGTTTAAACCCAGTTGGGCGAAAAGGCCAAAAACTGGACAAATAGGGCAAAAACGAATTAACGTCCTTTTAAATGTCCAAAATCAGGGCGGAAACTCTAATTAGTCAAAATCAGACTTTTTCATTGAGTATTCGTAAGATGTACCTGTTTAAACCATTTTAATATTAGAACAAATAAAAAATGAATTTGTTGCCAAATTACAGAATTATCAGCAGAATAACAGTCGGTCGGTATTATTTAAATCAACATTTTACCGCACATGGTATTCGAGATTCGTGCCTGCTAATCGCTGTCACTATCGTAATCATCATCAACCTTTTGAAGTCCACTGCTGGACATGGTCACTCCGATGGCGCGCCACTGAGCCCAGGGTTCGGTTTGGCTCTTCCTATCAAGTTGCTCCCCGCCACTCTGCATAAGTCGTCGCTCCATCTAATCTACGTCATCACTACGTTTGCCTAAACGTGGTCTTCACATTATCGGTTCTTCGAATCATGACCGGCCCACTGCCACTTGAGCTTGCTAGTTCTTTGGGCTATGTTGACAACTTTGGCCCTCTATCGAATTACCTCGTCCCAGATTCTATCTCTGAGAGAGACTCTGAGCATAGCCTTAACCATAGTTTGTTGAGCGACTTTTAATTTATGGACCCGTCAGTGTCCACGTGTTATTATAACTGGTAGGACGCACTGGCTTTCGTTTTTGAGCACTGTGGGATGGGTTACTAAATGACCTGACGAAGTTTCCCAAATACCGCCCAACCCAGCTGAATTCTCTTACTTAACTCCATACTCTACTATCATAATAAAGTCGGGACAAATTCAAATATTCTGGATGTAGAAGTTGATGCTTGACCATTGCTTCTCCATTAGGTTCATATTTGGTTTACGCAAATATGACCATGTTTCCGATTTTGTAATAAGCTTAAGTGGTTGCCTATTCGTTTTTGCAGGAATACTCGTCTCCTTTCCCTCTTTTACAGTGTTATGTTTAACTCCTCCACCCCCTTATCTAAAAGCTAAACTATTCTCAACGCTTTGAATACCTAAATCTTTCTAACTCTCGTACCTTACGGTCTTCTGAAACTCTACAACTTCCAGTCCACTCTTATTCTTTCTATAAGCACTTATTCACTGTAAAAGCTATCCGTATTTGGAACTCTCTTCCTATTGATATCAGAAAAGTGATATCTCTTCGCATCTTCAAAAAGCTTTTGAACAGCCGCTATTCAGTTGAATTAGGAAGTCTCTACTTTCGTCAGCCTATACGAGATCCGAACGGCTCTCAAGCAGCTTAAGAGTAACAAGGCACCGGGGGAAGACGGAATAACGACAGATCTTCTGTAAGCGGGCGGAACGCCGATACTTGAGGTTCTTCAGAAGCTTTTTAATTCTGTCATCCTCGAGGGTACGACGCCTGAAGCGTGGGGCAGGAACGTAGTGGTGCTCTTATCCAAGAAGGGTAATAAAACCCTCTTAAATAACTATAGGCCTATCTCTCTGCTTAGCCACGTCTATAAGCTGTTTTCGAGAGTAGTTACCAATCGTCTCGCTTGATGGTTTGACGACTTTTAGCCTCCGAACAAGCCGGGTTCCGGAAAGGATTTAGCACCATAGACCACATCCACACGCTACGGCAGATTATACAGAAGACTGAGGACTATAATCGGCCACTTTGCTTAGCGTTTATGGACTATGAGAAAACTTTTGATTCAGTCGAAACCTGGGCAGTGCTACAGTCGCTCCAGCGGTGTCAGATTGACTATCGGTATATCGAAGTGTTGAAATGTATCTACAGGAATGCCACAATGTCTATCCAACTTCAAGACCAGAGTACAAATCCAATCCACATGCAAAGAGGGGTGAGACAGGGAGATGTCATATCTCCAAAACTGTTCACTTCGACACTGGAGGATATTTTCAAGCTCGTGTTCTGGACAAGGTGTGGCATTAACATCAACGGCGAATTCATCACTCACCTTCGATTTTCCGACGTCTTCCAGTCTTCCAGCGACTCCGCCATTATGACTAAGTAGTCATAATGGCGGAGTCACTGGAAGATTTAGGCACAATGCTCAGAGACCTCAATATTGTCTTCCAACAGGTGGGTCTAATAAGAGTTATATAATTTAAGTTTAAAAAACTTGAGAAACCGACTTCATTGTCAAACGGCTAAACCGATTTTAATCAAATTTGTTTGGGACAATCTGGACGTAAGAATAACCTTCCAAATAAAAAAATAATTTTCTAAATCGGTTCATAAATGACGGAGGCATGCAGTTACAAACATTAAAAAAATTATTTAAAAAAAATGGCAGCACCGATTTTAATAAAATTAAAATGGGACCAATCTGGAAGCAGTACCTTTCAGATAAAAAAATAATTTTTCAAATCGGCTCTCAAATGACGAAGTTATGCGGTAACAAACATTAAAAAAAAAAATTATAAAAAAAAAAAAAAAAAAAACATACAACCGAATTGAGAACCTCCTCCTTTTTGATTGGAAGTCGGTTAAAAATGAACATTAGCAAGACAAAAATCATGTCTAATGCTCATGTTAATTTGGGTCAGACGATCCAACTAGGTATAACCAACTTCGACAAAGAGGTCAGCCAACGAATCCAACTCAGATGGGCATCGTCGGGAAATTGCGCCACATCTTCTCGTCGCAGGTACCGCAAAACCTCAAGACAAAAGTCTTTAATCAGTGCTTGTTGCCAGTGATGACTTACGAAACTGAGACGTGGTCGCTAACTATTGGCCTCGTACACAAGCTCAAAGTCGCGCAACGAGCTATAGAGAGAGCTATGACGAGAGTTTCACTACGTGATAGAATCAGAAATGAGGATATCCGTAGAAGAACCAGTCAGTCAGTCAGTGGTCAGTCACATAGAATTAGTAAATTGAAGTGGCAATGGGCAGGTCATATAGCTCGAAGAACCGACAACCGTTGGGGAATAAAGGTTCTCGAATGGCGACCACGAACCGGAAGACAAAAAGTATGGCGCCCACCCACCAGATGGCCTGATGACATTGTTAAGATCGGAGGAAATCGGTGGAAAGGGCTCAGAATCGTTCTTCCTGGAAATGTGTAGGGGAGACCTATGTCCAGCAGTGGACTTCTTCAGTCTGATGATGATTATAGATTAACTTAAAAAAAACCTTTTTAGTCATTTGAACTTAGCATTGTGTAATAATTTGTGAATTTTGCGATATTTTACAATAAAAATATATCCGCCCTGTTTTGGGACGTTTACTCGGCGTAAATGGACGTTTACTCGGCATTTACTCAATACGTCCATAAATGCCCAGGCAAAAACCCATCTCTAGTAGATATTATAATTACAATAGTTAACTGAAATTGCATTGCTCGGTAAGGTTTGATGATTTGCGGGTAGTTTTAATCGTGCGTGTTCGGCGAAGTTCGGCCGCAGGCGTTCGTATTTACGAGGTGCGTGATATGAAGAACCTTTCCTGTTGTGAGTGATTATTCGACTTTTGGATGTGTAGGTGCAAAATTGATTAAGTTTCACGCAACATTATCATCATCATATTGAGGAAGTCCACAGCTGGACTTAGGCTTCTCCTTTATACATTTCTAGGAATAGCGATTCTGAGCCCTTTCCATCCACCGACACACACAACATACACTGATAGTTCATGTTGCTCTAATACAGAGAGCACTGGTGGCATAGTGGTAATGGCCCGCTTTCTGACCTTAAGCTTGTGCGTTAAAATCCAATCCATTCGTGTACCAATGAGTTTTTCTGTGCAAAAATGTATGTGCACTATGCCAAGTACCTACTCAAACAGTGAAGAAAAACATCTTAAGGAAATCAGCATGTCGTAGAATTAATTAATGTTATATTGGTGTGTAACCGTGTTAATTAATAAATAAATAAAAAATAATAGTAGAACCTATAAAGTACGAAAAACTTGTGTCAAGTGCACGAAAGGAGCCTCTTTGAGGTGGACTTTAACCACACTGGTTCCTACGAACCGAAGTGACATGAGAAGAAGATTACACACATTTATGTCCCCCGTTAACAAAACAAATGCTTACCAATAATAAGTAGCTGCAATTGCCATAGTGGCTTAAACCGATTAGCACAGCAGTTTCCTATAGCACGCTGTTAGCAACATTGTAACGAAGCGAGACTGGTATATCTTCACAATCGCGCTAAGTGATAGATAACCATACAATCGCTTTACTCACACCTAGCATATAATCTACTATATCTACTATAGCTTCTTATATCAAGTACACGACAACAACTAGCTACTTTCCGCTGCTTTGCTCGCGTCTTCTTCTTATCGTACCACTGATGATGAAACCAGTGTGATGAAAGGAATTTAGGTGCGCCTCAGAGACCCCTTTCATCACTTTACTCTTTCCCTTTGCACGCGTGAAAATCACAATAAAACGTTTTTAGACGAACTACAATGAAGGTTGCTGATTTTTTAAGCTGGTGATATCATTATGACATGTGGTTTCATCGGGGTGTGCTTGTGTCAGATTTCTGACCTATTTAATGTTCTGTAGTTTCGGAAATAACGTGATGAGTTGAGTATTTATTTTCACTTGACAACGTCTTATAATTCGATGGAGCCAGCTGCACGCACGAAAAAACATGACGTCATGCGGCGTTTCCTCGATACTATCGTCACAGTAAACCGACTTTACAGACAACCGATTTTTTTTATATTAAATTAGCATCGTAATTTGATAATCCCATAGACGAAAGTTAGAAGCTAAAAGATCATGTTGAATTTTTATAGCCGATACCCCTTGATTCAGACAAGTGTTTGCAAAGATCATAAGCTTTTATGAACAACAGACCGTACTTTTGGTTTGTTAATATACAAACGAGGCTTACAGACCGGTTGGTAGATAATAAGATGGTGCGTAATTAAAATGTTCATTTATTTTATGATTATCGGCAGAGTCGGTGTAAGGGAGATTGGGGCAAATTTTTTGAGACCCATTTAGAAGCAAATCCAAACTCTTACCTATTTAAAGTTATTTAGTTCTAGAGACCGCGTCTGTGGTGGAAGTTTGTATTTTGAACTCGTAGGTAGCTTAAAGATTATCTTTCCTTTGACTTGCCTTTTTCATTTGACCGAGACAGCTTTCTCCGCAGAAAAAAAACTGTTTTTTTACTTTTGAAGTCGAGGAGCTAGTTCAAGCCATCAATGCCCAAAAGCAGATACAACCCTAGACAAATGCACTTTTCATTACTCATACTCTGAAAGTAGGTATGAAGTTGCTTATGGGGCCTAATTGAAAGTAAAACTTTCAGCCCTAGGGAGAATCGCTTTCTACTGACAGCTGTCAAATTATAAAAAAAACAAGTTCTATTTTATTCAACCATGTTCCAACTTTCTAAAGTCTTTCTAACTGCAAGGAGGTCGTTGAACAAAATTCAAACTTTTTATTCAGCAAGTAGGTTGGAAACCCATTACAACGGTAAGAAGTTTAAAAAGTCTAATAAGATCGCACAATGTAAAATTTAAATTTAAATAACATAAAGATAGTATTAAATAAATAATATATCTTCTAAATTACTTGATTAATATATAGCTTCAACTATTTATTTAAAATAACATAGATTTGAGCAAACAATTTACCATTTTTTAAATTATGAGAATGAAAATAATGGCTGAATAATGCTGGCGAGCCGAAGCCGAAGGCCCGCCAGAGAAAAAGAAAAAAAAAACCGGGAAGGCGTAATTCAATCTTCATTTTCACAAATTTTTCTTTCATGTTTTTATTTTTACTTTCCTTGTATTCGTAATGAAAAGCACAGTGTTTACCTCGGGTGAAAGTCTTTTAAGTCCCTCAAGCTCCATTGGCGCCCTCGCTAACGCTCTGGCGCCATACCCGTCTCGGGACTCAAAAAACGTGACTTTCAACACTCAGGTAACAATGTACTATTGTGCGTTTTTAGGTTGAATACGTTACATATTCCGCGAGCCCGTCCTATCTTCATTACCTATACCGCCCGCAACTGTAAATTAGGATGTTAATTGATCTGTAAACTTTAGTCATGAAACTCACTAGCCCGCCCTACAGGGATAGTGAAAATTGCACAATAAAATGACGTTGACGTACATGTTAACGTCATTTTATTGTGCAATTTTGAATCCTGATTTCGGCCCTGGTTCTTGCATCATTATACGAGTAAATGCTGATGCGTTTAACGTTTCCACGAGATTATCAGCTGATTAGGATTATAAAATGTTTACGACCGAAAAAATACTGTCTGATATCAAGAGCGTTTAGTGTGAATCCTTCTCATGTCACTGTGCCGTTTAATTAGGTTGACTGAACATAAAACCACTTTGACCGCTAAAGTGGACTTTAAACGAAATGTTGTAAACTAATATTTCATATTTATCGTGAGTTTCTGTCATACTGTAAAGAATTATGATTTTTCTAAAAAAAATATGTTCAAAATAATATAATTTTAATAAACTTGAGAAACCCACTTCATGGCCCAACTGCTGAACCGATTTTGATGGAATTTCTATAAGACCAATCTGAAAGTAGGTATTTATTTACCGTTCAGATAAAAAAATATTATTTCAAATCGGCTTAAAAATTACGAAATTATGCGATAACAAACATCAAATCAAAAAAGCAGCCAAGTGCGAGTCGGACTCGCCCATGAAGGGTTCCGTAGCATCAAGTAACGTAATATAAAGGTTCTTGTAGTTCGTCGAAAGGTAAATTGCGGTTTACGATTTATGACGTATAAAAAAAAAACTACTGGCTACATCTCGTTCAAACCAAATATCGTTGAAAGTTTGCATATTAATGTACAACATATATTTTTTTTAGTTTTATCATTCCCTTAGAAGTTAGAGGGGGGGGGACCAACTTTTTTCAACTTTGGAAGTGTCTCTCGCGCAAACTATTCAGTTTAGAAAAAAACGATATTAGAAACCTCAACATCATTTTTGAAGACCTATTCATAGATACCCCACACGTATGGGTTCAATGAAAAAAATTTTTTTGAGTTTCAGTTTGAAGTATGGGGACCCCAAAATTTATAGTTTTTTTTGTATTTTTGTGTAAAAATCTTAATGCGGTTTACAGAATACATCTACTCGCCAAGTTTCATCAGTGTAGCTCTTATGGTTTCGGAGAAAAATGACTGTGACACGGTCGGACAGACAGACAGACAGACAGACAGACAGGCAGACAGACAGACAGACAGACATGACGAATCTATAAGGGTTCCGTTTTTGCCATTTGGCTACGGAACCCTAAAAACAACAGAATTGAAAAACGCCTTATTAATTTGAAATCGGTTAAAATGTTCAAACTGTGATCATGATCAGTAATGGTAGACATCCTTTCAAATGAATGAGATGATTTTCAGCATTTTCAGGTAAGCAGTAGGTTTTCTGCTTAAGATGTAATTAGGTATGCCTGTGTTACCATCTCTCAGTAACGTTATCCGTCAGGAAATAGACTAGCCAGCCAAACATTATTACTTCTGAAAGCTAAATGAAAGCACAATTAATTAAAGTATAAAGATTTAATTCAAACGACACCTCACACGAATATGGGTCACCGGCGAGGACTGGCGAACCAGTACCAAAGGAACAAGGAGTTCTTAAACGTAATATACACACACATAGATAATGCCATACCACTATTCATTGGCAACATTTTAACTCTATCATTACTTACTTGCTGTACGAATATATGGAATAACACAGTTCACAATATATTTTCATTGCTCATACTCTGAAAGTAGGTTTGAAGTTGCCTGAGGGGCCTAATTGAAAGTTATACTTTCAGCCCTAGGGAGAATCGCTTTCTACTGACAGCTGTCAAATTATAAAAAAAAACAAGTTCTATTTTATTCAACCATGTTCCAACTTTCTAAACTGCAAGGAGGTTGAACCAAATTCCAACTTTTTATTCAGCAAGTAGGTTGGAATCCCATTACAACGGTAAGAAGTTTAAAAAGTCTAATTAGAGCGCAATGTAAAATTTAAATTTAAATAACATAAAGATAGTATTAAATAAATAATATATCTTCTAAATTACTTGATATAAATATAGCTTCAACTATTAATTTAAAATAACATAGATTTGAGCAAACAATTTACCATTTTTTAAATTATGAAAATGAAAATAATGGCTGAATAATGCTGGCGAACCGAAGCCGAAGGCCCGCCAGAGAAAAAGAAAAAAAAAACCGGGAAGGCGGCAATTCAATCTTCATTTTCACAAATTTTTCTTTCATGTTTTTATTTTTACTTTCCTTGTATTCGTAATGAAAAGCACAGTGTTTACCTCGGATGAAAGTCTTTTAAGTCCCTCAAGCTCCATTGGCGCCCTCGCTAACGCTCTGGCGCCAAACCCGTCTCGGGACTCAAAAAACGTGACTTTCAACACTCAGGTAACAATGTACTATTAAAGCCCAGTTCTGCAAGGGTATTCCAAAGTTGTAATTTGATCGAATTCTTTTCAACTTTTTTCAACCAAAGGTGCAGTACAAAAAAGCTTTAAACTGGATTGCATGCTGAGTATAAAATTGCTTTTTGACCACTTGATAATAATACAATGCAAATTATTGATAATTTCTGTTTTGTATTTTCTTGTTGCCTGCTACTATTACTATTAAATGAAAACAACTAAGCTGAATTAGTTTGAAGTCGCGTTGATCTAGTCGACTAGGGCAA
The DNA here is from genome assembly GCA_939531255.2 of Thera britannica. Classification (NCBI taxonomy): domain Eukaryota; kingdom Metazoa; phylum Arthropoda; class Insecta; order Lepidoptera; family Geometridae; genus Thera; species Thera britannica. The sequence continues at coordinate 22,815,712 of OW618034.2, forward strand.
AGACTTTCTATACTCGCTTAGAGCAATGTAGGTACCAATTGGACAGCTCTTAAACAGCTCCTTTACGGTTTTTACAGGATTTTTCCCTAAATTGAAGCTTTCATGGCAATAAAGAATCGACATGACCAGTGCCCGCGGGACCTCAGGCAGTCAGTAAAAACTGCCACAAGTTTCCAGAGAGACAATAATTACCCGTCACGGGGGGTACGCTCGACACTAAATTCTCAAGTTTACGAACTTTAAAATTAAGAGTCCTTTAAAACGCTCGCATAAAATTGTCGCGGATGAAATGAGAACGTCCCATTTAATTAGGTCCGCTAAGGCAATGGTCGCGCCAACATGAATCCCCACCCGCACCCCGTACTCTGTCCCTCTGACGCCCGCGTTTGTTTCCAACTACCCGCAAAGGATTTTAACGAGATTAACCCAGAGTATTTTATAGTTCATCTCATGAGATTTATTTTATTGTGATTTGTAAGGCATTTTTCATTTGCGAAGATTAAAAGAAATTCAGTCATTAAAAGTAATGGTCGGTTTATGCTGCAAGATTTATTTCTAGATTTTAGGAGTTAGAGATTTAGCTCGGGTTTTATGGAGCGCTAAATTTAAGATTAGTTTTATTAGAAGTGACAAGAACACGCTAGTTTAATTCCCACTGGGATTTCACAACGATGACCAACTACAAGTAGGTACCTTTAAGTAGAATAGAGTACGTTTCAAGTCGTATGGAGTAGTATTTCAAACATCTCTCTAATAATAAATCCAGGACAGCATCACTGCCTGTTTGTGAGAACTGTAGGTATAGTCAAGAGAAAAATGAATTTGTATTCCAGTAAAAAGTTTAACTGCAAAAGGCACCAAACTACTAATTAGTTTCCCACGGGAAGTGATCAGCAGTTTTTAATTATGGCAAAATAATCAACGAAACAGAGTAGAAATCATGAAAAACATATTCAGTATGCAAAGTATGTAAGTCTTAAAGCAAACTCTACGTTTATAAGCACGTAGTTTGTTTTAATAGTGTTGCTGAATTATAAATTTAGCTACCTAGACTTTACTACTTGTGGAACATTCGCAAACATTTCTGAAACTCGTTATACTTATCTAAATGCGTATTTACATTTGAGCTTAGGTTACGACTTTAGGTACTTTCCTAACTTTGTTATTTCTCCCCACGGGAGCCACTACAAGCTGAGAGCGCGAAACCGAACATCAAAGAGAGTATAAACGCACTTCATCCCATAAAGTTCCATAACAGAGGCGTCGCCGGCGATGAGGCCAACACAACAAGACCTCCTTAAATTCACTATTCAACCTCGCTTTCCCTAATTTAAGTTTAGTGGTGGAGGTCTAAAAAAGGTGGTGAATTTATGACTGCCGAAGCCGCGGTATCGGCCCGTTTTCCATCTAAATGGAGAGCGGCTCACGAACTACCCGCAGCTATTGTAAACAAGCAGCGTTCTCTATTCAAACTATCGTTACGCCCTGTATTCACGGTTCCGGCCCGGTATTTGACTATCTGGAAAGGTTTGGCCGTTTCATTGATATTGGTGTAAAAAGTTTATCACCACAGTTTTCCCTCTCATAACCCACGGCACTAACAAGCCAAGATTCCGGAGTTTTACGCCTATATAGTACGGTCCTCGTCCCGTTCGCTCGTAGGTAATTGTACTGTGTCCTGAAACTCGGTATTTATGTTGGGAGGTTGGGACTCTGAGTATGGTGTATAAATAAAATATTCTATTCTTTATATTAATTTAGGTACTGACATTTTTCCTTCAACATTATTGCGCGGATATTTCGTATAACTACTGACACACACACAGTAATACCTACTCACTTTGTCAAATCATCCTTATGTAGGTACGTTGTTTTAGCAGGTTGCTCTGTAATGTTATAAATTAAAATACATTATTTATGTTAAGACTACTCGAAACATTTTAGCGATAAACGTAACAGCTTATATTTCTAATGCGAACAAAGACTCGTTCTAAATTAAACAATAAAAATGCAAAACGACTAGGTAAGTGCGAACGCTTGCCACAATGAATTTGTGACAGTACAAAAGCTTTGTTTGTAGTGAAAATGAAATCTCAAACGAATAACAACCGGAAGAGCTTGTAGTAATGCAACTATATTTACCAGATTTGTGCAGTTGCACAACACTTTTTGTCTCGGGATGGCTCTGATTCTGAAATGTTCGTAAAGTGTCTTTTCTTCTGACAGAACTTGTATACCCTTTCTGCTATAAATGAGACAGTGAACACGAAAAAGTAGAGCACTCTGCCTGGCTTTTTAGTTTAGACTTTCGTTGTTCAAAATGCGTTACTTTAAATGCCACTGTGGTATACTTGCTGACTTAATTTTTATAGTTTCAAGGTATGTTTTCATCCAGGTTTGAATTTAAAATGGCAGTACAACTAATCTAAGTAAGATAGAAGGCACCTACCCGACTTCGATTCTCCCTCTCAGAAATCCTCAATGGCCCCCCAGCCCAAGGTTTCATAATGTTTTTAACCGTTAGAAAGCACTGTCATGCACAAAGAGTTTTGAATTCCTAAGGACCGAATTCGAACTCACGATCCTAGGATCAGAAGTCGGGGTCACTCTCACTAGACCACCGGTGCTCTTCTAGGTCGTCTCAAATTATACGTTTGCATCGAAAAAGCGCGGCGCTTTGTATTTCGACGGCTTGTTGTTGAGATTTATGGGGGTAACGCAGCGTTCACGACGCTATCGATGCGCGTGGATCCACGTGCTAACCGCTCGTCCTGCAAGGATTGGCGCGTTTTTACGGTGCAATAAAAAATCGTAAATAATGCCAGGAGAGACCTGAGTCAGGTCACGACTTGCCCCGGGCGCGGCCGTCATCGCAACTCGCGAATTTACGGGCACACTTCAAATATCGCGCCTCAAAGATCATACAAACGCTAATTTTAAAGTTTACTTCATTTTTCTCTCAAGATTTTTTTTGTGGTTATCTAAAGAGCTCTTTGTGAAAGAGTTTGTCTGGATAATGTTATAGTCGAATAACTGCCAATCTATTTCTATCGATGGACAGTGATGTTCCCAGTACTGTTTCGATTTGAAGGGGCAATTACAGGAACATGAAACCAAACCACACTCAACACCTTTACGTCTCCGAGTGATGGCCGCAGTGTGGTGTTGGGGCACTTTCTCGGTGATTGTGCTGTGTAAGGAAATGCAATGTTAACTGCTTAACATCAGGTGGGTCATTGGCAATGTTTCATCAATTCTCTTTGCCATAATAGCCTTTAGAAACATCAACTCCGATCAATTTATTTCCTTAATAATACTTCTGGCTTTTTTTTGCAACTTGTGAAAGCTTATAAATATAACAAGCTATTTCACACTTGGTATACTTTTCGTATCGCAAAGCGTAAACAAGTCGCATAATACCCGTATCATTAAACGAAAAGGTCAACAGTTATAGCTCCAGTTTTATAAGGCGGCAATTTTCGACGAAATCAAGCACACGTCCGAGCAATTTGAGAGGAGGTCCTGAATATTACTATCACCGCCCGTGGCCTCATTGGCTTCGAGTGGCGCGGAAGCGAATCGAAAAATCACCTCGGAATTATTCTTGCGAGAAGCCGAGACGTCGGCGTCGCGACCGATGTACTGCGGATCGTGACTTGTCAGATATCAGCAAGGTCGGACACCAGTTTCTAGGGCTTACCCTTTTCTACATCTAGCTTAGGACGACAGAAGACCTACTGCTTAATTTAATCTTTGTCCTGACCACAGTCCTGACCATAGAAACGCAAAAACGCTTTTGCTTACGCAAAAGTCCTGACAATGCACATCCTAATTCGTGATCAAAACTGTGGGCGTAAGGCTTTGGTATACATGTATTAATAAAAACGTATAGTTAAAAAGAAAAACTTACAATTAATATTTATTAGTAACGTAGACATAGACGGACTTGCTAAAGATTCGATAAACTTGTGCTGAAAGTACTGGTGTTCACTATTAGTGTGAAATCTTCGAAAACATTTTGTGGTCAACTCGTTTTCAGATTATTCGAAATAATTTAAAAATGTTTCTTAGCTGTTAAGATTTTTTTTATGCTAAAAAGATTTGGTTTTCATATGCAAACAAAAGCTTTACATCTCCATGGAAGCTTCCTATCAGAAGGAACAAGGCAAAAAGAAGGTGGTCAGGGTTTTAAGTACTTCGCTGAAGTTAGAGCGAGAGTAACCAAGAAAGAAAAGGAAACGACGGCTCTTGTGGAATCTGAGAAACTGTTTGATCCATCCATAAATAACGGAGTCGGAGTGTCTACACAACATTATACGATTTTAGATAATAAGTAAACCTCAATAAAAAATATATACATTAGTTATGTGTCACCAACTGATTATGAAACAATATAAAATGTATCTGATTTCTGAAACTCCTGTTAAGAGAGATAATCCCCGCAACCTAAATATCATCCATAACATATAGATAGATAGATAGATAGATAGATAGATAACTTTTTTATTTGGCTCAAAAAACACAGCTTATAAATAAAATTAAACAACAGAAAGAGAAGAACATTGAGTAAAGGCACGGCTACACAATAAATTACAAGAGAAAAAGAAAACATAGAACACATACAGAAACACAAGAAATAAGTACCTACACACATAATCCTAGTTCTATTTCTGAAAAAGGGGTGCCGACAGTATCCAATTAGGTAAGTATCTGCTTTAAGAGCCAAAATGGTCCTCACTCAGCTTAAATGCTGCTTCGCCTCCAAAAAGGGGACGAGGCAGCGCTGGTTTTCAGTGAGGACCAATTTGGGTGACTACACGGCTGCTGAAAATAATATAAGTATGAAGTAAAAAAAGAAGAAAACAAACTTACTTAATTTCTAATTAAAAAATAGAAAAAGCATTAGTACTACATAAAATATAATTAGTAAATATATAAGTTTTAACAATATTCTGTATAAATCAAGAAATAAATATCTCCTCATTTGCCACCAATCGCTCCGGGCCACACCGGGCCTTCAGTCCGGTCCGTCCGAACGACTGACCGGCCGACCGCATTATATAATCTGTGCAACTAAAGTAGAATGCAGAAGACACTTACACTCTATGGCAAAAACAAAAAGAAAAAAGAGAAAACGTAAAAGAAAATGCTATATCAGAAAAGAGTTCAACAAGATTACATACAAATTACAATGAAAATGACAAAAAGGGGAAGATAATTTAGTTCAGTAGTTATCCCTGGATATCATAACCATCTGTATGAAGAATGCCCTTCTAGACTTCACGTAGTACCTACCTATCTAAAGTTTCGGTGAAAACAATATGCGAAGGTGTGACAAGAAGGATAATAAAGTGTTGTCGTTGCAAAGTGATTAATGTTGTGGACTGCAGCAAGAAGCGTGCGCTGGAGTGACCAACCCCTGCGCCCCGTGTGCACCCACCACTAGGTGAGTAACCTCAAAACTTTACCCCTGAAAGTAGGACCACAGGCACCTACCCAGATAATAAAGCACCTAGTAGCCTCAGTAAAGAACATGATCACGAAGACTTTTGTAGAATGAGAAGCTGTTTCTTGAGAGTAGACCTAAAAGTACCAATTGATTTAAGGGCACGAACCGGGGGAGGCAGATCGTTCCAGCACCTGGTAGCAGCAAAACGAAAGGAACCTCGAAATTTTGCCGACCGGTGCCGCGGCGTCAACAAAGCCAAGTGAGTACATGCTCGTTTTGGATATCGCGAGCAGTCGCTAGCCCATTTTAATTTGAAATATAGATATCTAGGTATCTGCTTTGCAGTGAGGCCAAAAAGCAGGGTTGCAAGATGGAGATGCCGACGTGCTTTCATTTTTAGCAGATTTGATTTGTTTAAATACGGAGTGATATGTGTACGTGGCGGGATATGAAAGCAGAAGCGTGCACAAGCATTCTGGACTCTCTGAATAAGTCTTTCAGAACGGCTCAAAATGCAAGGACCATAGACCACATCACAGTAGTTTAAGCGAGAAAGAACCAGTGATTCGCATAAGGTGATGCGGACTTCTTCACAGAGATATGGTCGAATTTTGTAGAGTAGCCGTAAGCGGTAGAGTGAATTACGGACACTCTCAGCTATGTGTGTTTCAAAATTGAGTTGACTGTCCATGATTAGCCCAAGATTCCTGGCTTCGGACACATACTCCACTGACTCACCGTTCACATGTATATCAATTAAGCCATGACTAAGTTTACTAAGACCAGGTTTCGAACCAATCAACATGTATTTAGTTTTGCGAGGGTTTAGGACCAGCATGTTTGAGGCAGACCACAGAGAAATTTGGTTTAAATCTTCATTTACTTCCATTACAGCTCGGGCACAGTCTGAAGGCAGAAAGGATCTATAGAGCTGCAGGTCATCAGCATAGATATGGAATCGGGAGAAGGTAATATGTTTTACTATGTCCGCACTATACAAAATAAAGAGGATGGGGCCTAGTATTGATCCTTGGGGGACCCCCCGAGGAACTGGATTTTGAGAGGATCTCAGTACTTTCCCATTAGGTAGCATCAGTTCCACACATTGACCCCTGCCGTCCAAGTAACTTGAGAACCATTTTATTGTGCGTGCATCGAAACCATAATAAGCAAGCTTTGACAAAAGAAGAGGGATATTCAGGGAGTCAAATGCCCTGGAAAAATCCAATAAGACCAGGATACGGGTCATTCCTTCATCTTGCGCTGCCAACAAATTATCAACCACATCTAACAAAGCGGTAGACGTGCTATGCCCCTTGCGGAAACCTGACTGTGATTGGGGGAGCAGCTGGTGGTCTTCCAGAAATTTAATCATCTGAATAGAAACAACCTTCTCCAGTATTTTAGATAAGCATGGAAGAAGGCTAATTGGCCTTAAATCACTCAATGAAGAAGGTTGGTTGCCCTTAGGAATCGGTTTAACCACAGCTACCTTCCACAACTTAGGGAAAAGGCCACTCTGTATTGACTCATTGACAATAGCTGTAATGGTGGAAAGAGATTGAGGAAGGGTCATAAGAATCATATCAAGGGAAATACTATCCATGCCTTGTGCATTAGATCTAAAACTTTCAATGATTTTATGCACTGTGTAATCGCTTACCGGTAATACCGGTATCGCATATCAAAAGCAACCCCAGTGAAGTGGTAGACATAACACAATTTTAGCAAAGCCGTGGTTTAATTCAAAGGCAATAGAGCGACCCAACTTAATTTTCAGGCTCACCGCAGTTTCCTTTGTATGTAACCTCGATGGATTAACGAACTTCTGCCTCGATTGCCGAGTAACGGATAAACATGTCCGACTGAATAAATGTCGAGGACTTGCTCAATCGGACGATTATTACCATTTTTGTTTCAGCAATCGCTTGGAAAGTTCTTTTTCTCGTTTCAATAATAAGTATTATGGACAATCCACAATCTAGCCCCAAATTAAGCAGAGCTCGTACTATGGGAACCAGATAGCTGATATAATGCTTAAATATTTTTTTTGTAAATACATAGGTTAGAATACAATATAACACCCAGACTGAGAACAAACATCTGCGTTCACCACACAAATACTTGTTCTTGGTGGGGATCGAACCCACGATCTACGGCGAAAAGGGAGAGCTACTACCAAGTGAGCGGGGAGACCAGTCAAATATTTCTTGTGTTTGTGTTTGTAAGGTGTGAAAAGTGTTTTTTTTTTCTCACTGACGACTTCATGAGTGCAATGAACCCAGCAAGTGTTTTAAAGGTGACTGCTTTTTACATACGAATAGAAGGTAAATTTCGGGACGGGGAGGATTATTTTGAGAAAAAATTACTCTAATATTTCTAGACCTAGAGAACATAATCCAATTTAAATAATACAAAGATGGCACCGTTACCGGTCAGCCTAGCTGTCGGGCGTCCAAACGTCTAGGCGCCATCGCTCGGAAAACCCGTGACCCCCTTAAGCCTGATTAATGGCGAGCCTCCAAGCCCGTCGAATCCCAATGTGTTTTCCTCTAAAACACAAACTCGGTTTTTGATTTTTTTTAAACACGATAGCCCACTTAGCCAGCCCGTGTCGCATCGATCGTAACTTAGCACTGTTCGATACGGCTGCCATATCGGCTCGTTCTTTTTGGACGCGATTTAGTGAGCGTTCTCCGCCAGGGGGCTCGGAGACGTTGCGCACATTGAAAAGATGCTGTAGTTATTTACCGCGGATTGCATTCGGAAGCGTGCCCACTGTGCCCAATATTTATGTTACGAACTGTCCGGCCCGCGAGAATTGCCAACAATGCTCGAATACATTTTAAGTAACGCCTACAATGCAGGTGATGTCTCGTATTTCTCGCGATATTCCATTTTAATCCGACAGACTGTATTCGGTATGTCAGATTTATATGTGCCATTTGCTGAATCTACAGAAGCCAGTTTGGTCACATTTTACGAAAAAGGACTACATTTGTGCCGGGGCTTTCAATCTGACCTTTGAGCTATAAATTTTTTTAATTATTTGCCCAGCAAAAACTATATAAATCTAGCTAATTTATTATGTAACTCATTTTATTAAAAAGTTGATGCGCTAAAATTGAACCCAACATTATTTCCATTCCGAACAAGCTCGTCCTTACATTGTAAGTTTAAATTTCGTTCAAAGTAATTGGAAGTAGATAAGAGTCGTATATTCCAGCGATAAGTTCAATAAATCGTATTTGGGATGGTCAAATTATTTGTCCGGTAATTCAAAAACCTTGTTCGCTCGTTCTACGTCCGATTTAATTTGAAACTCGTAGCTGCATTGAGTGTGCAGTCTTTGTTTTAGCACTTTTCCCGTAAAGTTTTGACCTAAGCTGTGTTCAGATTCTGAGATTAGTTCACGTTGTAGTCGTTCTAGGAAAAGTTCTTTCCTCTGTGTCTGATAATCAGATTTCTTTCTTTCTGTCTTTGATCCACCATCTTGTTTGTAAAGACAGTAGTTGGTTGTTTACTTATTTTACCTGGAAAGTGTCCTTCGTTGTTGCCGTGTTTTATGATAAACAAGCCGTGTTTTAGTTGAACGTAAACATAATTTGCGTTATACTAAAGCGTACCCCTCAAAGGCAAACAGCTGTTTTGTTACCCCTTAGTCCTTGTTGTTTCGCTCTTCGCTCAAAATTGTCTATACCTTTGTGACCAACTTGTCCTAGTTATGTGCACTGCTCTCGAAAAGCGCTGCCGGCAGTTTGTTTTACAGTTTAACATTGTTTCCTTTTCGATCAGCAGGTACGGCAAACGTCTGCTCTGAGCCTCTGTGTCTCCCTAAGCCGCTTCAGTTTTACATCTTTGTGATATCTTCCTATAGCAAACCACTTCTAAAACAAATGGATGGGGAAAATATTTTCCCTAAATAATATACATACGGTGCAATAATAGAAGGTCTTTTACCACCTTTCAGTCCCCGTACCTACGGATATGTCCAGACTCCCGTACAGCCTCACTTCCAATTACTCTTCGGAATCGGTGTCCACTGTAATTGGATTGGGCTGGCAACCAGACTTGTTGGCATTTTAATTGTGCTATTGTGACGACGGACATCGCCCGCCGTCCGCAACGACACCATCCGCGCTAGACAAACCAGTTTTTGCATCACATTCGCACACCGCCTTAAACAAATGAATGGACACCGTAATAGGCTCAGAAGTTTGTTTCGCAGGGACATCAAAGTGCCTATTAAACTCATTATCGGTCTGTCCAACATTTCAATCAAAAAAGCGTTCCTTTTTACTCTAGATTGTCAGATTTCCCACGATTGAAACAAAAAAACGAGTGCCAGAACTCTGCCGTCGAAGCGTCAAAATATTTTCTCAAAGGACACAATAGCGTTGTTTTAGGAAACCGAGGCATTAATAGAATGACTGACACTTCTTTTCGATACGTTTTCGAAGAAATTTGTTCGGCTTCAAACATAAAAATGTTCAGGAATTTCGAGAGGACGTTAGATTGTTTTATGTGTCAAGAAAATAAAGTCGACGATATATTAATTCATTTTTTAATTCGGTTTTTAACAAGGACAATTAATTTTGAATTGTCGATTTATTACATATCTCAAGAATTTATGCTGTTGACATACGAACTTGCATAATAATAAAATATCTCGTTTTTCCGAATTTAAAAGGTTTAATATTACAGTATATTCATGCTTAGTGTGTGTATATTATTTTGTATGATGAAGTTCAAATACCTATTCTTGTATTAAATACCAATACACTACGTTCAAATTAAAGAATGAAATTTAAATTCAAACACGGTTCTCTTTTTAGAGTTTTTGTTTGATCTTACGTTAGCCTTATTATTCGCTACAAAAGCATTGTCGGCGCGACGCGGCCGCATCGGAATATTTTATACAAATTTTATAAACAAGAACGAGGTCCGAGTGACAGGTACACTTATTTTTGTTGCTTATTTTCGCTTAGTTTTATCGGATACCAATCGCAACCGCGGCGTGTCGTAGAGATGAATAAAATATACATTTCTGCGTTTAGTTCGGCCGCTCGCCTCCGAATGGGAAGTTTGGACGCCGCTTTAATGGAGTTCAGAAGTTTGGCATTCGTTTCTATTAAGGCCACGGAATCGTTTGTTGTCTTTCATTTAAATTTCACGCCCCAGTTAGCTCGTATCAAATCTTATTTGTCAATCTATCCTCGCTTTGAGCAGAGCTTATCATTATTCGATGTCCTCTCTTGTATCCCGGGTTTAATAACGATTATCCTTGTAAGCATGGTCTAAAAACTTTTAGCAGAATTCCTTAGTGTTTAGTCGCTAACACGGTCAAACGCGTTGTCGCTCATTCCCATTCTTTGTTCCATTTTATTTTGTTGGATTTTTGTCGACCCTAACTCACTTTTAAATTTGAATTCTTTCGTCGTATTCCACGAAAAGGTATCGAATACTTCGCCTTTGTAACACTTTTTGTGCTATTCCATACTATGTTTTGATGCAAACATAATTTATGAAATTTGGTAAAAATAAACCAAGCGCCTCTAAAAGTAACGGTATAAAATTCTTCTTTCATTGAAATAGCCAATTTTGCTATCAACGAATTAAATATAATAGTGATAACAAAATATAATAATCAAGTAAGGTAAACTCTATCACACTATTATAGCCTCAATAAACACACGTGCATCAATTTTTGGTGATGTTATAGCTCAAAAATAATCGCCCGAACAGGGACTTGAACCCTGGACCCTTGGATTAAAAGTCCAATGCTCTACCGACTGAGCTATCCGGGCTGTGAACGAGTGGCTTAAATATCAAAACGGTTGCCAAAAAATAACGCTTACGAATATTTGTTCAGCAGCGTAAAAAATAAGCATAGGTTGCTCTAGTTACAGATGTCATTTTTGTGATAAAAGATTATTTTATTAGGATTGTATAAATATTTGCATTGTAATGCATAAATAATTATAATATCTATCGTAAAGGTAGCAGAAAACACACAAAACACACACAAGAGACGCAAAAGACAGAAAAAGAAGGACCATAACCAGCAGTGGGTGATACCGGGCTGAGATGATGATGATGATGTATAAATAATTATATTTGGGCCCATTGTTTTCGATAATTCCCAATTGGTCTCAAGCCACAACCCAAAACAAGCGATCCATGAAAAGTATAACTGTTTCGAATGAAACAAGAAATAACAGTTACGGTTTATTTGCACGGAAAAACTTTCTAAATTACACCGCAGGGAAATAATTTGGTTTATTGTTTAAGTTTAGCGGCGTATATTTTTTAGAAAAATAACAAGCAAAAACGGTAATCGATCACACTTTGGTGGTAATTTGGATTGATTTTAGAAAGTGAACGCTAGGTTGTTATCGGGTGGGTTCGCTTCGGTTTTTATGGGGTTTTTTGATTGAAATTTTAGCATCGATTTCTTGTTGTATCGTTGTCTTTTGTTCTTTTTTTAGGATTATTATACCGCTTTAAAATAGGGTTCCTTGAATACACGTTATTCGTGTTAGACACTGCATGGAATATTCCTCCTTCATTATTACACCCCTTATACATGTCGTAAAAGCGACTAACTAAGGAAACGCACTGGTGGGGGCAGCATCATCTCTTGATGATACTGCCCACACCACCGTTCCCTTAGTTAATACCACACCATGGCAGATGTATTGGTGACAAAGAGTACTGAAACCCCCCTTAAATGATGTTAGATGCCTATGTTATGCATAAGAATGTCTCGTCATAGCACACTGGCTCCCAATTTTTTTTTTCTAATCTGTACATTTCAGTCAATGTATTTGAAATAACTTAGATTTTGACAGCTTGAGACATGTGTAAGTATTTTTAGGAAAGCAATCTCCTTACTCATACCTGAAAAGATATGAAAATTAATTATGATTAAGCTACCTTCCATAAGAATATTGTACGAAGCAGTTATTGCGCTTAAGAAAGAAAGCATTATATTAAAAGACTTCTATTTAATGGAGATGATTGAATTAAATTCATTGCGTTTGAAATCTCGTAACACGCGGAGAAAATTACAAAGAGACATTAAGTTAAATTTGAACAAACCCATCTCGTAGAAATTGCAGTGACACTAATCGTTATATTCTCCTTAATTCGACTATTGTGTGTACATTGAATTTTTTACTCAACTCTCGTATGTCTGAAGTGTACAGTTATGAGTAATTTAGGAACTTTTTCTCATTATTACTGTCATTTCTATTACGCCTTTTCGTTCTCGCGTGCTCTTTTATATTACAATGAGCATAATTATGTGAGTGACATCTATTGAAAAGTTAAACACACGAAAACTCAACTTCCTCAACTTTAACGGCAAAGCTTGCTTCATAACAACACGTCATACTACTTTATACACGAATAAATCATCCATAACTCGACTTTACCCACTGTTGGGTTTAGGCCTCTCCTTGTATGTAAGTACTTGTATGTGCCACTGTTGACGGTCTTTTGCTATTCTCATCCTGGTTTTGCGCCCGCGATGTTCGGCACATCGTCTGCCCATCTTACAGCAGGACGACCGACGCTTCTATATACCCATTCTATACTGGGTATAAAATACGAATAACATTAACAATAAATATTTCTTTAACCATTTTGTCTATGAGAACTTACTTAATATTTTGTCCTCGTCTCAGCCAGACATCAACATAATTCGAATTATTCGGAACCAGTCTATCAACTGGACGTTCAAATTATTTTGTCAAGCAGATGGATAGGTAATTGGATAGACTGGTGCTTTTAAGGCATGCTATACCTATTGTTGATATAGCTGGTACTACCAAATCGAGAGGCGGTTCACCATAAAAGTGCATCTCTTCGGAGCGTTCAATTAATTTAGTCAAGCGTATTGATTAAATGTCAGGTACCCAATTAAATTATCGACATTGCCGATCGGGATGCGACGCGAACGCACTGCAAGTGTAGGGATGGGACAAGTTTTGATTAACCAAGACTTTAAAAATAAAAAAATAATTATAGACAATCCACACAACACTATCTAGCCCCAAACTAAGCAGAGCTTGTACTATAGGAACCAGATAGCTGATTATTCGGGTTGCGACGCGAACGCACTGCAAGTGTAGGGATGGGACAAGTTTTGATTAACCAAAACTTTAATAATAAAAAAAATAATTATAGACAATCCACACAACACTATTTAGCCCCAAACTAAGCAGAGCTTGTACTATGGGAACCAGATAGCTGATTATTCGGGTTGCGACGCGAACGCACTGCAAGTGTATGGATGGGACAAGTTTTGATTAACCAAAACTTTAAAAATAAAAAAATAATTATAGACAATCCACACAACACTATCTAGCCCCAAACTAAGCAGAGCTTGTGCTATGGGATATTATAAAATACTTAAATACATTTTTTTTTGTAAATATTAAGAATACAATAAAACACCCGACATATGCAGAGAACAAACAACTGTGTTCAACACACAAATATTTACAGCCTTTAAACTACGTAAATCTTGTACTATGTGATTGTTATGTTTTGATAAAGCTCGTTAGACAACCAAATTATAACTTAAAAAAATGCCTCGTTATTAACTGACGTAGACGTAGTATAGACTGTTGTAGACAATAAGACGATATTCTATTCATGACTATGCCTAAAAAATACGCAGTAGGCTCAAAGCAATACAAGTTGCGCCATCAAAATGGTATATTTTCATTATCACAAGAAATCACTTTGAAACATCTTTAAAACTTTGCATATGTAGGCGCCAGTTCCTTGAAATATAAATAAAATAAATAATCAATATTTTATACAATCCACACACAACACACACTATCAGGCCCCAAACTAAGCAGAGCTTGTACTATGGGAACCAGATAACTGATAAACTACATATATATATATTTTTTTTGTTAATACATTCTTAGAATACATTACTCGTATAACACCCTGACAGAGAACAAACATCTGCATTCACCACGCAAATATTTGTTCTCAGTAGGGATCGAACCCACGACCTACGACGCAACTATACTACACTTACTTACTACTAATTAGACGAAAACTCTTCATTGATTATAGCTACAATTCTGTTCTATTTGATTACACCACAAATAATACAATTATCCATAACGACGCCATATCTGTCCTCCCTCTTCTTTTTTTTTCTCCGCTAGAGCTGTAACTCTTTGCTTGATTCAATTAGGGACGTCCTATTCCCAAAACTGGTTAACACTACATACACTATACTTATGCAAAATACTGCCAAGACCAAGATCGAGACTATTAATGACATCCCTATAGAAGCGCAGTAAACTCGCCCTCGGCGATACAATTCGCGCTTGGCTTTATCGCTTTCCTTGAATTCGATTGCAATACCAACTTCTCAGTAATCACATGAATGTGAACATTGAAAACGTTATTTAATGAAAGCTCTTTATGAAATTTACATTAAGAAGGTCAAACAAACAATATTCACTATTATTATAGATATATAATATATTGGTATATTAAATGGGCCAGTTTTTTAGGGAGTACTTATGTAAGTAGATCCACAAACTTGGCTCATATAAATGTAGGTAAGTACTGAGATAGATGATAGGTAACGTACAATAGCTCCAACTTCCAACAAGGTTTCCCTGTATTTGGGATATTACACGCCCCCAATACTTTTTTGTAACATTCTCGGTAGTAGGTTGTTAGTAATTGGCTCAATACTTAATCTTCAGGCTGGAAGATATTAGATATCACCTCAGATAATAATTGGTCGACGCGTAGGAGTACCTCTGCACCACCTTGTACATCTGTCTGACTTCAAACTTTATTCAAATGTCTGATGCACTCAAGAACTGTTGAAATTGTAACTGAACTTAGTTTAGGATCGTTTGCCGTTTTCAATTTAAACATAATTTCTTGCAAGTACCGCATGTTGATAGGGATACACAAGTTATAGGTTTTAATGTCAGTAAATTATATTCGTATAATAAAGGCTATAATTTGGCTTCTTTTAATTCAAGTCTTTCAATTCAATTGTAGGTCGTCAACCTAAATTATACAACCGGCTTTGGTGACACTAGCAATGATGTAAATAAAGGCAATGGGAATGGCACCAGGGTGGTTAACTCATGCAAAAAATGGTTGACACGCTGACAGTAAAATTGCATACTTACGCAACGTATTTAAAGTAAGACGAATTAGTAGACTATAATATTTTAATGATTGGAAGAATGGAGCAAAATGACATAAAACCGCAGATATAAAGGAGACAGGAACTATTAAAACAGGATATACAAGAACTATGAACATATTAAAGCATAATGAAACTTGTAACCAGTACTTAGCAACCGTTTACTCGCTCATTATGTAAAGGTATTTAACTTTGATAACTTACTACCGAACTCCGTCACCTTTACAACACCGCAACATCAATCTTGACTAGATTATTGATATACGATACACCAATCATAAATTGTGTAAGGGCCATGCCGTCACATCATTGGGCCGAAAGTTATTTAGTAATCTTCCACGGTGCCCGAAACCTAAGCGAGATAATTTATCGCCCATAAATGCAGCCATAATAAAATATTTACCAGTTTTTGTCATAGATCACAATATGGTATATGAATGGGCGCATACATTAGCACCTTCGATATGGTAAAGCCTCTTATAATTATGAACATGAAGCGGTCGGCAACTTTATTCGTCTCCTTCGTCATGTTATTTGTCATCATTTCAATAAATACGCGGCTTACTATAAAAATGTTAGAAAAGATTTTGATGAGAAGTCCCCACTCCTCATATAGAATTAACGTTAATATCTATTTCTCTTCTCTCATCGAAATGAGAAGTTATAACCGTAGTATCGTAATTTTTGAACTTAAAAGCGCCGATAGTATTTAATACAATCTTATTTAAATTTTATTCATTATCACTGATAGTTTGGAAGCTTAGTAACCTACTCATATTTTTAGGTGTTAATTTATTTATGCTATCTTAGCACATTTATTTAAAAGTGAAAATTGAGTGTTTCTTTTCAATATATTTTCATAGACCATCAGAAATATTTTTACCTCGTTCATCACACATGCACACATCACACGTATGTATTCTTAGGCTTAATACGCTGAGGGGTATATCAGATGTTGCGTACATATTCTCCGAGCGCAATTACTGAATACATTCAAACATTTACGTCTTTAGTCACCCGGCAGATTGCTTTTGAAAGTGCCATCATCTTGAGTTCTTTCGGAGTCTTCTCGTTATCTCGATTTAACTGCCTTGACACATACAAATTTTATTTGCTCCTTTGCGTTGCCTTTGTGAGCAAATTTTATTTTTGCGAAATTAGTCGGCTGGGGCTTATTGTAAGCGAAATCCAATTACGTCTGAACGCTTTAGCATTCGCCTCGTAATCGGATTCCTTTCAATGTGTCGTATCCAGTTGTTATCGTGTGTTTTTAGCACGGTATAATTGCGTTGTATCACATATATGTTATGGCAATCAAAACTACACAGGTCAAAGAAAAATATCCAAAATAATACAATTTTATAAAACTTGAGAAACTGACTTAATGGCCAAACTGCTGAACCGATTTTGATGAAGTTTCTGTAGGATCAATCTGGAAGAATCTTTGTTTTATATTAGTTTTATAAGATTTTGTCGAATTGGCTCATAAATGACGAAGTTATGCGATAGCAAACATAAAAAAATTTATGAATTAACAACCTCCTCCTCTTTTATTTGATTATGAAGTCGGTTAATGATAAAAGAGAAAGAGAAAAAAATACATTCATAGTATCAAACAGTCATCATCATCAGTCTGAAGAAGCCCACTACTGGGCATAGACTTCCCTTACACATTTCCAGGATTAACGATTCTGAGCCCTTTTCATCCATCGACTTCCCGCAATATTATCAATGTCGTCGGTCCATCTTCAGGTATCAAACAGTAAGTTATTTAATAAAATATATTCATATTAGCGGCATGATTATCACATGGCAAATTATTCAAGTTATCAGTGATGCGCAAGCGACGTATCAACTGCACTCAAGCGTTCTATTATGCTAAAGTATATCGTATATCAAAGCCTTCCGAACTTAAACCTTATATGTAAGGTACTAGGTTATGTTTTCGGTCGAGTTGATAGGAATGTCTTCGATTATACGGTTACTGGATCGGACGTCACTTGTCTCTGAACTGCAAACCGGCTTCGTACCGAGATAAAAGCAGCATTGGATGTGTCATTGTACATTAAGATTGTTTTGTTGAGGGAACAATTTAAATGGCAGTAGTTTTAGTGCTCCTTTGTTAAACTGCTACTTTGTCATTAATTTCTTGAGCTAAGTGCATCGTAGAACTTTTTATTTGACAATTATACGGGCATTTATGTCAACTGTCGTTTTGTCTGATGGCGACTCATTTACTTACTGAAGTTAATTTAGTAGTTTTTTTATACAACTAGCTGATGGAACAAGCATATCACCTGATGTTAACTGGTAACCATCGCTTATAGCAAAGCATTGCCTCGTAGGTTACGCACGTTAGGAACGTGCCTTACGATGCTCTGCCCTGCGTCCATCAACTTGAGGTATACAGATGTTCATCCTCAAGTGCCAGTAATTTCACCGGCACCCACACCTTTCAAACTGAATTATAGCACGACAGAATTAAGCATGGTCGTAGTACTTCTCCGGACGAGCCTTTCACAAAGAGCTCTACTGCCAAAACGTTAATAAGTATAGGTTTACACAAATGCCAAAACTTCCACGCAAATCAAGTTTTATATAGATGACCCACTGACCAGTGTACCTACCTACTTACACGCATTAACTCTCTAGTATTCTTATCTTTGAGAAATATGGTGTGTTTGATGTTGTGTTGGGTTCATCCTGAATAGGAATTCCACTTCTTCATAAAGTGTCACTGCTTCTTTCAAACCTAGTGTGGTGAAAGGATTTTGAGTGCCCATCAAAGAGCGATCCTTTCGTGCACTTGTCACAGTCATGTTTTCGATCTTTGAATTCTACTTTTACTTCTTATCGTGTCACTAGTTTTTGCAAACTTAGTGTGGTGAAAGGATTTTGAGTGCCCATCAAAGAGCGATCCTTTCGTGCACTTGTCACAGTCATGTTTTCGATCTTTGAATTCTACTTTAAGTTTTCTTTGTTTTTATTTAACAACTAGCGGCCGACCGCGGCTTCGCTCCCCGTTCTCGCTATAAAATGTAGCCTATGTGTTATTCTGATGCATAAGTTATATATTATTGTAAAGTTTCCTTAAAATCCATTTAGTCGTTTTTACGTGAAAGAGTAACCAACTTCCATCCATCCATGCTTACAAACTTTCGCGTTTCTAATATTAGGAAGATTAAGTTTGATTGAGATACTAAAATGTATGGTAAGTCATTTACCATACAAGCTGTACGCTTATGGAACTCTTTGCCACAGTCTGTCCGTGTATCTAAATCTATTCATGTCTTTAAAACGAATGTCAGCAATCATTACTTTTCCTTGTTGTCTACGTAAATTTGCCTAATATCCGTATTTCAGTATTTGTGTGAATATGTGTCATAAGTAGGTATTTATTATTACTATAATTATATATTAATGTTTTATTTTTTTATTGATATGCTATAATAGGTAGTTTAAATTTTAGGTACATCAGGTTTTACTTTTGTACACCGCCGTTCTTCTAATTTTTGTTAATCCTCTCCATCCAAAGGTTGTCTGGAAGAGATCGCTCTTAGCGATAAGGCCGCCCATTGTACCTTTATTTGTAATGTTACTTTTAAATGTATTCTTTTGTGTACAATCAAGTATTAATCTATCTATCTATCTTGAGTTCTGGCAACTGGCAGCAGTACGTATTATATCGATGCGTAGAGCAATTTTCACGTCACTATGCACTTTGTCATTATGCATCAGAATCGTGACGCCTCGAGACAGCTTGCAATTATTATGTATGTTAAAGAAATTCTTGACACGCACAATAAATGGTGTGCAGTAGTATTTATCTACTTGTTCTAAAGGTTTTTTTTTGGTTTTCATACACTTCGACAATATATATATTTTTTTTTTTTATATTTTAACTGAACTATTTCATTATTTTGTAAAAAAAATGCAGTTAAAAATTGGTGCTGATGCAGCGAGCGCATCATTAGATCTATAATAATTATAAGTTTAATAAACTTGAGAAACCGACTTCATTGCCAAACGGCTAAACCGATTTTAATGAAATTTGTTTGGGACAATCTGGACGTAAGAATAACCTTCCAAATAAAAAAATAATTTTCTAAATCGGTTCATAATTGACGGAAGCATGCAGTTACAAACATAAAAAAAAATATTTAAAAAAAAATGGCAACACCGATTTTAATAAAATTAAAATGGGACCAATCTGGAAGCAGTACCTTTCAGATAAAAAAATAATTTTTCAAATCGGCTCACAAATGACGAAGTTATGCGGTAACAAACATAAAAAAAAAAAAAATACAACCGAATTGAGAACCTCCTCCTTTTTGATTGGAAGTCGGTTAAAAACCAAGTTGTACCTACCTTAACCTTATAGTTATCTTTTTCACTTTTCTAACTGTGTTACCAAATTTAAGCATTCCCGCATGAGGTGTAAAATATACCGCCGAAATAATTTCGTGCCCAATATCATTACGAAATTTAAGAAATTCAATTTTTATCAATGAACACCGCAAAAATACCGTAGATTCCGATAGGTTCGACTCCGTGGACGTCGCAATTCCCCAAGTTCACATTATTATAACGAGGTGGCGGCACCCTGGCGATTGCTCAAACGAAAATATGCCCACGGCCTTTACTATAACAGTCATTTTGGCTTAATAGCCGAGATCGAGGCATGCGATAACAAGCCGGCGATAGCTGAACCCGTATTTTATTTATACTAGCAGTTTGTGACCGAGCTTCGCTCGGTATTTTTTAATAACGTGTGAATGATGAAATCATATTTTTCGATCTTACTAACATACTACATAATAATAAAAAAATAAGAAATGGTTATTTAAAAAAAAATCACGAGTGCAATGAGATGGAAACTTCCGGAACTTGTCTAAAGAGTGTTTATGTAGTCATTTAGTTCCAAAACTCGTCAAAAGATGGCGTTCTCTGTGAGTTCTCAGGTTCTCATAGAGCTTAGTTTTTGCTTCTGAGCAATAGATGTCGCTAGGAGTAATGATATTACGATAAAGTAGTTTGTTCGTAACTCCGAACGCCGATATTTTCTAAAAATGAATCCTAGCTAGATCGTTTTATCGTCCCCGAAAACCCCTGTATACTTAATTTCATGAAAATCGTTGGCTCAGTTTCCGAGATCCTAAATATATATATATATATATACAAGATTTTCTCGTTTAAAGGTATAAGATATCAGGTTCGCCTCTTTTTCAATAACGTTTTTCTCCTTCTACAGAAATTTTACTCTTTTAAGGTATGGGGGCTATGCTCGTTATTTGCTAAGGTAATTATCGGGCTGAATATTCAGAGGACAAATTGTCGACCGGTGTGACAGTTCCCACCGCGGTGGGTGCCTGACTGTATTTAGTTAATAACGCCAGATAGTACAGGGTGTCCGGAAACTAGTATGTCATCCTGTTGGAGAAAAAAAAATAGAAAATCCACACAACCCTATCTAGCCCCAAACTAAGCAGAGCTTGTACTATGGGAACCAGATAGCAGTTATAATACTTATATTCTTTTTTTTTTGAATAGGTACATACTTAGAATACAATATAATACCCAGACAGAGAACAAACATATGTGTTCACCACACAAATATTTGTTCTCGGTGGGGATCGAACCCACGACCTACGGCTCAGAAGGCAGAGCTACTGAGCTGAGGGGCCAGTCAATCGTCGAGAAGTCATTCGTAGCACTCACGGGAACATAAAATGCTCAACGAAGTATATGTATTTTCGCATTTTTTTTTTCAAGAATGATGCTCTAAAGTTTATTCAAATCGGAGCTTTGCAGAGCGACGTAAAACCATTTGTAATAGGTATCCGGAAATTGTAGTAGGTACCAGTTCCGGGACACCATTTATAATTTAAATTTAAAATAAGATATTCATAATTATGACTTGCTTAAAGTAATTACTTCAAAGCTATTGAACGAACAAATTAATGCCACCGAATCAGCTCTAGACCAACACTAATAACATTGTTAATTCGAAAAGATGTCTGTTTGTCTCCTTGTTGATTTACGGCAAAGATCTCAAATAAGTATAACCAGTATCTTGTATTCGAAAGTCGGAAAAACAAAGTCCATTATAGATGAAGTCACGGGCAAAAAAATTTGGTGAAAAATCAGTGGTCCCAAAACTTGCTTCAGCAACACTCCATGCTAGCAGCACAAATAATACCACCTGCCCTAATTTTTTTTATAAATAACCCCGCAGATCTAATTTAAAATCTGGTCTGAACTTCTCGCTTTAAAACCTTAAAATATTTTTGAAACATTTTTCACAAAGAAATGTACGCTCGCATTCCGTACTTTCCTCGCAAATCTTTTTATTTGCCCTCATCATGTTTTTAATTGCGGAAGTTGAACAGACGAAGAAGGTATGACGGAACGTGCCGAATAAAATTTGAATGTTATTGCAATTGCATAAAAATCGTGTGATTGGTGAGCGTGTGTAATTCAAGCGTTTTGTATTGGAATAGTTAGAGTTGCGGACGGCGGCGGCGAAGGCTAACCCTCGTAGACTGCCTCGGGGTTCAGCCCGGGTGGGGTTCATTAAGGAGCCCGTCGCCATGGCATTGTTAACGTTTTTAATTCACGTGTCCAGTGCACGCGCCGCCTTCCACCACTCCCGGAGACTGCTGGGAAATCTCGCTGGAAAATTAACGCCACAATTTTATATACCTTTTTCTCCCTGGCGCGAAGCGCGTTCGTTTTATTTGTTTTACGCTTCGATCGCACCGTGGCGTTTAGTTAGCGCTTTTATTTCAATTTTTTTTTTATTATTTGGTTAAAAACTTTTGTAATTTCCCCTCGCTGTTGTTATAGCGTGGAATTCCTCTAGCTCCAGTTTTAGCGAAGTTTCTCCCATCATTGCTTTGATTTATCTGTATTGAAAAGATCGCTGGTAGAGACGACGGCTTGGGAATCCCAGGAGAAGGTCAAGGATTGTTCAAAACGTAGCGTACATCCGTTGTTTAGATAGAGGTGCACGCAGCAAAAAGTTAATTGTTTTGATTGCCAATACACAAACATGTCCGGCCGTCCGTCAGTCGAGAGTTATCGCTTCAGAAAAGCGTCCGATCTTAATTAGTTTTCACGTCTTTGAAGGCGCCTAGTGTGATACCATCGCTCCCTTGCTACAATTTGTTTCCCATTGGCACTTGTTCATGACACAAAAACAGGCATACGTTTTTGTTTTCCCGTGTTTTATTTGGTTGTTACCCCGTGATGTATGGTGATTGGCTCCTCTGTCCCGGCGGCCGTGTATCTTATTTATCATCACGATAATTCCCCGGTGCGTTGCTCGAGAAACAATATTTGAACAACCACGTTTTTGTGGCTGACGTTTCGAATGTTTATTGATTAGATTTATTTAAAACAGATTCAAGAGCGCGCTGGCAGCGAATTTAATTACAACTGTCAGTGCTCCAGACGGCTGGTATCTAGGTATGCATCTATTTTTTGTACTTCTTCATACAATGCGATGAAAAATTGTTCTATTATTAAAAACTGCAAGATAACACATTCAGTTTTAACTGAGTTACGATGAATAGCCGTTTCAGTGGATTATGATTTGTTTCGTTAGTTTTTTGCGCTGCTTACGTCCAATTTAATATTAACTGCTTGTCAAATATTGTTTCGGTTCGCTGCACGCCTTCTCGAGGCGATCTCCGCTTATTACTTTTATTTACGCGCCGCTTGTCGGAATGCATTTTTACGACTGCAATTTGCCCAAAAGCCTGACTCGTTATGATTGCGTCGTAACGAGGACTTTAGTGTTTACATAAATAATTTATTTGACTAACGTTCATAAATCATTTTCCTGTTTTACAGCGCTCTGGTGGAAAGGAATGCCAGTGAATCATAAACCTTCAGTTTCCTTGATCAAGATGAGTTTATTTTTTGGTATCCAACCTCTCTATAAAATAAAGGGTTGGTTCACACGAGACAGTAAAACATCTAGTCCGTCTATAAACAGACGCGGTCCGCGGCAAATTGAAATCCGACCGAGTGTGAAATGACTACGGTCCGACTTCCTGTCAGTGCGACAAGACGTCGACATCGGCAATACTGTGTTTAAACGACCTTAGCTTCTTGATTTTTTCCCGTTGAGGCGTATAAAGTTAACAAATAATCGATTCCAATGCGGTATTTTGCTTCTTTTACTATTGTTTTTTTACGTTTTGTATAATTATGCAATGAGAACTCGTCCGTTGAATGAAACCAACTTTGATTACCAGTTGTTAGACAATAGCACTTTCGAACTTCATTAATTCCGTAAGTTACATTGCCACGCTCGAAACGTGACTCTCACCAAAGCCAAGTTCTAATAACGTCGTCAAAATTGAATGGACTGTGAAATCGCGACGAACTTTTCCCGAATGACGTAATGAGAGTGGCAATTTGTTTTTCCTTACAAATGGGAGCCGTTTTCACCTGGCTGGAGCAACAGATGTGGTTTGGTGCAAGTGAAGGACCTTGAAACAAAATATTTATGCAAAAATGATTTTTTTGGTTATATTTGTTGATTAAAACCCAAAACAATATAGGTCAAGGTTGTTTTTAACATTCTGGCAAATATAACTCAGGCAGTAGTCGAAAAGTGCCGTTTAATTAAACGGCCAGGCAGCTAATTGAACGGTTAATTATTTGTAACACAATATGGAAGCGTCAAATGCATCTCGGATGAAATGCTGTTTCGATCCTAATCATTCCCATTTGTCGCGAAATGATCGAAAGTCACTCACGTTAGGACCCTATGATGCACTGCCTTGTGTCTTGAGGCATACAGATGTTCAGACTCACGTGCCTGTAATTTCACCAACACACACACCCTTCAAACAGAAACACAGCAATGCTGCTTCACGGCAGAAATAGGCATGGTGGTAGTCACTTCCGCGGACAAGCCACACACAAAGAGCTCTCCTGCTACTGCTTTCCAAAGCCCTTTCACACATCGTGCTGATTTCTCATAAACTGGGAATGCTTATGACTTGCACCGCTAAGTTGATCCTTCTTTGCTGAAGCCGGTTTCAGTAGGACACTCCAACTCAACGATCATTGTCGAAGCTCGCCCTAGATCGCTTAATTATCTCAACGAACTCTATGATGCTCACCACACTAACTTCCCCTCGTTGTCATCGCTGAACGATCGCTTTATACCTGCTGTCAACCGTGAAGTTAGGATAATATTCTATGCCGCGACTTTTAGTCGTATTGCGAGGATACACAGTGCATCATACGTCCACTGATGAATATAGGCTCCTTATACGTTTGGAAGAACTATCTTGAGCCCTCCCTTTATACTTTACTTCGCGCGATTATCGTTGGTCCATAATGGAGATGTCCTACGCTTCGTTTTTCGGTGTGGTGATCAACATTTGAGAAACTTTATTCTCCAATTGAAATATTAACTGGCGACTAAAAGTCGTGTCCCACAATTAAGGCCTACCTACCACTGCTGTAATTTTATAGGGTTACTGCCCTTAATTGTTTTCTATAAAAACACCCGTAATTTAGATAAAGCTATGGGTCATTCGTCGTTATAGCACCGTCTTTATTTCGGCTTGTTTGATGGATCACATGCTCCATTAGTATACGGTACGTCTTAATTTACTCATAGACGGTGTAAGTGGTACGCAGGTCGATTCTATCAATCAACGTGATACTATTGCACAGCCTTTGGAATACAGCTAGAACACTGCATAAAAACAGTTTCTGATGCATTCGGCTAACATTATAGACACCGTAACGCAAGCGCGCCCTTAGGTGTCGAACGGACGCGCATTGACATGGGCTTGGTTTCATCCTTCAACAGACTATATCCCTTCTCATTCGCAGCCCGATCATCACAGAGTGAAGATGTCTTGGAGCTGTTCTGACGTACCTGTTTGTCATTACTTATAGTCATTTAGATACCGACCTCAAAAGTGATCTTAAATAATCGGTGTTTCCGAGCTGTTTGTTTTAAGCTGTGTGCTACGAGTAGGGGACATTGGGGACAAGACGATATCGCTACAAAGTGGCATCGATTGATCGCGCTACAACGGCCACCTCTTATCAAACTAATTACCTTGGACGCTATTGGTATATTTTGGTGAGAACAGAAACACGTGTAAAATCCAATTTTAGAACTAGGTATATCGTTTAATAATTAATTGTAGTTTATATTTCAAGGTATTTCGGCGCGGGCAAAATGTGGAACAGTCTGCTTTTCATAAGGGAAATAACAATGAGTGTAGGTGACCGTGGGCGTTGGTAAAGACTGAGGTATTTGTAGGTGAATAGGGTATATCTAAGTATTTTTAGGGAACTGTATGATGTTCGGAGGTCAATATCAAACAAAAGAATGCAAACAAAAGCGGACGATATTAGCTCTCCCTTTTGCTTGCACCTACTACCATTTACTAATTTGGTCTTTGCTACTACGTTCGAATGGCCGCCCGGATAGTCTAGTTCACTTATTAGTGTTGTTTGTTTGGTCTGTAATTAAACTTATACATTTTTATTACTTACCTTTATTTAACTTAGGTCTTTTGAAAATTGGGATGGACCCTTTTTATGCATGGATTAATTTAGTTCATTATTTTAAGCTCGTAATTTTTATGATTCTGGGCGCGATGAGTGACGGAGACCATAAAATAATTTATTACAAGAATTGGTTTAAAATGTTCCCAGTACGTAAGTTATGTTTTAAAGTCTCATCCACTTTAATTTATGATTAAAACAGCCGTTACTCCCAAGAACTTGCAATAAAATAAAAAGTAGGTAATCAAAAGAAAGTTTTCCTTTTAAATGAACCCGCATACGGTTAAAAATGCAATTAAAGTGAGTTAGCTCCATTTTAATCGAGTACGTCCGTCTGTTAGTGTTACTTTGTTTGCATGTCCTCATAAAACGTTATGTCTTTTAACTCTTTTTTTCACCAAGACGTGACGATTATATTTCCAAACTCACAAAAACAGGGATAAAATGCACATAATTATTATAAAACCTTATTTTTTCCATGATATTTGGAGTTCACAATTTTTCCCCACTATTGTTTTTCAAATCTCCATGTTTTTTTGGAGTCTCAAATTATCTAAACCTTGAGTCGATTAGTTTATGTGCGGCGCAGATAAAACAAAAATATGTAAAGGTGGTTTCTACTTAGGTTTTATTACTGTGATAAAAAATCTTACGGGTCGAACTCGTCCCGTAGCAGTAAGGACAAGCTTTCAGCCCACACTGCCCCCTGCTACGATGTCTACCTTAATCACTCATATTTATGCGGTTTTTATTATACACCCCAATGAAAGTATCCTTTGAAAAAAAGTATGCGCTTTATGGATTGGCCGAAATTCAAAATGTAAGCAATAAAATACCAATAACACATTTATAATTTTATTATGTGGAATTCGATTGTAAATTTTATTAAATTGTCAAGAGATGTAAATAAAGTATGAATTACGTAAGTAATAGTTAATAAAGTATGGACTGCAAAAAATAATTCTTAAATGTTGTTCTGAAATATTTCGAGTCTTTTACATTATTAATATTTATTATGCACATAGTGCTTATCTTACAAGTGTTCGACTGAACTATTATTAAAATATATTCATATAAAATACGTCATGGAAGTTAGTTGTGAATTAGAATAAAATATTTAAATACACAACTTCCGTGACAACCCTTAAAAATAGGCATGTACTATGCTCTACATTTTGATAAGTCCTCGTTTCTAATTTAACTCTATGATGGGAATAGAGTGAGGCGTAAAATTGACGTTCCAAAACGGGATGATTTTCGCGTCATCCAGACATAAAGGCCTGTAATTGTTGCGCATCGGCCGGAACTAATACGAGAGAAATGGAACGGGATACGAGGCTAAGGGCCTCTTCCACAAACACTTAGATTATGACGGCTCTTTCACTATTACAAGGCTCATTCCTTGAACGTTTATCTTATTTCAAACTCGTTGAGACCGGTGACCGACCGACGAGAAGAAAATGCTCATATTTGGAACCAATTATATTCACTAGTTTCTGTTTCATTTTTTTTTACCAAATTTTAATGTTGATTGTCCTTGCCCATCTTTGGGAGTCTTGTAATAATGATGCCCGTGCCTTACACCTCAATGAATTTAACTGTTCAATTGAAGTCAAGAGACTAAGCCATTTTCGCATTGGTGGAAGAGTCCCTAAGAAAGATGGTAGAAAATAATTTATCCGCGATAGAACAAAGGGCGGGCACAATGGAACAAAAGAACCTTTGGAGGCTGCCGGGTTTGTTTTCTGCCGGAACCCTAATATGCGGGATCGATTGGTTTCAGAACCGATGGATTCCGGAATCCATTGCAAAAATAGAACGATCCTTATTCTAATTTGAGATCCAATTCGTCTACTTAAAAATGGTTGCTAGTTTTTAAACAGTTTTGAAACTTTTGTACTTTTAACTTGTTTTAGATACTGTTTTAGACATTATTGTAGATACAAGAAAGTATGGTGAACAAAAGTTTGCGTGGGTAAATTGCTTAGCAGCCTTACGTTTGTTCCATTTATTTAAACATACGTAGTAGAATAAATGAGTCAGATGAAAAAAGTTCTGTTAAGATTTGTTCGTGAACAGCAAAGTAAAATTGTATTAGGTATCATATTTCCATAAATTATTCAAAAGAGCATTGGTGGTATGATGGGAGTGAGCAGATTCTTATGTCGTAGGTTTGAATCCGGTCGTACACATTTATAAACTCACTGCCAGTGACTATTACTCTTGAACGAGGTAGGGAAACCTCGTGATGCCAATTATTTTAAAAAGCAGCGAAAGAAATACTTTTGCCACACAAATACCAGAATACACAAAATACCAATAAGTTCAACATTTTGAGAACATGTGCCAGATTTTTTCGTATTGAAGTATTGTATTGTATTTACTTGTATTCATTCAACACTGAGTTTATTACATTTTCACTTAAACAGTAGTTTAAAGCCTAAGTTAGGTTTATCTATAACCACTGGGTTTTCGCTATAAATAGTTGTTGTATATTATAATAAACAGAGCAAAAGCCACAAGATCATGATGATCTACCTAATCTGGACATTGGAGAGATAAGTGCCTCTGACAAACCCTTAGGTAGACCGAATCAAAAGATCATGAGTTGGTAACTACTATGTAAGAATCAGGATTTGACGGAATTTCTTACCGTGTAAATTAAATTGTGATTACTTTTTCACATTCCTTCTATGAACTAGCAACACTCTACTGAAAAGCACTTGTGTTTTGATGAGCGTGAAACTCCTTTGGCCACTGCAGATGTAGCCGCTAAGCTGATAAGTGTGCTTTAGGTTATCGGCTACTGTCAAGTGGTTTGTCTGCCAGATTATCATATTGCAGACATGGAACTTACTGGCGCCAGTTTATTTTTATGATGGTATGTTGAAATAGGTCAAGGATTGGGGTACGTTGCTAGGGTTGAATTTGTTTTTATAACTTACTGATAGAACCAGTATAATTATGTTCCACCAGATGTTTTGTGTAACATAGTGCGTAAGCGTAAGTGGTAACCATCGCCTATAACTAAGCATTGCCTCGCAGGTCACGCACTGATGTGCGAACCTGCGAGGAACGTGCCCTACGATGCACTGCCATGCGTCCATGAATATGAGCTATACAGATGTTCAGCCTCACGTTCCAGTAATTTAAAAGAAATTAATTAATAAATAACAGTAATGGTGTGGTAAAAAAGGCGTAGTGCTTCCCCGCCGACCCACACAAAAAGAGCTCTACTAATACGGCTAAAAAATACAAGATTTATTTAAAATAATTAAAACATAAAATATTTAGCACTAATCTGCAAAATTAAGTTTTTATTTTTTTAGATTTGACCACGAATACGCTCAAAACGTCGGAGAAAGTTATTGCTCCTTAGCTAAAAGTTTATTTTTCGCATGAAAACGGCAAGTAATTACACTTTACAAATATAATTGTAGGTATAAGCACTATTCTAGAATCATGCATTTACCGATTTGACAGAATGGAATTGCAAGAGCCAATCCCAAGATTTTCACATCAGAAAATAAACACCATGAAGTTTTCCAATCCCAGATAAGTGTCGAGGTCTACGTCTTCGACTGTCGAGTTTGTTAAACGTCAATTTCCACAAATCGCCGGATAGATGACAAGGAAGCGACGACGACGACGTGTGAAACCCCCGCCCCCTTCGCTACAGTTGCGGTTACCATGAAAATACTGATAGTGAAGTGAATCAGCTATATTTTGGATTTACGGATTGCATGTTCAAAAAAGTTAGACCATGTTCAAAAAAAGTTGTAACACAACTTGTAAAACCCATCGAAATTGGGTTCAGGAGTAATTGGGTGTACCTATGTAAAAAAGACACATCCGAATTGACTTTTTCATGACCGCTTAAAAATTCACATTACTCTTAGCAGAATGTTCCCATGCTTACCCTTATCGCAAATGAAAATAAATCTTAACAGATCGTTGATGGAAATCAAAATGTGCTCTTAAAATAAGGAGCACTCCATTCGAAAGGCATTTTAAGTCTTTACAATGTAGATCTTTACCCTACTTCAGTGTCGAGCACAAATCTCGGTTACGTCAAGTGGCCATCGCATATTCAGTTTATACGATATCCTCGCGTTTACGGTCACGATTGTATCGGTTATTCGATAACTTGAACATCGGATAGAGTGTTGGATAAAGCTCATTGCCCCGTCCCTAGCGACTCACACCCCTTTGGATTTTTGCATTGAAATGCTGATTTTACGTTTTGGAATTTCAAACTTAGATACGTGATCTGAGTACAGAGGTTGTAGAGTCACTTCGTTTAAAATTAAAATAGCATGTAACGGGAGCTCTTGCAGTAGTGTTTGCTGATATAACAAAAATTGGAAATTCTATCTGTAAAACGGAAAATCTACACAACAATTTTACGCAATACCAATTTAATAATGCTCTTTTATAAAACTTATAACTGGTACGACACGTAATGGAAAAAGCATTTCGGTATACACAAAACGTGGGTAATTTTGTATTACGATATTTTACACCCCATTGTTTAAACCGGTCATAACTCGATTTATATGACTCGGATTAAATGACTGTAATTTTGCAACTGAAATTATTGCGCAGTAATAAGAGCTTTAAATCAAGCATAGTAAAGTAAATTGTTTATTAATGGCCTCGTAAAAGCAACGAGCATCCAAACAGTTTGGAGGCCCCACTTACGCTATTTCTGAGGAACATTAAAAACAAGATATCAACCGATTTTTAATTTAAAAAAATCGTCGTTCGGTTTCGTAACACAAAA
This sequence comes from Thera britannica, assembly GCA_939531255.2. Lineage (NCBI taxonomy): Eukaryota > Metazoa > Arthropoda > Insecta > Lepidoptera > Geometridae > Thera > Thera britannica. The sequence continues at coordinate 22,846,696 of OW618034.2, forward strand.
GATTCGTTTACGAGTTCGTAATTGAATGCGTTTATAATTGAACTGAACCAGTTGTGAGGTCCTTTTACGATTGCCCGTGTAGAATGAAATTGGTGCTTGCATGTAGCAATTAAATGAAACAATATTTATTATTCAGAGACGAACAACGGACTGGTGAGGTACAAGAGACATAGTGCATTGAAGTTACTGTTGGAAGACAGCGCCATTTAATATTGTTAAAAAGTTTAGTTTTATAGCTTTCTAAGAAAGTAGATCAAATAATATAAAATAAAAGATCTGTGTGGATGTCTACCATGCCTGGGGATTACTATCGTCAGCTTTTTTTTAATACAACAAAGACAAACAGGTATAGGTTCACCTGATGGGAAGCGGTTACCGTAGTCTATAGATGCCTGAAATACCAGAGGCATCACAAGCTTATTTTTTAATAAACTTGCCGTTGTATTTTGGAGAAAAGCCTTGAAACAAAAAGCCGTAACAAGCACTACTTGGAGCAAATTTACGATAGCAGTTACTTAACACCGTCCACCCTCAGAAGACAGGTAACAATGCTGTGCCTGGCCTAGGATAATCTCTCAAGATTTAAATGTCGGGACTCTGACCACAGAGTATATAACAACATTTACGTAGAAGTTTCACTTCACAAGACTCGGCGAATTTTATGAATGCAGAATTTTTCTTGTGAATTAGAAAAAACGTAAACGGTAGAAGACCGAGCGGTCTTCTACCGTTTACGTTTCGGGGAGTGCGCACAAGAACTGCACGACCTTATACCTCCATCACCCTTTTACCTCCGGACATCTAGGCGCACAGACAAGTGGCACTCTTTCATGGTAGATATTCCACATTCACGTACAAAGCGCTTTGACTCCACTTTTATAGTACGAACTGCCAAGGAGTGGATCTTTCTTCCGCCGTCAGTATTTCCGGAACGTTACAATCTGGGAACTTTTAAGACAAGAGTGAACAGGTGGATTATGGCTAAGCAAGTTCCATCTTAGGCTGCATCCTCACTTTCCATCAGGTGTGATGGCAGCCAAATGCTGAGCTATCTACAGGGTGTCCCGTAAATAATGGATCAAACGTAACGGGTAGGTAGCTTACCTCATTTCCAACAACTAATTTGAACAGTAAAAAAAAAACCGATAAGGTAACCAAGATATTTTTTTTTTTCGATTTTTACTATTTTCTGTACCAGCATTCAGTGTTTTTGATGCTGTTGCTGCAAATGGTATCATATTTAGGTGTGATTTTTGTCAAACATTTCTGAATAGTTTACTAATGTTATAAGATACCGTTTTTTTAAATAACTATTTATTTGCCTTAGAAAAAAAATCTTGAATTGAAAAGTTTTGTTTTTACGATGAAAAGACCAGAATTGGAAAAATTCTCCTGTAAAAAAAATGTATGACAACAAAGTGTACCATTACTTTAAAAACTTGTAAGATCACTAAGGTTTGCAAATTGGTATAAAACTTACGTCTAGTCCTTGCGGTTACAAAGATATTGCTATGAATCTGACAGAGGGGCCAAATTACGAAATAAAATAAAATTTGAAAAAGTGTGCACAATTCAACTATTTTCTTAAAAATGTTTAGGTAGCTCAGCGTATGAAAAAAATTAGGAGGTTAAATAAAAAAAAAATACAAATAAATCGTTTATTTTGTTTTTACAGTAAATGTTCAAACTGACGTCCCTCTACGAGAATGCAAAGTCTGCACCTCCTAATAAAGGAAGCTCTTATCCGACGGACAAAATGGCTGTTGTTTATTTCTGATACAGCAGATTGGATGCGCTGACGTAATTCTTCTTCCGACGTTATTTGTTGTTTGTAAACTTTGTCTTTTAAACATCCCCAATAAAAAAATCTGTTCCGCATCCAATCTGCTGTATCAGAAATAAACAACATCCATTTTGTCCGTCGGATAAGAGCTTCCTTTATTAGGAGGTGCAGACTTTGCATTCTCGTAGAGGGACGTCAGTTTGAACATTTACTGTAAAAACAAAATAAACGATTTATTTGTATTTTTTTTTTAATTAACCTCCTAATTTTTTTCATACGCTGAGCTACCTAAACATTTTTAAGAAAATAGTTGAATTGTGCACACTTTTTCAAATTTTATTTTATTTCGTAATTTGGCCCCTCTGTCAGATTCATAGCAATATCTTTGTAACCGCAAGGACTAGACGTAAGTTTTATACCAATTTGCAAACCTTAGTGATCTTACAAGTTTTTAAAATAATGGTACACTTTGTTGTCATACATTTTTTTTACAGGAGAATTTTTCCAATTCTGGTCTTTTCATCGTAAAAACAAAACTTTTCAATTCAAGATTTTTTTTTCTAAGGCAAATCAATAGTTATTTAAAAAAACGGTATCTTATAACATTAGTAAACTATTCAGAAATGTTTGACAAAAATCACACCTAAATATGATACCATTTGCAGCAACAGCATCAAAAACACTGAATGCTGGTACAGAAAATAGTAAAAATCGAAAAAAAAAAATATCTTGGTTACCTTATCGGTTTTTTTTTTACTGTTCAAATTAGTTGTTGGAAATGAGGTAAGCTACCTACCCGTTACGTTTGATCCATTATTTACGGGACACCCTGTATATAAAAATAAAAATCCGTAACAATTGTTACGTCATCAACTGAACAAACCTGCCAATCTCTGTTCGATTTTTTTATTTTTTTATTAGCTAAGCAAATTTTCTTTTTTGTAACTATAAAACATTATAATCTAGGACTTTTAAATATCTTTAAATTGAAATATTAACAAAAATACACGGGTTGTGGCCAAAATATAAGATAGTTCATAAAAAAAAACTAACTATTTTTAGAAGAAGCCAGTACATAGTGGTACACGCTCACAGAATAAACAGCACTGGCGTGGTATCGGGTTCGTGCACCCGTCTCCGTGCCAGTCCTATCGCTCTTCGGGTAATCCGATAATAATGAATAGAGGGATTGTTGCATGGACCCTTTTATAAATGTGAGAAACGGGCCCCCCATTTCTACTGTAAAACATCGAGATAAATCTGTTTAGTTGATATTGTTTACATCGGTAAAAAACTGTTTACATTTTTTTTTTCAATGGTTATTGTACAATAAAAGTTTACTAAAATTAGTATACACACTTGATCAAATAGTGACGTTCAAAAATACCCTCACACCCATCAGAAGTATCTGAAAATACTCTGAATATCTCTGTATGGTCCCTGAGTTAGTGCAGTTTTTTAGAAAAAGATGCTGTACCTAACCATCTATTAAAAAGAAATCTATAAAACTCATATATGAAATAAACATCTTCATACAAAAGTTGACTGGCCTCTCAGCTCAGTTGGTAGTAGCTCTGCCTTCTGCGACGTAGGTCGATCCCCACCGAGAACAAATATTTGTGTGGTGAACACAGATTTTTGTTCTCTGTCTTGGTGTTATACTGTATTCTAAGTATGAAGTTACAAAAAAGTATTTATGTATTATATCAGCTACCTGGTTCCCTACAAGCTCTGCTTAATTAGGGGCTAGATAGTGTTGTGTAGATTGCCAATATTTAAAAAAAAAATATAATTATAAGTATTATCCTATAGCACCTATCAGCGAAATAAACAATTTCATCTAAGTTTATATCACGATCGTCGCTCTTATTAGTAAGAGGGGGTCATTAGCGTGGCACTTGCCATTGCCATGTGCTGTTAAATGATCTTAATTATCTGAGATTCAGAGACCATACGGCACCATGGTGACACAGTAATATGGAGGACAGCAGTAGAGCCGCATCTCTGCGAAACTATAAGGCGGGGAAGTACTACCACCATGCCTATTTCTGCCGTGAAGCAGCATTGCTGTGTTTCGGTATGAAGGGTTAGGGTGCCGGTGAAATTAATGCCACGTGAGGCTGAACATCTGTATGCCTCAAGTTGATGGACGCAGGGCAGTGCATCGTAGGGCACGGTCCCGACGTGCGTGACCTACGAGGCAATGCTTTGTAATAGGCGATGGTTACCACTTAACATCAGGTGGGTCATATGCTTGTTCTATTAGCTAGTTGTATAAAAAAACTATTATTTTGAGCGCGTGAAAAAAGTTTAGTATGCGACTTTCAAAAGAAAAGAGTCAATTTTTTATTAAATCAACTCTAATCGGTATTATGTCCTTAAGAATTCTGAAACTGAACTGCTGAACTGATTGCCACTGGAAGTGTTAATTTACCTACTGAGCCAAATGCACATCGAACAACTGAGTTATTAAAGTACCTCGTACATAAAGTATTTTTAGTAGATAGTCTTAAAACGGGGCGCTCGTACTGACCGCTTTTCAGTACTTATGTTGGAAGCCTTATTGAGGTTTCATGGAATAATGCTTACAATTGTTTCAATTTATTTTAGTACTAGCGGCCGCCCGCGGCTTCGCTTGCCCCGTTCCCATTACCGTTCTTCATTACAATATCTTTAAAAACTGTAGCCTATGTGTTATTCTTAAGTATAAGCTATATTATTGAGCCGTTTCATTAAAATCCATTCAGTAGTTTTTACGTGAAAGAGTAACAAACATCCATCCATCCATACTTACAAATTTTCGCGTTTATAATATTAGTAGGATATGATAGGATACTTACCTTATTTACTGGTTCTGTACATCAATACTGCACCGTAAGACAACATCGTGGTCGCTGGTATCTTGCCAATCTGCGCGTCGTAAATATCGCGTGCGGCGGCGGTGCGGCACGGCCGGTGTCGTGCCGTCGTCGGCTCGTCCCCGTCACGTTCATAAATTCAGTTTAATGAGATACGGCCATTGCCTCGATCCGATCGAAAGTGAACCCCACAGCTTTTAAAGTAAACTTTACTATTTTAAAGTTATTTCCCGACCCTGCAAGCTTCTTTGCAAATTTACAACTTCGGATGATGGTATCTTATTAGATACACGAAGGGTTTAAAATATAATTAGTTTGAATCAACACACGCTAGTCACATACATAGTCCCGAGTTCAGTAGAACATTTTATATGAATATCAATGATTCAATGCGTTACGTATTTTATTTTCTTGCATCCTTATTGTTGTTTGGACATGGCACGGGCGGATAAAATGTATGGAAATAAAGCGAAATTTTTTCCATGCATTTTTTCCGTCTGTGCCATAGAAGCAGTCAGCTTCTATGGCACAGACGGACAGTACCACAACAACCAGACCGACCTAATAAACATTTGCATATCACATAAACTTAAAACACGCTGCAGCCACCACAAAGAAAAACGATGCGTCAAGAAAGTCTAGCCTTTGGTAGAAGGCATAATTGTGGAAAAACTTATTATAAGCTTGGAGGAATTAGAAATGGAGGCGTCAACGTTTAAATCCACGAACAATATTTTCTGCCAAAATTGACGGGGGACGAGGTAAACACGCATGGCACACGCGCATAGCAAAATCCTATTCATGTAAACACACACACATTGACAATCCCGCACACGATCTTAAAATTTGCACACAGATAAAAAATATAACGTAGTTACGCAGTGTCAAGACTCACATTAGGATAATCTCTAGTGATGGGCATTCAGTAAGACCGGTAAATTGAACGATGAATAAAATAATGAATGAAATGAGTTTTTAGGTACAGGTAATTTAAATAAGTTATGCACAACAGGTTTCACATTTTGTAACAGTCAGAAAATAAAAGAACTGAATTTAGTTGTTATGTTTTATTAATGGTTATAAGTTTGAATCAATAGTTCTTAATATGTTATAGCAATAGTACACATAAGTTTAGTCTTTTACTGAATAATTGAAAAAAATATATAAAGTGAAATCACATTACATCGTCAGCCTTCACACCACAGCGAATTTGTAGTTCTGCCTTCTGCGCCGGAGGCGTTGGTTCGATTCCCACCGAGAACAAATATTTGTGTGGTGAACGCAGATGTTTGTTTGCCCGAGTTTGGGAACTTTCTGTAAAATGTTCCGAGCAAATCACACTCGTTCTTGTTGCATGCCAAGTTATTTTTTGGCCAAAAAATTTTGTCCACTCTTCAAGCAACAGGGTTTTTTGGAAACCTGCACAGGACGTAAAAGAAATATAAAATAGGCAAAAAAAATGTTTTCACTACGCCCACGACTTTATTTTTGAGTATGATGTCATGTCCTATTTTATACATTGATGAGTAGAGGGTTTGATGACTGGACCTAGGATACCCATATTGTGGGATTTGTGAATAAATGTAATCCGATATTTCGTGGCGGCAGCCATCTTGGACCGATTTTCATCAAAAATAGCTAAGAACACTCCCGACTATTCACCTTTCAAACGAACAAAAAACTAAATTAAAATCGGTTGATTTGTTCGGGAACTACGATGGGACAGACAGACACACACACACACACAGACACCGCAAACTCATAACATCCCGTCGTTTTTACGTCGGGGTTAAAAAGCACCAAATACGTAATTAGACAACACATTATGTGATAATAATTTAACGTTTATTTTATCATTCATTCATTCATCAATTTCATTCAATTTTTCCCAACACTATGCCTTCTACCAAGGTTTATTCTTTGACAATACTGTCGTAATACTGTCGCTAATCTGTCGCAACAGGTATTTCTTTTGAACTAAAATTCTACAAAATTACAAACACAATTGACAAAATAATACTCCCTTGTGGTAGGAAATACCATGTTCCCGGAAGTTTGATGTCTCTGATCGTTTTTTACAAGAAACTACCATGCAATTCACCATTTTTGCGGAGCTCCACTTCGCGACATCAAACGACACACAATGGCTGCGGTTGCGAGTAAAATAGTTTTATTTAAAGGATAATGATCGAGATCGGTAGATGACCGGCAGAGGGGAAAGCCTTGTCTTGACATCTCCATTTCTAATTCCTCCAAGATTATAAGGTATTGTAAGTAGTATTGGTCCTTAAAATAACAAACCCATTTCTCTTCCAAGCACAACACTGCCGTGTACAATTAATACGAACAGCAGAACCTTTTAGTGAAAAACAATACGCTATTCAATCAAACAAACGGAAAAATACATTTTCATTTGCGTTTCGTAGTTTTTTTGCACTGACATTTTATTTTGCTTTGATTGCTTTGTCGGCCCACATATTTTTCTTCATTGTTTGCTATCGTCATTTTAGGATTGGAAGTTCAACAATCGTAGTTTAGTGTGCGTTGATACTGACGCTTTTATTTTGGAAATAGAAAAATATTTAGATGAAATGATTCATAAAGTTGGCATATTTTACATATAAATAATAAATAAATATTGTAGACAATTCACTCAACACTGTCTAGCCCTTAACTAAGCAGAGTTTGTACTATGGGAATCATATAGCTGATATAATACTTATGTACATTATTTTTGAAAAATACATACTTAGAATACAATATAACACCCAGACAGAGAACAAACATCTGTATTCACCACACAAATATTTGTTCTCGGTGGTGGTCGAAAACACGACCAACGGCGCCGAAGGCAGAGCTACGACCAACTGAACTGAGAGGTCAGTCAATGTCAATGTTCGGATTTCAATCAAATGCGTACAAAATTTCGTTAGAACTAGTTTTCTAATACCGAAGATAGTAAACCTCATTGAGACCTTCGAAGCCACAGACATTTTGATTCCAATACTGTTTAGACATTCAAGACACAATAATCCTAGGTCTACTCCTTAATCCCAACTAATATCGACCTAAATATCGCAGTGTACGGTGTCATTTGAAGGCGCTTAATACGAGCGAACACTTAGCTAGGTAATCCAGCTTAGTGGTGGATTACTATACTAGTGAAAGCCTAATGCTTGATACGCTTTTGTTACCCGATACCTACGTTTACGTAAACCCTAGAGAAATTACTAGGCGTTTACGGTTTAATGGTTTAATCCTTGAATTTGTTGGGAAAGTGAAAATAGACTGCTCTATTTTCGTTGACATCACTTTTTTCCGCCCGCTTTGGCATCAAATAAAAAGATGGAGGCTTATTATTATTATTATGATATTTAATTTATTTTCTTAATTTTTAAGTTTTTTACAATATAGGTTTAATTATTTAAATAAAAAACATAATTATAAAAAACTTAAAAACTAGTGCGCCACCAACAACGGGGCTAGGCCCAAGCTACCGGTGGTCAAGGCTGCAGAGAGAGGAACCTCCGGACAATGCGTGCTGTGTCCAGGATCACCGCCTTCTGCATCTGACCCTTGAGCCAACCATCCAGCGAGAGCCTCTTGAGATGTTGGTCGAGGCTCTTCGCTATTAGGCCGTTCGCCGAAACGACTATCGGGACAATGATCGTGGAATCAACATTCCACATGGTAGTTACCTCGTGGGCTAAGTCTAGGTACTTGCTGAGCTTTTCCTTCTCGGCCTTCACGAGGTTTTCGTCATGCGGAATGGTGATGTCCACGAGCATTGCCCGCCGCTGAAATCGGTCGACCAACACGATATCAGGCTTATTGCAAACAATAGTCCTATCCGTGATGATAGAGCGATCCCAGTAGAGCAATGCACGACCATTTTCAAGAACTGGAACCGGGGCGTACTTATAGTACGGCACCTCAGACTCCACAAGATCGTACCGAAGAGCAAGTTGTTGATGGATGATTCTGGCCACTAGATTGTGCCTGTGCAAATACTCGCCGTTAGCAAGATGCGAACAACCCGAAATTATATGCCTGAGCGACTCTCCAGGACGGCGGCATGCCCGACAAATGTCGACCGTACCGTCCTTCAGGATATACTTTCGATAGTTGTTCGTCATCATTACTTCGTCTGCAATTGCACAGGCAAAACCTTCGGTTTCCCCAAAGAGGTCCCCAAAACGTAGCCAGTTTACAGAAGCTAGGAGGTTCACATCAGGCCCTGTTAAGGCGCGATAGAACCTCCCATGTAGCTCCTTGCTCTTCCATACGTCCTTACGGTTTTCAGCGCTCAGTACTACGGGTTTACGCCAGTTCTCGTTCGCCAAGGAGAGCGGTGTGAGGCCTTTGTCAACTGCCACCACATCGCGATGCATCCCACTCCCATTGTTGAGGAAATAATCCCTAAGACTGCACATTTCACGGTTGTGGAGGTTCTTGGCATTTAAAAAGCCACGACCCCCCTCTTTCCGTGGAATGTACAGTCTCATAACAGATGAGCGTGGGTGCAACATGCGATTCAACGTGAGCTGTTGACGCACCCTCCTATCCAGGGCGTCTAGCTCTGTCTGACTCCATCTTAGTATGCCAAAGGAGTATATCAATAGAGGCATCACCCAACCGTTGAATATAGTAATATTTTATTATTATTATTATTATGTGCCCTCCGGGTCCCACTGCTGGGCAAAGGCCTCTCCCCATTCCTTCCAGACATCGCGATCCTGGGCTACGCCTGCCCAATCCGTCAGGAAACCATCAAGCTCGTCTCGCCATCTCCGTTTTGGTCTGCCGCGTCGCCTTTTGTTGGAGGCTTATTCAACTTTTTTATTCTTATTGTTAAATCAATACACGCACACCAAACAGGTACAATTTAATACAAAATTGTATCCCACATTATGACCCGCTGTGTCATAGTTTTTTTTAATGCAACTAATGATTGAAGAAGCATATGACCCACTTGATGTTAAGTGCTAACCACCGCCTATAGTAAATCTTTGCTTCGTAGGTCATGCACGTCAGGAACGTGCCCTATGAGGCACTTCTTCTTCTTATCGTGTCACTGATTCTTTCAAAACCACGTGTGGTGAAAGGATTTTAAGTGCGCCTCAAAGAGGCTCCTTTCGTGCACTTGACAGATATTTATGAGGCACTGCCCTGCGTCCATCAACTTGAGGCTTACAGATGTTCAGCATCACGTGCCAGTAATTTCACTTGCACCTACACTTTTCTAACTGAAAAACGGCAATGCTGCTTCACGCTAAAAATAGCCATGGTGGTAATACTTCCCCGGATGAGCCCTTCACAAAGAACTCTACTACTAAGTAGGTACTGGTGACATACTCGTATGATAACCGAAGTGTGCCTACATATTCATGGTACCACAAAACCCAAACCTCGAATCAAATATTTGCAAATAATAAAAAAAGCAGTGGTATTTTAGTAGCAGTAGAGCTTTGCATGAAAGAGCTTGTCCGCGTATGTTCTATGGTTACCACAGTACTATGGAGTACAGTATTATGGATTCTATGGTATTATTATTTGACCTGAACTGCTGAAATTGAACCCGCACCCTTTTCCAACCCAATTTTAAGTAGTTGTAGATGATAAATATTTTGATATCGTGTTTTCTTCAAACTGATTTATAAAAATGCCCAACGAAAAAATAACATTTTTGAACAAGCCTGAATAGAACTAAGTTCAGTAGGTACAAGGTAAGAAGATGTAGCTACATAATTTATTTGAAGCAGAATTTTAGATATAAAACAAAAAAATCAACCTCGCGCTGTCTAACTAGGGCAGACCGCACACCAAATATACATTTAGGAACCAAAGGTCTTATCAAATATCTCATTCAGTCAGTCGTGTCTCATTTCTCGTATTTTCTATATCGATAATTCAGTTTGCACCTTGTAGAAAACATTTTAGCTGGTAAAACCCGTCCCATTTTCTAAAGTGAAATTTCAAAAAAATCTAATTTCTTATTAGGTTGTTGTTCCATAAGTCCCGATCCGATCTGATTTATAAATGTTCTTAAATTTTGGCATAAAATCAGGATATTTCAAAAATTATGGAGTCTTTAAACATCCTATCCTACCTAAACTCTTAATTCAAAAGATCTGAGAATTTCTTTACGACCGGTGGTGGGTGACACTATCTAAATATTTGTTCTAATAACATTCAAATTTTAAATTTAAACTTCTTTGTTTTTACAATATGTGTTGCTTACGTGTGCGCTCTGACAAGAAAGGAAAAACAGGGATGAGAAGGGACTACGAGACGGTAATCCCGGCAGATGTCCCGGGACGTCCGGATCGCGACGAGATCCGATCCGGATCCACCGGATAAGATCCGATCCGGCGGAAGATTGTCGACGCTGATTTCTTTGAACAATACTCGCCTCAAACCGCAGACTATAGTTACAGTTGTGGGTACAGAAGAATCACTCAATAATGAGAAATTCCTTCTCTTATTTTTTTGCAGCAGGGAGAATTATTAACACTTTAAATAGCAACGGTTAAAAATTGCATAGGCAAAAGTATGAGGGTGGGTTTGACTATCTCATAGTACAAGAACGGAGGCTCTTTTGAGACGCACTTTAAATCCTTTTATCACACTGACTGGTTAAAAAAAAAACAAGTGACACGAGAAGAAAGTAACGATGCACGTAATTTAAAATATTTCGATCCTTGGTTTTGAATTGTTTTATTTAATCTAATTTTATTTCTCGAAGAGCGTTTGAAATAATGTTCAAAGTTAATACTACTGTCAATTTAAGGCTAAGATAACCATCGATGTACTTCTCGCTCGTACATTTTCACCTTTTGAAGGATATAAAACACAAAAGGTCAAAGTGATCGAGCGAGAAGTACATCGACGGTTGTCCTTGCCTGATATCGAATGAAAGCAAAAAGCGTTTTAAATACTATTACCCTACTTCTGGGCAGTCGGGTAAAAATACAAGCGCATCTCAGTAATATTAAAACTTGTTTCAAGGCAGTAAAACTCATTTTACATTGATACTCAATTCAGAGTGGCTGAAGCTGGTTCATCCTGAGTTTATCCTTCGTCGTATCTGATTTTAAAAAATAAAGCGTGGCTTTATTATAAAACTAGTCGATTGCCTGTGACTTTGTCTGCGATGAGCAGTTTTTTTACAGACTTTAAACCTCTATAAAATCCTCTAAGGGGAGTAGAGTTTTTTTCATTCTAAACACCTAGACCACGTAGAGTATTTTATTCGTATGAAAATAAAATGTACTCAGTCAATGAGTCAATTGTTAGGGTTTTTGGTAGTTAATTGACCAATTTTTGATCTTTGAAATGACGGTCTAGAATAGGTACACCTATTCGGATATTATCGCTGTGAGTTGTGACACGATGTAAGTTCGAAATTTCGTATCTATGTAACTGTATATTCTACATGGAAATACTAATAAAACAACTGCTTGTAAAATGTCAACAGAAACCAGCGCAAAACAGCGTTCACGTCTCGTCTCCCGAAGTCCGGAGTTCGATGGCAAAAACTACGACATTTCGCGCCAGACCCTGCTATCCCCTTGCTTAAATTTGGCTTAGTTATGTCGCTGTCGAATTAAAATGTTTTTATAACTTTTATACTGAGAATAATTTGTTGCTGAATCTATTATTGTCTAAATGATTTGACATACCTCAAAGCAAGAACCTGCTAGCTTCGAAAGCTGTGTTACGATTTCCAATTTGTAGACCATTCATCCGTGGTAACTCTTAAAATCTAATAACACTTTATTGTATACCAGAAGAGCTATGAGCGATCTCTTCCAGACAGAGAGTTTGGTATACATACTTCTATTGAGTACTTACCTTGGGTAGTAGTGGGACTTGGGTTGGATATTTGATTATGGTATTCTAAATATCAAACTAGAAAAAAGAAAATCAAATTTATTTAATCAGCATAAATTTGTTTTCCTTTTGCGTGTACATCAGAGCTTTTTGTGCTTTTGAAAACATCAGAGTATACACTTGAAAGAAAGTATGGGAGTGTATATGTATACTGCACTGGTATGTAAGTACCTGTCCTACTCACTGTACCTAGAGTTTTCTTGAAAAAACTGAAGATGTATCACCGGTGACCGGGCGCTATAGGTAAGAGACGTCAGATGATACCAGCATTTATTACTAAAAAAACACAACTAAGCTGGTTTCAGCGTGAACCAAAAAATAATAGCTGTCCTTCTCTTTCGATTATGTTTTATGCATTTTCCATCTCTATTCCAGTCGGTCGTTGAGCAAGGTGGTGCAAGCTTCTAGTCGACATTTGCAAACAATGGCTTGTTGGCTGCCGTGTACATCTAAGGCACCGAAGATATGGTGTCAAATCGAACATAGATAATGTTGTGTAATTGTGTTAGTAATGATAATCTTTACGGGAACTTTGCGGGAAACCTTACTTTGTAGCCTCTAGGTTTGCTTAGATAAATATCAGCTGAAGTAATGTTCCATATACAATTTGTGCTGCAGATTATCTGCTATTCCCACAGCCACCGATTGAGCGTATTCTAATCTATAGGTACCAATTCTTCTTAGAAAGATATTTTCATTTTCAAATGGTTGAAATGTTGTCCTAATTGATTTAACATGTCCACCACCCACAGTTTCACGGTTCATGCTAACAAAAACAGAGTTCCTATAGATTTTTGTACAATTCCTGTAGCTACTGATTGGTATTGTTTGCATTGGTAAGTACCGTGGCGGATGATTTCTGTGCGTGATTGTACCGCGGTCTCTTTGTCAGTGAGACTTCGAGCATAGATGGAGGAATAGTATTGAAATGTCCTGATTATTCACTCCTATCAGTTCAAAGTTTCACTCTATTTTATCATTGTGTCCTTTGGACTATCTTGTCTATAAAATCATTGTGATTTTCTTATGAATAGTAAACATTAAAATATCATTAAAAAATATTTTGTCGATGTTTATTTGTATCAACTATCTGATTTTCACAGTTTTTCCGGAAAACTTCACACAACCCTATTTAGTTCCAAACTAAGTTTGCTTTGCTACCTTTGAGAACCAGATAACTGATCTTTTTTTTGTAATTTCGCGTGGCCTAGTGCTTAGTTTGGGGCTAAATGGTGCTTTGTGGAATGTCTACCAATATAAATTTGTTATTCAGGCAAATGTCATTATCATTGCACTTTTGCCAGAACGGAACGGTCTCTGTCTTTGCAGAGACCGTGAAACGTTATGTGCCATAATGAATCCAAACTTCATTGTAACAGAGCTCATTTTAAGCTGTATGCCAATTTTATGTGGGAAGTCTAGTGGTGGTAGAGAGTAGAAAGGTCGTTGTTTTTGAAGCGGACAATGAAATTGAGGGTAAGACAAACACCGGAAATTACAAATTTTTCAAGCGTTGGATGCGCAACGCTGTTTGGATTATGGTATGGTTGGTGACTTTTCTATCACACTTTAAATTATAGTGAAATCATTTTGAAGTACCCACAAACACTCGTAGGTACTTTAGAAATACTTAAAAGTGGTTCAACAAAAAATAACGTAAGTTCTATATGAGTATTGGCTTCCCTACCGTTCCTGGTGTACGAAAGTGTGTATATTGAAAAGGAGCCTCTTTGGGGACCTCTTAAAATCCTTTCGTCGCACTAGTTCTTGCGAATTAGTGACCCGACAAGAAGAAGAAGAGCGTACACGAGGACTCGCTTTACTGTACCAGCTTAAAAAGCGACTGCAAAAATCAACGACAGTATACATTAAACTCACGGCGTGCATAAATGTTTTTTTAACAAGTTGTAGAGGTAATCTACTGTACGCAGTCCAAAGTAAACTAATAATCAATTGATTGACGCCAACTACTGAGCATTATTCAATAGCTATCTCACTGGCTACTTAGTGGACAGATAAGGACGGACTATAAATAAATCATCGGATGGTTAATCACGTCCAGGACTGACGGATAGTTAGTTGGCGCAAATTAGCGAGTGCGCGTCGAGATAGCAATGTTTGTAGATCCGCTCGGTCTGAGTCACAAGCTGAAGCGTTCTTAACACCGCGATTCGGGGGCCAAGAAGCAAATTGTGAAAAAAATGCCATATTTTTTTTTTGCCTGGGTCATCCTACTGCAGGGCAAAGGTCTCTTCCCTTTTTCCACATCACTTGTTATTTGGCTACAGTGGTCCATTCTTTCATACGACAATCGAGATCGCTCCGCTATCTTTTCTGGGGTTGGTGATCTTTGACCTTGGCAAATTCAAAAACATTCGAATTTGTGGATTTACTTTTTGTATTCTATGTGTCTTCGTAGGTGAATTGTGTTATGGTAACCTTGTTTGTAACCTTTTATAATAAAATTTTATGTATTGTGCAACTCTTATGAAAAGTTATAGCCACAACATATCGACTAAACTTTTAAGGTATCTCCATAATAATATAATTGTTAATTATCTATTTTGACGACTCCTGACGCCCCTCGTGCTAGTGATCAACAAAAAAATATTTTGGATGTTTTTAATCCCTATGCTCTATTTAAACTGCCTATCAAACAAAGCTCAGATTATATTTTTGGGATTAGTCTTTTACACCTTCTATATATGAATTTACGAAATTCAAACAGAATTTCTCCAAAATACTATCCTACTTACGAAGTCTTAAACCACTGATAACTTAAACCCCTGATTAAGGTTACAGTCGCGTGGCTGTGCATGTTTCGTTCTAATTATTAGCACCCGCCCCATAAACCTTGGGGATATAAACTCTTGTAGTTGTTCGGCTTAAAAGCGAGACAGGGGTATACAAATCTCCGACATCCGTCTCTTTCTCTCGCCTGTATCCGCAATGGTGTTTGATAGTAATTTCCTCCAAAATCCTTTAAACAAACGACCAACGGAAACGAAAATATTATAAATACCGAGTTGGTCGTAATAGCGTTTTTGAATAGCCTATTTTTCGCCGTTTTTAAGCGTTGGTTTTTCATTATCAATTGTAATTTGTCTAAAGTGATTGGAAAGCTGTAATTATCCTTTCAACCCTTCTTCGCTCATCTTCATAGTAACAATTTGCAAATTACGTTGATGGGGTTTCGTTTAAAAATATGTTGTGCAAAAAAAGGATGAGCAGATTTGTGTAAAAATTCTCATTTTGTTCCTAATTATGCGATGTTGTCGTGTTATTCAATAAATCAAGCTCAGATAGTACAATGACAATCATTTATGCATAATATCCTGGATTCCATCTTTATGTTTTAAGTAATTTTGTTGATATCTTAATATAAGTATAATAGATAGATTTTTTTATTGCACTAAAAAAAACTGCATTGTATAGCGAACTTAATGCCAGAGAGCATTCTCTTCCAATTTACATCAGAAAAAAACAAGCAATGTAATGTTGAATTCGTAATAATATATCCCATTTATAAATGTTTTGTTTGGTTATCAAAGAAAAGCAATCCTTATAACTTAGCGGTAACAAGGATATTAATAGGATTTTATACATACTCAGATAATGAGTTTTAAGGCATATTCGGGAAAACGGACCGCAACTGCTAGGTCTGATAACAGAACAATAGGCACAAACAAACCTCAATGCAGTAATCAGGCGGCTTCGTTACTGGATCCTAGTGAGGGGAAAAATATAATATTCGGCCTAATAGATTGACCGAATACATTTTATACACCTGACATTGGATGAAAAATCTAAGGAGTGGAGTGCTTAGTTTAAAAAACCTTGGCTCTGAACTTTAGTTTTAATTATAATGTTTGTTTATGTTTAGTTTTAGTTAGCAATGTAAATCTGACAAACTTAGAAAAGCTACAAAAGGATAAAAAAAACATACGAGTGCCGTAATTTTACACTAGGGGACTATGCTATAGGTGACTAATCCTCAAACTTTACTCTACAGTAATTTGAGAGTCAAAGTACATCAATATGTGATTTATAAAAAAAAGATCTGCTTGATCATTCGTGTTTACTTGAGTTTTTTTCTATGCCATAGCTGGCAGAGGAACAGACGGGCCACCTGGTGGAAATCAGTCACCGTCGCCCATAGACACTTGCAACACTAGTGGCGATGCTAATGCACTACTGGACTTAAAATGAGATAGACTTGTCATTTGAATGACCTCATGTCGAAACTCCAAGTTTTCATCGGGAATATACTAATAGACAGCCAATTAGTATGGTACAATATTTTCGTATACCTAAAAGTTGGTTTTTCATATGCAGAATAACAAAACTTGCCGATTCGTATAAAATAAACCGTTGTTCTCGGAATGAGCTTCTAAAGACGCCATGCTCCAAAAATGCAATATAACTTGAATCACCGAAAATTCCATGTTACTTCAGGTTCAGTCATACTTGAAAAGTTCGTATTCCGTGGCTTTCTACGTCTTATAAAAATCTGCCGCAATGCAGCAATATAATGATAGCGAAAGGTCTTGCCACATGGGGTTCTATATTAAATTATTTAACAGAACCCTAAAGTTGCTTCCAAAAGTTATCTTGTGTTAAATTTAATGTTCGGACGTGTCTGTACTACCTTCCTTCATCAATAATATTGAATTGGTACCAAAAAGTGGAACTCAGTATTTCTAGAACGTTTTGATTTATAGTCCAGTCATTTAAGCTTAAATTAGGTAAGAATCTCGGAATTCGAGATACCCAGCTGTGAGTCTGTAAAAACTTGCATATTGACACCCTAAAAATTGTCTCAAAACCTACATAATGGTAGGGTGTACGCAACTATTACATTTCAAGTTAAAAAAAAAAATTAAAGCCGAAGAGTGAACAGGTGGATTATGGCTGAGCATGCTCCATCTTAGGCTGCATCCTCACTTTCCATCAGCGGGCATGGCAGCTAAATGCTTAGCTATCTATATAAAAAAAGAAATCTGAGGTAATATCTAGCGTAAAGACCTTCATTTAATCTTTCATACAAAAAAACGATCGATCTAATTTAACTAATACTGAAGAACAATATTATTTAAGTAATACTGAAAATACTGGCACTATTGTAGATGATTTATATAGCGTCAGGGGCAACTGGTGTTTACTCATAATATGCCCCTACTTATGATACGATATAGTGCCTGGGTCAGGATGTTAGATGAAATAGGCTTGCACAGTACCTATACTATCCTGACATCCAGTCAGGAGAAGTGTTCCTACGGATTTTTCTGTTCGAAAATTTGTCTGCTTACACGGTTATTCGTTCACATTTTCATCTGGGATTCGAATCATTGTGACCTGAAAGTCCCAACTCTACCTTACCGGTGAACGTACAAAGTGTACTAGTTTTCTAGTAAGCAGTCGTTTCTCCCCCTATCACTTCCTACCATTATCGGTTGGCTACGCAGCTTGGCCCTTAACCACAGCTCAAATATGTTACAGCTAGAACACTCCACTCTAAATCGCATAACTACAAGTGAAGTTAGTTTAAAAACTTGAGAAACCGGCATCATGACAAAGCTGCGTTACCAATTTTAATGAAATTTCTATGGGGTCAAACTAAGAACCTTTTAGATAAAAAAAAAATATATTTAAATCGGTTCCTAAATTACGAAGTTATGCAATAACGGATATACGGACATACAAAAAAAACCGAATTGAGAACCTCCGTTTATTTAAAGTCGGTTTAGAAGTAAAAATAAACCTCCCAGGTTTGGCATTTCAATAACAACGCCCCGTGGTGTGTTGTCTGTCCCATCAGGTTTACTGTTTCATCAGGACTTTTACACACAAAAAAACTTTGCGTGTAAAATATATGTATATGTGAGTTTTCAGGTAAGATGTTGTGACTACTGTGATTTATTTATCTAAATTTTTAATTTCTTTGTTTTCAGGTAAAGATCAACTCGTGGTGTCAGACAAAAATAAAGCGCTCAAGGTTTGTGAGAGTAACAGTGTTATTACTGAAAAGGTTATCTACAAAAATAAAATAAAACTCTGTCTTAGACAGATTATAGTGTAATACTTTACAGCAAAAAAAGGTATTTAAACTTGAGCTAAACTTGAGTAAAGATTCTTTCTGAACCAGCTTTTCATGATATAAGCTGTTTCTTAACTAATGTCTCCTTTTGTGACCGCTCGGCCGGTTTTAATCAGTTGTTTATATTATTGCTGGTGAGTGCGCGATTTAATCGTCCGTTTACAGTTTCACATTGTACGAATATCTCTTGTTCGTACGCTTTGTGGTAAACTACCGGAAGACATCGAGAGATCATTTCCAATCTAGAGATACTAGGCTTTTGCATGGCTTTGCTGGCTCTATTGTTTTATTTCATCTTTGTGGAGATTCAGGGTCATGCTACACTCTATCCTCTTTCAAAAACACGTGGTTATTTGAAAAGTCTATTTGTTTTGTGTAAAGTTGAACCGCAGACATCTAAAACTTACAAAATATCAATAGGAACACAAAAGAAATTAAGACTTACAGTTCTATGGCCCTACAACGCTATAGAACTAATAGAATTGACCAAGTACTAAAAGTACTGTAGAACAAATGGGTCAGTTTTCGTTTTATTTGTTCTACCATGGAACTAAAGTAACGTCGACGTCGTAGCATGACGTCACAGTCCTATAGAACAAATGGGAGTTTCCGACTTATCAGAAAGGCTACCCACATTTCAAATAGTTTTTAACTTTGCTGCCTTACCTATATTATAAAGATCAAAGCAAGTGGGTGTGAAGGTCCGAAATCGTGATTCCTGAAAATGTATAAGAGAGTTCTATGACCAGCAGTTGATGATGATGACATAAAAACAGGTGAGTTATTCCAATACCTTTGGGCAAAGAGGATAAAAGAGCACTCTTTAAGTAGTATCTAAAAAGGGTCCTGCTAAAACAATATAAACCACACAGATCGGTTTACAAAGCCTAAAGTTAGCAAGCAAAATGAACTGTGAAATATTAGGATACTCGGGTCTTCTATAGGCAGGTATATTGTCGTAAGTGCCTATTCATAGTTATACATATTAGTGATCTGTTGGGGTCCACAAACCGACGATATTTGTTTAGGATTAAGAGATTTAGCCGTGCGCAGAGTTAGAAGGAAACCTGTATTCAGAAGAAGCATCACGAATAATGGTTAACCATTATTATTATTGGCTATGATCATAATAATAACAACAATCATTAACATAGATATGATTTTGATCTCGGCAGCACGCGACAGTGCTGCCGCAGCAGTGCGGTGCAGCAGTGCGGCGTGTCACGCTGATTCCAAACAAGGCAGCAGTGTTATGCAATATAATTGAGTTGAGCGTATCTAAAAAAACGGAATGCTATAAAACTGTAACTTCCCTAAAAATACTTGTGTTTGATTTATCAAAAGACTAGCTACTAACGTCTTCAAAACTAGATGATTCTGCATATCCTTCATATACTGCATAGACTTGGCCCACGGGACTTAGTTTTGAAGCAAGAAGTTTGGGAATAAAAATTATAAACCCCTTACCCCCGAATACTGAAACGCAACTCAGATTTAAGCACGTCTCAAGCGACGAATATTTGACAGTTTTTTGAAAACTGTCAAATATTCGTCGCTTGAGACGTGCTTAAATCTGAGTTGCGTTTCAGTATTCGGGGGTGAGTACCTAAAAGATTCCATAGTAATAAGCTTCTAGTTTCAAAGCGATGTTTCGTTCGATTTTATTGATGCTTTTTATTAATTCAATTTCACGCTACATTTTCGCAGTGCGAGCATCCACTTAAACGTTAAACAAAAGCAGCGTTCGCCGCAAAATGTTGTTTGTTTAATTGTACATGCATGATAACGTGACAATCCCGTCCTGGGATTTAGCAGTTACGTCGGCTTCTGTATCGGTAGGTCTATTCCCAGTTTTCAACATCATTTGTCGTTAGCTTCCCGCAAAATGACTTATAGTTACCCTTTGGGAACCGTCGCCTTAGCGACAAAGGTTATCGATTTGGATTCTATATGGAGAAACGATGACCGCCCCTGTCGGGATTTTGAGAACGTACCATCAGGTGGGGCCGTATGCTCGTTTGTCTCTTCTTCATGTTATAGACAAAAAAATATTAAAAATTAAAACTTATATTTTTAGTTAGACCGGACTTTGAACGACGATCGCGGGAAGTCTGTGGATGGAAAGGGCTCAGAATCGTTATTCCAGGAAATGTGTAGGGGAGGCCTATGTCCAGCAGTGGACTTCTTCAGTCTGTTGATGATGATGTTTTTAGTAAGCGTTTGTAAGTTACGACATTCGTTTTCGCAATTAAACTTATCGTTTCTACATAAAAAATCCGGGTCGATAACTTGTTAACGATTAGTCATTTTGCGAGAAAACTAAATGATGTTGAAAATTGAGAATAGGCCTACGGTTTACGTGGTGAGTATAGAACTACGTGATTACGTTGGACCACATTTTGGGGATTTACAAGCAGTTTATATCATGTCCTGTGGGTTTCTGACTCCGTAATGATATGAAAGTTTTTGCTGAAACTGTGTTGGAAAATACTTAGGTCGGTCTGATGTCTTAGTAGTGGGTATTTTAGAAGGGTTCAGAATCTGAGTTTAATTTGATTCTAGCGAAGGCCCTAAATTGAAAAGAAATGTGTATAGGGGAGGAGCAGTGGCTTTCTACAGGCTGATAATGATGATAAAGCGTGTTCTTAGAAGTGAGACCTTATATGCCGTTTGGTAATCTCTCTTGCAAGCTAGACTGTTGAAATGAAATGCAATGAAATGTATTTATTCGCTGTTGTTCATTCCTGAATGTTTAATATCAATTATCAAATTAAAAATTCATAAATATCCGGTTTATTCCTCGATGGTTTATGCTACATACGCGCCCGATGCATTATCTTTCTGTATCAGCTATGCATAAACTCTCCAAGGACTGTTTTTATCATGATGCAAATGAAAAATAATCTCCTGAAATTTCTCCTAAAAAAATTCTATCTTAGATTTTCTCGAAAAGGCTTGAGTAAATTGATGCGTAGTTTTTGTTTGAAGACCTTTTGAATAAAGATTTATTATTGTGGATTTGTTTGGGTATAGATATTTTTTGCATTGTAATTTTATTTGTCTATGGATTATTGATTCGGTTTTGCTTTTCAATATTTTAGAGTAAACGAATTGCTTTCTTAAGATAATATATTCTTATCGTGTACATTATTACGAACTAGAGATCTTATTTGAATCCAGACATACCTAATGTCTATTTGAATAAGAAGGTTATGAAATATTCAGCCGTGCGTGTGTGCATTTTGAATCAAGATTTCTCTGAAAATAAATTTTATTGCCATTCTAATTCTTTTTCTTATCTTGTCACGTACAATCTTGTGAAATTTTATATTAAATATTATATATATTATACCCCAGAGTTACTTGCACTTGATTTCGCGGTTTTAGGTACTATATAGAGAGACTAACTACCCACAACACAGGTTCTCCTAGATGCTTACTTACGCATTTAATTCTGTCCAATTTAACATTTTTAATTTATAAGTAGGTACCTGTTTGTTAAATGTAGTAAGAGTACCACTTTTGTAATATTGATTTATTGTTACCAAAGTTCGAAAATATGTGTCAAGTGCACGAAAGGAGCCTCTTCGAGGCGCACTTAAAATCCTTTCACCACACTTGGTTCGAAAGAATCAGTGACACGATAAGAAGAAGAAGAAGTTACCAAATAAATAAATACTAAATAAATATAATTGCGATTGATTTACTTATAAAATAGAACTCGCAAGAAACAACAATTAGTGAATGGACCGAGGGATTGTCAGCAGCAACACTTGAATATATAAAGAACATTACATCAATCACCAAACCGTCTGGCAAGGTGATGTCATGACAAACCGCAACCAGGGTGTGGGTGCCGGTGTAATTACTGGCACGTGAGGCTGAATATCTGTATGCCTCCAGTTGATGGACGCAGGGCAGTGCATCGTAGGGCACGTTCTTGATTTTCGTGACCTGCGATGCATTGCTTTGTTATAGGCGATGGTTACCACTTAACATCAGGTGGGCCATATGCTTGTTCCATCAGCTAGCGACATAATAAAAAAAAAACACAACTTCAAAGCACGATACAGAAGGCTTTCCTATGATACAACAGTACTCACAGAATTCTCTTTTTGTTAGTTTGTTAGGTGTACAATAAAGAATTTTCTATCTATCTAACAGTAGCCTTCTTGAGGCTAAAATGATGATGATCTTCAGTATTGGTCAAGAGATACCACGACTGAAAGCTAACAGTACTAACCCTATGCTGATGGCCTGATCACATCGTTAGTAGCCACAAAGCACAGTGGGTAATCCATTCTGTGATATTAGGTTACGTAATGAGACGACCACCTAGCTAGAGCAGGTGGATAGACATGAATTTAATATTGAAAGTACTATTTCAAGAATAAAAAATGGTTAATTAATTTAGACACGGCAAGTTACCGTCTAAATTAATTACACATTTTTCATTGTTTTAATTTGTTTAATTATTTTTCCACGGCATTATTGATTTCATTATTTTTTAAATTATGCGTAGAAATGTTAAAACTATCCGATTCCAACATGCCATCTGCCAGCTCCCAGCGTCAGAGATATCAACACACATTTGATAAAACCTCCAAACGCTGATATCAAGCCCAGCGAATGCCAAATAGTATTTGTGTGGACTCCAGACGGGCAGTCGCATCGACATTTAGATAACCCAGTGTCAGTCCACTCGTTAGTTAATTAAACACGATACGACGCACGTCGCGTTTTCGATTAATGACCTCAATTAATGTAATCGAGACTTTGCAGATTTACGTGCGTCCTCACGGCGCGACGACCGTGCCTCAGCTCGTCCCAGAGGACACGACCTGATGCAAATGAATGAATGGGCCTGTGTAAAGAACTCATTCACCACTTGCCTTTTTCTGAAAAAGTTTTTCAATCAAAATGATTGGTCTTTCTCAGTTTATTATCTGTTATTTTAAGCACATCAACTGCCCAGATTTATGTGTCGCCCAGTTTGAAACCATTTCAAGCAAAGCAATGTTAGTACTTACCAATTTATGAGCGGTACTTTAGTTTTTCATTGACTTTACGACGAATAAAAAGCGCTAGAACATCTTCTGTTTTATAGTTAAAACACCGTAGTCACTAGATTCGAATCAACTAAAATAAGCATAAGCATTTTTATGTCGAATAAACAAACATTATTTTCACTATAACATTACCATACAAACACTGCAGAACAATAAAATTTACACCGCTTTGCGTCGTCGTAATTTGCCAGGAATTGAAACAGGCACGACAGAACAATTTGATTGTGAAGCAGTTTAGCAAGGTTCAGAAAATTCTAGTGTCACATAATGTTGATACTTTATCGGTTCGTGGTTTGTAGAATGTGACGGTCCCGGTGCACTGTAACTGGAGTACAGTTATCCATCTTGAGACTAGGACCGTTACAAATGAACATGAAGTCTCTAATAGTTGTAAAGATGGTTTTTATGTTTTAAACAAATTGGCACCTGCGCTTTTGCAAAACTCATTTGTTATATTAAGTTTTTTTTTAGATTTTGCAGACTATTGAGTGGGAGTTTATAAGTGACTATTTAATACAAGTGTCAAAAAATTAAGGTATTATAGGAGGGAAGGGTTAATAGAACGCCGCACTTTTATCCAAATGTTAACAATGTTATATGCACTCAGTTTGAAGTGCTTATAACTTACGAGACTTAATGTGTGTATTTTATATCTACACAGAAAGATTAACTCTCCATAGGTGTTTATATAGGTCAGGGATATTGTGAAAGATAAATCTCTGTTTCTCACCGACAGTGCCGCTCACGTTCTCTAATTCCGTCTATTGAATTCAAATTGAAGAGTAAAATGTCCCGAACACGGTCCGACTGTGTATTGGCACAGAGCGTTTTAGCTAATAACTTAATTCCTATGGGAGATTCCATCTGTGATTCATACACTGAGCTTCTGTTTGACCATTTTCTGTTTTGAAAAACTGCGATTCGCTCTCGTTTTGGTTTGCTTTTAACGGATTTTAACTGAGTCTGCACGCTAAGTGCTGGTTGTATTTGTTTTTCGTGAACTAAGTGGATACTATTTGCTTTCGGAAAGCTTTTGAGCGATATGAATTCGCATACTAAATACGAAAATTGTAACTTGTTATTAGTTTCATACAAAGTCAAGGTGAATTTAGTTTCCCGTGAATGGAAACCTGAAACTTTCAGTGGTATATTGTTAGATTCAATGTACCCTTGAACACGCGACACTGGCAACGTGACGTATTTGAATAGAAAACAAGATCAACCTACTAAATAAATATACGAAAGGGTAGAACCTTTCACCTCACCTCACAGTACCGGGTTAAACTATTCCCAAAAAGCGTCTGAATGCAATCAAGGAAATTGACCTCTTTATGGTTGCTCCGCAAAAAGAGCTTTCCATCCGTACGTTCGGCTCGGTATTTCCTCCAGTACCGTAGCTATTGAATTGGCTGCGCTACTCCATTTGCCGTGGCAGTCATGAATATTCCTCATGTGAAACATACGCGAACACAGCTCACGGCCTTCGTTTTGCACCGTTTAGCTGTTTAGGGCAACGGCAGTTTCAACGAGAATTGAAACGCGGTAATGACTATTGTAGGTTTGACCACAGGCTGAATAACAGTCGCAGGTGAACTTATCACTATGACGACACGAAAGCTGGTGACATTGTACCATACGGGCTTTTGTTTATCTTGGCTTATAAAAACAAGCGTTCTGTCTGTGGCTCGACAATGCTTTACTTTTCCGAATATCGGCTTATCCGGTTGATGGTATTTCCCGCGAATATGGTGACAGGCAGAACACAATAGGCGATCGACACTGATACTTAAAACGTCCAACAAGCTTTCTATAGATTTGAGTTTCTTGCATCTCAGCCATAAGATAATCCAAACAAAGCTCATTTTCCACCAAGGGCTGAATTTAAGTGACACGCCCGGCTAGACCACGGTTGGCGTAAACGCTCTTATTTACATGGAAACGTGTTCGCGTGCGTTTGCGTTGGCCGGGTATCGATTTGTATAGGAATGCGGTCAGATTCTAGCTGATAGCTTGTTCATTACTCCTTGGCGAGGAAATGCGCAGAGGCAAATTAAAAGGACGATGAGCTGAACTAAAGCTTGATGCCTCAAAGCCTAATTGCAGCTTTGTCTCTGAATTGCCTAATTGGACTAACGTGTTTTGCCTCAGCCTTTTGCTGATTAAACCGGGGGAGCGTGTGTGCTTGCTGTTCGCACTAAATGCTTTTTATTGAGCTACTTTAGTTAGCTTAGTTTTAGTTCAGCTACTTGGGGTGTTGGTGGAATAAAATGAAATGGTGTGGCTATAAAGGAAATGCACGGAAGGCATGCGAACTACTTTTTTATTTCTTACCAACGCGGTCACTAATACTTTCTGGAACCACGTTAGGGTTTCCTGTGGGTTTAGAAGCGACGTCCTTCGCGCGAATCCAAATAATTTAGAGTGAAGCAACATTTTGATTAAAAAAAAACTAACTTTATGAGTGTGTTGTATTGTACATCTATCTATCCAAGCATTGGTGCTTAGCAATATTGGAAGTGATATTATCACTTCCACTTGTTCGTCAAAGGCACCGCGGCCGACAGAGATTAATCGTGCGACGCGCAGAAGGCCGTATTAGCTTTAACGGCATTCGGAAAATTGCTCGATTTTTCCACCCACGCCCCTCGTTGTTACGTCTGCGTATTGACAATGAGCCGGGCGTGATACGGTGAAGGATGAGTGTGGCACGTCCTGGTTTTTCAGTAGGTCTTACAGAAAGTAGCTTATGTAGATACCCCAATTTATACGGAAATCTGGTGTCGCTTGCCGAAAAGGAACTATTTGGGCCGGCTTTTCTAACGCTTTGAATTTTTTATGTAATGTTGAATATGTATTACTGTATGCTTTTAGATAAGGGGATCATTTTAGTGCCAAAATCTACTTTAGACTGTACTTAGATGTAACAAGATTGTATGAAAAATCCAATAGGGAGTATGCTAACATGGTTTAGCCATAGGTATTCTTCTGGATTAGTAGAATAGTCTTGTCTACGTTTGCGTTTTATGAATTTTCCTAATCTTAATCTCTTTTTGACTGCAGTTTTAGGCACAAAGGAACATAAAATACACTCGAAAAACATGACTCTTCTTTCTGGGCAGATGGGTAATAAAACAAAGAAGGATGACAAAATACTTTAAGACAGTAATAATGTTTTTATGCTAAAATGTGGGACAAGTTGTTTATTTCCATGGAAAAATATAACCGAGACTTTAATGTAGTCACACTGTTGTACGACATAAGTGCGGGAAGAGGTCGCCAAAACATTAGATATTCATGACTTTCTTCATGGTTATAATGGAATATCTTTAAATAAATAAATAGTTATTGAAGAAATTTAAACATGTATGTACATACTGAGATAGTGGAAAATCTTTTCCATGAAAAATATCATTTAAACTAAGTTTTAATTTCAAAAGGGTTCCATGAAATCAGAACTTGCGGCTTTGGCCCCTTTGATGCGCACTTGAAATCCTTTTACCACACTAGATTAAAAGACCCAGTCATTGATAAAAAAAGACTGCGCTATCAGCTCCAATTCCAGTTTGACTTTTAGTGTTTGTACATGGTAATCGCGATAACTTTTTTTATAAATAATCCTAATATAAGGCAAGGCATAATCTCACGACACTAACATTCCTATTTTAGCAAAGGGTAAAAAATAACCCACCATCATAAACAAGCACAAAATATAAAAACGGAAAATTCAATAATGCTGAACACATTCACAGAGCGACACCACAACGAATACTTTTAGCATTTTAATAAAATAAACATCTTCGCGTTTTACATAAAACCCTGAATTTGTTACCTCATCAACTACTGCGACCATTATTTTGTTTACGGTAGGATGCTGGTCCCGTCCTCATCTGTTTAAATTTTCCACCGCACTACAACCATTTATGGTGCAATGAAAAGCTACGCCATTTGTAACAATTTTTTTAACAACCAACAATGCATTTCTAAATTGTAAAGTATGGATCTTTGTAGGGAATGCTTTACGATATTTATAGATGATAAATATTTAGGTATTTTCATGGTCATAATTATCTCCGTGTTTAGTTTTATTCATTTCATCATTCTATTGATCTTCTATTTTGTTCATTACACAAATGAAGTTACAAAGAAAACAAGTATTTATAAAATGTGCAAGAAACAGTTGAGCTATACAAACGATGACAATTTGTCCGTTACAAACGATCTAGAGATAGCTCAACTTATCTAAATCAGTGACAGACGGAAGCTTTCTAAGACGATGGCGGCATTGCCACGTTGATTAGCAATGCTAATGTGATATTTTTTCTTGTATCTACCTCTTAAATTAGTTCTTTCTTTAACTATACTTAGACTATAAAATCAATGTACACATATCATTATCAATCCATATTTTTTTCAACTATACAATCCATTCCGCTTCCATGTTTTTAGATCAGTATTTTGTCTTGCCTATTTATAAATAATAATAATTGTTCCATTTCTGTTTTATCCTTGCAAATTGTACCCATCACATGATACACACAGCACAATAAGCATTCATAATAATCTTGTGTATTTACGAAGCTGCCTTCCATAAGATTGGTTTTTCTTGAAAGTTATTTGATATGGATCATAATAAAATACAAAAACCTAATGGCTTATTCAATCTTGAAACTTGAACATGATTGCTTTTTATCATGAGGTCCAGCATTCAGTAAAAATGAGAAGATTCTTATACAGCTTATGATGTACATAAAGCTGTATAAGAATCATCCACTAAAACGAAAAATACTATTTCATCTGTACGAGCCGTTTCTTTGTCTTTTGGTTTAATTCTTTTTAAAGCAGTAATTAAACATTATAACTAGTTTAATTAAACTCCTTTCACCACACTGGTTATTGGAATACTCAGTGATACTATTAAAAGAAAGATGCGGCAATTTTAAAAGGGTGAAAAAAGCATTGTAAGGAGTCCCGCAGTTAAGTCAACTGTGCACGTATCGACTATATATTTTCTGTGGATGTAGCAGACTAAGCCGAACGAATGGTACAGGTGTTGGCAAGCATGCATCTAAAATCATGTCCGAGACACTACAAGATTCTATAAATATGGGGAAATTTTTCTGTTGTCAATTTATCAAATCGACAAATTTCTCCAGTTTATTTGGAAAATCCGTCTGGTTTCTTCAATATATTTGTAAAATCATCTAGAATATAAAGTTCTAGTGCGCTATAAGCGCTGATTTACAAAAGCTCTATGGGTCCGTCTGATCCTAAATTGTAAAGTATGGTCGATTAAACGCCTGATTTACTCTGCTTACCTCAGCAGTAGGTACATGCGGGAAATTACCCCACACCGAGAGTTGATACCAAATACCCTCTAAGCTTATTATATTTCCTTCAAGGCGTCCACCTTATAAAGGGTGTCTACAAGATTGAACCTATTGTGGCACGATGCTTCAATGAGTTTCTTTACGCAGCAGATTTTGCATTCACAAATACTGTTCTGCATTTGCAGTTTTGCTAAAAGAAGCCTATATTTTATTCCACTATCTCTTCTAGCTTCGCTGAAATCCGTTCAGCCGTCAGCTGATTTCAAACGCTTTACAAATGTCATCATCAGCTTGAATAAGTCCAATACTGGGGCTCAATTCTAGACCAGTGACTTTTTTGTCACGGTAGATATATATCACAAGAATTGTCAGTTTCTTTGGTGAATTTGACAGTTCTTGTGATATATATCTACCGTGACAAAAAAGTCACTGGTCTAGAATTGAGCCCCTGGATAGAGATATTTCTCAGATTTGGGAAGGCTTGCCCTAGTCACCACGCTTGATATGGATTTGTGCTTGTAATCTTAAAGTTATGTACTCAGAATATGATGCAGCCCATCCGCTGCTAATACGTTCCTTTTACGGTATCGCTTTACATAGGTACAAAATTTATAGCAAAATTTAAAGAGTTCCATTTGTGGAACACCCTGTAAGAGAAGTTTGATGGATTTAAGTGGAAGCTATTTCGCTAAACTGAAATGTAATTGTATGGATGAGGGAGTTATGGGTAATATCACTGAAGCCGGAATCCAGGTCTGTTCTGGGTTATTGAATATCAACCTCCACTATCACTTGAGTTGATGGGGTGATAAGTTTCGTGACCGCTAGTGTATGAACAGTGTCATATAATTTAGTTCATACTACATCATCAACCTGATATAATCCTATATTGGACATAGGCCTTCCCAATATTTCCTGGAAAAGCGATTCTTAGCCCTCTATCCTCTGACTTCTTGCGATTGTTTATACAATCTATGCTTCGTCGTCCGGTTCGTAGTCAAAATTCAAGAGTTTTTATGGCCCATTGGTTATCGGTTATTTTCTAATTCTGCGAGTTATTACTGTTTTAAATTATATTTTCTAAGGCGTGAATAGAATAATAAATAAAAGCAGTAATTAAAACGGTCAAGTATGAACAGTATCAATAATGTAGTCTACTTCATCATCATTATCATCAGCCTGAAGAAGTCCACTGCTGGACATAGGCCTCCCCTTACACATTTCCCCTTGCACCTTTACATTGTAGTCCACTTAGTTCATACCTAACTAAGTAGTACTGTATATTCTGTTAACCAGCAGCACAGCAGTTCTGTGCACAGCAGTTCTGCTAAGCAGCGAAATGTTCCGTTTTCGACAGTTTCCCGTTTCGCATGCCTAAGTTACCGAAAATCTTAGCAACATTAATCTGAATCGTACGTCCAGTGGTCCGGAACATGTTACTTGCGGATACCTGTCAGGACTGATTGACAGCCGTCCACAGATTAGATATGCCACGGTATATCTGTACATGCCACGGGATCTGAACAGTTGGTGTCTTAAACAGCTTAACAACCAAAGGTAGACAAATACTTTGTCTTAGTTAGGTAGAGATCGTCCAATCTTAAACTGCACGTCTTACTACTTCAGTCAGTCAAAGTAAATTGTTCTTTATTGCCTAAATCACAAAGATCATTTTGAAGTACTTTACTGTGAGCCAACGTCAAGAAAACGTGGTGGAGGGGCGTGCATTTTTAGACTGGTTTATCTATAGTTACTATTAGGGCGAAAACTATCCATTGAATATAGCTAGAACTCTGTTTATCTTTAAAACACGGCAAACAACCAACTACGCATTACGACGCCATCTTTTTTATTTCCCCACTAGTTATGTGTCTCGTTGCCCGGTCTCAGTAGGGATGTCTTCTTCGAGTCCAGACTTATTCCCAAAACCGGCAACAAAATACTTTAAAAAAAAGTGATTGTTGAAAATTTTGTTTTTGTTAATGCCAACAGCCGTGTTTGTTAAAGCGAAACCTGTTTGGCAATTATTCAATATCAAATATTGGGATCTGCTATGTAATTTGTACAGTTTCCTGGAATGAAAACGTAAACACAAATAATACAAGTTGTGAGATTTGTTTCAGTAAAATGTTGTGAAACATTACCAACAGAGTATGTGGACAATAACAACACCTAAACAATAATTTATCTAAACTTTCACAGTCTCATCGCATCATTAGTTTCAAACCAGTATAGTGAAACGATTTGAGGTGCGCACTTGACTAAATGCTTTAGCACATTTTAAGTTCTACGACATGCTTGTTAAATTTTCATTCATTTATTTATAGTTTTCAATATGAAGCAAAAAGTGTTGTTTCATATTGTTGTGTCAAAAAGTGCGAAGATGATTTTGAGTGCGAAAGTGTTCACACGAGTTGTTCAGTTAGTTCTGATGGTGAGCATACCGATACCGGTCATGACCGCGTTTTGTATGTAAATGCACTGCGGTGGACATGCGTTTCTTTTTGCGTGCTGACGCCTCAAAATCATCAAGCCCGACATGAATATATGAATGGAAATCGTGGTGTGTCCATACAAGATTTATTTGCTAGTGTGTGCTTATACTACGTTATCTGTGGCAGCAGTATAAAGATAGTCAACGACAAAGTAATAAATAGTTCTGGCTTACTACTAAAGCTTTGATCTAAACGTTAACCTTTAGTTAAATACTAGCCTTGACTTCTCTCTCGAAAATTGCTAGTGGGTAAAATAATTACAGTGGGTGTTATACCACTATTCATATTTTTTCTCGAGTAAAAAGAGCTTTGAGTACGTCTACACAATTACTTCAGTGACCTAAGATTTTTGGTCAATGCCAACAGTTTTGGAACGAGGCAAAGTTTTATGGTAAAAATGTATTACAGTTTGTGTCTAGCCTTTTCGAACGTGCTTACTATCTAATTTTAGTTACTATCTGTAGCACATTGATCGATGTAAAATTTATAGATTCGGCATCGTCACCGATGCAACTAGCAATTAATTGGCAGTTGGATAGTTGGACGTTGTTACTCGCTCTCAAGATGGGCATTATAAGCACTGGACCAGTCTATCCGTATAGAGGTCTGGCTGCATTGCCGTAGAATGCTGTATCGGCTGTTACCAGCGTATACCTGCACGTTATCACTCGAGAACTGACTTATATAGCAGACTAATAACAAGCGTTTACAAGCGTTATTTATCAAACTTCAGGATAATATTAAGAAGTTCGCATATTATCCCGCATGATGCAACGATGGACGACGATCTTATGAATTTTTTTTTTCATTATTTTTTTTGCATTTACCTATTTTATCCCATTGCTGGGTAAAGGTCTCCCTCAAAGCCTTCCAATATACATACTCCAATATATTTATTGACCACAAAAAAGCATTAAATAATAAAATAGGTAAGTATGTATAGTGGAAGTCTTTGGGGAGACCTTTGCTCAGCAGTGGGACAAAATAGGTAAAAAAAGTATTTAGCAAAATTGCACACTGATATATGAAATCACCCAAATCAAAACCTTAAAACGAATGACTCCGACCATGATAGCGTCGTGGTATTCCTTTTTGTCGGTCTGCACATACCACCAGCGCTGTCATTTCTCTTTTCCGCTTTTCGTATGAAATCAGCCTATCGCAATTACACGTCGGTAGTGAAGAGCGTAGCCTTAGGCGTCGCTACTCACAGACGATCCGATTGATATCGTACCGGACACAAAAGAACGCTCAGTGAATAATAAGCCGCGGGCCATGAAGCCGGCGGTACCAATACCGAATCAATTTTAAGTGGGAATTCGCATGCTTCGGAGTTACCGGATGAGTACGTAGGTTTTGCGATCAACACGAATAAGCCTGTTATTTTGTTGATTTATGTCTTTTCTTCTTTAGTCGGTTCAAGTATAGGGATGGCTTTTTCGGTTGTTTTGATTGTGAATTGATAATTATTATATGAAATACTTTAAGGCCCGTATTCAAAAACAGTGCTTGAGTCGAGCCTCAAGTAGATTTTTGACATTTTTCAATGGAGAACTGTCAAAAAACCTATGCTTGAGGCTCGACTCAGACTCAATCACTGTAACTGAATACGGGCCTAAGTATGATTGATTATTTTTAAGAGACAATAAAAACTGATGATCAACTGACCGTGGAAGCGGTGTGAGGCCTTAGAGAGTAAAATCATATTTTATTAAAAAAAAAATTTTACATCGCCTATTTTCCAGCCATACCTAAAGACTTCGCTTGGAGTGAAATGATCTGCCGTAAATGTATCGTCTCGAAGTATTCGTTTGAAGCTACGGTCATGCTAACTGCCCTATTTCAGTTCAAACGATGCTCAATGAGAAATGAGCTTTTAGACGTCTTGTTTAGATTCAATACTGATTTTGAAATAAGAAATAAGAAATAAGAATAATTTATTGTAAGGCTGTGTAAGAAGATCTTAGGTACATTATGCAATTTTGTTCCAACAGTCTACCCATTTCGGGCGTACAATATTGCTATTCTAATTATTTTGAATAATCAAAATTAGCATTTTTATGAGGTTAAAATTATGTAGCCTATCTTACAGTAGGTTACATTTAATATTAAACAAGTATGGACAAGTATGGCATATACTTAAAAATAAAGGTACTTTGGTACCTATTTTATTTATAACTAAATTACTAGTTACAGTTAGTTTCAGGTATCATAATACTCATCTAAACTATAAAATACTCTCGTAACAAGCCATTTTTTTAACTTATGTTTAAATATGTTACCATTTACTTCTTTTAAATCTAATGGCAAGTGATTATAGACTTTAATAGCTGTGTAATAGGTACTTTTGTGAAACATTATATTATTTACTTGAGGAATACATATATTAAATTTGTACTTACTACGTAGATTATTAGAATGACTAGATTTTTTATTAAAATAGTTTACATTATTCTTAACAAATAGACAAATTTCCAAAATAAATATACTAGTTAAAGTGAGTATGTTTTGCTCTTTAAAAACAGGACGGAGCGTTTCAGTGCTTTTCATGTTATATATGGCCCTTATACATTTTTTCTGCATTATAAAAACAGATTTTAAATTTACCGAGTTTCCCCAAAAGATCACTCCATAGCATAAATGAGGGAAAACGTGGCCATAGTAAGTATTTTTGGCTACAGATGTAGAGGAAACATGGCTCAGAGTTGAGATTGCATAGACATATTTCGATATTTTCTGATTAACTTTATTAATGTGCGACTTCCAGTTTAAATTTGTGTCAATTTTTATGCCAAGGAAATTTATTTCATTGACTTCTTCAATATTTGTACTGTTGTGAGAAATATTTAATTTTATAGATGGTGTTTTATGATGTTTGAATCTAAGAAATTTAGTTTTATCAATATTTACTCTCAAATTAATTGAACCTAACCAGTTAATTATCATACTAAGGGTATCGTTTATTTCAGTCTCGAAACCACTTACATCTCTATTCTCATGAGGTATAAAGATCGTAGCATCATCTGCAAACATGACACATACGTGTTTTGTTATTTTGGGTAGATTATTTATGTAGATTAGAAATAGCAGTGGTCCGAGTATACTACCTTGCGGTACTCCAAGCAATATGTTTTCAAATCCAGATTCTATGCGTTCTATTGTTTTTGTATTTTTGTTATATGTTTCTATCATTGTAGATTGGCTTCTACCATCTAAATATGACCGCATTAATGATAATGCTGCGCCTCTTATGCCTATTTTTTCAAGTTTATTAAGTAGAATATTATGGACTACGCAGTCAAACGCTTTTGATAAGTCTAGGAATAAAGCGATTCCAGGCTTTTTGTTATTAATTTCCTCCCATACTTGCCTTAAAGTTTTGAAAATAGCTAAAGTTGTATTTAAAGCAGCAGTTAAAAGCAGCAGAAAAAAGCAGTTAAAATATTCCGCGCTTCAAACGACAAGGACAAGGTTTTTATAACAGTGGCCCTATGGGAGTGTCTTTTGTGTGGCCAATGCCATAGGGGGCCTTAAAAGCTCGGTTGGTAGAGTTGTTAAAAAAAACAAAATGAAATATGAATGGTATCACAAGGATTACTTTTTTATAGAACTAGCTGACGGAACAAGCATATCTCCTATAATTATGTTAAGTGGTAACCATCGCCTATAACAAAGCATTGCCTCGTAGGTCACGAGCACGTCAGTAACGTGCCCTAAAATGCACTTCCCTGCGTCCATCATCTTGAGAGATACAGAACTTTGAAACGTCTTAAAGCTAGGTGAGTCTAGGTGCCAGTTCCACGCAACTAATAGCCACTCACAAGCTAAAACAAATTTTAGATACAATACGAAATAGTATACAAGTGAACAATTTACAAGTATACCTACTAGGTAAGGTAGGTACTATTTCTTGTGACTATAGTCACCGCGTTACCAACTGAGTCGTCAATTGGTCCTTTCCAGGGCCACAATACTATGTACTATGTTTCTATCTGATTTTATTCTTATCGATATGCGCCTATAACCAATTTACGCACATTACTATGTGGTTCCATAAGACCCACAAGTGCGAGCGAGATAGACAAAGTGAAATGATTTATGGCACGACTCAGTTGGTAACGCGGTGACTATAGTGAAACTTTGTAGCAACTGTAGGTACCGACGCTAGTTTGATTATTTCATAAACGAGCTCAAAGAAGCTGCATAAAATAAATGCACATTGGCATTCCTGGACCATTTTCCTGTAAATAGTTCTAAGTAAAACGCTTTGTGAAATTCGAAAAAACTAAAACTGCATTGGAACTTGATGAGAAATTCTTTTAAGTTTGCGTTTTAAAATAATTTAAGTCTCATTTCTCCGGATATCTTTTGTCTGTTAGTTTTTCTTTTGGATTTCTTTGTCCGCATCAAAAGTAGATTGGCAATTTCAGATAGTAAATTTCACTTTTCTCTGGATTTGTCAAAGATATGGAAACTTCTGTTGTCTCAAAGCGCTCAAAGCGGATCTTCAGATAAAGTTTAAGATTTCAATCTTAAGTAGGTTTAAGAAATATTTGAACTTTACAAACAAGATAATATGTATATGCCAATCTACAAATGTATTCAAGTATTATATCAGCTATCCGGTTCCCATATTACAAGTTCTGCTTAGTTTGGGGCTGGGTAGTGTTGTGTAAATTGTCTACAATATTTATTTATTTATTTGATGTTGACTGTACCTACCCTTCTTACAACGATAATAAAATGTGTTCAATACATAATAATTATAGATAGCGGAAACAACTGTTTGTTTACCCCAATAAATAAAATAAAATAAAAATAAAATTTAACTTAAAAAACACAGGGTTTACTTTGTGGATTTAAGAAAACTTTTAATAGGTATGTTCGTCGCGACCAAAACATACAAGGACGAACAAAAGCTTGCTTTGTAGCGTCCCCTTTAATATGTCTGTCTATTAAAATTGAACTAATCAAGCTAAGAAACTTTAAGCTGTGCTATTAAACTACATACACTCGAGAACAATGAACTCGGGTCACCAACACACCACATGAGAATATTTTTGTAAAACTAGCATAGCAACAAATAGTGGTAGAAAAATGATGGCAACAACCGTTGTTCCTTATGACTGTCATAAATTTATTAACTTTTGATTGCAACAGAAGCACAATCGCTCAACTGAATTCATTGCTCTCAAATGTAGTAGGTGCCTTTATGTATGTCAAATATGGTAGTAACAGTAGTTTGACTATAGTTCGGCACTGTGCTGAAACTGCACCGCAGTTATACATTCACAATAGTCATACAATTTGTCCTCGTGACGTCCTCTGCACATAACTCCTGGGAACTATTTTGTGAGCCATTAAAGTGTAACATAGTATGCTTAAAAATCGTATCTACTAGTTTTAAGCTCCGTTTTTATGCTTTTGGGAATTTATACATGTAAGCGAGTCTGTAAATCAGTCGCTCTAGGCGTGTGCTGTGTTTTTTCTGGAAGTTTTAGGCATTTGTTTCCATCGTACCGTGTTGTAGTGCATGTGTAAGCACGTAATTTAGACAAAAATAAAAAGAAAATATCGCTTTATGAAAAGACTATGACACACTATATGTACCTACCAGAACTGCCTTTATAAAAACTTCAACACTTATTGCTAAAAATGCAAAACATGTCAAAAAAGAAAGCTGACTGACGCGTCTGTCAGAAAAGGCGCGATCCCTTATCCGAAGTGTGCGGCTTGCCTTAAGCCCACAATATGCAAACGCAAGGATTTTCTCTTTACGTCATCATCCACGCTGCATATTTCGCGACAGGACGGCAAGCGCCACGGCACCGTCACGTAAACCGATAAGCTCTTTGATTTACGACTTATAAACGCCACACTTCCGCGGCTTGCCTGACAGGTTTGCACACAAGCGCTGGGCTCTAGTCTATTCGGTAACAAGTTAGGACTATGCTACTATTGGAGAACAACATTATTTTAAAAGGAATGACTTTTCGGAACTGTTGTTATATTATTTGCCTTGTTTTGATGATGGAAAGAGTCTATGAGTTAAAACAGCGAAGAAAAACATCTTCAAAGCTTCTCTCTTAGGGCCCATTCTAGAAAAAAATCGAAGTCAATGCATAGGGGACAGAAAAAGGATGACTGACGGCAAAATGTTGGCTCTCATTCGCTAATAATTTTATTTCTTGTTTAGTTAGTTGCATGACTCCGATGTTTAGGGAAGTTTTACAGTAAACGTTGTTTCCTCTCGCTTCAAGGTAAGTTTACGTCCAGTCGTTAAACCGCCAGCGGTCACCATACGAGCGAGTCACCCATCGCAATTCCTCATTCCGCAAAAACCGTCGTTCATTCGTTAATTCTATTTATGAATGTCATAAAACCGTTACTGGTACTGTCGACATCAAAAGTTGAAAGTGAGTTATGAATTAAAACCAGCATTGTATATTGCTTTTTACTTATGATATTAGGTTTCGAAGTTCATCTTTGAAGATCACAGGAGAGCTTATTATAGAAAGTCATTATTTTTAAATAATATCAGGAAATCACACCTACATGATTTATAAATCATTCACGCTGACAAGATCATTGCTCTTAAATAAGAAAAAACAGAAGAAGGAGACAGCCTAAATATGAGGGTGGCTGCTGCGAAAAATAAAGAAAAAAGTGTCAAAAAAGTGTGTGTGTTAAAACCGACTGCAACAAAGTAAGAATGTGGTCAAAAGGTTGCCACTAAACCATCAGTGATTTGTGGCATAGAAACATAGAGCGCTGGTGGCCTAGTGGTAGCGGCCCCGCCTTCCGATCCTAAGGTCGTGGGTTCTACTACACTACACTGAATTCATTTAAGTAGACACTTATATTAAATAAAAACACAATAAATTACTTCTACCTAACATAATTAAGCGCATTAGCACGTAAATTATACGAGAAAAGGAAAATAAATAGGTCGACGGCTCAGAAAACATAATTTACCTGCTAATTAACGCCTCCCGAGCAGCGCGATGTCTGCTGAACAAATTGCTCGTCAAATTCGGAACAATGCGTAATTTTCTGATTAATAATAATACCTGAGACAATTTGAATAAATACTAATAAATAAATATTATGGATCCACACAACATTTTCTAGCCCCAAACTAAGCAATCATACCAGACAATCGTAAATCGATTGGTACTCCTTATTATTGGAGTCAGAGGCTCGTCCAAATATATTTGTCCATATACTTATTTGTTTATATTTGAGACAAACATGTTCACTTTTTGTAGTGGTTCTACGATGCATTGCTACGAAAAATTTACGTTTCAAACTAAACTCACAGTCTGAAAATGAGGATATAATATTGTAGACAATCCACACGACACTCCAGCCCCAAATTAAGCAGAGCTTGTACTATGGGGACCAGATAGTTGATATATAAATTATGCAATAGGTACCTACATATATTTTTTTTGTAAATATGTCATGCTAAGAGTACAATATAACACCCAGACAGAAAACAAACTTCTGCGTTCGCCACACAAATATTTGTTCTCGGTGAGAATCGAACCCACAGCCTACGTAGAAGGCAGACCTACTACCAACTGAGCTAAGAGGCTAGTATAAGTCAGATATAAGGTCATTCGTACTCATAATGTACCTAATAATTACTTATGCTCAAAACTTTTCTCTATCGAACTAATATGTGTAATGCGTCCCCTAACGTGTTTGATTAGACCAACCCGTTATTAAATTCAGACGCGTTGCAATATGAAGCGTCTCCGCAAATATTTGCCATCTAAGCTTCTGGTTTCATAAAGCGGTGACCGTCTTTATGATGGACGTAAATGTATAGAAGACGCAACGTTAAAAACTGCTATGTTTTATGGATAAAGACATTTGAAAAATAATATAGCAATATGAATCAGTCGTGACTCTATTTACATTTTATCCTGCAAATTATCTCTAATGCAAATCTAGTTAATGGTTGCAAAATTGGGAAGGCTTAATGAAAGAAAGAAATAAAACATGTTTATTTGCAGACGCTTAGCAGTTTAAAGTACACGCTAAACATGAATAATGTGCCTTCAGCTCGTCAAAATACTTACTGCCTATTGCCATTTGACAGTTTGATTGTACTGTGTATAATTATGTCTACCATTTTTCCAATTACAGAAATGGTACCGCTAAGTGACTTAGCCGCTTTTTGGAAAACCAAAGCTTTTGCGGAAAGCTCAAACAAAGCTAACAAGGAAGACGCGATTATTACTCTAATACTAGGAGAGTAAATAAATCCAATA
Organism: Thera britannica; assembly: GCA_939531255.2. Classification (NCBI taxonomy): domain Eukaryota; kingdom Metazoa; phylum Arthropoda; class Insecta; order Lepidoptera; family Geometridae; genus Thera; species Thera britannica. The sequence goes on from OW618034.2 coordinate 22,886,497, forward strand.
TGAGAATGGGGATCTATACTGATAGTTGTGAGTTGTCTGATTAAGTTGGCTAGTGCTGAGCAATCAGCATATATTATGAGTACGTTTATTTTGAATTGCATACAATTTATCAAACTACACGCCTAACATCTGATACTCGGCTGAAATCTTTTCCCCTAATATTGGTGAATTAAATAAAAAACGAATGATTTTTTGGTTAAAAACAATATTTCTTAGGATATTTTTACACGTGTTATTGTGTTTTTTTCCGTCGATAAAATATTAATGATCAACATAATATTCCATGGCGCAGACGCCATAATAGTTTATCTTGTAATAACAAAATAAAGATTTATTAGGCTCGGTGCATGGTATATTTGTGGATATAGAAGTAGGTAAAATACATTATTCGCATACATTTGTGAAACACGCGAGTTTGTGACGCAGCCACCATTTTCCTTGAAGCAATGAAGAATGTATCTTCTGAGGAATACGCTATAAACCTTTGAAGCATCTTCCATTACATTAGGTAACTAGCTAATCTCGCTAAGCTCGTTTTTACATCTACCCGCACCGAAATTCGGGGTCGGATATTTACAAAGCCAACTCAGGGAGCTTTTACAAATTTCATTACAGCGTCCTCCATTTTAGAATAATTTTGTTTCCGTATTTTTTGCGCGTACTGATTTTGGATTATAAAAATATCGAAGGCGGTAAAGTGGCCTCCGAAAGGGCACGTGATTTTTTTTTTATATTCTGTCTGTGTTTTTAAAAACAAATTGAGGAAACGAAGTGTAATTCAGACAGCTTGGAGAGGTGGTAATTTTAACATGAATTGATGCTAAAATGTAAAGTTTAAAATATTTGATCTCATAATTATAGAGCCTTGATACTCATCGTATAATTTGATATTATCCTGGCCTTTTAAAATCGACGATCTTTATTCACCTACAGTATTCCGCATGCTCGATTTGCGTGCGAGCCTGTTTGACAACTGATGCTTTGATTTACAAGGCAAAAAAGCTGCGGACAAAACCGTCATGACTCCGATAGAGACGTCGACGAGATCTGATTTCGGCATCTCTTTATACCCTACTCCCGGCTTCTTCGTTTTGCACTTCATGTGCACCCATACGAATGGAGAATATGAGAAGTGAGGTTTTTTTTTTAAGATTCACCCGATCTAGGCACGCTCCGGTTGGTTCAGATGCTCTCCGGCTCATATTATGGGAGCTTTACGCTAATCGCGCGGGTAGGCAAACATGCAAATCGCTTTAAAGGTTTTAGGGGCTCACAAAGTTCGTGAATTCTACCAAGAAAGTAATGGGCTGCGCTGTTGCCTTTTCGCATTTGACCCATAACGTCGAGGCTCGTAGATAGAAAACATTTTGGTAGAATATATTTTTTTGATATTGTGGAAAATCCACATCACACTATTTAGCCCCAAGCAGAGCAAATTTTTTACTATGAGAACCAGATAGCCAATATAAAACTTATGTAGTTTTTTTTTGTATAACAAATACAAACATAATATGTGTTCACCACAAAAATATTTGTCGAACCCACGACCTACGGCGTAGAGGGCAGAGGTACTGCCAACCTGACAGGCCAGTCAAGGAGAAGTAACATGCTCTATGAAAATGATTATGTGTTGTTTACTTGGTTATCGCGTTTAAATTAGGTATAAAATAATAATCCTTAGCTCATTCGTTTTTTTGCTGAGGAAATCCACCCATTAATGGATAATCATAATGACCTACTATTAATCGAGATAAGTCGATTAAATTATTAGTGAAGATAAAGTTATGATCAGCTTCTCCAATTAGCGTTTCTCATCGCTGATACCGCCATGAATATAATTCCAACAATAACCAAAGACTAATTAGTTTATAGTGTACGAACTGATTAAGTAAACATGTCATCGAAACGTCTGAATAGCTGGTGCAGTTCGTACTAACTTATTTAGCAGGCTGGCTTTAGCCATTGGCCTATTGATTTCCAGAATACGTATAATTTCCACTCGACAACTTCTCACGATCTTTTTTAGCGTAGATTATCAAAGAATCGGCGTACTTTATTAAACTATCGAACCCCTTTACTAAGTGAAGTATATGCCTTTGCTTGTATTTTAAATTATTTTACTGGCCGATTTAGACCCTAGGGCAGAGTGTAAGATGATCTAGCACTACGTTACGAATCTTTTTTATTATTTATAGCACACACTTAAACAACATTTATTAAACTTAAAATTATAATTGTACATAAGCGAGCTTAACCTTCAAAAGTTTTCTTCCAGCAAACCAACAATCAATCTTTTTTTTTATTAGTTTCTTACGCTTCCAGAGTCACCCAGGTATTGTCACGTTTAGCTGTGACATTGTCTGCGATGCAGCGTTAATTGTGTTGCGATTCGATAATCCGATTTAGATATATGGTAATTGGCCGGCCAACTATTTGTTTAGCCACTGGACTTGTTTAATTAGTTGCCTTTTTTGAACTCGGAACCGGCTGGCCTTACTCCAAGGTGGCATCTTTGATAGATTTCTCGTCTGAAGTTTCATTTAGTATAGAGAATAAGAACTTTTGTGTAGGTGTAAGGGGAACTACAAATACTTATCACAATATTTAACTTATTATTTAATATACCGTATCTCTTATTAACTCAGCAACGATTGGACACAAGACTATTAACTTATGAAAAACTTTTTATATACAACTAACTGATAGAGCAAGCATATAGGCCACCTGATGTAAAGTGGTATCAATCGCCTATAATCCACCGGCACTCACACCTTTCAAACCGAAACAGCAATGCGTCTTCACGACAGAAAAAGGCATGGTGGTTAGTACTTCTTCGGACGAGCCCCTCAAAAAAAGGTATACTACTACAAAAACTCGCTGAATGCGAATTTTTCTTTTTTTTGTCAATGTTTTGTTATTTTTAGCAATAAGTTAAATAAATACAAATATTAACAGACACTGGATACAGCCAAATTTAAATTATAGGTAGGTACCTATTTTACTTAAAATAGGTACTTACCTACTAAAAACTTAGGGCTTGTGTAATCACCAGTTGCCCTTGACGCTTCATAAATCATCTACAATAGATGCAAAGGCCTGTTTAATATTTTTTTTAACCACTAAACGGAATCATAAACAAGAACAAAGTATCTAGGTAGCACTTACAGGTTTTTTATGCGGTAAGCCGACCAATTAAACAGTACTACTCAAGTACGCTAAATTGCATCAAGATGTGTCCGCGATACTTTTGGTATCGCATTTATATCTTAAGTAGTGTCATGTATGAATACGTCGAAAGCTCTGGCTCAGGTATCGCATTTATATCTTAAGTAGTGTCATGTATGAATACGTCGAAAGCTCTGGCTCAAAAAACCAAAACAAAAAATTTTAAAAGGTAACCACAACGGTATTTTTATTAAAATTTATCTGATCCATTTGGCTTCGTGCTCTCATATTTGAGAAGGATTAACTTACTCAAAACTATCAAATTTAGAGAAATTTGCTTTTATATTGAAAACCAATCAAACGAGCAACTGCTCAACCCCTGTTTTATAAGGTTTTTGAACTTCTGGATACTTTGATTAAACCGTAAAACTGGTTAGTTCAACGTGTCAGCCAACAGAGTGTAAAACAGAAATGCTTCTTATTTATTCAAAGACTGATGGTCCAACTTCTGCACCACACCAAGTGCATGCGCTTGATAAAGAATGTGAGAGTGCAAGTTTTTACTGAGTAGGTAAGGTACTACAGGTTACCGCTAACCTTCACATAAGTGGAATGGGTTAAAAGCTAGCTCAATTGCATCCACTATTTCATCGCTAAAAGAAGTTTCCATAATACTAGCAATCTCATTACGTGTAGTCACTTCAAGTAATATAGACATGTAGTCGATGATTATAATTATTTAAACCGATTGGATACCGATCAATTTCATAAAATAACCATTAAATCGATGGTGTTGACACCGCACCTTCATTACACTCCATCGAAGAGTAAATCGATTGCAGAACTTCATTTAATGTAGTCGACGACAACGAGATACGGGTACCCGTCCTTTATCTGGACATCACATACGATCGCAATAAAACTGTCAAATGGCATGCTTCTGATATGACAGATACGATATCTCCATTAGTCCGCGCACCGTCGTCACGACCCAATAAAAGGAACCAGCGAAAATATCACGAATTTGAGAGCGGAGCTTCATACGTGGTAGGTGAGTTGTAACATCCCGGCGAACACGCGCTCATAAATTAAAAGAGATCATATTTGTTTTTCGAACGAGCAAGTAAATAAAATTCCGATCGACGGAGCGTAACTTTGCACGGTACGTCATCAACAGTTTTATTTGTCGATTCTGCTGCCTTGATTTCGGGCTCCATACACGTCTTATTCGAGATAGTCCTTCGCATGAATACGTGGATTACGGCGATGATCGAATGTGGCACGTTATACATTGTTGTATTTGTATTAGCTGAGAGCCGAGCGAGACGCCACTCAGACAGGCTAGTTAAACGTTAAAGTGGAGGTCAGTAATTAACAGGAGAGATCAACAAGCCGCCCAATGCTAATGGGACCTTTCTACGTCAAAGGGCTAAAAGGCGTCGGAGCGCGTCTGTCCGAATAATGAGGCAAGTAGTGCCGTTCCCTTGGCTCGGCAGCGAGTGCACGCCGTGACCTCGACCCTCGTCAAACGCTCGATTAGCCTAACGTGTACACACACTAATTATTTTTTTGCGATTTATTCACTACTCAATCTTGAACCCCCTCGATCGACGTCATTTGTATCGTTGGCATCTCGCCCACGCACGACAATGTACCGAAATTGAATTTCCGTACGTGGTGTGTCGATTTATTGATTGTACACCGAAACGAAGGATGGACGTTATTTTTATAGCGACCGAAGACGATAGAGAATGTGTTGTTGTTTCTGGTCAAATAGCTTTCCTTCGGATGCGACGGTAAACGATGAGACGAGACCCAACTCAAAAGTGACGTGCCAGAGACATTTAATTCTAGAGGATTGTAAAAAATCAATTGCATTTTATCGATAAGGTTATGAATGATGCCAGAGGCTAAGCCCTCGCCTGTAATGAACTGCGATAAGATAACAAATGACAGAGTAATTTATTATTTCGTTAGAAATCTCAACGATCCGTGAAATTACAAGAAAACCCGTTAATTTATCTTAAGTAAGTACTTTAAGTTATATGCAAACTTCTTAATAATTAACTAAAGCTATGCATTCAAAAAAGTGTTATTGTCTGTAAACCAGTTAGAAACGAGTTGACAGTGAATTATCCCAGTTCAAAATCTGTACGTAATTCATTCTTTTTGTGTGTACATTTTATTATTACTCGGAATCCCGTATATGCTCGTAAAACAAGCTCGCTGTTATTAAGTGACAAATCGCTGGATTTTGTCGCAGCGTAAAGTAATAAAAGTCACAATAATGGACAAATTATACACAAAAAAGAAGAGATTTTTACTTGGCTGCATGTTATAGTTGGTTCTTTAAAAGCGATTTTCATATATTCGATCTAGTTTAACAAATTAACTTAACTGTTAACTTTTTTAGGAGTAAGAACCATTCAAAGAAAACAACGAGCAGAAGCTAGTAAAACATGAAACCTTAATTATTTTTCAGAGTGACATTACGATTCACAGAAATTAATTAAAGAGTTTCATTTTTGAAACAAACGGACTTCCAAATTAAAGCCAAATAGAATCGAAATTAAATTTTTAATATTTAAGCAGCAAATTACTGACTATTTGTACAATTATGTAGTAACAGTGAATTTCAATTTGTTTTGTTTGTCAATTCAATTGTTAATTACTCATTTTGATGTCACGTAATTGTGTCAACCTGTCCAACACTGGAGTATTGTATCTACTTATCCAACACTGTAGGCCTACCACAAGCTCTGTCTGGCTCTGTCTATAGCTCTGGTTTTGAGTCTGTGTGAGTGCTCACCAGTGTATTATACTGTGTGTGACGTTTCGTCGTAGGATTTATTTAGTAAAGACTCACACAGACTCAAATGCAGAGCCAGAGACAGAGCCAGACAGAGCTTGTGGTAGGCCAACTGGAGTATATTGAAGACAGGCGAAAGGTTAATTTGGTCCTGAATGTGTTTAATGTGTGGTTTATTATTTACCAATTGTTTTCTACTTGTTAATTTATAAATAGGGTTACGTCAGATTTATTTTATTATATTTTAATCAGAGATCTTCATGTTTTTCATTAATAGGTGTACAGTCTTAATACGCTCAGCAGGTTCATTTCTTAAAACTTGCAATTTAGAAATCGTTGATTATTGTGCAAATCCAATAGTGTGAAAGAAAGTATTCCTACAAATTAATTTTACACTCTTAAAAAACATCAATCTTAGTGCATGCGACTAAGCAATACATACGTCATCAGACTTTAGCAATTTTTAGTTGTCAGACTTTAGTTGTATGTCCTTGAGATGCAAGTCCATAGCAAACTCACTTAAAAATTTCACCATACTAACAGTAAATTCAAAAATTGTACTTTCACATCTGAACCGCCAAATTGCTATTAATTAAATTAGGTAAGTACAATAGCTTGCACTCTAAGGAAGAACAATGAACTGGGGTGCAATTCTAGCAACACAAATCACTCAAGCGATCGCTGAATTCGATGAAGTTGTAAATTTTTGATTGAAAAATTTGAAAATGGAACGCGTATCCAGCGATCAGTCAATCGAGCCGTGTTGCCGGAATAGCAAGGAGGCAGATGTTGCAACTGAACCAGCTGTGCTGTATTGTCTAGGCCCAAGCTCCAAATTAATTTCGTCGATTGTAAAACCGGTTCAATAAAACAATGTTTGATAAACAAAACCTTATCTTAACTGTTTCGGCCCGAATTATAAATTTTGCACTCCCCGTCACATAATTCGGCCGTTATCAGGCTTCATTAAAAAACTATTAAGTATAATGGGTTCGTTGTACTTTGGTACAAGAAAAATGCATTAAATTCTTTTTTTTTTCACCTTTATTTATTCAATATTAATAAAAGAGCAAATCGGAGGTGACCGTTGATAAGCTGCTATAGGGCGCTGAACAAAGAACAGTGCGCGTAACTCAGACTCAGGGTGCAGGATTAGAAATATAATTAATCTAAGAGGTGGAAATTACCAATAAGTAGGTATATTTATAGAGTATGTAGGTTTTTGAAAAAAATATTCCATGTAAAATAATGTTTGGTAAAAAATTCCCAACATGGTAATAAATGAGGTCGATTTACATCAAACGAGCGAATGCTCATTCTATCCCCACTACAGCTAATTCTTCTAGTGTAAACAGGCGTAGAGCATTCCTTCGTTGTTCTTAGTGCGTTCGCAAAGATTCTATGGAATATTCTAAGAATGCTCGCTCGCTTGATGTAAACGGCGCAAGAGCGCGCGAACAGTTGCTTAGAGCGTTCTAGCGTCTTCGGACGTGCTCGCGCCACTGAGCGGTCTCATCAAAGCGTTCTTGTGTTCTAGCTCTTGTTCTAGCTCTAGCTCTTTGTTCGTTTGATGTAAACGCTGAATACAAGTTTTCGTTTACACTAAAAGACCACGAACGAATGCTCTTGTTCTAGCTCTAGCTCTGTGTTCGTTTGATGTAAATCGACCTTTAATAGAATGTTTTGTGAATGGAATCTTTTGGAAAATGTAAATGGTAAGGCTTTTAGAACAAAATCGCTTTATCATAGATCTTCAGTGTTGACATGTAAGTGGGATTACTTCTGACATTACCTTACACGTGTATCCTGGTACTGTGTATTTGAGTCGATTGGCCAACATTTTGGATTGGATGTAAGCTAATACCTAGTTATCTTTAGGTGTATCTACTCACGACAAACGTCGAAACATTTGTATTCTCAAATGCCAGGTCGTTTTTGCCATTTGCCTGCCTTGTCTATAGACAAATCCGTAATACAGCACTGCATAGACCAACTGGGCAATTGTGTAATTCTGTTGCAATCATAGGTTTGATACTAACAAATAAATGATACTTACAAACAGGATCACATTCCTTGTTGTCATTATTTTTCGACTACTATCTATCTGTTACCATACTAGTTTAACAAAGCAAAGTTCCTATTTGCTATCCTCATGTTCATTACGTCAACATTCCGCTTTGTCGCAATCGTTCCTTGTCAAAGATAAGTTTTGTGTCAATTAGTTTTTTATTGCAATCGAAGCTCAAAATAATGGCAAAACTGACAGATGCGACTTAGTTTTGATTGCAACAAAAGATACGCAGTCACGGTTAGCCATATAAGATCATATTTTCATTTATTAAAGCCATCATCAGTTTTTGACATTATTTTGAGCTTCGATTGCAATAAAAACCGAATTGAAACAATACTTATCCTGACAAGGAACGATTGCAAAAAGACTTAATGTTGGCGTAAACATGAGATTCCGAAGAGGAATTTCGCTTTTTGGTCTCCACAGTCAGAGCAGAAACTGCTAATCAGCAGTAAATAGGAGTTCGATTGCTTATTTTTGCCTATCACCTATTAGTTTTGATGACATTCTGCAATGGGGTTCAGGCTTGGAGAACTCGATGAGCTCAATGCGTATAGGTTTCCGTAGAGGACCCTGCCCTGTTTTCCTTATTGCCAGTCCCTGTTCGCATTCGTTTATTAGTTTGGGCACGTCCAATTTGACCCCTTTACATTCAACCGCATGACCTGATTACAAAAGCGAGTTCAAATCGAATGCTATAGGATTCGAGAAAAGTTTTTGTAACAACAGTGGAAAGTGCGTTGCATGCTAAGGTTTTGTTCCCCTAAATAGAACTTGTTTGCACTTCTTCTTATCTTGTCACTGGTTTTTTCGAACCAGTGTAGCGTGTACGATAGTAAGGAGTCTTTCTTCGTGCACTAGACACAATAGATGTTTTTGAACTCTAGGTTGTCCGACATGCTGGTTTCCTCTTGGCATATTTTCCTTCGCCGTCTGGAAGTACTGGCATAGCACATACATACATTATTGCACAGAAAACTCATTTGTGCACGACTAGATTTTAACCCACGACCGGCGGGGCCGCTACCACTAGGCCACCAATGCTCTCACGTTTTTGCTTTAACTCGTCATTATCATTTATGAGATACCTACGTAACTACTTTAGATTCCATCCATTAGGTTTATTTTAGTTTGAAAGTGTGGGGGGGGGGCTTCTATCGTGAATTCGTGATCACAGCTAAAACCCCATAAATAGTATCGCTTGTTTGAAGGCTCAGGTTCTACTAGATTTGAAAGCTTTGAAATAGTTTTGAATTATAATTACTCAGTGAACTGCTATTGTTCATTATCCACTTAACAAAGTTTTCCCCAATAAACCAGAACTATTTTAGCCTTCTTCTTTCCACCGATTTCTCAAAGGCCCTTCGGGTTAGGGGCATCCTACATTTTATCTTCCGGTTGGCAGTTGGTCTTTCGAAAACTTTTATTCCCCAGTGCTTTTTGGTTCTACATAAATCGGTTGGATATTTATTGTAAAATATAGATAGACCCAGAATTCTGTTTCTTATTCGCATTAAAAACGACTGCTGAGATAGCGTAGGGCGACCCAACGTCCTAAATAGCCTAAATATATTTTTTTATACAACTAGCTCATGGAACAAGCATATGGCCCACTTGATGTTAAGTGGTAACCATCGCCTATAACAAAGCATTGCTTCGTAGGTCACGTCCATCAACTTGAGGAATACAGATGTTCAGCCTCACGTGCCAGTAATTTCAACGGCACCCACAACCTTCAAACCGAAACACAGCAATGCTTCAATGCAGAAATCGGCATGGTGGTAGTACTTCCCCGGACGAACCCTTCACAAAAAGCTCTACTACTACTAATTATGTTAGCTGTTTACTTACTATTTCTGATAGTTTTTTTTCCAATGCATGAACTTTCAGGAATTCCAGATGCAATTATAAGCCAGCAATGTACTACAACGATGAACTTTTGCCATTTAAATGGTCGGGCAAAGCACGGTTTGATATTTCAAAGTTGCGAAAGTCGTTAATGCAATACGCAGTCATTTTGTAGTTTCAATTGTATGTAAGTTCTTCGTGTTTAATGCGACCATTAGGGGAAGCATAGCGTATGTTTGCGCTAGATACCGTTCCTGGGACGTGTGCCAGCTATGTCAGTTATACACAAAAAGTAATGGTTATATCGAAATAGCAGTTACGACTGAAGCGGAGCAGTCATTTAGGATGTTAGTTCAAGTCGAGACCTGTTACTAGTAACATCTTCACATCTTGAGCTCTAAGCGTACTATTATTATTTGCGATACAAACAAAATCGTATGTTTTGGTTAGTATACAAAACAATGAGCTCTTCTGGGGAAAAATCCATTAAAAATTCTTGTTTTCATTTATGTTATTTCAAGTTTAACCCAAATCCTTTAAGCCGTTCCGGAGATGAGTGGGGAACAAATATACAGCACACTGATTCACAAACTTTAGTATTTTTATTATTAGTACGATTTTTTTCAAGCTCGTATACTGCTTGGTTTATTTCTAGTCTTTCATTTGTTAGTCAGGTCAGCTTTGAAAAAGGCACTAACTTGTACTTTTTAAAGTTTGAGCAACCTTATTTCAAAGCCTTTCGCATCACCAGCCTCAGCACGTAGACGTTTTAGTTTGTGAAATATTCCCAGCCTCAAACTCACGTTGTGTAGTTTTCAAATAAAAGCAATCTAGGAGAAAGCTGTGGCGTATAACGTTGTTTGTAAGCTGTGTGCTCAGGATGGAGTGACGTCACTGGAACCCGCCTGGAATTATCCACGACGTCATGTAATTGGAAGTGACACTTGAATCAGGTGCAGCGCTTGCTCTAATATGCATTTCATAGCGGATAGACGCTTTCTGTTGTCTGCCCTGCTATTCCTGCAACACAATTCGTGCAGATGAACACTGAATCCGCTGTGTGTTGTCAAGTTTTGTTTGAAAAATTTTAAAATTAAACGCGGATCGAACGAGCCATGTTGCAGGAATAGCAGGGCAGAAACTGATTTGCAAAATGATGTAGAGGGGACTGTTGGTTTTTGTTACCAGCGCTTGTTCCGTGAAGTACTGTTACATTTTCTCTCTTGATGTTCGCATTGCTTTGATCCGATTTAAAGGGTGTGTGACGTGCCATAATGCACTATTGTCATAATTCTAAGACGTAAAACGTAAAAAATATTACCAACCAATCTAGACAAAAAACCGGAGATCCTCTAGGACTGCTCCGGATCTAATTAGAATAATAGTATTTAATAGGGGTATTTGGAAAAGGGTTGAAAGGGATAATTCCTTTAGGAAGTCCTGAGAACAAGTTTAAAAACTTGAGAAGCCGACTTCATGGCCAAACTGATAAAATTTATCTGAAAGTATAACCTTCCAGATTAAAAAATATTTTTTTTTTTTTTTTTTATTTAACCTAAAAATAAATGTCTTCTAAATATAGAAGGACTGGACCTGATGAGGTTAATTACAATCCAGTGTGTGCTAGCCAGATTTGATTTGAACCATGTATTTCGAAAATTGCCAAAATCCGTTTTTAATTAGTACACAATACCGTTGTCCTCGTGGCGACTACGTCACTCTGCTAGAAAATGATGTTTCGAGCGAGCCAGACAGGAATTTTATACAATGATGTTGTGGAGATGGAAGTGACACAGAAATCTGAATTGGCATACTCTTCTCTGTTCCCTAAAACTAACCGCGTGATGTCACTATAGCTATAGTGAATTTTTTTTGGTTGACCATCAATTTCAGTTTGACAATATCAAAAGTTCATGATAACCTATATGACATCGGCTGAAAAAGAATTTCGACCATCACGTTAATATAATATTATAAAAAGATAATTATTGTTAATGGCTGGTATGTATATTTTTGCATATTTGTTTGGTACTTATTACATTTTGTATGTGATTTATACGTGTGATAATCAAGTTCTTAATTATGTGCTTGATAGCCGGTAGTGAGAGTTAAATTTAAAGCCTAGAAGGTTTATCGTGTAGGGTTAGACTTTTATCTCTTAGATCAGTTTAAGTTTGCTTACGAGTTTTAAGCTTTGAAAGACGCTCAAGAATTCGTTGAATATTTTAATGTTTAAGAGTAGAATAGAAAAGTACAAAACGTGTGATGTTTTTGAGAACCTTTCAAAAACCCGCAAGCTCTGTGTCGAGTGCAGCGTTGTTTCATACGGCGCAACAAACCCAAAGTAATGACGTCACACGGTACACTGTGTATCAACTAGCTGGGGTGGACACCGAGGGTCAAACCTAATGATATCATCAATATCATCACAAAGTAGGCAGTACATACTGCGAACATAGTGCATCGCCGTTAATTTGATAGGATTGCTTTGTGAAAATTACGTTTCTACTGAAGCTGTAGGGTCGCTGTAGATAGGTTTCTTTTCTAGTGCATGTCAGTTCTAAATACATTTATATACTTTTTCTGCGAATTTTTTGACTAGAGGAATTACGCGCATCTTTCACGTGAAGTTAATATCATGCAAACTTTAATCCCTGCTACACTCATTCAGAATTTTTTTATTTCATTTGAATTTCAGAAATTATTTTCATAGCTCACCTCTATCTACCAAGACTACCATGAAATTTCAAGTCTCTACGTCCTGCAGATTAGGGCTGTTCATTGTCTATAATTACTCGTCAGTCCGTGAAAAAAGATAAAGATTCAAAGATTTTTTTTCTGATGACCTGTTGTTTACCCGTCATGTTGTTGACCGTTAACTTTTGGTATGTCGAAAAAATTATGAATATTTTAAATAAATTTCCCTCTGAATCCCTAAACCAAAGATAACAAAAAACAAATTGAAATTACTGCAAGAACCGGGCATAAATTGCGGGTCTTATATTTGACTCGTGTGTATTTTGTGTGTATTTTATGAGCGAGCACGGCCTACCCTCTTATTATTTAACCGGAGATCGCGTTTTTCAAGAACTGGTTTACTTCAATACGTGTCGTTATAAATTGCAGTGTAATGGGCTCGCAGTTACTCCAGTTAACTGTAAAGTCTTGTGTCCACTAAAGCGTTATTGCATCAAGATATTGCTTCACATACAAACGTTACTTAAATTCTAGCATTGTTGTATTGTCGGTATTGCTGTTTTAATAATAATACTATTAATATTGTGGACAATGCACACAACACAATCTAGCCCCAAATTAAGCAGAGCTTGTACTATGGGAACTGTAAATACCTACTTAGAATACAATATAACACCCGGACAGAGAACAAACATCTGCGTTCACCCCACAAATATTTTGTTCTCGGTGGGGATCGAACCCAAATTATTGGAAATTGATGTTGTTCAAAGTTGCCACAAAGTTAACCTCGGGTTGTTGGCTACTTGGCTACATTGATTAGAATTATGTGAGTGAATATAATTTAGCTTACTTTATTAGGTTATGTTGGTTTGTGGCAGACGCTATAGTGGGCAGCGGACCTCACTTCAACTAGTAACTAACAATGTTATTGAAACGCTTTTATCGATCATTGGCGGTGCTTTTACAACCGCAGAGCCATCGTAATTGGAGATGAAATGGTACTGTGACTCGTCACATGCTATGCTATTGAGATAAGTCTTGGAAACAGTCCACTAGCTTCTCAGCTCAGTTAGTAGTATTAGTTCTGCCTTCTGCGCCGTAGGTCGTGGATTCGATCCCCACCGTGAAAAAAATATTTGGGTTGTGAACAAAGATGTTTGTTCTCTGTCTGGATATTGTACCTATTGATTCTAAGACTCGTATTCTGAAACAGCTCTCATCAGCTCTCTATTGAAAAATTACAAAAATTAATGCTTGAGGCTCGACTCAGACTCAAGTACTGTTCCAGAATAGGGGCCCAAGACTGTTTTTTTTTCAAAAAAAATATTTAAGTATTATAAAATATTTAGCTATCTAGTTCCTTTAGTACAAGTTCTGCTTAATTTGGGGCTAGTTAGTGTTGTGTGGATTGCTCACAATATTTATTTATTTATATGGCCCACCTGTTGGTAAATGGTAACCATAATCTAATAACAAAGCTTAGGTTAATACGTACACTACATACTGATGTTAAATATACCTACTGGTTCAGTATGTAACAAAACCCTTTAAAAAAGTTGAAAGTAATTTGTATTTCATAAAATAAAATGAAAATCTCCTTTCGCTATTTCAAGCAACAAATTCAATTTTCCAATGTGCACTTGTGCAGTTAACTCGCTCGTTCGCAAACCGCTAAATAACCCAATAGTCTGTAATAACGCCGGCATAATAACAGTAACGAAAGTACGTTTAATTTAACTTGCATTAACTATAGTCTAAATACTGTCTAGGTTGCGGCATAGCTTAATAATACCGCAGCTGGTACTGTTTCAATAAAAGTCACAACAGAAAGGCACAACGACAGGACACACACATTCTTCCATCAATCAGCACATTTGACAACGTCGTTGGTGGTTGAATGGCTAGGAGAGTAATAAAAAAAGGAGAAAAAAAAAACCGAAAAAAAAAGTGTGAAATGTAGAGTGTAAGGTCGAAGATTCAACAATTTCAACGAAATATAAGCTCTTTCGTACATAATGTCTGGCACTTTTGAAAGGTTCCCTAAAAGTCTTGTCACTGTCAGTTACATGCCTAAAAATAGAGATGGCAGTAGACTTAGCGGCCGCGTGGAACTGGCACCAAGACTCACCTAGCTAAAAGACGTCTCAAAGTGATCCTTGCGATTCTACTGAATAAATATACTTTTGATTTTGATTGGTCTACTAAGCTAAATGATTGCTGTAGAACCATTATGAAAAAAAGGTTTTTTTGGCACTTGTCCCAGTGTGAAACGTCGTCTTTTTTTGGTTCGAGTCATTTCCATGGAATAACTAAGCTGTCTTCTATATCCTGTGATGCAGTTGCCTGAAAGCGTTTCGCGGTCTCTTTTACGGTGTTTCAGTTTCAGGCAGTTGGTCGCGTTTGTGACGCTTCAGCAATAACGTTGAATGGCACAATATTGCACAAACTTAAAACCTTACTGCAGGACTGGATGTGTCTAATTAGGTATCTTGGGATTTGGTTTTTGGGCAAGAAATCTTCAATTAAGTTTGTGTAGTATTCTTAGGTATTTATGAACGAAATTTCTCATTTATGATTGGGCAATATTTTGTTTAAAATTAAATGCTTTCTCACTCTTCTTTTTGCTCCAAAATAGTTTTTAAAAAAGTTGTTTATTTCAATGATATTGTAATTCATACATAATTTATACAAAGTGCTGTTTAACGTGAAACTTTACAAAGTAATGCTAACTTTATTATATTAAAATGCTGTGTGATATTTAGCAAAGAATATTTCAAAACTTTGAACGTCTAATGGACTAAGGATGAGCTTCGCACACTTTTTTTGAACGCTGAAGAACACTTTTAGTACATACTTTATTCTTGAGTTTATTAGTCCATTCTAGGGTTCTTTCCTTGTCCCAAGGGGCCTACCTATGTCTGCAATCCTCTGTAAAATGTTGCCAGTTGAAATATCTTATCCTTTAGGAACACAACTTTAGTGATTGTTGAGAAAAACATGCAAGAGTAAAAAAAGAAAAGAAAAGACAGTTTTTACTTCTCAATCAAATAATACATCGTTCAAGCTCTGCTTAGTTTGGGGCTAGTTGGTGTTGTGTGGATTGTCAATAATATTTATTTAATTTTGAAACGAACTCTTAGAGTGCCTGCCTACTCTCATAAAAAGTCACTATACTTACCTTCCATCGCTATAAGTCACTGTATCATGCTTTATGGAACCCTGTGCATTTCAGTCCTAGTCGCACTTGGGTAATTTTTAAAGTTTTGAATTAATTTGCGTAGCGCATCTACTATAAAGTTTAAACTTTTGCTAGAGTAGAGAAGCCACTTAAAGTTATTAAAACACAATAGACCACTACCACTGTTGTGCTATCTACCTAATTGAAAACTGTATTGTCGTCGCTAGCGCGTGTTCTAGCTTTTATCGGATAGTTTAATAAACACATCGCTGACACAGTAAATGTTAGGTCAGTGTGCTGTCCTGAAGCTTGAACTTTTGATAGATGACAGATAAGAGAGATGACGTCAAAAAAATGAGAAATTGCACGGTTGTCACTGTTAAGCGCGTGGCATTTATTAAATAAATAAATATTGTGGAAAATCCACACAATACAATCTAGCGCCAAATTAAGCAGAGCTTGTATAGTTTAAGTTTAATGTCTTACCCTATTAACCATCTTGAATTTGTGTCTTATAAACATTTTACTAGAGGATCACTATGAAACGTCATAAAGCTAGGTGAGTCTAGTTGCCAGTTCCAAGCGAAAAATAGACAAGACACAAACATCAGTGTTCACCACACCAATTTTTGTTCTTGGTTGGAATCGAACCCACGACCTACGGCGCAGAAATATATACCTATTTGTTTTTGCAAGACACCCTCTTGCGCACTATGATTTTTAGTGCGTCAACGTCATGAAGATTTGTAACCAGAACGCTTAGTTGAAAACTATTGATTTACTTGTCAATTTTGTTCATTTGTGTCATATTTACTTACTATCAATAGATAGTAAGTAAAAAAAAAAAGTAAAGTAAAGTAGCTCAATAGAGCGAGTGTATAGTGATTCAAAATCATAAATGCTAAATAAAAGCCGACCAGACGCAGCCGTCTGGCTAGTTTGTTATAGAACTTCAAACCGAACCTAATTGCAAAGGCTAAACGGAAGCCAGAGGAAATTTGAACTTTCCCCTTACCACCCCCTAATGCCTTTGATGGGGTATGTAGTCGTATATATATAAACATACTGTGTACACAGTTGCAGCACTCATTAAAAATGGTACTATGCTACCTATGTACCGTCAGAGTGGGGAGCAAGCGGAGCTTATAAAATTTCGAGCTTAATTTTGAACATTGTGCTTTCCCCATACGTGGAAGTTTGAGTTTGTATCTAACTTTTGCCGTGAGATTTAGTCGACCAGAATATCTCCTTTTCAACTATATTAAATTTGGAAGTACTTACCTAGTAGGTATTATTACGTCTACAGCATCTCTTGAGTATTTAAAACCAACACTGTGTGGTGACGATGGCAGCCCCTTCAACTACTGCCCAGAGAGAAGCCTATGTCTAAAGCCTATGGCGAACGCGATCAGTGAAACGCTGTCAAATATCGCTGTCAAATCTCAAATCTGACAGCGATATTTGACAGCGTTTCACTGATCGCTACCGCCAGCGAACTAGGTGTGCGCAGGCCTTAAAGGTGGTGATTGGCTTGAGCATGCACTTGTAACAGAATCAGAATCGAGCATTCGCCGTTTTTATTGTCGAACTGAACAACGAGCCGAGCCAAGCATAGAGCCAAACATTGCAATGAACATTTTCATAGAACGATAGAACGCTCGCTAAAATGTTCTCGTGTTTTTCTGTGATGTACCTAACATTCGCAAATCCTCATTACAAATGAATGCTCAAGTTTATCCTATACCTTATTAACAGTAGACTTAGATGATGATGAAATGACGAAAAATAAAATCAACCAAACAAACTCAATATTCAAATATAATTTATTAATTTTAATCGCATGAATCACTTTGAAACAGACTAAAGTTAGATGATTCTAAATGCCTTTCCAGGCGACTAACATAGAAGAACAGGCAAGATAACCACTGACTTCACCGTATTTATTTGTGTTTTTTTGTTACAGTTCGCAACGGATACTCATGCGTGCCCGTGGCTTTGTCTGACGGAGTGGACATCAAGCTGGGCACGGCGGTCACGGAGATATCGTATGCTGGACCGGGCGTATCTGTCAAAGCCACCAACGCCAGGACTCCTAACCAGACGCAAGTCTACAAAGGTACGGTAAGACAGGGAACGTCAAAGTCAAGTCAAAGTATTTATTGCATGAAATACGTGTTGAAAAAGATGTTAAATTTATAAATGTAATGTAATATTAAGATTTCCATAAGGATGACGGTATAAATGTCTAAAGTTATGTTAAAAATTATCGAATTATTCTATAATCTCATTGGTCTTTTGAGGGTTCCGTAGCCAAAAGGCAAAAACGGAACCCTTATAGATTCGTCATGTCTGTCTGTCTGTTTGTCTGTCTGTCTGTACGTCCGTATGTCACAGCCACTTTTCTCCGAAACTATAAAAGCTACACTGATAAAACTTGGTAAATAGATGTATTCTGTAAACCGCATTAAGATTTTTTTATAAAAACAATAAATTTGGGGGGTCCCCATACTTAGAACTGAAATGCAAAAAACTTTTTTTCATCAAACCCATACGTGTGGGGTATCTATGAATAGGTCTTAAAAAATGTTGTCGAGGTTTTAAATATAGTTACATTCACTCTTCGTAACATAGGCAATATTAATGTACTTAAAAAAAAAATGTCCACCCATGCGAAGTCGGGACAGGCCGCTAGTAGAAAATAAAGAAAGAAAATAGCTAAAATACGGCCACGGCGGCGGCGGCGGTGGTACGGGCACGTCATGAGGAGGGACGAAAGTCATGTGACTACGAGAGTGATGAGTATAGATGTGGATAGATATGTGAGCCGAGATAAACCAAAGAAAACCTGGATGATTTGTATGAAAGAGGACATGGATAAGAGAGGAGTGAATGCAAAGATGACGGCTGACAGAGGGGAATGGAGGAGGAAGACATATTGTGCCGACCCCACATATAGTGAGATAAGGACAGGAAAAAGAAGGTCGCTACAATAGAAACAATGATATTACGTTCTAAAATTGATGTAGCCTCGATTAGCAAGCAGACGAACGTAAAAATAACACGCCATAAATGGGAGCTATGAGAAAAAACCACAGCGTTCCTTGTCATTTCTTTACCAGGGTGATTTGCAATTCTAACGCGTTAATTTTACTTTGACGAGGCGCAAAAATACGTTCGGGCAGTGGTGACCCGCTAGTCTTGTTCCCCCTCCTCTTTGCTGCTGTAGTAAATGCAATATTAAGTACCGCAATAATGCCATGCGTTCTTTTATGCAATAATAATGTTTTCTGAATACGCGGATTTTGATCTTATTTTTGTAAGATCGAGTATTTGTATTATCGAAGCGATAATACATCGAAAAGGTATCTTACTGCATGTGGCAGTGTGTGACTATGTAACAGATTATGGAACAATTGTTCTTCTTTTTTATAAATGATTAGAAACACCTTTTTTTTATTAACCTATTGTGTCCCACTGCTGAGCAAAGGTCTCCCCCAAAACCTTCCATTCCTCCCGATCTTCGGCGATCTCCCAATAGAAACACATACTCAATAATAATCTGTACTTCAAAGATAATTTAAAAAACGGCGAAAAAGCATTACTGAGAAACCCAGCTATTTTTTTTCCGATAATTGAACTCAGCAATAATAACAAACAAAAATACTTATCTCCGAGAACTTCTATTTACGGATATTTTTATTTTCGTGCTGGCTTTAGACTAATCTCCTTTCTAACGTTACCTAAAGGCCTGCGCACACGTTAACCTCAGATTAACTTTTAACATATTTTTATAAATATGATACACTGGTTCAACTGGTTACTATGTGTTCTAGATGCCTGAGGCTCTTCCGCCACATTTGCATACAGGCGGAGTCTATCGTAGATGAGGCTGGTGGATCGCTTATATAGGCGGTGCTATTCTAGGTGTATACTCTACAAACCCATGCTTGCGTTTTTATGCTTCTAGTTTCCTTTGATGGTATCTTTTTAATTTTGCTGTTGATATAGCTGTATCTCTCGAAACTAGTTAAACTGTTTGAACTGAGCTCACGATATAAATATCACTGAAGTTCAGTACTGAACAAATTCTGAATAATGATAGAATAAGAAGAAAAATACGCGTTCCTGGAAACAAACATTCTATGACATAAAAGGAACCTCCAGTTCTATTTACATAGTCGATTCTTTCACTATCAGACAAGGTTCTTCTCAAGGGAATGATACCGCAGCCTTACCTCAAAGGGTGGCAGAGAACAGTGAAACAGGAAAAGAACGATTCGGTAACAAATCACGTTCACATACTCTGATCCGTAAAACACCCTTATCGTGTTCTACGTACTCTTTTATGTGAACCCCCACCGGTCAAGACCCGAGCATTTTCAATACACAAACAGTTTTGCGTAAAAACCAAACAGAACAGGCCCTCGATATTTTCCCGGAATAGCAGGTATTGTATCGTTTACCGATGTGATTGTGGAATGAATCGGTAGCTAAGCCTACTGTTTGCCGGTCCCTCGGGGCCTCGTACAATTGTATGTACACACTCTTGGCCTAAAAGCTTTCAATATTACGATACGCGTTTGGGGAAAACGCATGTTGATAACATAAAAATGTATCGGTACACGCGCCTACCGAAGATGTGTAATGGTTTGTGTGGAAAATGTTTTTTGCGAGACCGAAATGTGGCTTGATGTAAGTGACAAAATATCGCTTTCTCTGCAGCAGAAATATCGAATAAAAGTGGCCTTTATTATGCTCACTACCAACTAATTGTACCAATTGTAGAATAATATAATTATTACTTGGTTCTGTTTTGTTTTCTATTACCCTTTTATTCGAGAAGTTGGGTACAATTTTTTTTGAATGTACAGCAACTCGAACGCACCATAGATCTAGCTTGCTTTAGTCATCGAGAGATGCAAAATACTTACTATATTCTGTTTGAACATCGATAACATTTTCAATTATGTGTAGTCCTGTATTTCAAACGATTGTTTGCATTGTAGAGCTTAGTTCCGCCTTATAGCATTTCCTATCCGTATATTTACGAGAAGGAATATAGGACGGAAATCTTCTGATCCTCTTACGAAGGTTACTGAGTGATGTATAAATGTATAAGTATTATTTATGTTATATACAAAATCACATCACAGAGTCCCTGTTTTGCATTTTAAACACTGCTTAAGTAAAGCTTCAACTAATCAACTTAATGCTATTAACTCAATTTGATTTCGAATCGACTCAAGAAAATGAAGGCATTTAGAGTTTTTCAAAGATTGGTTAAAAGAGATTTAGAGCTTTAAATAAAACGGGTCTTTGAATTAATTTAGCCGTTCTTTTAAAATATATTTTAAGTAATGTCAAGGGACCGTTAGAATATTAATTTGGAGACTGTTGAGTGACGAGTTTGCAATCTGTGAGATGGTCCTCAGAGGTACCGCTTGCGAGTAATTACAGAAAAATATTTTCAGCAAAATGATTGAACCTTTTTCGACAAATATATTTGTTTGGCTGTGATTTATAGAATAACTGACGATATCAAAACTCTTAAATATGAAATTATTTTACTCGGATATTACACTAACTACATTAAAATAAACTTCAGTATAGAGAAGTCCGCTGCTGGACACCACATGACTTGAAAGAAACACAAAAGTAATATTATAAACATATTTCATTAGCGTCATGCAATCACTTCTATTTTAATTTATTCGGGACAAGTAGGTAATTTCAAGGTGCATCAAGCGTGTGTGAATGGAACTGCTGAAAAGGGGACACCTCGGCGCACGTTCTTCGATCAGATAGCAGACGTTTTAGAAAAAGGCCCAGTCAAGAGTACCCTAAACCGACGAGCATGTATGAAAAATGATATGAGAGTGAAAGATGTATGTCAAGATCGTACAGCAAGTGGGAATCCGTGATCTGGGCCTCTACCCCCATGCAAAAAAGCGTGATTTTATGTATGAATGTGTGTATAGTGATGGCAATTGAGCATAACATCCAGAAAGGCACTTTTCGCCAGCATAGTCGTCTTAATTTTTTTTTGTACTTAGCATAAACAAAAGAAAAAAAAATGTAACCAGGTATTTTATTCCGGCACCTTTCGCTGCTAAATAGCTGGCAACATTGCCAGAAACAAAAGCGAGTGCTCTTCATTTTGCAGGAGATGTTATCCTCTGTACGTTGCCCCTGGGCGTGCTGAAAGTGGCGGCCGCACACAACGGACAGAACCAGCAGAATTACGTGAAGTTTGACCCTCCTCTGCCGGATTGGAAGGTATCGATTATTTTCTAGTGCATTATCTAAAGTCATTATTGTAAAATTACCTCATATAATAGAATGGCAGAAAAGATGGTGTCAGAAATCCAGAATCACAAACATACTGAATATCTTTGTCAAAATATGATTATGCGTGTGGTGAACGATTGGTTAGATTGGGTGTTTCTGTTCAGATTGCGGCGATCAAACGCCTTGGCTACGGTAACCTGAACAAGGTAGTGCTGTGCTTCGAGCGTACCTTCTGGGACCCGAGCGCCAATCTGTTTGGACATGTTGGCACCACTACTGCTAGCAGAGGTTAGAACTATTACTGTTTATTTTACTATTACGTTTATGATAGTTATATATATAATTGTTTTTTTTTGACTTCTTAGTTTTACTTCACAGCTCAGGGAGTTCTGCGCCGTAGGCCGTGGGTTCGATCCCCACTGTGAACAAATATTTATGTGGTGAGCACAGATGTTTGTTCTCTGTCTAGGTGTTATATTGTATTCTAGGTAGGCATTTACAAAAAAAAAAACTATTTATTATATCAGCTATCTGGTTCCCACAGTATAAGCTCTGCTTAATTTGGGGCTAGATAGTGCTGTGTGGATTGTTTCATCGTATTTATTTATATGCAATTTGAATAATTCTGTAGCCACTTTTAAATATGTAGTAAGATTTTAGAATTAATGTCGCTAGGATTTTGAAATGTCAAACATGTTTCGCTCCAACAAAGTTAGGTTGATGTTCGACGACGACTTCAATATATTTTTATGTAAATGTTTCGGCAGTTGGTAAAATTTTTTGATTACGAACTTAAACCTTGTAGTTACAATTTATAAGCTTGTATCTCTATATCTCTTAACTGAGATTTGTTATCGTCTTGTTCCAAAACGCCTGTGCTGCCAGCACTTACTTCTCCCCCAGAGATGGCGTTCGTAAATTATTTCCCGATGTAAATACTGAATGTGGAAACATTGGTGGCCGTGATAACGAATTAAAAGCTGAATAATTTAAGGCGAAACTGAGCAGGGGTCTTTCGCCGAAAAAGCCGGATTCGTATTAAACATTAAAGTTGAAAAGTTTTACATCTGTAATTCAAATTGATATTTTTCTTCATTCAGTGGTATCACAACGATCTCTTTGAAACGTATTAAAGCTAGATGAGTCTGGGCACCAGTTCCACGCGACCTAGAAGAACAGCCAACAAACTACGGCTTGGTTTCTACCGTTTTTTTTTTGTATGATCCTTTACAAAAATAATAATAACAATGAAGTTCCAGAGTATGTATTTATATTCAAATCGCTAAAGTTAATTAATCATTCATTTTCGTCATTTCATTTTCGTCGGATGTCATGAAAATTACAGACTTTCTTGTTCTTATAAACGAACTATAGGTTAACTTTAGGCTATGGTACTATTTTAAGTTAGCCCTCTCACTTTTGACACTTTTCTGGGCACGGTTGGTATCTACATATCGAGTTTAAGAGAATTCAGCCACATTTTAAGACCCTTGACATTTTGAAGTATTTTTAAATTGGCTTTGACGTTATGGCGTGACCGGCTAAAACGGACGCCGCGCATTTGGCAACACTGGCCGGGAGCTATAAATCACGAGGACGAAGCTTCTAAGACGGGCTTTTTTAAGCGTTATGCTTTGCTACACCGACTTGGGTCTTTGTTGTGCGCAGTTAAGTTCATTACGATCTTTTGTTGGCGATTTTTTAATGAAAGAATATTACTTCAGGGTGGTTTAATAATACTGTTGACTATTAAAATAAGTATTAGGGTTGATGTCGCTTTGGCTTGTTTTTAGTACCGAAGGTGTGAGCTGTGATGCGATCGATTTTTCGCCAGAGAGCCACTCGATCAGAGGATGAATCGGAAGACGGATCGATTCATCAAATCAAATCGATTTTTTCTACTACTGCTATCTCAATTCTCTACTGACCAAGCCGTAGTTTATTGCTTGTTCTTCTAGTCTTGGTCACGTGGAACTGGCACCTAGACTCGCCTAACTTTAAGACGTTTGAAAGTGATCCTAACTATTGAATTTCCTAACACTTTGAATTTGATTGTACTTCTAACATAGCCCCATCGTTACTGATAAAAAAGTAGGTAAAATGTTTTGGCTACATTCGGTGATCTAAACTCTGTTTTCTACATGTTTTTTCTAGGTTCGTAAATGTAGTTTGTATTTTATTCTCATGATGTTTCATAATAATATTTTTTGTAAATAAAAAAATTGTAGTGTTTAAAAAAAAACATAGGTGTGCAAGCTTTAATTCTTTAATATTAAACGATGATAATGCTAAAACAAAAACCACCATACATTAGGTGTAAGTCAAAATTGATTGAAAGCTTATTATAAAACCATTATTTTTCGACCTTTTGCGTTTTTTAGCCAATTTAATTCAAGTTTATGTTGTTTTTAAAACGCTCTCTTATCGGGAGCATCTCATGTTCTGAAAGAATTATGTGAGAACGCATTTAAGTATGTATCGGCGAGAAATCAACAACGCTTTTGCTGTTGTTTTATTTCGAGAAAGATAATGTTAATGAGTGTAAATTTCGGAAGAATTTTTAAACTGCATAATAATGTAGCAATCCCAATAAAAACATACCTGAATGTGAATTAATTTTCAATCATAAGAAATACGCGCTTAGGTGAGCGTAGTGTAGGACGTCCTCCGGCAAACTAAATGTAGCCAGTAAGCACTAGAGGCTAGAGCTGAAAGATCGGGCTCAGTAGCGCCTCTTGGGAGACACTTTCATCCAGCAGTGGACTGGTGTTGTTTGATGATGATAGGAAATAAGGGCCACAACACTATGTAGCCCCAAATTATGGGAACATTTTTACCTCTGACTCGTCGTTATGTCACTGACGTATACTCGTATCATGCCATTTCTTCGTTCAAAAACAACAACTTAATCTTATTATACCTTTAAACGAGAAAATCTTGTATATATATATATATATTTAGGATCTCGGAAATTGAGCCAACAATTTTCATGAAATTAAGTATACAGGGGTTTTCGGGGACGATAAAACGATCTAGCTAGGATTCATTTTCAGAAAATAAGTCTGTTCGTAAAAAAAAACTAAAAACATAAACTGAATATGTGACTGCTCCTGCCATCTATTGACGATTGTGAGCAACTAACTGCAAGCATGTCCAGCGATGACGTTGTTCCGTATGAATAAACCAGTAAAGATAATAAAATGACTTATGATTTCTTAAAAATACAAATTTACGAAAAAAATTCCGAGCGAAGCTCGGTTACCAACTGCTAGTATTTGAATTTGAGTAAGAAGCCGAAAAAGAATATTCAAATAAATCATACCTCATTAATAACCTAATTAATATACTTTTTAGGGCTAGGTTTTGTTAGGATATTATTTTTTTACAACTTGGCAAAACAAGTGGTTAAATGTTTTAAACGGCTAGGCAGTTTACGAAATGCCGAATTTGATTGGTTAGCTACGACAGTGTAGGTACATATTTTTTTTTATTATTTCATTCATTCATTAGTATGTTGTTCTCTACGCAGGTGAACTGTTCCTATTCTGGAACCTATACAGCGCTCCAGTACTCCTCGCGTTGGTGGCAGGCGAGGCGGCCGCGGTGATGGAAAACGTCACCGATGACGTCATTGTCGGACGATGCATCGCTGTGCTGAAAAGCATATTCGGACACGCGGCGGTGCCACAGCCGAAAGAATGTGTCGTCACAAGGTATGGTAGGCAATTAATATTGCACATCGGCTAATTTCGGCTTCATAGAGCGTAGTTTACGTCAGAAAGAGAATAAAGCTCATGCTCATTTTAGTTTGCTTCTATAATTATGTGTGTAATATACCTAATGAGAGCACAGGTGGTCTAGTGGTAAAAAACTTACTACTGTGGCACAACGACCCAAAGTGGATCTTGGCCTTCGACACTAGAGTCCACCAAGCTTCCCTGCCCGGACTGGCACACAGGTCTTAGTCAACTTCGGTGCCTAACCGCACCGGTATCTGGCGACACCGGACTTCGTCCGTTCAAACGGCCTTTAGGTATTACACATACAGTATGTATACAGGGTTATTCATTATTAGCTGCAAATAAATAAATAAATAATGCGGACAATCCACACAACACTATTTAGCCCCAAACTAAGCAGAGCTTGTATTATGGGAACCAGATAGCTGATACATTACTTAAATACTTTTTTTTTGTAATACATACATATAATACAATATAACACCCAGACAGAGAACAAACATCTGCGTTCACCACACAAATATTTGTTCTAGGTGGGGATCGAACCCACGCCCGCCAGCGCAGAAAGCAGAGCTACTACCAACTGAGCTGTGAAGGCAGTGAGCTGAGCTCGAAATTAGGGGAATAAATCTTATTAAATTAATTTCTAATCCAATTCAAGCGCCGAATCATGAAATACTCAGGAATTAGGTTCAACAAATAAAATAAAAAATATTTATGAAATGATTTTTTAAAGTTTTGTTATGAAAATCCCGAGAAAATCGATAAAGAATATCCTTTGGAATCATTGGCGCCTGACGCGCGCCGTGAGCGACACTCTGCACACTGCGTTCAGTCACCGCCTGAGTGGGTCATCGTCCTGTTCTCCATGGCAATCATTATGCAATAGCCGTAAAAAAATGAATAAAAATAAAATTTTGATACAAAAACTTTAATCAGTTTAGGAATTAAATTAATTCGGCCAAACAAATATTCGTGACCCAAAAATTAGGCCCTGTCAGTTTGTGTAGTTATAATGAATAACCTTGTATAGGGAGCCATCGGAGTCTTTGTCTTTTTATTGGTTGTCTTTGCCTTAAAAATTAAGTTTTCTTAAAAAAATGCTAATAATGTTTTTCTTTCGCAGGTGGCGTGCGGATCCATTCGCGCGAGGTTCATACAGTTTCGTGGCAGTTGGATCGTCGGGAGCTGACTACGATCTTCTGTCGGCTCCAGTGCCTGGAGCTGATGGAGAAACCAGGCTATTCTTTGCTGGTAAAAACCTTTTTTCTACTTCCTGCCTTTACCCTATTAATGTGGGATCGGCACACTACCTATGTTTTCTTCCCCCATTCCCCGCTGACAGCCGACATCTCTGCGTTAAATCCTCTCTTGTTCATATCATCGTTCACACAGTTCATCCATGTTTTCTTTGCTGTTTTGAACCATCGTTCAAAAATTAATAAAAGATTTTCTAAGTTTCAGCTGTTTAAAATATTGGTAAGTATTACATGTGCCAGCTTATTAAAAAAGCCGCAAAATTTTCAGATCCAACAGTGATTCGTCTAAGTTCCTTAAAACCCGCTAAACTATTATACTGTTTGCGTGTTTTTTTGTAGGTTTTTGTGAGACCGTACCTAAAATATCAATACACGTTCTATCAAGATTCGTAAAAGCAAGGTTAACATGGTAAAATAACGATGCTACGTTTTTTTTTCTTGAAAGTGACATAGGGTTTTATTTCAGGTGAGCACACGATGCGCAACTATCCGGCAACCGTACACGGCGCGTTCCTATCCGGTTTGCGTGAAGCCGGCCGTTTGGCGGATTTGCTAATGCCGCAGCCGCCAGTGACCAACGCCAGTGTGGCCTCGGCTTTGAGCCATGGTTCTTAATAAATTTCTGCATTGCTAGATACCTTCACAAGCTGTAACTTCAATAATACTAGAGTAGTTTTGAGATACCCACGGATACACAGGTATAAAATTTTTATTGATAAATAATTCAAATTATACGTCATAGAAAAAGTTACAAACACATACTAGACACACAACACACTGCTCGCTTTTTTTTCCTTATGACAAATAAGTAGGCATCATATTTTGTCTTTGCCTATGTGTAGCTGTATGTATTTCTCTCCTTCGACAAACAATTATCTCATAACTTCTAAAGCCACTGCTTCAATATTCTGGAGTTTTAATGCATTTTGACAGTTGCTACGAAGCCCGTCCGGCGCGTTAGATTTCATTCAGTCAGACGCTGCCTGATAGTGTGTGGTCGACCTTAATTTGTTCATTTTTTTTCTATAGCCGCGAAATTACTACAATCGTATTATCATAATTCACTTTTGATTAGAATTTTTATTCCAATGTGAGTGGATTTTCAGATTTGGCTTAGGCATTTGAAAGCTTTTTATAAATACATTTTCTGCATTATATTGAAGGTATCTAATGTCAGTGCTATATTTTTTAAGTTAATTGAGTAGATAGCGCAATAATACCTACCTACGTTGTGAAAGACTTGCCTTTTAACAACTTTTTAATTAAGTTAGCAAATTAGATTAAGTTGTGATTTTGATGTGACCTTAAACCAGCCAAGGTTTAAATAAGTTAGACTAAATTTATTTCACGATAATTATTTTTGTGACGAAATTATTTAAATTAATTAATTAGTGGCAATAAAATTGAGATTTGCGTGACTTTTAGTGGCATTCAGATGGTTTCATTTCACAAGTTTCTTCAGTACCTTTTTATCCACGTTTGGGAAATTCTAACTAAAAATTAATTTTGACAATTTGGAAGTGTATTAATCTTATTGTGGCGACTGTACCTAGTTTATGACAAGCAATAATGGAATAGAATCTAAAAAAATATTATTGTTGTGACTAGTAGGTAGTTTAATTAAATATTATGTTTCTATATTCTGGGAATTTAGTCTAAAAATTTGACTTTGTTGTGGCTAGTTTAATTAAGTTCTAGAAGAATAATATTGTTTCTTTATTGGTATGTTTTTGCTTTCATGAATTTGCTTGTAGTTTCAATGTAAGCATACTTAGAACAATTATTGAAATGTTTGCTTTAGAAATAATTTGATTTTTAATATTTACTCAATTAAGTAAATACCCATTGTGCTTCGCTATAGTTTTAGTTTTTCGCTATGTGTATGTTCCTATTCTTGTGGTGTACAATAAAGTGTTATCTATCTATCTATCTATCTAAGTATTAAGTGAATACAAATCAATGTTTACTTTTAAATTTACTTATCGCAAATAATAGGTTTTCTTTATTTAGATTAATTAAAAGTAAATTAATCATCTTTTGTCTGTGAACACTGCCATTTTCAATAAAATGTCTATTTACTAAAAATCTTCCAATTAAGCCTCAATATTTTTAGTAGTTTAATCTTATTTTTATCGTGTCACTGATTCTTTCGAACCAAGTGTGGTGAAAAGATTTTAAGTGCGCCTCATAGAGGCTCTTTTCGTGCACTTGACACATATTTACGAACTTTTTACGTTCTACGATATAATGTCGGTTTCCTCACGATGTTTTCGTTCACCGTTTGAGAGTATTGTAGTTTAGACTACTGCTAGACATAGGCCTCCCCTACACATTTCCAGAAAGAACGATTCAGAGCCCTTTCCATCCACCGACTTCCCGCGATCTTAACAACGTCGTCGGTCCATCTGGTGAGTGGGCGCCCTACGTTTTGTCTTCCGGTTCGTGGTATAGTATTATGTTTACTAAGCTATTTAAATTTTTAGACCAATACTACTGCTTTTTAGTAATAAATATTTTGCAATAAATTAATGATTTTTGTAATAAACTTTTGAAATTTCATTTGTTTTTCATTGAACTTTACATTTGTCTCCATTTAAAAAATATTATCTACCCCAACTCCCCTTAATCATAAGCCTGGAAAAATACATCAGGTGAAGGACCGAGAATCGAACCCACGATCTTACAAACAGAAGGCGGGGCAACTAAACGCTTGGGCACCAATTTTTAAATTCGCAAAATAAACTTTTGTACAACTCGTTGTTAAGACAAGAATTAATGACTCACCTGATGTTAAGTGGTAACCATCACCTATAACTTTTATTTTTCTATGCCTGGTAATAAACCATTGTCTCATAGATCACGCACGTTAGAAAAGTGCCTCCAATGCACTGTTCTGTGAACGCAAACGTAAAATCATGTTCTGTAACTATATAGTAGGTTAATACGATAATGTAAAGGTGTTCCCGTTGATTGAAATAATTGGGCTATTTCATAAACAAATACACCTGCCTATACCTACACCTGTACTGGGAAATAGATTCAAGTGTATCTGTCTCGCTCGCACTTGTGTGATAGACGGTATATCAATATCGGAGGTATTTTGGGAGTAGATTTGTGATCATATAAAATGTTCAGTTTTTATATAGTTAGTTTGGACCGTAAAATCTTTGCGTTGTTTTAAGGTCTGCGCATATCTAGGCGATGGCGATCAGTGAAACGCTGTCATATTAAACAGCGTTCCACTGATTGCCATCGCAGATCGCTAGACGTGTGCAAGGCTTTAGGGCCAGTTTCACGAAAGACTAATCAAATATTACCTAGACTCACCTAGCTTTAAGACGTTTCAAAGTCCTAATACCTACTACTGAATTTAGAATATTATTTTTTATTGACAATTTTGCAAGGAAAAATATGAGTAATCCGTGAAACCAGCCGTAAGCTCATTATTTTTCTTATCGAGTCACTGGTTATTTGGAAACAAGTGTGTTGAAAGGATTTTAAGTGCGACTCAAGGAGGCTCCTTTCGTACACTTGACATACTTATTAAATTTTCGAACTTTTTAGGTTCTACGACATGCCGGTCTCCTCACGATGTTTTCCTTCACTGTGATTATTATAATTAGATCTCTTCATCATGTCTTACCACCAGGTAATGACAAACAATGACAGGACTAATCTTGAGTAGCTTGTCACACGGAGTCATACCTAAGTTACGCTTGTAAGTAGACATATAGACAAGCATATAGGTGTTTGTATTTGCTACATAAGCAAACAAACAATAATACAACAAGAAAACAACATTACAGAGCATAAACTATTTATTGATCTACCAAGGTACTTTAACAGTTCAAATTCCCTCTTTGGTTTCATGGTAAAACTGTTGGTAGTGTCCAACCCACATACCCTATATTAATTCGTTCATAATGCCGAACACTTTAGCAGCTCGTTTAAAATCTTTTGTCACTTTAACTTTCATGACAACAAATAGAGATAGCAACAGACAGACGTATCGGTCTGCTAAGCTAAATGACTGGTCTAAGACTATGAATATGAGCGGTATACTATAACCACATCATTGAAACCATGGAATAAACAACACAAATATTTATTTGGATATAACTTCTGGAACCGGACGCAGCTGCCTTTGCCTTTAATAGTTTCCTAAAAACATTAAGTACAATAGTCGTAACTAGTCTAAGAGATAACATCGCAATTTAGGTAAGTTTACACATTATTTTATTCAATTTGCCGATAGCTTTGTCGAAAATAAATCAAAAATTAATTAAAAATTGCTCTATATTCGTCAGGCCACGCCTATTGCAAACAGTTTGAAATTAAAGTTAATTTGTTTTGTTGCTCCCTCTAATTTAGGTATCTCCTAGATAAGTTTAGTGGGTGTGCTTCTCATTTTAGGCATTTTAGTAGGTATTTACATTCACCTTGACCTGGTGAAAAACCTGCATGGTTGGCCCTACTTGACTCCAAAATGACTACAAAATGACTAAAAACAGCTCTTATTTGTTTTGTCTAACCTAATGAAATATGCAAAATTTTGAAATACTAAGTAGTTTCTTACAATACTTACCTAGTTCATACCCAATATGTACCGTGCATCGTTGTTTCCATTGAACTAAAACTTTAAAACAACGCCATCTACCGTAAAGCTTGATAAGTTTTAGGAAAATCGCTGCACGCGTAATAAAAAGTTCGATGAGAGAGCTTTGAACGCGCAAGTCGGCAACGAGTTTAGATGCAACGACATCTACCGTAAAGCTTGGTAAGCTTTAGAGAAATCTGATAAAGCTGCAGTCAAAGCTCTCGCACGCGCAGTGTGTTGAGTTTTTATACCTCTAGTTTTACTTCGGTAGCCATTTTACTTTATTGTAAGCGGCAAAGATGGCGCTGTTTTCCATCGGCGTATGAGTTTAAAATAATAAAACAAAATAAAATATTTGTGTGGTGAACGCAGATGTTTGTTCTCCGTCTGGGTGTTATTATTGTATTTTAAGTATGTATTTATTATCAGCTATCTGGTTCCCATAGTACAAGCTCTGCTTAGTTTGGGACTAGATAGTGTTGTGTAGATTGTTCATAATATTTATTTATTTAACATTTAATTCACTGTGTACTTGCTACTTCATAACAATAGTATAGTAAGTGCTCACTTGCATACGTACTAAGCTAGGTATGTACCACTACTTCGGTTAATTTCGAACTGCATGCAAAGAAACTAAGAAAGCGTGTAGGTTATTATTATACCTACGTACACGCTTTCCCATCATGTGAGATCGAGCATTTCGATTTAAGGTAACCTTTGCTCGAATAAAAAAGGAAAATTACTTATTATTTTCTTTGAAATGGCTAATGATCAGCTAGGTCAAATGTCAAGGCTGTAGTTCCTTCCTTATTACTGTCACACTATGATATGTAATTACTAGGAGCATCAGACCGCAATTTTTACTATAAATACAGAACCCATACAACAATACATTACATTTTTGAAGTTCCCAGCAAGTTCATGTCTTCTTGCTTGAAAATATCAGCAGCGATAATGTCAGTGATTTCGTTACTGTTCCTATTGGCTCTCATAATGACAGTGAAAACAGACTCGCAAAACAACGCATCATCGAAAAACTTCAAAGACATCGTCACAAAAATGATAAAAGAACAAAGCACGAAGATACAAACGCTGCTGAAGAAAATTCAATACAATGCTCAATCTGTCCTGGAGAAGATGGAGAACGTAAAAGAAAGGAGAATAAAGAAGAAACTGATCAAGAACAATGAGGTTGGGCAAGTAGAATCGCCTTTGAAATCGAATTTGATAATTGAACCTTATTCAACAGATGCAAAAGGGTCAGAATCGAGGAGTTTCGGTAGCCACTATGGCACGACAAGCTACGGAGCGAGTGGTAACGCCAACTATGGAACACCTACCTATCATCATCATTCGATTGGGTTTGATCCCATCAACATAGTCGTCTCCATGTCTTTGCTCTCCTTTCTACTACAGGCATTGCAAGGTCTCCTAACCAGGGCCAGACCTACGCCAGTGGTGGAAGCTAGGAGCTTGAACGCTATCGACGATTGGAGAAATAATTTCGAAAAGAAATTGGCCAAGGACAAGTTTTACATCAAGAAGAAATACTTGAAAAATTACTACTAGAAAACGATGACAACTCATCAAGTCCAGCTGAATCTTCAAGAGTTTAAAAAAATAAGTGATCCTTAAAAGTGATGGCGTGATAGGTAATAGTTCAATCACAGGTATTTACTAACCACGTAAGTTTCTATAACCTGCAACCTGCATAATTATGTTTACGTTACAATCATGCTCAAAATTGTAATATTTTAGTTTTTAGTCTTTTGTGTGTTTCAAGTTTAAAATAAAATAATTAATAATATCCTGTCGCGGAAGAAAAATTAACTAAGTACTGCACAATGTAAGCATGTGCGCGATGTAATATTTGAACGTGCCTCTAACGTCCCTTCTTATACTTTAGATCAAGATCTTAGAGAACGTCTATCGTGTCTAGGTATCGTGGACGTGAGCCTATTTTATCTCATTCAATAAAAGTTAGTACTAATCCTTTCCCTAATTTTAAATGGTTGTGGGTGCGATTGGGTGTCATAATAACTATCATTGGTTCTATGGATAAGAAAAAAACCGTACCTATAATTAAATTAATTAAAACTTATAATTAATTAAGGTACAAAGAGTAAAGTTTCGAAGTCGTGACAGCACGAAAGCTATATTTTATTACTGGTATGTAAGCAAACCTTCATGCTTGCATGTATAATTACAAAAGGCGCTCTTTGACACGAAGTTTCGCTCTTCAGTATTTACTCATTCATAGCTAATAGAAGTAACTTAGCAATTAAAATTTCTCATAATAATTATAGTTCAATCTGTACCATTTGAAGAACGCCAACTAATTACTTAAAATTAACTATATTTTAAGTAATTAGTTGGCGTTCTTTCTGAATAGAACAATCAATATTTTCGATCCTTTGTAAATTGCAGCAATTTTATATCGAGGTTGCGTATGAATTTATATCAGGCGCTTCACGCAAATCTCTAAACTTGAAGAAAATATCACAGCACTTTTTTTACAGTTTAGTATTTTCTACTGCAGAAATCATTGTTTTTAAACAATTTTTAAACTAATTAGAACTAGAAGCTCTTCTTTTTCTTATCGTGTCACTGGTTATTTTATACCAGTGTGGTAAAAGGATTTCAAGTGTGTCTCAGAGAGGCTCCTTTCGTGCACTTGCAAACGGTACATGCTGAGGTACTGTCAAGATAATACATGAAAAATTTGTACAAAAACATTACATCTCTGGTATGGAGTCAGAGACGGAACTATTTGTTATGTAAAGTCTACTTGAAGTAAGACCCTTCATTTTTAACTAAGCTTATGTAAGCAAAAAATAAATATTTGTTAGCAAAAAGTGCGTTTCTAATATCTATTTATTTGACCCATTTGACCTAAACCATTGAGGAAATCTAGTGCGTAGCACATAGTTAATGAAGTGCGTTGAAGTGATAACAATTAAGTGTTGGTAGTTCATAATTGACATGCGGACTTCAAAAATAGCAAAATGTTATATTTTTTCAATGAACCAGTAGAATTTTGTAGGCATGTCTTGAAGGGCTAACCCCCTTCCATGCGCTAGCGCCGAGCGATTGTGGTGCCCCAATCAGAATTGGCCGGCACACTTGGCCATAACGACCAAGTGGGTTTCCTCACGATGTTTTCCCTCACCGTAAGAGCACATGTTGCACGTACATTCAAGAAAATGCATTGGTGCAGGCCAGGTTCGAACTCACGACCTTCGGTTCATAGGTCGCGAGGATGCACAACAGGCCACCACGACTCTAAAATGTTGCCCCAAATAAGAGAACAGATGTTTTGTAAGGGGACCATTCATTGTAGGGAAATAATAATAATATAAGCAAAATTTATTTTCGTATGAAGTCTGAATTGGCTATTGCTGTGCGGACATCAGCAAAGAAACTATTTCGATTGCAATCGATTGAAAATTAGTAATTCGATTGGTATGATTTTTGTCATAATTAAATTAACCTACGTATACGTTTTTTGGAAAATAAAATACCTACATTATTCACACGCAATAAGTATCAGGTGTTTTTCCATTTGTACCTAGCATAGAGTAGTGAATAATAATTATTATGTCCTGGGGGCTAATTCTCGGGCTGATCTCGATCATTTTGTAATTTTATTTTATTGCTTCTTTTCAAAGAGAGAATGCCAGATTTCCTTGAGTTCAACAACCTCATCATAAAAGCCTCAACAGCTACGATATACGGAAAACGTAAAAAAAGTACGGGGTTGTGAAAAGAAGCAATAAAATAAAATTGCAAAATGATCGAGATCGGCTCGAGAATTAGCCCCCTGTACCATGCTCATGTCAATAAAAAAATTGTATTTGTTTACACCACTATTTTGTAATTACAAAAAAAAAATGCCGATATCGGCTGCTGATACTGAACACATCCACAAAAAAAAATTTTTTTTGAGACTATCATCAAAAAAATAAATAACCAAAATGTTTTGTCAAATATTGAGAAATGTTTCAACAAGCAAAAATCATTTCATTCTTAAACGCTAAATACCAAGCGGAACCGAACAGCGTAATTTTTTCTCTCTCTAGTACTTCGTAACTAATGATGTGTCCATAATTTTATGCAGGATTTCTGAAAATTTTAACTTTGTCATTTTATCGAAACTAAAAATTCTGATTGCACATTCATAATTAGAACATTATCCTGCTACATTACCCTATTTTTTTTTGTAGTTAAAAATGGTGGGGTGTAACAAACAAACCTCCAAGTTCATCACACAAAATGTTTGTCCTGGATGGGGAACGAACTCTATAACCTACAGTACCTACCGTACAATCCGTATTTTATTACATGTTCTTCGGCTTGGACGAAGAAGAAGACAAGGAGAAGTACATAAGTACTTAACCTCTGTAAAAGTGTTAATATATCACAAAGGCGATTTTTTTTATAACATCGTGCCCAAAGTTTTTATTTGTTAAAATACGTAGGTAGTAGGTAGTTTCTCGGTAGCAAAAACTAGCAATAGCCGTTTAGCGAGAAAGTCTTAGAAACGAGACGACAACGACTCTAAATAGTGGTCCCAGATAGTTGCGTAGCAACGACCTCTTTGCAAACACATTGCTGATATTACCGGCTTTCAAAGCATTTTCCTATTTTTTCGCCTCCAGAATCGGGGAAACTTGCTTTGAATATTTATAGAATAGTTATTTAGGTGTGCAAATAGGTAAAGTCCTCTGTGGGCGTACTATTCATGGTAATACGATTGCTATCAAGCGTAACCACTCAACATCAGGTGGGTTAGATGCTTTTAAATGGTTTTTAGGTGAATCTAGGTGACAGTTCCGTACTAACAAAACCTAGAGGAATTCCACCGTAGGTATAGGTACCTACTTCATTATCGAGTGATCGATCTTACGTTGCGTAGTTCGGTTCGAGAACCTCTATTTCCCTCAACGATGGTTGATTCTGAAGCTGGCCTATCCATATCCACTTTAACTTATATTTATTGCTAACTCTGAAAAAATGTCGATGTCATTAGGACTTCTACAGATTTCATCGTTTAGTCAACGATGACATGAGCACAAAATAATTACCTACATGCACTTACCTAGTTTCAGTTTATTAGAAATAAGTACTCATTTCTATGCTATCAGCTTACGAATCTCAAGTAGCATTATCCCTACAAACCTTAGTGGTTCCTTTAGTGCTATTTATAATAATTAGATTATGTATTTCTTATAAGATAATTAAATTAAAAAAACTTAGTGTGGGATAAGGACAGAATAAAATAAATAAATAAATATTGTGGACAATTCACACAACACTACCCAGCCCCAAACTAAGCAGAGCTTGTAATATGGGAATCAGATAGCTGATATAATAATACTTGAATACATTTTTTTTTGTAAATACATACTTAGAATACAATATAACACCCAGACAGAGAACAAACATTTATGTTCACGACAGGAAGATGATGATGTAAGTTTTTAGAATATTTTGAAGGTTTTTTGAAGTGAAAACTTCTTTAGCGGCGTTGAGCACTTTTTCTGTAATGGGTATAAAATCTTAAACTCGCGTCAGGGCGTCAGGGCGTCAGGATCACGTGACTTGATCGAAAAAGCGTAAGACGCTACAGATACGCTAGTAGTTACTATGACACGGTAACGTCACAGAATAGATAATAGTTAGTAGCAAGCATACCAAGGCGTTTTTCGTGACTGTAGTAGGTATAGGTACATACCTATTATAGATTTTATGAACTAGCGGCCGCCCGCGGCAGGTAGTAGTGGTCATTGGTACATGATTTTATAGATCTACTGTATTTATTTAGGTATTATGAATAGCGAAAGAAAATGAGTGAGTACTTTATAAGTTTTAATACGAGCGGCAAGTTTTCACTTCTGCCGGCACTCCCGGAGTGCAACCCGTCTTTTTTTTTTAAAACTCCATGGTGTTCATTCACACATTATTTCTTAGTAGGCGGCAAAGGCTCACGTATTAGTAGACGACCACACATCAATAATTTAATCATAATCCCTAAATCCCCGTCAAAGGTGTTATACTGTCGGACCATTGTTACTTTATCTTACTTACCTGCACAATAATTGAATTCTACAGTTCACATTCAAACAATGTGTTTATAAAAAGTAACATTTTATTTAAACGGATG
Source organism: Thera britannica (assembly GCA_939531255.2). Taxonomy (NCBI): domain Eukaryota; kingdom Metazoa; phylum Arthropoda; class Insecta; order Lepidoptera; family Geometridae; genus Thera; species Thera britannica. The sequence continues at coordinate 22,924,312 of OW618034.2, forward strand.
ACAGTGACAACCCTTTTAGAAGACCCCTTTTAAACTGATTTCTTTATTTAAAATTCAGCTGCGTTTTCTTAACTGAATCGGTTTTGTACTAATTTGACAGAAAGTTGACAGCTCTACAAAAAGTTTCTATTCGAGAATTGTTATCGCAATCCGTTAAAATTTTATGTCACTGTTATGCTTTGTTATTGTGATCTAGATACCGCCAGCGTTTTTACTCGTTTAGTCGGCTGCTATAGAATGTATTTTTTGATTAAATCATGATTATATGATGTATATTTAAACATACATACATATTTTATATGCTGTATGTTTTTCAGTTGAATGTCTAATTTTATCATAGTACTTAGGTACTAGTGGAATCCTGCGCGTCTTCGTTCATGTTAAGTTTTCCATACAAACTTCAACCGTCCGTCGCTGCACCATAAATTTTTTATTTTAATTTATTATCAATTTTTTTTAATACTTCCACAAACAGCAACCTCCGAATTTCAAGTTGTTACGGCTGACGGCTTAGTTTGTCAATTTTTTTTGTTTTTTTTTTTAAACTTTAATTTATTTACCATTTTAACCTATATACATTACATTAGTTTGTTAAAAATAGCATCTAAAAAACCACTAAGGTTTGTGCTGGTTTGTGTTTGGTTAAGGTTTGTGTTTGTAATTGCATGTCAGTCATTCACATTCTTTTTTACATAAAGTAAACATGCCTTTGCATCTATTGTAGATGATTTATATAGCGTCAGGGGCAACTGGTGATTACTCAAGCTCTACTTGCCGGACTCTATAGTGCCTGGGACAGGATTTTAGATGGAATAGGCTTGCCCAGCACCTATACCATCCTGAAAACTTAGTCGGCTCCATAGGGAAGACATGGTAAATACGTGCAGACCTGTCTAATCTAAACTGTGGGTTTTTTCACGATGTTTTTCTTCACCGTTCACGACTGGATTGTTACCCGCGACCTTAGGATCGGAAGGTGGGGTTACTACTTACAAGGGTGCAAGTGCCCTCTTTTACGCAATCTTTTGTATATTGCGATAAATATGCATATTAAGTAGATGCGGCAAAATGATAAATCTAATTGAGAACCCCAAAGCAACATCAAACGTGACATTCAAGGGGGTTCCTAATAACCACACATGTCACCAGTTTTATCAAAGGACCGCAACTAACCCTTTAATTTGAGTTTCGTAAATAGCAGCGACCGCTATTGCGACCAAGAAGTAATGAACGTAAAATTCAATGGGCTCACTTCAAGGCAAGTTAACGTGGAACTGGTGCCTAGAATCACTTTCTCTGGGGCTGTGATGATCCAAAGTGATCCTTGTTATTTTAGAAATTTTCTGTGACTTTGACTTTTGAGCGCGCTTCTTATTCTCTAGACAACAAATAGATGTGGGGTTGTCTACTGTGCCTGAGAATGACAGTCCTGGAACTACGATGACTAGTACACTAGTGATTTCAGTACTAAATCATTTTTCAGCATTGTTTTTCACATGAACAATTAAACTTGTATTTACAAAATGTACAAAATACACAAGAAACAATTGAGCTAGCTGCAGACTGGTACAAACAATCTAGAGACAGCTCAACTGATCCAAATCAGTACCAGTTATTAATAATTAACGTACTCGTTTGATATTTTTTTACGTAACCGCTTAGGTATTATAAACGCCACAAGTCTGTCGCCACTTTTTAAAAAATACAGAGGGTTTTATAATCGAAATTGTAACATGATGAAATTCGTATGTCCAATCTAAACATTCATTAAGATTTGAAAAATTCCATCCAAAATACGTCCCTTCTTTAAACCGCTTATGTTAATTATATAAAACACTGGGCCTAACAAAGCTTTGACAGGGTGAAAAAGTAAAGCATTAAAAACTGCATGTAACTAGTAGTAGTAGTAGAGCTCTTTGTGAAGGGCTTGTCCGGAGAAGTACTACCACCATGCCTATTTTGCATCGTGGAGCATGCTTTGTTATAGGCGATGGTTCCCACTTAGCATCATAATTATATTGTTCATCAGCTAGTAGTATATTTTTTTTCTGCTTTGTAAATAGTTAAGTTTTGCTATTGTTTGGCTTAGACCGATAAATGTTGTAAGAGGGAATCACACAGGCGACTCTCCATACAAACGTAGTCCCCTATTTCCTCCCTGGATAATGCCTCTAGAGTAACCATTATGTCTCATAAAATCCAGATCTGCTATATACGTGCTCGTATGTTTTCATTTTTTTCAGAAACTTATTGATAAAGAAAATATCACCTCCAATTCATATTTCATATAAATCATAATGAGGGTCATATTTTCTTTATCAATAAGTTTCTGAAAAAAAGGAAAATATACGCAAGTACTAAGGTAGGTACTTTTGATTGTTTCATAACCCACTTTGAACGGATCCGTCAGTGGGGATTTACTTTATTTTAATTTTTCCCATTTTAAGCTGTGCTGGCGTGGATTTATTGTGGATTATATTGTTACTTTTTCCATGTACGAGAGCAAAAATAAGTAGGGTGGTAGTATATCTCAGGACGAGCCCTTCACAAAGAGCTCTTTAACTACTAGGAGGTAGTAACTACGAGTTTTGTTGCTGGGTGTGCATGTTCGGGATTTTGAATTTTCCAGGTTCACGTTTTTCAGGGTAGCATTGTGACACCCTGTATGCCGTTCCCCTATTTATGTACCTAATAAGCTATTCCATAGCAATGCTCCCCTTGCATATTATTATTTGTTTGATCTTCGTACGAAGGGAGGCTGGCTGGTTACGGCGCTGGTAACGGCCATTTAAAATTGTTTAATCCGAGTAATACTCTTTGAATAAAGAGCAACGGCTATTGAAGAGAGGAGATGCAATTTTTTTAAGCCTTTCAGTTAAAAGTTCATTGATTTAAATTAATGACTGGTATTTTAGCTCAGTTTGTGCCATTTTGTGTGTGTGTTTTTGTGTCTGCTTTCTACGCTGCGGTCGTGGGTTCTATTCCCACTGAGAATAAGGCATATGTGTGGTGATCATAGATGTTTGTGTTCATTTCACATTTTTTTTATGAAACAACGGGATATTTACCATGAAAAAAAATTTGTATTAAAGAGTTTGTTAATATCCCGTTGTTTCATAAAAATAGTGTTAAAAACCATGATAGTTTCAAAAGTTGTATCTCACAAAATGTTTGTCTCTGGTGGGAATTGAACCCACAGTCAATAAAACATATAGCTTGTCTTTGTATTTTCACAATTACAATTGCAATTGCTATATACGATGAGACCTGACAATGTACGCACATATTTAAATTTAAAATGTTCTAAGACGCATAGTGCACATCTAGTTCGCCTGCGATGGCGATCAGTGTATCACCGTCAAAGTTCGCGGCAATGTGTGCCATGGCAGGTCGCTTAGATGTGCGTAAGGCTTCATATAAAATTATGAATGAAAATTGCCCCACATAAATCATCTTCAATATGCAAAAAGCTTGTTCTGAGTAGCTCCTTTACATTATTAGCCATGTTAATCCCCACTTTAACTTAATCTCAGAGATGTTCAAACTTCAATCAAAGCGCTCAAAGGCGCGCAAATATAAAATTCATTACTGCACCTTTCCGCTAATTTGTCCCCTCACATCCCCTGACATCCCCTCAAGGGATGAGGGAAGGGACCTAATATCCTTTAAACCGTGAAGACGTCAAAGGCGATCCTCGAGACGGCGTGGCACTTGTCTATTTGTAATTGAATATGAAAATCCTCGCCGTGCGAGGGTAAAAAAAACTCAAGTTATGATACTGGAAGCGACACAGCACGAAATATCAAAAATTTATTGATTTATCCAGTTAATTCAGTTATTAAGTGATCGTGAAGCTGCTTAAGTTGTTGGACGCAGATCAGCACATTGCAGGGCACATTCTTGACGCGCGTGACCTACGAAACAATGCTTTTGTTATAGACGATGGTTACCACTTACCTAACATCAGGTGGGCCATAATATTATGCTCGTTCCATCTACCAGCTGTAAAAAAAGGATCACAAAGAAAACTTTCATAATTTTTTTTTAGTAAGTTAATCAAAACAAAACATCTGATAAATTTATTAGTGTAATTTTGGTCACTTCCAGTTACTTGAAGTCTACAACCTCTCATGTTAGAGGAAACTTGCAGTGAGCATCGGTCCTGCCGTCTCGAGAGGAGAGCTTCGTTCATTTTTTAAGCAGCTTTCACTTGAAATTCATAATTCAGAGAATTTATCGTCTACATCAACTTTACGTGTTGTGATACGTACCGACTGACTGAGTGAAACTGTAGGTTCTAGAGAGTCATAGTGGCAGACCTTGGATAATAGAAGAGATTGCGTCCTGTTAGTGTCTATTTCATAATTTGTGTCAATTTTATCAAGATTTTGGAACCTTGCTCAAGCATCAAGCTGTAGCTTCATGGTCTAACTTGAAATCCATTATCAGTAAACTTTAAGCCTGTCACTGGTCGACCCAATCAGATTTTTTTTGGCATTGTCTAAGGTATTCAACTGAAGTTCTTTTCGGCGTTACGCAATTCCAAAATACGAAGTTCCATCAAGTTCCATTCATTCACTAGGTTTGAATTTCAGTGGGGTGGTGTTGCTTATGTCAGATAGTTATACAGTACAAAAGTGATAGCTAAAGCGACCATTCGAGTCGATGTATATTTAGCACATTTTGCCAAGAACGCACAAAACGATTACATCCACTATGACTGTCGTTCGTTTTGGCACAAAACGAAAATTTCAAAACTGTTGCCCACTGCGCAGCGTCTAGAACGGGATGAAAGTCTAATGGCCTGCGCACACCTAGTTCGCTGGCGGTAGCGAACAGTGAAACGCTGTCAATTATCGCTGTCAAATCTTAAATCTGACAGCGATATTTGACAGCGTTTCACTGATCGCTACCGCCAGCGAACTAGGTGTGTTCGAGCCTTATGCTAGGTTTCAAATGTCAAAAATGAAGCCAATGTCGATTACGAGTTAACGTAGACAATTAGGCCGCTGACTGTATCTTTGTAAAAATGTAGAATTCCACGCTTCGAAATATTCGAAGATCACCTTCATCAGAATTTCTTCTTCAAATTGAATTTACTTGAATTAATTCAATTGAATCGTCCTTTTACTTTACAGGGATTTTATGTGAAGATGTTGCTCTTTTAACTGCACCTTTGATGTTTGGACTTGGATGATTTTCCACTCCACTTGTTCAAGAATTCTGTTTTTATTTGATGGAGTCTGAAAATTTGATTTGAATAAATCAAACAGGCTGCTTTTAGTATTCATTAAACTATATTCAAATCTTTATTCAATGGTTAAGCTAGTGCTGTGTTCACGACTTTACTTATCTGATTGAATTTTGTTAAATTCGATAAACAAATAGTTCTTATCAACTTACCGTGTAGGTACGTATTCAGATAAATATATCCATAGTTAAAGCCACCGATGTTGAACCAATTATGAGTTAATAATTCAGCATTTTAATAATTTCCTTCCACCTTGAAAAGCGTAGATATTCACCTCACAAACAGTAATGATTTGCCGTATAAGAGAATGAAACCCAAAACATCATACTGTCAGTAAAATAACGAAGAAATAACTGGATTATAGTACCTAACCATACTCTACTAAAATAACTTTGGTATGATAAAATATCGTCTCACGACAACCAAATCGTCACTTCTAGTTCAGAAATCGATCTTTATCGAAACTTACACGGTCCCATAAATAAAAGTTAGCAGCTAGTTTTATTTCAGCTTATTTTCAACGTCGGTTTCTCTATTTCCATTGACATTTTCATCGAGAAGTTTTCGATAGGTACCTACGTATCCCTGTCCAGACTTTGCGCGGGCTTAACAACTTTTGGGGTGGCGTTTGGGACGCGAGCTTTGATCAGGGTCTGTTTAAAGGTATTCAAGCTTTGGTATATATATAACTTACTATCCATTTATTTCTGTTAATAAACTATCATTACCCTGAAGAAGTCAACAGATAAAAATGCTAGAGGAATGATACATAATGCTTCACCAATAAAAATATAACTTTAATCAGATTCGATCACCTAATTATTATTTTTTATAGAACTAGCTTATGGATGAAGCGTATAACCTGATGTTTAGTGGTAGCCACCACCTATAACAAAGCATTGCCTTGTAGGTGACGCACGTCAGAAACGTGCCCTGCCCTTCGCCCATCAACTTGAGGCATACGGATGTTGAGCCTCACGTGCCAGTAAATTCACCAACACCCACTACTCCCTTCAAACCAAAACGCAGCAATGCTGCTTCACGGGAGAAAAAGGCATATTGGTAGTTCTTACCCCGACGAGCTTTTCACAAAGAGCTCTACTACAATAAATAATTCATTCTTGTATTTTCATATTATATAATACAATATTCTTCAGTTTATTATAAATGAAGCCCTACATCCTGTCTTACCCAACCCGCCATCAAAGGTGGTTATCACTTCATACAATATTAGCAAGACCGCAAGTTTGCTGCAAACTTTCCAGACGTTTGATCGGTTTGCGGCAAGAAGCACTGCGAATAAGACTACATTGACTATAGTTTTTTGAGCAGCACATTCCTGGATACCTTTTTCTTACGTCATTGATCGATCTGGCATCTTTTTCTAGCCAGTAGCCAATCACTCCACCCAGTCGGAAACCGTCGCCTATTGTAAAAGTCAGTCTTATAGATATTTGACTTCAATAATAATTTAAAATCATTTATTCAGTTCACTTGAATGATTGTAATTATAAGAAAGATATGCTAAGAATGTTTGTGCATTTTTAGAGAATGAATGAAAGGAGATTTTTCTTAGAAATTTATAGAGATAAGATGGCTCCCCTTGGGCAATGTCCAGCGGTGGATTGCATCAGGCTGCGGCCAAACGGCTGATTTCACACTCGCCCTGATTTGCCGCCCCGTATGTACTACGTGACAGCCCAAGAGGTTCATTCTCTTTCACAGTGCAACCTGACCAGCTAAACCACCCGCGTTATTCTCACGTATTACTGTATCATTAAGTTACTAGAATACTGTACTAAGAGTTCCAAGTAATATAACTTAGTTCTTAGATTGGAGTAGGCAAGTAGCATGTTTGTATTGTTGTACGTTCACTGCGGTTTTCTTTTGGATGGGTGACTTTATGCCTATGCCACTACTAACCTACTATGTAACTGCCATTTGGCAAAAAAAAACACACTCGAAACAAAACTCAAATCATTTAATTTGATTCTTGGAAGGATTGTATAACGTTGGGCTGCTGCCAGATGGGGTCTCGAAGTGATAAACCACCTCAAATATGGGGAAGGCCTACTTTATTTGAGTAGGATATCATAGTTTTATATACTGTGTAGGTACCTATACCTTAGTATTAGTACCTACTACTTTGAAGCGTAACGTTGTTTCCTTTGAAACTTTTGCTTATGTATTGCCTTCATTTCTCTAAGTTGGAGTGGCACCACACTAAAACTTCACTGCTATTTTTAATATTGTTTTGAAGGAGGGTCATACAAAAAAACTGTAGTAACCAAGCCGAGTGCCTGTTCTTCTAGGCTTGATCGCGTGGAACTGGCACCTAGACTCACCTAGCTTTAAGACATTTTAAAGTGACCCTTGTGATACAACTGAATAAAGAAATTTCAATTTTCAATTGGAGTTATGTACCTTACCTTTTAAATAGGTAGGTATAGCGTAGGTACCTGTAGGTTTAAATTATATTTATGTACGTTTTAAAAATGGCTAATCACGGCTTGTTCACTAATGGCTCTTTTCATTTGATCTCAATAACAGCCGACAGTTTAATAACAGCCGTAAAACGCACATTTCTACAAAGCATTGACCGTTATTTAGCGGCAGTGATGTAGTGTTAATTTGGTGGATGGAAAGTCTAAGCGTTGAAAACAGTTCTTCTTGGAAATGTATACTTATGAGGAAGCGCGCTTTGTAGACTTTCATTTTCACTACTAGAAATAATATTAGTGTGTTATGTATACATTTTCAGCCTGAAGAATTCTTCAGGTTGATGATAAATGACAAATGGACAATGGACTCAAAGCAAGCCCTGTTTTTCGTGTTCACTATTGGGTTGGTGACTGCTACACTAGTAGCATGCTGACTGAGCGTTGTGACACTTTAATATAAGGCATCAAGCAAATGGACTCAAACTGTAAAAAAAACTGCATCTGACGAGTCACGATCTTCAGCAAGAAAGGTACTGTAATCCTTTATTGGTCACAAAGGATCTCGCTTGACTTATTGTGCGTCATGCGTATTTGAATGTAATTATCTCAACAATAAAGCTTATTTTTCATTTCTCTTGCAAAACAGGATTATAGCGAGCGTTATTTTAGGTCATGGTTTTTTTAAAAGCTCAGCTTAAAAGCCTGCGAGGTGCGATCAAATCGCAAATCAATTTTGACAAGCTTTTACCATATTCTCTCATTAGCTTCGAAGTTTGCTTTTGAGCTTTTTTTGTGAGAATATGCTAAATAATTATAAAAGTATGTTTCAATTAATCGTGAAGATTTATAATCTGGGTACTTAGCACTTATTTAGCAACCTACTTAAAATAAAAAAGGAGGTAAAGTAATAATTTGTTATCGCTTAACTTCGTCATATTTTATGAGCCGATTTGAAAAAAATGCTTTTTCTACAAGGTTTACTTACTTTTACTTCCAGATTAGTCCCTTAGAAATTTCATCAAAATTGGTTCATCAGTCTGGCCATGAAGTCGGCTTCTCAAGTTTTATACTTATACTTGTTTGTTAATAGTTCGTTTTGTCACTGTCTCTATTTGTCATTATCTAGTTGTAAGAGATGGCAAGTTACTTACACACTGGTAGGCCTGTAAGAGAAAAGTACACGCAAATGTCTTGGTAAAACTCAGAGTAGAGAAGAGTGAAAAAATAAAGCCTCAGCACACCTCCAACCCAAACCTCCAAACCACCTTATCACACAAAGTGTTCGAAAACGTGTAGATCACTACACTTCAAAGCAAACACAATGTAGAAGATAACAGTAACTAAGCTCTATAGAATCGATTTGAAGGAAACGCGTGGAGTTACGGTTTTTTGACGTGACAACGTCTTATAATTCGATGGAGCCGGCTGCACGCATGAAAGAAACATGACTCATCCGGCGTTACCTCGCTCTGATGCGTTTCATTTAAGGTTGTTCGATTCCGATACAAACTGAATTTACACAACTATGGGCAAACGAAGTATAAATATACACTGAAATAGCTGTAATAGAATTTTACAGTGGTTTTTATTACCGGCCAGTTATATAAAATTGGAGAAAACTGTAGGATAACAGAAATATTAATAAAAAACCAAAAAAGTCATTCTTTCTAACGGGTACTCGGCATTGAATACGTGAATGAGCTTAAAACATATGTCTCAAAAAAGTCGTAAAAGTCTGTTAGTTCTTTTTCTGAAGCCCGACTGCCACGACCAACGGCTACCACTCCAACTTTATATAACTGGCCGGTAATAAGAACCACTGTAAAAGCCTATTACAGCTATTTCAGTGTACGTACATTATTACTTTATTCGCCCATAGTTGTGCAAATTAAGTTTGTATGGAAATCGTACCCCCTTAAGGCTTGAAGTGCAAGCGAGAGCGCGGAAGGAGCAACAAAGAAGCACGTGAGCGATGCGTCCGCGTGGACAGCTGTATGACGTTGTCACGTTCAAATATCGTCAGTAAATCGACTTTACAGACAACTGATTTATTTATTTGATTGAAGGTATACCTTTATTTAATTTTCATTTCAAATCGATCGAGTAGTTAGGTATGATCTTATATCTAGTTACGACGCTGGAAACTGTGGACCGTAGAACAGCTTCTCGTTTGCACACTTTTACCTTTAGAGAGATAATAAAAAGATTGAAATTATTTAACCAAACTTGCGAGAAACTAGATTTTCATTGCAATGCGATTGCACACAGTTAAGCAAACATAATTTTGATCCTTATACGTTTTCTTATCAAATGTTGGCCTTACTAGTTTTTGTACTTGGGTAATTTTATCTTTAAAAAAATAGTTAAAAACAAAACATTTTTTTGCACACACACTCTTTCAAAGGGCCAAAATCTGCAAGCTATAAGTAGGTACATCAACAGTCAACAGTGTCACGAAAAAAAATCACGAAAACAGTGTCTTCGTCTTATCCTGTAAACTGTTTACCATGAAGAAAAACAAATATTCGAAGCTAAACTTCTGGTAACGTCATGTTACATTGCTTCTTTTAAACATACTTTTCAAGCACCGGCGTTGCATTGATTGACGTGAGGGTACTTTTAAATAACAGTAATTAAACTCCAGCTAACGATCGGTCATCGAAGCATCACGAGCTTGACGTTTTAAGTAAGTACCTTTTATCGACTTTAACACGTCCGAGCAAACCCTGCTATTCTGTGAATTTTTTTAAATTAAAGCTCGCATATTTTCGGATTCGCAAATAAATATCAAAGTTGAGTCATAAGACGGGATAAGTGCAGGAAAGGAGCAATCACATAAAATCCTTTCACCACACTCGTTCAACTAGTCATATGACAAAAAGAATAAGAAGGTTTAAGTTTTAGTCCCTTCTTACCATACATTCTCGGATTCGCAATAAATATCAAAGTTGAGATATAAGATTGGTATAAGTGCACGAAAGGAGCCTCTCTTAAAATCCTATCACCACATTGGATCATGGTATGAGTAGTATTCGACAAATATCAGAAGCTGGGCAGCATTTCCACGCGCGAAAGAGGTTTTTATGTCAGACGTTTTCTGGCAAAGTGCGACCGGACTTCATCGTTAATCGGTAAATAGTGAAAGGCATACTAATTGGACTAAAACCACATAAAACAATAGGACCTTATAATGAGGACGGAGATAAATCGATAATAGACTTATCTGGTGAATAGATTTTGAAAACGTTCAACGTTTCGTGAAAGTACGTTTTAAAATGGTGAAAGTTCTATTGATATTTTAATAAAGTTGCAAACAAATGTATAGGTATTTGCAAAAGTTCTTGTTACATCTTTATAGCGTTGCATAGACGATTTTGGTGAAGGAAGGCATAACAATAATAAAATAATAGATATTAAGGACAATCCACACAACACTATCTAGCTCCAAACTAAGTTTATTAATTATACCATAAAATAAAGCTATGTATAATTTAAGTGGGACCTGCTTTTCTAATCGTCAAAAACGATTGTGTTTTCATGCAAGTGTGGCGCTGACAACATGGCTTATAAATTTGAGGTAAAGCTCCACAAATTAATATTAAGTTACTTCGTGTTTTATAATTCAGATAACCTTCATGTTTGGGATGGGAGAAAAAAGCGAAAAACGTGCGTGGGCGGGTTGGGTATTAAAAATCATTTATTCAACGGAGGCACACGAGTAAGGTTGCTTGCAGAACTTGTACTTGCAAACAGACAATTTTCATTACTATCTTGTTTTGTTCCACTGCTGATTGATTCGCCTCTCAGCTCAGTTGGTAGTAGCTCTGCCTTCTGCGCCGTAGGTCGTGGGTTCGATCCTCACCAGAAACAAATATTTCTGTGGTGAATGCAGATGTTTGTTCTCTGTCTGGGTTTTATAGATTACGAGCAAGACAAAAAATGTATTGAACATGTCTTTTCTGTGGATCCGACCAAACTGTCAGGATGTTATAGGTGCAGGGCAAGCCTATTCCATTTCAAATCCTGTCCCAGGCACTATAACTTCCCGTAAATATGGGCATGAGTAAACACCAGTTGCCCCTCACGCTATATAAATCATTTACAATAGATGCAAAGGCCTGTTTACTCGAAAAACATGCGTGATAATTTTATTTGGAGTAGTACAAAATGTTCTGCTCTGAGCTCTGTCTGACTCTTTCTCTGGCTCTGGTTTTGAGTATGTGTGGGTGCTCACCAGTGTATTATACTGTGTGTGGGACATTTCGACGTTTAGTCAACAATCACACAGATTTAAACCCGGAGCCAGAGACAGAGCCAGACAGAGCTTGTGGTAGGCCTACTGTTTACTCAAGAAACAAGCATTATAATTTTATTTGTGAGTAGCACGAAATGACAACCACGAACCGGAAGACGAAGCGTAGGGCGCCCACCTAACAGATGGACCGACGACATTGTTAAGATCGCAGGAAGTTGGTGGATGGAAAGGGCTCAGAATCGATCTTCCTGGTAATGTGTAGGGGAGGCCAATTCCCAGCAGTGGACTTCTTCAGGCTGATGATGATGATGATGAGTACGAAATATTCGAGTGCCTACAGGGCAGTGTGGCCGCTAAGCGACAAAGCCCTTTAAATAAATTTAAAAAAAAAAACTACCTACTCCGTATTTCTGGTTCCGTTGCGTATACTCGTGTGGCGTTGGTCCCCATAGTGAGATTTTGCGGCAACTTCGTAGAGATATGACATCCAACGACAGTAATAACGCCGTAACGTACCAAATTGAATAGGATATGGAAGTTCAGGGACAAAGAGATAAGCCTGTAATAGAACATTTTCGGAGGTTTTATAACAGCCTATTTGGTGTACAAAAAAGCTTTGTAAGACCTTAGGTCCTGTCCTTATATTAAAAAAGCGAATGCTTTAAGAGTACAGCTATAGTGTACGCCCGAAATGGGTAGGCTGTTGGAACAAAATCTTTACATAGTTTTACAATAAATTATTCATTATATTAACTTATATGGGACCAGTTTTGGCTCACGCGCGTATGGACACACGCGCAGACATACCGATTTGTGCACCATTTATTTGTGTTTATTCTTTGTTCATAGAAGTTTGTTCTTTCTGTTTATTATTGTATGTTTTCTTACCTACTTTTTTTATCTTATCGATACTCTGTTTGTGCTGTGTTTATGTGTGTTTTATTTATTTATTTTCAGCCTATCTTGTCCCACTGCAGGGCAAAAGCCTTCCTACCTTTTCTCCAGTTTTCTCGGTCCATTGCTAGATTGGACCAGTCTGGTAGATGTACATCTAGCTCGTCGCGCCATCTCCGTGGTGGTCTGCCGCGTGGACGTCTTGCATTGGGCACCCAATCAGTTGTGGTTTTAGCCCATAGATCGTCAGACATCCGGCAGACGTGGCCAGCCTAATCTCATTTGAGCTGTGCAGATTTCTTACTAACGTCACAAACTTGGGTCCGTGCTCGCAGTATGTGTGTTTTGTGTCCAAAAACATGTTTTTCTTTCTTTCTTTCTTACTTTATTATTAGCCACCAAACATAGTTTTTTGTTTAGGCTATTTAAATACCATTTTTTATCCAGTTATCAAGCTGACAGCAAAAGCCTTAGCTATAAAACAATAATGTTTCCAAGTAGGCAGTCGTTAGTTTGCATAAAATATATCACTATAATCGAACTAGTCTAAATAAGGACATAGTACAGCTTCATCTGCAGAAAGACAACTCATAAATCAGACTGCAACACGGCAATTATAGGCTGGACATAGTGCACGCAATACAGTAACGCGTGTACAGCGTAATAGCGTTTTACCCGAGAACATTTATAATAATTACATCACGGTATAGACAGGTCAATTAATACGCCGATGGTGGTTTAGAGAAGAATGGAGAGGCCTTAATTTTTTGTATAAATTGTTGTTCATGATTTATTAGTGCATAAGTTCCATCCCACGGGTAACATACATTTTAGCTGGATAAAAAACTTATGTGCTATTCCAGACTATAATATGTCAGTGCCAAATTTAATCCAGTTCCGTTTAGCTGTTTTGGCGTTCATCATCAGCCTGAAGAAGTCCACTGCTGGACATAGGGCTACCCTACACATTTCCAGGAAGAACGATTCTGAGCCCTTTCCATCCATCGACTTCCCGCGATCTTATCAATGTCGTCGGTCCATCTGGTGGGTGGGCACCCTACGCTTCGTCTTCCAGTTCGTGGTCGCCATTTGAGAACCTTTATTCCCCAACGGTTGTCGGTTCTTCGAGCTATATGGCATGCCCATTGCCACTGCGTTTTGGCGTTATTGAGTAACAAACATCTGTACATCCATCCATCTAAGCTTTCAAATTTATACTACTAACGGCCGCCCGCTTCACTCGCCCCATTCTCATTACGCCCCGTTCCTGTTTTTGGGATAAAAAGTATCCTATGATACTAAGAATTATAGGATACTCCGTATACTAGTAGGTTAGGTACTTTTTATTCCGAAATTTCATTCGTATCCGTTCAGCAGCTCTGGCGTTATTGAGTAACAAACATCCATCCATCCATGCAAACTTTCGCATTTTTAATATTAGTGGGACAGTGGGATTATTTTTGTAATGGATTTCCTCACGATGTTTTCCTTAAACCTTAACATGTATCTTACCTTTATTAAAAAGAACTTACTAATAAGCCGAATTGAAATACAACAGTCAGTTCGATTTTTGAAAAACAGAAAAAACTCAAATAAGTTTTTGACTCCGTGGAGTTTTTATTCTTGTAACTATGAGAGTATAATCGGGATGTTCTTTTAATTACAGCTTAAGATTATTTGCGCGGCCTTCTTCAATACAGTACCAATTTATTCTGATTACAACTTACAAGAATATTGAAAATAAAAGATATGTGTAAATACATGTCAGCAGTAAGAAATGTTGATGAAAATACAGAAAATGTTTGTTTTCATTCTATGGTACGTTTTGTTAGTGATTATACCACGCAATGCTTTTTTAACCGACTTCCAATTAAAAAGGAGGAGGTTCTCAATTTAGTTGTATTTTTTTTTGTCATTTATGAACCGATTTAGAAAACTATTTTTTTATTTGGAACGTTTTTCTTTCGTCCAGATTGTCCCAAACAAATTTCATTAAAATCGGTTTAGCCTTTTGGCAATGAAGTCGGTTTCTCTAGTTTTTTAAACATATAATAATAATAACAAGTATCTCCATTTCAGACACCAAATTCCATATTTTACTTCGCTTACAGCCCACCCCGAACACACACAGAACAAGCTTATGGCCCACCTGATGTTAAGTGGTAACCATAGCCACAGTGGTAACAAAACATTGCCTGATAGATCGGGAACAGTAATAAGTATAAGTACGTGTGCCCCGTATAGGTTCACTGCAGTTTGGAGTTCGATTATATTATGAGTAAACTGAAGGATTAAAGAATTTGAATTTGAATTTGGATGCAATGCCAAGTAGAAATATATTATTGATTAATTTTCCTCGATCCGGCTAAGTAATGTATTATTTTCATTTCTAAGAATCGACACACGCACTATGGTACACACTTATATTAAAATAGCACCTCTTTCCTCCGTTTGGGGTAAAAATAAAAGATTTACATCCAACTCGAGAGTATTTTTCATCATATAAACAGCAGTATACTATCACAAAGCTGAAACAAAACGATAGCGCTCTCTAGCGCTAAGGGTTGTCCAAAACTGATAAACAATTTTGTAAATATTACAATTTATTTAGTAAGATGATAGCAAGCATAATCATTTTAATTTACTTATACGTATTAATAATGCTTAACACAGAGGCAACTCAACATTTTCTTTGGTAAAATTGTCTCACTACGGAAATTAAAATAATAAAAAATAAAAAATTATCTCTCGATGTCAATTTACAGCACGGTAGAAATCAATGATGATAATGATGAAGTCGCCTAACAAAATATACTTTTAATATTTTTTTTTTGTGTTTTGCTCTGGCCCACTGCAAAACAAGTTCAATAATGTATTATCTAGGAAGAAATTCGTCGCTTAAATTTGTTGTGACAACCCTAACATAGGCCATAATCGCCATAGTTTTGCGAAACAAAACACCGAACAATAAAAAAGTAAACCCTCTAGCTCTCTAGCCGTGTTAAGGTTTATCTCGCTCGCATAAATAGCGATGCAGTTTAAGTTTGTTAACATTGCCTGGACAATATTAAACTACGATAATAAGCAGTTAATTATCGACTGTCACACACTAGGGTTGGCACTATGCTTTGCTGTGGTCGGCAACATTTTTTTTTTACAAAGTTGTGTGTGCAAAACCGGCTAACAGCAGATAATGTGCCTAAAGTAAATGAATAGATATTTACTAGACTAAGCCTTACATTAAAAATAACAACTTACACTGAACAGTGCCTCAGATACTGCTATGAAATCAATTGGTAATTATTACAAGTGACCACACATTTTAGAATGCAGAATAAAACAACATTTTATAATACCATCTTTACTGATGCAGTGTAGACAATTTATATCTGCTGCCAACCTTTTATTATATTTGAGTACATAGATCAAAATGTTGTCGACACCTGGGAAGATTTGTGCGTACCTACACACACAAGCTGAGCGTGAAATATACGGCTGCGGGCGCACCGAGCGTAGATTATATAAAAGTTGCACAGATTATACAGTACCACAGAGTAAACATAGGTTTGACGCAATAGTGTCACTACTAAGGCTTCCTCACTTGACACTGGCAAAATTATGCAAATGGACAGATGCCATCTAACTAAGAAGAAGAATGCTGTGTGTTTATTTTTGTTTAGTATTTACATAGGCCCTCATCTTTTATGTGCACTACCCAACCTATCTCCTTATTACCCAAAGGTTAGCTGGTAGATAATGCTATCTAGCATGTGTACAGTACTTTTTAATTTTGTGTAATAAAGAATTTTCTATCTATCTGTCTATCTGGATTTTCATTACAGCAAATCCGTGTGTTGCATCATCGACAGTCCCTCTCATTTAGTATCGGGCAGACAGAGACGGGGATAAAATGCTTAGACCGACGCGGTCTGCACTAGTGCTCACTTTCATAAAAAAGCAGCCAAGTGCGAGTCGGACTCGCCCATGAAGGGTTCCGTAGCACGACGAACTACAAGAACCTTTATATATGTTACTTGATGTAACATAATAAGGTTCCTGTAGTTCGTTGAAAGGTAAATTGCGGTTTACGGTTTATGACGTATAAAAAAAAAACTACTGACTAGATCTCGTTCAAACCAAATATCGTTGAAAGTTTACATAGTAATGTACAACATATATTTTTTTTAGTATTATCATTCTCTTACTTTAGAAGTTAGAGGGGGGGGGACCAACTTTTTTCCACTTTGGAAGTGTCTCTCGCGCAAACTATTCAGTTTAGAATAAAACTATATTAGAAACCTCGACATCATTTTTGAAGACCTATTCATAAATACCCCACACGTATGGGTTCGATGAAAAAAATTTTTTTTGAGTTTCCGTTTATGACGTATAAAAAAAAACTACTGACTAGATCTCGTTCAAACCAAATATCGTTGAAAGTTTACATAGTAATGTACAAAATATATTTTTTTTAGTATTATCATTCTCTTACTTTAGAAGTTAGAGGGGGGGGGACCAACTTTTTTCCACTTTGGAAGTGTCTCTCGCGCAAACTATTCAGTTTAGAAAAAAACTATATTTGAAACCTCAACATCATTTTTGAAGACCTATTCATAGATACCCCACACGTATGGGTTCGATGAAAAAAAAATTTTTGAGTTTCAGTTTCAAGTATGGGGACCCCCAAAATTTATAGTTTTTTTTCTATTTTTGTGTAAAAACCTTAATGCGGTTCACAGAATACATCTACTCACCAACTTTCATCAGTCTAGCTTTTATGGTTTCGGAGAAAAATGGCTGTGACACGGCCGGACAGACAGACAGACAGACAGACAGACAGACATGACGAATCTATAAGGGTTCCGTTTTTGCCATTTGGCTACGGAACCCTAAAAATGTATGGGACCGATATGTTTCTGACGCCTTAAAACCTCTACACCCTCAAAACCGAAACACAGTGAAGCTGCTTAGCGGCAGAAATAGGAAATTAAAGTATAGCTTCCTCACAGTAGCTAGGCATTATGCTGAGTCAAGGTCCATAAGCTGCTGTAGCACACCGAAAAACGACGAAATTCTTCTTTAAGTGTCCTTGTTTTCTACTGGCTTACGTATTAAATAAATAAATATCAAGATATATGTCTAATGCATAGTGGATCTAGTGAAATAGGTCTAGCAATGCGTAGCTTGATTGCCTCTGCAGGCAATGAATCAGTGATAACATAGGGTTTCTTAGAAGACACAACATGCTCCTAAAAGCGTCTTTGCAAATACATAAACTATAAGATAAATAGATGGAATAATCATACGGCCAACGTGACGTTAAGTGGTAGCCATGGCGAATATCAAAGCATTGTCTCATAGGTCACGCACGTCAGAAATGTGCCCTACGGTGCACTGCCCCTCATCCATCAACTTGAGGCTTATAGATGTTCAGCCTCACGTGCCAGAAATTTCACCGCTACCTTCCAACCGAAACACAGCAATGCTGCTTCACGGCAGAAATAGGCATGGTGGTAGTAGGTACTCCCCCGGACGAGCCCTTCATAAAGAGCTCTACTATTACTAAATGTAGGCTTAATATAGGCATAGTTTACAAGGAAACCACAGTGAATTAACGGAATAAGGAAAAAGAAAAATGAACGGGCGAGAAATCCGATGTGTTTCCTTCGCTAAATACCGCCTTTCTTATAGAAACGGCACACGCGGCGTTTTGAAATGAAAATAAGAGCGGAGAAGACCAATGAGTTGTCGATCGTTTTATCTTGTCGTATCACAAGTTATTAAGAACCTGTGTGGTGAAAGAATTTTAAGTTAAGTTTCACACTAATAAAGATATTTTTTTGTGTTTGATATACCACCACATTTTCTTTCAAAGATATTAATAATACAATTTGGGTAATAATTAAATAAGATGGCAAACTATTACCAGTATTATACTTTAGTCTCAATATCTCAAGTGGATTAGGTACCTTTTCTCAGCCTGTCTAGAAAGATGTATCAATGAAATAAATCGTCGTTTATCAATGAGTTTTTATGTCAAAAAAATAATGTATACATTGCTAGTGCTCTCAAACAATCCTGTCCCAGGCACTATCACATTCCGCAAGACTAGGGTAATATAAATCATCTATAAATGCAAAAGCCTGTTTACTTTAATTTTACTAGAAAGTTGTCAAGAATAAACGCCGAACGCCGCGTTCAGCGTACCTACAAGACCTCTAGACCCACTACTACTGGAGCAGTAAATATTTTATGTGCTCACCTGAAGCCTGACTTAACAGCAGCTGTAAAGCTATTTAGTTTTCCTGAAACGAGAATTTATGTTCACAGACGAACGGATTTGATTCTTTCTCACTTCAATTAGGTACAGTCGGAGGTAATAGGGGTTGAATAAAATGAAGAAACCGTTTTCAAAAATCGTAAGAAAATAGAATAGGATAAAAAAAAGAAACGTCATATTTTTTATAAGCATTTCTTTTAGAATCTATTGCTATGTTTTCTTTCATATATAAATAAATAAATAAATAAATAAGCCATTTATTTCCAAAGGAAGGGTAGATACTTAATTCTAATTTTACATCTAAACATTTATATACAACTTACATACTAACACTTCTTTTGGGCACCCAAAAATGGGTGTAGGCCTCCTCCATGCGCTTCTATTCATAGCGGTCCCGTGCCACTCGCGTCCATGCGGGTCCCGCCACCTCTACCACATCGTCGCACCACCTTTTCTTAGGTCGACCTCGTGCGCGTGCCGCATCTCGTGGGTACCAATGCAGGATCCGCTCGCTCCACCTGCCATCAAGTGCTCTGGACACGTGACCCGCCCACTTCCACTTCAGCTTACAGAGCATGCTTACTGCGTCTGTAACTTTCGTGATGTCTTTTATGGTGTCGCCCTATCGTTTTTTCATATATGTATGTATTATATTAGCGGACGCCCACGGCTTTGCTCGCCCCGTCCCCCCCCCCTTTACGCCTCGTTCCTGTTACATTTTCAGGATAAAAAGAATCATAAGTGCTATTCAATACTATAATCTATCTTTGTGCTTGAGTAACAAACATCCATCCATCCATACAAACTTTCGTATTTATAATATTAGTGTGATTTTGTTGAACTCTATTATCTTATAATATTTACTGATATACGTGGTGTTTGACCAATAAAAGTATTAAATCATTATAATGTATATTTAATTTGAATACAGTTTAATGTTTTTTGTTCAGTTGGCCTACCATGAGCTTCATATGGTTATGATTATGGCTGCCAAATTATGTCAACAGTGTCAACATATCCAAACCCAAGAAGATAATGAATGTGTGGCAGCCTATCTATACACAATTTGACAGCCATAGCCTTAACATATAGAGCTCGTGTTAGCCCTGCGGGTCTTTTTACGCTGAGTATACTAAGAAGTACTGCTAACAGTTTTTACGACTTGCCCCGTATTAGGTTTGTTCTTGATTAGGATAAAGGTTACTGTTGCCGTGGTTCGTGATTTGGTGTAACATTATTAACTTTGAGGCTAACAACCATTAACAACTTCGAAATTATCTACATTTCTACATCAAATTATCTACATTATCATCATCCCTCAACTCTTCTTCTTTCTGTCCTTATCCCACTTTACGTGGGATTGGCAAGTTATTGTAGCACATCAGGGATGTTTGCGGAGGCGCGCACAGATGATTTCTATGCTATAATACGCCAAAGAACCGCATCCTAGATGAGCCGCTTACGGGGAGGCACCAACAGTCTGCTGAAAGTCGTTGCCGAGGACATGTACTTATCTTTTATGAGACACTGGTTGGCGGTGCTTGGGCCAATCTCTCGGTTAGTGTCTAAGTAATTGTGTGTGTGTGTGTATAACTATTGTTTATTACTAACATAGTTTCTAAGTTATTTTGTCGTGTTACTAACCCCTGTGGATCAAGGTCTGAAATAAAATGTTTTTTTTTATTATTATTGGCACTATATTATGTCTTTCTCCTCCATTCGTCTCTGTCAGCTGTCATCTCTGCATTCTCTCTTCTCTTTGGTCCGTATTCAGAAACGGTTCTTGTAAAAATATCTTTAAAACTTTACACAGTAGGTACCTATGTTAAAATACACAAATAATGAGTAAATATATGAATTTTTATTGTTTTTACTTTTTTATTATTTATTTATTTATTTTATTTATTTTTATTTCTTAGGAAAACAAACAGTAGGTACTCATAATCTAATTAATAATTTAAAAAACAACTATGGACCATTAAATAGTTTTCGCATAGTAAGACTATTTGAAGCTTACTCATTAATATTATGAAAAAGATAACAAAAATAGATAATAAAAAAAAAACAGATAACAAAAACTTATTTTATCTTATTTTAAAACTTATTTTCACAAACTGAATTACACATTAGTGCTTTAATATTGTTTTTTCTTTATAATTTTTACGGTGTCTCCTGTAAGTTTGACGGCCGTAATAAAACAGTTTCCGTTACTTAGAAACCTGCAATTTCACCGTTCTCAAAGGACTTCTGCTTGCTAATTAAACGGGCAAGTTGATTAATAAGTCGTCCTTAACTATTTAACAAGCGACTATTGTCTCGTAAAAAAGAATAGACTAAGTGTGAGTCAACTACTCGCCTAAGGGTTCAGTGCGCTTTTGTACGCAGTGTAACATTGGCTTTCGTAGCCCAAACTCGTTTTAATTTTTCAGCATCGTGTTTTTCTTATTCTTGGTCACGCACGTAAGGAACGTGCCCTACAAAACACCTCCCTGCGTGCCTCAACTTGAGGCATACATTTATTTAGTCTCACGTGCCAGTAATTTCACCGGCACCTGAACACTGAATAGTAGAACTTATTATATTTTCATCAAGAATGAAGATTCTTAGCCCTCTCCATCCACAGACTTCTCGCGATACTCAAAATTTGTTAAGTAATTTTATGTTGTGTATAATTTAATACAAATGCAAAGGTTCTAAGATTTCATTCTACAGAGAGGAACCCCAAAAACAAGAGTCTTTTTACCAGTTCAGTAAAAAGAAAGTTAAAAGTAAAAGCCGATTAAAAGCGAAGCGCAAAGGTTTAATTGTACTCTGTTTAAACAAATCTAGATAGCTGTAGAGAATGTAAATAGTCATTTTGTAAGAAGAGTCAATTAATTAGTGGTAGCCGCTATTTACCTATTGGTTCCTACAGGGTGGAAAAATACCACTACTCAAAACTGATAATAAGAAAGAAAGAAAGTACAATTTGACACTAGTTAGTGGCCTGTTTCGGCACGGGTGAGTTTTTTTTAAACACATAAATATAACCTATGTTGCTCAGGGTGAATGTGGCTTTCCAATGGTGAAGAAATTTTTGAAATAAGCACAGTAGTTTTTGAGTTTATTCATTACAACCATGAAAAATACAAAAAATACAAATCTTTCCTCTTTATAATATTATAGTATAGATATAAGTGCACATGTATGGCAAATACATTAAAATACACAGAACGGACAGCTGAAGACAAGCACAAAATGGAGGTACAACATTATCTGTGTACCTACTTTAGACCAATACTGACAACAGAAACATTGAGAAACTGACTGGGTCCCAGCCAATGCTATCCCGTTCTGAAAGGTATTTAGATTATGTCAAAAAGTAGCATTTTGATTTATGAAAAATGATTAAAAGTTATTCCGGCATTGATCATGCAAGTACTATTATTATGTTTACTCCATACATCACTCAATCCCAGCAAAGAGACATACTATACTACTTACCTTTGCGGGTTCGATCCCCACCGAGAACAAATATTTTTGTGTGGTGAACACAGATGTTTGTCCTCTGCCAGGGTACTAAATTGAATTCTGAATAACTACTACTATAATAAACTGTATGTTATACAAAAAAAAATGTGTGTGGATTGTCAATAATATTTGTTATTATAAATTTATTATAACTTAAAATTTAAAATAACCCAATGAGGAGTATGGTTCGTATGCTTTTTAAGCTTATTGGAGTAATAATCTGTTTACACCTTGTATTTATTTGCCGACAGAGGTCAGATCAAATTCCTTGCAGGAAGTTGGTTTCACCAAGTTTTGCAATTTACTGACGAAAACTATTTACTGCCTACTGAATATAAATTAGATAAGTTTATTTGTAGGTTTTTAAATAAATAAAATGTATAATAATAATGATAATGATGTACAATAATAAAAATAATGATAATGTATGGACAATCCACACAACACTATCTAGCCCCAGACTAAGCTAAGCTGAGGTTGTACTTGGTTGATATTTGGTTTGAACGAGATCTAGTCAGTAGTTTTTTTTTATACGTCATAAATCGTAAACCGCAATTTACCTTTCGACGAATTACAAAAACCTTTATATTATGTTACTTGATGCTACGGAACCCTTCATGGGCGAGTCCGACTCGCACTTGGCTGCATTTTTAGTCAACACTTACACAGACTCAACACCAGAGCCAGACAGAGCTTGTGGTAAGCCTACAGATAGCTGATATTACTTCTATGCATTTTTTGTGAACACAACTTGGAATACAATTTATCACTTTTGCGTGCAACTGCTAAAAGTCGTTGGTAATTTTTATGAAAGACCAATTATGTAATTACTTGAGTGTATCCCGTGAATAGAAGTTATCAACGTCAATGGGCGGCGTTCACAAAGACATGCGTGGAAACAGTACGCAGACACTCAGTATGCGAGTGAGTAAAATATTGCAGAAAAAAAACAATTGATACTACGAGCTCTGAACTAAATTAACTGTGGCGTAGTTTTTAGTTCGACCGTGGAAGGCTTCGAGTTCACTGCTGTATGTAGGTAAGTAAAAAAACAAAGTAGAAGAAAAAGTTATTGTAACAAAAAAAGTAAACTAAACGAAACGAAACTAAAAATTTACTATTTATATTTTATGTAGCAACGAAAAATTTAAATAGTTTAATTTTAAATGGGACCGAAAAATACTTGTTTTGATGAGGTGGGTAGCCTTTTATCAATTTGACCGAAAAAATCTCATGATGTAAATGACGCCAATCTGACGTTTCTGCGGTCAAAAAATATCTAGCTATGGTTGTCACAAGTTTTTGGCCAAGATTTGCGTCATCGGTCAAACCGAACTTAAAGCCCTGGTAAACCACGCTTTATGATCTGTCGTTCTGGCAAACTACTTCATCATTTCACCAGTTAACATAAGGATCAAAAATAGTGAGACATTTTTTATTGCTTCATTGCAGTTTTACGCGCCGTGTACTGCACCCGTGCATTCCAATAAGTACATTTTATTTGTATGAAGGTAGTAATTGTTCATATCTACCGGCAACAATTAGCGTTACAGCGGTGCTGCCGACAGAGAATATAATGTTATCGCCAACGCGCGAGAATCCGTCTGGCTGAACTGATTGATGTAATTTTACTCATATGAGCGTTTTTGTGCGAACGATTTATCTGTGGGGAAGTTTTGTGAAAGATTTATTTGAAGCCTTTACTAAGCCTTAGCTTATCGTAGATCGTTACTGCATACAACGCAACGTTTTCAACTTTTCCTAGTTGCGGGACGTGCTGGCCTACCATGAGCTTCATATGGTTATGGTTATGGCTGTCAAAATTGTGTCAACAGTGTCAACACATTCAAACCCAAGAAGAAACTGAATGTGTGGGTCAGCCTATCTATACACAATTTGACAGCCATAGCCATAATCATATGGTGTATCTACTTAGGACATGATTTTAGATATCCTTATCCTACTTGGTTTTATTCAAAGATGACTAGGTAAGTTAGGATAAAGATGGCTAGGTAAGTAAGTAAGATTATATTCAACGTGGTAGTGACAACAACAGTAGAAGTTCAGCTCGTCCAAGAAAGTTCTACTACCATGCCTATTTATATCGATAAGTTGCGTCGCTGTGTTTCGGTTCGAAGGGTGTTGGTGCCGGGAAATTACTAGCACGTGAGGCTGAACATCTGTTTTCCTCAAGTCTTAGGGCACGGCGCAATGCTTTGCTATGGCAATGGTTACCACTTAACATCAGCTGGCCTACCATGAGCTTCATATGGTTATGGTTATAGCTGTTAAAATTGTGTCAACACTTTCAAACCTATACACAATTTGACAGCCATAGCCATAACCATATGGAGCTCGTGGTAGCCCTGAAGGTTATAGTTGTGTAAACCAAAAAGCAGTTCGTGTACTTTGCAAACGATCAAGCCAATCGGAAGCGTTCCTAAGACGCTGAATCCATAAATATTACAAATGTTAGCCTATATATGTACAAAATACACAACCAAATCCTAGTCTCCGGTGGTAGTATTTATTTCATAATATACAATGCATATATCTATAATGATGGCAGAATTCACCACAATTTTATTGATAGGCAATTACACGCTTTGCTTCCACCGTTGGCGGCTAGAGTTAAAGTACTCGTTTCGGTTTTTGCTGGCGGCAAAACCTTAAGATCCTTCGGTCAGACGTGCAGAACCTTCAGGGGAAATATGAGAGGTAGCTATAGGACACAGTTTAGGAACCTATAGACCAAAGGTAGGCAGAAAAGCGTGTGTGATGTCCTTCAGCGACATAATTTGATAATAAATTGAAACTTTATTTTTTATATCTTTCTAGCGGCCGCCAGTAGTTTTTGTTTATGTACAAAAAATGCTGCTGATGAAACAAGCATATGGCCTGATGTTAAGTGGTAACCATCGCCTATAACAAAGCAATGCCTCGTAGGTCACGCACGTCAGAAACGTGTCCTACGATGCACTGCCCTGCCTTCATCAACTGGAGGCATACAGATATTCAGCCACACGTGCCAGTAATTTCACCGGCACCCATACCCTTCAAACCGAAACAGCAATGCTGCTTCACGTCAGAAATAGGCATGGTCGTAGTACTTCCCTGGACGAGCCCTTCACAAAGAGCTCTACCACTATTAAAATCAATTTCTACTCCATCTACTCGTATTTCTATCTCCTTTTACGACTTTTTCCTAACTCTCGTTTCGGTTTCGGACTTGGCCCTCACCGCCCTTCTCAAAAACCATCCTATAAATATGAACTCGTACTTAGTAAGAGGAATTGTTTGCACCGTGCTATACGCAATTTCTTGGTGTACCTATACGACTCGTGGAGGTATCCGAAGCGTTTGTCAGCTAAGCTCTGTTTTCATAAAGTTGGAAGACGAATTAGCGCTCATACCATAAAAGATTATTCTCACTCAAGGATTACCATGCTATGATATTTTTACTCCGAGTACAAAACCGTACAATTATTGACTGTGAAAATGCGAAGGTATTTGCTGTTAATGTAATTATTATCGATCAGCTTGAGACAGATGATTGGAGGTACTTGTAGGTCATTATTTTTATTTATAGGTATCTTTCAGCCTCATTGACTTTGAACTACGAGTTTTTGAGCAGTTTAAAACGGGTATACGTTACTTTTTAAACAACGGGCTGATAAAACAATCATATTGTATTATTCGCTTCATGCTAAGTTTTTTGCATACAACTGGCACAAATAAACTTATAATTACATATACATACCTACATACATAAAATAGACAATCCACCCAACACTTTCTAGTATAAATTATTATTATTATTTATCTTTCATTATTTAATTAATACAAGTATGTACAAAATACTCAAAAACAGTTGAGCTTTCTACAGACCATTACAAACAATCTAGAGATAGCTCAACTGATCTAATTCAGTGCCAGACACGATTACTAGATAAACAATCTCATCCAATAAAATAAGGTATACTTCACTTTACCAAACTTAATTCCATTCTACGTATACGTAATTTAAGACAACGCTATAGTTCTTTCAAGTTTCTTCCTTCATAATATACTCGTATATGTAGTAGGCGTTATCTTTCTTATAATGCAAAATATATTTAGGCTTAACTTACCTACTTGGGTACCTCATGTGAGATAGGTACCTACTATTATAATTATGTATAACAACTACTATTAGAATAAGAAGCTAACTGAATAAATAAAATATTATTCTGCCTGTACTTATTAATACGTACAAACCCACCCCTATGTAATAATTAAAATATAATTGCGATTCGAGTTTCTTACTTAAATACCCCGTGAATTTTCTTTGTTTTTATATAAATCTGTTTGCATATTCGTTGCGATTGTAATAAGAAAGTGACGTGGCCGGTCTCAGGGGAAATCTGCACAAAAAGGTTCCGCGGACAAACAATGGAGAAGACCAGACTGTTTGAACTTAAAGTCCTGTCTCACTAAATAGAACATTCTGGTAACCGTTATATGACGGTAAAGATATTTTAGCCATTGATCGTCTATAATCATCTTTGTTTGGTGGTTTCTCCATTTTCATTTTTCTTTAAGCCCAGCAAGTGTCCATGATGGGGACTACTTTCCATCAGGTGCACCGTCTGCTCATGTGCAAAGTATGACATAAAAAACTGTATGAAATTTACAAATGACTGGAAGAAATCGCTTTCAGCGATAAGTAATATAAAATCTTTGTGTACAATAAATCTGTCTATCTATTTTGTATACAATTTAATTGGTTAGAGTTAGGTGTTCTGGTTTTTTACTCAAATCAAAAGTGTATTTATTCAGTAGGATCGCAAGAGTCACTTTGAAGAACTAAGAAGAAGACGGATGCCAGTTCTTAGGAAACCAATTTAAAGAGGGTTTTACGGACAAATCCTAGGTACAGTTAGTATATAATTATAATACATACAACAAACCTACGGATAAAAGAAACCAAAGGTTGAATTAAGTAATAATATTGTGCCTGAAAAATATTGCGCATTTTCAGAATCACATAGAATTGTAGATTTCAAAGAAAAATTACTAGAACGTCCGACTTAAGGTTGTTCGATTCCGATAAAAACTGAATTTACACAACTATGGGCAAACAAAGTATAAATGTACACTGAAATAGCTGTATTAGAATTTTACAGTGGTCTTTATTGCCGTATAAAGTTGGAGAAAACTGTAGGATAACAGAAATATTAATAAAAAACCAAAAAAATATTTTTTTCGTCATTCTTTCTAACGGGTAGGTACTCGGCATTGAATACGTGAATTAGCTTAAAACATATGTCTCAAAATAGTCGTGAAAGTCTGTTAGTTCTTTTTCTGAAGCCCCGACTGCCACGACCAACGGCTACCACTCCAGGTAAATTTATCATGCGCACAATTTATTGATGTGCGGGCAGGTTTTTCCGCAAGTAGGCCGCTGGTGGGCCCTTTTTGCGTGACCCTTGACACGTGTTGCTCGAACTTTTTTAGGTTCTACAACACGCCGGTTTCCTCACGATGTTTTCCTTCACCGTTTTGAGAGTACTGGCATAGTGCACATAAATTTTTCGATAGAAAAACTCATTGGTACACGAGTGGATTTGAACCCACGACCTTGTGATCGGAAGGCGGGGCCACTACCACTAGACCACCAGTGATCTCTGGCTACCACTCCAACTTTATATAACTGGCCGGTAATAAGGACCACTGTAAAAGCCTATTACAGCTATTTCAGTGTACATTAATACTTTATTCGCCCATAGTTGTGTAAATTAAGTTTGTATGGAAATCGTACCCACTTAAATCATTTTTGCATTTGGATTTACTGAGGTTAGCCACAGACTGTATGGTAGATAAGCAGACGAAATTATACGAAGTTATTTTGCATTTTAGTTAGATGAGATTTCATACGCTACGTCTTGTTTGTGAGCTTCGCCAAAGGATAAACATGAGTTGGGATTCATTTTGTGTATTTCTGAAGCTGATGTTGTAAAAACTTGAAATCTATAATAATAGGAACTTTCAGTTAATCGGACACCAATAATCTTTAAAAAAAGACTGTGGACAATCCACACCACACTATCTATTCTCTAACCATGCTGAGCTTGTACTATGGGAACCAGATAACTAGAATACTTGTATATTTTTTTTATATTTACAAACTTAGAACACAACATAACATCCATACAAAACACAAACAACTGCATTCAACACAAATATTAGTACTCGGTGGGGATTAAACCCGCGTCCTCCAGCGCAGAAGGCAGACCTACTCCCAACTGAGCTATGAGGGCAGTCAAGTTAGGAACTTCCTTCTACGAACTTCACATAAAAATTTGAAGAACCGGAGTCATCCTCCATATTTTTTTTTAAATTACATAATACAAAAAACAAATTGTAAATTATTATATAATTCAAAATTAAAATTGTAAGTATAGGTAGGTTAATGCATAAGTATGTCGGGTAGTTTTAATAGTTGTAAAATAGTACATCTCTGTAAATTTGATTTTGCTGCAAATAAGCATTTATTTTTTCATTTTTTCATTTCAAAACAAAACTGTATCATCAATAAACAGAAGCACGATAACAAACTGTTATAAACAAGAAGACTTACAAAACTCTAACTCCGATTTGTCGCAAAGCTGAGGGGTTTGGATAAGAAAGTACCCCAACGCGGGTACTTTCCTTATAAGATTCCGTATAAAACTTTAGTTTGCTCGAAAATACAAGAGAAATGGTGAAAAGATTCAGTTAAAACTTGATTGGTAAAAGCTCGCGATTGGGGTTAAAATTTGGGTCATGGGGTTTTTAAAATTTTAAATTTTGTGCGTGAATGACTGATTGGAAATAACTTATCTGAAATTAAGGTCTTGATTTTATTTAAACGTTTGTGTTCTAGATACCATAACAAAAAATAACTTTTGGTCGGCTTCTAATTTACTAAACTGAGAAATATTGGCGAGGAGAGTATTGATGTCCTAGTAGATCCTAAGATTGTGGGTCCAGTCGCTTACACAAGGATACGCATTAGACTATACACAGCGATGTCTGTCCATGTAATAAATAAATAAATAAATAAATATTGTGGACAATTCACACAACACTACCCAGCCCCAAACGAAGCAGAGCTTGTAATAAGGGAACCGGATAGCTGATATAATACTTGAATACATTTTTTTTTTGTAAATACATACTTAGAATACAATATAACACCCAGACAGAGAACAAACATTTATGTTTACCACACAAATATTTGTTCTCGGTGGGGATCGAACCCACGATCTACGGCGCAGAAGGCAGAGCTACTACCAACTGAGCTAGAGGCCATGTCCTTGCAGTAAGCGTCATTTTTATTTGTTTTTAGGTAACTTGAGCTGAATCCTACTGTAACAATGAGTTTTTTTGGCCTTTCAGCTCAGTTGGTGGTAGCTCTGCCTTCTGCGCCATAGGTCGTGGATTCGATCCCTACCGAGAAGAAATATTTGTGGGCCGAACACAAATTTTAGTTCTCTGTCTAGGTGTTATATTGTATTCTAAGTGTTATAATGTATTAACAAAATTATCTGCTATTTGGTTCCCATAGAACAAGCTCTGCTTACTTTGGGGCTGGATAGTAGAACCTTTAAAGTTCAAAAACATATGTGTGTGTACGAAAGGAGCACTTATAATCCTTTCACCACACTGGTTCTAAAAAACTAAGACGAAAAACTACAAAGTCGTTGCATAAAAGCTGTCAACCCAAAATAATGCTACCTGCCCAAAGCTTATTAATGATTTATAAAATTCTCGCTACGAAGCCCAATTTCTCTTTGCAAATATTGTTTGTACCTATAAAATAAATGATTCATTAGAAAATACGTTATTTACGAGCGCAAATGAACTCCATTGTTCTGCAATTATTGTAATCAATTTAAATTATACGTGGACTTTAATTCAATTTTAACGGAACGCTCGAATGAATTGGGGTTGAACTATTTTCAGATGGAGATTTTATAAATAGGTCAATGGGTGAATATTTAGAAAAATAGTGTTTTATGTTTGGTATTCTAAAAATACAAATTGTAATTTCAAAAACTGTCTGTCCTGCCACTGTTTGAAAAAAATGGCTATAGTCATTAAATTGTAATTTTTTATATGTTACATTATTACCAGAAACCTTCAAGTTATGAATAAAAATTGTAGTTTTTTATATAGCCGATGGAAGAAGCATATTATGGCCCAGTAACCATCGCCTATAACAAAGCAAATACATAGTTTACCAAACTACCTTTTTTATTTAGTTTATAGCTAAATATTAAATACCCACCAATCTATATCAATACTTATATTATAAAGAGGAAAGCATTGTATGTTTGTAATGAATAAACTCAAAAACTGAATATTGCCGATTTCAAAAATTATTTCACCATTGGAAAGCTACATTCACCCTGAGTAACACAGGTTATAATTATGTGTTTAAAACATAAATGTCCACACACGCGAAGCCGGAACAGGCCGCTAGTATGTATAAAGCTCGAACCAATAACAAATACTAAAACCGCGTATGTTGTAAGCTGTAAATCCACTGCACGAGGCAAGCACTAATCGCCCCAAGCTCTTCGAAACATCCAGTATTCCATAATCACTAGACACCAGTTTTTTGCAAA
This sequence comes from Thera britannica, assembly GCA_939531255.2. Classification (NCBI taxonomy): domain Eukaryota; kingdom Metazoa; phylum Arthropoda; class Insecta; order Lepidoptera; family Geometridae; genus Thera; species Thera britannica. The sequence continues at coordinate 22,955,594 of OW618034.2, forward strand.
ATCCAAATTGCTCCGTAGTTAATCTACGGTCGGTAGGCGCAAATAAAACAAGGGATGCGATAGGGGGTGGCTATGTGTCAACATATCGCGCGTTTTCTGCCCGACCACCCGTATCTGTGCTGTGCATTTGTTTATTATGCCCCCTTTTACGGGCCGCTTTTATAGCCTTTAGAAATACTACAGCAGACTATTTTCTAAATTTATCGTGTTTATTGCCTTCTTAAAAAATTACGGTCTTCATGGAAATCGTGAACAGCGTTTCGATCAGTTCAATAACTTTTCATTAGATATTTTCGACTTCCGACTTTCGATTTATTACTTAGTCAAACAAGCTACCTTAGATTGATAATGCGTAAAAATCCTATAAATAGTAGGTGATTTAATTTCTAGGTATTTTTTATTGTTATCTGAATAGATGCGTAGATTGCGGAGGCATTATTTACTGTTTGAAAATATACCTACGTTGTTAGCCTGAAGAACAAGACTTCCCGCGATCTTAACAACGCCGTCGGTCTTGCTGGTGGGAGAACGTCCTACGTTTCGTCTTCCGGTTCGTGGTTGCCATTCAAGAACCTTTATTCCCCAACGGATGTCGGTTTTTCGAGCTATAAGACCTGCCCATTGCCACAAAAAACTAAAAAAAAAACGCTTTTATAACTAATTGAACTAAAAAGTTAAAAATAAAACTGTAATAATCAATTGAAAAATTTATATTATTGTACAAAAAAGCGTGGGGTGCTTTTTATAATAACTTCAGATATAATAAACTATTGATAAAATATTTACAACAATCAAAATCAAGCCCCCCCCACGCTTTTTTTACAATAATATAAATTTTTCAATTGATTATTACAGTTTTATTTTTAACTTTTTAGTTCAATTAGTTATAAAAGCGTTTTTTTTTTAGTTTTTTAAACTATAATTTATTTTTTACTTTTTAGTTTTTTTTTTTCATATTATTGCATTGTCATCGACCTTTGACAGATGTGCAAAGTTTGAATCAAATCTGATCGTTCAAAGTAGGACAAAATCGAGCTCAAAGAGGACGGTTACATACATACAGATGAAGCTAATAAAAGCGTTATAAAAATTAGACAGACATTTCTGATGGAGTTTCCTAAGTCTACATGGGGTATTCTATGTTTACATCGCCCGCATGTAAACTACACAACCAAATTTTCCGGTCTGCGAGGCACTTTGTGATTTTGTTCAGTTGCAATCTATTTATTGGTTACTGTCTAGACTTTACAGTAATGAGGAAGTTTATTAAATCTATAGCTATACATTATGCATAAGAGAAAGTCGTGCTAGTTACACTATTTATAACTCAAGAACGTACTAAATATTGTGGACAATCCACACAAAACTACCTAGTCCCAAATTAATTAGAGCTTGTACTATGGTAACCAGATAGGTGATATAATATTTTAATACATATTTTTGTAAATACAACATGAGAATACAATATAACACCCAGGCAGAGAAAAAACATCTGCATTCACCACACAAATATTTGCTCACGGTAGGGATCGAACGATCGAACCCAAGATATACATCACAGAATGCAGAGCTAACCAAACAATAGGCCAGTTATATATTTGTCGCGTTGATTAAAAATTAGAGCCTGTCCAGATGCCGCGTTTTACGCGCGCTCCTACCATATAGGTGCTCGCGTTTTACGCGCGATTGAGAAATCGCGCGTAAAACGCCCCATCTGGACAGGCTCTTACAGTCGCGCTTCATAATAAGGCAATTTTAATGAAATATCAGAACAATATTTTGTTGGACCATCAAGTTTTTATGTTGCCCTATTTCAGTTTAATAACGAGGGTCGTTCCGTCGGATTTTGTGATAATGTTAAACAAACAACCGGTATAATGTGCTATTAATTTTTAAACACACTTTTTAGGGAACTTTATGTGGTATATGGAGCGTTGCTTGCCGCACGTATAAATAAAAATTTACGTTGTAAAAAGAATTTTCTCGTTATCGTGATACTATTAAATCCTGGGGCGTGTAGTATTAAACATTAACTTATCATAAAAAACAAAGTATCATAAAAAAACGAATCAAAAGTAAAATAAAATTAAACCAACTTTTGAGAGTTGACGGTGGTCTCACGGTTGCAGGAAAACTCTTACCTATTCGGTACCTTCATACGATTGAATACATCTGATTGTATTTGTTGATGGTAGACCCAACTTTGAAAGAGAGATCAACTGACGAATCCAACTCGGAGGAGAATTTACGCCGTATCTTCTCGCCGCAGATACCACAGAGAAATCTGTGCGTGTTACAAGTGATGTTTTATGTAATTGAGACGTGGTTGCTATTTGCTTAATACAAAAGCTTAGAGTCGCACGAACTCGAACGATCGAAAAGAATCGATCCAATTCCTATGTTTTGTGACTAACATATTTTTAATAAGTTGTCTTGTTTGTTATTTTTATTAAGGAACGAAAGTCATGTGACTAGGAAAGTGGTGAGTGTGGATGTGGATGGATATGTGAGCAGAGGGTAGTCCAAAGAAAACATGGATGAACTGTGTGAAATATGACTTGGATAAGAGAGGAGTGAATGCAGGGATGACGGCTGACAGCGGAAAATGGAAGAGGAAGACATTTTGTACCAACCCCACAAAGTGGGATAAGGGCAGAAAGTTACTACACCGTCATTGATATAACCGTTATCACGATAGAAACCCTCGGATTTATCACGTGGACCATCATTGTTAATAGGCAGGCACTGGCATAATATTTATTTTGCTATTATAACGCGGAGTAAAATAAGCTTTTGCGGTACAAATATAAAACAGACCTGTTTGCGGTAAACAAATTTGATAATTACTTGATGCAACCCTACGTTAAGCAAATTTTAGTACCGATTGAACTCCAATTAGTCTGTTTAATTTGCTTATTTTCTACAAAGAACCATCAAAACTGAAATAATTCAAATGGAAGTTCGTTGATTTTAGGATCATTATCGTACATATACGTTTATTGCCCTATGTTACCTACGTTTCCGGCAAGAACAATTCTGACTTACATGAATTACATCCACTGACTTCTCATGATCTTAACAATGTCGTCGGTCCATCAAGTGGGTGAGCGTCCTACGTTTCGTTTTCTAGTTCTTAGTCGCCATTTGAGAACCTTTGGTTGTTGATTCTTTGAGCTAAATGACCTGCCTATTTTCACTTCAACTTATTCATTTTACGAGCAATTTCGGGTATTAAAGGGATGACATAAGCTTAAGAAAAAAAAGGTCAATCTTGATTTTTTAAAAAGTTCACTAGGTTACTCTTGATTTTGTACCAGAAATCCTGAAAAAATATACCTATTATTAGGCGGCAATGATTGGACAAAGATAATGATCATGGTTACCCGATCCGGACGCATCGGATTTCGCATCACGTCGGGTTGATTGCGCGGCGACAAACGGAGGCCGCCGGCTTTCCAATTACCATCGACATAGACACCCTGTGCTGTACAGTTGTACACTCAGCTGAACTAAAATGAACACAATTCGTGCTTTCAAAGTAAGTATAATAAAATACTTAACTAATGTTGATACTAACTTTGAAATTACGAATATAATAAAAAAGTAAAAAACTAATTAGTTTTGAAGCGCATAAATATATTTTTATTTAACTACCTTTTCAGAAATCTAGGGATACAAGAATAAGAATGGATATTTGTAGTGCAAATACTACCATAGATAGATAGATAGAAAATTCTCTATTGCACTAAAACAAAAAAAAAATTGCATTGTACATAGGCGAACTTAATGCTAGAGAGCATTCTCTTCCAGTTAACCTTTGTGTAATTCGGACATTCTTAGCGGGTAGTGCACATAAAATACCATTATTTAATTTTCTGTGTTTTGACTTCAGATCAAAGCATTATGTTTATAAAAATAGTGTTTTAAACCATGATAGTTTCAAAAGTTAACTTTGAAGTACAAAAAACTTCTCAAAAATACTCAAAATATTTTTTTATCGTTGTCCGATCACCATTTCACTTGTGAGTTGAGTCTACATATACCTACCTATACTTGTAAGTTGAGTCTATAATAAACATTGTAGACTGTACTCCAATAAGACTATAATATTTTCAAACTATGCAAACACCATCGCAAGTCTCGTGAGGATAAAACTTGCCCGCCACTTCACCCAAGTGGACTTAGTTTTTCCTTGATACAAGTAACTTTTCCAAGATAAGTATACCAGGGAGAATATATTGATATAAGATACCTTGTCAAATATATGTCGAATAAATTATATACAAGCATTTAGAATGAAATGCTTTTCGTACTGTGTATACAAAAATGTTATCAAAACATTGTCTAATTACTGACTTGACTAAAAACTATTTATTTTATACCTACATCTTCACTTGATATTGGCAAAATTGTCCGAATGCACTGATGTCATCTAATTAAGAAGAAGAAGAAAAAGTTTCTTAAAATGTTTTTTAGAATTCTAATTCTTCGCAACTGTTAGGTTCTGCGGGTTCTGCTAAAGTTTGTTTAGCGTTATTACGTCGTCAAAATGTTAGTCCTATGTATACGTTGGTTATTCCGATCCGATTATTATTCTCAGATGCTCTCCAATTCCCCCAATTTCCACTTATCAGGACTCAGGGGCTAATACCACCCAAAGGGCGGCCAATCTGCCTTCCCGCTTATCTCAATTTAATGGCTTCCGTATTAATACCGCCTTTGTCTAATTCGAGCGTCCTACGCCTTGGCTATTGTTTAATCGACCGGTAAAAATTTATGTTCAAGTAATTAACATAATGCTGGTGTTTTAGTCAAGCTTTGTGGGACTTGTTTTTGAGGTTCGTAAAATGTAGTAATTTAGATTGCGACTCTTAAAGCCTATCTTGGTCTGCTTCTGACATTGTTGTAGCAAAATTCAGAATTCTGTGGTATTTTAAAGTTTATGCCAAAATATCTCATTTTGATAAACTAAGCAATGAGCGATGCGGCACGGCATTGTTGAAATTCCTTTGAGCAACCCCAGAGCTCCTATCACGTACCAAGTAAATATCAAGGGATGCCATGCACTGCATAAATACCTATACCTACTAATTAATATGCTTCACTGTGATAAATGCCCTAAATAGATAAAGCAAAGCGTAGATATATACCTACTGCAAAATCTGTTTGACATACAAAATAAAGTGATCTTGAAAAACAAACCTTTATTTATTTTAAAAATGTTTAGTGATAAATATTTCTCGTATTTAAGTCCAAGAGTGTTTTTATTTTCAAATCTCGAGTTATATTAAGTTCATAAATACGAGCGTCGGCACGGGTAGCTCATTTGGAACGATATCACGTTTACCCTCAAATCAAAAGAACGATATAATCCGGAGCATTTCCGTGGAAATGGCGACAGAAAAATTGTGAGTCAAAGGCATTGTTTCCAATATCGATGGAGGGGTAACTTTTATTGGGCACAAAGTGGGCATTATTCACGAAGTCCACGGGTCGGACGCAATCAGCCGGGTCTGACCGCCCGGTCTGACCGAACCGGACCTGACCGGAAGCCTCGCCTCAGAATGCTAAGATATTTTTCCAAATTCGGCCAATTTTCAAAGGGATTCATCTTATGAAGACTGAGTAAGTACGACCCTTTTCGATTACCGAAGATGTGGATCAAAAGATCCGCAATTATGAAGTTATCATTGGGTGAGAAATGAAGGGATTTGGTTTGATGTTTGAATTTAGTTGCTCAACAATGTTCGTTTTGGATATAAACAAAATGTGGTGGCGAAATGCTACGAGACTTTTATATTTCACCAATTTGGCGGTAGTAATAGTTGTATTTGGCGTTATGGGCTTGGGAATAAAAACAAAAACTTATTTACGCGAGACCCTAGTCTAAATTTAGGTACCTAAGTAATTTAGTTTTAAATCGCTGGCGTGAGTTTTTCCTTTTTGTGTCGCAAATAAATATTTTTATTTTTCAAAAGCAAGAGGTTTTCCATCAACAGTTTTGTCAACAGATTGTCAAAGATTTCAAGAGAATATTTTTTCAATGGCCGTAGGGTTTCGTCCGCTCATCTCAGCTATCCCGATTATTGCGAGTTGAGCCAATATTTTCAAGCTCCCAGACTGGAACGCGTGTGGAATCCCAATTATTATGAAATGTTGACCGTTTTGAAGATTGCAGAAGAGATTTCTACGATATTTTTGTTGTATTTCTTCTGCTGGTCACAATGAGTCGACGTCTAAAGGACATATCGAGAAGCACTTCGATTAATAGCAGGCTTAGCTCTAAGCTTTTATTATTTGCTTGCTAGAACCAATAAAATAAACTTTATCGTGCTATCAAGTCAGATACGTCATTGAGAATAGATCACAATAATGTTCTAAGAAATGAGAAAATTCCTAAAAGAAAGTAATAAATAAAAGTCTGATTTTTACACGTAGTAGGTATATTTGCAAAAACTCGCTGGCAAACTAAGCTTATACTTGTATAAAAACTTGGAATTCATAGAATCTATTTGTTTCTATCTAAAAATTTGCAACTGCTTTGGGTTAGGTGCTGACTAGCCTCTCAGCTCAGTTGGTAGCAATTCTGCCATCTGCGCAATAGGCGGTGGGTTTGATCCCCACCGAGAACAAAATATTAGTGTGGTGAACGCAGATGTTTGTTCTCTGTCTGAGTGTTATAATGTAGTTTAGGAATGTAATATAAAAAATATACAAGTATTATATCAGCTCTCTAGTTACCAAAGTAAAAGCTTAGCTTAATTTGGGGCTAGATAGTGTTGTGTGGATTTCCAATATAAAAAAGAAATGTATTTATGTATGTCCGTGGCAAATTTTATGATGTAGCGGAATAGCACCTGACACGTGGACATTTGCATATCCGAAGCCCGCTTCGCTAAGTTTTATAACTAACACCTTGGGGATAGACCACATACGGAAGCATTATGTTTAACTTAGAAAAATCTCGTAATCTCAGCGGGGTGATCACGTATTTTCTAATGCAATGAAATCCTTGTTTCAATCGTCAGTTTTTACATGGTTTTGAGCTTCGATTGCATTAGAAAACGAATATGAATTGCAATCCTTGTTTGTCAGACACAAGGCTTTGTTTGTATACGTTTTTATTGCAATCGAAGCTCACAATCATGTAAAAACTGAGGATTGCAACAAGCATTTGATTGAAATAAGATACGTGATCACCCCACAGGTCTCACAGTTATTCTAGACGAGACAGCATTTCTGAAATAATCGATGTCACTAAAGGCCTGCGCACATCTAGGCGATGGCGTTGGCGATCAGCTGAAACACTGTCAAATATGACAGTGATATTTTACAGCGTTTCAGTGATCGCCATCGTCATCGCGCTAGATGTGCGTAGGCCTTCAGCGGTTCAATGGCGGTTGAATGCCAACGGCTTGGTCGCGTGGAACTGGCACCTAGACTCACCTACCTTTAAGACGTTTTAAAGTGATCCTTGTGACATTTGATTGATTTGATTGATTGATTAATGCAAAATAACTTCCATACAAATCACTCAGATGCTGATTGATTATGCATGCTTGCAAATACGATCCAACCTTCTTAGTCTTAGTATACAATGTATTACAACTTTGGTGTCAAAGTATGTTTATGGGTTCACGTCCAAACGTTACTTTCTGTCATACCAGCAACAGTAGGTCTACCATGAGCTCTGTCTGGCTCTGTCTCTGGCTCTGGTTATGAGTCAGTGTGAGTGCCCACCAGTGTATTATACACTGTGTGTGACGTTTCGACGTAGAATTAATTTAGACAGCACTCACACAGACTCAAAGCCAGAGCCAGAGACATAGCCAGACAGAGCTTGTGGTAGGCCCACAGGTCGACAAACTGTTTCTGTTAATCTTTGGTATTCTTACAACGGAAACTGTTATTTAACAGGTGTTCTTGCATTTATGATAGTTTATAGGTACCATTTAACATCAGGTATGTGCTTGAATTTGTCATTTTCTATATGTGACCACACCGCGTTCAATTCGTTATTTCTTTCCATGCCAAGGTTGCATGGAAGAGATCCCTCTCAGCGATAAGGTCGCCCATTGTTTTGCCATTTTTTTTATGTCCTATGTTTTGTGTACTGTATTTTTGTGTGGTGAACAATAAAGAGTAACCAATTTATCTATCAATTTTTTTTGTATTAATTATTCAAGAACATTGTTAAAAAATCTTCAAAACACTAAAACATTCTACGCTCAGTGCACGCCTGACTTGACTCGTCTTGAATGCCATATTCTACTCCCTGATCTTCCACGTTCAAATACTTACTGCACTTTTCATTCAACTTTAACCTTTATATCGTCATCCAAAAGAGACATTTCACCTTCAAACAAAAACGCTTTAGTTACTTTTTGCAACACTAATTCGTAGTAGCTTCAGAATTTTTATGGGTCTGTAAGTTTCAGTTACGTTTTGAATATAAGCCTTATTTTGTTCTTGTGATGGTTGAGTTTTGATTGTGGATTGGTAGGGGTTGTTAGGTTTCTTCCCTCTCAGCTGAAAGGACTCCCTAGAGGCATGATCCCGAACTCTTCATTTATCATCCCTGTCACGTGTTGACCATCCCTCGTATACACATTGTATGTATAAGTATCGGATGTAGGTATGCATAGAATCACCCATAAAATTCGAAGATTTTTTTCAAGGGGTTATATTTTTAGGGACATTTTATTGTGTAAAAAAATGCACGTAAAGCGTACAATTATATGGTATGTACTATATAACTCGTAGAATTTGTAAGTTGAAGTGGCAATAGGCAGGTCATATAGCTCGAAGAAGCGGCAACCGTTGGGAAAAGTTTTCGAATGGCGACCACAACCGATGGACTATCGACATTATAAGATCGCTGGAAGTCGATGGATGGAAAGGAATCAGAATCGTTCTTCCTGGAAATGTGTAGGGGAGGCCTAGGCATCATCAGCCTGGAGAAGTACACTTCTGAACATATGTCCAGGCTGATCTATAGAATGTTAGAAAAACAATTAGGCCCGAAAGTTTGAAATCCAAGACTGACCCCCGATCCCTGACTCAAAATCGATAAATCCCACTAGTACTAGTTGTAAAGTTAAACATCGCCTACTAATGGAAACGTTGATTAATGTATCGGGAACCCGCAGAGGCGATAGTTTCATAAAATCGATTGCATCTGAAACTTAGCTTCCTGCCGGAGTATGTTCCTTCTGGCTTACAGCAACGTCATACTGAATTGAATCATTAGGATCTTGTTAGTGACGTCATTAAACTAATTTGCAAGAGGAAACAATGACGTCATATAATTATATTTTGCTGTCAGTTTTGATACTGGCGTATGTCAAGTATTAGGTATAGTCGTTCAGTGGCATCAAATAATATTTTTTATGATGAAATAGGTGCAAAAATCTTGCTATTTCACGCCCGTAGCACACCTCCGCTGCAGAACCGTTGAAGTAACACCGCTAGATGAATTCCGCTCTGATCAAGTGTAGTTTGATTAGCGGAATGGGCATCGGTGCCTTTGAAAACACTTTGAATTAAGTCAAATAACAGGCAGTTTCGCTAGTGTTCCGCATCACCTACACGGGGCAAGAGATGGCGAAATTACTGCGGTACCGCTGTGACGGTTCCGCGGCAGAGGTGTGCGTAAACTGATGAATAATTCAACTCAACTGAATAGCTCTAAAATTAGAAAAAAAACTATTTACCAAAATATAAACTTTTCTACCTACTAAGGTAGTTAAAAGATTATTTGTACAAGTTTTCAAGAGATAGGTCTCAAATAATAAATAGTAAAGAAAGACAAAGAATACAAAAATAACTTTTCGTTACTCTCAATTTTATGCGAAAAACCAAGGAGTGGTACTCTAACGGATCTTTTTACTTTCGTAGTTATTATTATTTGAATAATATTTTCAAATTTAGAACACACGCCTCATCGTTGTTTTGACCAAATCAACGCCTACAGCATCTAGTTCGCTGGCGGTAGCGATCAGTGAAACGCTGTCAAATATCGCTGTCAAATCTCAAATCTGACAGCGATACTTGACAGCGTTTCACTGATTGCTACCGCCAGCGAACTAGGTGTGTTCGAGCCTTAACAACAAGCGATATTGTGTCTACATTAAAAAAAAAACAGATTATCCCCTTTCAACTCTCTTGCCAGGAAACAAAAAATCTCATAAGAGAATGGGTAAAATGTATTAAAGGAAATGTAAGGCCAGCTTAGCCGGTGTCAAAACGGCCTCATGGGTCGGCTAAGGAGATGTTTTTCCTCGATTTTCCGGTTAAAAAAATAACCTCTGGTAATCTTGGTAGAGGTTTTCAATAATAGGACCCTGTGTCGAGTTTTTGTGTACTTTAATGTGTGCTGTTATTAGTTTTCGTAAGGTTTTTTTCCTACTGGTAACTTCAAAGAAACTTGAAATACAATTTTCTCAAGCGTCGCTCGGGTCAATAATTTTATTCAAATATTTATTTGCGAAAAAACGATGAAAGGCACAAATAATAATAATATATAATGTAGTATGTATTTCACTACTTACCTACTTTAAAGTGAGAGGGAATTGATTCAAGTTCAAAAAATTAAAACTGCTTACATGAATCTTTTGATAAAGAAAACCAATAATCTAGTTTTTTATTTTATTGTGTATGTCCCGTCCATACTCGTACAAGGTTATATAAAACAAATCGCTATAAGTGATAAAACCGCCGGGTATACCGGGTTCTTAAGTATTCCTGTTGGTATTGTTTACACCTCTTATTTCGGTAGAAAAAAAGAAATATTCTATTCTATTCCAGTGTCTGTTGGTTCCTTCTCTTCTTTACCTTACTCCTTTTACTAATAGTTGAGTTGAATACCGGTACTTTTAGCAGAAACTGTTTTTATTTACTAGTGCTATTTCATCAGTGGTATAATTTAACTCGTGCACAAAGCTGAGATAAGCTAGGTAGCATGTAATAAAATGAAGATTTTAGAAGCTAATTTCAAATATCCAGCCTGTTTACGTAAATCTAGGTATCAGCTTTATTGGAATGTAGAGGCAACATCTAGGCGATAAGCTAGCAATAAGCTTAGATGTTGCTGTACCTTAACTTGAATTGTTTCACCAAAACTTATATAATTACTTTAGCGACCTCTTGCTTTGGCATTTGTAAGTTGTTTGTAGTTTTCTTAACTATTAACTTGTAATTAATAAATGTTTGAAATTAATGTTTGAGAAATACTTATTAATATTTATGCGGATGAAACGGGTATTTATTGTGATTATCTTTTTTATTTCTCGACGACGTTTCGTGTTACAACAGTTGTGGTTGTGTGGAGACTGGAGTTCATTGTATCCATCTATCAAACTTTTTAATAAAAAAAAGCAGTGCAACTTTTCCCAAACGTCTTATTTTGTAGTCTTCCCGCATCTCTCATCAAAACAATTTAAAGGTGTCGGAAAAAGGCGTACAAAGCGAGAAATAACAACGTCGTAACCACAATAGCAAAACGAAACCAAATTAAGGATTCCAACGCGAATATCTTCTTGTGAAAAAGGAGGCTGGAATTACGGTGGGTTGTGATTTGAATTTATTACCCTGGGGCTAATTTTATTTCGGCGAGTACGGAGACTTAGGAGACAAACGCAATTTTTCACATACAGTAGTTCCTCTGCATTTTTAATATTAACAACACTGAACAGTTTTTATACAATACCCACTTACTCTACTCCAGCGTTTGTAGGTCTTTCAGGTTGGGAGGTCTTTGTCTTCCCGTTTGTGATCAGCTTTCGATATTCGAAAATCGATCGAAATCGTAATTTTGTCGTCGTAAATGCCGTAAAAAGTCGTAAAAAATTACACTAATCTTTTAATTCTTTGTTATACTACTGCTTGGAAAATATACCTATACTGTGACACTGCCAAGACAATATTGGGAGGGATGCCTTAGACTTTGTGCAATCAAAACCAAAAATAAGCTATGGAGTTTGTATTTTTGCTCACCTTTTTTGTCACAAGAGAATACATACAGATGTTGGTTGATTGGGTCTTGCAAGAGATGTTTCAGATGTAAAGATGGGATTTCTTTTATAAAACTTGCCAGTGTTAAGTCGTTATAAAAAAAACACGACAAGCGTCGATTCGACGCTACTGTGTTTGGATTGTTGTGTGTGTTGTTTGTTTGTGAATTTCTTCATCGTTACTGACAACTATCTAATTCCCATCGTACAAGCTCTGCTTATTTTGGAGCTAGATTGTGTTGTGTGAATTGTCCACAATATTTATTATTTTATTTTATTTTTATCACATTCAAGAACTAGTGGCAAGTGACAAGAAGAAAACTAAGGTAAAAAAACCTTGGAAGAAAATAACAAAGCTTTAGGAAAACAGTCCATGTTTACAGTGAAAGAAAAGCAATGGTGGTATACAATATGCATAATGATTGTACTAAACAAGGGTCCCCTTCACGCAAACCCAAATTGCTTATTGTGTAGTATTTTTGAATATATTAATGTGATATCTTTGAGGGAGAATTTCTTCTTGTAGCTGGGACGGCTAGGCAAGGCAGCGCATTGGATTTTTCCTTTTGCGTAACGCTTAGTTCAAACAATAACAAACGTATCTTATAATATCCTATAATTCATTAATCTAGACTACCAACTATATTTATTCGAAATTTCATCTAAATCGGTCTGTTGATGACTTGATTGAGTCACAATTAACCAAACATCGTCACTTTTTCATGTATTCAAAGGATTAATAAATATATTAATAGGATGAATGAATAAATATATTAATATTGACCCCTAGATTAATTTGTCTTTGCCTGTTTGTGATTTATATTTATTAATACACGATTTCAAAGTTTATCTAAGGTTAATTTAGTTAGAATCTTAATTTTATTAACAAACCATAAAATATTAGACGCGAAAAATTGGCTGTAAAAATGTTTTCGACTCTAGTAGCAAATTAGTTTGCAATAAAATCAGCAGTGACATTTATTTTATGAATGTTATAAATTATTGCATTTAGCATCCTGTTTCTATTAAAGACATAATTTCCGTTGGAAGTAAATCATTTCTCGTCAAACATTTTCCTAATACTAACTATTACTAACCTATAAGCCACATTTAAGCAACATCCTGCCTGAAAATTAACAAAGGCCTGCACACATCTAGGCGATGGCCATCAGATGGAACGCTGTCAAATATGACAGCGATATTATTGGAGAGAATAAACAGTAGATACCTATTAGACTCTTTATAAGCTGATGATTATAATGATGAAGCATAATAATGTAGAAAATAAAAAATATTATGGAAAAGTCCATGCTTAAAATAGAAATAATTTCCAAAATAACGTAAATCATAAAATCTTATACCTACTAACTTTACTTATATCTAGAAGAATTTTCTGAAATCGGTACTTAGCTTAGAAAATTGTTTTAAATACCTACGTTAGGAAAGGTTTTATTTATTTTCACTGAAACCACCTGTTGGATCTGCCGAGTAGGCCACTTACTTGTAGTCATATCAAATAAAGACTTGGAATAAAATTATTAAACCGAAAAGTTATAGAAATAAACATGAAAATAAATAGCTTGCAAGCCTAAGCCCTGTGATATTTCATTCTCCATCGCTAATCCTTTTTAAAAGTCAGGATACGAATCAAATGTTTATAAAATATATTCAAGAATTCCTATTTACCTACTAAAAAAGAAATCACATGACGTTTTGATAGCATTTCATACGCTCAGAGACCTCAACATGAACACTCTCCTTCATAGTCTCGTAAGGCTCGATACACTCTGTTTTGACAGCCGAAGTAAAATTTACGATCGCTCACCGGCCCGATAAAGCCACCTTTGTCACAGGCCAACCCGGTAACGTTCTCTCATTTTACGAGCAAATAAATTCCAAGCACTATTATGATTTAAATCGGGCCGGACCTACGAATACATACACCCCTTTTTATCAGGCATTGAACAGTTGAGATATTCACAAAATATTTGTACAAAACATTTTTTTAAACTTATTCAATGCTGGAAGTTTTATGAGTTTTATTTAGTCACGTTTATGACTAGCACTTGTGATTAATAAATTATAACGTTATGAATTTTTATTCATTCTAAGGATTACTGAGATTCATAGGCTTAGCCGTTATTTTTATGATTTTACTGTATAAGAAGCATAAATAATTTACGTCTAACATCTGTTGCCATTAGTCAATGTGATGACTTCCTACTTAGATTAAAATAAGTCAATCGGTAATCATAAAGTGGACTTAAAGTTGATTATGTTTATTTAGTATGAAAGGCGGTTCTCTACCTTTTTGTGATGAAAAACTGCTTTGCTGTACGGGAAGACTTTTCTTAGCTTTCTGGACCTAATATCTCTTCAATAAATGCTAGTTGGATTTTCAGTCACCTTGATCAGTGCCGTGTTTATTTATTACCTTCGTGTACATAAAGATCTTAAAAATAACTGTTACATTAGATTTGATTGAATTTGATTGGATCCGATTCATTAGCAACAAGCAATAAGCAACAAGCAACAAGCAACAAGCAACAAGCAAAAAGCATCAAGCAACAAGCAACAAGCAACAAGCAACAAGCAACAAGCAGCAAGCAGCAAGCAGCAAACAGCAAGCAACAAACATAAACTTTGCTCAAGAGCAAAATGCTGTTTTTTAGCTATTAACATTAGGAGAAGAAAAGTTTAACGGGAAGCTGTGAATTAGTATGGTGTAGTCCTTGGTAATATGAGTGTAAAAGATGAGAGGGTGTTTCTAGGTGTGTCGTGAGTGGGCCTCCAAACTACGAACTAATACTACTAACTGCACTGGCTAACATAAACTTTCACAGCCTGTTTTATACTAGGTAACCTATACATCTTAGGACGTTACACCTGAACACGGCAATCTAGAGAGGCTTGCTTGCGAGGTAAACAAGCCTACACCCTACAGGCCGAGATAAGAGAATGCAGTCACAGCACACTATATAGTTGAAATATGAAATATTTTGAAATATTTATTTATTGACACAAAAGAAGAAGGTAGGTACATTACAGTTATAGTGTAGTAGTTTCACTGAACTATGCCAAATTAATAAATAAATAAATCAACTTATCAATTAGAACAGTAACTATAATAGTATAATAATAGTAGTAATAGTAGTAGAGCTCTTTGTGAAGGGCTCGTCCGGGGAAGTACTACCACCATGCCTATGTCTGCCGTGAAGCAGTGTCACTGTGTTTCGGTTTGAAGGATAGTTGCCTGTGAAATTACTGGCACGTAAGGCTGAACATCTGTATGCCTCAAGGTGATGAACGCAGGGCAGTGCATCGTAGGGCACGTACCTGACGTACATAACCTTTGGAAGGTTATGTACGTCCGGTTATGTACGTTGTAAGAAGGCGATGGTTATCACTAAACAACAGGTATATTGCTACCTCTATCAGCTAGATGTTTATAAAAAAAATTAAGAAGGAAGGTACTGCAAAAATGTTAGAACATGAACCCAATTGTAATACGATGACTACCTCTTCTAAACATCATCTTGGAAAGATGGGCTGGGAATTTTATTCGTGTGGCTCTTTCAGTCCCTGAAATGAAAATATTTTGAAATCTTTGGCAGTGTTGCTGTTATTGCAACAAAACATTAAAAAGAATAATGAAATAATAATAAAAAATATTTTAACTTAGTTACATAATTTAACTTGTTCAACGCAAGATAACAATGTGGCAATGTTATTTTTATCGAAGTCTTCTTCACATATTTCAGTGGAACCGAATCTTTAGTGACAGACTGATGGGCACCGAAGTGTCTAGTCTGCAAAAGACCGCTCTAGTGAAGGTAAGTACTTGGATCAAAGAGCTCCATTGACCCGTTTGTGGTATCGCCTATCAGCGATACTACAGGTTTTCGCTGGGTTAAACTTAAGTAGGTGAAATGTCGTTTCAGTAAACATAATAAATTATCGTTCTAATCAAGTTTATTTTCCTTCTTATGTCATCAATTATCATCCTGAAGAAGTCATAGGGTATCAAGGATTTTTCAGAAAGCATTATGAGGCAGTGCTTGGAGGACACTGGTAATATTCACAATTCAAATTCAAATAATTTATAGACACAGTACGCAGGTCTTTTGTCAAATATTTTTACAGTTATAAAGGCCACTCCTAACTTATTTTATAGTATTTGGTGGTCACTAGTTTTTATTAGCCATTCAATATGCATGATGAATGAAAAACAATTATTTATTTTTATTTTATGAGACTCCTAATCCTAACGCACATCTAAGCAATCTACGATGGCCATGGCGATGGCGATCAGTTTTGGCATAATGTTTGGCATACACCCTTTGGCACACATTGCCGCGAAATTTGATAGTGCCATATTTGACAGCAATACACTGACCGACATCGCAGGTGATATATATTTGCTCAAAACTTAAAGTTAGTAGATACATATTGTGAATGGGGAATGGAAATTTTTAAAGCAAATACAAAAACGTTGCAGTGCCAACTATTTCGTAGTAGGAGCCGCTGTGTTATTTGAAGATTGTTCGCTTTACTTCTGACCTTTTGGTATATATTTACACAGCCGCTGAAAAGGCTTTACTTTCCCATAAAAGAGTACTTGCTTAACTTACCTTTCAATAGAAGGAAAAACGACGACAATTTGAAAAAATACTTGACCGAATCGTCTAGCGAATTCAAGTATAATGTTTGAGGGTTTTTATTTAATTTCACGAATGCTGACACAGTGTGTCAGCAGTACCAAATAAAAAAAAACATAAAATGATCTTATATTTTAACAATGAAAAAGTTACAGTAACATTGTTATCCCAAATAGTTATGATCGAACTTAGCTGTCTTGTCTGTACCATTTGGCCCTCATATTTCACCAAATTGATATTAAACTTAAGGGTCTTATCAAACTGGGCCAGTTTCAGTCTGTACAACTGTCTTAGCACAGATTTGGTCTAGATTATTAAAGCGCCATCTATCTTTGTCCGTCCACTGATCTACATTTCACTGCGTAGGACTTTCAAAATTCAAAACATTGGCAAAATAGTTTCTTAATCAGAACAGTATGTTACGATACTAAATCTTAGTGATTTGTTATTGAGGTTCTAAAGCACTTTACGTCACTGGACCCGCATAAATTCAAGTGGCTAAGGAAATTATGCCTTTACTATACGATTGGGAATTTAAATACAGTTAGGTGCAGCTCAGAGGTCCTTACTTAAATCTATAGTGTAATAAAAGTCCCAATCAATAGAATAAGTGATAGGAGAGCACTGGTAGTCTAGTGGTAGCGGCCCCCGCCTTCCGATCCTAAGGTCGTGGGTTCAAATCCAGTCGTGTACCAATGAGTTTTTCTGCCCAAAAATTATATACACTATGCCAGTGCTCTGAAACGGTGAAGGAAAGCGGCATATCGTAGAACCTAAAAAGTTCGAATGTAAGTGTCAAGTGCACGAAAGAAGCCTCTTTGAGGCGCACTTAAAATTCTTTCACCGCACTTGGTTTGAAAGAATTCATGATAAAGAAGAATAGAATAAGTATTAGATTGTGATACAGAAGTCATAGGTGCTGTCGATCATTGGTCATACCATGCCTATGGTTTTAATTTTACCCTTTTGACACACCAGTTTCATGTTTTAACTAAGCTGCTAAGATGGAATCGGTGCTGGCAAGCCTATTCCATCTAAAATCCTGTAACAGGCACTATAGCGTCCCGCAAGTATATATAATTATAGGGCTTGTGTAATCACCAGTTGCCCTTGATACTATACAAAGTATCTATCTATATATTTATAAAAGAAAGTCGTGTTAGTTACACTATTTATAACACAAGAACGGCGAAACCGATTTGGCAGAAAATTAGTGGGGAGGTAGCTTAGAACCGGGAGAAGGACAAAGGATACTTTTTATCCCGAAAAAGCAACGGGAACGGGGTGTTACGGAAACGTGCGAGCGAAGCCGCGGGCGGCCACTACAGTCTACAATAAATGCAAAGGCTGTTTTTTTTGTTATTTGATTAAGTTAGTGGTTTAGTGTTATAAAAATTAAAAAACACACAGTTGTATTTAGAGTAAAGTAGAGCTTTGAATTGTGAATTTTGGATTTTGTGAACTTTGAATTGTGTAGAACTGTATACATTTACAATCGTACTTAAAATAGGTACAATCGGAAAGTGTTTGGGCTAACTTAATTCTAACTTATCGGAAAGCTATAAACTAGGCTATAAATTCTCGGCTGGTTTGTGTGTGCCTAGATATTGCTTAGGGATTAAGACCTAAGCACGGAGTTATAATTTAATTAATTTCCAAGTGTTCCTTTGGTCAAAGCGACTCTTTGCTCATGACGAGTTTAGCTCCCCAGCATGGTAATGTTACCAAAATTTTGGGAATCCTTGCTATTTTGACAGTGATTTGGCTGTCAAAAATTAAATTCACTGCTTTTTTTCATCATTTTTATGATATTTTAATAGCTGGAGAATAAAACTAACAGTAAATTCTTCAAGAGGGGGTCTTAATATAGTACGCCCATGTCGCAGTCACAATGTGCTAGATAAATTTAGTTATGAATTATGTATTTTACATTTTAAGGTATTTGTGATTGTGCCCTATATTTTTTAGATCTATGTACTGCGGCAACATACCTGTTGCCTGAAATAAATGAATAATAATATGGTGGTTGAATAATATAAACTTTTATTTGAATAGAAACAGAATGAATGTGTAATTTATTGATACTTTGGCCGTTTAATGCCTAAATACATGTCTCAAGGTTTGATGATTCAAACATGCGTTTGCGGTTACTTATACAACGGTGTCCGTTTATGTTTTTATACAGATTGATGTAGTTTTTATTTATTTTTTCTTACGGCCATAAGTGAAAAAGTAAACAGGCCTTTGCATCTTTTGTAGATTTATATAGCGTCAGGGACAACTGATGGTGTTTTACTCATGCCCCTACTTACAGGACAGGAAGACATGGTCAATTTGTGCAAAGCTGACTAGGGCGCGAGATTCTTCACGATGTTGTTCTTCACCGTTTAAGAGCACTAGCCTAAAATATAGTGATTCTAACACGGAAGACAAGGAATTTGTGACTGATATGAGCAGATAATAAATAATATATCTAATATACTGAGACGCACAGGACAGAGGAGGCTGGCAGAAAATGAAGGAGGCCTATACCCAGCAGTGGGTGATACGCGGGCTGAGATGATGATGACGATATTAATATTTCTTCAAAACTTATAAAAAATCGGCACGAAAGAATCTCTCGTCTGTAATGTTGGTGGAAAGTTTTGTCAAGACAATTATAAAACTATAGTAATGAGTTTTTGTTGGTAGATAGTTTGGTGTGTTTCGTCTTCAAATTACGAGTGTCATATACTTATCTATGTATTGAAATCAGACGAAACCACCATCATCATAATACATCTATACATACGAATGTGTGATGTGTTGTCTCATCTTCAGCCTGAAGAAGTCCACTTGTAATTCCAAATTTACAAGTGTAACATGTTATCTTATTGGAATAAAATAAATGAAATTAAATTAAAAATAAAACTGCTAGACATAAACCTCACACACTTCTAGGAAGAACGATTCTGAGCCCTTTCCATCCACCGACTTCCCGTGATCTTAACACTGTCGTCAGTCTATCTGGTGGGCCCACCATATAGACCGACGACCATATAGTCACCATTTGAGAACCTTTATCCCTAACGGTTGTCGGTTCTTTGAGCTATGTGACCGGCCCATTGCCACTTCAACTTGCTAATTCTACGAACTATGCCGGTGATGTGTGGTCTACGAAATTGTTTAACTACACATTACTGAAGTGAAAACCTCTTTTGAAACCCAAACACTCTGTACACTTGGGTTGACAATCGACTAAGCCCGAAGCAATTAATCAAGCTCTTTACTGTTTGGACCTCTGGAATCGCATGACTGTGACATGCCGTGATGAAAGTCGATATCTCCGCTTTCCGATTTTAAAGCCTGAATGTTTCTTAAAAAGAGTGACCGTTAAATTACAATCTACGATATAATTAGAAGGACTTATTGCTGCCATGATGTTACTTAGCCTTGCGTTAATCGAGGCCACAGAGTACTTTGTATAATCGAAGCGTTCTACGGTAGCGATCAATTAAACGCTATCGTCAAAAATCTTAAATGTCATATAATATATCACTGTCATATTTGACAGCGTATAATTGTTGACTCAAGTCAAAGTCAATGTCCAAGATTTCTTTATTCAGTGGTAACTCAAGGGTCGATTCGTTTTCTGTCATTTCGGGAAGGAACATTAGCTTTTTGATTTTAATTGTTTTTCTGGGGTTTTTTGAGTTCTGTTGTGTAATTTCGGTGGTATTTTAACCAACATTGCTTGAGGTCTTAGCTCAGTGTTAGCAGTTGGAATTAAAGTGTACTATGTGATATTCTGATTTGATCGAAAATGTTCCATAAGGATTTGGAAAAAACGGCCATATTTTTTCCATAGACAACTGACGGTTTGACGGAAAAGTATTTTGTCTATGTAATATAAATTATCATCATTCTCATTGAACTACTCGACACTGGCAAAATTGATCCGAAAAGGACAGATGCCATTCATTAAGAAGAAGAAGAAGAACTCAAGGATCACTTTGAAATATCTTATACCTTTAAACGAGAAAATCTTGTACCTATATATATATATATATATTTAGGATCTCGGAAACTGAGCCAACAATTTTCACGAAATTTACTATACAAGGGTTTTCGGGGGCGATAAATCGATCTAGCTAGGATTCATTTTTAGAAAATGACGAGAAGTTGGTGTTTTGCAATAATCAAACATAAACTCAATATACGACTGTTCCTGCCATCTATTGGTGATTGTGAGCAACTAACTACAAGCTAGAAGGCGTTGTTAATTAAAAATAAGCCAATAAAGATACGACTCTTCCTGAAATCTATTGGCAAATAATAATACATTTTTTTTTAAAACCCGAGCGAAGCTCGGTCATACCGGCTCGTGTATCTTAAAGCTATAGGTGAGTTCCACGCGAACAAGCAAGCCTAGAAGAACAGGCAACTTACTACGGCTTGGTTCCTACCGTTTTTACTGGATATTGCGATGTACATTGAGTTTGGTAAATAAGTACATTATGTTGATAGATTCGATGAACTTAATGACTGAAATTGGCC
Organism: Thera britannica; assembly: GCA_939531255.2. NCBI lineage: Eukaryota > Metazoa > Arthropoda > Insecta > Lepidoptera > Geometridae > Thera > Thera britannica. Next base: position 22,976,799 of record OW618034.2, read on the forward strand.
CAGGAATTATTGAGGAGTTCTGCCTGACTTTTATTATTTGTCTATCTCGGTGGTTTTCTGTTTTATCCCTATTTGTTTTATGATTAATTTACAGAAACTGGGTTGGTCATGTCTCTCGTAAGCCAGGTGAGCTGTGGGCAATGATAGTTCCACTGATTGGTATTCTGACCCAGCGAAAAGTCGACGCAGTAGACCAAAACGAAGATGGCGAGACGAGCTTGATGGTTTCCTGACGGACTGGACAAGCATCGCCAAGGATCGCGATGTCTAGAGGGAATGAGGAGAGGCCCAGTAGTGAGACCCAGAGGGTTCATAATAATAAAATATAGGAACTTATTCATTAATTCATTCGAATCGTATTGTGCGAGTAAAAAGTTTTAGGAACTTTAGATAATAAAATGAGGTAATACGCGATAAATACCGGTGTAGTAAGCTGTAGTTTCTTTCACGTGTCTATATTATGTAAAATAGATGTGTTTTTGTATTAATCGGCTATTACCAGTTCGCTCTTACCGTTTTATAGCGGTACTCGCATCTTAAACCAAATCCAACTGTTACCACTATTTACATTCTTATCACCCTGTTAAAATAAAATTACATGTAATGAGTGTTTTACACAGGAGTCATTCAATATGTTACTTTGCTGTCAGTTAAATAGCCCTGACCTGTGTTTCAAATTGGATAATCTCCTATATTATCGAGTTAGGGTCATCGTTGTCCCTATGAGGGTCTTACGCGACAAACATCCGGGTAAAAATAAGACTAAATAACTATCCACCTTCCTTTTGTCGTGTCACTTACTTGTTCCTCAGAATCTGTGTGGTGAAAGGATTAATCGTCTCAAAAAAGCTTTCTTTTATGCACAAGGTGAAACTACTGGTATTACTTACGTCAAATCATCAAATCAAATGTTTATTCAGCAAATTTGACAGAGATATTTGACAGCGTTTCACTGATCGCCATCACCAGCGACCTAGGTGTGCGCAGGCCTATAGTTAATCTATTGTGAAATTACATGCGTTTGAGGTCTCTTTTTATGATACAATTACCTGTGTCAGGAGGTCCCTCGCAGGGCAGTGCATCGTATTTTCAGTATTTATGGTTTTCAAGCTTTAGTTGCTGTGTGAATCAAAATGTTGTATCCCGCAAAAACACAAAAAGCTGTCGATCTCCAAAATTGTCGTAAGCTTTTTGTCTGCCATAATATATCGGATATACTCTGAATATAATTGCACTATACATCAGCAAGTTTTTCCATCAATTATTGCATTACGACGCACCAACATCTGCTATCGCTTGGAACATTCTTGTGTAACGATGCCGCCTTTTGTCTTGCATACTTTGATAGTTCTTATCTCTGTTACATAGAGTTCATTTTGTAGCTGTAAGCTAAACGCTTTGGCAAAGAGGGATAAATGTCAAAGATTTCGATTCCAAAACAAAGTGGATATAAAGTTACTCTGGCCTGTTTTTCCTTTTGTTTTGTTTTCAAACTTTCTTTACTCATCATCATCATCATCAGGCTGTAGAAGTCCAATGCTGGATCTCTAGATCTGCTGGATATTTGAACCCTGAACGGTTCTGAACCTTTCACACATATTAAATCATAAATAACTAGGTACAGCTAGATAGGTAGAAAACCGGTTAGATTTTTTTTTTACAACTAGCTTCTAGAACAAAGACATGACCCACCTGATGTTAAGGGATAATGACCATCATCATCATATTACTTATGATGGTCATTATCCCTTGTGGACAATTCACGCAACAGGAACTGGCCCCAAATTAAGCAAAGGTTGTAGGTACTATAGGAACCATATAGCTGACATAAAACTTGTATAATACTTTTTTTTTAATTCAATAACAAAACTTAGAATACAATATAACACCCAGACAGAGAACTAACACCTGTGTTCATCACACAAAATGTTTGTTCTCAGTGGGTATTGAACCTACGACCTACGGCGCAGAAAGCAGAGCTACTATCAGTTGAGCTGAGAGACCAGTCAAATAAAGCCTTTATTAATGCATTGGCTAAACATTTACATCAATTATGAAAAACTACTTCCATATTGCTTTATCTTCCAGTACATAACTCAGTTTTTCGAAAAAGCCGGTTATATCCTTTTATTTATGGCGCCGGACATCACAACGGATCATGGCAGACAGATCGACGTCCAACGTATAGTCGCGAAAATTAAGCCCCGGGATTTTGGAGAAAAAACCAAGCTGGATATGGATTGTGAAGTCTGGAATGTGATTGCATACTGGTTCAGTAATACGTTAATATATCAAGTCTTATCCTCTTATCCATGTCTCTTTCACACTGTTCATCCATCTTTTCGTTGACCTATCTCTACTCACATATCTATCTACATTCATACTCATCCCTCTCTTAGTCACATGACTTTTATTCCTCCTCATTTCATGCCGGTACCACGCCAGTTTGTTGCTCTTAAATTTTTCTGACTACTGATTATTTGCTTGAGCTCTGCCTTCTGCTAATATGTAAGTTGTGGGTTCGGTTCGATTAATTAATGTAAAAGCTAGTTCTACTAATAAAGAACAGGTTCATGAGCTCAGAATACACTGAACTTGTTTAGATAAAAATAAAAACTCCAGAATTGGACTCATTTTATTAAAATAATAACGCCCACGTGGTATTAAGTTCGCAAGTCTTATTGCGCTTGACCACTGTTTGTAGACCTCCCAGTGTTATAGTTTTTAAGATTTTCGGACACGCTTCTGGAACTTTTATGATGGTGAAATAAAGTTTTTTTTTCAGTCACGTATCATTACCTGAAATTAGAAGCATTTTCTTAACAATAAAAAAACATTGCCAAGCTATAGTAACGAAAAAAAAGGTGGATGAAAGTGGGTTAGTTTGCATGCAAAACCCGAATTTCATACCACTCAAGAGTTCCGGGTTTTTCATGCGCAAACTATACAGTCTCGCAGCAATAATTTAGATTGAAAACCAGAAAGAAATAACATAAATTCACACGAAAAGCTGAAAGAAGTGACCCAGGCTGGTCTTCAGGCGCGTAGTAAAAATCGTGAGAAATTGCGGGTAGCCAGAGGTCAACTAGACAAGACGCACCGTCGAGTTACCGGCCCACGCTATAGCTTTATTGGTCAGAATTGCCTCTAAACGTTACCAATGAGGCGTCTGTTGTTGTATATTTACGACATTTTCATACGGTCTGTACTTAAATCGATTATCCCTCTTCAACCTTATCACAAAGCTATAAGGTCCATAAAGGCAGGCAATTTTATCTCTCAGTAAGTACTAAGTTAAGGCCGGTTTCGTTACAATAAAGTGCATGATATATGAAGGTCCACGGCGTGATTGTTGGCCTCAAGTTATTCACAAAATTGGAAGTCAAAAGCTAATTTTGTTAAAGAATGTCGGTTCTTCTTGACTGTTTTGAACATCTAAGCGGCGTTGGTTGAACAAAGTACGGTTTGATTGGATTTAAATTACTTGGAAGTACTGTTTTACATTTTTATAGCGAACGGAAGTGATAGGGACTTTATTTTTATTTTAACATGTAAACTTTTAAAATAGATCACAGGTTTGAATTTTTTAGTGAAAGTGTGTCTTATGATTATAAATTACACATTTTTAAGCTGGGAACACTTTTAATATAGCCAAGTTGAAGTTATTATGTTAGATGCCGTACAGGGCAGTTCGTTGTGGTACTAATTTATTACACAACGTGTTTTCTTTGCGGTTTTATTTTTATTTTAGTGATGATCAACCGACTATTGACTTAAATTTTTTATGGCGTAATAACTTTAAAAGGGCGACGGGAATTACCACCTTGAAGAAATGCTACTGTCAAAGGTCAAAACATTATAAAATGGTTTAACATCTATCAAATACGCATATCTTTTTAATCGATTGTCAGCAAATAAAATAGTTTAAATTAATAAGATGAACTAAATGCTAATTAGCATTTTCTACCGGCTAACCTTTTGTTTCGTGTGTATAATGATTCAAATTCAAAATATCTTTGATCATGACTACCGTTGGAAGATAAAACCTATAAGTATAAAAATTTATTTAGGAGCGCGTCCCTGTAAACAAATAAAAGGGATGTGTTAATGTAAAACTATTTGATGTTCTTTTGAGTTCCTTTGAGTAAGCTGTTTGTTTTAAGTTAACATATGAATTCGTATTATTTATTTTTTGCACGATTTATTCGAAATGTTTCAAAGAAAGGATAAAAGAACAAGGAGGTGAAGAATTTTTATCTTATTTGCCGAATTTAGTAGATCGAATCTATCTCGATCAAGAAGCTCGATCGAATCAAGGAGGTGATTTTGAATAAAGCTTATCTTATCTCATCTCGATCGAGGAGGAGATTCAAGGATAGGGTTTTGCTAGAATTTGCCGCTATTTTTAAGTTTGCACTTTCATTTGACAGTACCTACACTACAACCTTTTTAAATGAGCACACACACATAGATCACTGGTGGTCTAGTAGTGGCGGCCTCGCCTTTCGATCCTAAGGTCGTGGGTTCTAATCCAGTCGTGTACCAATGAGTTTTTTTGTCGAAAAATGTATGTGCACTATGCCAGTACTCTCAAAACGGTGAAGGAAATATCATGAGGAAACTGGCGTGTTGTAGAACCTAAAAAAGTTCGAGCAACGCGTGTCAAGCGTCACGCAAAAAGGGCCCGCCGGTGGCCTACTTGCGGAAACCAGTCTGCACATCAAGTGCGGATGATGAGTTTGCCGAACACACACAAGCATATTCACAGTTTTATATGAATAAGAAGATTGCGTGGTAATCTTTTGCTGTGCTTCCATGTGTCTCATTAATTGTTATTTTCTTGAGAAGTCCACTGCTGGACATATGCCTCCCCTACACATTTACAGGAAGAACGATTCTGAGCCCGAAACGATTCGAACCTTTGTTCTTCAGCGGCTGTCGGTTCTTCGAGCTATATGATATGACCTGCCCATTGCCACTTCAACTTACTTCTACGAGCTATGTCAGTGATCTTGGTTTTTCTACGGTTATCCTCATTTCTGATTCTATCACATAGTCACGTATTGTCTTATCTAAAAAAAAAAAAATCTTTCGCCATGATTGATGGAATCCCTCGTTGATTGGAATTTTATGGAGAGGTGTTAATTTATATCTTAAAATACAAATGATTGTTGTTTACCGTACCATATGAAAAGGCTTCGAATAGAATCCTTTAATCGACATGTTTACAAAGTTGCCATGGCAACCACTGTTTGCCAAACATGTTGTGATTGTAACATTGTCCAAAGGAAAGCCCTTTGTGTATTCGGTGGGGAAAATGAAGTGTTTATCTACTTACTGCTGTATAAGATGTAAGGGTTTATGGTAAACAAATAAACCTACTTGAAGATAAACCCCTCAATACACTCAATCAGGATGATAAAGGCGCGCTTAAAATCTTTTCACCACACTTGGTTTAAAAGAACAGTTGACACGGTAAAAAGAAGAGGATGATTACATTATTAAAAGAATTGCAACCGATCAATAAAATAAAATTTAAGTAGAAATTACGCGATCATTTTTTATGTGGTTTTAATTGTAATTTTTCTTCATTGACAAACATTTTGCTCAATTCTATCTAGCCCCAAATTAAGCAATAGTCTCGACAAATAAAACTAAAGGTGAATTCGAAGAACGAAGATTAAGAAAAAAAAGTCTACTTTTTCTACCTTTACCAAATAGGTAGGTACTTTTAGTTAAAAGTACGTGAATCTGATGCCCTGTCTAGCAAGATAATTTTGGATTACATAACTAGATATCAACGTACGGAACCAACTTACATGATAGAGTGATTCTAGCCCCCCCCCCCGCCCCCCTCTTCGATGTTTGGGGAATTTTATGGATTTTTGCCGAAGAGCTGTCACGGTGACAAGTTCATTGATTTTTCCGCTTCAAAAATGCTCAAACCTCGCTAAAGAAATTTTAACTTCTAAAATCTTATGGTGTCGAAGGTCGTGATGTTCCAAAAGACTTTAAATTCAACTTGAGTCTATAACGATTAAAAGAATAGTAAGTATCTGTCCATAGATATAGAGAGATAGATTGTTGTTACTAGATACCGCAAGTTGCTCTTTTTGCGTGCTATCTCATTAATGAGTGCTAGTAGGCCCTAAGTTGCTAGTTTTATTCTGTGGCTTAACAAAATAAGCAAAATGTAAGTCAAGTCAATTATTTGTATTATCCTGAGAAGTGGTGGGTGGTGGATTCACAGGATGGAATACCGCAGAAGGTAGAAGAAGTTGCAGCCGCCCGAGAAAACGGTGGCGCAACGATTTGACTTCTTCCGCAACCACTGGGTGCAGCAGTTGACCGAGGATCATGGAGAGTGGAGATTAATGGGGGAGACCTTTGCCCATTACTGAGATAGTACAGGAGACCAAAAGAAAAACTTTGTCAAGTCAACTTTAACGTCAACGTTCATAGACATAGACAAAATTCATGATTTCAACTAATCAGTAATAAGCTTTGCCGCAAAAAAACAGGTATTGTCTATGCTCAGGAATTTCAACTCACCCAGTTTAATCTAAATCTGTGGTTCTATCAATAACAAAACGCCCCGTTCAGGTCAACTGTCAATCAACTCAATTAAGCGTAAAACAACGCCCACGCAAATCACAAAACTATAACTCAGTGCCGCAGTCCCGCAAAAAATAACTTCGTTTGTTGATTGAAAACGCTTTCAATAATCGATTAAACCACGCTGGAGTTTTGACAGATGACACATATGTGTGCGTCGTGTCGGCTTGACGGATGTGACCTGAGGGTACGTATTTGTAACGGCTTGAATCGAAATAGGAGGCACCGGAGTATTGTTCGGTATATTTCTCGTTTTGTAGCTATTATATCCATTAGATTCGTTTTTTTGTGAGCGCACATTGCTTAGTATTGTTGAATTCGATATTGATAGCATGAATTTCAGAAATATGATGCTTGGGATTCTATATTTTTAGTCTTACAATAGTGCCTATAGAGACAAAAGATTTAGATGTCGTAAAATAATTTTTTCATTACTCATACTCTGAAAGTAGGTCTGAAGTTGCCTGAGGGGCCTAATTGAAAGTAAAACTTTCAGCCCTAGGGAGAATCGCTTTCTACTGACAGCTGTCAAATTATAAAAAAAAAACAAGTTCTATTTTATTCAACCATGTTCCAACTTTCTAAAGTCTTTCTAACTGCAAAGAGGTCGTTGAACCAAATTCCAACTTTTTATTCAGCAAGTAGGTTGGAAACTTTTTGATTTGAGCAAACAAATTACCATTTTTTAAATTATGATAATGAAAATAATGGCTGAATAATGCTGGCGAGCCGTAGCCGAAGGCCCACCAGAGAAAAAGAAAAAAAAAACCGGGAAGGCGGCAATTCAATCTTCATTTTCACTATAATTTTTCTTTCATGTTTTTATTTTTACTTTCCTTGTATTCGTAATGAAAAGCACAGTGTTTACCTCGGATGAAAGTCTTTTAAGTCCCTCAAGCTCCATTGGCGCCTTCGCTTACGCTCTGGCGCCAAACCCGTCTCGGGACTCAAAAAACGTGACTTTCAACACTCGGGTAACAATGTACTATTACGTGCTTTTTAATTTCTACTCGTTTCAGTTTATTTGAGTTATTATGACACAAAATAAACTCTTTTTACTAAATTATACAGTTTTAACGACCATAAAATTGCTCGTTTTTATTCATAAAACACTTTAAATTCGTTTTATTTTATTACAAATAATTTATTTCAACACAAAAAACTTGCAAATAACAGAGCCAATTTATCATAAATACATTATAACAGAATACATCATTTACGCATAGTAACATTGTAAGGGCGCTGCTACATTACAGAAATGTGTCATCTCATAAGTACACTGATATGCAAATCTGCCTGACGTGTATCTCAGTATGCAAATTCCTATTCCTCGCATCAATGGCTATATTCTAACCTAACTATCGTGCATCAGAGAGAAACCAAAAATGTACCTACTAGAATCACAAAAAGTAAAGTAAACAAAGTTTTACAACCGGTTATTCTTGCACGGTAAACATCCTGTCAATTTTGTTAAACAAGGATTCAGAAAAAACTAAAGTGGACAATTATCATGTTTGGACATGACGATGTCTCTGGCTCTGTCATTCAGATATCCTCAATTTGAGTTCATATAAGAACTAAGAATACTATGATACTTCAAAAAAAGGCACAAGCTCGCCTAAAGAAGGTTTCAATTAAACAATTTATGATAAGCGATACATACACACATTTAAATGAAAAGCTATGAGCTTTTATTGGGCTTTTTTATGAGTATGCTTTGGTTGTATTCCCCATACAACCAAAGCATAATCATACTGCTATTGATTCCATTTGCAGCACTGATCTTCTGGCGCAGTCTGGACGAACATCTTAGCTTGTGTCAGTAAAAAATCTTGCTATAATGTATTCGTTTTAATGTAGTTACATCACAATATCTTAAAGTCTGTAAAAAATCTTGATAAAATGTATGTATTCATTTTAATGTACATCTCCTCAATTGCTTTAAAAGCCATTAAAAATAGAAGAGGTAAACAAGGCGTGTGGCTTGCACTTCTACCAACTAGGTTTCATTGCAAAATTACTGCGTTCAAACTTTTGCCTCACTTGTAAGTTAATATTGAACAAGATAGTAATAACATAATATGTTATTACTATCTTGTTAAAAAAAATATAGTATAATGCAGATTTTCATATGAAAATCTGCATTAAACTATATTTTTTTTGTCTAATTTAAACACATTCGGCTTGATAATCTTGATTAAATTCAGTGAAGCCGATCTCGGTTTTACCGAGTTGAAATACTTAAAACTCAAAAAGTTTATAAAAAATATTTATTTTTACAAGCAAACACAATGTTGATGAGTGATGTGATGGGTATAAAATAGATATGCATACATTCGTGAAAGACTGTGTCTCAAGTTAGTTCGTTCGAACCTATATTACAGTGGTCTTACTTTTTTCTTTTGTTACCTTTATTTTCATTATTTTATTATTTTCTTACCTACCTAAAAATTATAATTTTGAATTTGTGAGCAGATCAGAAAACACTTGAGCTATCATGGAGATGATATTATACTGTTTTCTTTTTCAAGAATAGACTCATTGTTTCAAAATAATACCTTTTTAGATTGAGACATAGAGTGTAATACTCTGAGTTTGACTGACTTCTTACTTGCAACAATCTCGTATTCTGAAATGGTTTTGTATTAACCTTGGAGTCACGATAAATGGAATATAGGTACATAGGTACATTCAAATTATATGGTTAGTTTACGAACCGATATCACTAGTGACGATCAAACTTTGTAGTTTCTCCACTCAACAAAACTTAGAACGCCAAGTTTGTGCTTATAATGTAACCGCGGATGTTTGTAGCCTTTTAAAGTATCCGTGTATAATATCTGCTGCCAAATCCTTGTATTTTATTCTGGCGGTTGACATATCGCTGTTTTAGAAATTACACCAAAACTTTACGTCGAGGTAACAGAGTAAAAATCACGTTGAAACGAAACAGTAAGCCCAACTACAAAACAAGTATTGTAGTTAACTAACAAATAATGAATTAAGAACAAAATTAACCTTGTTTCATGCAGTTTTTTTGACGCTCCTCTACAAAATACAATAAATAATATCAAAGTACCTAATACTTTAGGTATAAGGTAGGTTTTTCTAAAATACCATGGATCATTTAGAACTGTATTGACTCTTGAATAAAATGAAGCTTCAGTGTGGTGTCAATTCAGCTTAGTGAGGCGTTTTAGCCCCTTGTTTGTAATGCCTTTAATTTACCTATACCATCTGAAAAATATCTAACGTCATACGCCAAAGTAATGTGCACCCATACTTAAAGTGGAGTTTCAGGTATCGAAGGTAAGTTTTAAGATCTCTTTGTACTTACTTTAAAGTGTATCTGAGCGCTAAAAGCCGTATAAATAGACTATGCTGGCGCTTCAAAACTTCGAAATTACGAAGTAACTTCCTACGCGTTAGAAGCTAAATAAACCTAAGCTTGTTCCTAAGTTCATCTTCTAACCTACTTTATTGGTAACTTTACTTTTATAAAGAAGTTAATCATCATCATCAAAAGCCCATTGCTGGACATAAGCCCTCCCCCCACCCCCATACCCCATACATCTAGGAAGAACGATTCTGAGCTCTTTTCATCGACTTTTCTGTGTGTGGGTTTCTTTCCGGTTCATTAACGCCATTCAAGAACCTTTATAAGAAGTAAATAAAAAATTCCAAATATCTCACCACTGGCTTGAATAATACCTAACCTCCTCCAAGAGCGTGATGAAGAACCATAGTGAAAGGGGGGGGTCTCTTTAGGCACCAGGTAAGCCACTTGTCCGTGCGGACGTTACCTAAATCTTTGTTTTGTGTTTATGTTACAATACAAGGTGTATCTAAATATGTGTACTATGCGAAGGTGGGGGGTTTCAGACCACAATAGTGATCAGTTGTGGGGGGGAGATAATTAAAAATTCCTATTTTCAGTTTCCCATACAAAAATATTTAATTTCATAATGCCTAAATAAATTGACAACCCTAATCCTTGTAACCCCTTGACCCCTTGACCTACTACCTCTGTAGGTCTACTACTACTACCTACTACCTCTGTAGCTGAGTTTAGGGTTGTCACTTTGTATAAAGTCAGCTGTTCATGTTGAAACTTCGTTGCAGTTTTTTTCAGAGATACCAATCGAAGTTCGAAAAGTCGTTGAACAAAAGTTGTTCCCCGGGGGGTGGAAATTCACCCCCCTTCAGGATAGTACACATATTTTGATACACGTTGTATATTTACCTATCTAAAAAGTAATTAGGTGTTCGTTGTATGGTTTCCTTATTAGTACAAGCTTCGCTTATTATGTCATTTAATATTTGTACATTTTTATTTAAATAAGGTTGAATTATACCTACCTTAATATAATACGATGAGTGTTGAAAACCTTTCATAAAATAGCTTATTGTTTGTCAATCCTATAGAAACGTCATAACTGCGGCGGTAATTCGATCCGCCCTCATATCAAAATCGGTTCATCCCAAATTATGTAAAAAATCAATGATATATTAAAACAGGGCGTATGTGTTCATAACTTTACATACAATAGTAGGTGGGCGTGAACTTTTCCGATCATTTATGATCGATTTGCTGGAGTTTAAAGTAAAAGTAAACAGGCCTATTTGCATCTATTGTAGATGATTTGACGCTTTAACAGGGGCCACTGGTGAATACTTAGATAGATTTTAGATATAAAAATCTTCGATTTATAACAATGATAAATAAGTGAAAACTAGAGCGAAATTCTAACAACCAGTTCAACAGACCAGACAGATGGCTTGATCCAAAATAATGATAACTCAAATGGATCTGTTTAGCTTACATGCGTAGGCTCATATTCTTCACCATAGTTTTCGATAAAACTAGTTTAACTAGTTTTGATTTCCATAAAGTGCAATGCTGAAGGCTATTTCGAGCCTCTAACAACCTTCATAATCAGGCTTTTGATGTCTGCGTGTTAAGGGGTTGTTAGTCGACTTGTTGCAAGGAAAGAGGCTTTATGTCGCGCCAAGTGCTCTGAAAGTCTGACCGTTAAGGAGTAATGGAATTTAAGCCGGTTAAGGTGCATATTGTGCTTCTGAGGGCGTAGGCTTGTACTACATGAGAGTAGGTGGATATGGGTGCTTTTATTTTATCACTTGAGCTCTTGGCACTAGTTTTAATGCAGTTTAAATTGCCAGATTTTTTTTGCTCTTATCAGATATGGAATCATTTTTTTTATATTTATTTAACTACCTATAATAAAAATAATACACAATCATTTAGATTCCAATGGTGCCCTATATAAACCTACTTTGGTTTGTGTGGGTACTTATCTCTTCTAAATTAATTGAATGACAAGGTCTAGCGCACGTCTAAGCAATTTACGATGGCGATCAGTGAAACGCTGTCAAATATGACGGCAAGGCTTTAGCAAAGCACTTATCCAGTCATCTATTTTATCCAACCTAAAACTAGTGCTAGCCATCTCGTTATAACACTGCATTGGAAGCATTTGCTTTAACAATATTTTCAAATTTATATTTCTTTATTCAATTTTATCATCTGATTTGATCCAAAACATTTTTATGATGTGGACAGACCTTTTCAAAATCGTATTCCATTATTGAAGCACCCGAGATTTTTGAAGTATCTAAAGATGCAGTTACTTAAAAAGCTATAAAATATGAGACGACATGTGGGTGTCGGTTTTTATATTAAATGAGGATTATAAAGATAATCTTGAGATAAATTACAGATTTGCAAAATGTTTTGTCGTTTCAATGTATAAATTAAAAAAGAGACTTGCATCATCATCATTTTCTTGTCCTTATCCCACTTCATGTGGGGTCGGCACAACAGGTTTTCGTTCTCCATTCTTCTTTAATAGCCGTAATTTCAGCAGTCACTCCTTTCTTACCCATGTCATGCTTCCATACATCTTTTCTTTGTTTGATGTGTTCATGTGGATGGGTATAGAAGTAGAGGTAGGCACCTCTACTTCTGAATATCTAGTACTCTTCACGTTTCATTTTCAGTTCTTCCTTTCGCATAACATGCCCGTACCACGCTTACCCATTGCCCCTCATCTTTTCAGTCACTGGCGCCACTTTCAAACTGCCCCTAATATACTCATTCTTTATCTTATCCATTCTCGTCACTTCAAACATCTCAACGTTCGCAATTTCCGCTGCATGCACTCTTGTTTTCACCTGCCAACTTGCATAAACAAGTATTTTAAACTTTGGTTTGGCGTGTAACTTATGTGTCCAGCCTTTTAATGAAAATGAAAGAAGATTACATCATTCACAGTCAGTCAAAAATACTCAATGTGGGAAATATTTAGGTTAGATTAAAAAAATAGTTTCTTGGTTCCGCGTTCCCACTTTTATTCTTTTATTGGAGTGGGGATGTAAAAAATTAAATAATTTCCCCAGACTCGGACGATGAACCAACAAAATTAACATTTCTACTGTTTCATCTCAACTGGTTCCCACTTTTGAATTTCCTATTAGTGTTTACAAAGGCAGAGTCAATATTATGCAGTAGCCAGGCCATTCTACCTTCGCAGTCGATTTTCCCCTCTAAACTTAAGACTACAAAGTTCATTTTAACTTGTATAATTATGATTGATCATAGAATGAAGATCCACGTATTGTCTATTTACAAAATTTTGGTGTATTGACATTGGCGTGAGAATTGACTTCTATCGTCCGTAACGCTGGTAGGTCTACCGATTATCTTTGCATACTACTGTGATGAATATTTGAAATGTATTAGTTGGTTATTAGTAGAGCAGTTTTCTTTTGACGATACGATTTCTATTACAATATGTTGGAGTTATCTAATATTTAAATATAAAAAGCCAAATCCCAATTAAATTAATAAGAAAATGTGGTGGTCGTGGCTCAAATAACGGCATAACTGATTTTAATGGAACCTTGAATTAAGAGTTTGTTTTCATTTTTCTTTTAAATACTCACTGCTTCTTCACGCCCAAACTTTAAGGTTCTTTTGTACAATTTGTATGTACAATTTTTTTTGCATTCTTCTTAATCAGTACGTAACTTCTTAAAAGCTGCTTAAAAGGTACTAACATATTACATTGGTTTCCACCTTCTTCATTTATTTTATGCCCTCTATCGTTGATAATGAGTACCTACATAAAACAGGCAAGTCTGCCGGTCATATTCGGTCGGAATTTTGACAGAAATCCTATGGTTTCTGTCAAAATTCCGTCAAAACTTAAAATTGGGATCGGAATCGCGTTCAAGGGTAGACCGGCTAATCTTTTAGATTTAGCTGATACCTAATTCTACACTGTAAAATCTACAGTACGTGTGAGCCAACCTTGTTTAATTATAAGTGTCTGAAATAAAAGCCCGCTTTTCATCTACTCACAAATTCTATCAACAAACGGGATGAGAATGCTACTTGGAAAAGTCGTTCTGGCTAAAAAGCGGACTTCTGTTGTTAGAGCGTTCTGTATTAATAAGGCTCAAACAAGTTGATTACCTGGCTCCTGTTCCGCATTAACATGTTTGGAACAGAAGTCGTGAGGCAATAATTGCTTCCCAACATAATTAACTAGACACTTGTTACTACTTCTTCTTCTTATTGTGTCGATTTTTCAAGAAATAACTTGTACTAATTAAGAGGCTACCTTCATAGCGCTTACTGTTGTTGTATTTGAGGTATTGTTTTGTGCAGGTGTTCGGGCAAGCAAGTGCTGAATAGACTGTGTTGGAGCTCCACAATCACATGCAGCCAGACTTACACAGACTTTCAGACTTGTTACTACTACTCAGGTTTCATTGTGTATTTTTAACTTTTATCATAAGTTTTTTTTTGTTTATATTTTTTCGCTATATATTTTAACTATGGCGATTGCTGATGATGCTCATCAGCCTATTCAAAATAAGTATATCTCCTATATTTTTATAAGATTTTTAGTAGTTGTTTGCATAGTCTTCTCTTATATTTTATTTCTTAAGAAATTTTTATCACAAACTATACTGCCAACTGTATACAGTTTGTCAGTACCAGTTGTAATCAGTATCTTTATATAAGTTCGTAAGCAAATCGTGATCAAAACCAGTTTTAATTTCACGCGTGTCCACAAATTCTACATCTGCTTCCTGCACAAAGACACAATTGCTTACGTCTAAATCACAGCTTTCTTATTTCGAGCCACGTTCATCAATTTGTTCCAGGGAAGCAGCTTGTACGGCACAAAAACCCTCTGATATAAAAAAGTTCTTTTTGATCATAAAAAAGTCTTTGAGTGATTTTCTTATTAATCTATTCAGGAGACATCGGTATTGATGATAATTTCACTTGACTGATTTCCTAGCTCAGTTGGTACCTCGGCTCTAGTTCTTCCTCTCGTCGTGTCACTAGTTTTTTTGAACCAATGTGGTGAAAGGATTTAAAGTGCGCCTCAAAGATGCTTCTTTTTTTTATACAACTAGTTGATGGAACAAGCTTATGGACCACCTGATGTTGAGTGGTAACCATCGCCTATAACAAAGCATTGCCTCGTAGGGCACGTTCCTAACGTGCGTGACCTATGAAGCAATGCTTTGTTGCACTACCTTACCCTGTGTCCATCAACGAGGCATACAGATGTTCAGCCTCACGTGCCAGTAATTTCAACTTTTCGTTTCATTTCCTAAAACCGAAAAAGTTCGAAAATATGTGTCTATCTGCGCTTTAGTTTTGGGTTCGATCCCCACCAATGACAAATAGTATAACATAATTATTGTAAGTACTTGTTTTTGTTTGTTCTAAGTCTGTTACGCACAACCTTGCGCACATCTAAGTGTTCTGCGGTGGCGATCAGTGAAACGCTGTTATATTTGACAGCGTTTCACTGATCGCCTCCGTATATACGAAAAAGGGTAGGTACTTTTCTGATTTCGTCTAAGCCTAAGCTAAGTAATAAAATAATACAAACTTTATAATAATTTAGCGTTTTATTATTAAATCATTGGATACAAATAAATTAAATAATAATTATTAGTTATAGGGTAAATTAATTAATTAAATAGTAGGAATATAAAGTGAAAATTACGAAATTTCATGTAATTTCGCGACAATAACGTACAACTATTTTTATTCTAATAATACTTTAGCATAGTTTTTGATAAAGTTTGATTCTGAATTACAAATTTTGAGCATTTATTTTCGTCGCGTGATAACTTATAGAACACTATGTATACATATTATGATAGTTTATAATACATAATGTGTAAAATATGGGAATAAATAGAGATAGTAGGTAGATAGGAAGTCAAAATATTACTATGAAAGTGAAATTATTACTAGGTACCGATATAAAAATATATTTTACAATTTATTTGAATATCTGTAACATTTCAGTTAGTTCTTTCTTTAAATTACAAGGCAAATAAAGTAAATACTTTACTTATGCATAAATATAATGCACTGTAGGCCTATCATAAGCTCTGTCTGGCTCTGTTTCTGGCTCCAGTTTTGGATCTGTGTGAGTGTTGATTATATAAATCCTACGTCAAAACGTCACACGCACAGTTTAACACACTGGTGAGCAACAAAACTCAACCCAGACTCAAAATTAGAGCCAGAGACAGAGCCAGACTGAGCTTGTGGTAGGCCTACTGATTTCCGTCACTTAACTTACTTTTGTTTTTTTAATACATAATATTTAGGTGGGCATTACAATAAAAATAAATATATATTTAACTTTATGAATATGTACGAAAACACAATTAAATGCTTTTAAATAAAAAAATCACAGCAATGACAATTTCCTATCTACAATTCATTAAATTTAATATTCTATCTAATAATCTATATAACAAGTTATGTTACCAAAAATGTATCTTTAAAATTACATTTTATTTGTTCAAATCTAGACAGGGTTTTTGAATTATCTCATCAATAGTTTTGGTACATTGTTAGCTTCTAAATTTTTCTTTACTTTCTTTATTATTTACACAATAAATATTTACAAAAACAATTACAGTAACAGTATATGAGAGGAAGTCAGAAAGAGTGAGCACCGCGATGCCGTATGTAGAGGTGAGTGGAGGAAGAAAACCTGTGTTGCAGACCCCACTTAGATTTCTTTCGTAATTCAAAGGTGGATTGTTGGAAATAAATAACATTATAAATAATAGCATAATAATAGAATCACCATTTTTATATACTTAGTACTAACTTCTTGTATCAAAACGCAGAGAGTGATCCAATTTCGTTCGATAAGTCGACGGAATACATTCTAACTTTGTCCATAAATGGCGCATTACTCGTTGCCCGTCATAAATATTCATTTTCGGAAACCACGAGGAAGTTTCCGTACTCCTCCAAGTCAGGATATTAGTAAATTTATGAGCAAAAATATACCGTACTTAGCAAAGATCCCGTTCCTTTAAATAATGTTTGTTAATCCTATCGTACTGAATTAATGATTGTGACATATAACAGAAAAATAAGTTTAAAGGCCTGCGCACATCTAGGCAATGGCGATCAGCTAAAACGCTGTCAAACTTGACAGTGATATTTGACAGCGTTTCAACTGATCGTCATTGCCATCGCCTAGATGTGCGTAGACCTAAATATATTCTAATCCTAATTATATTAGAACCCACGCAAGATTTTCACGCGGGACAGATGGCGGAAAATGTAAAAAAAACTGACTTGAAATATTCTCTCAAACACAAATATTAACTTGCATTAAACGCAATACACATTGTATTTCCCATTCATGTTTGTGCTTGGTAGATTATTTCCATTCGATGTATGTTTTTCGTCATCAGACTTATCTTGCCCGGCTTCTACTACAGAACGTCATCAAGACATCAGTTTTTTGCCAGATCCAGACCAGACTTCAAGCGCGTGAAACTGCCACCCTGTTACTTTTCTAGAAAAGAAGAAAAAAGCTATAACTGTTACTGATTAACATTGGTTGTTTTTTGTGACTCCACGGAAGCCTTTTTAGGTATCAAATAACTTATATCTATAGATTAGATATTAATATTTACACTTGTTATATTCAAAATATACATGTCTATTATAAAACTCTTATAACTAACAACAACAGGGAAACTTATAATACATGACTAAATTTACTTAGCAAGAGTCAAAATCGTTCTATTAAGTCACTCACAAAACACTTTCCACTATTTTTCATGGAGTCCTAATAGGGATCACTACTAGGCACCTATTATGAACAAAATAAGTAGCCCCAATAGCCCTCTAAAAGTGCTATTTCTTTGGTTCCCAGCCAATAATATTGCACTTCACCGAGTATTTTTTGAGTCACCTTCCACAATCTCACATAAATTCTAGTGTCATTTCACAGCAATTCGACTTCGAGCTGATCGAAGCCAGTCACTCTCGTAGACCGTGGAGTTGGAGCTTTGACGACGGCTGTACGGAGAAAATTCCACCCTGGCATCTGGGAGCCAGGAGTACGCAGCGCGCTCCGAGGACGCACTGAAACAAAATGAAAAATACATAAATATGTATTACGAAGATCATTTTTATTATGCTTCGATTTTTTTTAAAGTAATGAATTAGTGTGTTTATTTACACAAAGAAACTCACAATTAAACAAATATTTACAAAATGTACAAAATACACAAGAAACAGTTGAGCTATCTGCAGATCGTTACAAACGATCTAGAGATAGCTCAACTGATTCAAATCAGTGCCAGACGGAAGCGTCCCCAAGACGCTGGCGGCATTGCCACGCTGAATAGCAATGCTTATACGCTGCGCCAGATACCCACCAGCTCTTGGGTCACGCGTCGCTTCGATCAGTCACCTAGACAAAATTAATCATTAGATTAGTAAAATCTACTGCCGGACATCATCATCAATCGAGAGCACTGGTGGCTTAGTGGTAGCGGCCCCGCCTTCCAACCCTAAGGTGGTAAAGATACAATAACAATTAAAGACCAGTAAAGTTTCCTGTCCATCCAAAGGTTGTCTCGAAGAGATCGCTCATAGCGATAAGACCGTCCATTGTGCTTCGCTATAGTTTTAGCTTTTCGCTACGTGTAATGTCCTATTCTTGTGGTGTACCATAAAGTGTTATCTATTTATCGATCTATTTATGGTAGGTTTGAATCCAATCGTGCACTAATAAGTTATCTGCCCTAAAATGCATTTGCGCTATGCCAGTACTCTCAAACGGTGAAGGAAAACATCGTGGGGGAACCAGCATGTCGTAGAATTTAAAAAGTTCTAAAAAACATGTGTCAAGTGCACGAAAGGAGCCTCTTTGAGGCGTACTTAAAATCCTTCACAAGCAAGCATCATCAATATTGATAAACGCCATAAATGGTTACTGTGAGAAGTGGTTCAACTGTTCAACCATAGGTGGCGTTTAACAAATAACTGGAGAAGTCCACCGCTGGACATTTATTACAACATTTCCAGGAAGAACAATTCTAAACCTCTCTGTACCAATTTCCTGATTTAAATATCTATGAATGCAGTCTATATTATTATGGTTTTTTAAATATCAAATAATGTCTTCTTTCAGTAGAATGTTCCATCTACAAATATTCAAGGTACTTTGCCTTCATGTGGTATTTCCATGAGACGCTCTGTATAATGCCGCCTTTCTACTACGGTGCGTGATATCACGCACCAGCCCGCACCGCGCACGACGACGCACGGCAACGCACACAGAAAAGGCTCCTGTGCTACCGGACACCTCGGCGCACGAGGCCGTTCCCATGGTGTGTCGTGCGAGCTGGTGCGGGCTGGTGCGCGATATCACGCACCGGTGGGAAGAGGCTATTAATACACACATCAACATTGTCTAATGTCAAGGGATATTCAAACCTTTGTTATTTTTTATTAATAAAAATCTTGAAACATCTGAAAATCAATTCGAAATGGAATATCCCTAGTCAATGATTATGAGTGAAGCTACATTTATTCTTGGTATCTAGGTAGGTAGGTAATGAGTGTGAGTTTGAGTATCTCCTTGATTAATAAAGTTTGGAGTTGCGACAGGGTTAATGAAACAATTTTAATCGTCGAAACTGAGTTAATATACGCCAGCTCAATTTTAATGATCATACACGTTTCATCCATTAAAGTTTCCTGGAAATAGGTATAAACGTGCTGATTAAAATAAACTTTTGCTATGTAGCAATGTTCTCGGATATACAATAGGCCTCATCAATTTTTAACCGACTTCAAATAAAAGGAGGAGGTTCTCGATTCAGTTGTATTTATTTTTTATGTTTGCTACCTATAGTACTTCGCACGGTATCGCACGAGTGGGAAAACTAGCAACTCCACATTTTTATTCGTTATTTTCTAAGTTACACCCGTGCAAAGCCGGGGCGGGCCGAGATACACAGGAATAATATGGCGTTCGTATGGTGAAATTATATTTGAAACACTCCAGTAGTTTTTGAGTTTATTCGTATCATACAAAAGTACAAAAAATTAGCATGATACGATAGTAGATCGATTTAGTAGTAATTGAGGTATTTTGGCCGTAGGGTACGTTCCTGATTTGTGTGACCTACGAGGCAATGTTTTGTCATAGGCGATGGTTACCGCTTAACTTCAGGTGGGCCATCAGATAATTTTATTAAAAACATACAAATCTTTCCTCCTTATCATAATATAAATGTAGGTTGTATGATTACGGGAATTTGGCAATAGAAGGGAAAAGTCTCTAAATCTTTTTCTAAGATTAATGAAAAGCAGTGGACTCATGATAATGATGATGAATTTAACGACTTCTTTAGCATTTCTTTTATTGCACGTTTCGAAGCAAAGCTCTCGATGCTAATAGGCACCCTTAAAACTCCGATAACGCTGACTTAAGCCGGCTTAAAACTCCGATTAGCCAACAATAAAGTTGGTTAAAACTTGGCAAGGTTTTAAGATATACTAAACCTATAAATAGCTGTATATTTTATGAAAACTGGTAGCTGCTTTTGGCGTCGCCCGCGGGTTTTTATCCCGTTGCTATTACCTTTTCGGCATAAAAAATAGTTTTATATGCCTCAGTTAGGACGTTTCAAAGTGCTCCTTGCAATTTTACTGAATAAATACACTTTTCAAGGCCTGCGCACACCTAGTTCGCTGGCGGTAGCGATCAGTGAAACGCTGTCAAATATCGCTGTTAAATCTCAAATCTGACAGCGATATTTGACAGCGTTTCACTGATCGCTACCGCCAGCGAACTAGGTGTGCGCAGGCCTTTAATTTGATTTGATTCATAAACAAGAAACAAATGAACAACAAAATGTCAACATTTTTGAAACTTTCATAATTTTAACACTATTTGTATGAACAACGGGATTATAAAATTTTGCGAGTTTTGACTCCTGATATTTCCGATATTTCGTGATCATGGTGCATGCAACTGTGCCAAAATATCGAGAGGGAAAACTCACAAAATGTAATCATGGTAAATATCCCGTTGTTCATAAAAACGACAACAGTTATTTTAGTGGTTTTCTACATTGTATTTTGCTGAAGTATAGTGATTACCATTGAACTAATTATACCTACTAGCTCATTTAATATTACGAATCTAACCTACAAGATTGTTTGTCCAATTAACGTTACCTTTCCTATGTTGTAAGTTGTACGTTCAATGTAAATAGGGAGTAAAATTTACATGCAGTAACAATTGAAACATGTTCAGTGGACAAAACAAAGGCGTAACCAGACTGCGACACCGTTTGTATTGCCATCCAGTTAGCTTATCCAATTTAGATAGTTGATGCTTCATAGTACAGTCAGCTGGATCTCTTTGCATATTACTTAGCAAATATTTATTTCCGAAACGCAAATTTTTCAAAAGGAGTAGATGAAAGGAGCGCTTGTAGCGTAGTGGTAACTTCCGATCTTAAGGTCGTGGGTTCAAATCCAGTCGTGTAATAATGAGCTTTCTGCCTAAAAATGTATGTACACTATGCCAGCGCTCTCAAACGGTGAAGGAAAACATCGTGAGGAAACTGGCATGTCGTAGAACCGAAAAATGTGTCAAGTGCACGAAAGGAGCCTCGTTGAGGCGTACTTAAAATCCTTTCACCACAGTTGGTTCGAATGAATCATTGACACGATAAGAAGAAGAAGTCCTGTAGTTGAGTGGTACCCCATCATATAACCCCATAATATTAGCTTACAGAGAAAGCCCATGTACGAGTAAGTAACATAACCCAACTAAAATTTTTGCACGATAATATTTTTAATGAAACAAAGTTATGAAACAAGAAGTTTACCAAGTTTAACAAGTGTGGTTTTTTTACGACAAGCCGTAAGGAACGTCCATGACCCATGTATTTTCAAACAAAATACCACAGACGTTTTCCAAGTGTCAAAGTGCGATGACCTCTGTGCCATAGGGGGTCTTTAGAACAACATACTTTACCTGAGGTAAAGATAAATATAGTAGGTAGACCTCTATTTATTCAAGTGCTCATAGGCGGTATTCTGAAGCGCAAATACAAAAATAGAAATAATTTGTCCGGTGCACGAAAAGGTTTCAAAAATAATTAATTGAAAAAAGTAATTGAGAACAAAATCACTTCTATGTTTTTTAAGAAGTTGCGTGAACTGGTTCAATTAACTGCAAATAATACAAAATAATAAATAAATAAATATTGTGGACAATTCACACAACACTATCTAGCCCCGAGCCCCGAGTTATGTGTTATGTGTGTTTATGTGAGTTAGACATACAAGCAAAACTGTGGATAGATCCTACAGATAGCTGCAAACAAAGCTACCGATATTAATCTATCTATCAAAAGCCATTGATATTAAAAGTGTGCCAGCTCTCAAAATAAAAATCTCAAGATATAACTTCCTTCTTCCCACTGTATCATTATGATTACCTACTAACTGCCAGACGCAGCTTCGCTGGCGTGTTTTCCGGACATAAAGAAACCCATATTGTATGTCCAGACACAATCTATTATACGTTTCACTTAAATAGGTAACTGAACTAAATCTTTACAACAAAATCACATAACAATTATACAACTTAGTTAACAACTAGTAAAATTCTAACTCGCTGACGTAAACCTTACATTTATTGCGTGATTTCAAAAATAATTTTGAGAACGTCTACCTACACAATTTTCATTGATTTTATAGGGTGTTATTAATAATCCTGGCGTAGCGTTGGACTAGTTGATCCGTGTTTTGTCTCTTGCATTGACATGCAATTGTCAACTCAAACAAATGTGACAAAACATGATTTAACTACTCCAGCGTTGCGCCAGGATTATTAATAACACCCATAGGGTCTTATTAATAATCCTAGCGTAGCGTTGGACTAGTTGATCCGTGTTTTGTCTCTTGCATTGACATGCAATTGTCAACTCGAACAAATGTGACAAAACACGATTTAACTACTCCAGCGTTGCGCCAGGATTATTAATAACACCCATAGGGTCTTATTAATAATCCTAGCGTAGCGTTGGACTAGTTGATCCGTGTTTTGTCTCTTGCATTGACATGCAATTGTCAACTCAAACAAATGTGACAAAACATGATTTAACTACTGCAGCGTTGCGCCAGGATTATTAATAACACCCATAGGGTCTTATTAATAATCCTGGCGTAGCGTTGGACTAGTTGATCCGTGTTTTGTCTCTTGCATTAACATGCAATTGTCAACTCGAACAAATGTGACAAAACACGATTTAACTACTCCAGCGTTGCGCCAGGATTATTAATAACACCCATAGGGTCTTATTAATAATCCTGGCGTAGCGTTGGACTAGTTGATCCGTGTTTTGTCTCTTGCATTGACATGCAATTGTCAACTCAAACAAATGTGACAAAACATGATTTAACTACTCCAGCGTTGCGCCAGGATTATTAATAACACCCATAGGGTCTTATTAATAATCCTGGCGTAGCGTTGGACTAGTTGATCCGTGTTTTGTCTCTTGCATTGACATGCAATTGTCAACTCAAACAAATGTGACAAAACATGATTTAACTACTCCAGCGTTGCGCCAGGATTATTAATAACACCCATAGGGTCTTATTAATAATCCTAGCGTAGCGTTGGACTAGTTGATCCGTGTTTTGTCTCTTGCATTGACATGCAATTGTCAACTCAAACAAATGTGACAAAACATGATTTAACTACTCCAGCGTTGCGCCAGGATTATTAATAACACCCATAGGGTCTTATTAATAATCCTGGCGTAGCGTTGGACTAGTTGATCCGTGTTTTGTCTCTTGCATTGACATGCAATTGTCAACTCAAACAAATGTGACAAAATATGATTTAACTACTCCAGCGTTGCGCCAGGATTATTAATAACACCCATAGGGTCTTATTAATAATCCTAGCGTAGCGTTGGACTAGTTGATCCGTGTTTTGTCTCTTGCATTGACATGCAATTGTCAACTCGAACAAATGTGACAAAACACGATTTAACTACTCCAGCGTTGCGCCAGGATTATTAATAAGACCCATAGTACAAAGATTTTCATACAACTTACTTTAATATTTCTAACGTATACACTTCCTATAAAGAGCCTCTGGCAAATTTTTAGACCTATAGAGCTTCTCTACAGTTTTGAAAGTTTCATGATGAGTAAGTAAGTAAGAGCAATGCTTATAATATAAATAGTGTAGGTACTGGAAAGTTATAGTAAGTGATGGCAATGTAGTGTTTAAAAAATCATAAAAGCTGCTTAGCCCCGTTTTCCGAAACAGTGCTTGAGTCTGAGTCGAGCCTCAAGCATAGATTTTATGACAGTTCTCCATTAAAAACAGTCAAAAATCTGTGCTTGAGGCTCAACTCAGACTCAAGTACTGTTTCAGTATACGGGCTTTAGTAATCCAATACAGATTAAAATTATTCGACTCAAAAATACAAGGCATCCCATAAGCGTCTCATCTTGATAAATCTCTATCTAGCAAGCAAACTTTCTCATTTCTAAGTTAATACGGATAAAGGCTCTATGCGAGTGTTAATGAACACTAGTCCTTCAGAATTGCCCGATTACCCTTCACGCGTATGTACACAACCTACGAATAGACGCACCGGTCTAGCGCCTTCAGACATAAGGCTCGCTGATGCCAACAATACTCGATAACTTACTCAGTTGGGCGGTCATTTCTATATAACCCATAGCCACAATACAAGTCAAAGACGTATTCATTCAGTAGTATCACAAGGATCAGTTTGAAATGTCTTCTAACTAGATGAGTCTAGGTGCCAGTTCTTCGTTCGTTTACGCAACCAAGCCTAGAAGAACAGGCAACAAACTACGGCTTGGTTTCTACCGTTTTTTTTTGTATGATGCTTCTACAAATTATAAAAAATACTCTTAATAGCAGTGAAGTTCCAGTGTGGTGCTAATTCACTAAGTGAGACGTAGGCAATAAGACAAAAGCAAAAGTTTCAAAAACAGCACACGCTACGCTTCATAGTAATAATAAAGTACCTACAAAGCATATCAAAAATTACACATGTTACAACAACAAGTAAAAAATAATACGTCCTAAGCTTTAGTGTTGGTTAAAAATATTCTGCACTTATTGATGTATTATTGATGTATTTTTCATTTCAAGATTCAAGATTCAATAAGCGTTTATTCAATACGATACAAGAATCACTTTGAAACGTCTTAAAGCTAGGTGAGTCTAGGTGCCAGTTCCACGCGACCATTAGTATAGGCGAGACGTATTTATCTCATCAGGCGCGCCAGAGATCCTACTTTTCAGCTCTTTTCATTCAGTGTTTGCCGGCTAAATTTCACAGGTCACGCAACCCAATAACTTTTCATCTTTATTTTTATAACGGTATGTAAAGGCATAAATCAGCAATTTTACGGTAGCTGTCATTGACGTCGATTAAGTCTGGAAACTGCCAAACTACGCTGTTTTTAGTCCCTTATGATATCAGCGAAATTCCAAAAATTCATAGTTTTTAGAGCATAATATTGTTACTGGTAAAACGAGCATAAATAGTGCCTTTTGCATGAAAGATACTGAGAATTGAGAAGAAAGATGATCATTATACTAAAACAAAATATCATATTCTTAGAATCACACTTTCTTACAAGCTTCATAAAGAAGAAAACTCCAACACAATTCGCTTGAATAAATCTCCGCAAATATCGCAAAATCACTTGCTATAGTAAAATGGGTCATAATTGACATCAAAAGGAGTCCAGTAAAGAGCAGGTCGGTCACTATTAAAGAAAATGAAGGCGACGGCGACTCGCGACGAACGAAATCCAATTTGAAATAAGTGCCCTTTGAATTAATCCTGCAACGGTCGAACCGGATGAAATTTCTGGTATTTTTCACGTCTTGCAATAAAAACGAGCCTTCTACGAAGGAAAAAGATGAGTAATAGCCTCGCGCAGAGCTCCGAGGAACTGTGAGGAATAATAATATTATGCCCGTACGATGGAAACCTTTTTTAATCCGCCCTAAGTACCTATCCGGGTTACGGAAAACGATATTGGGTTCGTTGGCGCTGACGGGGTTGTCTTTACGGCTGATATGCAATCAAACTTGACACTTGAGAGATAAAAGTAGGTTCTGCCTGATTCGTTGATATGAAATTGGTATGCCAATACAATTTGTTTTCAATGGATCACTTGGTTTGTGACGAGGAAGCTTGGTATAACTCATATCGTGTTTTTTATAAGGAAACCATCAACCAGCTTGCAAGTTGTCATGTCACTGCTAAACAATGTGGGAATGTATCAAGTGTGTTTGTGTGGACCCTGCTTCTTACTACCTCTGACTACACTTCTTTGATATCATCAGTTACTAGGCAGCAAGAGATCTAAATAAATTCCTACCATAGAGTCATGTATGACTCATACATGACTCTATGGTAGGAATTTAGACAAATGAAAATTTTGAAAGCATGACTCCATATTATTCACAGAGGCGTTGAGATGAGGTGCTAACTGATCTAGTTTTAAGTTCAGTGGTGACTACTAACTTACTCGTACCTTTAACAATTGAAACTGCAGACGGGAACGGGTTGGTTTTCTTAAAACAAAGTAATTGATAGAGTGGCTTGTTGATTTGACACATAATAATTTGTTTTGTGAATACTTATTTAGAATACAATATAACACCCAGACAGAGGACAAACATCTGTAGGCCTACCATGAGCTCTGTCTGAATCTGTCTCTGGTTCTAGTTTTGAGTCTGTGTGAGTGTTGACTAAATAAATCCTACGTCAAAACGTCACACACACAGTCACGTCACATGCACTGGTGAGCACTCCCACAGACTCAAACGCAGAGCCAGATACAGAGCCAGACCGAGCTCATGGTAGGTCTACTGTGTACACCACACAAATATTTGTTCTCGGTGGGCATCGAACCCACGACCTACGATGGAGAACCTTTAAGTAGAACCTTGCAGTCATAAAATAAGATAATTATTTGAGATATGCAAAAGGTTAGGCGTAGTTAGCTTTCAACCGTTGGGTTCATTGTTTTTGAACCCAACTAACGGGTGAATTTTATGCACCCATCAATTAAAATACATTCATCAGTACAGAAGCTTTTAATCAGTGTTTTAAGGGGGATTAAATTACGCAGGGCGATAATGACGATGAGTTTTAAGCCTTGCGCACATCTAAGCGATCGGCGATGGCGATCAGTGAACCGCTGTTAAATATGACAGTGATATTTGACAGCGTTTTACTAATCGCCATCGCTATTGTGCTAGATGTGCGCAGGCTTTTACAGTCGAATAGCTATTTAAATTACAAATTCTAATGAATATATTGTGGAGTTGTAATAGCCTGACATTAAAAGGTCCGATCACATTATTTTGAAATGGGAAAATAAAGTTCATTGAGCTTAGAGACTAGAGGACCTAAAACCGGACTTCAGTCATCATGACCACACTTGGTTTGAAAGAATCAGTGATTCGATTTAAGTCTGTAGTCCGGATATTTGAAAGAATCAGTGATTCGATTTAAGTCTGTAGTCCGGAAATATCCGGACTACAGACTTAAATCGAATAACTGATTCTTTCAAACCAAGTGTGGTGAAAGGATTTTAAGTGCACCTCGAAGAGGCTCCTTTCGTGCACTTGACACACCTTTTCGAACTTTTTGGGTTCTACGATGCCGGTTTCCTTCCACGATGTTTTCCTTCACCGTTTGTCAAGTCACCAGCGCTCTCCCTCTCCCACTACAGACTGTGAGAGCTAGATGAATAAATCATTAAAAAATACGGCTACTTATAAATGCAGCATCACATTTTTTTTCTGTCCTAGAAAGTTACGAGCTAAAGCACGCATAAAATAAAAATGGCTGCCAACCTCGGTGGCATGGCGCAGCGAGAATTGTCTGCGCAAACACGCCGCGGTCAAAATGGAAGCCCTATTGTGTCAAAATGTATTCATTTGTATGGCAAGCTCAATATTGACTAAAGAACTCGTTCCAAATGTGTAAATATAGGTAGAGGCTTCTTCGTGATTGAATTACTCAGCTTAGCGGTTTGTAACTTTGGTGAATTATTTGAGTGATTGAAAACACTTCCCATTAGTATATTTTCAATACTAACTCTTGCTAGGCACAAAGCCTTTAAAAAGCCTTTAGAAAGAAGAAATAAAGAAAAAACATTAATTTGTCACATCATCAATGCACATTTTACGTACCTACTAAAAATAAGAAATACCTACTCGTATCAGTAACAAAAACAGAAAACAAAATAAAACCTTTCGTAGTTGTATTTTATAGGAAGTACAATACGAGTATAAATCATTTTTCGGCCATACTTTTCGCTTAGTCATATCATCATCATCATCATTATCAGCCTGAAGAAGTCCACTGCTGGACATAGGCCTCCCCTACTCGTTTCCAGGAAGAACGATTCTGAGCCCTTTCCATCCATCGACTTCCCGCGATCTTAACAATGTCGTCGGTCCATCTGGTGGGTGGGCGCCCAACGCTTCGTCTTCCGGTTCGTGGTCGCCATTCGAGAACCTTTATTCCCCAACGGTTGTCGGTTCTTCGAGCTATATGGCCTGCCCATTGCCACTTCAACTTACTAACTCTACGAGCTATGTCGGTGACCTTGGTTCTTCTACGGATATCCTCATTTCTGATTCTATCACGTAGTGAAACTCCCAGCATAGCTCTCTCCATAGCTCGTTGCGCGACTTTGAGCTTGTGCACGAGGCCTATAGTTAGCGACCACGTCTCAGTTCCATAAGTCATCACTGGCAACACGCACTGATTATAGACTTTTGTCTTGAGGCTCTGTGGTATCTGCGACGAGAAGATGTGACGCAGTTTCCCGAACGCTGCCCATCCGAGTTGGATTCGTCGGCTGACCTCTTTGTCGAAGTTGGCTCTACCTAATTGGATCGTTTAGTCATATGGCTGTTAGCAAAATCATTTACTGCACCTTATTCGGGAATGTTATGTTTAGTTGACATCTTCAGGCTGCGAATAATTATGGTGATACTCACAAACATAATTATCAATTTTATACGTATTTTCTTTAATTGTCTAATATATTTTCATTATAGACTTCTAAAATATACATGCAGCGTGTGACCATCCATCCGACGAAGCCAAATCATTTCTTTAAATCATAAACGTTATCTTAACAGTTTCCTTTTAATAGCCTTAAGGTTACACAAACTTAATTAAGATTTAATTTGAACTTATTGATGTTAGGTATGTTTGCTTCTTTGGTGGTCCGCTTACTAATTAGCTCATACATTCTTGATTTTGAATCTGTGTTTAGTATGTAACAGACTATAAAACTGACTTCGTTTTACGATCCTTCTAAGTCCACCTTATTTACAAGTTTCCGTTGCGAGCAATGTACCTTATAGTAAAGTATTTAACTAGATCCTTCGATTATTTACCGACAATACTGTAAAGATTACGAGAACATGATAAATGGATAATAAGTGTGTTTATTAGCATTCTGGTCAATCTATACTAATATTATAAAGAGGAAAGATTGGTATTTTTGTGTGTATGTTTGTAATGATTAAACTCAAAACGACTGTGCTGATTTCAAAAACTCTTCCTCCATTGGAAAGCTACATTCACCCTGAGTAATATAGACGATATTTATGTGTTTAAAAAATTAATTTCCACCCGTGCGAAGCCGGGACAGGCCGCTAGTATAATAATTTTTCGATGTATCTTATAGGTAATTAGTTTAGTATCTAACTTCATCCTTCGATGATGTACCTACCGAAGACATTGTAAAAATTACGAGTAGTTGATAAATGGATAACATTATTTTAATTTGTATTGTTGTCAACATAATATATTTTGTTATCTGTAGCATAAATAGTAATTCTTATTTATATGACCGTATATCTTGGTAACCTATGGAGGTTTTTGTCCAGCTTCTGACTTTCTCAGATAATTGGTCTACTTGACCTGTCAGCCTGCCTTGTTATGCTTCTGCTTAACTTGTTATACTCCACTTGAATTCTACCGTTACCTTAAGGCCTGCGCACACCTAGTTCGCTGGCGGTAGCGATCAGTGAAACGCTGTCAAATATTCGCTGTCTAATCTCAAATCTGACAGCGATATTTGACAGCGTTTCACTGATCGCTACCGCCAGCGAACTAGGTGTGTTCGGGCCATTAAAGCACCAAACATTTAATTTTCTTCAAAATACTTTTTGACATCTAAACTACGTTGTTCTGTTGTTGCGTTAAACAGAAAACTCTTAAGCAGTATATCAACTCATCTTTTTCTTATCGCGTC
Organism: Thera britannica; assembly: GCA_939531255.2. NCBI lineage: Eukaryota > Metazoa > Arthropoda > Insecta > Lepidoptera > Geometridae > Thera > Thera britannica. The sequence goes on from OW618034.2 coordinate 23,007,115, forward strand.
ATTGGTTATTTCAAGCCAGTGGCAGTGTCGTGAATTTTAAGTTCGCCTCAGAGAGGCTCCTTTCGTGTACTCGACACATGTTTTTATATGTAAAAGACATTTTATTTGTTACCGCAAGGGCAAAAGCCTGGGGGAAAAATAATCATTTTGACTGTTAAACAAGTTGCACAACTTTTATTTTCAATGTACCTACTGTTGTTTCAAGACATAGATAGAAACAAAGCTTTTGTGTGTGTGTGTAACATTTCCTCATTAGTATTTCTACTGTTATTATAGTTGTTACTGTGTAAATTTTGAACTTTAGGAATCATATTATTACCAATCTCATTTGAATTGCCTTTTTAGGAGCTTAATACGACAGGTTACAACTTCAACAGTATTTTATTGGTATTTATTAATAAATTTAAAGTGGAGATGACTTTTTTGGCGGCTATTTTACTGCTGTTCAACAAGCAAGTTTTATACACCAGAGTTTTTTATTAGATTCATTTTTGTTCGTTAGTCAGTAAAATTTGTCTTTTTTCTTAATATGGTTCATTCAAATACGTGATTTTACTTTCCTAGAGTTGTAGATAACTTTTCACACTTTTACTACAAGGACATGTCTTCTTCTTACCCTTATCCCACTTTATGTGGGGTTGGCACAACATGTTCTCTTCCATTCTCTTATAACAGCCCAGCCGTCATCTCTGTATGTATGGTATGGGATTTGTCGCAACGCCTCATAGTATCCAATAGAGGTCTTTTACATAAAAAAACCGTGAACCCTCTGATATTTTCTCAATTCGGCACCAGCCACAAATCAAACCCTAGATAAACCGACTATAAATTACAACCGCAAACAATACATTGCGAGTTCTGTTACCATGGAGATTAGATACGCCCAAACAATATTATCATCCCTATATCAGTGACCGTTCTTGCGTTGTACTATTGGGCATTGATGATCAAACTGCTGTTGGGTATAGAGAAGAAACTCGTTTCGTTCTCATTGAAAAATAAAGTGTAATGCAACGGTGCTGTTGTCATACAGACGGGTTTAGAAAAATAATATTTCAACATAAAATTCATATCAGCGTAAACGACCGTTCTCTGAAAAATGTCAATTATGTAAGGCAACGGTGCCGTTGCCACACAAATAGGTTTATAAAACAAAGATTATAATAGAAAATTCATATTAAATCATGCGACAACTTTTTGTCTCATAATCATGTCCCCACGTGCTTTGCTCTATGATCACGATAAACGTGATCATAGAGCAAAGCACGCGCCTGAAACGCTTTCTAAAAGTGTGCATCGTCGTTGCGAATTGATTTTTTTGGTCACTTTGTTATACCTATGCATGACGCCACACCAACTGCATTTAAAACAGTTTCACATCTACACAGTGTTATTATTTGTTTAGTACATGGGTGTGCCTTGGGGTTAGAAGTTTACAATAGTATTCGCCTATCTGTAAATTGGATGCAATCAAAAATAGAGACTTCGGAAATTGTTTAAAATTTAGTTCCCACTGCTTGATTACTATTGGCACAGCTTACATAACAAATAGTTTGTTCAGTTAATTTATTATCTGATTAGTAATCTACTCAGCTACTACTTCTTGGTCATAATACCAAAACAACAAGTAGCAACAAAAATGCTTATTATTAGAATGGTCAAAAATAGCCTATAATTATGAAAAGATAATAGTAGGTATATTATGTAACTAGTGAATAAAAGACTGATTTAAATCGAGGGCCGTAGATGAATCACAAGCAAGTGAAGGATTCTAACGAATGAATCACGACCGTAGGGAGTGATTCATAATGATTGAATCACGAGCGTAGCGAGTGATTCAAGTGTTAGAATCCTAAACGACGCCAGTGATTCATGGCCCTCGATATAAATCCGTTTTATTCAAGAGTTGCATACTATATTTTATACCAAGACTTCGAGAAAAAGAAAGATTTAAGCGAAAAGGGATTAAAAACTATGAACTTTGTATAGACTATTCTTAAATGACATAAAACAAATAATTTTTGATTTTGTTTTGATTTGTAAAAAAGAAGGATAAATAAATTTAAGTTTTCTACTAAAACTGTATATAATCCAACGCTAAACTCCTTGTCAAAAATTCATATCCAAAGTATTAATGGCGCAAGAAGGTTTTAAGGTATTGAGATGGACGTTGACCTTATTAGTGTGTTCCAAATTCAAACACCAAAACAGTGATTAAAAGGGCTTTTTATTCACTGTTTGCAGTGAATAAAATAAGCTTTTTAGAGGGGGTATGGTATAAAATACGTTTTAGCATAGACTACTCGTAAAAAAACAGGGACACTCCGAAAATGCTATTGAACCTTCTGGCTGCCTGCAAGTGGACAGACCCCGACTTTTAGCGAAGTTTGTCGATCTTTGCCAAAGAGGTGTTGAGACGGTGATGCAAGTTCGTTAGTTTTTTTTTCCTCAAAAAATGCTCTAGCCCTCCAAAAGTAGTCGCTTCGAAAAAAATATTTATGAAACCAATGTAATTTTGGTATGATCTTGGATATTTACTTATTTCAGACTATTAAAGAGGATAATTTGATAGTTTAGTGAATGAAATATCGAAATAATAAAGATGGACTAAATAAATTGCTAACGAGCATCGATGATGGATGCTTGCTAGTGAGCCAGCTGATCAAAATAAACTGTGGAAGGCTGATCGAAAAGCCATTTTCCCTCCCTCATTTGCACCCTATTCCGTGAGACCGGCTCATTGCGAACCAACTCGTTTACTTTTCGATACAGAAATTAACATTTCGCTCAAAAACTACTGTGAGAAACATAAGTAGTCTGTGAAAATGCGATGAAAATGCTTTCCAATATCTGTTGAGAAGAATTTACATCCTAGATGGCTTTGTGCTTAACTAAAACACTTTTTTGTTTGTTCAATACAGCACTTTGGTGTTTATTATAATTCTGAGACATTTGTCAATAGTATTTATTAATTATTTAAAAAGTTAGCAGCTGATCATGGTGCAACATTTTATGATAGCGATTTTCCCTGATCGAGTTCTGAATAAATATACTTTAAAATAATGTTTCATCAACAGTTGTTAATAATTAACTTAAACTTTTCAAATAATTTTAACACAGCAACTAAATTCTCAAAATGTTCGCTAAAGAATGCTACAACGGATTGCGTGCTCGAAATAATAGCGTGTTAATGTTATTCATAAGGCACGTTATTTACTGCAATTGTACGTATTTTTAAAACTACCCGCTTGAGGCTAAACTAAACTTGAAGAGGGAAGTTTTTTTTTGTTGATCCTTGAAGGCTTTTATCCTAAGCCTGAAAACTTCCAGTGGATGAGCATGGGCTCCCTTTATAAATTTTCTGATAGAACGATTTTAAGCCTTTTTTATTTTTTTTAACTTCTTCGTCTTTCTGTTCACAGTCGCTATTGTCAGCGTTGTTGTTTGACTACCACCAACTATTTTATGATCAGGGTTCCAGACAACATTATTTATGAATTATCCTGGATTTCAAACACAAGTAGGTATAGTAGGTGGATCTTGCAAGTTTTATTCAAATCAACTCAGTCAATTGTTGTCAAACATGTGGTAGATTTGGTTCAGGTTCCCAGAAATATCAGCTCTGAAACCTAATTTAACATACTGAAATGTGGTTTCGTCTAATCTGTTATTGAATCTGAAAGTACCTCTAGCATTGGATACAGAATTTGACAGTTTTTGTAAGACATTAATTAGTAACTAAGAGATCTGGGATATGTGATTTGGATCGAGGCGTGGGGGAACGTACTTAGGTATACAGGGTTATTCATTATTAGCTGCAAATACTCAGGAATTATGTTCAACAAATAAAATAAAAAATATTTATGAATTGATTTTTTTTTAATTTTGATTAAGTTTTTGTATCATTTTTTTTTTTTTAATTTCTTTACGGCTATTGCATAATGATTGCCATGGAGAACAGAACGTTGACCCACCCAGGCGGTGACTGAACGCAGAGTGTCGCTTACGGCGCGCGGGCGCGGATCAAAGGTCAAAATAGGTCAGGCGCCAATGATTCCTTTATCGTTTTTCTCGGGATTTTCATAACAAAACTTATAAAAATCATTTAATAAATATTTTTTATTTTATTTGTTGAACCTTATTCCTGAGTATTTGCAGCTAATAAGGAATAACCCTGTATATTATTAAAAACTTTTTGTGGTAAGTGATTAAGAAACTAGAAGTTCATTCTAGATAGGTCATTGTAGATAGGCCATTCTATATAGGTCATTCTCGATAAGTCATTCTAGATGGGTCATTCTAGATAGGTCATTTTAGATAAGCCATTCTAGATATCACTTTCTTGTTGTATGAATCGCCAGTTCCACATATCCCTACTAATTTATCTCTACTGGTAGAGAAGAACGGACTTTTTCCACCTATTGCAGTTAGTTACATAATACCTAACTATCCACAATGGGTTTGTCGAAAGTGATTTCATTCAGGCAACTTTAGTGACAAAATTTGCTATCAATTTCCCTCTCTTGAGATGCCGCTGCTAGGGGTACCCACTCCAAAGTTTTAACTAAATTAATAAAGCTGATCAAACGTTATTACAGTGTTGAGCCAATAATATTACCATTCTGTGGATTTGATTGAATCCGCAAATAGCTTCCCATGGTTATGGTCTCGAGAGATGGGAAAAAGTGTCAGTTTTACCGATAAAAACTATGCATTTTATAGTTACTATTTTTACAAACAACATGATATAACGGGACTATGAGATTAAATCATGGTTAATATCCCGTTGTTCATAAAAATAGTGATGAAAACTATGATAGTTTCAAAAGTTATATAACTTTTATGGTTGTATAATCAATTGATGTAAATTAAAAAAAAACCTAGAACCTCATTTTTGCAATCCTATGCATAAAGATATTTTTTTGCAGTGTGGCTGCCAACTCCAAGTCGTAGGTAAATATAATACCTATGTTAATTAATAGTCTTGGGGATGCTTCTATCGGGCACTGATTTGGATCAGTTGAGCAATCTCTAAATCGTTTGTAACGGTTTACAGATATCTATACTATTTCTTGTGTATGTTGTATATTGTGTAAATATTGGTTTAACTATTAATTTATTTGTGAAGTTGTTATTTTTTTTTTAAATGGAAAACATAAAGATTTTGAATGGCCTGTAATAAACAGGATTAATTGTTTTACTGAAAGCTTTATTTTACACATTTATTTTTACAGGTACGCATGATCTTCTTTAATTCTTTAATGCACACAGAAATATTTACAAAAAAAGTAATAACAAAGGACATACGTACATAGGCGAGCTTAACCCTAAAAGATAAGATCTTCTTATTTTTATTTAGTTGTCAACTTCGCTCTATCGATAGCGGGCATAATTTATGTTTTTCCCATCACTACTAGAGGAAATAACATAGTGCGTGATATGCGGAAACGTATTTAATGAAACGCGAGGGGTGCCCACGTTGTGCGTGGGGGCCACACACATACACACTCTGTACATGTATTGTAAGAGCTTGTGGTGATTTTTCCACGTCAAATCAAATCAAATGTGTGCTGATGTTTTAAGGTATCTAAGTGAGATATAATGTGTGCATGTCAAATTATACAATGGTTATCATCATTTTCCAGTCATTAGCCCACTTAATGTAAGGTCAGCTCTTGTTTCAGATGAAAAAAAATAAGTCTTCAATATATAAAAATAACTGTACCATGTTTGCCCTATTTGTAACCGATTTCTAAAAACAATTCGTTTGTTTTTTTATGTTTTTTATCGCATTACTGTATCATCTCAGAGCTGATTTTATTTTTGGAACTAGTTTACTTCGCAGTTGGTCACTTATAAATTTTATCAAAATCGGTTGTGCAGTTTGGTTTTCTCAAGTTTTTTAAAACTTCACTTGTTGTTTTTTAAAATTTCTGACAACTCTTTTTAAATAATTTAACTAATGTGCTTATTGAACAGAATGTTGTAGAATAATAATGACAAGAAAAAAATACAAGCAGCTCCTGAACTATGCGGCTTACATCTACGCGTACCAACTGCAATGACCTAAATATGTGTGAGTGTTATTACGAAGTAATGAAATGTTTCTTAATTGAGATATTTTGAAAGAGGTATAGACATTTTCAAAGTTGCGTGTTTCTAATGTGACCAATTTTGGTGTATTTACGTCAATTGCTTGATTGCTTCTAAGACTTTTAGGTAATTGAAACAAGAAAATAGAACTTTATAATATATCTTAAAAAAAACTTCTCATTATTTTAATTTTACCCTTGGTTAGGCTGGGTTTTAAAGGTAAACTTATAAGACTAAAGAAATAACAATACTTATAATAATTGTTGAAAAAATTAGAAATTTAAAGACATTATGAGTTTATCTCGCTCTTTCTCTCTCTCGCTATCCTCTGCTATCTGATCGAGACACATGCGCCGAGGTCTTCCCCTTCCAGCAGTTCCATTCACACTGTGTGTATTAGTGGACATAAAATATCTACTATGTATACTCAAAAGTTGTTTGCAAGAAATAAATTGAAGAAGGTCACGTTAAACCGTGGTAATCCAAAGAACACTGGCCAAAGAGCTTTATGAGAAAACATACTCCTAGGTAAGTATATCCAAATGTGTTAATGGAAAACTCTCATACGTACATCATGTACTTCCTAAAAGTGATAATGAAGCTATCCTAGATTCCCAAGTAATAAAGAATGGAATTTTTGATGATTTAAAGCTTAGCACACAGACGTGTGAAAAATATTGCACTTTAAAAGCCAATGGCTATCTTAAAGATTTATTTATTTTCCGACTACTAGGCATACGGATAAGTGTCACCTCTTTGTGGTTGATGCCCCTCAATACCGCACAAAGTGCTTCGCTTCCACTTTTTAGTGCAAACTCCTTCGCAGTTTGCACTAGAAAAGTGTTGCAACCTTGGAATTTTCAAGTCAAGAGTGACCAAGTAGTGGCCAACCGTGCTTCACCTTAGGCTGCATTTTCACTTTTCATCAGGTGTGATAGCAGCAGTGAAACGTTTAGTTATCAGCAAGTATTTAGTATTCAAAACTCTCAATAAATTTGATATTGCATTGCAACTGAAGTGGTAATGAATGCAACCACTAACCAAAATATAAAGCGTAGTACGTCCCAATGGACCGACGACGTTCTAAGATTAGAAGTCAGTTTTTGGAGAAGCTACTAATAAAGTCAGTGTTTGCATTTATTAAGGCTAATGATGACAAAATAACATGATGATGAATAAAAATTTGTCCTTTTGTTGGTGAGTAATCTTTATAATATCACGCGATCAGATTATAAAAACCTTTTTGGCTGTCTGGGATTATCTGTGAGTGCTCTGAAATATGAATGTCAACGCAAAAAATTGTATAGAATAAAAAACTTGAACATAAGAGTATATAGGTAAATAAAATCTCAAATAAAATGAACTAAAAACTATTGAGTTCCAATAACTATTATTTCAAAAATGGTTCCAACAATAGATATTATAATAGTTGATAACTCATTACGACTAAATATTATATTTATTATATTTTCACAAAAATATTTTCCTAAAAAGTGGTGGCCGCTGTTATTATGACAATTATTAAATTCAACAGTTGACTATATTTTTTTTAGATAGCTAAGCATTTGGCTGCCATCACACCTGGTGGAAAGTGATAATGTCAAAATAAAAACTTTCGAGTTACTTTATTTTCGAGGTTAGTCGTCCTTACGTCAAATTACACTAATAAACCTATTACACAATTTACTCGGGTAAACTTACATAATATTACGTTGGCCGCTATAGAGCAAATAACGCTTCTCAGTAAAATCAAAGCATAAATGAATTGCCCGATAAAACTGGAATCGCAACACCACAGGGTTCCAACTCCCAGGGCATATGGCAAAATCGGAATCAGCTGTCAAAATTGCTACAATAGTTACACAGCTTATTAACGAATATAGTATAGCTAAATAGCCCGAGGCTAACCTATAATTTGGGGATCGGCCGATGGGTGGAAACATTCGGATTTAGATCGATTTGCATGCTGTGATTCTCCCCTGAGAGTTGTGGTAATTTTAGAATGGTAATTTGCTAAAAGGTGAATGTGGACTATATAGGGGACGGTGGCGTTTTAGTTGGCAATACCGAAACTAACAATTTGAATGACTTATCTAGTTAAGATCTAGAATAGTGTAATATACCAAATGTGTGGTGAGCATAGACGTTTGTTCTCAGTTTGGGTGTTATTTTATGTATAGGTAATATTTACAAAAAATCTGGAGGTACCCATAGCTCTGCTTATTTTGGGGCTAAATAGTGTTGTGTGGATTGTCACAGAATTTATTTTATTTAGACTTTTTTTTTTATTTCGTTTAACGCATAAAAAATAAACACACTTTTACAATAAACGCTGTAGTGAAAAAATATTTTTTTAGATGTCAGCCACAAAATGCATAAATTATAAAGATAAAAAATTCTACAGAATGACAATGAATTGAATGTCAAGTTTAAATATGGGGTTGTACAAATCAAGTTAAGCGTGAGTCGTGTGCGCAGTGACGTCTATGATTCGGGGTGTGCTATTATTTATTACAATTTATGACACTTTAATATTTTGTTGCGTTACCCGTTTATGGCAATGGCACATGTTTGGTAAATTATTTTTTATTAAAGACCATAAAGTTTATTATTATTTGTGAAAGTATGGGTTTGCTATTCATTAGTGGTATTTGTTGTTCTCACGGTCAGGGGTTAGTTTAGTTGGTAAAAACTGGATGCATTTAAAAATCATTACTACAGTAAGCGGCACGCTTAATAAATTCTAGCTCTATATCTATGCATAAAAATGCATGTAGTACTTTTGAACTGTACATTATGTTTACCTACTAATTTGTATTGTTTATTGGTCCAGCTGTTCTTGGTATATTTTCTGCTTAAAGTAAGCATACCTACATAATTGTTTTGAAATAAAAAAAAACAAAAAATTTTAATAGGTAAGTCATTAATAAGTTTAGTTTGTAACTGCGCATGCGTATCAATACTAATAATTGTATATTGATAAAATGTAGGAAATGGAAGTTCGTTTTTATGCCCACACTACATTTTACTTATTGAATATTACAGTCATTATTTTAAATATTGACCCCGCATATCCCACCCCTTATAAAAAGCACAAAGAGACATTTGAGATTATTACATCTTTCCACGTTTAATTGTACACAATAGGACAACAACAAAAGCCGAATTCAACATTTGTAACATTTGCACTCGAATTCATTACAATAGACGCATAGAAATAAAAAGCAGCCAAGTGCGAGTCGGACTCGCCCATGAAGGGTTCCGTAGCACGACGAACTACAAAAACCTTTAATTATGTTACTTGATGTAACATAATAAGGTTCTTGTAGTTCGTCGAAAGGTAAATTGCGGTTTACGGTTTATGACGTATAAAAAAAAAAACTACGAACTAGATTTCGTTCAAACCAAAAATCGTTGGAAGTTTGCATAGTAATGTACAACATATATTTTTTTTAGTTTTATCATTCTCTTACTTTAGAAGTTAGAGGGGGGGGGACCAACTTTTTTCCACTTTGGAAGTGTCTCTCGCGCAAACTATTCAGTTTAGAAAAAAACGATATTAGAAACCTCTACATCATTTTTGAAGACCTATTCATAGATACCCCACACGTATGGGTTCGATGAAAAAAAATTTTTTGAGTTTCAGTTTCAAGTATGGGGACCCCCGAAATTTATAGTTTTTTTTTTATTTTTATGTAAAAAACTTAATGCGGTTCACAGAATACATCTACTCGCCAAGTTTCATCAGTCTAGCTCTTACGGTTTCGGAGAAAAATGGCTGTGACATACGGACGGACGGACAGACAGACAGACAGACAGACAGACATGACGAATCTATAAGGGTTCCGTTTTTGCCATTTGGCTACGGAGCCCTAAAAAGCATTTAAAATAACCGCATTCGTTCCGGCCACGATTTTGTATATCACAATTTGAATGATAACAGTCTGATTACTTCAAGCGAGCATGTGAATAAATGAAGATATATTAATCCTGTGGGGTTAAATTATTATTAAAACTATGATTAATGATGTTAATGTAACACAGATTAAGGAGCGGGCTGCACGCTAGGTTCAAAATTATCGTGGTTACTCCATGACGTAACTATAAATTTATCTTCATCATTAACGTGTTAGTTTATATTGGCTGTTACTTTGACTTAACTGGTCTTAATCGGGCATGTAATATGAACATCAGTACTTACTCTTACATCGGCATACTGAAGACCCTTGTCATGCTTAAATTCAGGTAATATTATTAATAGCTTGGCTTGAAATTTATGTTTTCGAGACGTATATTTTTTTTAAACAAATGAATTCGAATACTCACTGAAGATTTTATAATGGAATCTTTCGTAACAGCAATAACATTGAAATTCAGACAAATAAAACACCCCTACGAGTTAGAAACAGTAGTAACAAAGGAACAAACATTATAGCTAAAGTCAACATTTTGAAGACAAACCAAAAGATTGTTACCGGGAAATTTATATGGATAGCAAACAAAACCTTCGTATGTGTTTTATCAAGTCATTATTGTTTGAAATTTCATGTCTTGTCCAAGTTTTACCGCCTTGCTTTGTGTGCCTTGTTTAGTGCAAACAAAATTATCTGCTTTCATTGCCCGAGGTACCGGCAGTTCTCGTATATACCACAGTACCAGCTTACTAGTGATGTTACAAAGTAGGCCTATCTGGACTTGGTCTCTTTGCACTCTGTTTGAATATTTTGGAACTCATATAAGTTTTTCTACAGCTTATCTACACTAATATTATAAAGAGAGGAAAGGTTTGTATTTTTGTGTGTATATATTTTGTAATGAATAAACTCAAAAACTACTGTGCCGATTTCAAAAATTCTTTCGCCATTGTAAAGCTACATTCACCGTAAGTGACATAGGCTATATTTATGTGCTTAAAAAATGAAGTTTCTTTTTGATGCGAGTAAATGTACCACAGTTTCTTTCAACATAATAGACACAGAAAACTAATGCAATTTTTTGGGGTTCTTCTCTGACACTTATTTATATAGGTATATCCGCAAAGGAAGTGGTCAAACTGTAGAACCAATTTTGATGAAATTATATTACTTTTATTATCTACTATAGAAGCCTAGTTAGTAACAACGTGTGGAAGTATAACCTATCAGATAAAAAAAACTTTTTTCAAATCGGGTCATAAAATGACATAGTTAATGCCATAACAAACATAAAAAAAACAACCGAGTTGGAACTTCCTCTTTATTTGGAGTCGGCTAATGATCAAAAGACTTGAGACTGAAGTCCCTGCCATCATTATCGGTAAGTCAGCACAACACTAGAGCCAGCTCCCTCCGATTTTGTGATAAACAAACTAACATCGGCGCAAAGTAAACACGCTCGTAAATTTTAGTACGATCCGCGGATCCGACGAATCAAATTTTCGCCACTTTCACTCCCGTTTCAATGTTTTATCAATTTGGATTTATTGGTAGAAATATCGGATAGACAAGTTCGATCTGGTTGGCTTAAATTGGATGTTATCTAAAACCACTAAGGTAAAGAATACAGGAAAATTGTGGTGTGTTGGAAATAGCTTGACTCAGTTCGTACGTATTACTTTTATTTGTTAGCATCGTACCTACCTTACTTAAAGATTTTGTATTGTTCTTCTTTAGAATATTGTAACTTAATGATTTAATTACAATATTTAGTTGTATAGAACCTTTTTTTTTTTTTTTTTGTTGTCGGGGGGAAATCTGCTATCAGACACCTTACCGCATTTAAGGGATGCGGCAAGGTAGTGTGAGGTTGACGAACTCGTCGACTCACTAAAACCACCCCGGTGGCCGGCCTCGATGCTTAACAAAGACTCCAGGTCCCCTAAACGGCTTTCGCTGGAGTCCTTATCGCATATTGCCATTTGAAGCACGTCCCGGGAGAATGACACCCACAGTCACGATCCCAGCACTAGCGGTGCTACGGCAGCACATACCACAATGTGCCAGCCGCCCTCCCGGAGTCCGTTATTGACCAGCCGGGCCCTTAACTCCGACCACCCACGGACCCGAAAGTCTCCCTGTTTGGCAGGGAGTACCACTCAGCCCCCTCACAGGGCAGGCCGTGCGAGGCGGCTGTTGCCAGCACCTCGCCTCCGCCGCCTTCTCCGAGCGGGATCGGCTCTCTCCCGATCTCGCTCAGCAGCCTCTTTCCGGACTAAAACCGTCTCACAGAAAGAAGCCACAGCCATCCACGCCGTCCTATCCGCCAACATAGCCTCAACTACGCTGGACAGAGATAGGTCCTGCCCGATCCTGTCGACCAGAATCCTGCGCTCCTCGCACCACGCTGAGCATTGCTCCAACGTGTGCTGCGCAGAATCACATTCCGATCCACAATGATGACATCGTGGCGTCGGTTCACGTCCGATCCTACTCAGATACTCACCGAAGCATCCATGCCCGGTGAGTACCTGAGTAAGGCGATAGGTGACGTATCCATGCTCTCGTCCCAGCCAGGCTTCAAAGTTCGGTGCAATAGCGCCGACGATGCGCTGGCGCGAGCTTCGCGGCTCGTCAAACCGCTCGCACCACTCCACAAGCGCACGTCGGCGCTCCTGCACCCGCACTTCAGCAGGCGCAGTTCCACTCCCATCATTAGTCCGGAGACGCTCATATACGCGAGCATCCATCCTCGCCAAGATATCAAGGGGCGGAAACCGCGCCAAGATTGTCGCCGCCTCAAACGATATCGTCCGATACCCTCGTGCGATACGAATGGCTATAGGACGCTGTAGGCTGTTGAACAACATCCTATAGCGCCTAACACCCGCTAGTCTCCCTGACCAGACGGGTGCTCCATAGAGAGCCATTGATCGCACGACCCCTCCATAGAGACGGCGAACGCCCTCCCTGGGTCCCCCGAGATTTGGTAGCAGTCTATGCAGAGCACCCACCACCTTCTGGATCCGGGGGACAGAGCGCCTGAAATGCTCTCCAAAGTCCCAGCGACTGTCCAGAGTGAGGCCCAGGTACTTGAGGTACTGCCCCACCTGGACATCTACGTCACCCACGTGAACCGACAAGCTGGGTGGTTCCCTTCCCCTCGGGACTTTGTGGAACCACACCGCCTCAGTCTTGTGAGGCGCCGTCCGCAGACCCAGCTCGTGGACCCTACTTACCACACATGCCACTCCCCGTTCAGCAAGCTCCATGGCCCTCTCAAAATTGTACCCGCCGGCCAACACTAAAGTGTCATCCGCATAGCAGACGACGTGCACACCAACGGGGAGCTCAACGCGCAGGACCGCGTCATAAGCAAGGTTCCACAAGAGTGGGCCCAAAACGGACCCCTGTGGAACCCCGCAGTACACCTCCCTCTGATAAAGAGTACCATCCCTGCCCACATACTGCACACACCTGCCACGCAAGTATGCACCCACAATCCGCTGCAAGTAGAGGGGGACCCCGTGGAAAACGAGGGCCTCCCGTATCGCCCTCCAGGGCAAGGAGTTGAACGCGTTGACGATGTCTAGTGACACCGCCAACATCCTCCCGCCCCGGGACACCACCTGATCTGACAATAAACGGACTCTGAGAATCGCGTCCACCGTCGAACGCGCCTGCCGGAAACCAAACTGGTCATCCGACAGGTCGGGACCAATTCGCCGCAGATGTGTGCAGAGACGACCGGCAATTATTCTTTCGAATAGTTTGCCGGCCTCATCTAGCAAACATATAGGACGGTACGCAGAGGGAGAGTCTGCGGACCTGCCAGCTTTCTTCAGGAGGACCAACTTGGCCTCCTTCCACTCTTTAGGGAACACGCTGTCACGTAGGCAAGCATTAAATATCCGTCTTAGGTGGTTTCCCAAACCAGCGGACAGAGCCAGTGCCAAAGCCTTTCCCGGAACTCCATCCGGGCCAGGCGCTAACTATAGAACCTACATTATCCAAGTTGGTAACATAATTTTAACAAATAAAATCCAAAATCACTAAACCGAAAACCCTTTTTATTGACAAACAGCATGTTACATTGCCGAATTGAATAATCAATTGAATTGTAAAATTGAAAAAGTGCCCCAGGAGCGTGACGAATGGCGTTTCGATAATAAAATTAGCATAATCGATACAAATCATTGATGCACCCCAATAATATACCTACGGATTGTGGAATTGGCTCACTCCAAATCCACAAAAGGCGTAAGTATATAATAATTCAACATGCAATCGAATAGGTATAAATTAATTCAATACTTTTAACAATTTTTTCACTCCTGTAGGCCTACCACAAGCCCTGTCTGGCTCTGGTTTTGAGTCTGTGTGAATGCTGTTTAAATAAATCCTACGTTGAAACGTTACTCACACAGTATAATTCACTGAACTCATACAAACTCAAAACCAGAGCCAGAGATCTGTCTCTGCTCTCTGGCCAGACAGAGCTTGTGGTAGGCCTACTGTCATTGTGGCGTACCTGAGCGAAGAACAAATAGCATTTCTTGCTATATGGAAAAAAGTTTTTTTTTTAATTTTAGCAAAAACTAAATAGGTATCATACCTACAGCTCGAAGAACCGACAACTGTTGTGGAATTAAGGTTTTCGAATGGTAACCACGAACTTGTTGGATGGAAAGGGCTCAGAATCATTCTTCCTGGAAATTTGTAGGGGAGGCCTATGGCCAGCAGTGGACTTTAGGTTGATGATGATGGCAAAAACTATCCTTAAATTCAATACATTTAAGCCTAGGCCTTAGTATTATGAAAATTTTTGTTTTAGCTACCTCGAACAAAATCCTCGGCTCAAAAGCTCGAGTCGGCTTAAATCAGCAAGTTAACGTGCTTATTGCACGATATTGAAATGAAGCATTATTTCATGCAAACGGCCTGGTATAACGACAATTATTATTCAGAAGGTCTACCAAAAGCTCGGTCTGGCTCTGTCTCTGTCTCTGGCTTTGAGCCAGTGTGAATGCTCACCATTGTATTATACTGTGTGTGTGACGTTTCGACGTAGGATTTATTAAGTCAACACTCACACAGACTCAAAACCATAGCCAGAGACAGAGCCAGACAGAGCTTGTGGAAGGCCTACTGATATGATCTATATTAAACCGAAGCATGAGCTCAGTTAATTACGGAAATAGTCTTGTTTGCTTTTATTATAAAAATAATGATTCGTAAAAAAGCGCTCTAATTCAGAGAACACTGGTGGCTTAGAGGTATCTACCCACCTTTTAACCCTAAGATCGTGGGTTCAAATTCATTCATATACCAATAGGTTGTTCTGTCCAAAAATGTAGGTGCACTATGCCATTGAGTACTGGGATAGTGCGCATATATTTTCGTCACGATTTTTTCCGTCACTCAAACGTCACCGTTTGAGAGTTAAACCGAATGTGACCGATAAAACAGGTTTGTCGTAGAACTTAAAAAGCTTAAAACTTTCCGAGGCGCTCTTAAAATCCTTTCAGAACACTGGGTTCAGAAAAACCAGTGACACGACAAGACAATTTTCAGGTATTTACTAAGATGAATTAATAGTCAAAGTCAAAAATTTATTTATTCAGTAGTATCACAAGGATCACTTTGAAACGTCTTATAGCTTGCTAAGTCTGGGTGCCAGTTACACGCGACCAAGCCTAGAAGAACAGGCAACCCAGCTACGGCTTGGTTCCTACAGATTTTTCGCATGATCCTTTTATAAATCAAAAACTAGCAGTGAACTAATCATTTTCGTAAAATGAATCTTAGCTAGATCAATTTATCGCCCCCGAAAACCCCTGTATACAAAATTTCATGAAAATCGTTGTCGCAGTTTCCGAGATCCTAAATATATATATACAAGATTTTCTCGTTTAAAGGTATAAGATAATAATAATAGCAGTGTAATTCTAGTTTAGTACATTCCTCACAGCCCTAATTCAATTTCCAGTTGGGAATCTAGGAATTCAGACTGTCTCTCATAACCTAATAACCTAATATCAATTCTGTAGTAGATAGGCATTATCAGTGTCAAGGCGTTACAGCCGCTGCTGTCTGGCGCATTGTGATTCAATTACGAGATGAGTGGGTGACGTCACTCGTGCTGGGATCCATCTAGCATAATCATGGTGTAACATGAAAATGATAATATTAGCAAACATGAAGCACAATATTATAAAGTAGGTACTAGTAAGATCCCGTGTTAAGCTTTTTCCGTACAAACTTCAACCCCCGTTGCACACCTTTAGGGGTTGAGTTTCGGGAATCCCTTTTTTAGTGCACCCCCACACTACACCAGAAATCTACTCTCCAAATTTCATACTCCTAGGACCATTAGTTCAGGCTGTGCGTAGATTGTCAGTCAGTCAGTCAGTCAGTAACTTAGGAGCCTTATATACATAATTTAGAAGATAATATCAGTCACTTGCAGTAATTCAATAATTTGACTTAAAATAACGCCAATTTAAGTCATCATTATCAGCCTGAAGAAGACCGCTGGTGGACATAGGCACACACACTCCAAGAAAGAAACGATTCGGATCTGGTTCTCATAGTACAAACCTTGCTGAAGTTGGGGTAAAATGGAGAAGGTAAGTGTTGAGTATACAGATTGTCCAAAACATGTATTCATTATGAATACGGTACATTTAAAAATACCTTGAGAAAAAAATTACTAAGAAACAAAGATATTATTTTGTTTTACTACAACTTTGTAGAGCACTCAGCTGCTATAAAGCACTAATATCGATAGATTCAGTAAAAGTAAGTCCTACCATTACTTCTTTTGTGGTCTAAGGAAGCTTAACTTTGAAAGCGTTTTAAAAAGACTTGCATCGAGCTTTAAGTTTTTATAAAAATAATGTTACTTGCGTATTATAAAAATATCCATGTAGACCACACATAACCAATAGGTTGATGGATAATAAAACAAAGTTAATCTAGTTTAAAAGGGTTTATCTGGTTAATCGCTTGGAATTGTTGAATTCACCCTTACCTTCGGTCATCTAGACACACGGACAAGTGCCACTCCTTCATGGAAGATATTCCACATCCTCGAACTAAGCGCTTTGACTCCACTTTTATAGTAGGTACGAACTGCCAAGGAGTGGAACTCTCTTCCGGCGTCAATATTTCCGGAACGGAATTTATAATTTAGAAATTATTAAGACAAAAGTGAACAGGTTTATGGCTAAGCATGCTCCATCTTATGCTGCATCCTCACTATCCATCAGTAGGCATCTCTGTCTGGCTCTGTCTCTGGCTCTGGTTTAGAGTTTTTGTGAGTGTTGACTACGTCGAAACGTCACACACAGTATAATACACTGGTGAGCACTCACACAGACGCAAAACCAGAGTCAGAGATAATGCCAGACAGAGCTTGTGGTAGGCTAACTACTGGTAACTGGTATGATGCCAGCCAAATGCTTAGCTATATCTACTAAAGATCTGCTACGGTATCAACTATGATACTATTAACTTAAATTTCAGCACAGTCGCGCTGTTAATCATTTTTAAATTGGCTCCAAATTGATTTTTCATAAAAAAATGATAATTTAACTAGCTCAAAAAGTACTGAACTTCGGTAGAACATTTGGTCGCTTAATTTGTTACATTTTTTCTCTTCTATGAAGTTGTGCAAGGTAAACGTCGGAGTTACCAGTAACTCGGTATATAAACAAAATTTCTAAAATATCAGGCGAGCAAAGATGCACGTGTATTTCACTAGTAATCGATAAAACCTGGAACAAAACAGCCAGGTATCTAAACTTCCAAAGCTCCAGCTTATCTGTCACGAAGGCTCGGCTTATGGATTTTCACGAAAAAAAAAACAAAAAGAACTCCACTATTTGTTTTTTATTTTTGTATTTGTTTCTGTATAAACAAAGCCCAGGGTGGCTTACAGGCTCTTAATATTAAAAATGTTTTTTTACCAGCTATAGTTTCAAAGGTCCTTTGCCTTCTGAATTCTTAAACCACATGATTTTGTCAATAGTTTGACGATTACCTAATGTTAATTCTAATTCTAATAGATTTAGAATTAGAATCCAAATAGCTGAAAATATATAATAGAAATAAGCCTTAATTGTGAAAAAATGACTTTTCAATAAATAAATATCAAATATAATACTACGGTTTTTACTATTCTTAATACATACTTAGAATACAATATAACACCCAGACAGAGAACAAACATCTGTGTTCACCTCATAAATATTTGTTCTCGGTGGGGATCGAGCCCACGATCTACGGCGCAGAAGGCAGAGCTACTACCAACTGAACTATGAAGGCTGTTATTACTGCAGCACTGGTCATAAGTCAATGAAGAGCTCCAGTGGAAACGCATAGACATAATTCACCAATACAGTTAGTTATGGCGCTATAAATTTATTAAGCAGGTCAGTTAACTTGTAGCGTGGTATTAGTTGTTTAGTGTAAGCATTCTTTATTGACTGGGCTGTCAGGAACGTGCCCTACGATGCACCGCCCTGCGTCCATCAACTTGAGGCACATAGATATTCAGCCTCGCGTGCCAGTAATTTCACCGATACCCACACCCTTCAAATCAAACATAGCCATGCTGCTTCACAGCAGAAATAAGCATGGTACTTCCCTGGACGAGCCTTTCAAAAAGCATCTAATACGATTTACCTATAGTAAATTCAACTTATGCATACCTATTATTCAGACATAAAAATGAATGTTACAAACTGGTTACAAAGTACAGAACAAAAATGAATAAATCACCAATTTTCACATGCCGCTGATGAAAATTAACTTCGACATTATTCAAAACTAAAACCATTTTACTCTATTTTAGTTCGCAATTGTTTCAAACGCTCCCACAACTTTTCGGTGTAAAGTTTCAAAATAGACGTTGAGAAGATATTTTCTAACTAGCCGAAAGAATAACATTTCAGTCCGTCAAAAAGTAATTTTGTGCGAGTTTTGAGTTGCACTGTACGACAGCATGAGTTTACGAAAATAGATCGTTTTAGGAGTTGGACGTTTTGAGAGGCGCCGCCGCGCTTTGTTTTTTTACTCATCTGCTAGGAACAGTAATGAAGATATTTTCTGACTACCATCATCATCATCATCCGCAGTCCAACTTAACTTAGCTGGGCATAGGTAGTGACCTATGCCCAGCTAAGTTAAGTTTGGCTAACTCAACGCTTAGACGCTTAGCAAAGAGATCTTTCCTCTTGCCATTCACCACGATCTTGAGTTACCCTCATCCATCTGCGGTCCACGACGCTGACAATGTTGTCAACCCATCGTGCTGATGGATGTCCAACGCGGTCGGCCACCACTCCGACTATTCGAAAGGATAACATTTTAGTTCAATAGAAGAATAGAAGAAGAAGAATTTTGTAGATTATAAGCAACTCACCACTGCTAAAACCCTGTGGGTGCTATTAATAATCCTGGCGCAACGCTGGAGTAGTTAAATCGTGTTTTGTCACATTTGTTCGAGTTGACAATTGCATGTCAATGCAAGAGACAAAACACGGATCAACTAGTCCAACGCTATGCTAGGACCCTGTGTATTTAACTCCAACTATAATTTGTTGTGCATTTTTTATAATGAGCAGACAAATTACAAAAAAAAGCAAACACAGCAAATTGTCTTAATCTAGTGAGTATCGGCCTCCTCCGAGAGGGGTTCTAAATATTTTAATTTTAAATATCCATGCAATGTACAATTAGTTATTTAGGAAAAAAAGCTTTTATTTATTTTTAATTTTATTTGTGTAGACAACAGCATAAAAAAAACGTTATTTCAGAAACAAGTTTTAATAAGATTGAAAACAGTAGGTAGGCATTATTAGTTATGACAATTATTAAAACAAAAATTATTAGGCACTGAGAAAGAAAAAAAATATATATTATCGCATAGGTACCTTCCTCTATAAATTATATAAACTACCCTCAAAAACAAACAAACATGTTCGAAATGTGACATACCGCATTGACACAACAAAAAACCAAACTAAAACCAGTTTCTATTCTGAATCAAAGCGCCCCAATCATTAAACAACGTCGACGTTTGCATAAATAAATAAATAGGTACAAACATTGAGCAAATAAATGTGGGGATGTTAGTATAAAATACCAATAGCACTGGTTTGTAACATAAACGAGTTATTTATTCACAAATAAAATTGCAATTCTAAATACAAGAACAAATAATTAGCAAATCTCCTTCAATTTTGAAACTGGTAAAAAAATCATGAATCACTTAGTCTTGAGGTATATGCAGAACATTAAACGATCTAGACATATTTTTCATTTAAAATCAACTACTTATAATAAAAAAAAATATTTTTCAAATGATGCAGTGATTTTTTTTCAAACCAAAGTTACCCAGAAATAAATGCAAACGTTTGTGAGCGAGTGGTATGTGAGTTCTCAGTATCCTTCTTATGGAATGAACAGATTTTGATAAAAATTGGAATAACAAATATTTTTTCAAGTCATGTACAGCACGAGTGAAGCCACGAGCAGAAGCTTGTTTGTTTATAAGAGCTATTTTCTTTTACCGGGAAAATATTGAACAATAAACTTATATCCAAATAGCTCTCATGATAGCAAAAATATATAAAGGTTTATTAGCAAGCCCATTCAAGTACTGTCGCGCACACCGCTTCATGGCCTCGTAAATCGCGTATCGTAAAACCGGCCACACGTTGTATCACTAAAATTAAACATTTAATGAGAAAATGAATTACCTCAGTTATGAAAAGTTACGACCTCTTTAAGTTACATTTATTTTTATTATCTCAACCGTGAATGCTACACCGGCAATTTATTTATTAGGACTGACAGCGAATTGTCCATAAATGGTGTAATATTTCGAAAACTAATATTGCACGCGAGTGTACATCGTGTACAGACGTAGTTAACGCACACATGTAAAACTCTTGTGTGAGGGTTGAAACTTTTGATCCCTTGGAATAAATCTCTATCAGAAAATAGGGAGGGATGTAACCGGCTTAAGCTTAACTGTGACTAGTGGCCCCGAACCCAACTTTAAATATATTGTAATAATGATAAAATATACTAGTTAATTCGGGCTCTATTTATTTTGCTGCAAAGAGGTTTTTGTCATAGCAATACGGGAGTTTGGACACAGAAGGGTCATATTTCTGAAATAAGACGTTTCACTCGGCATTAAGCCTTGCGCAAATCTAGGCGATCAATAGCGATCAATGTATCGTTTTGATATTTGGTAGCGATACAGGTATCGCCATCACAGATTGCAGCTTGATTGCTTAGTGTTAAGGCTTTATACACGCTTTTTCTAAAGACGTATTTTGAAAATATGTTTACAACAAAATAGTCCATCACTTTCTCTAAACAAAGCTTTATTTTAGTAGTGCCTACTAGACAGTACAATTTAATATTATACATCATTTTACTATTCTAGTAACTTTGTTAAAAATGTAGGCGGATTAAGTCCCTAAAAATAGAACAAAGAAATATTATTTAGAAAGACACCTACTCGTTTTTCTCTTTAGAAGGTTAAAAGTAGGTTACAAAATTATATACATTAAATTATATTTTTTTATGCAGAGTTTTCGTTAAACCATACAAAACTGTGATCATATTGAAGCTTAAACCATTACAATAAAGCTTGTTTTACATTGACAGCTAATTCCGCGTGCAGTGGGTCGAACTTAGCAAATATATGTTTCATATTTCGTCTCCCGTTCGTTCGGTAAATAGATTTATGTTATTATAGCTCGTTATTATATTGTAGTTGTTTTGGTAATCTGCTTAAGCATTAAATAGTTTCTATAAACAAATTAAAACTTAGAACTGAAATCGTTTAAACTTTGCTAAAACTTAGCATTTGTAGAATTTCGTGGCTAAGATTTTTACAATATTAACTTTCGGTTACATTTTGTGTTTTGTCATTACTTGAACAACAAAATTAATATTAAATTGTAATTGTACTATTTTTACATGACATGAAAGGTGTGAAAAGGAAAAAAAACTTTAAAATCAAGTATGTGGGTGAACTTAGAAACTTGTTCCGTAATATATTTTCAAGCACCAAACTAAGCAAAACTGGTACAGTGAGAACTAGATAGCTGACATTAAAACTACAAGATTTACAAGATTTCTTCTCTTTTTAATACAATGTTGCTAATTTTATATAACAAGCGTTTGATAAGCTGTGCTCGCATATTCGAAGTAAGTGAAGCCGAGCCAAATTTATTTCGCTCGATTGCCACAGAAAGAGTCTTCACGTCGATTTTTGGAAGAAAGCGTCTATTTTCGGAAAACTCGCGTCGCTCCCCTGATGTGTGAAATCGGGTTTATGCTGGCTTGATGACGATTCATAAAAGTTTGATTGCTTCAGAAAGTTTCCGACGAACGATTTTGCAAGGGGTTTGAGAATGATATTGGATAATGGATGAGTAGGACTACCTACGCATCCGTTAAACCTTGCGCATATCTAAGCGTTCTGCGGTGGCGATCAGTGAAACGCCGTCAAGTATGATAGCGATATTTGACAAAATTTCACTTATCACCACAACAGAACGCTTATACTGCCTTCCTACGGTGCGTGGTTCTGCAGATCATCACGCAGCCGACGACGACGCACGGCAACGTACACAGACAGTAAGGCTCCTGTGCTACCGCGCACCTCGGCGCACGAGACCATTCCCATGGTGTGTCGTGCGAGCTGATCCGCCCCTCCGTGCGCGATATCACAGACCGTGGGTAGGGGCTATTAGATGTGCGCAAAGCTTTACTGAAATGAAATTACTGGTCACTCATGTGCCAGTAATTTCATTTCATCAGCTTGATGCATAGAGGTGTTAAGCCTCATGGCTCATAAGCTCATAACGCATTTAAGTGCATCGTAGGGTACGTTCCTGACGTGCGTGACCTACGAGGCAATACTTTGTTATAGGTGATGGTGGTCCATGTGCTTGTTTCATCAGCTAATTGTATAAAAAAAACCTTAATATATTATATGTATAGAAAATAATATTGGTTTGCCTACTGTAGTTTTTATTTCCGTACTAAAATTACATTAGGAAATTTACAACATGCACATTATAGGTAAGTAAACACATAATGCAGTAGTTGGTATTTCATTGCAAGCCCATCGTCGCATCAGTTTTCAGTAAATCATTTCGTTAGCGTTGCGTTACTGTGCACTACATAGTACTCTGCAGTCCGAGCTGTTGGCATTTCAATGGAGAATTATGTGGATATTCCAGTAATTAAATTATGGGATAGTGTTTCATGGTTTACTTTCAAGAGTATCTGTTGTTTATTTACAATTTGATTTACGTCTTTTGATGCTGGTAGTAATTTTTTTAGACGGATTTTTTTCTGTTTTAATATTGTTTGGTGATCCAATTAATTTCAAACAGAAAAGGCTCTGAAAAAAGCTGATATCTGGAGATCGTTTGCGATGGTATGTAAAGCACATTACTCTACTGTTTTTAGTGTTTTTGCGATAATAACTCGTTGTTTAATTTATTTTCTGGACATAAATCTCCCCTCATACATTTCCAGCAATTAAAGTTTGATTTTTAGTATTCGCTATTTACTATCTTTCTGCAATACAATATCGTCAATTCATCGAGTTTCATTTCATTCATCGAGTCCTACGTTACTTCTTCCAGTTCGTAGTCTTCAGTCTACATTGACTATGTCTACGTAGCTGACATGTAAGACTGGAGGATAAGAGCCAAAGACCGGGCTCAGTGACGCATCTTGGGAGAGACCTACGTCCACCAGTGGACTGATATAAATTGATGATAATGATGATGAGTCTATATTCATTTAAATTACCAGCACAGTTTTTAGTTTTACAAGCTATACTTATGACCAGCAGCTACTGTTTATGAGAATTCATAATATTTTCGTTGTAATTTAGGATTTTTTAGGACAAGAGTGAACCGGTGGATTATGGCTAAGCATGCTCCATCTTAGGCTGTATCCTCACTTTTAATCAAGTGTGATGGCAGCATAACGCTTAGCTATCTATATAAAAAAAGGTTTTTAGAAAACTAAGCTTATCCACGCTATTCTTTCGTGGCTTGTTACGTTACTCCCTTGTGGTGTATTATTGAAGTTAATGACATCATTTACCGTTTTCGATCCTCAATGGAGACCGCGGTGCGTCCATACGTAATGGCTGTTTCTGGGTTCCGTACAAAAAAGTAATATATTTCGCTTCATACTTAGGTATTGTTTTATACCTCAGTAGTAGATTTAGATTTTTGTTCATCCAATTCATGCAATTTTTACTGTAGGTAAAGAGAGCAAACTTTATTAACTGTTAGAAAATAACGTTTTCCATATTTGAAGTAAGCACCTAAGAGATTAGAGAAAAAAGTGTGTCACGGGTTGGAAATAGGCTAAACTGATACAAGACTGGGTAGATGGTACAAAATATGGAGGCCTATTATACCCAGCAGTGGATGATGATGATGATGAAAAAAATTGAGAGGATGTCAACCGTGCTTGGGAATAACCAGTCATGATCCTATAATATTTTTGAATTTTTTTTTATGCAGAACCCAAGCCATATAACCAAGTCTCAAGCTTCATAACTCAATTTTTTCCGCCCATTAGCCAAATATTGATGCGGTTACGATGACTGATCACTCACAAGTCATTGCCAACAACTGTCCATGAAAGCAGGGGTCCTAAGCTCTAAAGCATTCGATATAATTATTGTCATTGACGTCACGATCTCGAGTGAGAACCAAATTTCGAACGGTTATGCTGCCCTTATTCTATCTCCTGATTGGCCAGTCTCGCAACAAATGCCTTTTTTTGCTACGCTAGGTGTTGAACGATTTGGGGTTCGATATCAGTGATTGTCTGTTTGCGTTTTTCACAAACATGTAACGGTACGGCCAAATCTGTCTCTAATCTATAGGCAATACTATATACAGCGATACCTGTATTACTATAAAATATTGTAGCGATATTTTACAGCGATGCTTAAATTATACTTTTTAGGGTTCCGTAGCCAAATGGCAAAAACGGAACCCTTATAGATTCGTTATGTCTGTCTGTCTGTCTGTCTGTCTGTCTGTCTGTCTGTCTGTCTGTCTGTCCGTCCGTATGTCACAGCCATTTTTCTCCGAAACCATAAGAGCTAGACTGATGAAACTTGGCAAGTAGATGTATTCTGTGAACCGCATTAAGATTTTTACATAAAAATAAAAAAAAACTATAAATTTTGGGGGTCCCCATACTTGAAACTGAAACTCAAAAATTTTTTTTTCATCGAACCCATACGTGTGGGGTATCTATGAATAGGTCTTCAAAAATGATGTTGAGGTTTCTAATATCATTTTTTTCTAAACTGAATAGTTTGCGCGAGAGACACTTCCAAAGTGGAAAAAAGTTGGTCCCCCCCCCTCTAACTTCTAAAGTAAGCGAATGATGATACTAAAAAAAATATATGTTGTGCATTACTATGCAAACTTCCAACGATATTTGGTTTGAACGAGATTTAGTCAGTAGTTTTTTTTTTATACGTCATAAACCGTAAACCGCAATTTACGTTTCGACGAACTACAAGAACCTTATTATGTTACATCAAGTAACATAATATAAAGGTTCTTGTAGTTCGTCGTGCTACGGAACCCTTCATGGGCGAGTCCGACTCGCACTTGGCTGCTTTTTATTTATATTTACGAGAAACTTAGTAACAGGCTGTGATTTTGAGATAATTATTCCTAAATGATATTATATCGAAAGTTTTGAGAATAAGGCACCTGATTCATTGCTAACTGCCGTAAAAACGTTTTCTGTGTCTAAATCACGGACAAATGATTATTTATTGGTTCTGATTACCTCTGTGTATATTTAATGTGCTGGCAAAAATCTGTATCTATGGTTTTTATTGTTTATTTCTGTTTGAATATTATTTTATTTTGTAAGTTCTACAGGATCAGGGTCAGGAGCATAAAAACACTGCAGAATAAAGTTGGTGGAATGGCGATTAAGCTCACGATTTATATCAGGGAAGGCATGGAAGATGTAACCTAGTATAGTAAATACCTAATCAAAATTATTGAATTATTTGAAGTAATATTTAGTGAGGGTAAGTCATATCACGAGTGGGTGGTGGGTATAAAAGAAGAGGTAGACCAAAGAAAAGATGGATGGACTGCGTCGAAGATGACATGAGCAAGAAAGAAATGAGCACTGAGACGAATGATAGAGGTGAGTGGAAGAAGATAACTTGTTGTCCCGACCTCAGCGTGGAATAAGGGCAGATAAATGATAAATATTAATCTGGGTAGTAACCATAATTATTATGCTTTAATTTTACAGTACCTAGGTAATTTGACTTTAAATAGAAATTTGTTTCTAAAAAGGCAGATTATCAAAAAAGTCTGTTACAAAAATAAGTATGAACTTAAATAATAATTCGTTTAGTAATTACAGAGAGGGCGATTTCAATTAAAGTAACCAACATGTTAAGTATACGTTGATACGTGGTGGTATATAATTGTAATTGAAATCAAACATAGACTATCATTCTTCGGTTAGCCCAAATCACATTCTATCAATTTTCAATACGAAAAGAGCTTTAACATCATCGAGTTTAGGATCAATATGGTTTGGACATAAGGATGAACGGCCAGTCGTGTTCAAAGCTGATGTTACGCCGTTTGCTTCGCTTTCAGTGATATCTTTTGCATCACTATTTTTGATAGTTACTTTCTTCTCATCTATGGCATTTATTATTTTGACAATCTTGTCAGTGTTATTTTAATGATTATTTAATTCTGTTTAAGAAAATGGTGGCGTTTTTTTTTAAATTATGTTTTAATTTTCTTTCCAACTGCTATCACTTTTTATTAACACGATGAATACCGTTCAATACCTTCTCGCTGTCTGCCCCTTATTCCCTTATGACCCTAGTAGGTAATGTTGGTTAAAACACTACTGAAAATTTAAAATACCCAAGAAAAACGAAAATATTTCTTACTCTGTGGAAAAATAATCCTGTGGCCTGTTATTTTGGAAAATGATACGATCATTGACAGTAATGGTCAAAATAATAAGTACATAATAAATATTTCATTCCTACTATTATAGACATTGAGCTGGAAGACGAAACGTAGGACGCCCCCGATGGGGTGAAAACATTGATTAGATCTAGAAAGTCAATGAAGACGGTTCAGAATTGATCATCCTGAAATTTTTAAGGAAGGCCTATGTTCAGCAGTGGACTTCTTCAGGCTGATGATGACGATGATGATCAGTTAAAAACCCGCACCTTCATTTTTGTGTGTAATTTTTTTATAAAAGCGAGACCTATAATCATTGTAACTACTTATTCTGTGTCGTGGCTAGCGATCTGGAACTACAATGCGGGCGAATTGAATTTGTAGTTATGAATTTTGAGGTTATTATATTAATAAAGGGGTTGAAAGTTTACTGTGACTCAGCGGTAACTCAGTCGATTCACAACCGTATCGTTACATTAATCGTTAATGTCATGTACATAACGCTAGCACAGTTTCAACATTATATGGCTAAGTTTGTTTGAGCTAGGACTGACTGTGATGACGTAGACTTTTAGGCCGCCTTGAACTTAGACCCTTCAAACCGAAACTCTGCATTGCTGTTTCACGGCAGAAATATGCTCATAAGACATAAAACGAACACTCAACAATAGGTGGGTAAGTACTTTCCTTAGGCTCGAATCCAAACACCTCGGGATTCTTTTGCGTGTTAAGGCGTAACGTCTCGTCGAGTCCGCCAAAATCGTATTTAAATTCAGGATCTGGGTGGCAGATAAGCAAAATCATGAGTTCGGAAGGGTTATACAATACGACGGCGTGAGGCCGCATAATTTCATTCAATACCCTTAGCACAGTTTGAATCTATCAAGTTGGATCATATAGAGCTGCGAGTTTCATTTTTTTTAGAAAGAGAGGGATATATTTCTGTCTGGCAATCCACACAGACACTCTCAAACTGACGTTCATTAAGTCGTGATCTTTATTTGAATTGCTTATTGTCATTTTAGTTCTATTACTTTTTTTTCTCTCGTATCTTGCTTTATTTCTGTGTTATCTTGCTTTTGTTTCTCATATCAATAGAATTCATAATTGTTGTACTTTGGCCTCCCGCGATACAGTCTTGTTCTAGTGCAGGATCTCCTAGTAACTTGTGTAAGACTTGTATTATTTTTGGTAAATTAATATTCAATTGTTTTTTTGCCTATTTGATCCTGTTCAGCCTTGATTATTTTGAAGACTGATTACTTAACTTATTTTGTTTATGTTTCGTAGTAACAATTAAACATCTTCAGAAACTAGTGCTTAGAATTACAGTGGGGTGTCTATAGGTTTCGGTATCGACGTTTATCGTGATCTTGGAACTCTTTAGTGTCTCTGGTTTTGATATGTTCGTTTAGAGTGTGATGTTTGAAAATAACTCAGTGGGCTGCAATATTGTAAGTCAAGTAGGTAGGTAGAATTATACCAACTCTTAAATTACTTTAGATTATTTTTATGTTGTAGCTGTTTATTGTCCCTGAATACCTAAATGAAATATAATTAGTTTTTTTTAATTATAGGTACTAGCTTTCAAAAGATATTTTTCAATCGACTAAGTTAAAATTGACCAAAAATGCATAGTAATCATAATATAATAATATTGGCTATAATCAAATTGTTAAAATTTCTTCTTCTTCTTAGGGTGCCTCTCCGCTACCAATCATCCTTTTAAACTTTGTTTTATCTAGGGCAAGCCTTAATAGGTTAAAATATGCAACAACATTATTATAAAATAGCTTCGTATGAACGTATTTATTTTTGACAATATAATATAAATCGGATAAAATCAAGCTGTATTTTCAATGTTTTGGTACTTATAGCCTTTTTGTATCAAATAATAAAAATGCCCAAAAAGTGTAAAACGAATTGCCTACATTTTACTGCAAAAATACAAAATGTAATTTAGTACAGTCATTGATTTATATCTTTTTGTTTCTTAATTATCTACCAACCCCATTACAATTTAGGTACCCTAATCCACCCCGCAGCGGGGTGCCGCGCCAAAAAAGGGTTAAAAGGGGGTAAAGAAGGGTGATTAAAGATAAACAGTTACGTGGTTGCGATTGCCGGTGTAATTTGCGTTTGTACAATCATCTTTAGGAATAAAGTAAGTTTTAGATTGTATTAGACAAACGAACAAAAAGAGAATCTAACACAGAATTTCTTATTAAAATTACAAGCAATTTCCCTTTTCCTGATATTAAATTATACTTTTATGCATTTTATTTTGCATTTTCAAAATAAAATGCATAAAAGTATAAAAAAGCTCATCTCTGTAGTTAGGTGAATTGTTAGTTAGAGCTTAGATTCATAAATAAATATTTTTCTTTCTTTTTTTCTTTTTTTTAGAGCATAATATAACACTCATCCAGAGAACAAACATTTTTTGACAAGCCCAAACAAGAGATGGATAAATTATTTTATCAATCAAAAAATAAAATATTACAAATTCAATCTACTACAACTTATTCTGACGGACTAATCTGTAGATTGAAAAACAGGCCCAGAACAAGATATTTTTATAGTACACGACTTCACTAACATTCAACAATAAAGGGGAGAATCTAGACTGCGAATGTTATACTACGAGTATGGCAAAAAGGGCATGAGAGACCTTTTGTTCAATCCAACAGTTTTCATCCAACAATTTTCAACAGAGTTCATGCAGTGTGGATCGGAGCTCGTCATTGTTTCTCGATGATTAAAAATGAATAAATTACTAGTTTAGATTGTATAAACCGTTTTGTTTGTTTTTTGCATTTGTCATAGTTTAATAGAATGCTGACATCGTTTGCGGGGCTTCATTTTAAATGTAGCTTACAGAATTAGCAAGTTGAAGTGGCAATGGGCAGGTCAAAAGTAGTCGTAGAACTGACAACCGCTGCTGTATCTCTCAATACAGAATACAGGTATACAGAAATACAGAACTTAGAGACATTGTATGCAAAATGTTTTTTTTTGTGCCATAGCTGTTAGACGAGCAGACGAGCCACCTGATGGAGAGCTGTCATCGTCGCTCATAGACACCTGCAACACTAGAGGTGGACCCGCCTTTTGAAGGACCCCATGTCGAAGCTCCGAGGAAAACCGCAGAAGGCAATTCATTCCACAACTTACTCTGTATTTTTGTCATGTATGGCAGTTTTTTCAGGCCAATGATGATGAGATGGTTATTATTCTTTACGTAAGTAGTTATTCGGTAGATAATAGGCAAAGAGAGGGCTTGAAAGCTACTCGTTACGCACTAAAATATTTTCTAAGAAAATTTCAGAAGTAGAATAAAGTTCAAAGGACTGGGATCATTAGTTTGGTACATATTTTATCAAAGGCGAATATACGCATTTAGATTATTCGGGAAAATTTCGTTCTTTATATTTTGCTCTACTAAGAAAACATGATTTTGTGAAAGAAAAACATAGTTATATACTATACTCTTAGGGTGTTATTAATAATCCTGGCGTAGCGTTGGACTAGTTAATCCGTGTTTTGTCACATTTGCTCAAGTTGACAATTGCATGTCAATGCAAGAGACAAAACACGGATTAACTAGTCCAACGCTACGCCAGTATTATTAATAGGGCCCTTAAGGTTTTTATGTACTTTGAGCACCTATTATTAGCTATACGACAGTTTCATGAACAGAACTTAGCCTCCCTACCTCCAGATTAGGTACATAGCTGCTGCGGAAAAACTACCTTCAGAACACGAACTACCCTGCCCAGTTTCAGTTCAATCAACCGTCTTGGAGACAGCAGGAGCTAACTTTTCCATCCTCAAATGCTAAACATACATCTATCCAAAATACACATAAACCTGCCAGTAAAATTTATCTTTAAAAGATTATAAAAACTGCACACCTAAAGCTTTAGTTTCATAGTAGGTACGTATAGCACCACTTAGATCTTATGTATATACCTACCTTGTAAAGCTAGAAAGATCTATGAATGTTTTCATTGGTATTCCGTGGAAAGTAAAAGTAAAAGGTACTGAAGTGTTTCGCAATCTGCCCATGCCAATAATGGATCCTATGCCCTTGTAACAAAGGTCAAATTAGGGCAATACTTTGTTGCGCAAACGGCCTAAAAATGTGGTTGCATTATTTTTGTAAAGACGTAGGATTATTCGGTGGTTTCTTCCCTCTGAGGTTTGTCTTTTGTTCTTGTTAGAGAGGATTTATTTGAGAATTAAGGGTGGTTCTGTTTTTGGAAAGGATTTTCTTGGTATTTTGAGTCAATTTAATATTGTATTATTTGAGGACGCGTTGCCAAAAAGTTTTAATATTTTTTAGTTCACTGTTACTCTGCGTCAACAGTGAACTGGATAAAATTAGGAATAAATAATTGAGCGAAAAAATATCCCAGTATTTCTGTACTAGAGCACACTAAAGTTTGTTTATTCGTAACAGTAAATCTGAGTCCCAGTAGTCCGTTTACCAGAATTACTAGGAATAAACAAATTAGGGCCATAGTATTCTACTGCACGTTGCACATTACTAGAATCTAGAATATTCTATGTTCTAAGATGTAAACAAACTAGGCATTCCGTGAAGTATGAAACTAGCAACTCACATGATCATTTCCTAAAGTTTTTCTGAGAATACCTGTTCATACCCAGTTGCACCTACCAGGATTAGCTTGCAACTAGGGTTAAGCTATTTTGCGCAGTTTTGTAACCAAATTGACGATTGTTAGTAATTCACAGTTTACTGTTTTTCCGCATTTCTAAGGCAAGTTCTGCTGAACATGTTCTAGAAATTAAATTTACCAAGACTTGGCGAATAACCATAGCTAACTACAGGCTTACTACAGTAGGTTAATATCGTGACTTTAGGATACCGATTTTATGAATGAGTCTAACATACCAATTCTATGATATTTCACAACAGTTGGTGATTGTTTTAAACAGTTGCCAATCCATTTATTTATGAATTCGTGGACAAGACCAAAATGAGGACAAGTGAACAAACTTTGACTGAGGCTTTATTGGCCTGGAAAACTTTCAACAACACAATTTACCACCGATGATTTTACATTATTAAAGTTTGAAAAAAACATCTTAAGTGAGACTGTCGCTGTCATTTCTTAAAAAGAAATCAAGGAGGCTGCATTCAAAAGATAGAGGAGGAAACTGATGTGCGTGACCTACGAGGAAATGCTTTTTTATACTTTTTCCATCGTAGTCCATCGTTGTTGTTTAAAAAAGTCTGCTTCTTTTAAATATTAGAAGAACGTCCTACAAGCTAATCCGGATACAGCTATAATAACCCAGATAGGTGCAACTTGGTCTAGGCTTCGTAGATTCGTTCCGGTAGTATGTAAGCGAGCTTGTTAGCAATATGCGGATAGCTACGGTGCGGTTACCGTGAATGTCAGATTTAGATGGATGGACTGAGGGCTAAAAAAGGGGGCAAAAGGCAAAATAAATTTAGGTTACTGGTTTATGTTTCAGTAATTATTAGAAACTTATTTAAAATTGTTATTCAGTAACCGATTATGCAAAAAAAACTCGTTTTTAACACTCAAATTCATAAAACGAGTGTTTTGCCATCCAAGATGTCTTAAAGTGATTCTTCTGATGTTATTGAAAACAAGATAATCGTGAGTCTCAAAATTGTTTTGTTTTTACTTTTGGGTATAGCTTATTATGCCCACCAGGACACAGAATCATCCCGAGCCTCGAAAAGGCTACCTTTTAAGGCGCTGGATGATTATGAATCCTTTGACTGGCCTCTAGCTCAGTTGGTAGTAGCTCTGCCTTCTGCGCCGTAGGTCGTGGGTTCGATCCCCACCGAGAACAAATATTTGTGTGGTGAACATAAATGTTTGTTCTCTGTCTGGGTGTTATAGTGTATTATAAGTATGTATTTACAAAAAAAAAAAAAAATGTATTCAAGTAATATATCAGCTATCTGGTTCCCATATTACAAGCTCTGCTTAGTTTGGGGCTGGGTAGTGTTGTGTGAATTGTCCACAATATTTATTTATTTATTTATTTTATTTATTTATAGCAATTAATAAAAACTTGTCTAGTTAATTTTCAAGTTTCGCTTAGGTCTAACTTAAGAAACCTCAAACAAATTGCTTATTTTAATTACTTACCTGCGGATTTATGTCTAATGAAGAGATCAGAAACTAATTACTTATTTTAATAACGCACCTACTTAAATAGATTTAATTAGTCCTAAGTGCTGCTTAAGGTTTGGAGTAAGATGGCGAGTAATCTTTAATTACCATTTGACACTGCCCCCAAAATGTTTGCCCCCTGACTGAATACGTCCACTTGAAGATGTATCGTATTAAAATCCCATTTGCGATACGACGTAATACCAACTATGTAATATACTTTATACTTTACGAGACGATTATTATTTGTAACAAGTTTGGAAGTAATTTAAATACGAATATGAGCGATGTCCGGTGGGTTATATCGTAAAAAATGATTTTTTGATTGGTCTCGGTGTAATGGTGCTATAAGAAGGTTGGATTTGTATAGAGCAGCTATAACATTAGCTTTTAATAAAACTAGAGTGCACTGGTTTGTTCGGTAGCGCTGTAAGAATCGTCAGACGATCACCAGCATTCTGTCCATTCGAAAAAAAAAAAAAGAGTGCACTGGTGGCCTGCCTTCCAATCCTAAGGTTAGGTAAGAAAGAAAAATATAAATAAGCTAAGAAAAAAAAACAACGAAATTACATTAGCATAAACTATACATAATTATGATAATTTTGAATAGCTTAGTAAGTAGTTGTTAAACAATACAGACAACCATAACTAAAAGCTATGTTTAATAATTGTTCATAATTACCATCAGCACACAGAAAGCGCGGAAAACATAGAAACCTCATTTATCTGTCTTTGGTGGCTCACTTTCCATCAGGTGTGATGACAGCCAAATGCTTAGCTATCTATATTAAAAAAAGTAGCCGCTCCTAACTAGTTTGTGACCCGAAGGTTTTTAGTAGGCAGTTTTCAAAAGAAAATTGTTTTTGAAAACGCTTTTAGTGAGGT
Organism: Thera britannica; assembly: GCA_939531255.2. NCBI lineage: Eukaryota > Metazoa > Arthropoda > Insecta > Lepidoptera > Geometridae > Thera > Thera britannica. The sequence goes on from OW618034.2 coordinate 23,041,228, forward strand.
GGCTAATGTTTCTGCCCCAACACCGTATTTTTTTAGACAGCTTGCTAATGAAACTAGCGTTATGGCTCACCTGATGTCAAGTAGTAACTATCACCTATGGCAAAGCATTGCTTCGCAGGTCACGCACGTTATGAGTGCACCGAAGTTTTTTTAGCATCTAAAAGTTGATTTTACTACACAAAATGCAATGTATGTCGTAAACTTGACCGGCGCATTAACACCTCTGTAAAGATCCTTCCGTCAACGACATCAGGTCATCACGGCAAGTGGGACGTCCCACTGATGCCGGCACATGTTATTGACCCTGCCCTATTGTTAACCATATGGCAAGCGATATCTCGTGCCTTAAAAATGCCAAATTTCACCTTCGCTCTGAGAACCTGTTGAAAGGTTCGCAAATTTTCGAGTTAATGAGTTACGTTCTTTTGCCTTTTTCTCGTCGAGACGACTGTGTTTAAGGTATGGGTTTTGTTAAATGCATAATTGTGAAAAGTCTTGTATAAGTTTGTATACAGTCGGCTGCTAGATGTGGATATCTAAGGGGCACCTATACATATACCTACTATATTATGAATTTTGCGTTATTCACTTTAAAAATAAATAATTAAATCAAATCGAATAAATATTAAAGGGGGGCTCCCATACAACAAACGTGTTTTTCCCATATAACAAGCCTAACTCGCACTTGGCTTGTTTTTTTTTAAACTTTGCAAATGTCCACTGCATTGCAACACTAACTTATAAACTTTCAAATAACATGCATTATATTGCAGCCAACTGAATTTATTTATTATTTTTCTATTCAAGCTTGTTAGGCTATTTCTTAACCGTCAACCATCTGTATTCGCACATGGCGCCCAAACCCCGCGACAAACAACGCGGAATTATAGTCAAAACAACGGTCAAGTCAATTATCGACCATAGACAAGGGTGGACGTGATAAAAACAGATCTCCTAACACGTAATTACATAATTGGGCGCCCTTGCCGCCTCGGGTAACGACGCCACACGAATATTGGTAGACCAAAAAAGAAAATTATTATTGACGATAGCATAAAGTGGATAAGACTTTTTTATTAATTTTTAGCGTCGTTTCAAAACTGCCACAAGTAAAAAACCGCAACTTCTCAGTTTTTTATGCAACTTTGCCTAAATATCGAGAAACAATTGAACTCATTGTTGGTGGTGGACGTAAGTATGGTGATAGGTAAGTGATGGTGATAGGTAGATATTATTCATGGTAAGTATCATGTTGACATAATATTACTTACTTTTATAGTTTAAGAATCGTTTATCTCTATTGTACGTAAAGCCATTAGCCACCATTAGGCCATTAGGGCCGTAATGCTGAAACAATGCTTGAGACTCAGTCAAGCCTCAAACACAGATTTTTTTATATTTCTCCATTGGGCTGTGTCAAAAATCTATGCTTGAGGCTCGAGTGTCAAAGTTATTTAAATGTTTGTTTTGATTGAGATGTTGACATATTATGTGCCACAACGGTTAATGATAGCAATGATAGTACTAATGAACATTAAAAAAAAATCTGTCAGTGATGCTAATTATAGGCTGATGAAAGATGTGAAAAAACGTCATGAAGCCATATCCACATTACTTAATCAGCGAAGCGTAAAACAGAACAGAGGGCCCAAAACAAGTTTAATAAGAATGTGGAAGTAAAATATTTTCTGTACCGGAATCGTTAACAGCGTGTTGCGGTGGTGAACCGTCTGACGATTTCCTTTTAATTTGAAGCCTGAGCAGGGATAACAAGCCGACTAATTATAGTCCACAGAGAACAAACATCCTACATCTGAATGTTTTTAAATACGCGACTATTGGTCGCGATTTACTTTGCTGTTGGAAACAAAACAAATCTAGCTTGTCTCTCTGTTTTTACAAGGCCATAGCCGATTTGTAAAATAACAAATTGGCTATATCCATCGCCATTCGAATAGCTTTCAGTCGCTTTATTCAGCCTGTTCTGTCTCACTGTTCTGGCAAATATTACCCTTTAACTCTCATAATTTCAATCTGGTCACAGATTCAGCCGCTATTTGCTGAGAACGTCTAGGTGATCCCGCCAACGCTTCTTTGGTCTGCTTTATCGGCGTTTAGGTTATAAAGAAAGAAAGAAAGAAAATACATTTATTTGGGCCAAAGACGTACACGAAAGACAAATACATTAAAACTCACAGGACGGTCATCTGAAGACAGGCAGAAAATGTTGATACAACAATAAATAGCTATGTACCTACTTACCTATGCCAATACCAATACAATTTCTTGAAAACTGTGCCAGTCCCGTCCCGTGCTGAATGATATAATAAGGTTTATGGCAGGTGTGGTTTAGCGTCATTCATAAAGTCGCCTTGGTAAGTCGCGTCCGAGGCTTCCATCGTCAAGGATAGCTATAGCAATTTAGGATTAGCGCCATATGTTGTAAATAATTTTGCGTTTATCTCTAGACATTCGGTTTCAAATCATCAGCCGTAATTGGCTCTAAGATTTATGACATGATGAGATAATAGTTGTAGAGTCCAATATTGATCAATGTTGATTGTACCTTGAATAATCGGCAGATGAAAAACAAGTTATTTATGATTTTATGATTCGATCTAACCCTATTTTTTAACCAACATTTAGGAGAGAACTAGGTTTAAAATGAATACAAAAGTTGAGCAAGTTTTCTCGATACTAATAACGAGATTGAAATTCAAACAGAAATAAAAGAAAACGTCATAGATAGTGAGCCTGTGCCTGTGTGTGACACTGCTCTTGTCCTCGTAAATGGAGTCAGCACAACAATACATGTTCTATTCTTCCATTCTCCCTATATCGCCTTCTTACTAATACCTTCCTTAAAAACCGTATTTTCTCCTTCTATCGCCCATCTTATTCAAACTAACTCCTTCCTTCCTATCATCCTAACCGCTGAGCATAATAAAGCAAATTGGTAATGAAACAGGAACTATCGCTGAAATATTAACTAGTACTCCAAACATCTTCAGCTAGCACCCTCAAAGTTTAAACTCGTTACGAATTAATGCACAGACGCACCACAATGCTCCTGTAATAAACCACGCTCCATCAAAGATTTTGAATTCATTACCGAGTTTCTGACTAGAATCTAGCTAGGGTGGAATAGTTCCAAGCCGAAGCCAAAACTGAGGTCAGTGAAATTATTTATATTAATAAATAATAATAATAAATATTTTGGACAGTCCACAAAACACTATCTAGTCCCAAACTAAGCAGAGCTTGTACTATGGGAACCAGATAGCTGATATAATACTTGAATACTTTTTTTTGTAAATACATACAAAGAATACTATATAACACCCAGACAGAGAACAAACATCAATGTTCACCACACAAATGTTTGTTCTCGGTGGGGATCGAACCCACGACCTACGGCGCAGAAGGCAGAGGTACTACCATCTGAGCTGAGAGGCCAGTCAAATATTATTGCTCGTAATTCTGTTTTGTCGTCTGTCGTATTTTTGTATTGTTTAAACATGGTATAGATATGTACTCTCTGACTTTGCTGGAGTCTTTGATTTGACCTTTGCTCAATCGAGTGGGGCTTTTAATCTTCGGCCCCAGTAGGTGAAAATAAATTCAAGACCTTTCTGGTAACAGAGGTCTGAGACCGTTCTAAGTGCCTTGGAAATAATGCTAAATTGAAAATGGAGTAGGGATTTTAATCTTCGATCGTAAAAAAGTAAATTCATATGATACCAGACCTCTCTACTACACTCTCACTAGTTTTTTTTCTAGTTCTAAGAATGTCCAAACATCTAGCTAGCCATGGAATGAATCCCAAATGAAAGCCGAAGCCGAAACGAAAACTTAGCACCTCTCTTAAGTTTCCAACTAGAGCAGAATCTCTCCTATTGGCCACGGTCGGCTACAAGATTCATCCTTGTGTTATGCATATTAATGAATCTGCATATTATTAAGGGGACGTGTTACAGATACTGCACCAAAGTGTATCTAGTATCTACTCACAACTTCATTTAAATCAGCTTTGAGTTCGGATATATAATAAAAAAGTTCGATGCATAACTTTGAATAAGTCAGCTTATAGTATATCAGGGCCATTAATTATTAGTTTTTTTTGTACAACCAGCTGATGTTAGGTGGTAACCATCGCCTATGATAATGTATTGGCTTGTAGGTCACGCACGTCAAGAACGTGTCCTACGATGCTCTGCCCAGCGTCATCAACTTAAGGCATACAGATGTTCAGCCTTACGTGCCAGTAATTTCACCGGCACCCACACCCTTCAAACCAAAACACAGCAATGCAGTACTTCCCAGGACAAGTTCTTCACAAAGAGTTCTTCTACTACTTGTACTTACACAAAGCCCTATCAGGGTTTATAAAGAAATTGTAAATATTCAATTGCATTTTGTAATTTACTTTTTTATAGTCAATGATTCTTAGAAAAGAGAATAAGAACACTTTTTGTTTATTTTTGCCAATATGAATATAATCCTAATTTATTCATAATTGATTTATTTTTGTATATGTAAAATGCTAATGGAAATTTTATGCAATCAATAACGTAGATTTTACGCAAACTCGCTTTGTCAATATAATATAGTATTATTTTGATTAAAGTGGTCAAAAAGTCGTTCACCTCTTAAATTCCTACTTTATCATCAACAGTCTGAAGAAATCCATTGCTAGACATAGGCCTCCACCACACATTTCCAGGAAGAAAGAATCTGAGCCTTTTCAATCCACCTACCTAAAATACCTACTATATTTTATGCCAATAAATACAACACTTTCAAAATACTGTTTTTAAGAAACATTCTGAGCCAGCAGAGGACAGCTTTAATTAGAACCATCTTTACCTTGTCAAGAAATATCTGCTCTGAATTTAAATACGCAGGTTTATTTACTGTAACGTAATTTTCATGAACATTAATTACCCTATTTAAGTTTAGATGCCTGCAGACGACCGCCAAAATATTAGTTAACAAAGTGCTTTAATTATATTTTCATGTTATTTTATACTACGCGGAGTAATTATGGGACTACAGCTTACAAATTACAACAGCTTCATAAATATTTCGGGTATAATTAAAATTATAACGTATATTTATCATAAGAATGTGTATACACAGCAATCCTTTGCAGTGAACATCGTTTTAGATCTCTGAGTAATTAAGATGCCCAAGAAAAGGTAGACAGAGACACGTTCAAACACTAATTTGCAATGTAATAGATGAGACCAGTAATTATTAGTGTAAAGAGTGGTAAGTATGGATGTGGATGGATATGTGAGTAGAGGTGAAGGCTGTCAGAGACGAATGAAAGAGGAAGACATGTTGTGCCGACCCCACATAAAGTGGGTAAGGGTAGGAAGAAGACGAAGATGAGTCCAGTAATTTTGTTGCTTTTCTAAACTCATCTGTAGTAGATTTTTTTCTGATACTGTACTTAGTTTAAATAGACGCACTAAATACATTTACTACTTTATTGGTAGTGCCTTAAAGCAATAACATAAATAGTAAAGAGCTACTTGTATCAACATCTAGTATAAATCCCAAAGTTTCTCAGAAAGATATAACAATTATGATAATTATCACACCGTAGTCGTCTTCGTCTTCAACATAACCATAACTAATAATTAAGATCGTTAAGGTTATCTTTGAGAACTCAGTAAAGTTCAAACAGAATTACTGTAGCTCTTGATTTTAAATCTCCGTTTGACTAAACAGCTAAATAAAATAGTAAATTAAACCTTCTGTCAACAATCTTTAGAGTTGCCTTTGCTTTAAAGCTTCGAAATAATAAAGATACTTACATATCAGTAACAGTATCCCATAATAATATAAAGTATCCAATTCTCCCAAGACCATCAGTACAGAAATGAAGAAGAGGCAACGGGTTTCCCAAATTCAAATTAATTATAATTATAAACAATTACTGGCTGATTTAATGAATGAACAAACATAAAGTTGAAAAGACAGAAGAGGACATAGAATATGTATTTGAAGGCGTATGACAAAGAGGTGATGCGGACGACGCCTACGTTTCTTTGAATGCATGATTCGGTGAGAGATAAAAATCGTCGGTCTTATTCGTCAGAGTTTTTTTAATTACTGAGGGGTCCTACATGAGAACTGACGGCAGCCATTGTGTGAAATAAATACCGCATACTAAATGAGACGTGAACATTGAGAAGAATAAGAAAAAACGTAACAGGAATCTGGAGTAGGCTATATAAACAGTTTTGCTAAAGCAGGAATACTTAATACAAGAATGGTAGATTGATTTGATATTTATGTCAAAGTACGGTACAAAACTCAAGCTAAACCATATTAAAAATCATACTCTAATTAAACAACTAAATCTTACAAGATAAATAAATTGTTTTCTACAATAAATAGTTTGTAATTAATTTTGTTATACTAGCAGCTGTTTCAAACGCTATCATTACAAAATTATCGAAAGATAGCGAATAATCTCTTATTTTGCAATTCAACATTCTAAATGGCTCCCGTAATAATTTGCATAAATTAAATAAAGGTTAACACTGTATAATTGGAATTTCTGATTCCTAACTACAGAGTAAACAAAATGATTAGTAATGCTAATTGGGGTGATGGAAGTATAGGCTATTGTTTCATTGAAATTATACGTATGTCTGGGCATGGGAATATTTTTGCAAATGTAGTCCTTCCTTGGTTAGTTCAAGCATTTTCTCCAAGGCCTGTGATTTCTAAGGTAGGTTAATCTTTTGAAATTTTCTCACGAATCCTAGACAAATCTATTTACTTACAGTATAAAGCAGGTGTATAAACTCTTTCATATGGGACAATTTTAAAAAATCTATAGATTCAGAACTATAGAAGGAAATCACAATAGAGAGGATATGTGACAGACCAGAGGACCAACGCACAATAGTTTTTGAGTATGCACCAACAATAATACTTTTACTATTGACGAACTAGACATAAGACTTTCCTGCTGTTGGTTTAAGATTCAAAATGCATAGCAGGTCTATGTGCCAGTGGTGTTAGTACGATGGTTTCGAATGACAAGTTCAAAAATGTCTCTGCGATATATTTTTTGACAATGAACTGTAATTGGTGGGTTGGGTACCTGGTCTCGTTGGTTTTGTCATATAACAATACTTTTGGTTGACAAAGGAGCACAAGGAACAAGAATATCGAAGTAATTTGCTCATTGAATCCTTTGTAATGAAATCCAGAAGTTATATTAGCTCTGATTGCGTACTAATTTATTATTCCAACTGAAGAACTATTCTTTATGCAAAGTAAGAACTATCGAGTATCTCCATAAAAAATATCTTTATTCCTACTTCATTAAAGTTACAAAGCTTTCTGGAAGAAACTGCTCGTCAAATAACTTTATTATTTTTATGTTTTTGTATTCGGTGTTCATGAAGTTTGGAGCAAAGTATTATCTACAATTAACTGCTATATTATTAATCGTTTATAACGATCTGGAGATAGCTCAACTGTTTTTTGAGTATTTTGTACATTTTGTAAATATTTGTTTAATTGTAAGTTTTTTTTAATTAAATAATCTTCATATTATATTTTGTAAACGTGAAATGAATAGTATTTAATGTAATTCTATATTAATTTTGGAAATGAAGGCTTTATTTAACTGCTATTTAGAAATAGCTTTTAACTGCTGCTGAAGAAAGTAATTTCAATTTTGTTTTTGAATTCACTGAGCTTAACCTTCTAAAAATCACATCATAAAACTAAGAGTAAAGAATCTTATAAAAACATAAAACTACAAACCTGAGTTCCATCCAGAGAAGACATGAAAAAAATAACAATTCAAATTGAATACACTTGCATATAAGTAAGCACAGCTAGATTAAAATTAGTTGAGGAATCGGAAAAACTAAACACAGAATAACTCAATACCTACCTAATTTGCATAATTAAGTCTTAAAATAAATAGCAAAGATTGTACCCGGTTCGGGAACTACCACCAAAGTTAAGTTTCGTCGAATTTTAGAGACCACAACATCTGGTTTGTAGGTGCTTCCACTAGATTCTCGTAGATTGCATTCAACTTTCGCTACATAAGACCTTGTTTCATAATTTTAAACCTTGCCTACAATACTTGCAAAGTTTCTTTTTGCTTGTGAGATACTGTCAAGTAAACGTAGAACTTACGACTTTTTGCTAATAACAAGAGGTCCAATCTGTTGTCTCGTCTGCTCTAGCACTATGGAGCTATTCAGTGCAGATGTGGATTGCGGAAGCGAAATACCCAATTTTCTTTGGAAATATTTGCAAAAATGAAACCGCAAGAAACCGCAATAAATGCGAGGTATATGACTAAATTGTATATGGTATTTGATACAAGATTGACAAAAGAACCCTTTATTTATTTCAAACCTTAAAGACTTTATAAAACACCTTGTTACTCCAACTTTACAAAAATACAACAACAATAATAATAAAAATTAACTATAAAATTTAAATTGCAGTTAAGTTTTAAGTAATAAACTATTGATTAACAACATTAAATTCTTGCGCACATCTAAGGAATCTGCAATGGCGATTAATGAAATGCTGTTTAATAAATATGACAATGATAGCGACAGCGTTTCACTGATCACCATCACGCTAAATGTGCGCAGGCCTTAAGAAGTGATGAAGCAGTAGAACTAAACTCTAGTAGATTATTTAAAGCTGCTCCCAGAGTTTTGAACTGTCTAACAATAGGTATTCAATTAATCAGCCAAATACCACCGATGAAAATATTCACTCGCTCCCGAAATCAAAACAATAGATTCAATACACCCATCAATTTCATCGTATGCGATAACGATATCTATCTACGACATAGAATAAACAGCAGCCGCAGTAGGAGGCTTCGGTTAATAAATCAAACATGTATGATTGTTCTGATTCGTTATTGTCTCAAGTCGATAACAGCCTTTATTTATACAAGACTGTAGACGTGGGTGTGTGGCATACCACATACTCATACTCTCTATACTCAGTGTTGAAATACGCGTGTGAACTTAAACTCGTCACTGTATTACCCAAATTACTCTAAAAACTATATACCGTTTAGTCAGAAAATTTTTCGTCAACTATGACCATAGTATTTGCTTTTTTAACTGACTTCAAATTAAAAAAAAAGGAGCTTCTCAATTTGGTTGTATTTTTTGTTTTGTTTTTATGTTTGCTTTTAATTTTTACTTTTGGATTTTTCATAAAAATCGGTTTAGCCGTTTGGTTTGAGATGTTTGCTGTCACATAATTTCGTCATCTATGAGCCGATATTTACATTTCTTGATTTGTTCCAGATTACATAGAAATTCCATCAAAATCGATTTAGCTGTTTGGCTATAAAGTCGGTCTCGCAAGTTTTTTAAACCTAAATTATGTAGATGATTATACAATGATAATATACGTAAATAATACTATGATAGTTTTGTCATCAGATTATGCTTTATTTCTCTAAAAACGGTAGCTCATACGACAAAGAGCGCCATCTTACCTGACAGACGCACTACTATTCGAAGGTACTTCAAACATTCCCGAAGACACTCAAGTTCTTGGTCCTAAACAAACATGTTCCGGTGTAGTAATTGCTCGTTGTGTTTACAGTCTTTTATTGTGTATTGTAGTTCAAATATTATCTTTGGATGCATCAGTTGTCTTACTTTCAGCTGCTGTCTATTTGAGACGATTTAGAAAGTTAATTTAGCGATGATTTTTATTTTATAGTGTTTGTAAGGGTATCTGCAAATATGTAGTAAAAAATTGTGTTTGTGCAAACAGAAAATCAAAGGGAAAAATGCACATCATTTATTTTTTTATTGATCTCTCGTCAATAAACTGAATACAACTTCGGTTATCGAGCAGATAAGTAGTTGACTGTAACGTCAAAGCTGTAGATGGAGCCACGGTCGCGTTAGTGTCTAAAGAGTCTGATTAGTATCCGATAGCGCAGCAGTCAGCGCAGACCCCTACCAAGGGTAAGGTCGCGGGTTCAAATCCCGCTCGGCTCTTAACTTTTGTGACATTATACAAATCATCTTAAGATTGATATATTAAGGTTTGTGGTAGCGAAACATTGATGAGATTGATTTATCGATAGCTACAAGATAGTTGCAAGGATAACGATCTATTAAAGGTGAAGACAAAGAACGTCAGACTAAATTATGTTCCAGTTAACGAAGTTTATAGCTTCTTGACTACAGACACCATAAAACTGATTTTTACCCGCCCATAGTTCCACCCACTAACAAACTACTTAGTTGCTGCTTCGAAGAAAAAAATGGCAGTGAGTAAACCGATATGAATGGACCTTCGGCACTCCTAAGTTACAGCATCACAAAGGAGCTACCGTGAAATCTGAGACATGGAAATAAGCGACAGTCAACAGCCAGGGACACTAAAAAAAGACTGACAATCGAGCGAGAAGAAATTCAATATGCCATTGCAACGCGGATTAAATTTGCACAACCTAAAGCCACAATCGACAGATGTTGCCAGAAATTTGGCTACCCATTTTATGCGATGAGATTCTCGGAGGAAGGATGTATAAACTTCAACAATTTTGCTGAAACAATTTAAGATAAAGTTCCTATGGGTAATCATAACAGATGAAAGTTCAAAACAATAATTAAACCAAAGTTAAGCGAGTACTTAATGATAATAACATTTTTCCATTCATCATTATCATTATCAGCCTAAGGAACGCCATTGCATGAAATAAATATCTCCTTTCCATCTAAAGGTTGTCTGAAAAATATTGCTCATAGCGATAAGACCGACGTACTTCACATTAGTTTTAGTATTTTTGTTAAATATGTAATGTCCTATTCTTGTGGTATACAAGAAAGTGTTATCTATCTATATATTCTATCCATTTTTAAGAAGAAACACCCATCCACTGATTTCCTTCAATTTTGACGATACCGTCATGTTGTTCTTGTTCATATATTACAAAGAACTTTTGTAATGAATCAAAAATACTAATAAGTATTTTTTTGTGAGTAGGTATTTAACTTTATTTTTACTCAAACAAGTTGAAACCGCATTTCATTTTGATCGTTTTACCAGTTGCAGCAGGCAAAATGGTAAACAAACGTTCTATAAATATCAAAGGAATAATAGCGGAGAAAACTGCCCTATAAAATTTCCATTACTCAAAAAGCAATGTTTGTACGGTGATCTTCCGTGTTTATCTTGAGGCCTGCGCACACCTAGGTTGCTGGTGATGGCGATCAGTGAAACGCTGTCAAATTTGATAGCGATGTTTGACAGCGTTTCATTGATCGCCATCGCCAGCGACTTAGGTGTGCGCAGGCCTTTATGGACGTCATCGTGGATGTCAGGTTTTATGGTATACATCAGTTTTCAATAAATCCATGAATTCGAACTCGTATACAGAAACAAGGAGTTGAAAATAACCATGTTACTTATAATAAAACATTATATTACACTAGTTACTTGGGAAACTATAACAATTTTACAACCGATTTAAAACTTTGACATTAAAATATAGGTCTTATAAATTTTGTTTGATGACTTATTAACAGTAAAAGGAAATAGCTTATACGAAGTGAAATATAAAGTCCAGTAGATATACTGCTAGTTCACTTGGTCGAGTAATTTGAGATTGTCCCCGATAAGGGGGAAAACATTGGGAGTAAATAAAGTGAAGCACGCAGTACAGCAAATAATCAACCAGTCTTGGCAGACATGTAATCGGATACAAAATGATCGTTGGTAGCACTCAAGACTACTAGAGTAAACACAGGAGTCTTTCCAGAAGAAATTATGCTGCATTACAACATTCTTTTTAGTAGACAAACGTGGGTGGTTTGAAAATCGAGACTTTCTTTAGATTTCAGTTATTGATACAAGAGAAACATGCTGGCGTTTGAATTCTGTATGAGCTTCGCTGAAGTGATAGGCTCCGGTTGGTTGGGTTTTATTGAAGGTTTAGTTTTATTGCTCAATTTCGGTAAGTAAAGAGCAAAGAAACTGGCGATATTATTTTGCTGATGGAAGTACTTAAAGTTTGTATTAATAAAAACTAAGGTTTAAACTCATGAAAGCAGCATTAACTATATTTACAATCTAATAAAAGGGTTACACAAAGGTCTGAGTCAGACAAATGAATAGTATTAGGCCCGACCCCATTGTGCAAACAACTCAGCGAATTTTGATACCTTTCAAATAAAAATCTCAGAGCAGTCAGTGCTAGTCAGTAGTCAGAAAGCGTAACCTTTATTTCACTTTAGAAAGCTTTTTACTACCAATGCTCTTGGTAACGATATTGAGTGTCTTTTGTCTTGAAACGAGAAATTTTTACTCAGAGTTGAATATTTTTCAAATGTGGGTATGATTCAGCAGTATAAAACTTTCTGAGTTGTTTATCGTAGCTATATTCGGACGCTGAATATGCAATTTTATGGTTATTCACTGAATGTTCGATTTGCAGCGTAATCTGCGATGATTGATGGACCATGTGACTCCTGTGATGTGAGTGACTCGTCAGATAATGCCAATTTGATGAGACACGATACTCACAACAAAACTTATAAGCTGTATAAAATTGCTGTAAAGTTAGATACTACTTTTGCAATGATTACTGAACCTTTTTATCAAAATAAAGGCATTACTAACATTTATTGACTCATGAAAGAAAAACATGGATGCCAAAACATAATTTATAATTCTCACGAATTTTTTGTAATGAACGAAAAAGGTTACTCTTTTTATTAAAAAACCAGTAGACTTTGGTGACATATCAGAGATCTTATCCGAGCTAAACCTTTGCACAATACCCGTTAATAATGGGCACACAAAAAATGATCGGTATCAAACAGCAGCAGTAAATGGGGACAAAAATATCCACAATGCACACATACAGGGACCACCGGTGACAAAAAGTGGTTTCGTGTGCGTACCAAAGGGTTTGGACCTATAGATCTTATAACAGATTGAATGGGCTTCGTTTAAAAAACGGACGCACAGAAAACGCATTTATTTAAAATGTTTAATAACAGAGCGGCTCGTAAAACTAGCTCTATTTTTCTTTGGTGTTGTCAATCTGATCTTTAGATGTGATATCGTCCTCGCCTCTCGGGCACTCTCGTTAATGGGGTACCTATGAGGCCGGACCCGCATTGTATATACGCAGGAGATTTTCTATACCGGCGACCCTACGTGACAAACTTTGTCCCTCCCTACATTCAAATATCTGAAGGAGCAATTGAAATCGGAGATGGTAAAGAGAATTAGAGCGGGGTCTTTTTGAGCGCTCGTTTTGTTTCGTGCGCGTTTCAAAGCGGGGCTTCTTTTGAATCTCGATCAACCATCGAACTGGAAGGGGGGAGCGTTTATTAGGATTCCCTATGGCCTACCAATCGGTCGAAGCGACATCGTAATCTAATAGCTTATTAATGAAGGGGAAGTTTTTATCGACCCTATTTTCTATCGTAGTCAACTTTGAAATAATGGATTGCGTCTCGCTCGTATTATTTATTGCCGGATCATTGAGCGTATTGCCGTCTTGTTCCTGCGTTGTACGCATCGTGAAGTGGGTAGGTTAGTAGCTCCTCCCACTAAATTTATAATACAAGAACTGAGAGAAGCCGCAGCGCGGAACCGGCCGCAGCGATAACACGTAATGTGAGGTTATTGCGTAAAAACAAACGGCAAAAAACCCGTCAGTACGAGAGATATACTGTTTCGCTTAGCGAGCCTTTATGATCTAAGCCGAGCTAATATACGAGTGGTAGATTCACGCCATGGATTATGTGTGTGCAATAAAGAGGATAATTTTAAATTACACTCACCACAGTGTTGCTATTAAACTTAACTTGATAAAATATAGCGCGCGGCAATAGCCTTAACGACGTGTAGCGAAATTCCACAATGAGTTTATACCCTACAATGAGTATTATAGTAGATATTTTTAACAAGTAGATACTATTATGGCAAAAAATATCCATTTATTATAGCTAGAACTCTGTTTATCTTTATAACACGGCAAAAAATAATCTACGCATTACGACGCCATCTTTTTTTACCTCCCGACTAGTGATGTGTCTCGTCGTTCGATCTCAATAAGGATGTCTTATTTCCAAAACTGGTCAACAGTGCATAGTTTAGTTACAAAAATAAAACCGCATTAGATAAAATGTAATTTCATTAGGTGTTTGCTACGCTACTGCTCACGTTAATGAAAGGAAATGATTCGTTAGTTTCTGTAGCAGCGTGTAATCGCGATCTGATTTTGTTCTCTACTCTCTTTAGTTTTTAATCTACCTTATCAAAGCGACCACCCTTTGAAATACCAAAAATAAATCTTCCACAACAAAATATTTTTTTTATGTTTTTTTAGTCCAATCTGGTATACAACGATAGTCGAATAAGAACAACCAAAACTATTAATTTAAAATTCATAAATAACATTCATAGTCTATTAGTAGTTTTATAACGCAGTTTTAAGAATTATAAAACACAATGTAGCCACTCATGAAAGCCAAAGACTGAAATGAATATAAAGAAATTAAACATAATTTACTTAACAAAACCTTACGTATAAATAACCTTAGAAAAATTAAAATAAAAATGTAAATACACTTACTTCTCAGTAACATGGCTAAACCATGCGTGCTAAGTGGCAAGTAAGCCGAGCTATTACAATACACTATTTACCGATTTTCCATCAAACCTTCTAATCCTTAATGGACTTGTCATGTTATGGTAATAAGAAACAAGTAGATAACGTCATACGTCATTTTATAATAAAGAAATACCACCTATGATCACATCAGTGTAAGGAGTTCCTATCGTCAGTTTTGATTAGTAGAAAGAAGGTTTTAAAGCAGTTCGATATCACAAAAGATAAGTTTGGTAATTTTAATACAAAACGAAATGGCTTTAAAAAAAAAACAGGCCCCTCTAGGTCTTTGAGCATTCCATGGCCACCATTGGGCAAAAATAATAATATGCAAAATTAAAAATAACACCCCAAATTTATAAAAAAAATACACTGCGCATGACGTACAATACTTTATTATTTTTTACTTATTTATCTTTAATAAAATAAATAAATATTTCGAACAATATAAAACATGAGATAAACGCATAATAGTTTTATGACAAAAAATCAGTCAACGCTTTATCTGTCCCGATGGTGTTAATGACCTTAAAACACGGAGATTTTATCACAATGAACTGTAAACTAATAAATAGGTCAGTTTTATTGTCTAAGGAGCTAAGTTATGTGTTACCCATATCACTTTGGAACACGGCACTGATACGGTAGACGACGGTTTTAATGACACCATGATAAATCTAATAAGATAAATAACAATGAATATAAAGTGTTTTACATATACGTCATTATCGTCAACATCAGCTTAAATGAGTCCAACACTGGATATAAGCATCCCCAATTTATTTAGGGAGGTTAGTCGTAGTTATAACTTTTAACAAGTGGATTGGTGATCGTAGTGTCGTTGACGTTTACTAGTTGCAACTGTCTTTTGTTTTATTCCATAGCTGGCAGACGAACAGACGGAGAGTAGTCACTGTTGCCCATAGGGACTAAAGGTGGTGCTTATGTGTGTGTGTGTGTGTGTGATGGTTGTCCTATCCTTTTTCTTTCTTTCTATCCATCTTTTAGAGTACTCTTACGTGCTTCTTACGAAATAAGGCTAAGAGTCTTATTCTATACCAAGACCACTTTGGTGGCCAACGTAAAGGTTCTATGCCAAGACCACCATGATATCCAACACATAGTTATGTGTTTTAATATTCATTTATTGTAGTCGGTTTCAACTCAGTGCTCAGTGTATTCAGTGATCAGCCTCCAAACAATTTTATCTCTGGTGAGTAATAGGTAGGTAACATAGCACAGTGTAAAGTAAACTAACAATAAACTCAAAGCATTCCAAACTTACGTATTCCATACACAGGACAAAATGTGTCCTATTTGTAACAAAACAAGAACAAATACAAATTTCAATGATCTAAGTGCTCACGTGTTTGACAAACTCACAACCATTGTTGAATTACTTAGGGAACACAAAGACAAAGACTCACGTAAAAGAGGTCCAATTGTAGGTAAGTTACGAAGTTCTGAAAGACAGCCGTACAAGTTATACATACTAAGAACAGGATTTGAAAGCTCTCCTTCTCTCAACTCTTACCATATTAAATGTGTGTAATTAGTCAATTTGTTACCAATATTACCATTAAAAAATAAAAGAAACAAAACGAGGAGGTATCGTTATTCTCATTATTATCCGTTAATTTTTCATATACAAAACTGATTAGTTGTGAGGAATTAAATATAAAATAGAATAATAGCAAACATGTTGAGTGTAGTACGACGCAACAATGAAATATGAAATGTAGGAAGCGAGATACCGTTGAATAAATAGGTAGGATACTGAGTGCTACAAAGTGCGCCTTCATAATACTCTCATGATCGTGTATATCTAAGAATACGTCGAAAACATTGACGAGGGTTGATTAGATACAAAAACTATTGAAGGCAATAGCTACACTTTGACACAAACGGAATATGATCTTGATAGGTACTTGAATATTACTCATACTTCCAAAATCAAATTCAAATAATTTAATGCACTTATGTTGTTAGATACAGGTGATACACTAGACTATTTTCAAACATAACCCTTTTAGGTCACCGCAACTAATCAATGCATAAACTATGCTTCCATGTCAAATAAATATTTTTATTTTAAAGGTTCAAGACTTTATTAACACACGCTATTTCCATATCTTCCTTATAAGCTCACTCATTCATACAACCGCATAGTAAAGATAAAATTTATGTCGTGGCACACAAATAAGAGCGGTTCATAACAAAAACCTCACGTATACTCAACTATGTAGACTCATCTTGAGTCGTAATTTATTATGTTCAGTTCGGCTCGATCCATTGACTTTTGTGGTCGACCGTAGCTTCCTTTGTCAGCGAGTCAAGAGCGAGTGGCCGTGTAATATGAATTAATAAGCACAAAGCGAGATTATTATGCGTTTTGTCGCAATGAGATTCCTCGTCTCCTTTGGTTTCGAATTGTAAAGGGCCGGAACAAAATGGTGAATCGCGTGCGCGAGATTTATCTTTCGATATCTTAGATCGTAGATCCATTATTGTCACTTGTTATTTAAAGAATTCAGTGAAAGACTAAATTCTAATGATTGACTTGATTTTACGTATTATTTTTGAGAACGTTGAACGAGAGATAGATAGATAGATAACACTTTGTTTTACACAAAGACACTTCACAGTAACTAAGCGTATACATATAAAGTACAATGGGCGGCCTTATCGCTAAAAGCTGTTTCTTCCAGGAAACCCTAAGCTGAAGTGCAGTAAAAAAAGCAGAAACGGACGGCGATACGATAAACGATCTAGGTACTACTAATATTTCATTACCATGTGCTCTACCATCTTTACCATGTACCATCTTTAATGCTCGTTAGAGCTTAAAACTAATATGAAAGCTTTTTGGAACTATTCTCTACGCAAAGTGAGTATGGTGACTACATACGAGATATGAATGTGACAAAATTATTTTATGGATATAGTTTGAAAATAATTCTAATAATAATACACACATAGCTGCCGACAATATTTTTATCCCCCTTAAATATGTAGTTGCCTACCAAAATTTATTGAGAGATTAGTATAAACCAATAAAAAACTAATTTAAAACTGGCTTAGTGTCACATGTGTTGAAAGACGAAAATAAGATGATGCCTGTTTATGGAGTCCAAGTTAATACAACTTGGGGTTTTGTTTTAAGCTGACAGTTAAATGTCGTACTCAAAAGGTTATTGAGAAATAAATACAATCAAGTCATGGTTATTTTCAATTTAAACTGCTTTTAGTTGATATATTATTATTCCAACAAACACTTGCTAAAGTATGAATTGAAAATAATTACCAACTTGAATTTCTGAATATTGTTTAGAGTTTATTTCCATAGACTTGTGATGATTTACGAACTTGCCTATGATGATACTTTAATAACTATTCCAGAATAAAATATAATCAGCTTGAAATAAAATCAGGATGCTTTTACAGAAAACCTATAAATAATAGTGTCAGTACTGACGACCACCAACACCATCTAAAGATACATCTGCCACGGTAAACCATAAATTTATTAATCCTTATTACGAACCATGAACAAACTGTAGTATCTGATGGGGCGTACAACAGAGGTCTATATTTGGAGTCAACAGGACTTGGATTGCCTCAGGGTACTTCGTGCCAATCCTCAGTTACGTAACTGTCTACACTACAGGTTCTCGTTACATCTAGATACGTAAAACAATTTGGGAAACTTACGAAACAAACATTTTGAAAATATTGAAGGTGGTTCTGGGAAGGCAGATTTTTAATTTACCAAATTGTGCGAATCCCTTTGAAAGTACAAAAATAAATAAAATGGAAACCTTTTGCTATGTTTTTGGTACAAAATGAAACTTGAAGCGGTTTAAGGAATTCTTTTATTATCGTGTCACTGGTTCTTATAAAATTAAGAAATAAATGCTTCATAATGTACTGTCTAAAATTGTCTAAAACCTATAATACATTGCTAATGTTAGTAGAACAATTTGCCTATCTGTGTTGTTGTATATTCAACAACATCAGTTCAAATATGTACAACAACAAAATCAATCAAGATGATGAGTATAAAAAAACACTTGTTTCATCTTGTCCAGATCAAAGTTATTTAGAACTCCCTACAAGTAAGATCTACGGATCTAAATTGAAATCTATAAGATTATGATCTACACAGTACATAAAACAGGCTTTTAATCTAGGTATTCCCATTTTCAAAAATAAGTGCCTCATTTACTTATTTAAGAAATAATACGTCCGTAATTAAGATGCTCTGATTGAAAACTAATTCAAAGTTGATTGGTCGATAACGAAACTAGCTTCCGAATAAAATGACTGAAGTTATGGGAATCTAGTAGTTTAAAAAAAGTTAGTTATGTGAATAATTCTGAATAGTTTGAAGACAGCGGATCAATAAAAGTAACAAACTCAGATTTAATTATAAAACGTTTCATCGTAACGACATTGAAGACGTACGAAAAAGCGGTGGCGTCAAATGAAGTCATTAGTAACTCTACTACACTCTATTACTACTATGGAATTAATTTTCTGGCACTGTTTTAAGCAACGATGTTGTTCCAGATGACGTAACAAAAAGCGCATGCTTTCTTTTGGAAATTATAGTAGCAATTAATAACAGTCAATTATAATGTCACAGATGACATAAAGTGAAGTTTAAAAAACTTGAGAAGCCAACTTCATGGCCAAACTGCTGCACAGATTTTGATAAAATTTCTATTGAACCAATTTGGACCATCTAGATAAAAATAAATCGGTTAATAAATCACGAAGCTATGCAATGAGAAAGATTTAAAAAAATACAAAGGAATTGAGAATGTTTTCCTTTTTTTTTTTAAAATAAGAGTGAGTCAGATGACTGCTGACAGATATGAAAATATATTATACTGATTCCCATAAAGTGAGATAAGGACAGGAATATAATAAAGTTCTCAAGTTAGACTCGATTAAATAAAAAAATAACCATACTTCTGCCGCTATTTTAGAAATCAGTACCTTAACGAGGCCGCTAAAACAGAGAGTGGCAATATATCATCCAATTCGTAATAAGAAAATTAGGTATGTAAAACAAGACCATTATAATTAATAATTCGGGTCAAAATGAAAAACACATTAAAATAGGTTTTTAACGAGCTAAGACGTGATATTAAATTTTCTTCTGATGGGATACATAGTAAAAAGCTGTTTATGTTATTTTATTTTGTTGGGTCTTTTGACACAATCATGGCAATGATCATTATTATAGATGTATTATAAATCAAATTGATCCTCAAAATAGTTTGGGAGTCTACTAGGGGAAGTCTAAGTTAAAATATGTAGTTAATATATTTTGTAAATTATTATGAGTCAAAATATAAAAACGGTACCGGTCGTCCAAAGTAGAGATAACTAGATTTTAACTGCTTACTCGTAATAGTACAATATTTCACTTTAATATTTACAACACAAAGGATAATTTCTAAATTAGGGAATCACCATCGCATAAACTACGTTTAAGAGGAAGATAATAAACTTTAAGATTTTGTAGTAAATGTGAAATAAATTACAAAATTAAATAAATACACTGTACATGGAAGCGACAGCGTATTAATTGGGTACTTGATTTATGGTACCAGATTATAAATTCAAGCTTATATTATTGTGTTTGGTAAACACTACAGTAAAATTAAACTCCTAATTCTTATTCCCACACTTAGAAAAACACGCACGAAATTCATGCATATATTTTTAGACAGTAGAGTGGCATTTAGTTATGTAAAAATTAGAGCTACCCACCTTCTTCAAGCTGTCAAATTCATACCCAATAATAATTTGTCCCAACTCGTTATAAATCATACTTGACACGTAATATTTCGAGAAATAACTCTTTAATTTCATGCTCACGGCAGAATAAAAAGGGATCATAAAAACTGGTGCAGCCGCCATCTTGAATCGGCAGCCGTTATGCGCGCGCGCATTTGTTTGCATCCAGGTGTTTCGCTGACAAAACAATCGACTATCGAGCGCGAAAGGGGCGGAGGGCCCATTCATAACTTTTTACTAAAATCCACCAAAAATAAAAGTGAGAATTCACAAAACGTACAATTATTAGAGACTAAAGTAATATTTCATAATTTAACTACTTGGGGATGAGAAGAATGGGAGTGTTACTTTTTTATGCAATTGATCGCATTGTATTTGACTTTTCACTTCAATATTTTTCGACCACCTTTGATACTAACATTGGCTTACATTTCTGGTCTCAAACTATACGAATATTGATTAGAAAAAAAACTATTTACCTAAGACCAAGATAAAAAAAGGAAACTGACATTCAAACTGAGAATTTAAATGGGTGGTGGTTGGCTGTCTGCATTGTAAAAGTCAATAAATTTGATGAACCTATGTGTGACGTTGTGTTGCATACCTACAAAGTTTTTAATATGACATTCTTATGGACGTAACACGCAACACATCTCACTAGACTATGGTACCATTCTACACAATGCATTTTATGCGATACTTCACCATACAATTGCAGAACTAGATAAAAATGTACTATACCCGTGGTGTGTTCTGAATAAATTATTTCCTCTCAACGCTAAGTGGTCAGTCCACAATGAGACATAATGGATGACATATCTCTTTGTATATTGAATGAACTCCCGCCTTGTCGCTTGGTATTTGTAAATCTATAAACTGTCTTTTGATGTTCAGTGTTTTGATTTAATACTGAGATTACTACCGACTACAGACTTAAATACGCTGAGAAAACGGATTCCGTCTTTAGAGAATCTGCTGATATATTTCAAACTGGATCTACATGGAGTATTAATGTTTTTTATTTTGAAGGTGACACTGATTGTTTTTGAGTCTGGAATAATAAATGTATGTTATGATTCCCAATTCGTTTGATATACCGAAATAACTTTTATTATACGTATTTGTACAGGTAGATTTATGACCTGACTTAATTTGGAAAACTGGCTTAGATGGCTAATGAAGAAAAAGTTTTTTGGATAGATTGCATTTCACATAAGCTTGTGGAAAATTAAATAGAAGTTATGACTGGCTCAAAAAAAAGCAGCTAAAGCATCTAATCTTTGTGCAAAATCCAATGACGTCGCCAAAACGTTTCAAATCAATTTCAAAGATTCCATACCAAGCTGAAGCATCCACTCCCAAAATGTCATCGACAACTCATGATTTATGATCTCGAAATTCTTGAGCGTCTGCATCGAAACCTTTACTTTTTTCCTACCAGCGGTTACTTTGTGAGCATTTAACGCTGATTAAACTGTAAAATTACAAACGCAACGGCTTTGTGACAGATGCGGCTGAGAATAATAACATTATACACACGAAGCTTTGATTTTTTTTTCCGGTAGCCGTGTCGTGCGGCCTCCTTTGTAGAAGAATCCACTTAGAACACAATGCTTACAATGGAGTCTTTGGCAAATTGTAAGATACACCTAATTATTTGCATTGAAGTTTACCGGTGCGTGGCGATCTTCGGTCCAGGGTAAAGGCCCTTGAAGCTTATGAAAACATGTAACAATAAGGGTGTATTGATAGGTGCATCGATACGCTGTGATTTTGAGGTTGAATGAATTCGGGGCTGGACTTGAATGTGTCTGTTTATGAAATCCGAAACAATTTAAAATATTCCTGTCTTAACTTAGCCCCTTACTATTTTTCTTAACGTTTAAAATGAATAGGATGAAGAACTTGTTATACCAATACACCTTGAAAAAAAATGAGCTCTTTTATCAAGAGTCATGTCAGTTTGTGCTATTAACAAAACGGAATGTTCTTTTTCTGCTCTGAAAACAAACGTACATGAAACAGATTCACTTGTTATTGGGTTATCACTAACAAATAAGTATGTCGAATCAATTAGGCTCAACTGTTCGGAAGCTTACATTAATTTCTCTGGGCTCTTTGGTCTGCTTCACAAAAACAGCAGATGCGAGTGCAGGCTACATTATTAGCTGGTTATGTTTAGCTTTTTTACTTTTTGCTAGCAGGCTAACACCATCTGTGTTCAGCGGTACATCACTGTGATACACATTGGGTTAAACTGTAAAATACACGTATCTTCATTTTACTCTTTTTCACTGGTAACTGTTAGGGTATTTTTTTGTTGTTGTTATTCAATGTGTGTATTAGGGACTTCAAGAGGTAGTCCAGTCAATATATGCTATTGGCCCGAATTTGAAAGACGTGTTGTGCCTAGTTAAAACATATTTTACACAATTGTGCTTTTATTGAGCTTTCATAAGTAGTTTGAGAGTAAGCAGATGATCATTGAAACTTATAGGTAGTACACTAGTAGTTTCTAACTCGCTGATTACTTCTGATAAAATAATGCTGAATTTACGTATTTTTTTTCTTTGAGTAGTACTTAGTATTAGGATGAGAAAATAATGAACTTAACCCATCGTAGTTATTAATTTTCTTTTTGTTCAAGAAACATCTCACCAGTGTGTATCACCGGAGCTTCTTAATTATAACACTTGTCTATACATATTGTATGACTGTGTAGAAGAGATTTATTCTCGCCGACTCGGTATAACCTGACTTTTTGTTTCGACAAACGGTTAATCATTGAATGATCTTCGTTAATGTTTTTCTGTATTGAGTACGGTCGGTGTAATTATAGCAAGATTCTTCTTTTTCAATACAGAAATTAGCAAGTAAAAACCAATCTAGGTCTCCATATCTGTTAAATCATATTTGTTAACAATTACTTCAAAGATTCCAAAATATTAAAATTGAGCATTAAAATAAATACCTTTCTTTGCTTTTTGATTATGTTTTCTCTCTCCGTAAATTTGGCTGGATAAAGTTTTTTTAGGAGGACTAGCAATTAAAAAATGTTTGTAATCTTGTTTAAAAATGTAAAACTAAAATATTTATCTTGGTAACTATAACAAGCCGGGCTTTATTTTAAGCTTGGAGCAATAAATTAGTTTCAAATTGATTACCAGTTAATTCATAGAGAAGCAGGCCGCCTATCTTTAATTACGTTTATGTCTTACATAGCTATCTGAAATGTTTTTGTATTACGCAACACAGAGCATGCGTTTAGAAACCTGTTCTTGTTCAATATTTTGAATTATATTTTATGTTTTGGATTGAATAATATTTCTAGTGCAAAACACATAAAGGGACAAAACATCACGGGAACCATCGACACGACGAAGAAGAAGAAGATAAGGTAATTACTAGAATTTTGAATTTCAAAGTCAAAGATTAACGTAACTCATGGATTACTTTGAAACGACTTATAGCTAGGTGAGTCTAGGTGCCAGTTCCACGCAACCAAGCTTAGAAAAACAGGCAACAAACTACGGTTTTGCTCCTACCGTTTTTTTGTATTTTAATTACCGTTATCTGTTGTGAAAGTCTACACCTATGTTTGTCAATTAAATGTATTTTCATTTTTTCTTTCTTTCTATGATCTTTTTACGAATAAAAAATAATAATATAGAAAGATGGTTAAGTTTAAGAAATGTTAGATTATTATAAATCAAAATTGCTGCAGTAACAGCCTCAACTATATTGATTAAACAAAAGCCAACAAACAATATCATCAAGTCTCATCACCAATAGCACAGAGCGCATTGTATCAGAACACTTTGTACTGTAGGTACAATTACTATCGATGACTTAGTAAATCTAGTGTTCTTTAGAACACACACACAGATACTGCAATTGAAAAGGAAGTTTGTAATTTAGTTCACAGTCACTGTAAACCACGTCCGTTACTGACGACCAACGCTATTGTAAGTCACCTGGTGGTTGCCATAATAATATGAATTGAACCTAAGGTTATGACACATAACATAATTGAATATAAATGAAATAGAATCTTATTAGCTACGACATAAAGTAGAAAAGAAAACATGTTTATTTTCAATGGAAATCTAAAACTGATACAAACCCAGCTGGTTAAAACTATAAACTAGACTAGTTGTGGAAGTATAAAATGAAACGTCTCCTAAAATCTCGTTGCTGTATTTCTTCCATAATTTATTACAAAGCTTGACAAAATGATATTTTAATGTCCATGATGTGAGGGTGTGCTAGTCATTACCAAAACGCATTTGAGAATTGTCTCAAGAATCCATCATAATAAGGACGTATTTTTTCATCACCGACCAACATCAATCTGTTTTCAACTTTCGTCCTTGTTACCACAGAAAGATAATAACAGTATCTTAGCTTACTACATCATCATTACTCACACAACTATGTTGTAGACGTTAACATACACTTTTATAGTAAGCAAGAGATCAATTGCAATACACGCCAATAGTGCGGCTGCTTTTCGTGAGTGTTACATTGTATTCAGTATTCAGTATAGGTATTTATTGTTTTATTATGGTGAGTGTGAGGTGAGTGGAAGAAGAAAAGCTGTTGTACCCCCATTTAGCGTGGGTTATGGGCAGGAATCATTATCTAATGATGATCTTCATCAGATCTAAGTATTAAGGTGAAGTTTTTCTTAGAGGTATATAACTATTCGTCTTCTTTTCTGATAGTATTGAGATATTATGGCAGAGTACAATTTAAATTTATTGGGTTCTAACAGGTATCTGTAAGAGCTTTGTTTCAGTCAATAAGAATATCAAGACACGCTTGTAAAAATTTTTTGCTTTTCTTTAATTCATTATTTTCTCGGTTCCTATTATTTTTATTTTTATTTCTACTGCGTATTCTATTTATTGTGCCCACGTCCTTGTTACTCTTTCGTCTCTTTACGACCGAAAGCAACAAATAGAGGACGCATTATCTATTTAGACTTACTCGTGACAATAATTAATGACTGGATTTAAACGCTTCCTCACGCCCGTGACATCAACGTAAATAGAAATTTAGTCTCATCCCCTTTGATTCCGTCCCCGTATTCACAAATAGTTGTAATAGAAGTACGGTGATATCATCCTACAAACGACAATCACACTGAGATCTGCGGACTAATCGTGCATATTTTCAAATCAAATGGAACGTTTTTGGTTCAACCGCCTGATGAGTGTTGATACGAGTTAAGCGCAGTTGCCAAATGTCTGTGGTTTCGTTTTATTACTTTTGTTCTCATTTAGCTCCTCGGTTGGTTAAAAACTGAATTTGAAGTAGCTCTTAAAAACCTCTCACCAATTATTGCAAAATTATTTCGTTGGATTTGTTTTCCATTTAGCTTCATTCTAGCACAATTTCTCAAGTCAATTTCTTAATGAATACGGGGAGTTGGTATTTTTAGCTGTGCAGACTTGAGATTTGTGTATTAATTTGTTTGTCATGTCGCTGTTTTCGACGCTTTGATGTTATGCCTGGTGATCTTCAGCTTAACAGCCAAAGAACGCTGGACAGTGTAAAACTCGTTAAGTGATTCCTGTTCTGTTTCTATAAGCTCTTTAACGCTGACTTATTACGGCTTTGGAAAACAACTTTGACATTGAATGGGTTCAACTTTGATTTGTAAATAACGCGACGGTTCAAAGGTTTATTTACTTTTACTTTCGCGTCTTAAACACAAAGCAGAAATTTTCGAAATTGGAATATAATTGGGTTAGAGAGAAACATTGTAAGCACTTATTGGATGACAACCTAGAAAATTTGCAAATGGTGTTATTCAATTGTCTGACAGTAAAATTTTATTGGTAGACATTTCTCGTTATTAACGCTAAAACAAAGTAATTTTACCTTCTGCAAGAGCCTGTAAGTGATAACTAAATTGCTCGTAAATAAGCATAACATCCAAACAGCAACATTTTTGTTCATAATTTTATGAATCGCATCAAGGACAATAGTTTCATTTATGGTGATCAAGGCAATGTTTCTTCCTGACGCATCCGCCATTAGCGCGATTGTGTGAAAACTGGTGTTAAAGAAACAGGCTGCTGACATGTTTAGTGCCGCACAAATGCTAATAAAGTAAACGATTCATGAAGTCAAACCGTCGCGCTTAGATTCAATAGTGTAAAGAATTACGAGCAAGCGCGGGATTCGAGACTACGTGAATTATTGTGATCAGGTGCTGGGATCTTTCACCATTGTTTATGCTAATTGTCTCTGGTAATACGAAATTAGCCTTGTTGCAATTGTTTTCGAAGCTCCTGTATAACTGTTTTAGTTGTTGGATTTATTGATGATTTCGTTAATACAAACAGCTTTGTTAATCATTGTCAGGTTTATTTTGAATGTTCTAGCCAAAACTGATATCAAATTACTGAAGGCCTACTATAAACTCTGTCTGGAACTGTCTCTGGCTCTGGTTTTGAGACTGTGTGAGTGTTGACTAAATAAATCCTACGTCAAAACGTCACACACACAGTAGATATAATACACTGGTGAGCACTCAGGCAGACTCAAAACCAGAGCCAGCAATAGCTTGTGGTAGGTCTACAGGTCAGTAGTTTTTGCTAATGTATGCACGTGGACCAGTAAGGCATGAGTGATTAACATGAATAAAATCGTGTTAAGTCGATAACTGCTTATCACACAAAACCAATTAATAAAACATTTTTAAAATTCTGTTCAGTAGAATTCAGAACCATTTATAATAATTTATATTTTGTTTTATGTGATGCAAAAATATTCAATAAATTTAAACATGAACGCATAAATTTTTTTTGTTAAAATATGATGCGTGGTGGCAGTCATAAAAACAAATTCAATTTATAGTTTTCATAGTTCCTCATACTCGTTTGAACGTTTGCCTCTCAGAATATTACATCGCAACAAATCATAAAAGTATGCGAACTTAAGGAACAGTCTTCGCAGAAGCGCTAATTAACAAAACCTGACAGCAAATGCACAGAAGATCTATATCTTTTGGAGTCACACACGAACGAGACTTGAGCCATACTAAGTTTTACATTGTTCATGCATTATATGGAGATGTATCTGGTGACCTTTATTATCTTTGGTGTAAGACACAAATTTCAATGATCTATGTATCACCTAAAATTTATGAATGTTACTCCTTTTGATTAATTATTTCAGTGCTTAAAAGTGTTTTATTCATCAAAATGTCACACCAAAATCTCACAAAGTAGAAAAAATATAAAATATTTTATACTATGAAGACTTCATGAGCCCGTCGTTTTAGCACGGTCGCAAATAAACCTTTTAGGTTTGAACCAGTTTAGAGATATAATGATTTGGCAGGAATGTCTGAACAACTATCAGTTACGAGATGGTGTAAATGAACTGCCTTTTGTAATCAAGATGTTACTGTCTACGTGCTCTTCTATTTTTATTTAAGTACCCTGTTTCTACTTTCAATGCGTGTGATCTTGACATGATCAATGCGTGAGGAGCTGACTAAGCCACGAGGTTCTTCACGAGGTTCCTCACCAGGGTTTCTTTCACCATTTGAGGATTAGCATTATGGATTAGGTCGACTAAGCTGTGAGGATAGTATAGGTGCTGCGCAAGCCCTAACGTCCCTTAAGTAAGGGGCTCAGTAAACACCAGTTGCCTCTGACGGTATTTTATATCATCTACAATTAATGCAAAGGCCTGTTTTCTTACTTTGATTCTACTTTAGTTGGCTTATGTTTAAGGTCTTGTACTTATTTTAAGTACATATGATTAAAATTTATTTTATTAACTTTGACAATAATTTTTGGAGCAAATGGATAAAGTGACGACCGCGTTTAGGTAAGCGTTGTATAGGACGCCCTCCGGCAAGGTGGGGCGACCTTCTAAATGTAAATGCAGCTGGCAAGCACTGGAAGAGAACAGCCGAGGATCGGGCTCAGTGGCTTGTCTTGGGAGAGAACTACGTCTAGCAGTGGACTGATATAGGTTGATGATGATCGATTTTATAATAACTGACGTTAAACGCATTCTGATGTCTGTCTATTATGTACCATACTTATACACTTTTATGCCAATGTTGGGAGTTATTTAGTACCTACTTCTCCACTATGTTTTTGTAATTTAGAGGATTAAAAAAATATTCTCACGTTCATGTGTATTTGAAGATTCAAAAAAGATGACCACGACGTGCCTATTACTTTAAGGATGGTTTGTTTAAATGATGCTAAATCTAGATCACGAAGACTCTGCTCATCAGATAACTCAGTTCGTGTGTGATACAAGGATCTTGGTTTATTTTTTGTTTAAAGTGTGTTTTTTTTTATAAAGCAAAAACATATAATATCATTATAAATATCGCGAGAAGACGGTAGATGGATAGGAAGATTTTTAATGGGTATACGAAAAACCTATATCTAGCAGTGGACTTCTTTAAGCTGATATGTTTGATGATGATATGATATATTTGAGATATTTTTTTTGACCTCAATAATTTATCGCATTTTATAATGTCCCAAAAGTTAAGAGCCTGGTGAGATTTGAATCCACGACCATGATTGCACATAATATTTTGGCTGTAGTATGCTATCCTCAAGTTGTGATATATCCATAAATTAACTCCACACGCAAAGGTATATTAGGGAATATTTTAGAGCCAATAAAACATCCCAACAGAAAATTGTCTCAAATTAGGATCAACATTCTTATATTCAACCCCAACGGCTACACTCGCTAGGAATCTTTGGATAATTTGTTTTTATCATAAGCATAACCTCAGGCATGTGTCTCTCCAAATTAAATATTAGTCTTAAACAACTGTAGGAATTTTTTTGTTTTGAATTTTGAACTAAATACAACATGGGTACAACACTAAAACAAACGGCGTTACCAGATTTCTAAATTCCATTTTATCAAAAAGATATCAATACTATGATATGACTATGATATACATGTATGTATAAGGAATATTATTTTCAGAACAAAAGTGATAACTATACTAAAAAAAAACTTAGTCTTAAAAAATGTTGCGAATTTCTGTTATGATGACTGTGGCAGTTTAATTCGTCTCCTTCCAAAGTTAAACTTCTGTATAAAGTATTTATTGTTCTGTATCTTCATTTTAGCTTCTCGGGAAAAAATGTCCCAATTATTAAATTCTTGCTCATATTTCGTGAGACCGCATGGAATGTCACAGACAATAGAGGAAAAGAAATATTAATATAAGAATTGAGTTATACTTCTGAGTATGTGGTCTTCTATGTTTTTCTCAATCAATAATGGACTTGATTCATTATTAATTAATAAAAACATGATTTATAAATTATTAATGGCATGCATTTCGATGGCTTCGAATGCTATGCATTGTTAGTATTAATTTATTGAACTCTTTGGATGTCATAAATATTATTGGAATCGAATTAAGCGACTAAAAACTGTTCGGATTGTGATTTGTTTGGTTATGTTTTATTTACTTTGTATTAATTTAGAATTACTGATGGTGATAATGATGAAGTTCTGATATACACTCATAATCACATTTGACAGATACCTAAAAAATAAATTATCAAATAGCTGAGTGAGTGAGTGAGTGAGTGGGTGAGTGGTGTGTGTGTGAATTAATATTTATTATAGTCATTTATGTGTGGGTTTTTGATATGTTTGAACTTTTTGGTATGCTTCTATCTTATTAAACTCTTTAAGGATCTTGTAGACCATGATGTCTGAGGGTATTTCAATCATGCCTGGGAATAATTCTCGGAGCTCATTTTGATTTTATCAGAGTTTTATCAATTCTATGGAAAAACTGAGTTTATATAATCAGTATAGGACCTTCAAGTTTTATGCTAGCTATTTGATATGAAATACACAAAAGAATCTTGTTCCAATTTTGATAAACATTGATCCATCATACCTCAATCATGCAACATCGGTCGAAAATACCATTTACTATTTCCAAAACATTTTTTACCGATTTGATGGATGATAAATTAATGCACGACTGCCTGAATGCAAAATCTGGAAGTGGGTCACCCTATGGGTATTAATTTTCGAAAACCACAGATTCGATAGTTGTCACTTGGTAAACTTCGAACCACTACAGAAAGACATCATCGTGAATGATTGATCGTTCATTGTGAAATGACATTTTTACGAGGAATAGGAAATTTTTACTATCTCGAGTGCCCTTTGTGAAGACCTTGAATAAGAATGTTGTGAATAGAAGTTTTTTGCAGTTCCGGTGATTGATAAATTAGGTTTAGTGTTATTTGAAGATTTCTATTTACGCAAGTTAACGTTTGATGAAATTGAAATGTTTATTTAAAATGCGACTTATAAATAAATAAGCCATTCATTGCAACATGCGACTTATAGTCAAAGAATATTCTTTATTGTCAATAAAAGGTAGTAGGTATGTTTTTCTTATGCCACATTTAATTTTGTACTTAAGGAAAGTAAACAGTTTCAGTGAACACCACAGATAATATAATTTTCACGGCTTTATTTTACTAATATTTTATCTAAATTAGCATAAATTTTAGGCAATCAATTGGACTGGAAAAATTTATAGCAGAAAAGATTTTCGTTCGTAATTATTATAGAATCTTAAATCGCATGAATCTTGCTACCCGTGTACCAATCACGCCATTAGTCTGTTAAATTGTACGCTTCAAATTGCAAAAAGGTTGGATTCCGCTTTCGATGTTTCACCGGCGCATAATCAGAATGAATCAAAAAGATGTTAGTCAGGGATGGATTAATGGATATTTGTAGGGCAAGTACTAAGTACTTGCCGTTTACTACCGTTTTACGGCCCCCCTCTGTTAGTAAGTCTTACTAACAGAGGGGGGCCGTAAAACGGTGCTGGATTTGCAATCTATCCAGTATGCTCTAATATGGATCTCAGGGTGCAAGGCAAGCTAACTCAGAGAACAAACTGAGATCTATGCGTATCATGAATCTATATCTGCATGTGGGTATACTATCCGTATCTTTATATTAATCAGTAGGGATCACCCAAAAAGAGCGTTTAAATTCGTTTGGTGTAAATATAAAAAGATGATTAAGCATCATCATCAATGTCATAGAACAGAGGATTGTTGGAGCAAACGAATAGTAGAGTGGAGCGGTCTCTACTCTGGTATTCGTCACCTAAACGCGCTCGTTTAGGCAAACGTAGTGTAGGACGCCTTCCGGCAAGGTGGGGCGACGATCTGAGAAATGTAGCTGGCAAGCACTGGAGGAGAAAAGCCGAAGACTGGACTCAGTGGCGCGTCTTGGGAAAGACTTACGTCCAGCAGTGGACTGACATAGGTTGATGAAGCATACTTGTACTTTGAAGAAACAGCGACCTTATTTTTTTAATAATTTGTATTATAAATACTTTCATGCCTTAATCCGGCACTGGTGTTGGTTTCCATGAAGCTGTATTAATATAAGCTAATACGTGCCCTCGGGCTTTTCTGTGGCAATTTAAGAGAAAACACAAATAAAAAATCTGAGGAATCTGCAGAGCGATTTCACATTATAATGCCACAAAATTTTATGATAATTTTTATTATATCTATACGAAAACTGTAGAATCACTGCTCTGAAAATTGCTTAATTTTTTTTTTAATATACACAACTTACGAAATTTCGACATGAGTAGTAAAAGTTAGGGCTAGTGCACACTGATTGAAGGCATGGTATTAGTTTTTACCAATTTAGGGAAGAGGTGGCAATAGTTCCATTTTAATCATTTGAAAAAGATACATCAGATTATACACTGCTCACTCTTTAATATGCTCTTGTTGTGAGCGTCATTTTTAGGGTTTCGTACCCAAAGAGTAAAACGAGACCCATAATTCAGACCCCGCTGTCCTTCCGGCTGTCTGTCTGAGCTATGATTAAGACAGTTTTCACAGATGGTGTTTTTCTGTTGCCACTATAAAAGGAAATACTAAACAGATCAAAATAAATATTTAAGAGGGCTCTCATACAACAGACATGATTTTTTTCCCGTTTTTTTATAGATAATATGTGGAACCTTTCGTGCGCGAGTCCAACTCGCACTTGGCTAGTTTTTTGGTTTTATATAATTTGAGCTGGGTCCTTGTGTACTTTATAATTCTATAGGACTCTATTATATTCGAGTATTTTGACAAAATTAACTAGCTCCTATCTACAAGATGAATACTCATCAAGTAGATCGCGGGTAGTTCTAATTCCACCCACATTATGCTTTCGTCGCACCAAAGCATCAATCACATGTCAGTTTGAGGCGTGCGTCAAGTATGAATAATGAGTATTTTTGAACGGGTTCTGCATAACTGAGTGGCTTTTCTTCTCTGAAGTAAATATTTCCATGCTCGACAATTTTTAGAAGCAAATGGAGCATGATGAGATTAGACTAAACGAACATCATGGTTCTTAAAAAAAATGTGAACCTTTTAAATTAATTAAGGTTCTTACTTCAATGTTTGAGCCTGTTTTAGTATTATTACCGAATTGAGGTACAACGTTATTAAGCACACCTTTATGCAATATGCGTTGGCGTTGGCGACCAGTCTCAGCATATAAATTTGCATACATTCGCACACAACACTGCCGCAAACTTTGACAGTGATACACATCATCGCAGTCTACCTAGATGTACGCGAAGCTTTAGACATAGGCCTTCCTTAGAAATTTCCAGAGAGAATGATTTTAAGGATTCTCAATTCACCTACTTCTCGCAGCCTTTACAACCACCATCAGTTCATTGAGTTGTACTTCTGGCCCTTCTTCTTAATTAGATACCATCTGTCCAAACGGTCAATTTTGCCAGTGTCAATAATATTTATGAAATGAAATAATTTTTTTGCTTGAAGCATGGTACATTTTAGATCTTAAATATAATATAGTCAAGTGAGGATATAATTATTCCATAAACAAAATAGTTTTTAGTCAAGTCAGTCAATAGACCAGTCGGACTTTGCGATCGTCGTTGGCAATAAGTGTGTT
Source organism: Thera britannica (assembly GCA_939531255.2). NCBI lineage: Eukaryota > Metazoa > Arthropoda > Insecta > Lepidoptera > Geometridae > Thera > Thera britannica. The sequence goes on from OW618034.2 coordinate 23,074,691, forward strand.
GCTATCAAATATCGTACTGCGCAAGTTCGCGGCAGTGTGTGCGGATGCTTGCAAAACCAGTCAAAAACTTTATTTCCCAGCGGTTACATCCGCAAGAAAAACATCACAGAAAAACAAGTTTTTTGTAACAGCTATACAAAAAACCACAGTTAAAGAACCAGTGTCATCTCATGACCGACGAACCTCATTGTTCTACGAATAGTCGCGTTGTAAACTAGTTAGAGGCCAATAAAAATAGTAAAAAACTGGAACCCCAATTACAGAGTTCCCTTACGAGAACGGATTTACAAAATATGATGATGATGAGTTGTGTAACGTAATCATCTGTAACATTTGACGCGGGCATTGCCCAGTGGTAAAGACAACAAAACAAGCTCTACTAAGTGACCTTACAACACTACACTCGAAAATCAAAGTTTGAGAAAGATGATTGAGTGAATCAGTACCGTAGTGTAAATTTTAATATTTTCATCTATTTTTTATTTTATTTTTAAATTTTAAGTTATATTTACAGCTAAAAATAGGAAACAAAAATGAGCATGGATACAAAAATTGTTAAGTGATCAAACTAACTTACCAAGTGACGTTCGATCATAATTGTTGCATCCTTGGCGAAGAGATTTAATATTTTCACTTGTAGTAGTCTCGCCTACGCTTCAACTCACTCGCACGTATTTCAGCTCCATAAGAAAGAAAGAGATAGCACACGCCATGCGGCCCCAGCTCCAAGCTTCATTTAGTTCAGAGAATAAGCACGTACAGGGTCTCCAACATTGCACATTGGGGTATCCTAAGGGATGGGAGGGACCTTAAATCTCTTCGCCAAGGATGCAACAATTATGATCGAACGTCACTTGGTAAGTTAGTTTGATCACTTAATTGTTGCATCCTTGGCTCAAGATTTAATATTTTCACTTGTAGGATGTTCAGAGAAAATGAAAAAATGTTGGAGAAAAAATAAATCAAATAAAATGTTACCGATTATAATTTTTTTTTTTTTTTTTTATCTAGTGTTGATACTAGAATATTAGAAATAATAAATCAATAAAATATTTCTTTCAACAACAAAACAATTAATTTTTTTTTTTTTTGTAGGCAAAAATAAAATTAATCAAAGTAAATTTAGTTTGTAAAGCTGGAATCAAATTCATAATTAATGGTCTGCTAATGAAATGAGCAGTAGCAGTAGTTTTTTATAATAACATCTACTCGGGCGCCTTCTGTTCGTTGTGCAGCAGAAGTATTTGTGTAACGAGTATTATGCGCACTAAACACACTGATAGTGTCGATGAGGCATCGACTTGCTAGCATTTCTTTTATTCAACCGCCTAAAGTTTGTGATCAAGCAGGATTGTTGTATCTTGCTTGGAGGTTTTTTTTTTTTTTTAACCGTCAATGTGGCCTGCATTGTTACTTGATCGATCGAAATCATAGCTATGCATAAAGGACACCAGTGTACTTACAGAACGAATGCAAGGGCGCTATAGTTAAAGATCAGCTTCGGTTGAGCTTACCTAAACACTACGCATATACATACATTACAATTCATCCACTATCATAATATGTTTCATTCTAGTCAATGATAATGGTTGGCATCTTTGACCAAACAAAACCACGGAACAGCCAACAAAACGACTAGGTTTTTCGTGAGTCAGGGAACTCAGGAGTTACAACAAGTTTGGGTCTAAGTTGGCCTGGTAATCAGCACATCACTTGTGCTACACGTGGAGTCATTGTCATGAAAGCTGGGTTTAATTTTGAAGGAACTCAATCATACGAAATATCCGCTATCTGGTTTCCATAATACTAGCTCTGCTTAATTTGGGGCAAGATAGTGTTGTGGGGCTATCCACAAAATCTATCATTACAATTGGGGAATTTTTTAACTACTCGGTGTCTGAAAAAAAAAACAACGGTGTTAACTGAAGTACACAACCCTAAGCTCATGTCATAAGTGCAACTCATGGAGGATCCCAGTTAGCAGAATTTTTTGTCAATTCTGCACGTATTAAAAATTGCCGCCTTTTGTTTAGTATTATGGCATATTTTTTTTATTTTTTATTTATGAGGTACATATTTTTTGGTAAATCTAAATGGGACAAGGATAGAAACAGCTGTTTTGAAATGACACCGGTTGACGAAAGGACTATTGGAATTACTGAAACTTTTTGCAAGCGCCACAAACGTTCGAACTCGTTCATGTTGTACTACTTTATTTCAGTAAATAAGGGATAAAGCGAAAAAATCATTATTTATCGAGCCATACGAAGATCTTTTCCGTAAAAACTGATAGGAAGTTAAGTAAGTCACAAGACCTTGATATAGTACCCTGATATGGTATGAACCTATACGCTAAGTACCACAGTACCCCCCATGGTTTAAAGCTAAAGGTATATTGAGACTTAGTAAGTACTATTGAACAAAGATGCAAGAATCGTAATCATTGCTGTATAGGGAATTGTTGTCTAGCCAAGGCTTGCTGGGTAACACCTTCGGCACCAGGGAAAAAACGTCGGTGAAGAGGGTAGAACATTATAGACAAGCGAAAAAAATAAAACCATCAGGCGGAATGAGATCAGATAAGAAGCATGAAGGAACAAGACTATTTCAGTAACCTGATTAGATAAAACATAATTATGTAACACCCTTAATTTTGCGTATACATGGAAAATGCATATATATAAAAAAATAAAAAATACAGGTCCCTTGACTGTAAATGCATACACGTTGTACACAGTAGGATCTCTTTTTCGAAAGATTACTATTACTACTGCCATAGTAATAAACGCAATTTTTAAATACTTGTAAATTAGCTATGTCACTGTTTGTCATCATTCATTTGTAAGATGGCAATAGTTAAGGCATTGTTTATCTTTTGACATATTTGAATATACATATTAAGGACTTTGTCTTTTACCCTCAAAGCGAATAGATCTATCTCTGATTTGTGTTTATTGTTATTAAAGCTTTTAATGCATTGCATTCAAAATCAAAATTTGTAGAAAAGTAACGAACAAATAAATGTTACGTAATCTTTCGAGTAATAATTTTATCACTAAGGCAAGGCAGTAGCTGCTGTATTGCTGATATATGTATGCGCCAGCAACTGCAGTTGTAGTGCTGTTACAGCTGCCAGAAGTTCCAAATAGACGACAATATCTCGTATTAACTCATTTCATAAATAGCTATTGGTCAATATCTCGTATTGACTCGAAGCATTCAAAATTCTACGGTCTAATATCACGTATTAGATCTGAGAAAATACAATTCCGTTCAGGTTACAGCTGCCAGAAGTTCCAAATAGACGTGTTATAGATATTTGATTTTTTCTCTTTTACAAGTTGCGCCTTGGGCAATAGAATAAAATCGGTATATTTCAAGATCGAAATCGATAGGAATAGCAAAACTTATTTAATTTCTGTAAGAATAATCTGTTGTCAGAATAATATTTACCGACGACAAAAAATACCATCGTGTATATAAAATGGTAACGTTTATTTTTGAATCGTGATACTCAATACTCAATAATATTATATTTATTGCATACCCATGGATTAGTTTAGTTTTGGTAATAAAGGTACGTAATAACGCAAAGCGCTACACAAACGCACTCCAAGGATGTTGTGTAAGCCCAGCCTTGACAACAGCAGAACAGTCTGCAGTTAAAATGCTCAAAATGGACAAAGCGTTTTTTTTTTTTTTTTTTTACTCAGGAAGCTTAAAAAATTTAATTGCTGCTTTAAACATGCTTTGAGCAATCTTTGTAAGTATTACAAAAAAACAATTTTCATCTTTAGGCATAAGATTTATAATAATACCTTATCGTAATACCATACACCGTAATAGCTTGTAGTAAAACCATAAGGCGCAGCTTAAGCCACCACCGTTACTTTTGGCCCCTTTGGCTCCCCAACGGTTTTCATAGGGATAGCCTAAAGTAGGTATTTAATAGAGCTATTACTTTTTAATTAAAATAATAAACATCATTTTTTGAAGACGAAGATCTCAGAATAAAATGTTAGAAATTTCTTAATAAGAAATATTCTCATCAGATAATTATAAGTACTTCTAGAAAAAACTAGAAAATATTTCATGTGACTGCATGTACCTGTGAGGTTACTGCTTTTGCTTCGATATCCCCGACTGCTTGTACCGATGCGTCCAACGCACCAACGCCACCAACCACCAACGCTTGCTGCCCACGGGTGGATAAAGGCTGGTATGAAATCGGTCGGCGACAATACGGCACCAGGCGGGGCGCACCGCCCTGCCGCCGGCCGCCGTCACCGCGTGGTTCCAGTGTCATGAACCACGGTTACTCAATAATTGGCCGACAGGCGCTTTTGGAGTTTGAATTACTTGCAGAAGAAACTCAAAAATGTATATAAGTTTTAATATCTTCTGTTTACTACGCAGACTTAATGAGATAGCTCAGTTGGTCATCAATCAATGAAAACATGTTCCAACTTTTGTTGCATCGAAAAAGTATCAAAAGCATTTATCAAGCACAGCAAGCAGGCATAATAGCCAATTTTGCTTTATGAGAATTTTTGAGGCTCATAGGATTTTTGAGCAGACTCTTTAACATCAATCGTTAACATTGAGTTTATTTCTCGAAAGGCAGTTTTCGTGAAATAGGTATTCCTTGAATAAATGTTCTTTTACCTCTTTTTGAGTCCGTCCCGTCGAAGGTTCCCTCATAAGGTTCATCGTTTCTATGTTATCATAGGTGTAAGGACCCCACTCGTTTGTCTAGACCTCAAAGGTCTTGAAGGCAAGCGAAAGCTCTGACAAAGCAAAAGGCAAAGCATTAGCCTCTTAGGCTACTACCGTCACTGTATTTGTCGCACTGGGCGCTGGGCATCTGGTTGAACTAGACTTGTCACCACAGGTGGTGTTGTCGTGGCCAGACGGATCGTGTTTGGGCTTCCAAGGGAATGCACGTTGTTTTCATGACAGGTGCTAGCGATCGTGCCGGTGGTGACGGGAGCCAGGATAATAAAAAAAAGAAGGGTTAATATCCCGTATTAACTCATTTCATAAATAGCTATTGGTCAATATCTCGTATTAACTCATTTCATAAATAGCTATTGGTCAATATCTCGTATTGACTCGAAGCATTCAAAATTCTACGGTCTAATATCACGTATTAGATCTGAGAAAATAAAATTCCGTTCAGGCGGGTACATCTTGAGAAAATCCGTTGAATTCACTTAATTTCACATGTCACACCTTTTTACGACACCTTTCTTCTTTATCACTCACTGTATTCCATCTAGACATGACGATGAAAATCATAAGTAGATACGGAGTATATATATTTTTAGTCAAGTACTACGTGCGGTAGCCGTGCGCGCACGAAAACGAATGAAGCTTGGAGCTGGGGCCGCATGGCGTGTGCTATCTCTTTCTTTCTTATGGAGCTGAAATACGTGCGAGTGAGTTGAAGCGTAGGCGAGACTACTACAAGTGAAAATATTAAATCTTGAGCCAAGGATGCAACAATTTTTATTTTAAATTACTTACCCCAAATGAAATAAACACCAATCGCATTGTACACATTTTTTTATTGCGAAATGTGATTGGCTTTAATTTCAATTGTGGTAAGTAATTTAAAATTAAAACTGTTCAGGAACCTAGATAAATACTATACAAATACAATAATATAGTGAAAATCTGCTTAAATTAGTAATCATTTTGGTATTACGTTTGTATGAAAATTCGCCCTCCGCCGGCCCCTTAAGACTAAGTAATAGTTTTCACCTACAGTAATATGTATTATGTTCGTTTTCCAATGACTTTACTTAACTTGAACAGACTTCAGGTTAGCTGATGAGCGCTTGTTGTGAGAGAAACAAACCAAACTGCCGAATCTTGAAAAATAATTAAAAATATCGCAAAAAACGCACAATCTAATAAGTTATTTGAATTGAACAAACCCCTCTTTGCTCATGAATTTTTACCGGGAAGTTATTGTGTTTTACTTACTTACGTAAATAAGCACAATAACTTAACCACAGTAACTTCCCGGTTTAGTTATTCTAACTGTACGTACCTACTTTGTCTACTTTGTCTCAGGGACAAAATAAATATGATAAAAAGCTTGTTAAAATGGGCGTGATACCTGTTTTTGCTGACCTTACATGTGTTGATGACGATTAAAATAATACAGCGCAACATCAGAACCGTTATTATTTCGTCCCGTACAAATCATGCGTATGCGCAGGTAGCCGGCTCTACTTTGATAAGTTTTCTTCACTTTGAACCATCGAACGATTGAACTAATTTCAAGTAACTCTGCTTATTAAAATGTTTTTTTTAAGTACCGTTTAGTTGGCCACTAGGTACTATAACATACTCTCAATACTTAAACAATTTAAACTTATACAATTTTTAACAACAATCTTACAGTTTTGCACTGATCTTTGTGCCCTTTAAAAGTTTTTAACTTCATAGAATCATGAACGGAACGGGAGACGAAAGGGCTCAGAATTGTTCTTCCTGGAAATGTGCAGAGGAGGCCTATGTCCAGCAGTAAACTTGTTCAGGCTCATGATGATGATAACAGTCATAATGTAAAAAAATATACATTTATCGCACTTTAGTCATCATCATCTTTAACAGTCTCAAAGTCTTTTTCTTAAAACGATTTCTAAAACAGATAATCAGGGTGTCCGCCAATTCAATTTTTTTTAATAAATTTTGATCTGATTTTTTTTTGTTGAATTAGAGTAATGACAATGACAATTTCGACGTCTACCAAAAACACTTTAAAATCAAGAACCGTAAACAATAACCATTACACTCGCATCAACCTTGGATGGTGTATTGTTTCAACTTGTTGTCGACTTGTTACTGAGTAAAAAATAAAACGATATCATCAAACTTGTATTACACAACCACACGCAACGGCCGGGGAAAAAAAGTTGGAAATAATTCGTCGAATCTTGATTTTATTAGCAACTGTTTCACTTTTTATCTGCAAGGTCATTATTATAATTTGAAAGTGGCAAATACAACTTTTTGTTTTTGATTTTATACAGTGGGCCCACATCTTAATCAAAAACTAACACAAAAAAACAGTTAAGATAAAAAAAGCTATTTTTTTGAAATAAATGGATGAAAAACTCTTATTTTTATTGTCGTGTTACTAGTCCTTGTGAATCAGTGTGTTGAAAGGATTTTTAGCGTGCCCCAAAGAGGCCATTTTCGTGCACTTGACACACGTTGTGAAACTTGAAGGTTCTACGACATGCCGGTTTTCTCATGATGTTTTCCTTCACCGTTGGAGAGTACTGACACATTGCACATACATTTTTGTCCAGAAAACTTAGGAAAAACACGACCTTAGGATCGGAAGGCTACCACTAGAACACCAGTGTTCTCAAAAAAACTTTATAGTGGAGTGTTTGTGCTCGGTAGTACGAGTATACGAAGTACTTTGTTATACAAACATAGTATTTCAGACGATCTAAATCTAGATGAATTTAGGCTCAGTCTTTCAGAATGTGTGTCATTTGATCAACATGATCAGTGTTTATTTTTAAATAATTTATCTAAAGTTCACGAATGCTGTTGAAAGCAAAGCTGATTTGCTTTCAACAGCATTCAATTTAGATGATCAATCTGAAAATTCATATCAGAAAATGCCATAAGACTGAAGAAAGAAAGCTAAGTACGCAATTCAATAAAACGACCTAAACAAATAAAATTATCTTAAGGTACAATCCCTAACTTGTTTTAGTACCGCAGATTTGGACCACAATAAAGGGTCGTAAAAATAATATTTTTTTATCGTAACTCCAATCCAAATCCACTTTGTGAGCGAATAGGTGCGGGCTAAACTCGGAACCAAGTATATTTGGCAGTGCCAACGAGCGATAACTTTCAAGGGTTCACCATGAAAGTAACTTTTACGATTGTTAGAAATTAATATCTGAAAAAATGGTCCCCAACCCTCGTATCTTACCGATAAGGTTCTAATATTGAGGAAATATGTTTCAATACTCTTTTTTTGATGTTTTTGTGGACCAATTTTCTTTGGTTCTTGATTAAATTCTGGTGGTTTAACTTTTTTTTGTTTATGGAATTTGAGTTGGAAAATTATTTCATGCCACGTATTATTTCTTTCTCAAAATGTATGGGCTTTAGCCAAGTACTTACTTTCAAAAGAGAATGCTTTAGTATTTTTTATTTTATGTGAGGGCCAATGTTTCTATCTATAGATAAAAACCATCACATAAAACCATGTTTTTAAGCTTGTCATAAGGAAAGACTATTATTTTTTGCCAAATAAAAGCTACGTGACAATTGCAGACAAAAAGTAATGATTTAATAGCTAAACCTAGATAATTTTTTATCCAGATATAACGTGATGGAAGCCAAGGCCAGTAAGGAAGCAAGTTACTTTCTTTTTTCTTGATTTACCTAAAAACCTAAGCAAATATTTCATTTCTAATCATAGCGGGTTTTATCTTGAACAGAAAGTTACAAGCAGATAGGAACTTGGAAACAACATTTGGAGGAAAAGGTTTTTGTGTTATTCCAAGCATTTTCCCATTTCCATGCCACTGTATTTTCAACCCATTTTATTTGACAAAATACTCTTAAATAGTTTGGCTTGATGTTCCTACCTACACGAAAGACTTTAGGCGTAGAAAACAAAAAAAACTGTAGATATCTATCTACAGATTTTTTTTCTAGATAACACGAGGCATCATTGCGTCGTAACTAAAATAAAGTAAATGGGCTTATCAATAACAGCGGTTTCTTCCCGGCAACGATTTTGGTCCAGGCTGACTGACAATCACCATTGTCACTCTGATATAAACAAATTTTCTTAATAGATAATTGTTTGAGTACGAAAACTAGTAGGTACAACAAACTATACCAACTACGTGACGTAAAAAAACTTTGCGTGCGTCGCGTTTTAGCTTAGAAGAGCTATTTTGTAGAACTTTTGGCACAAGTTCTACAAAATAGCTCTTCTAAGCTAAAACGCGTCACAGCTGTGAAACCAGTCCTGATATCAAGACCTTTAACCCTAAGGATGTAAGGCTTATGACTTTTTCCATACGGGTTCTACTGTATGAAATAATGTTATATTATTATTGAAGTTCTGGCACTGTTTCAGTTGAATAAATAAGTCAAGCAGACCCCAACTAAATACAGATAGAACAGAAAAATACTTTCTTTGTCTCAACATGTTTTTGTTGTTTTCTCTTAACTTTGCATTTATTCTTAGTATATATTTACAAAGAAAATTTATTTAAAATATTACACCAGCTATCTGGTTCCCATTGTACAAGCTCTGCTTAGTTTGGGGATAGGTAGTGTTGTGTGTATTGTCCTCAATATATTTTTTTTTAGTGGTAACGTTTTAATAAACTAAGTTTCTATTAAAGAAGAAGAAATTTGATTTAACCCTGAATTTATTTTTAGTAAATGGACGGACCGATCACTGACTTTCAAAGGAAAATAATTGCAATAAATAATATGAGTATGAGTAAAAATGCCAGAAGGTATATGTGGATAAACGGTATTTAACGATCAACAAAAAGTTACAAGAAGTGAAAGCTCCTGATTAGTACTATTGTTTGTTCTGTACCATCGCCCAGAAAGGTCGCCTAATTTGTCCGCTGGAATCCAACATTATTTTCTCCCTGCGTTTGTTTATGTTGCGATTACCGCAAGGGTTAAATGGCTCGGTTAAACGTCGACTTTTTCGTCCGTTCAACTTCGTTGTTTAGGAGTGAACTTAAAAGGGTTGAGCCGGCCCTAATTGTAAACTGCTTGCGTTTCTCTTTTGTTTTCTGGATTTGTGACGCAGTTCAATAAATAGTTGCTTAGGTTCTACAAAATGAAAACGGCAAAGATTACAGAAAAGATTTTGTGACAGCGCTCTGTAAGAAATGGAGATTAACATTTTAATTTCAGTGCAGCTGGTGATATTTTTTCAGCGTCTGTCTTCTCGATGTCTGGGTGAGTACTAGCACTATCTTTAATAACCTGAAATTTGTTCGAAATTGCATTCACAGGAGTACCTACTGATTAGAGTCTTTTAAACTTTGAAAAGAGGTAAGATACAAGACTTACGGAAAAAACGGCTTAAAAGTTATCAGCTCTATCAGAAATATTATCTAAAAGTCATGTACTTAATCATGTTCTTCATGATCTCATTCTGCCATCTCCTTTTTACCATGAGACTAGCAGACGCACGGCCCATTACCACCCATACCAGGTGAGTATACCACCCATTCGTACCAAGCGTTTTGGCTCCACTTTATCATGCGAATATCCAAAGAGTGGAACCCACTGCCGTCTGTTTTTCCTGACAAATACAATCTGGGCCTCTTTAAGGGCTAGAGTGAATAGGTGTCTTCTACACTATCCTGCTACATCCTCGGCTACATCGTCACTTACCATCAGGTGAGATCGTAGCCAAAGGATAGTCTATTAATTATTAAAAAAAATGGACAAAGAAGTCATGACTTTCTTTGTTTGCGTATTAAGACATCGTGTTGGTCAATATTGAAACGATCTGTTTGAGTTTGAGATTACGAGTAAGAAGCTTCACCTTTAAAATTCGATATATTCAATCTAATTACGGATTTCTCGAAGCATCTACTATCATGAATCGTTTTTCTTACGCAGTAAAGGTCTATCCCCCTTCCCTTCGGACCTCTGAGGAGTTCAGACGCATTCAAATTGAGCCCCCGTCTTTTTAAATAATATATTATAAATCAAAAATCAACAAAAAATTCGAAGACAAAAAATAGGGCCACATAAACCACAAAGAGGTCTCCGGCTGCTGTACTACACCGGGAGCAAACGCACACTAGGCGAGCTTCTACGACGTGAGTGTTACATTCACTTATCACCCAACTCAACACAGCCGTAGTGCACCCGTAAGCAACGCTTCACACAAACGCATGCGCACGTGCATCGACAGGCGTCCTATTGCTTGGCGCACGCACACAGCTTACTTCACGTAAGATACGTATAGACGCCCACACCAACACGGTGAACTTGTGTGCCCACTGAACGCGCTCCTTTGTTTGTGGGTGTGCCAAGACCTTCTTGCGCTGGACATAGCTGTGCTATTGCTCGCAGCTGCCATTTTTAGAAGACCTCTCGGCTAATTTTTGCATCCCTTTGCAATTTCTGCTGCCCTGGTACGTAAACAGCGAATAAGATATTATGCCGCAAACACAACCTCCACCGTCACCTTCACCGGACACTATCCAACATTGTAATTCGGAACCCGACCTGACTCAAGCATCTAAGTCTAGATCAGTAGGAGTTGAGTTGCGTCGCCAGCCAAAACGAAAACTCGCCTTGGATGGAACGGATTCCCAACTGCAAACGTTTACGTCAGAAATGCGTATTATGTTTTCCAATTTTAAGGATGAACAAAATAAAAAGTTCGAAGCTCTCTGCACTACTATGGAGGACCTCAAGACCGCGTTTGAGTTTACGACACAAAAATATGACTCAGCTATTGAGCAGATTAGCAAACTGGAACAAGAACGTGTTTTGGACCGTAGATATATTAAATCATTAGAGAGCCGGCTCGAAGCGTACGAGTGCCATGCTCGGGCGTCCTGCCTGGAAATAAGAAACATTCCAAGCACTCACCCAGAACCTAAGGAGAGTCTTCTCAAGACTGTCTTAACCACAACAAGTGCCCTGAACATCCAGGTGGAGAAATCGGACATCAAAGACGTGTACCGAATCTCCACAACGAAAGATGCATCAAGCAAAACTATTATTATAGATTTTGTTAGCACGCTCATGAAGGAAAGGGTTCTTAACCAGTATAAAAAGCACAATAAAGAAAAAAGGCAGCTATCTACAGAGCACATTAAAATAAGCGGCCCAGCTAAGCCAATATATATATCTGAAAACTTATCGACTTACATGAAGAGAGTGTTCTTTCTTGCACGGGATTTCAAGAAATCTAACAACTACGGTTTTTGCTGGGTCAAAAATGGTAAGGTCTACCTGCGGCAGAAGGAAGGGTCTCCCATGATCCGTATAAGCCACGAGGCTGATTTGATTGACCTGAAGCCCACAGTGGCATGACTTTGCTCGTCTATTGAAGTGATCTTTCTGTTTGTCCACCTATCTACTTGTAGACTATATGATTTGCTTATATTAGTGATACAACCTCTTATAATTATTTTCATGTTTAGAATAGTACCTATTTTACCTTTTGTCAATCTCATTTGTAAAATTGCTAAAAAACTCATACACATCATCACACACACACATTCACATTTTTACACATACAAATCATTTATAACATATATCGCGCCCAAAATAATGCATTGTAATACTCAGTACACCTGTCCGTATTTCAAACCCCACTATGGATGACGTAAGCTTAATTAGTAATGAAATCCAGGATTTTTCAGTCTCTGAATCTTACGCATGTGACCCAGAACACTGTAAATTGCATTTAAAGAATAATACCTCTCTAAACATCTTACATGTAAACATTCGCAGCATTAGTAAAAACTTTTGTGAATTGGAGCTATTGTTGAGTAGAATCACAATCGCATGCGATATTATTGTCTTGTCCGAATGCTGGTTGAGTAAAGCTCCCAATATTCCTCTACTTGACGGGTACGTCTCATATAAAACTACTTACACAAACCAAAACGATGGAATAGTGGTTTATGTAAAGGAAAACCTTGCACACTCTGTGGAAGAGCCCAACATTAAAGAAGCAAACTGTCTAACAGTGAAATGTAAAAACGATATTGCCATTGTTGCAGTCTATCGTCCACCATCTTATAAAAATTGTAGTACATTTATTAATAGTATTACTGTTTACCTAGAATCCCTCAGAGCTATAAGAACTGTTGCTCTTATTGGTGACATAAATATCAATATTAGTCCTAATAGCACTGACCCCAATTCTGAAGATTATCTGGACGCTTTTGCATTTCAAGGGTTACTCCCAGCTCACCTTTTATCTACCCGTAATCAAAACTGTTTAGATCATGCTATGCTTAAAACTGACAGAAATGCCACAACACTGGTTTTAAAATCTACGATAACAGACCATTATCCTGTGCTTCTGTCCTGCGATCTTTATATTAAAAATGTGGGTTTATCTAAGCAGCGCTCCAAAATCAATGAAGATGCCGTTGTTTCTGAGCTTAAAAATACCAATTATGCAACTATTCTAGTATCTGATGATCCAGATCAAGCAGCAACAAACCTTGTTGAATTAATTTCATCAAAAATAAAAATGCACACAACAGTCACTAACATCTCATCAAAGAAAAGAGTACTTAAACCTTGGATTACTCCTGGTCTCCTCAAGTGTATAAGAAATAGAGATAAACTGTACAAAAAACTTAAAAAAGATCCTGAAAATGTAATAAAAGCTACGTCTTATAGGAGGTACAGAAACTTTTGCAACAATTTGTTGAAGAAATTAAAGCGTGAGTACGAAAAAAATGAGTTTGAAAAGGCCAGAAGTAGTCCCAAAGCCACCTGGGATGTCATAAGAAAAATCACAAGTACTAAAGTTGTCAAGCTAAAGCCACTTGAACTACTAGGTCTGGCGGATACCGCCCGAAGCTCTGTCAATCTGGTTAATTCATATTTTGCTAACGTTGGGAATAAATTAGCCTCTAAAATTCAAAGGGAACCCTGGCATACCGTTGCCCCCTATGTAAACGCAACATGCAACAATTTAAACTCCATGGGACTCCTGGACGTGGACACTGATGAAGTACTTAGAATCATAGTGGGTCTCAAGCCGAACACTGCAACAGGTTGGGATGGTATACCTTGTTCTATCATAAAAGCTGCAAAAAATACTTTAGCACCGGTTATCACTTATGTGATTAATTTATGCTTCTCCCACAGTATTGTCCCAATGGTTTTTAAAAAGGCACTCGTACACCCTATCTTTAAGTCCGGAGACAGAGGCAGTGTCGATAACTATAGACCAATTTCTGTTTTAACTTCTTTGTCCAAAATTTTCGAAAAATGTTTAAATTATAGGCTTATTAATTATCTAGACAAATACAATCTCCTAGCCAATAACCAGTATGGATTCAGACGAGGTAGATCAACCGAAGATGCTGTTCTTGACCTTACCGACACTGTTGCCAAAAATATTGACACAAAAATGAAAACAATTGGCGTTTTCCTAGATTTATCAAAAGCTTTCGACACCGTCTCTGTTCCCTTGCTTATTAACAAAATGGAAGCCATGGGAATAAGGGGCCACGTTCTTGATATTTTTTGTAATTATCTTACCAATAGATCGCAGCGTGTTGTCATCGATAACGTTATCAGCACAGATGAATGCTTGGTATATGGAGTTCCACAAGGTAGTGTCCTGGGTCCTACTCTATTTCTCATTTACGTTAATGATCTTTGTAAACTTTCTCTTACAAACTGTAGGATTCTAGCATATGCTGACGACACTGCCCTGTTAGTCACTGGGAAAACCTGGGGTGAAGCTGGGGCCCATGCGGAGAGTGCGATGCGCGTTGTGTCTGTCTGGCTCTCCAACAACCTATTGACCCTTAACGTTAAAAAAACTAACTTCATTACTTTCGCACCAACGACCTCATCACAGCCTTCCACCGATTTTGCTATCAGGTCCCACACCTGCAACGTGACCCATTCTTTGCTCGCTGGTTGTAAATGCACTTCCATAGAACGTACTGAATGCACTAAGTACCTCGGTGTTTTAATAGACAACACACTCAATTGGAAGCCTCATATATATTTCACAGCAAATAAAGCACGAAAATTAATTTATATTTTTAAAAAGCTTAGGTCAACTGCTGATTATAGCACCCTGCGTACTGTATATTTTGCATTGGTCCAATCAGTTATTTCTTATTGCATTGCTGCCTGGGGAGGCGCACCAAAGACCACGCTCATCCGATTAGAAAGAGCACAACGAGCGCTTCTGAAAGTAATATATATGAAGCCAATGCTCTTCCCCACAGAAGAACTGTATTCACTGAGTAGTGTGATGTCTATACGTAAATTATTCATACTGAATATAACCTTGCGTGTACATTGCACTCATCAGATTCATACAACTACACCTGCAACCTCAAGCCGTAGAACAAAAAGTGTTTTCACCAACAGACCGAGCCGGACAGTGCTTGCCTTTCGGCACTTTGCCTTTCTTAGCCCCACTGTTTATAACAGAATAAACAAAATACTAAATATTCGCCAAGAACCTTATAAAAAATGTAAAAATCTTATAAAAATCTGGCTATCCCAACTCAGCTACGATGATACCGAAGATATTATTAGAATAAAAAATTAATTGGCCTCTAACTGATTTCTTACTCTCTATTTTATTCTTATTATTATTTTTTCTACTCAGGTATGCATTAGAAAATCATAAACTCGCGCCCACAAACACCACACACATTTCTTCTCACTCACATCATTATACACACAAACACCATTTCACACACTAAACTCACTTACACACGCCACGCCGGAACGCCCTGTTACCCAGACTCTTAAGAGACTGGTGCATCAGGGTAGCCTTAACACACTCACATACCCCATACTCCGCTTACACACACCCACATGCAACACCTACATAACACACTCTCACTGTCACACAAAATACCCTACACATAATAAGGTATCAATAGCAATTTTGTCTAGTTTCTGTTTCCCATTGGTATGTTTGCTTAGTTTTTCTTTTAGTTTTAAGTTTTTTCTTTTGTAATAATTACCTGCACTTTATTAACATTGTGAACGCCTGTCTCCCTTTAGCCGAAGGTTGGGTGCTGAAAGCTGCGACACAGTTTTTACTTTTGTAGTTTTCAGCGTTCACTTTAATATTTTATTCACATGTTTAAGTTCACCAATAAATAAATAAATAAATAAATAAATAAATAAATATCTAGGTTTTCTATAAATCTAGAACCGCTACAAAGTAACGAAACTAGTAAAACAAACATGCGAAAGGTGCTCGTTTGACTCAATTAAGAAAATTGCATAGTTTGCAATAATTTGGTCTTGGTTTGGGTGTTCGTGCTATGAAGTTGGGTAGTGTTTTGTTCGTCAAAATAAATATAAATAATCTATACCTAAACATCAAAGTTTTTCTGTTCTAGGCAATGGTGATAGCAATCAGCTGAAACACTGCCAAATATGACAGTGATATTTGAAAGCATTTTAGCCATCGCCATTGCCTAGACTTTGAAAGAATCAAAATCAACCCACAAACGTCTATTCTTAAATAAACTACAAATTAATGCATGTGTGTGATTGTTAGGTACTACCGCTATTTTGCAGCCATGATCTGACGATCACAGTTTCTTGCAACATCAAGGCTTAATAAAGCCTAGCTGTAGATTAATGCTCAGCACTAGAGCCTTCCATTGTGCGGTGCCAAGTTCCATACGATCTTACGCAAATCTCCAAGGCTATTAAGCGTATACAGATAAGCTCATTGCAACCGATTTAGCTTCCCCATTCGAGTAATCTTCTAAAACTTCCATACACGCAACAACTTTCTTCAGCCGTGGTCTCTGTATGTTGTACAAGCGGATGCCTGCGGCTTGGCTCTATATTATTATAAGATAAGTATATTAGTTTTTCCATAAGGTTTTTAATTTTTGTGTTTTTCTTTAGATTGTTTTGAATTACATAGAATAAATGAATAAGGCACGTCTTGGGAGAGACCTACGTCCAGCAATGGACTGATATAGGTTGATGATGAAATTGAATATGAATTTGTCTAGAACGTTCTTCTTGAAATGTATGGACTATAACTAGTAGTGGATTTATAATAATGCTAACTGCTGATGATGATATCAAAATCAAAAATCGTTTATTTATTGAATCACATAGATTACTTTAAAATGCCTGAGTCTTAGGTGACATTTTCACGCGATCAAACCTAGAAGAACAGGCAAAAAACGGTTTGGTTCTTACTGTTTTATTTGATGATGCCGATGATACAAAGTAATGAACACAACATTTACAAACAAAGCTTTAAGGTGTTGGCGTCGATATCGCAATCTTCGGCTGACAATCAATTCAATCTGTTTATCAAGAATCGGCCCTTTTAATTGTTGCGCAGCGCATGTCGGGCCTTAATTAGTGGAAATACTCGACTATCTGATCGTCCATCTTTGATTTTGAATGCAATTATTGTTCTCGTGATAAAAGGATGGCGTTCAATGAGAGGGTGACAGTTTTTGGGGGGCTTTTATCGGATGTGGCATGTATTGTTTTGTTTATACATTGCAGCACAGAATAAAAGAGACCCTGTTTTTGCTGATGGTTTTCGAAAACTAAGGCTGTACGCAAATGAATTTTTCTATTCGAACAAAAATAGAATTGTTGTTTTCTCAATTGGTGCAGCAACATTGCAACCTACTGCGTATTATTGGATTTTTAAGAACCCAGAGATATGAAAAAGAGATTCAAAATCATGTTAAGAAAATATTATAAGAAAAATAGAATCATGTAGATAATATTTAATGTTATAAGGGGTTTTCTTTTGAAAAATATCATAATTTATTCTATAAGCATCGTTTGATACATTACTTAAAGGGTATTAAATATTATAACAAAATTTAATATTGAGGAATATTACGAAAATACTCAGACAAACCACTATTGAACGTAGCAATTTAGGTTCCAATTTTCCAACGTCAGCTTTAAAAAAATACAATAAACCACGATATAACGTACTTTTCATCAAATTGAATCTCATCTAAATTCCAAATTTCAAATTCATATTCAAAAACCATAATGGAAAATTGATTTTGACTCCCCATACGTAGATGAGAATACATTCGAACAAAAATGTGATTTTAATCCTATCTTGCATACCGCATAAACCCATCCGAATTATCTAACGTGGTTGATCTTTAGTTGCTCACTGAAATGTGTGCTTTTATTCTGACTTGCGTAGGGTGAGCATCAGGCCTTAAATTTTAATTAATTTTTACTCCACGGGCTTAAATAAAACCGAGGACTTAATTACCAGAATATTTCGCAATATTTCTAAGGGCATCCTATGGCGTATTTAATAAGAAAATTGAAATACAATTTATATTCTGAACGTTTACGATTGTTTTGTTTTCAATTACAGATATAAGTTGGTAATACAAAGTATGTTTGTTTTCTTGGGGTTTTAAAAAATCTTGCGTGAAAATCATCTTTTTTATTTACTACCAGCAGCCGCCCAGGGCTTTGCTCGCCCTGTTCTCGTTTTTTGCTGAATAAAAAGTATCTTATGTCCGTCTCCTGATTCTAAGCTACCTCTCCACCAATTTTCAAACAAATCGGTTCAGACGTTCCTGAGTTATAAGTAGTGTACCTAACTAAAACTACTTTCTTTTATGTAAATAGATTATTGTTGAACTAATTTCTATATGTCTTCAATATTTGTATGATATACTATGTTGTAGGGTTTGCAAAATATATATTTTATTTGAATCTACACCTACTTATTTCCCTCATTCCGTACTTAAAAGCCCTTTTACGCCCTATAATTTGCAAATTAAATGTGTTTCCAAACATCGCATTACACCCAAATACGGGCGAACAAAGCCCTTCCATTTCATTTGGCTATCTATTTAAAAGAGCGGGTTGTGACACATTCAAACCCAACCGAGCCTAATGTTACCAAAATGGCGGAGACTCATCCAACCACCAGCATGCGTGAATTGAGAAAAAAGTATATGTCAGGCCGTTTGGGCTGCATGTAGTATTTGAATGGGTAGTAGATTTTAGTCAAAGAGTTCGTATATTTGAATACTACCATCGTATCTACTTATGTCGCCAACAAAATTGTTGATTGCATTTGTACTTTATGTACTGATTGAAGACTTTACGCCTCAAAATCATGGGCACGGTGCAATGGCACATTTTTTTTAATGCAACAAAGTAGACAATTCAGAATACGGCCCACCTGTAAGGCCTACTACAAGGTCTTTCTCTGGCTCTTAAGTGTGTGAGTGATCACCAGTGTATTATACTGTGTTTGTAACGTTGCGACGTAGGGTTTATTTAGTCAACACTCATACAGACTCATTACCAGAGCCAGAGACAAAGCCAGACAGAGCTTGTAGTAGGCCTACTGATGGGAACCGGTTACCGTAGCTCATGGACGCCTGCAATATTAGAGGCATCACAAGCGCGTTGCCGACTTTAACACCCACTTAGGACGTCATTCGATGACGGACTCTTTCATGTATGGTAATGAAATTATATAGGCAAAAATCATACTTCAGAACTAAGTACTACTCCATAATTCAGATACTTGGTCCAACATGTAAGTGTAGCCAGGAACGAAAAAAAAGAGCAATATTGTTGGCTGTACGGCATTTTATTTAGACATTTCATCAAAGTACCACTACATTTTCGTTCCCTTGAAAGAAGCTCAAAGAAACCTGAGTAATTTATGTTGATAGTACCTTCTCATATCAAATAGACTTAATTTAAATGTCCCTACTTTTATTAGATGAAATTAAGTAAGGTACCTTGATAAAACAAGCCATACAAATACGAGGATCTTTTGATCTCTTCTATATTATATACATTCCGAAATAAATTGAAAGAAAGCTGATTCCCGCGGATATCAAAGCAGTAACGAAGATATAAAATTGACAACTTTCTATACACTCAAACAAAAAGTTTCTTAAACATTCGCTTTGTGTAACGAAACTTACTCCCTCGCGACGCAAGAAACCTAACTCTTTAAATTCAATACGGAAAGTAACCCCTTTTTTGCGCAAACAAAATATTATTCGGAATTCAAAATCGTATTCCTATGCCAATTGGAACCACTTCGGATACTTTGAAAAGGCGAAGTTTGTTTGGTTATAGCTCTACTCCAAATAACGACTCTTTACTCCATGCTAGGGGGAGTTACAATGATACTATTTTTTCTTAGAAGAATCATAATTTTTTATTGGTGAGTTTGGTTTGAATAATTCTAGACATTCATACTGACATCTAACATGCTTCTTCTTTTTTTTTTCGTGTCCCTGATGAGTGTACCTGAAGTGTGGTGAAAGGATTTTTAGCGCGCCTCAAAGAGGCTCCTTTCGTGCACTTGACACATATTTTCGAACTTTTTAGGTTCTACGATATACCGATTTCCTCACTTTGTTTTTCTTCACCGTTTGAGAGCACTGGCATTAATTGTACATAATTTTGAAGGGCAGAATAACTCATTGGTACACGACTGGATTTGAACCTACGACCTTAGGATCGGAAGGCGGGGTCGTTACCACTAGGCCACCAGCGCTCTCAATGCTGGTTTTCATATAATTTCGTATATAATAATTTATGTGATTGATGTATTTTTTTTTAAATATCACTAGCAATATACGAAGCTCAAATCTTTTCTACCCTCGATTTGAAAACACATGATAATTTGTACAAAAACTCTAGAATACAGCTTTAACTGAAAATGTAATGTTACTGTGAACATTCAATTTTACATAAAATGTGCAAAATTATACAGATTCGAGCACATTTTCGGAATAAAAGAGCAATGATCACAACAAAAAATGAACCTATTTCAAACACAAAACAGTACGTACTAAAAAGTACGTAGTTCACTTTAATTTTATACGACACGAGTTGCCAAATGGGGTTCTTTAATATCGGTCGGGTTGGCGAGTTACAGCCGATGTTCCCTAAAAAACGTATGACCGTCAAATGACGGTTATCAATGGCAGAAGGCATAGTAACGTAACCAATGAGCGACAGTTGGACAGCAGTGTTACTTAAACAACGTCAAGATGAACTTTCAATCCAAGGTTTGATAAATTAGCTCCTAAAATAATATCAATATCATGTTCATAACATGAGCCTTTATTACTGTATAGTATAATAATTATAGTCTGTGGGTGATTTTGAAATCCTCAATTAAGAGTAAAGTCAGTTTTGTTCCAACGTTTTATGGCGATCGTTATAATAGCCGCTCGCTTTTACAGAAACCATAGCTTAACTATTGGCAGCGGCATCATGTTTGAAGGCTTCATGGGTATAGCGGAAACATAAACGTTCTATAATTTACCCGCAAAGTCGTTTTATCGAGACTTCGGCAAAATGTTGATATTATTCAT
Source organism: Thera britannica (assembly GCA_939531255.2). Lineage (NCBI taxonomy): Eukaryota > Metazoa > Arthropoda > Insecta > Lepidoptera > Geometridae > Thera > Thera britannica. The sequence continues at coordinate 23,095,792 of OW618034.2, forward strand.
GTTTTATTTGATACCAGCGCGGGATTTTATCTCACCAAAGTACTTTCATATCCAATGTGCCAAAGACGTACTTAAAGGTAATGTAGGTAGATAGTGAGTTTACTAGGAAACTCTGAATACGATTTATTATTTAGATTTCTATAGCTTTGGTGCAAATACAAAAGTATAGTGATTCAGTACTAAACCTACCAAAAGATCTGTCTGGCTCTGTCTCTGGCTCTGTCTCTGGTTCTGCCTCTAGCTTTGTTGTCTCTAGATCTGGTTTTGAGAGTCTGTGTGAGTGCTCACCATTGTATTATAATGTGTGTGTGTCATTTAGACGTAGGATAAGTATATATTTAGTCAACACTCACACAGACTCAAAACCAGAGCTAGAGACAGAGCCAGACAGAGTTTGTAGTACAGCATAGGAACAAAAAGTACAGAACCATTATTATGTAAGTACCAAGTTTTTTTCTTTCATAACCATTGTATATTCAATTGCGTCAAAACAAAAGATTGCTTCCGTCTAAAAAAACTTTATCGAATATTCGGTAGCCGATTCAAGTGTTGAACTGACAGCGGTCAGTCTTATCGGTGACTTGCGAGGCTCAACAGACGTGTCTATTACCAACATATCTAGACCTTTTCATTGTTTGTATTGTCTTAGGAAGCTCAGCGATAACAAGGGTCTTGGAGCTATGGTGCGATTGTTTACGTGGGAGCTTGGGAGGTATTTTGGTATCAAGATTGTTGCAACGGAAGCCAGGTGATGCATTGTGGAGTTCGCTCCTTCAATCGCTAGTTTCAAGATTAAATCTCTGCTTTTAAGCTAGACTGTTAGATTTGTTGACTCTTTGGTGATTCATCTTGTGGGAAAATTTAGTTTCAGCATTGAAAGTAGAGATAATAATAAAGCTTTTAGGTTATTCTTTTTAAGTGCTTCTATTTGTTTCATTCAACCATAATTATTATGTTGTGAAACACTCAGTGTTTAACTTTTTGTTCGAATTAAAGACATTTTGATGATTTTTGTGATGATTTTTTCTGTGTTCTTCCTAAGCTTAATAGTGTTGAGATATCCTTATATATACAGGGTGTAATCGTTAAGTGTGCACAGGCAATTATTCCGTAACTATTGCAGATATCAAAAAACTTTAAACTGATATCGAAAGTACTTTACCTAATGAGTAAAATGACATTAATAACTTTTTAAAAATAAAACGAGAAATATCCAAAAAAAATACATTAATCACTCCCATACATTTAGTATGAGATAGTAGAAAGGTTTTAGTTTCCTTATTTTAAGTGGAATAGTACCTACTCATTTTACCCTTGTCATTTTATAATTATGTACGATATGAAGGTATTAATGAATTTCAAGTAGATCCGGATCTCACGCCTTGTGATTTCTTCCTATGGGGATTTGTCAAAGACCACGTGTACGCTGAGAGAGTACACAGCCTAGAAGAGTTACAGAATCGTGTACGTCGTGAAATTGCTTTAATTACTCCGCAAATGTTAAGGAAAGTTCATTTAGAAACTGTAAATAGAGCTCGTCATTGTATTGCACAAGGAGGACGTCACTTCGAACATATGCTTTGAACACAAAATTTTGTACTTACTAAGAAATAAAATGTATGGGAGTGATTAATGTAATTTTTTTGGATATTTCTCGTTTTATTTTTAAAAAGTTATTATTGTCATTTTACTCAATACGTAAAGTACTTTCGATATCAGTTTAAAGTTTTTTGATATCTGCAATAGTTACGGAATAATCGCCTGTGCACACTTAACGATTACACCCTGTATATATCCCTACTTATTATACTTTTTATTGTTGTTGATATAAATATTTTTAATTATACTTTTAACACTTTAGCTTGATGGTCCAATTCCTCGGATATTAATTATTCATATTCGACTCAATACAGGTTTTATTGTATGCAATTTGAATTGATGCTCACCCCAATACTGCAAGTTAAGTTCAATAAAATAAATTTCAATTTAATTACAATAATCATCAGCCTCTATTTCTACAAACATCTAACGAATACTAACGACCATCAGTCCCATTGAAATCTATCTGGCGAGACTTTTAACAAGCTTGCCGTTAAAATAAATTGATTGAGTATTACAAACGTTAATCAAGATGTTATCTGTCGCTTCCTGCATTAGACAGTCGAAAATATTGATCACATTACATACCAGTGGTAAGACTGACGACCAAATACTGAAACACCACTTGATTATTTGAAACCGGATCTTATTCTTTAAAGCCTTGCGCACATCTAAGCAATCTGTAATGGCGATCAGTGAGACGCTGGCAAATATGACAGTGATATTTGACAACGTCACCTAGATGTGCACAGGCCTTAAAATTTGTCACTTATTCTGCATAGACACTTTTGACTGCCCTCATAGCGCATTTGGCAGTCGATTTGCCTTCTGCGGAGAAATATTTTTGTGGTAAACGAACATAGATGTTCTCTGTCTGGGTGTTATATTGTACATATTTTAAATATGACCAAAAAAATATATTTGAGTACTATATCAGTTACGAGTATCTGGTTCCTATAGTACAATTTCTGCTTAATTTGTGGAATGATAGTGTTGTGTGGATTATTTGCAATATTTGTTTATTTTTCTTCAAATCAACGTGAATCAGTGTTCACTAGCACAGCCGTCTGTCGCAATCACTGGAATCATTAACTTTATTTTACTTGTCCGCCAACGCTTTTCATTAACAACACGTTATTTGTTTTTGACTTGTTCAGCCAGTGGCTTTAGAATTACATAGAGGTGGCATAGTTATGAAACTTTACGTTTGACACAGTTTATTAAACATTTTATTATACATATTATATACAGGTTATAATATATATTTTCAGCAGAGCTTGTACTATGGGAACCAGAAAGCTGATATCACACTTATATACATTATACAATGAAAGACTACTATTGAAAAACTATGCGTTTTTAATCGCGAAAACCACAAACATGAAAGTGAAAACAGTATTTTTTTGCCAAACCATTGCTTTAAAATCGTTTTTAGTAAAGATAGATAGATAAATAATTCTTTATTGATCACCACACAGAAAAACAGTACAGTATATTAAAATTAAACGATTAGGTAAAACAATGGCCGACCTTATTGCTAAGAGCGATCTCTTCCAGGCAACCTTGGCATGGAAAGAAATAACGAATTGAAAGCAAAAGTAAAGCCTTGTGCCAGTCGATGGACGCAAGGGAGTGCATCGTAGAGCACGTTCCAGACGTGCATGACCTACGAGGCAATGATTTGTTATAGGTGATGGTTACCACTTAACATCAGGTGGGTCATATGCTTGTTCTATCAGCTAATTAAATAAAAAAATAAACATTAACGCGTTCTGCAGTGGCAATCAGTGAAACGATGTCAAATATGATAGCGATATATAGCGTTCTAATACTAATCGCTACTACTACCGTTCTACGATCTATTAAAAGTGATCCTTGTGATACCATTGAATAAATACATTATTTGAATTTGAATTTAAATTCACAATTTGCGCAAAGTACGTTCCCTTCTATAGGTTCTGCTAGTCTGTGCTAAAAGCAAAAGATTTGTAGACGCGTCTACGATCATAACTAAATGTGTATATGATCTGACGTGGGCGTCCGTTTGTTAGGAACAAGTCGGTTCATCACGATTGGTTACAGATCGGCCTTTAATTGAAAAAGCTGTATGATATCTTGGAGTAAACATACCAACCTATTTATCTTCATCAAGTACAATATCTGTTTCTGCAAAAAATACAGTCGTCTCTTTGCTTCTGTAGTTTGGCACAGTCCTCTTTTATTAACCGATTTTTAATAAAAAATTCAGGGATATTAATTTTACTTAATGTTTGTTATCGCATAATTTCGTCATTAATGAGCCGATTTAAAAAAACCTTTTCTTAAAAAGTGATATTTTTAGATTAGTCCCATAGACATTTTCTTAAATTAGGTTTAGCTGTTAGGTTTTAACTATTTTAGTGTTCATGTTGGTTACTGCATACCTCCGTCACTTATGAACCAATTTTATAGATGCTTTTTTTATCTGAAAGGTAATATAAAGGCCACGAAGTCGGTTTCTCATTTTTTTTTATTCTAACTTTAAGTGATTTAGTGATAGAACAACCGGATGGCCAACCTAATATTATTTGCACTGTGATTATCAACTTCAGACATCTTAGGCCTCATAGTTAGGCCCAAAATAGTGGTAAGTGTAGAAGCAATAAGTGAACTTATTGCTTCTACACTTGCCACTATCTTGAACTGCCTTCGTCCATCTATATCATCACACTTGTAAGACCTCATGTGCTGGCACACATCTTCAAACAGTAATAACGCTGTTTACTTACCTACTGCCTTTATTAATTGACCATTGTTGACTGGCCTCTAGCTCAGTTGGTAGTAGCTCTGCCTTCTGCGCCGCAGGTCGTGGGTTCGATCCCCACCGAGAACAAATATTTGTATGGTGAACATACTCGTAAATGTTTGTTCTCTGTCTGGGTGTTATATTGAATTCTAAGTATGTATTTACAAAAAAAAATGTATTCAAGTATTATATCAGCTATCCGGTTCCCATATTACAAGCTCTTCTTAGTTTGGGGCTGGGTAGTGTTGTGTGAATTGCCCACAATATTTATTTATTGTCTTTCCTGTGGATCAAGCCGACTAAGCTGTCAGGATGGTATAGGTGTTGAGCAAGCCTATTCCATCTAAAAATCCTGCCTCAGGCCCTGTACGTCCCGTAAGCAGGGGCATGAGTGTTAGAGCCTGTTTACTTTACTTTATTAATAGGATCTACTATTAAAGTAAAGTAAAACTATTCCTTTTTCATATTCTACAGCAAAACTGCAAATCTCTACCTTTATTTGTTTATTTTAGACAATGGTGACGGGTAGAATCAGAAATCAGAAACGAGATCATAGTGTTCCTGACATTTTTAAATTGGGCTGGAAAAAAATACTGTTTCAAAGAATAATGATGCTCATACAATAAAAAGCTGCTTACCTCCATTTATAAAAAGTTGAAAACACGATCTATAATGACATTGATTGATTGTTGATTTTAGAACTTTTTCATTGCTGTTATTTTAATTGTTTGTTTGTGACTCATAAAATAATTGATACAGAGATGTTTTGATTGATACCTATCTAAAATTTAATTTGATTATTCAATACAAATCCAAAATTTTATCTGACACAGATAATAATTAACACATTGACTTGAATCATTTAACCATATGCATGACTTTTATATCTTATTTGAAAAAATCAACAATGCTTCTATCGAATCTGAATCCCGTGATTCGTGAGGCTAGTTTCTAAAGTAGCCTGATAGTGGTAAAAAATAACTGTCTTCCTTTTTAAATTGCCCTAGTCTAACTAGGTAAGTGATGAGAACGAATGTTGATGAATATTTGGGTTAAGGTAGGTCAAAGAAAAGATGGATGAACATGAACAGTGTGAAAGCTGACATGGATAAGAAAGAAATGAATACAGAGATGACGGCTCATTGAGAAGAATGGAAAAAGAGAACATGAAATGTTGTGCCGACCCCTCGTAAAGTAGGATAAGGACAGGAAGAAGAAGAAGAAGAGAAAAAGGAAATATGCTATTCGGCTCATTATATTTTACAAAACAAGATAGTATTAACAGCATCAGAATCCACAATCTTACACTTTCTGTCCGTTAAAATAACGCCTAACAAAGTGCCTTGCGATAAATCTTCGGTTTTAAACTTTGTCCCTTGCGAATATAAATAACCCTACATCCCTGTGCGTTAAAATATACGCAGTTATTTGAGATAAGGATACGCTTACAAAAGGCTACGCAACGTCTTCCTTAGGCTGTGTCACATTATCTAATAGGGAAGCAGTAACTCAGGTTAAAACACGCGAGTCGCAAGCGTTAGAACCTGTTTTAGATGGTCGGATGATCAAGTACATGGAAGAAGAAACAAAGGTATTTGTTTAATAAGAATCACACGAAGTTACAATAGAAAAAATAATAAGCAGGCCTTAGTAGGTACTTACGAGTACAACATAATTAAATACTTCTTGTGAGATGAGCCTTGCGCAAATCTAAGCGATCCTCGGTGGTAATCATTTAAACGCTGTCAAATACGACAGTGTATTTGACAACGTTTCACTAATCGCCATCCCACAACACTTTGATGTGCACAAGGCTTTAGTTTTACTATTGTTTGATCCGAACAAAACATTATTTAAAACTGTGTTTTAGAAATAAAATATAAATCCTACAATGTGCAAAGAATTTGCTCTATTTGACGTAAATACATTTTGTTATACCGACTTCCCATGATTGATATCATCTTCAAGTTTAATCTTGTTGACTTGTCGCATACTTTGTGTAAGTTAAACTACTGGTTATAAGACTATCCTGCTGCTTTTCATTATCTTTCAACACGCCGCGAAACTTATGCACCATGCTTGGCTTCTATCGGGTCTTTTAACCATTTTCTTAGTAAATTCCTTTGCGCATCAGATACCACGGTACTTATTTATTTACCCAACATATTTTACAATGTTTCTTCTGTAAAAGGTGGCTGTGTATCGTTTTTCTTGCCGGCCACATGCATCATTTTGTGGCGAGATTCGAACGATATTGAACGCGTATTGGATTGAAAGCACTGCCAGTGTTATGTTTGTTTTTTTTTGAGTTTAAGAACATACAAAACTTATAAAACAAAATGAATTTGGTATTAGTCATCATCATGATCCCGATGATAACGAAGAAGTTTACTTCTAGGCTCCATACACATTTGCGGGAAGAACGATTCCGGGTAGGTATGCGTATTTTTTTTTTGTTTTAGTCATTATTATGTTATCAGTGGTGATGAAACTGAAATGGAGATGTATCATATCTTCTTTGACTTTTCTTAATCATAATTAAGATAACATATTTTCATAATGGATTACATAGCCGTAGCTTTTTTTCTAACACGACGAGACGGACTAATCAGCATAGATAGCGCAAAAAAATGCTGCTATTGGAACAACACGTATTGCCTCTATTCGCAACAGGGCGCATTATTACCATACAAAAGTAATTTAAACAAATTGCCTATTAAACGATTTTTTGTTGAAACGTATAGCTGTCTGTATAGATATTATGGCTAAAAGGTGAAAAATGGGTTAGAAGAGTGCGTGAAGCGTACTTATTTAAAAAATAAAACTAGTGCGCCACCAACAGCAGAACTAGACACAAGCTACCATGATGTTTTTTTTAATAAATATTGTGAACAATATACGCTACACTTTCTAGCCCCAAATTAAGCTTTTTGATTGGGAGCTTAAAAGCTGATAAAATAGTTATGTATTTTTTTTTAATACCAACATACTTCAATAAAAACAATGTAACACCCAGAGAACAAACATCCTGTGTGTGTGTTTGTGTCTCTCCAAACAGCTTTTAGATATCGAATCTACTTAAAAACATATTGAAAGCGATTCCAGAAGGTCGTTACAGGCTGTGATCTAATGGTGGCCGACGATATTGCTATGAAAATACATAAAAAAGTACATAAAGATAAGTCCCTGTGCTATCCTTAAATTTTCCCAGTAAATTTTACTCGCGCATTTACACAAAAACGGCTTTTGGATAATGCGCCCCCATTAGAGGTTCGGAAAATGATTTTTGTGAGCTTTTTGCTTTTTAAATTGCGTTTCACTTCGGGTCGTTTTTAAGTTTATTTTGAAACTCCCAACAATTTTAACAAAAAATTAAACATAATTACAATTCCTGCAGATATAACATTATCGATGACGTCAGCAGAAAATCGTAGTGACTGATGAAAATGGGGGAAAGCCTTTGCCAAACAGTGAGACACTTTGAATTGGTCATAATATCTAGTAATCGCCATCAGCCTGCAGAAGTCCACTGCTGGACATAATATCCCCTACACATTTTCAGCAATAATGATTCTGAGCCCTTTCCATCGAACGACTTCTCGCGATCTCAACAATGTCATTGGTTAATCGAGTGGGTCAGCGCCCGACGTTTCGTCTTACGGTCCTTGGTTGCCATTCGAGAACCTTTATTCCCTACTGGATGTCGTAAGAACATGTAAACAGTAATAATATTAAGATCTGTTATTAATCAAAATGTGAGTTCTACTTCCATCTTCTAAATGCAAAAATAGAGCAATAAAACTACAAACTATTTAAGTCTAAAATAACTTTTTGCTTAAGAAATAATTTCAAACTGGTTTTGTTTATTTTTGTATACCTAACTTTCATTTTTATGGGTCAACGGTGTTCAGACAATAACATCGTAAAACACCGGTAACTTTAATACGCGCAGGAGCAGACAAAGACGACCAATCAACTACGCGGACCGTCAAAGCTTAACGCCCTGATACTGTTGCATATTCTGTGAACAAAACGCTTAACAACTATTGTTCCATCTGTTGCCTCATAAAATTCTTTGTTTCAATTTGACGGGTGGCCGACATGAAATAACTATTTATATTTATAACACGAAGAAAGTGTTTTGGATAGCATTAAAGGTAATAAATATTAATATAGGCCCGAAACTTTCGTTTATGGTTTTCGATCCCCGTTTTTATGAAGTTCGGTAACCTTTGAAACTATTTGTACAGAAAAATGGAATGTTTTTGGAACAAAGGAAAAGTATTGCTAACAAAGAATACCAACAAGCTGCGAAAGTTTTCTAACAGGTTTTTATGAGAATCGCTACCGCTAGAAAACCTACAGTTTTTTCTAACCAGTTGAATTGCAGTAATCCTACCATGAGCTCTGTCTGGCTCTGTCTCTGGTCCTGGTTTTGAGTCTGTGTGACCAGTGCATTATACTGTGTGTGTGACGTTTTGACGTAGGATTTATTTAGTGAACACTCACACAGACTCAAAACAAGAACCAGAAACAGAGCCAGACAGAGCTCATGGTAGGCCTATAGATCTTAGCCACGTTCTACGCGGTCACTGTTTGGTTGGGTTACTGCTAATAGCATCCTTATACCTACTTAGTAACGTTCTTTGTTAAAGATTCCGTAATCATGTAGGTATAATAGGTATTCATTGTAAGAGGATGTCAGTTTTTGCATGACAATCTTAAAAACATCCATTCAATTCAAAACAGTGTGTTAAGATTCATCAAGTGAAATAGGAACATAAAAAGGGCATTTTTATGTCTTTTTATAAAACCAGTCTCAGCCGAACAAAGGTCATTCAAATTCCATGTTACCGTTGTTTCGCATCTCTTGTATGTAAATTTAACATTTTTATTGTTGGTATCATGTTTTGTGGGAGGAATGAAATTTTGCATCTCAAGAGTCTTCAATAACTAAATATAGATAAGGAAATAATTTTAAACTTTTATTACATAGTACATAAATAGAAAACACTTAAAATAATGAATACCGGCAGTGACCTATGTACCTAATATTAGATTTTTTTACAATTTGTATGCTTTCAACTGACAGCAAATATTTTTTTTCACATCCATTTTAAATCTGATTGAGTAAACGTAAAATGCTTTCAAGTAACAACTAAACATACGAGTGTAATCCAAACATTTCCCAGCCTACGGCGGTTTCCCCAACAATTCGTTTCGTAAGAACTTTAGACCGAGCCGGAGAAAACAATTCTCAATTTTCCACATCCTCTACTTCTAAGCAAATCCCCGCGAATACTTAATCCTTATACGGATGGTCTCCCACAGGATCAAAGGGGAAACAAAGTTTCTGGATGTGCTTTACTGATCCTGATTTCATGGAATTTCCTGTTTTTTTTTTTAAATGAAAATCAATGGTATATTTTAAAAATACCTTAATATTGAAATTCAAGCTTTTTCGTATCATGTCATTAGTTGTTTTGAAACTAGTATGGCAAAAGGACTTTAAATGCACCTCAAAAGGCTGCTTTGATGCCACTCCAAATTCATTAAATTCCTATGAATTAGGAAAGTAATTGCGTCGGGATGCGAAAAAATATTTTTATGCAATAATTTGATAATTCTGAGGGTAGTTTTCTTTATCCCACCATCACCATCACTTTCCATTTGAGCGCCAGAATTAAAAAAGTTCGAATTTCAAATACACAATATACAACGGTTCGTTCCAAATTAGCAAATTCCAAATCCAAAATTAAATAAGCATTCAAACTTCAAAGGTCATTTCCAGTTTCACAGCTCCTTGAGTCACGACACTATTTCTACGGTTGTATGTCACTCTAGCCACGCTCAGAGCCAGTCTAGAGCTGGCAGAGCCTTCCTTAATTAGGTACTATGCCTTATTGGACAAATAAAAAGTTTAAGGGTAGAGGAAGATAGCTTGGTTAGTCCATGTTTATTGGTAGACACCGCGCCGATCAAGCGTGGGCTGCTTACTGCGTGTGCAAAGTTTACCAAAAAAAAATGAATGATTGATTGAATGAATGAGTGAGCGATGCGTCCGCGTGAACAACTGTATGACGTTGTCACGTTCAACTAACGTCAGTAAACCGACTTTACAGACAACCGATTGTTTTTTAAACAATTGTATGTTCTGAAAAAGCGACTTTCACATTCTACTTACAAACTAAATCCATGTTATAAGGGTGGAAAAAGTCAATAGCCATCATCATCAACCTATATATCAGTTCACTGCTGGACATAGGTATTTCCCAAGACGCACCACTGAGCCCGGTCTTCGGTTCTTCTCCTACAGTGATTTTGCCAGCTTCATTTTGCAGATCAGCAAGCAAATCAATGCTGATAGCATTTAATACCAGGTTTTTACGTTCGATACTTTATTTTCATAGTGATTCAGCTATCAAAAATAAGCTGCGGTATGTCTACGGATCTTTCGTGGGACTTTAAAAGCAAGACTTTGTTTATTTTTATTGGATACTTGGGCCGATGAATTAAAGACAATTCTTCGACTGTCTAATGCTTTATTTTGTTTAAATGTATTGTTTTGTAGTCGAAGTCGTTTATCAAACGTAATAAATTGACTTCAGTCGTAATTGTGTTACATTAAACATATCGCTCATTAGAAAGAAAATATGTTTTTGAAACGCTTTTTGTTTATGAGATGGCTTTTTAAAATAATGAGTCACAAACATCTACATTTTTTACACTATCATCATCATCCACAGCCAAACTTTATCCACTGCTAGTCCCTTAGTTTGTGTGCCAGTCAAACCCAATTCCGCCCGCAACTTTCTCTATGTCGTCCATCCATTTTGCTGCAGGGTGCCCTACGCTTCTGTAGCCGGTTCTTGGCCGGTTGTTGTCCTACTCCTATTTTATTATTATATTTTTTTTTACAAACATGACGTATGTATTAATTTAAATAATAATTAACTTATCAAAAAAATCATATAGCCATTATTGTTATCTATATTCTAATGAAATAAATTGTAAATGTTTCTAAAAACTACCTTCAAACCTAAGTAACGTAAACAAATAAAAACTATTGTTTGTTTGTTTAAACGAGGTTCAATAACCACGTTGTCTTCGTAAATCATTCAAGAAATATATTTTTGTAACAATAATTTTACTTGCCTGCCTATTCCACAATAGATCTTGTATAAATACACTTTAGATAAAAAATTATACGCAATTTGTTCATAACATATGGGCTGTCACCTAAATCACGTGTAATAACTACCTCTAATATATTCATTGATTTATTTTAAGCGATACTAAATAATTGCTAAGCATCGACACCATTTTTTAAACTATTGTTTAAGTTACAAAGTTTACAAGGTGCTCTGTAATTATGTAAGCATTGAGTTTTAAACAATCATGCCTGATTATGTAACAAATGAGAATTGTTAAATTCGGCACGATATCAATGTCCAAAAACAAAGCCAACTCTAATCAGCCGAATACTCTCTTTTTCCTGCCCTGCTCTTATCCCACTTTATGTGGGGTTGGCATAACATGTTTTCCTCTTCTATTCTCTTCTTCAGCCGTCATCTCTGTATTCACTTCTTTCTTATCCATGTCATCTTTTGCACTGTTCATCTATCTTTTCTTTGGCCTACCTCTAGCCAAATATCTAATATTTTACTAAATTATTATACATGTAAAATGTTTCTACCGATTTATGTTGCAAAAACAAACTCTTTCTCTCCTTTAGCAGCGAAGAGTGAATTTTGACTCGATCGTTGGCAGAACATCTTTAAAATTACCTTTTTTGGGAGCACCCTGTAAAACTGACGGTAAAAGAATATGATTTATAGATTACTGTAGGCGTCACGAATGGTATGTTCGTCGTCTGTATGATAATTAAATTTCAACCTCCGGCGTTTGTTACTTTTGTATTTATGAGTGGAGAAACTTTGCTTGACACAAGTTGCTGCCCAGGTGCTAAGTTCTAGCTTATAAACTTTAAACGCTGCGTAGTGATGGAAGATTATCATCGAAACATCTGGTAGAAAGTTTATTTTACTTCAGAAAACTTGGGTTACTCATACTTAGGTTTTAGATGTGAATAACAAATTAGGAGTAAAATGGGTTATGGATCTATAATTCGATAGGCATCTATGCTTAAATAAGTAACGTTAATGAACTGTTGGGATAATAAAAACTTTTGAGAATAAAGTTACGTACGCGTAAATAAGATCTGAAGGGCCTGTGGCTAAGAATAACAACCCATTAAAATGATCACTACAAATTACTTTCGGGCTGGTATTTAAAGATTGAATAGCTTATTCATAACCTTGACCCAAATAGCAATGGCAAGTGACATACTATAGTGATCTTTGACAGCAATATACTAATCGCAATCGCTGCCGATTCAAGCAACCGATTCAGCACAAGGCTTAAACGAAGTTCTGCCAACAATAATTAACAATTGAAATAGAATCGGCTAACTAACAAAAGTATCAAGATCTTATTAAAAAATATGGCCTCGATGATGATCTAAATTTCTAAATAGGTAATAAATAACATTGAAACACAAAATGAGCTAAATCAAACGAGACCACACCCACTGAAACCACACTCGAGCTGATAAACAATAATAAAAGAATTTAACGCGGTTTTGATTAGGCCCCCACCATTACTGGTGTTAACTGACACATAAATACCTTAACACGTTTTGTAGTTAATATAGAAACTAATGAAACTCGGGAAGATGCTCATATTTTTGATAAGTTACCGGATACGAAGCTATTAGTAGGGCGCAGTAAATTTCACAAATTAGTAGCGTGTGACAAAGTAAAATTAATGGATTTTTGTCTGCCTCAAGCGCTTCTTTTAATTTTACTCGGTCTGTAGAGTCCTTAATGATGGCAGATGTCATCGTCAACTGAAAAATGATTTTATTATTTTTGCTGTTGGTTTTTAAGCTCGATGAACTCTACCGTACGTAAGTATATTTTTTACGTTTCTATTTTTTTTTATTTCTTTACCTTGAAAAAACTACATAAATACCTGTTATTATTTTTTTTCTTTTATCTTTATTTTTTTATCTTTTACTCATATTTTGATTAATTATGGTGCTAGCGACCAGAATTGACAGCTCTCTTATACAACATACTGGACGTTGTTTGAAGTAAAAAGTAGATTATATTCCACAAACTCCATAGCGAATTGAAAATGAGCCAATAGCCATGCGTTGTAACAAAAACAGCTATAAAATTGTTAATTCTGAATCAAACAACGAAACAAACTTTTGTGATCAAACGAGTTTTAGATGAAAATTTCTGTAGAATTTGTATGGAAGCTATTAAACTGTATCCGTTCTGGGCCGCAGAATAAGTAGTTGTTACGAGGCCAATACGCTTGGGACCACAAACTTTGATTGAAATTCCATAACATGAAGCTTAAGCTGAATAAACCCACGCAAATTACACTGTACCTATCATAGTTGAGAAAAAAAAAAACAATTTCATATTGTTATCTATGCTGATGAAATACATAGTGTATTTTCTGTGAGAGACTATGGTTTATGACTACTAGAAACTAGCCTAGTAGATTCGTTTTGAGACCTCTATTTTTTGATAGAGGTTTGCTCAGTCTTCATTCCCATGCCTTCTTCAAGTTTGCCTTTTGCTAGTCATCTAAAAACGGAAACTGAGAGAAACCCCATTTCTTTTATTATAACGCTTTTATTAGCTTCACCTGTATGTATGTATGTATGTATGTATGTATGTAACCGACCCCTTTGAGCTCGATTTTGTCCTACTTTGAACGATCAGATTTGATTCAAACTTTGCACACCTGTCAAAGGTCGATGACAATGCAATAATATGAAAAAAAAAATAAAAAAAAATGAAAAGAAATAAAAAAAATAAAAAAAAAACCTACTTTGAACGATCAGATTTGATTCAAACTTTGCACACCTGTCAAAGGTCGATGACAATGCAATAATATGAAAAAAAATATATATGAAAAAAAAAACTAAAAAGTAAAAAATAAATTATAGTCTAAAAAACTAAAAAAAAACGCTTTTATATTTAATAGCTGGTATGCAAGTCATTTCCATTTCTTTTATAGGTAAGCAAGTCTTTCGTCATCCTAGGTAAAATGAGTTAAAAAGCAAACTTCGTTACGTAGGCCGATATTACTGTAATTTGGAATTCCTTTGGTCCCAAAATTTTACTCAACTTAACAAATCATCTCGAATTCCCCAGACTCTACCCTGCTATAACTCATCAACTAAAGCACAAGAGCTAGATGTTGGTTTCTTACGGCATATTATAGAGGTATTAGTACTTGTTTGACGGCTGATATCTTCTATCAGCCGAGTGGAAGAAAAAAAGTGTTACTCTGACCATGGTGGGATTAGCGATTCTATTTGCAAAATATTATTTATGCTTACGCTTATAACTATAAAATTGGTTATTGTGTATTATTTTTAAATAGAACCCCAAATCCATTCCCACATTCACACGATACGGCTGTTGGACAAAAATATCACGAATGTATTGATATTATGTACGTACTGAATGAATTTGTGTTGTGTTCACCGTGCTCTACACGGAGATTGTGATTCAGGAGCATGACGTTATAAATGCAATGTTGGCTCTTGAACTAGTACTATCTGCAGTCACGCCGAGAGGCATCAAGTTTGATAGTCAATTATTGGCTCTACGTAGGTACCTAATGGACTTGAGTTTATTTGAATCTTCAGCTTTTTTGGTACTAGTTCTGAAGTTTTTGAGTTTATCAATTTATATTTGATATTTGTTTTTATTTTGGATCTTAATAGTTGAGTTATTTCCATTGTCCTCTGACAGCTTGCGACAGTTTCTCTATAATTTTATTTACATTTGTGTATTATTATAATATATTGTCTAACTACTGAAAATTTTTCAGCGGTTTTTCATTTCAAGGAATCATAATGAAGTAGATTTATAATTTGGGACCTGCGAATTTCTTAAAAGTTTGCGAAGAAGTGAAATGAATTTCTTTTTAATTTTCTAAGGATAAATCGATAAGGACTCTGTCCGATTTTAATTTACTTCTTGGCGAGCTCTTGTGATTTATAGAATATTATCGATGATCAAATTACAGCTGAGTAGAGTTTTATTAACATTTTTGTCTTAATAGCCACTTTGGGTGGTTTAGATTTATTATTTTGGAAGGATAAAGTGTCACTCAAAGTAATGTGTTGTTAAAGTCAAAACGCGTAGGTAATTACTGTCGGCCGCCAGAATACCTTTAACAACTCTCCAAAACACATACCACACATTTTTTGACTACTAAAAAACATTCAAACAAGTCACAGAACTCTCTGAAAATTAACTAGAACAAATCTATTGTGTTTCAAAACGACGTGTCTTAGCAACATTCTTCGAAGCGATTTAAATTTGGAGCATTGGAACACGTTCGAAGTTTAAAAATTTGACAAACAATTCTGTTGTAAGCCAGTTGTAAACGCACAAATAGATGTTGACGAAAATAGATGGAACGTTTGGTTTGGACTTCCAAGCATTTTTTCGAGGGCAGCGGTGCATGTGATTAGGGGATGGGATATTATCTCCGTTCTTTGTCCTTACGGTTCTTACTGCGGTTTGTGGCGTGTCTGTAACTGCTAATATCGACCTTATCTTCTGATCAATACGAGAGTAAACTGAGTATGTTTTAAATGTATTGGATTACGCAAACCTAATACCGTTGCCTAGACGAAAGCTGATCTCTGTCAGTGACATCTCCAGAGTACGCAAAGGATTATCGAATGACAATGTGGAGTTTTTATAGGCACGATTTTAGTATATTCAAAGGGATCCGAAGCTTTTAAACTAGGATGCTATTAAATTGCGCATGCATTTTTTGTGATGCCACATGGCATTTTCCAGCAGATGGTTCTTTTGTGTCACCAGCATTACTTCAGTAAGCCAATATCTTTGAGTACTTATACTCTGTGAGTATTTAAACTGTTATTTATTTCATTAGATGCCAGCACTTACGAGCTTCCAGATATTTTTCTTTCGACAAGCAGGTAATTTTTTCAAAGCGATCCTTGATTATAGTGTTTTTAAATTCATCATCTCTTTCTATATTTCAAATTAATTTAAAATAACGGTCAATATAAAATAAATGTTACCTCTATTTTTAGAGGTAACATTTATTTTATTTTGACCGTCTTCACATCTCAGTTGGTAACAGCTCTGCCTTCTGCACTAGAAGACGTGGGTTCAATCCCCACCGAGAACAAATATTTGTGTGGTGAACACAGATGTTTGCTCTCTGTCTGGGTGTTATATTGTATTGTAAGTAATTGTTGCATCCTTGGCTCAAGATTTAATGTTTTCACTTGTAGTAGTCTCGCCTACGCTTCAACTCACTCGCACGTATTTCAGCTCCATAAAAAAGAAAGAGATAGCACACGCCATGCGGCCCCGGCTCCAAGCTTCATTCGTTTTCGTGCGCGCACGGCTACCGCACGTAGTACTTGACTAAAAATATATATACTCCGTATCTACTTATGATTTTCATCGTCATGTCTAGATGGAATACAGTGAGTGATAAAGAAGAAAGGTGTCGTAAAAAGGTGTGACAAGTGAAATTAAGTGAATTCAACGGATTTTCTCAAGATGTACCCGCCTGAACGGAATTGTATTTTCTCAGATCTAATACGTGATATTAGACCGTAGAATTTTGAATGCTTCGAGTCAATACGAGATATTGACCAATAGCTATTTATGAAATGAGTTAATACGAGATATTGACCAATAGCTATTTATGAAATGAGTTAATACGGGATATTAACCCTTCTTTTTTTTATTATCCTGGCTCCCGTCACCACCGGCACGATCGCTAGCACCTGTCATGAAAACAACGTGCATTCCCTTGGAAGCCCAAACACGATCCGTCTGGCCACGACAACACCACCTGTGGTGACAAGTCTAGTTCAACCAGATGCCCAGCGCCCAGTGCGACAAATACAGTGACGGTAGTAACCTAAGAGGCTAATGCTTTGCCTTTTGCTTTGTCAGAGCTTTCGCTTGCCTTCAAGACCTTTGAGGTCTAGACAAACGAGTGGGGTCCTTACACCTATGATAACATAGAAACGATGAACCTTATGAGGGAACCTTCTACGGGACGGACTCAAAAAGAGGTAAAAGAACATTTATTCAAGGAATACCTATTTCACGAAAACTGCCTTTCGAGAAATAAACTCAATGTTAACGATTGATGTTAAAGAGTCTGCTCAAAAATCCCATGAGCCTCAAAAATCCTCATAAAGCAAAATTGGCTATTATGCCTGCTTGCTGTGCTTGATAAATGCTTTTGATACTTTTTCGATGCAACAAAAGTTGGAACATGTTTTCATTGATTGATGACCAACTGAGCTATCTCATTAAGTCTGCGTAGTAAACAGAAGATATTAAAACTTATATACATTTTTGAGTTTCTTCTGCAAGTAATTCAAACTCCAAAAGCGCCTGTCGGCCAATTATTGAGTAACCGTGGTTCATGACACTGGAAACACGCTGAGACGGCGGCCGGCGGCAGGGCGGTGCGCCCCGCCTGGTGCCGTATTGTCGCCGACCGATTGCATACCAGCCTTTATCCACCCGTGGGCAGCAAGCGTTGGTGGTTGGTGGCGTTGGTGCGTTGGACGCATCGGTACAAGCAGTCGGGGATATCGAAGCAAAAGCAGTAACCTCACAGGTACATGCAGTCACATGAAATATTTTCTAGTTTTTTCTAGAAGTACTTATAATTATCTGATGAGAAAATTTCTTATTAAGAAATTTCTAACATTTTATTCTGAGATCTTCGTCTTCAAAAAATGATGTTTATTATTTTAATTAAAAAGTAATAGCTCTATTAAATACCTACTTTAGGCTATCCCTATGAAAACCGTTGGGGAGCCAAAGGGGCCAAAAGTAACGGTGGTGGCTTAAGCTGCGCCTTATGGTTTTACACTATTACGGTGTATGGTATTACGATAAGGTATTATTATAAATCTTATGCCTAAAGATGAAAATTGTTTTTTTGTAATACTTACAAAGATTGCTCAAAGCATGTTTAAAGCAGCAATTAAATTTTTTAAGCATCCTGAGTAAAAAAAAAAAAAAAAAAAAACGCTTTGTCCATTTTGAGCATTTTAACTGCAGACTGTTCTGCTGTTGTCAAGGCTGGGCTTACACAACATCCTTGGAGTGCGTTTGTATAGCGCTTTGCGTTATTACGTACCTTTATTACCAAAACTAAACTAATCCATGTGTATGCAATAAATATAATATTATTGAGTATTGAGTATTACGATTCAAAAATAAACGTTACCATTTTATATACACGATGGTATTTTTTGTCGTCGGTAAATATTATTCTGACAACAGATTATTCTTACAGAAATTAAATAAGTTTTGCTATTCCTATCGATTTCGATCTTGAAATATACCGATTTTATTCTATTGCCCAAGGCGCAACTTGTAAAAGAGAAAAAATCGTTATCAAATATCTATAACACGTCTATTTGGAACTTCTGGCAGCTGTAACCTGAACGGAATTGTATTTTCTCAGATCTAATACGTGATATTAGACCGTAGAATTTTGAATGCTTCGAGTCAATACGAGATATTGACCAATAGCTATTTATGAAATGAGTTAATACGAGATATTGTCGTCTATTTGGAACTTCTGGCAGCTGTAACAGCACTACAACTGCAGTTACTGGCGCATACATATATCAGCAATACAGCAGCTACTGCCTTGCCTTAGTGATAAAATTATAACTCGAAAGATTACGTAACATTTATTTGTTCGTTACTTTTCTACAAATTTTGATTTTGAATGCAATGCATTAAAAGCTTTAATAACAATAAACACAAATCAGAGATAGATCTATTCGCTTTGAGGGTAAAAGACAAAGTACTTAATATGTATATTCAAATATGTCAAAAGATAAACAATGCCTTAACTATTGCCATCTTACAAATGAATGATGACAAACAGTGACATAGCTAATTTACAAGTATTTAAAAATTTGCGTTTATTACTATGGCAGTAGTAATAGTAATCTTACGAAAAAGAGATCCTACTGTGTACAACGTGTATGCATTTACAGTCAAGGGACCTGTATTTTTTATTTTTTTATATTATATGCATTTTCCATGTATACGCAAAATTAAGGGAGTTACATAATTATGTTTTATCTAATCAGGTTACTGAAATAGTCTTGTTCCTTCATGCTTCTTATCTGATCTCATTCCGCCTGATGGTTTTATTTTTTTTTCGCTTGTCTATAATGTTCTACCCTCTTCACCGACGTTTTTTCCCTGGTGCCGAAGGTGTTACCCAGCAAGCCTTGGCTAGACAACAATTCCCTATACAGCAATGATTACGATTCTTGCATCTTTGTTCAATAGTACTTACTAAGTCTCAATATACCTTTAGCTTTAAACCATGGGGGGTACTGTGGTACTTAGCGTATAGGTTCATACCATATCAGGGTACTATATCAAGGTCTTGTGACTTACTTAACTTCCTATCAGTTTTTACGGAAAAGATCTTCGTATGGCTCGATAAATAATGATTTTTCCGCTTTATCCCTTATTTACTGAAATAAAGTTCGAACACAACATGAACGAGTTCGAACGTTTGTGGCGATTGCAAAAAGTTTCAGTAGTTCCAATAGTCCTTTCGTCAACCGGTGTCATTTCAAAACAGCTGTTTCTATCCTTGTCCCATTTAGATTTACCAAAAAATATGTACCTCATAAAAAAAAAAATAAAAAAAAAAAAATAATAATAATATGCCTTATTAATTACTAAACAAAAGGCGGCAATTTTTAATACGTGCAGAATTGACAAAAAATTCTGCTAACTGAGATCCTCCATGAATTGCACTTATGACATGAGCTTAGGGTTGTGTACTTCAGTTAACACCGTTGTTTTTTTTTTCAGACACCGAGTAGTTTAAAATTCCCCAATTGTAATAATAGATTTTGTGGATAGCCCCACAACACTATCTTGCCCCAAATTAAGCAGAGCTAGTATTATGGAAACCAGATAGCGGATATTTCGTATGATTGAGTTCCTTCAAAATTAAACCCAGCTTTCATGACAATGACTTCACGTGTAGCACAAGTGATGTGCTGATTACCAGGCCAACTTAGACCCAAACTTGTTGTAACTCCTGAGTTCCCTGACTCACGAAAAACCTAGTCGTTTTGTTGGCTGTTCCGTGGTTTTGTTTGGTCAAAGATGCCAACCATTATCATTGACTAGAATGAAACATATTAGGATAGTGGATGAATTGTAATGTATGTATATGCGTAGTGTTTAGGTAAGCTCAACCGAAGCTGATCTTTAACTATAGCGCCCTTGCATTCGTTCTGTAAGTACACTGGTGTCCTTTATGCATAGCTATGATTTCGATCGATCAAGTAACAATGCAGGCCACATTGACGGTTAAAAAAGAAAAAAAAAAAAACCTCCAAGCAAGATACAACCATCCTGCTTGATCACAAACTTTAGGCGGTTGAATAAAAGAAATGCTAGCAAGTCGATGCCTCATCGACACTATCAGTGTGTTTAGTGCGCATAATACTCGTTACACAAATACTTCTGCTGCACAACGAACAGAAGGCGCCCGAGTAGATGTTATTATAAAAAACTACTGCTACTGCTCATTTCATTAGCAGACCATTAATTATGAATTTGATTCCAGCTTTACAAACTAAATTTACTTTGATTAATTTTATTTTTGCCTACAAAAAAAAAAAAAAATAATTGTTTTGTTTTTGAAAGAAATATTTTATTGATTTATTATTTCTAATATTCTAGTATCAACACTAGATTAAAAAAAAAAAAATTATAATTGGTAACATTTTATTTGATTTATTTTTCTCCAACATTTTTTCATTTTCTCTGAACATCCTACAAGTGAAAACATTAAATCTTGAGCCAAGGATGCAACAATTAAGTGATCAAACTAACTTACCAAGTGACGTTCGATCATAATTGTTGCATCCTTGGCGAAGAGATTTAAGGTCCCTCCCATCCCTTAGGATACCCCAATGTGCAATGTTGGAGACCCTGTACGTGCTTATTCTCTGAACTAAATGAAGCTTGGAGCCGGGGCCGCATGGCGTGTGCTATCTCTTTCTTTCTTATGGAGCTGAAATACGTGCGAGTGAGTTGAAGCGTAGGCGAGACTACTACAAGTGAAAACATTAAATCTCTTCGCCAAGGATGCAACAATTATGATCGAACGTCACTTGGTAAGTTAGTTTGATCACTTAACTATGTATTAAGAAAAATACCTAAGTATTATAATTAACAGTTATTTGTTTCCTATAGTACAAGCTCTGCTTAGTTTGCTCTGCTTAGTGGGCTAGATAGTGTGGAATGTTCATAATGTTTTTTTTCTTACAAAATTATTTTAATGCACAAGGAGGTTATCACCAATTCCAATTAACTAAGGAACTTATTTGTAAAACCACTGGACCTGCCTAATCTATTTAGAAACATTGTTTGTTATCTTTCACAGTCAACGCCGGCTCACATTAACTTATTCTCGGAATACACTTTTGATACGATCTCTCAGAAAACGAAACGTAATTTAAATATAAATTTGACGTTTGGCACATTAGTTCAAAGTGACCGTTCATTAATTAGTACGAGTTCTAAAGTTTTAATTAGGTGTTTTACATAACAAAAGCTGACTTTTTTTGTAGTTAAAATAAATATTATTTGTTATCCCCTACTGTTATAATTAACTTTTGAATGTCTACAACCATGGGCACATAAGGTTTTGCATTTTGAAAAAAAATCAAATATCGCTGTCATGTTTGACACGGAAATTGATAAAAAAAAGATTATGAAATAAGTTTCTTGCAGCATTTTAAGGTTCATTAACCTATATAAGCTGCATTCTATTATTTGTTCCGTTATATCTCATAATATTACTTTAGTATTACAAAATAGCAATGATTTACTTAAATTTACATAGTATCAGATATAGGTACGTACGTATAATGTAAAAAAAATTACAATTAAATAAAAATCTTTTTTATCGATTCTGCATGAATGAAACCGAGGATATTTTATTAGATACTTTAATTTTACTATATTAGTTTAGTTGAATAATTTCTACACAGATATTTACATAACCAGTTTTTTATTAAATTAATAGTGATCAAAATAAATTGTAAAAATGGTGCTTTGCTTTCATATTATTAGCTCTTTTGTTAAAATTCTTACCCGCGCATTAAAATATTAATTGCCATAACATACAAGTAAAAATATACGTAATAATAAATATTATGGACAATCAACACCGCAATAATTTAGCCCCAAATTAAGCAGATCTGTTTCAATGTTTTTTTTTTGTTAATAAAGACTTAGTAAACATTGTAACACCCAGACAGAGAACAAACATCTGCGTTCACCACACAAATATTTGTTCTCGGTGGGGATCGAACCCACGACGTACGGCACAGAAGGCAGAGCTATTATCAACTGAGCCGAGAAGCTAACCGTAATGCTTTGTCTGAAAAATATTGACTCTTGCGTTCAATATCCTACCGCATTAAAATCTTAATTGTTATAATATACAAGTGCCGAGTATGTGACCCTTTGAAACCATGAAACTAAGTTAATTACTGAACTAGAGCTATTAGGCGAACCTTGTTCACGTTTTGACCCAAAATGTTGGGTCAGAAATCGTCGTAATATTTGTTTTATCAACTTTGGTTCGAGTGAGTACTTACCAAATATTATGTTGGGATTCTAAAACCTTGGAACCAGATGCCCCGTATGATAATAACTATTTGAATATGGGTGTGGATTTAAGCACAAGCTAGCTGAAGTATCAAAAGTTCTTACAATAATGATGAGGAATTTAATTTAAATAGTTTATTTATAGCCGTGCCTTTGTATATAAAATAGATAAAAAAACTTATTTTAAACTATAAGTATAATGGGCGGTCTCATCGCTAAAAAGAAGATTTCTTTCGCGATTTCTTTTCTGATAATCTTTGGATGGAGAGAAATTAAAACGACTTATGGAAGATAGGTTGGGTGCACTTTGAAATAAGTTTTTTGGCAAGACAATGTGGTAAATTTCAAGGCGTGGAGTAAAGCTTTGATCAAATGATGACCAAAATTAGGCCGTCTGAAACAGCGATGGGTCGATGACATCGTTATGGTCGTCGGAAACACATGGACAAGAGATGCACAGGACAACGGAGGCTAGCAGAAGATGAATTAGGCCTAAACCCAGCAGTGGATGACACCAAGCTAAGATGATGATGAAATTTTACTAACGCAAATAGCTAGTAAAGAGCTAAGTACCTAACCTACCTTTAATGGCTTGAATGCAGACAACAAAAAAAACATAGGTAATTTGTTGTAGGACTCAAAATGTTTCCCCATAACTCTATATAAAACCATTTACGTCACACTTGATGAGGGTGCGAACGTCAAAAATAATTGATGTTGATTTCGTTTTGATTCGCCCACGAGATAATAGCAGTTTCATGAGCCGATGACTAGATGGCGCCACAAGTCACGTTTCCCGCACCGGCCGTAACTGGTTTTAGGTAGTCACGGCTGGATATAAGTGGGCAATACTGGATACGGGGTGGAAAATATAAGGATTTATTACGATCCGCGTGTTGGTAATGGAAAAAGAATGGTGTTAAGAAGTTGAGGGTGGGAAAGTGATAAAGGTCTAGTTGATTTATATTTTTTATTACTATTTGAAAGCTGGCATCATCAAAAGCCAACTATGCTATTTTATTGCTTTGAGTTTCCTCTAAATCTCAAATAATGGCACTTTTCTATGTAGTTTTTTATAATTACTTAGATCTAGTGACTCTACTAGATTCTACTGCGTAGTTTTGAAAGTCAGTTTAATAAACTCTAAATTTAACATAACAGTTTTTTTGCGAACGATTGAGCTTAAGAAGGTTACATAAAATTTCACAATTTTTAATCCATCAATTTCGTTGAATAAATGATTATTTCCTCTTAATTCTTTTGATAAGATTAGACTAAAAATTTCTTTGTAGTTCGAAAGAAAAATTAATTTTCGGAAGGCTCCGGCCTAATAACGAGGCAATCATGATTTTCTTTGTAAAGGACTTTATTTATTCAAGTAGTGCTTATTCGATCTTTTTCAATTTCTAATAACAAAGCTCTTTTTACCCTCAAAATGTTTAGCACGCACTTAGTTTAATTATTCTTCTACGATGTCTTTCTCTTGCGGCGTCAATATTTCCGAAACGTTATAATTTAAATTAAGACAAGAGTGAACAGGTGGGTTATGGCTAAGCATGTTTCATCTTAGAAAAGCATCCTCACTTTCCATCAGGGGTTATGGCAGCCAAATGCTTAGCTATCTCCCCCTCCTCTCCTCCGTCGGTCCCTCACTGCTGAGAATCGTTACGACTTTGTGCAAGAACCTTTCGTACGGCATCCCTCCTCTTGCCTCTTTCTTCGGTTTGGTGGAGTGTGTCGTTAACGAGCATATCCAGGTTGTCTGATACCTGGTCCGAACATCTCATTGGGCTTCGTCCTCTGGGTCTTTTGCCCTCTATCTTGCCCGTTACAATGAACTATAGCTTAGCTGTCTATATTAAAAACAAGCGGCTTGAACATGTTTTTAATTTTTAAAGTAGAACCTAACTAGTTTTTTCTTATTTCTTATTGTGTAAGTTATTAGTTATAAGTGTATTGATCTAGAGAACCCAGTGGTAAGACAAACCTTACTTAGGCTTTAAACCACTGTTCGATGTTAAATGTACCTAACTTTCTGTATAAAAAAAAAAAAAAAAAGATATAATAGTGTAGTATTTTTTAAATTAACGCGATCGTTATCTTATACCTTTAAACGAGAAAATCTTATATATATCTATATATATATATATATTTAGGATCTCGGAAACTGCACCAACGATTTTCACGAAATTTAGTATACAGGGGTTTTCAGGGGCGATAAATTGATCTAGCTAGGATTCATTTTAAGAAAATGATTATTTCTTTCCGAGTTCAATAATTAAACATAAACTGAATATGTGACTGCTCCTGCCATCTATTGACGATGGCAACTAACTGCAAGCATGTCCAGCAGATGGCGTTGTTCAGTAAGAATAAACCAGTAAAGATGATAATATGACTCTTATGATTTCTTAAAAATACAAATTAACGAAAAAAATTCCGAGCAAAGCTCGGTTACCAACTGCTAGTACATAATTATATGGAAACCGTGTTACAACAGCCGTGGTCGCGGGGAGACTGAAACGTCGGGAAATAATAAAGGTAATCGCGATAAACACCAGTTTTTCCATATAATTAGAACCTAACTGACTTGAAAAAATTGTAAATCAATTCCAGCTCACTTCAACTTGTATAGTTTATATTGAACCTATTTGCTTCCTAAAGTGCCGCAGTAAAATTTATGTAAGTTAAGCTGAGCATTGCTCTCCGTGATCGATCACTGGTTAAATTGATGTCGAAGGAAACTTACCTCGTCTTTACTTTGCTCGACTTAATCCAATCGTACGACATTGCTGTGATAGACACGAGCTAAGGCTTAAGTGGTGTGTGGTTGAGCAAAATAGAAACGTTTTCTGAACAAACTATTATTGACTATAGCCTCTCAGCTCAGTTGGTAGTAACTCTGCCGTCTGCGATGTTGGTCGTGGGTTCGATCCTCATCGAGAATAAATATTTGTGTGGTGAACGCAGATGTTTGTTCTCTGTCTGGGACATTGTATTCTAAGTAATGCATGTACAAAAAAGTATATGAGTATTGTAACAGCTATCTGGTTCAAATAGTACAAGCTTTGCTTAAGTTGGGGCTAGATAGTGTTGTGTGGATGGCCCACATTTTTAAATTTATTAATCATCAGGAGCGTAAAGGAGAGCATGCCTTCTATCATACAATTTCATGAAGTTTAGTTTTGAGTCGCCTCCATTCACCGTTTGGTTTAGAATCTCTACAATTTCGTCGTTTATCAAGAGGATGAATGTCTGCTTCTCTTCTTGTTTGTAGTATATGGTATAGAGATCTAAAAAAACATGGCTTGTTTGACCATGAAATACTTACACACTCTTTAGTACTTTGCAGCCATAACTTTTGGAAGTTCACGTAGAAATGGTAAAAATGTTGTCCTTTGTTAAAAACGTTTATAAAACTGTTTTTGTAGTTACCTATAATGGTCAATAAACTTCTGCCATAGAAAATCTATTTTATAGAAACCTCTATTAATAGTATCTACTTACGTTATACCTTCTACTTATCGTAAATAAGCAATACTGATTTATACTGTAGAAATCCGCATCTAACAAGATTCTTATCATCAATACTCTCTAATGTGGAACATGTCTAAGTAAAATCTGGTACGACCAACTATTACTGCTTTCCTTTTAGTCAATAAACTTTCTCAAAGTGACTTTCAATTTCCAATATGTTTGCATATTGGCTGAAAACGTTAGAACCTACTTCAAGTTGAACATGCTGATGGGGCTCTTAAAGTTTCAGAGTGCTGTAACTGTGTTAGAACTTGCGACGTGTTTTTCTTCCTGGGCTGGAAACTCTGTGAAACCTGTTTGAGTTTTAAATTACTTGCTGAAACCTAGGCTATAGCTAGCTATAGTTAGGTATTGTGAATAAATTTAAATAATAACAAAGAATGTGCCTCAACTTCTATCAGTAAAGGTAAATAAAAAAGAAATAAAACCAAACAAAAATAAAATTTTGAAAATGTGTATTTCGTCTTTTCTTTTTGATAATAATAATCCTCCCTCTATTATACAGTTTATAACCAAATTTATATTTACAGTCTCTATAAATGACAATAGCTTTGTGGCGTATAAAATTAAAATAAATGCATCTGTACATAGATTTAACTTTGGCATGAATATTTTATGCGATCCAAACGTATTCAATGATTACGAGTAAGTATAATTTAAATGGTAATTCATAGTTAACAACGGCTTAAAGTTACCTATCTATAAATTACTATCGCAGAAATTAGGAAGTGAATCCGTAAAACAAACATTAAACTAGCGACGAGAACTATACAAGGAAATGCAAGAAGAGTAGGTGCTTAAATTACATAATAAGTTACTATAGAACAATCTTAGACTAATTATCACTTTTGTTGGACTAATACGCTTAAGCGTTGCAAGTATCAGTGTCTGTTTACCTGCGTTGGAGCATACGCTATGCCCACAGTTGGGCTTGTGGCGGCATGCGGTGGGCGTGGGGATCGTGTGCGTGCACGCTGTGCCCCAACGCCAAGCCGTCCCCCAGCAAGGGGGGCAGCTTGCCCGGTGGAGGGGGAGGGGGCGGCGCTGGCGCCCGCCCGGCCCCCACAGGCGACACCGACGCGTAAATATTCACTGTCGAACGGTGGTACTGACACTTCCGCAAGTCCGGCATCGCGAACCTCAACTTTTGCCAAAACTGTCTGTCCCCCCACTCTATGCACGTATTCGCTTTCAAACACAACCTCAACTCCGGGTCCATGTCCCTATTCGGAATTTCACCTAGCAATATTATTATCAGTCTTCTTCGTCTCTCTTTTAGTACTTCGTGTAATGCCGTTTTGAATTCGAATCGGCACCATTCGTTGTTAATGAAATTTTTAGATAGGACTATTATCGTCCGTTTGGATGATTCTACGGCTTCTATTATTGTGTCGGCGACGTATGCTGATGCGTTAAAGTCTCGGTAATGTAGGCATAGCCGGAAACTCGGGTCGGCGGATTCTAGGCCGGGCGCTAACATTTGAGCCACGAACGCCTCATCTTTCACGCTATAACTTATGTAGGCGTCGAATAGACGGTCTTTATCGGCCTCTTCCTCAAACGCCGTACTTTTGTAGCACATCCTCAATCCACAGTGGTAATAAACCCACACCCGAAGCTCTCGTCTCCAATAAAACACACCGCATATTAGTACAGAGCTCACTACAAAGACACATAACGATATCAATAAAAGTGGCAGATAATCGTTGATTACTTGGTTTTCAATTATCGACGAGCTCCCGCCGACGTGGCTTGTGCAAACAGTGGAATTGAAGTCGGACATAAGTGGTCCCACTGCGTTCGTTATGTTGTCGAACACACACGTGATTCTACTGGCGTCCTCCACTTTTCCTAGGTTGTTTTTAAACCAATTTCTGAATTTATGCATGTACTGACAGCCGCACGACCAAGGGTTTCGCGAGAGGCTTATCTCTACCAAATATGGGTTCATCGTGAATTGCCACACTGCGAAACCGTAAATGTTATTCCCTTCCAAACGTAGCACCTCTAAATGCCTCAACTCCATGAACGTTCGATTATCGATATAGTGAATTTTATTGTCTTGTAGATGCAATTCTCGTAAATTCTCCAACGGCGACAACTCGAAACCGAGTAATTCTTTGATATTGTTCTTTTCTAAATGCAATACCGTTAAGCGTTTTAGTCCACTAAATGTATTATTATACAGAGCGTCTATATTAGAGTTATTCGCGTACAATATTTTTAGATTTTTACGTCCAATAAAAGCATGACTTGTTAAACCACCAAAATTATTACCGTCTAAGTATAGTTCAGTAGCGTCCATAGGTATACTGTTAGGTATTTCAGCATACCCAGCCGCGGAACAGTCTACAATGTTCGCAGACCACGGTTGGTCATGATAGCACGTACAGTTCGATGGGCACGTCATTTCACAATCACAAGCGTCAAAATCACAACAATGGCACAGGGTGAAACAGTGAGTTTTATATGTACACAAAAACTGCGATGATTCCGCCTCGATGAGCGGAATATAAGTCCTTTCACGATTGTAGAGAAGCTTACAGTAAATGCTTTCCAAGTCCATCACTCGAGGATGTTGCCGCAGGTGATCCAGTTTGTTTATCCGCTGTAGCCATTCCATAGTACAGTCACACTGGAAAGGATTTCCTCCAATATAAAATTCCGGCAGTGGTCGCCCGGGATCAACTGGAGTTAGACGAAGAGCATTTAGATCCATACTAGTTATCTGATTTGCATACAAATCGACTCTCGTTAAATTGGTTTTTCCAACAAAAGTTTGGGCTTCAACTTGTGTAATTTGATTATCATTCAGGAACAGGAGCTCGACACTGCTCGGAATTGAGTAGGCAGATATTTTCGTCATTTTATTGAAACTCGCATCTAATGTTTGTAATCGGAGTTCTTTGTCCAGGCGGTAGCTATTTTCAAGCTCTTTGATGTTGTTACTGTGTAAGTCTAACCACTGTAGCGCCGTAGGGATGACGGTGTAATCAAACCATCCTATTTGATTGTCAGACACGTTCAACCACAGTAGAGACGGTATGTTTACAAATAATCCTTGCACATCAGTGAGTTGATTAGCATCTAATCTAATGGCTTGTAGATTTGTAAGTGCTTCAAATGCGTTTGAATCAATGCGTCTCAGTTTATTCCGAGCTAAGTTCAAAATTTGCAGAGATGGTAGATCAGAAAATACGTCCTTGCTTATATTCTCTATTTTATTCCCGATCAGACGTAAGCCGTAAACGTTATGCAAACCAACAAAGCCGGGCTCTTCGAGTGATACTATCTGATTTTCTCCAAGATCAAGAGTTCTAAGTAATCGCATATTTCTGAGCGCTATGGGTACTTTCTTCAAGCGATTTCCATTTAAATTTAAATCTTGAAGCGAAGATGTATTTCTGAACGCTTCTGGGTGTAGCTCATCGAGATGGTTATTATCTATAGAGAGCAGAGACAATACGTACAAGCCATTCAGGGCATAAGCGTCGATGTGGGATATTTTATTGTACGATAAAATCAGCGTGTGCAAGTTGTTCATGGGAGCGAACGTATCGGCGGCAATGTTTTCTAGCATATTACGTTGAACGTTTAAAATTTGCAAGGTATACAAATCTTTGAAAATCTTCGGATCCAGTTTTGTTAGTCTATTGTTCGATAAGTTTAACAACACCATCCTTATCAGTCCAGTGAAAGTATTCTCATTTATCCAGGCGCTTGTTAGATGGTTATTAGATAAATCCAATGCCAACAGCTGATCCAAGTTAGCAAAAAGACTTGGTGAAAGCACACTGATTGTATTGTTTTGTAAGTATATTTCTTTTATAACTGGTCTGCAATCTTTGAATAGATCTTCCGGGAGAGCTACGATTTTGTTATTGGAAAGATCGATTATCTGTAGCTGTTTCAGCCCGGAAAGTGCTTTGTCAGCGACCATAGATATTTCGTTGTCGTGAATGTGCAGTTCTTTCAGTCTGCGAAGAGCCATGAATCCATTTTCCGGCATTAGCACGAAGTGATTACTAGAAGCGTCCAACACTTCTATGTCGAGAGAGCAGGAAGCATGAGAAATAGAAGAGATTGACGGCACTGGTCCATCTTGTTCACTTATAAGAGCTTGGTGCATTGCTCGCTCTCTGAATCCCAAATCACTCACGTCTTGAAGTCGGTTCGAGGAAACGTTCAAATACACTAAATTGGTTAACGGGCAAAACAAGTTTTCTGGAAACGACCAAATGTTATTAAAGCTGAGATCTAACTTTTCCAACTGTCGAACTGCCGTAAAGCTCTCCGATGCTATCTCTAGACTCATGGCAGGCCATTCCGTGTTTTTCGTTCGGATCGTTAAATTTCGGAGATCTCTCAAGCCTGAGAGTACGCCAGGCGGCCATCTTCCAATTTTACAGTTATCTAAAACAAGTTCACGCAGTTTCATTAGGTGTGCAAAACTACGATCATCTAGTGAGCTTTTGTACATCATTTCCTCATTGCACTCTATCCTGAGTGACGTGGTGTGTTCAGATGGGATAACACTAAAGTTTGTGGTATCAAACTCACTGTTTATCGTTCGAAGTTTACAAGTAAGGGAAACTTCGTGAGCATCATTGGGTCCTTTAAGCCACCATTGGCAGTCGTCGGGAGCTTCATACTTTAGCGGTAGTGAGCTCTGATCAGCAACGTTGATTCCCACGACGAACCAAAATAAAATTTGGCCGAAGACACGATTTCTTGAAGAAGACTGAAGAGCCATCATTGGGTAAATCAAAAATCAAGGAAGAAAGAAAAGACACGAAAGGCTCAGTGTCATGTTTTTTCCGTCGGTGTTCGTGTGTATCGTCCCCTTGGCGGATGTTGAGTATCCATCAATTTATAAACTCAATTTTAAGCGTTAACATAACAAAGTCCTCGTTACGTTTACACACATTATTATGAAATTCACGTTCACAGTCCGATATTATCGCTTCAGCGAAACGTAAACAAATTTTTCACAAAAAGTCCACAGTGACGAAATGTCCAGTTTTCACGTTCACAATTTTGTATAACGACAAATAATCGAAGCTTTCAGTTGATTTTCATCACGGTTCGCAACTTTGTTTTTGTTACGAGTTGATGATAAGCGTGTTTTATAAATCGCGTAAGTTCCGATCGAAGCGTCGAGTGGCGCGACCGTTCACTGACGCTGCTTCGGGTCGACTGGCTGTGAGTCGAATTTTGCAGTCGGACGAGTATTGTATACGCTCAGTCGAGGGGTGGGACGCGGGGCGAGATGAGCCGAGCGGTGGCGAATGTTCACGACGACTTATTACAATAAATTATTTTTTCCGGAGCTTTAAGCGATTGGCTATACGTATCTCGACGCCCGCGCGCCGCAAAGTTTGAATGAAAGACAAGCATCAGCTGTTTTTGGATCCTGAATTACTGTTTTACATATTGATATCATTTTGTTCACTAGAACTTTATAAATATACACAATTTTTGTTAAATATTTCAAACCATCTATAACATTAACAAAAGAAATTGATCAGATAACTTTTTGTGTAAGTTTTGGTACCTGTGAGAAGTTTGCGGTACCGACATCCGAGACCTTTCAAGTTACGAAATATTTTGCATGGTTTGACTTTATTGTTCTTGACTTGAGCCTTCTATGTCTTCGCACGAATGACTTCGAAGCCTTTTATTTTCGGAAATTGTGCTTCAAGTGCGTAAGCTTGGATAGAGTTAAAAAGTAATAAAAGAGTCACTTTCACGCTCGCGTGGAAATTGATAATTACTCAAGTCTCCTGATATATTAAAACTCAGCATATCAGTTTTGCTTGAACTTGCACCATACCTCACCAAGCTTTGAGACGTTTCATAGTGATCCGTGTAATACCATTGAAGAAATATATATTTTGAATTTGAATTAGTCGTTATTCTTCCTACAGCTTACCTGATTTAAAATGCTAATACATTTTAAATCAGGTATCATATATTATACTTGATTTCGTTTTAAGTTTGCAAATTTTTGATACAACTTAGAAATGCACGTCAATAAAAATGTTATGTAACTCTAAACTGGAAAAATCACTTGTTACAAAAAAAAACTTCAGTTACTTAACCATCTTACCTTAAACCGATTTAAGAAATAATATAAATCTGCTTTAAAATCTATTAAAAAAAAGCTACACAATAAAAGGAGTACAAAAGACTGCCTTTACTATTTTTACCTCACGTAATCGAGATTAAAAATCAACCCTTTCAATGCAAACTCTAAAAAGTAACGATATAAAGGTATTAAAAGCTTAAGGTAACAATAATTCTTCAATGCTTCAACAAAGGAGTTTTCTGTTAACGCTTCGCGGACCACACTGGCTGTGAGACGACGGAAGATATCATTTTAATCCTTTTAGCTAAGTTGACTATGAAAAGACAGATGCCTTGCCGGCATCCGTGTTTTTCTTTTGTCACTTCTGACGTTTAACGCTTGGCCGGACGTAAATTAATTGAAAGTTTTGTATTAGTTGCGAGTTGTGACTAGGTGACAGGCGATGATAGCAAAGTTTAAGGAAAACTTCTAGAAGCTCGTTTACGAGAGTGAAACTCAGCTTAAATCGAATTTTAAAATATTTCATTGTCTTTTTCTTTCGTGTCGATGTTAGGTAGAGTTACTTAGAGCCACTTCGACCAGTAAGTGGCTACATCTGCTAATAGTAGCCAATCATCAGATCACCCATTGTGCATGAGGTGGGGTATGACGGCAACTGGTTGGATGCCCTTGTGAAATGGATTGAAACAAAATCAGAAACAATTTTAAAAGAAGTAGAGCTCTTCGTGAAGAGCTTGTCTGGGTAAGTACTACCACCATGCCTATTTCTGCCGTAAAGCCATAAATATTTTAGGTAAACAGTAGAAAAAAAACCTGTCTACTGACAAAATAATCTGTTAGATCACTTAATATTACAAGCCCTCAATCTTTCACGGAGCCGTAAAACTTTTATTCCTCCTTTTATTCTCCATCGTAATGTAAGACATACTCGATGACATAATTGCGACCGTAATTTCTTCCACATGTGATATTTTGTTTTGTTAGAAAACATATAAAAATGTCAAAGACATTGTTCTACTTACAAGTCTTACTAAGGTATTTTCTTCTTCATCTTATAGTGTCACTGATTTATTCAAACCAATCAATGTGGTGAAAGGATTTCAAGACTTAGGTATCAGACATTGCTTAAAGTTAGCCCTCTCACAGTTTGCCACTTTCTAGTGCCTAGATTTTAGAAGAAACCTACTTAGTAAAAGTTATTATCATAGATGTTTGTTCTCTGTCTGGGTGTTGTATTGTATTTTATGAATGTATTTACATAACAAGTTCCCCTAGTACAAGTTCTGCTTAGTTTGGGGCTAGATAATGTTGTGTGAATTGTCCGGAATAATAATATATATTATTTTATTTATTTATTACGAATACGATAAGAAGAAGAAGTGGTTAGAAATTGCAGCATCTTTGGAAAATCGCTTTTACGGGAGTAAGTTACTAAAGTTAAAACTTGTAAAGTTTGATGGATGTGAATTGATCGATTACAAGAATGAAGTGCACGCTGTTATTTTACATAGAAAAACATAAAACAAAAATAACATTTGTTGTTATTTTATTGATCAATCAAAACTTGAGTGTAATTCTGAAGAAATTCAGTAATAGGTAAGTGTTAAATAGTTCAGTGGATTTTTTTTATTGCAAATTAAAATCACAATTTGCAGCCGTTCTATTCAACGTGAAAGTCGAAAGTATCAACATTTACAACATTTTTTTCTATTTACATCTCAAGAGCAAGTCCCAGTGCATTTACAATATTTTGCCTATTTGTCTCTCTCTATTGTATGGAGAAAAGATGAGACGGCAAAAACACGTTACGTAGAAACGATCGAAACGAGTTTTTGTCTCATCAATTTTCCACACAAAAGTTTCGTAGACGAAATGTTGTAAACGAAGTGGGACTTGCCCTTCAGCTCTAGTAATCTGAAACGTAATCAGGGCGTCGATTCCAAAGATACAAATCACTCAAGCGATCGCGAAAATCGATGTGAGTTGTCAATTTTTGTTTGAAAAATTTGAAAATGGAACGCGAATTCAGCGATCACTCAATCGAGCCGTGTGGCTGGAATCGACGCCCAGCTCCCTGTTACAGAACGTATAATGTACAATCGCCTACACTATGTTACGTAAATCACGTTATTACTTTCGTACTCAAGTTCCATAGTTGCGACCACGTATTAGTTCGAAAGTTGTCAGTTTCAACAAGATTTTGATTGTAACCATTGCAACAATAGTTACATGATCGGCATGATGGTAAATTTTTGAATATATCCAAGGCAAGTATACATACATAAATAATATCAGAACTCCATTTACGAGCACAAAAGTTTTGAACATCTCGATTGTACCTGTCAACTTCTACCAATACCCCTAAAAACAGTACAAGAACTAGCGGAGCTAAAAAATGAAAGACATGTGACATCCGACAATCCGCGCTAAGCCGAGAGAGTCATTATTGCGGCGCTGTCAGTGCTGGAAAGGTATTGATTGGGGCATAAATTTTAATGATGTATCAATACTGAGGCTTTGGTTTCCAACAAAGCGGCTCCGTCATCATAACTGTAGTTACAGCTATAACTAGCAAAAACACATTGTTATCAAATTATTTCCAAAATCAGCTTTGAACAAGCTCTAATTGATAAATCAGCTTTACAGATATATTTCTTACAATAATCACATAACTTCGGGTGAAACTTAGAGTATTAATTACTTTAATAATTATAGCTGTATTCAAACACAAAATCGTAACTTATTTTTAAACATTCTTGGATTTGTTGTCATTAACTATTGATAAGAATAAATTAACAAAATCATAGTAAAATCTGTGTGTGGTTGAATTATTGCAGTTTGCAATGCATTTTTGTTAGATTGTTCTGAACGGATGAATTTTAAATCGCTATTGTTTGATTAACATCTACCTACTCATACTACTCAACTCAACTTTTTAATCAAGAAATTATTGATGTCTCCTGTCGTTTGCCGTTTTCTTAAAAACAAAAACTTGAGTGTGGAATTAAGGATACATATTTTTACTGTATAAAAAAGTAACACCCTTATTTACTCACTTGAAATAAGTTGGCAGTTTGGAACTAGTTTATTCCACGGTTTTTAAATAACTGCGTAGATCTGAAGTCGCAGTTTTACTCGATCAGTTTGAACAATTCGTTTTGCTTACGTGTCTCTTTCTTTTGTGTGGAGAAATGATGAGACAACAACTCGTTTCAATCGTTTCTACGTAAGTTGTTTTCTCCTAATTTCTCCATTCACGTAGGTGAAACGAATTGTTCAAACTGAACGAGTAAAACTCAGACTAGCGGTACTGATGCCTAGATTCACGTAGATCTATGCATTCTGCAGTGATGTTATTGGATAATCTAGACATCTAGACTTGCACAACTATTACCTAATAGATTAGGCAATAATTGTGCAACTTGGACAACCCAATTTGAATGACAATTACATCAACATTATAAATAAAAAGTATTAAAAAAATCTAGGCACTTATCAATTTGGTATTGTTTGAACAAATTCAAAATTAAGTTTTTATAGGTATTGAATTGCTTAATTTTAGTTATTGATGTATTTTAATATACGTAAATTTAATGAATAAATAAAGTCCTACGAAATTATCTTATTCTGGTATTAAAAATATTTTATGGAAAAATAAGCTTAAGCAATATTAATATTCTGAAGGAAGCTTTATAGAGAACGAGTTTTTGTATAAAATACGTTGAAAAGCTCTTTGTTCTACAAATCGCATTAGATTCAGATCCGTTTTTTGCCAATTCTCAAAGAACCTTCATAAATACAGATAAATTGAAGGACCAAAAGAGCAGACTCGTAAAAAGGTGTCAAAGTAAACTTTCCAGAGGAAGTAGGTACCACGGATGTTTCCTTCTTATCTTTTTTCGCTTCTGTGTTGACAGTTACGGTTACCAAAAATTACATAAAAGCAATAAAATACAATGTCCAAGACCTGAGAATTGTAAACATTCCATTCAAAGAAAAATCCATATTTCAAACCGTATAAAATCACAAAATATGAACCTTGACTCGTGTGAATCACCAAATTAATATCCTTGAAATCTAATCAAAGCAATTAAGCACAGTTCTATTGGCCCGCGTGTTATATCTATCTCTTTTCTACTAATAGTTTTTGAACTAGCTATCCCTATCTTGTTTAGTTTTTAAGGCAGTTTGTGACAAGGGTTGGTCCGCAATATTTCACGAGACCCAAAAGGCACCCATGCTCAGGTAGCAAACATTATCACTATAAGCGTTATTTGAATCTAAAAAGCCTTTAAAAAAGATAAAAACTATGGAGCCACCACTAGACTGAAATAATTTAAGACTTCAAAATGAAATGTTCTGATACCACGCTACCCACACCAATCTACCTAAAGTAATAATTTATTCATTATTCGTTAGATTACAACAGGTTTACTAAAAAGTTTCCAAAGGTCAGGAACAAATTGATCTTATCAGTTTACAAAAATGGCAAGAAGATAAAAATTTAAATCCTAGATCTAGGTATTTTACAGCCACACTCAGAAAGCTTCATTAACTTAGTCCTAATGAGCGATTAACTAACTAGCATTAAATCTGTTAATTAGAGGTACATCCCAGAGACATAATTTAATGGTCCATTAGTTAATGACACTTTAAGGTATCCGTAGGGCGGAGCTTCATCGATTCTCGGTCGATTCACTCGATCCATTGCAAATTGTACAGCAAACTTACTTCTAACTGTCAATATCAAGTCAAATATTTTCATAATGTCAATGTCAAATAACATTCAGAAGGAATATTGTATGTAATGCAAAAGTTCATTGAGGTCGTTGTTTTGTTTAGTTTGGTTGGAGTCTATGTTCGCTGGGAAAATAATAAAGTTTTATGTGGTTCGCCGGGAAAAAATAGTTAATTGTTTCCGGGCTGGATTGTCCCATCCAAGATAGGTGGATGCAGATCACAATGGGATTGGATATAATTTAATTAATTTTTTTAGTTTTATTTATGTATCATCTTTGACATTTTAATTTGATTTTATTTGTGTGTTATTTTATTGTGTACCTGCATTATGGATTTGTATAATCTGAAATAAATAAATTAATAATAAAAAATAACAAGAAAAGGCTAAAATACAATAAGAGGAAGTTAAGAAATCTAATCCTCAAAATATTTTTTTGTTAATATGTATGGTAAAATAGGAAGTACCTAATTTAAGATAGGTATTATTTAAAACACCTTCCCACACTATTTCTGGTTTAAATTTGATTTTTTCTGTAGTTTTTTTTACACATTGAATAATAAACATAACACACAATACAAAGCGAATCACAAAAATAAGGATATAACCTCAAACGAAATGACAAAATCAGTCATTAAATAGTTAAGTGATGGTTTTGCTATACTTAACTTTAATTGCCATTAGAGGGCGATAGTGAACCGTTAACTGACTCTGAGAGTGACTTTTTTCAAATCTACACTAAGGAACGACTTAAGTAGCCATTAACCAACTCTGAGTGTGGCTGTTAGTCTCCAGCGATAGCAAACAGATAAAATCAAACTTATAATCTTTGCATCTTCTCTATTCATATCCTTATTCTAAAGTTATAAAAAAGCTATAAAAAATAAGCAGTTGAAGGTGCAACATTGAAAAAAACTAGCATCAAAAGCATAATCTTAAAAATGATAGAGAACCTCGTTTGAAATGATATTTTTTGCAATCTTTTGTGTCAATTATTAGTCAGATTAACAAAAGCTACTATGGTGGGTGGGAAATTGTGGGACATTTTTTTCATTAAAGATAAAAAAGAAGAGAGATTATCCATTTAGCTTTCTTCATTTCTAATCAAATATAATAAACAAAAAAGGCACATACAGCATTTTTGAGAACAATATTGTGTTTTTGACACATCATCGCAAAGAGTTTGCTGTATTATTTTTAAATAAAGGTAAAAAAGAAGAGAGATTATCCATTTAGCTTAAATTAACTTTCTTCATTTTTAACCAAATAGAACACCAAAAAAGTTCAGGTACTCACAGTATTTTTTGAGAACAATATTGGTTTTTTGTCAGATCTTCGCAAAGAGTTTGCTGATTTATGGTGTATTATTTTTATGTCTTTCAAATATGTACCTACTAAGCCAATTATATAGCTCTCGATCTGAGTCAGTGCTAATAGGTTCACGTACCTTTTCAACAAGCCGCTATGGAAGGTAAGGCTTTGCCATACTGTGAGATATAATATCTTTTTTACAATAAACAATTTTACGTGATGATAACTACTTAAAATTTTATTGGAATGAACTAACACTATAAAAAAACTACCGTTTACAAAATACCGAATTTTACGATATAATTTTGTATACAAAATCTACTCCAACATAAAAGTTTGATAATGTCTCACTGATAAAAAGCATCTATAAATTGATTGAGTGGGTTATTGGGTAGGTTTAAATATGTAACTATTTTCTATTTGTTGTTTTTTTTCTTACAGCACAACCAGCAGGTGTTGAAATAAGGTTTTGTGCTTAATTTTGTAAGGCACACAGGCCATTTATCAAGTAGTTGTTTTCGTTGGATTACTTGTAATAGTAGGTATAATATAAGTGCTTTACTACCATAATAATACTTACTTGCGCTTTTTGTAGGTTGTAGAATAAGTGCATTAGTGGCATATCTGATTAGGTAGCAAAGTAGGTGTTTTATTAGCATTGTTCTTCACATATTATACTTCTAAATAGGTATATATATATATTTATAAATATATAATATTATATTTTTCTTATTTTTTTTTTTAACTTTTATTTTATATTATGCTTAACAAAGTTTTTAGCGATGACAGTGACGATTATCAATCGTTATGTTCTTCAACTGATTCTCTTAGTGGTACTAGTAATGATAGTTTCGCTAGTCTACCGTCCCTTTCCGACAATCTTAGATCAGAGTTTTCCGATGTGCCCAGGAACTTTAATGTAGTCCATATTAATGCCCAAAGCGTTCCAGCTCATTTTCCAGAAATGTTAGCGTCCTTTAGTGACAGTAACATTCATGCTATTCTTATATCTGAATCGTGGCTCAAACCTTGTCTTCCATCTAATGCTTTCTCCTTAGCAGGATTTCGTCTTATTCGCAATGACCGGACTGGTAGCCGTGGGGGTGGTGTTGCTATTTATCTCCGTGCTCATCTCCCTTTTACTATTATAAATACTTCAGCACAGCCACCACCAACCCAGGCCGGCGAGCATCTATTTCTTGAAGTAACGCTTTCTCATGCTAAAATCTTGCTCGGAGTGTACTATTCTCATTCATACCGTGTTAACTTCTTCTCTTCTTTTGAAAATATCCTAGAAAAACTTGTACCCTCCTATAGTCATTCCATTATTATGGGTGATTTCAACACTTGCCTCCTCAAAAAAGATAGTCGCTCCGCTTCTATGGAAGCCATTATTAAATCGTGTAACTTACATATACTTCCGCTGAACGCTACTCACCATGTCCCAAATAGGGAGCCGTCGCTTTTTGATCTCATCATCGTATCCTCTCTTGATCACACTATTAAGCACGGCCAGTGTGCAGCGGATTTATTCTCCTACCATGACTTGATATTCCTTTCATACAAAATTCGTCCCCCCAAGATTAAACCTAAAGTCATCTTGCAGCGCAGTTTTGGTGGCATGAACAACGAGAAATTCCTAGAAGATGCAAGGAATCAGGATTGGTCATCGGTTTTAGATGCTGGCTCTATGGATGATAAAATTAATTGTTTCAACTCTATTATCACTCATTTATTTGATGTCCATGCGCCATTTCGTGCGATTAAACTCAAGCATCTTCCAGCTCCATGGCTCACTGACGATATTAGAGCTCTTATTCACAAAAAATCTGTAGCCAAAACGAAGTACAAAATTGTTGCTAGTGAATATAATAAGACGAAGTATTTTACGTATCGAAATCGCTGTAATAAGCTATGTAGAGACGCTCAACGCCACCATATTCACGAATCTGTGTCCAATGAAGATCCAGCTAAGGTCTGGAAGTTTCTGAGAACTTTAGGAGTTGGCAAATCCCGCCAGGACACAATTCCTGGCGATTTGAACATAGACGCTCTTAATCAACATTTTTCTTCTTCTTCTTGTATTAGTGATTTGGTTAAGACCAACACACTGAATCATCTCTCTTCACTGCCAACGCTTGATCACCCTTTTTTTAATTTCAGTCAGTCCACCGCTGTGGAAGTTAAGAAGAGCTTATTATCTATCACATCCAATGCTGTAGGACTCGACGGTATCAGTCGCAATATGCTCATTCCTATCCTAGATATAATCCTTCCTATTCTTTGCCATCTCTTCAATCATTCCCTAGAAACCGGTGCTTTTCCCTCAATCTGGAAGGAAGCACAAATTATTCCCTTGCCTAAGAAATCCAACCCCAAATTCCTTACCGAGTATCGTCCTATTTCTATTCTTCCTTTCCTATCCAAAGTTTTGGAACGCCTTGTCCATAACCAATTAAATTCTTATCTATCCTCTCATAATCTCCTCAATCCCATGCAATCCGGCTTTCGCAAGGGCCACAGTACTGTCACTGCTCTCGTTAAAATCACAGATGACATTCGTCTGGGAATGGACCGTGGGCAGCTTACCGTACTGACGTTGCTCGATTTTAGTAACGCTTTTAACACCATTGACTTCGATATTCTCCTTGCACTTCTTCGCTATCTTAACGTTTCACCAGCGGTTGTGGACTGGTTTTCCAATTATTTACATGGTCGCCGTCAGCGAGTCCGTCTTGAGGAATCCTTTTCCTCTTGGTGTGACTTGTCCGCTGGTGTACCTCAAGGTGGCGTTTTATCTCCCCTTCTCTTTGCTATTTTCATCAATTCTATTTCTTTAAATCTTTCATCATCCTACCACCTCTACGCTGATGATCTTCAGATATATACGCAAGCTCCTCTCAGTAACATTGCCGACGCTGTCCAGAGAACCAACTCTGATTTATATATTATCAACGAATGGAGCCGGCAACATGGACTAAAAATAAATCCCACGAAAACGCAGACTATCATCATAGGCAGCTCTAGAACGCTCTGTAAGGTAGACTGGTCTGCGATCCCGCCAGTTGTTTTTGATGGTGTGACTATTCCATACAGTGAGACTGTCAAAAATCTAGGAATAACGCTAGATAGCACCCTATCATGGAAGGATCAGTTAAATATAACTAGTTGCAAACTATTTGCTTCAGCTGGGTCCTTGAGGAGACTACGTAACTTTTTACCGATTTCCACTAAAACTGCGCTCGCG
Organism: Thera britannica; assembly: GCA_939531255.2. Lineage (NCBI taxonomy): Eukaryota > Metazoa > Arthropoda > Insecta > Lepidoptera > Geometridae > Thera > Thera britannica. The sequence goes on from OW618034.2 coordinate 23,137,879, forward strand.
CAATCACTGTTACTACCCATATTGGATTATGCTGACGCTTGTTATCTGGACCTCACTGAGGCTCAACTTGACAAACTCGAAAGGCTCCAAAACTTTTGCATTCGATTCATTTTTGGTCTTCGCAAATATGACCATGTGTCTCCTTTTCGTTCTTTACTCAAGTGGCTTCCTATTCGTCTTCGCCGTAACACGCATATTCTCTCTCTTCTGTATTCTATACTCTTCAATCCAGTTTCTCCTCGCTATCTCAAAGACAGATTTGAATACTTGCATTCTCTTAGTAACCGTACGTTGAGGTCATCGGAAAACTTAATGCTAAAAATCCCAGGTCATAGCAGCTCTTTTTGCAGCGATTCTTTTACTGTCCAGGCTGTTCGGCTGTGGAATGCCCTGCCGCTTGAGCTAAAACAGTCAGCGTCGCATAACACATTTAAGTTGAAGTTGAAGCAGCACTACATGTCATCAATTTCCACCTAGCGATTCATGTCCTACGTACCTATCGTTAATAAGTAGTTGTTGTTGAGCATAGTTAATATTTATTTATATTCATAATTATAATATTCATATGTATTAGTTTATTATTTTAGAAATATTATAGTAAGTATTAGAATTGCTTAGATTGTTGTGTTAGGTAGGTTTCATAGCACAGTATCTTACCAGTTAAATAATTAATAAGTAGGTATGTTATGTATGTAATGTACAACCTAGTTAGTTATAGGTCTTTAACTGTTATTTTCTTTTCCATTTACTTGTGTAACTACACTGCCGTCAATTGATGTTTTGTTTTCTTTTCCATGCAAAGGTTGCCTGGAAGAGATCGCTCAAAGCGATAAGGTCGCCCATTGTTTTGCCAAAAATCTTCATGAATCCTGTATTATGTTTCTGTGTGGTGAACAATAAAGAGTTATCTATCTATCTATCTATCTATTAATTATTTTCAGATGACTGTCACGTACTCAATAAATTTTATAATATTAATTAACATACATAATTATTTATGAAAAAAACGCATCATCAGTAATTTTAGCTTTAAAAGAATGAGCAAGCAATTGAGAACACTGGTGGTCTAGTGTTAGCAGCCCCACCTTCCGATCCGAAGGTCGTGGGTTCAAATCCAGTCGTGTACCAATGAGTTTTCCTATCGCAAAATTTATGTGCACCATGCCAGTACTCTCAAAACGGTGAAGGAAAACATCGTGAGGAAACCAGCGTGTCGTAGAACCTAAAAAAGTTCGAGCAACACGTGTCAAGGGTCACGCGGAAAGGGCCCGCCAACGGCCTACTTGCGGAAAAACCAGCCCACACTTCAAGTGCGGATGATAAATTTGCCGAATTTTGCCGAATGACCAACCAATTGAAAAATATGAAATTAAAAGTTCGAGATCGTGGAAATGCAAGTTCAACATTAGTTTTTCGTATAAGTACACGAGCTCTAGATCGTTTGTGATCTGCAGATAGCTCAACTATTTCTTATGTTTAGTGTTCTGTGTATTTTGTAGATATTGTAAATATTTGTTTAATTGTAAAATTTCTATAAGTTAATAAACATTAGAGAAGAACACGATACGTGTATTAAAAAGTATGGACTAGTAAGTGTAAGAGCATACATTTATTACACAAACAAATATTTGTTTTCGCTGTCTCTGTTCGTGTATTTAGTCAATACTCACACAGACTCAAAACCAGAACCAGAGACAGAGCCAGACAGAGCTCATGGTAGGCCTACTGTTCGGCACTAACACGACCGTGACGTGGTGGATAACTCCACTTAAGTGTAGCAAACACTATAAAAAATAAATAAAAATCCTAATGATATTCCACAGTGGAATACAGCCGAACCTCGCCACATGGTTCCACAACCGTGCAGGCAAATTATACCACACTCAGCGGGGAACGGCCTGCTTAACGCAATATATCTAGAAATATCTCTCACCCATTTATCGAATGTCTTTAGATTGAAAAATTCTTGTTCTTATTTTGTTTGGGTAATGTATCGATTTGTGATATGGAATCGGTAAACTTTGACACTGCTTATGATTATTGAAACCTGTATAGCGTTTGAAAGTCCACGTTTAGGAATAGCACTGGAATCTTTTAAAAATCCAAAATGAGTATGAAGATAGGACAGTTATTATTCTGACTGATAATCTGACACAGTAAGACAAAATCGAAGAGGAAAAATGTTTGGACATCTTCTACGACATGACAGCTACATAAAGAACATCATTGAAGGAAAGGTTGAAGGGAAACGGAGAAGAGGAAGGCCAAGAATTAGTTAAATGAGCCATATAAAAGAAAAAGTCGCTGTCATGTCGTATAAGGAAGTCAAGGAGGCCGCATTCGAAAGACTGCATCAAAATCCCGACAAGAGTAAGCTATTAAATTTAAGAAGAAGAACTTCCAAGCCAGTTAGAAGTGTCGAAAGAATATCATGTTTTGGTGTTCTTTTTTTGTAAATAAAGTGATAAATTTCAGCTATAACAAAGCATTTTCTCTTGGTCACGCACATCAGGAACGTACCCTACTATGCACTGTCATGCTTCCATCAACTTGAGGCATACAGATGTTCAGCCTCACGTGGCAGTAATTTCACCGGCACCCACACTCTTCAAACTAAAATACAGCAATGCTGGTTCACGGTAGAAATTGGCATGGTAGTACCACTTCCTCGGACGAGCCCTTCACAAAGAGCTCTACCACTACTGAAGTAATACATCATTATCTCCCAGTCCCTCGCTAAGTGGGGTCAGTACAACAGGTTTTCTACTTCCACTCACCTCTATCATTCGTCATCTCAGTGCTCACTCTTTTTCTGCACTTATGTGAAGTAATACTCATCTGGATGTAATTGGAAAAACAGGGAATACCGTTAACTTTTGTATTATAAAAAAAAGATGGCAAAAGACAACGAAATAATCTTACAGATCTCATTATTTCCCAAATCAAATTTTACCGATTTTTTGTTTGTAGCTTGTTAAATTTCACAAAAGATACGGAACCGATTTTGCTAAAGATTAACTGAGTTTTAAGATAAAGGAGACAACACCGAAGACCGACAAACATTGAATTAGCATTACGAGATTACGAGTTTTGGGATAAGGAGGCTTAAGTAAAAAGGATTTTTATGTAAAGGAAATCAATTCAAGCACGTAACACCAAAACACTCCAATTTATAACCATTAAATTTCACAAAATAGGCCTAAGGTGGTACGATTTCCATACTAATTGATTTTACCATTTAAACGCGATGAGAGTATAATTGTACACTGAAATAACTGTTGTTGGTTTTCATATTAGTCTTTATTTACGGCAAACTATATTTAGTAACAGAACTGTATGTTAACGGTACAGAAAGACAGACAAACATACAGACATGACGGATATAAGGACAACAACCACACATACAATCTATAAGGATTCCGTTTTTGACATTTGGCTACGGAACCATAAAAAATGTGCTAACGCGAGTCAGGCTGAGATTCATAGACCGCACTTTGATTTACAGCAAAGCAGTCTTCGCAAAGTAAGCTTTGTTTAACGAAGTTTCCTATCAATATTTTGAATAAAGAAGAGCTTGACAGAACTATGAAATATAATTTTGGTTGAAAGTTGAACTTTCCATCAAAGTAAAGTCAAAGTTCGGTCTATGAATCTCGGCCTTAGTCTTAAAAAATCATCTTTCTAATCGATATTCTACTTAAACACAAGTGGGACTTATAGTTTAATGCTATGTTAATTTCTTTAACGTGGATCTTTAATCGCAACTTTCTAGACTGAAACTTTCATATTGGAAATAATGTTTGTAGATCCTTCAGTCAGCGCATAATTAAAAAACTTTAGTTAACTATGTTGTATAAACTTAATACTAGGTTTTGTGACTAAATATTTCTTGTATTAATTATATAGGTAATTAGTTTGGATTTATAATTTATGGTTTCTTGACGGAATGTGAAGCATAGCCAAGGATGTCTGAAAAGAATGGAGAGAGGCTTTTGTCCAGCCGTGGGACCCGGAGAGCACAATAATTAATTTTGTAAGAATTTATTAGTTTATTTTTATTTCTTATTAAAAATGATTGAGTATGTAATCAAAGTGTAGTTTTAAAATTCTAAAATGCTCTAATTAATGAGCTAACAGAGTTATTATACATTTGAGTTACAAAGCTATAATCACTTATATCTATAACCATATTAGTATTTCATAATCACGTCTAGTATAAATTCCCAAATACAAATTGAATCCCAGATAATAATATATACTGTGGATGTGATAATTGTGCAAATAGCAGCACAAAACCCAAAATAATATTTTCAAAGGTTATTCCTTAAAGCCCCAAAAAAATAAACGCTTCTCTAAATAGCTGTGCCTTGAAACAACTAAGAACAAACTGGCGGGATTAGTACCACGGTCGACTGCCTAGATACATTGTAAAGACTAAATGCAGTACAGCATCTAAAGAAGAAACCACGATAAAATCGAATTCGCCGGTGTTGTGCGCAAGGAGGCAGCTGTTGCCAACAATGTGTTAATTTTTATCAGAATACTTGTTGAATGGAGTTACTTTAGAAGGATATAGCATATCTATTAGGAGAAGGATTAGGATAAGGATATCAAATCAACTAACTTCTTGAAGTTATTTATTTTGAAGTAGTAGAGCTCTTTGTGAAAGGCTCGTCCGAGGAAGTACTACCATGCTTTTTTTTCTGCCTGAAGCGGCATTGCTGTGTTTTGGTTTGAAGGGTGCCGGTGAAATTACTGGCACGTGAGGCTAATCTGTATACCATAAGTTGATGGACGCAGGGCAGTGCATCGTAGGGCATGTTCCTGACGTGCGTGACCTACAAGGCAATGCTTTGTCATAGGTGATAGTTACCACATAACATCAGGTAAGCAAATTGTTTGTTCAATCAGGTAATTGAATATAATAATATATTTTTCTACAATCAGCTACTAATAATTATGTGGAAGTGTTATGCAACTTCTTGATTAAATTCTAGTTTGACTCACACAGCAACATTTTCCGAAGACCTTTTGTGAGAAAGTTATTTTGAAACTGTCAAAGTCAGTGCAGCATGCGTTGTAGACCACAATGCAGTTTGGAGATGAAATACTGAATTTTACTGTGGACGATGTGACCGCACGCTCAATAGCAGTTATGTTTGCTCAACTGTACCTACCAGTTGTCAGTAATTACAGAACTCTCTATTTGCTGAGGAAGTCAGTATTTGAGCATTATTACGTTTGCTGAGTAACTTTAAGGATTTCTAGCTATGAGGTTGAACAACGATGGCAGGCTTTTAAGAGCCTATCGTATTGGGATGGTTGATTTTTTCAATTTCGTTCATCGACCTTTAATAGTCTGTAATAAAATTAGGTTGCGGTTATTACAGAGAAATGGCAAAGTAGGTTACATTTTAGACATAACAGGCTTGAGGTTATTCTTATAAAGATGTCACAAACATTTTTATAATGTCTCACAAGTTAAGAGCCGAGATGGTTCATCAAGAGTGATTAGGATCTGATTGCGCAGCGGTCAACGCAGCCCCGTACCCAGGGGACGGTCGCGGGTTCAAATCCCGCTCGGCTCTTAACTTTTGGGACATTATAAAAATCTTTCTGATTTTCATAAGTGTAGTATAATTATTATATATTATTAAGAGCCTGTTGTGCAAAATGCATTTTTATAGTGTAGTAAACACTAAAATCAATAAAAATATTATACAGATGTGTTTATTTGCAAGTTCAAACGGTAAAAATATCACGTAAACGCAACGTTTCTACACGGTGCTTATATTTCAAAAACTGGTACCAACCCATTAAACGGCGGTAACAAATTACAAAAATTCCTCTGGACCTTATATAAATAGAACTCAGTACAAATAGTGAGTAGTCAATATTGTACACAATGGTCACTTCAGATCCAACCGAATCGAATCTTTTGTCGAGTCGGACAATCTGACCGTGAAAAGAACTCTCTGATGGCTAAAACTTCCTTCTACTTTTTATTTTCCAATTGGAGACGAGTACTTTACCTTGTAACAAACGTATTGGTCATAAAAATAGACTTGGAAAGCATTGATTTTGGTTGAACCTTTGTGTGACGTAACTTGTAAAAAATGCTCATGTTCATGATGGTCCTAACATTATTTTTTTTTTGATTTTATAGTTTTTACTACACAAATAGTGTAAGGAAATCACAAAGATTTTTATAATGTTCCAAAAGTTAAGAGCCGAGAGGGATTTGAGTCCGCGACCTTCCCCTTGGTACGGGGCTGCGCTGACCGCTGCGCCATCGGATCCTTATCACACTCGACGAATAACTCTTAAGGGCTATTCGGCACTAACGCGACCGTGGGTCCATCTTCAGTCTCGCTTCATGTCAGCCCCATACCAAGGGGAAGGTCGCGGGATCAAATCCCGCTCGGCTCTTAACTTTTGGCACATTATAAAAATCTATGGTCCTAAATCAGTTATTTAGCTTAACAGAGATAAGTTTGTTGCCATCTCTTCTTCTTCTTCTTATTTAATGGCATCTGTCCATTTTGGATCAATTTGCAACCATGAGAAACCTTTTCGATCATATCAGAATATCAAATAATACACTTTCATTCCAACTGCCAACACTTTGAGCTAAGACCTCAAGTAATGTTGGTTAAAATACCACCGAAATTACACAACAGAAAATAACACAAGAAAAACAATTAAAATGAAAAAACTATGTGACTTCCCAAAGTTACAGAAAACGAATCCTAGTTGCCATCTCTATTTATTGACATGAAAGTGACAGTGACAAAAGACTGTTAGTGAGCCACTGGTTGTTTTGTTGACATATTTCACAATTCGTTAAAAGACACACAGTCTCATTATTTTACAAGAAAATATCACGGTGCCAGTGTCAAGATATCGGTATCGCAAACCAATATCAATTTCATTTCCGCACTGCTGTAATTTTAAACAGCTGCCTATCGCGTCCTATTAATGATATTTCTTACAAAATATATACAAAACAATGACTGGCCTGGATTGTGTTCTAAGTATGTATTTAAAAAAAATTTAAAGTATGCTATATCAGCCATCTGGTTCCCATAGTACAAGTTTTGTTTAATTTGAGACTAGATCGTGTCGTGTGGATTGTCCACAATATTTAGTATTATTTATTTAAGAACATCATGTTTTGCTTGATTTAATAACAAGTGACGTAATAGCTTCACAAAACATAATTTTAAGAATTACGATACATATACAGTCATTATCGAAATTCAAATCTTTAATTTCTCGAATTCTCGTCTAATCTAAGGTGCATCGAGTCTTGAGAAGTTGGTCAAGAAACGAGCTTTGCAGGAGATACTTTTAGATGAGATACAAGCACGTTCAATGCAAGATTCATCAGTCTTTCAAAGTGTGGATCTTCATGATTCCTGGAATCTAATATTAATCTTTTCCCTACTTTGTAAAGATTGTGTCTTTATAAAACACGTATAGCTTAGTATTGTTTTCTTGCTTTCTACATTATGATCTTCAATATTAATTAAGGTAGGTACTTACTTTATTTATGAATCCCCCTCATTCAAGATGTCTGACACTTTTTAGCGGCTTGATGCAAGTCTTTTGACGCTGTCATTTCTATGTTAACAAATAGAGATGGCAACACACTTGTCTCGCTGTGATAAGTGACTGCTATCTATACTAATATTATAAAGCTGAAGAGTTTGATTGTTTGTTTGGTTGAACGCGCTATTCTCGGGAACTGTTGGTCCGAATCGACACATTCGTTTTGTGTTGGTTTTAAAGTCCATTTATCAAGAAAGGATAAAGGTTTAGTATCACGTTATTTTCTATTAGCGACTCGTGCGAAGCTGGTTGGCTCGCTAGTATTATAATATGTGGATTTTAGTGGCAATTATATTTTAAATATGTTTGAATTGATCTGAGTAAATAGAGACAGCTATGTGCTACCAATTACGCCACTCAAATTCAAATTCTATGCTACATCTTAGAAAACATCGAGGTCTTAATTAAACACAAAGAAGACAAGTTATCTAGCTACCGATGAAAATATTTCATCAATCATATCACACTTGATTGATAATGCATAGTGAATTACTGATAGATCGAGCTGCCAACCGTGAGTACGACCATCTCAATTTATTTACATGTGTTGTATCACTTGTTGATGTTGCCAACGGTAAATATAGTTCCGATATAAAATTGTTATTGTTGAAAATGGAGAAGGCAAGTTTGCTAACAATTTTCTATTTCAAAAATTATGATCTCAGCGTGTCAATAATAAAATTGTTTCCAATGCTTTGTTTTCTTGCAGTCTAAGGTTTTAACATGTGCAGGAAATCAAAAAACTAAGGTTATGAAATTTATATGGAAGAACCGGGTATTTATCGCGATTACCTTTATTATTATTAGATACACACACTTACGTGTTGTGTGTCGTAATATGAACGTAAACATTTCTCATTCTGAAGACTAACTGAGGGTAGCTACAACTACGACTGCCTCTGCTTCTAAGGTAACTCCAATGAACTCCAGTCTGCCCGCGATCACAGCTGTTGTAACACGGTCAAAACGTTGGGAAATAATAAAGGTAATCGCTATTATATACCCGTTTCTTCCATATAATTATAAAAACAATCGCATTAATTAAAAAAGTGCTGTTAGGTAATTTATTAACGAGAAAAAAAAATTAAGAGAAAAGGAGAGTCAAATTACCATTCAAAATATTGTTTTTAACTAAAAAGTCTTGAAGAAACAATGCTTTTACTTTCACTATTAAATATTAATAGGCAAGTAGACTAGAAAATTGAATATTAAAACTTATTTTATCGTACCACATCCATAACCCCTCAGTCTTTCACCTTCGATCAGATAAACTCAACGCTAACGAACCGTCTGATGTGATTGAAAATCATCGCGTAGGAATGAATGTCCTAGACGGAAGCCACTATAAATCATACACCAACGGTAGTCAATACATCAATACACATATCAATAAGGTTGATTATTTGATAAATTTCAAAAAACACGGTCAAAGCTTGCTTAGAACCGGTTTGGTGTAAGTAATTAAAATCAAAGTGAGTAGTATATATTTTGGTGATGAGGTGGAGAATTGAGATATTGAAATCAGCTGTGGTAGGTATATTCAAAGTGATGATTTTAGAAAAATCACTGTACCTATATAAAATACAGTTTTACTTGATATAACATCAACGTTTTTTTGGGCGTTAAGCAACCCAAATAAGAATAAAACTCTTACTAGTAAAATTTGAATTTTACTAGTAAAAATTAATAGAGTTTTTGAGATTTATTTACAAAAAAATAATAAAAAATACTATGATTATGAATTTGTTCTTATTTCAAAAACGAGCATTCGCAAAAAACATGTTTATTTTGTATATTTTTTGACAAAAGACAGACAAACCCGATTCTCTGTTTATTCGGGCAATCAAATTACATTTATAGCATATTATTATGGATTCGTTATTATGGTAATGTTATTGGATTTGCCTATTTCGCCACAACACAAGGTAGCGAGCAATCATTGTCTAACATTGTGGCGTAACCTTATGCCTCATTCAACACTCAGCATGAACTAACGGTACTCAAAGAAACTTCTAAGGTATTTTGATTAGAAGCCGTGACCTTCCATTTATAGACCCCGGTTCGTAAAATTAAGGTATCATAACGATGTTTCACGCCCTTAATTTTGGTGTGTCAATTTTTACATGTAGAAGCTTTTAGGCACGCTAAAACTTTCATATTTTATGATTGTGATAATATTCTCACATAGTTATATATCAGATTATAAAATAATATTGAAAATTAAATAAATAGATGAAAACAATGAAGATGCTATGAGGTCATGTGGTCAAGATTCATAGTGTGAAACTGTATCAAACTGCAAAAAAGTAAATTAGTTAAATCTATATACCTATATAAACATAATAATCTCCATAAATCAGACACTAAAAGGGCATTGGGTAAAAGTGGCGTTGTTTTTGAAGAGCCGCGACCAGTAATAAAACTATTGCCATTTATTAGTACTCTAAAAAATAAGTAACTTTTATTATTACAGCAACTGCGTAAAGTATATCGGAAGCGAGATATTAAATTGCAAAAATTCATAAAAGTATCGTCTAAATAGCCAATTAATAAGATTTTCCTAAAGATATAGTAATCGTAGGTGGTAGATATAGTAATAGTATAATAGATGGTGATGTTAAACATAACATCATCATCATCAGCATCAGCCTGAAGAAGTCCACTGCTGGACATAGGCCTCCACTACACATTTCCAGGAAGAACGATTCTGAGCCCTTTCCATCCATCAATTTCAGTAGTATGTTATTGGGCGTTCTAATACTCAAAACTCGTTTCACTCGTGTTGAGTATTAGAACACCCAATAACATCATAATATTGCAGCTCTTTTGTGATGAAAGCGAAGAACGTTAGCCTAGGTGCAAAAGGTCGTACCCGATTGATTGATTGGTTGCGGTTAGCCGCTCATGATTACGGTTTGCTTATTAATCGTATTCTATCATGCGAGTTCGTCATTCTATTTCAAACATTCTTACAATGAAGTTCGTTAAACAGTCGGAGTCACTACAATTAGACAACATCAGTCTTGATCCCGAAAAACGTAGTTTTCGTCATGGAAAACTTTTACCGAACACCATACGCTGTTTAATATGTGGACCATCAAATTGTGGTAAAACAAATTTAGTAATAGGTTTACTCCTACATTACAATGGATTGCAGTTTCGGAACGTATATGTGTATTCTAAAACATTTTATCAACCAAAATATATATTTTTGGAAGAAGTTCTAAAGACAGTTCCAAATGTAACTTTTTCTAAGTACCATGAAAATGAAGAGGTTCTTAAACCAGAGGCTGCAAAGTGTGATTCAATTATTATATTTGACGATGTTGCATGTGAAAAACAGAATAATATACGCGATTATTTTACGATGGGGAGACATAAATATATAGACTGTTTCTATTTGAATCAAACTTACACCAAAATTCCTAAGCAACTAATAAGAGACAATGCAAATTTAATTGTCGTTTTCAAGCAAGATGATGTTAATATGAAACATATTTTTAATGAACACGTTAACACTGACATGTCCTGGGATGAATTTAGAAAAATGTGTATTGATGTATGGAAAGAACCATATAGTTATTTAGTAATAAACAAAGATTGCGAAAAAAATAAAGGATGTTATCGTAAAAAATTTGACACCTTTATTGAGTTCAACTAGATCATATTCCACTCACCAACGATGGCGGCAATCTCTTCAGTCGTGCTGTGTCGCTGTAATATGTAGGCCGTAACATAGAAAGTTATAGATAAATAAATGGCTAATCCTAAACACCCATATTACTGTACTGAAAGCAGGCGCTTGGAGAGTTTCAAGACCTGGCCAAAAGGTTTACCTCAAAAACCTCAGGCTATGGCTGACGCTGGTTTTTTTTATGGAGGACAAAGTGATAGAGTTGTTTGTTATTATTGTGATGGAAGACTGAAGGACTGGACCCCTGAAGATCAACCGTGGATAGAACATGCACGCTGGTTTAAATACTGCTCTTATCTTAAGATAGTGAAAGGTGAAAGATATGTGCAAAGTGTCAGTAGATCATATGAAAATCTCGTGCCAAGCCAGGATTACAATACACCAGTTCATAACCATCTTGAAACCACAAAACCAATCTGCAAAATATGTTTTGAAAAAGAAGTAAATACGTGTTTCATACCTTGTGGGCACGCTGTGGCTTGTGGAAAGTGTGCTTTTTCTATTCACAAAAATTGTCCAATTTGCAGAAAAGTATACGTAGATATAATTCAGTTGTATTTTTAGCGAACCTATAAAAATGAATACACTATTAAAACGTAACCATTACTAATCTACCATTCTATACTACGCACGGAATTGAAATACTATGGAAAAGAATTTAAAGAGACAAATTACAAATGCTGCGGAAGCTGTCAAAAAAAAGGTTAGAAAGATGAGAGACATTGAAAATGAGAAAAGTAGTATATTGGAATCCGTTTTCAAGCCAATTACAAAGCCTCTCAATAAAATGATGGAGAAAGAAAAAAACTATAAAAAAGCTCAGCACAACAATGACACTTTTTTTGAAACTGCAAGTCCATTAGATAAAGATAAAACACTTAAAAGAGAGTCCGACATTGGATTTAATGTGTTTAGTCCAGGTGATGAAGTCCCGGATGAAGATTTGGAAAAATCTGAGAGTGAAAGCGATTCGAATAATGAGTCCTTTAGAACAGTTGAGTCTAGTTCCGATGATCAGAGTATAGACATTTCATCATGGTCTAAATCGTCAGAAAACTTAAAAGGTATTCCATTTGGTGTGAGAAATGAGCGAGGTAAACTTATGATGGGATCTGCGCGTGTGATAATGCATGATGATTATATTCAAATTGGTGCAACTAAATTTAAAATGACACCAGGTATAAGTGAATTACTATTCAAAAAAGCACCGGACTTATCTTCAACGACTAATGAAGACATTAACCATTACAAAATAATGTTACTTGAAACAAATGCTCATCGAAGAGATTATGACCCACGTAAACCAATTAAAAGTAATAGAGGTCGTAAATACTTGAACGTTATAAAGCCACTATTCAAGCAGCACAAACTTTCTGGAAGTACTGATGGTAGTCTACCAGATTTACGTAAAGGAGAAGGCCTGTCACTGTTGAAGAAATGGAAGAAGAATGTGGATTACGTTTATTGGGATGACCCTAATGAATTAATAGAAAGATTGAAATTATTGATTGCTTCAAAGGATGCTGGTAACACTGGACTAGATAATGAAATTATATCAATTATAGAAGAACTGCGTGAATGCGGCATTATACCTTAGTAAATATATAATATAAATTTGGGAAATTTATTTCATTTGTGTTTTATCACTTGCTCCTATCAGTCTCCCCAATAATCATGGACAAGTTTGGAAATCATGTTAATAATAGATTGAATACACAGTTTCTTTTTGATAACTTTACCAACATTTTGATAAGAAACCAAACTGGAGAGTTCGATTTACAAACTTCAAGATTGACAGGCGTTACTGCTCCTCTGTGGGACACCGATGCTGTTAACAAAGAATATGTAGATAGAAAATTTGAATTATATTTAAAAAAACAAAATCACCAAACATTATTAGACACTTACAAATTAGATATTGAAAAACACTTTCAGAACTTAAAAAAAGATTATTACACAAAAGTTGAATTAGATAAGATCATAAAATCTTTCTCCAAAAATGAGTAAGCTACAAGTTGTAAATGAAATTCATAAAACAGCACGTAAAAATTTTGTTCGACGATCTGTAGTTTTAAAGAGAATTGATGATTTATGGCAAGCAGATCTTATTGATTTTCAAAATTTAAAAAGTTATAACAATGGGTATAAGTATATTTTAGTGGTTATTGATTGTTTTTCCAAGTTTGCTTGGGCTATCCCTGTCAAAACTAAAACGAAGTCTGAAATAGCTAATAAATTTAAAGATATATTAAATACAAGCTACAGAAAACCAGTTCACTTACAAACTGATATGGGAACAGAGTTTTATAATGACGAATTCAAAAAAGTTACTTTCAAAAATAAAATAAATCATTATTCTACATACTCCGTTAAAAAAGCTTCCATAGTTGAAAGACTAATCAAAACCCTTAAAAATAAATTGTATAAATTTTTCAGTTTGAATGGTAGTTATAGGTGGATCGGTGAGTCTTTAAAAAATGTAATTAAAACTTACAACAACACAATCCATCACACCACAAAATATAAACCAAAAGAAGTTAATCGAAAAAATCAGATTCTTGTTTCGAAAAACATACAGAACTCACAGAAACATAATTTTATGCCTGTAACCAATAAATTTGTCGTAGGTGATCATGTTCGCATAAGTAAATATAAAGGCATCTTTGAAAAAGGGTACACTCCGAACTGGTCTACGGAGTTATTTTTGATAAAAAAAGTAAATCCTTCTAAACCTGCTACATATTTAATTGAAGACTTACACAAGCAACCCATATTAGGAAGTTTTTACGAACAAGAACTTCAAAAAACCCATTGTCCTAATGTATATCTTATTGAAAAAGTTATTAGAAAGAAAGGTAATAAGCTTTATGTTAAGTGGCTAGGTCTCCCCAACACTGAAAACAGTTGGATTGAAAAGCGTGCAATTTTATAATTCTCTATAATTATAAATATCAAATTAAGACATTTCATTATTATCTCAGCTATGAAAGGTGGTGGACTGGTTAATACTCTCATAAATAAATTACCTTTTGAACTACATTTACCTGGATATAACTATTGTGGACCTGGTACACGATTACGAGAGCGTTTGTTAAGAGGGGATACAGGAGTTAACGAGTTGGATAACGCTTGTATGAAACACGACATCGCGTACGATAATTCTAATAATTTAGTAGATCGTCATAAAGCCGATCTAGATTTATTAAACATGGCGAAACAGCGTTTAAAATCTAAAAACGCTGGAAGAGGAGAAAAACTAGCTTCCTGGCTTGTGAGGAAAGTGATGAAAACTAAAGTAAAATATGGTGCTGGTAAAAGAACGTTTAAATCTATTGTTTCTAATATACGAAATCAACTTAAGCAATCGAAACCAAGAAGTGATTCCAAAGCTATCAAGGTCGCCTACTCAGCAGCGAAAAAACTAATCAAGAATAAGAAAGGAGTTACCCTTCCTCGTGTTATCCCCTTACCGAAATCAGGTGGCATTCTTCCTCTAATACCGATATTTGCTGGATTGTCTGCTTTAGGAGCATTGGCTGGAGGAGCTGCAGGTATTGCGAAAGCTGTAAATGATCATAAATCAGCCAAAAATAACTTGAAAGAATCTCAACGTCACAATAAAATGATGGAGACTATTGCCTTAGGAAAAGGCTTGTACATTAAGCCTTACAAAAAAGGTGGTGGTCTATGTGTAAGAAGCTCAAAAAACTGATGAAAAGGTTACCCAAACGTGCTCTCACTAATATAGACATATTGGAGTATGCTAGTAAAAACATACCATATTTCAGAGGTGTATTTATGAGAGATGAATTACCCAAGTCATCTAAAGATATTGAGTGCGCAATTGTCAATCTTGATAGTTCCGAGAATGAAGGAACGCATTGGGTAACCTATGTAAAACTTTTTAGTTATTGTGAGTATTTTGATAGCTTCGGTGATTTAAAGCCTCCAATTGAGTTACTTAAGTATTTGAAATCGAATATAACATATAATTATTGTAGATATCAAAGTTTTAATGCAAATAATTGTGGTCATTTATGTTTAAAATTTTTAAGTGAATTTTGGAATCATGTACTCAACTCAGTAGGGTATGAATAAAATATATAAATATGCTATAAATTGGAATACTGGTTTTAATTATTCTCATTTATAAAATGTCGTTCACGCTGTCAATATCAGGCAATACCTCAATTTTATCTACCACCTATTATCCTCCTTTGCAATTTGATGGTGAATACGAATGCGCTCTACTGCATTTGTCAACGTTCAATTCCATCCCAAATATTGACAATAGAAATAATATATTTCATTACGACAGTAACGAAGTCATAGAAATTCCAGAAGGTGCTTACGAGCTGCAAAATATATCTGATTATTTAAAATCGAATGTGAAAAAAGGAAACACCTTCAGTTTATTTTGCAATAATAACACGTTGAAAACGTTTATCTATTGCAGTAGAGACATTCATTTTGAAAAAGAGAATTCTCTGGGAAGCTTATTGGGTTTTGGAAAACAAACTCTAAAAGCTAATATAATACACGAATCTCAGTTTCCAGTTAACATTTTATCAACGACTGTGGTCAGAATCGAATGTGACATAGTAAGCGGATCATATATTAACGGAAAATCAAGCCATATTATTTATGAATTTGCTCCAAACGTTCCACCAGGATATCGAATCATAGAAATACCTAGGAATATCGTTTATTTTCCTGTTAATCAAAATAACATTAGTTCCATAAACGTTCGATTATTGGATACTAATAATAATTTAATAAACCTTCGAGGTGAAGAAATTCAACTATATTTACACATAAAAAAAAGATGATTGACTACAATAAATATAGTAATGCAAAAATAAAACACATCAGTACCAATCGAACAATCCGCAAAGGAACAACTAAGAAAAAAGTTGAAATAACTGAAGAAAATAAAAGATTTTTGAAATTAATCGGTCTTCTAAAATGAATGTGTTAGATATAACGAGTTCGCCCGCATACGATAACAGCATAGATGGTATCGAGTATCATTCACATAAACCATACGTCACCAGTTTTAACAGAAATGATGAAATCCGAATACCTATTAATCAACAGGATTTGTACATATTACCATCTGCAAGTACGCTTTTTTTAGAAGGAACTGTAAATATAGTAAAAAAGGATTCGAAACAAAAAGTTACTACTATTGAATTTACAAACAATCCTTTACTCTTTCTTTTCCAAGATATTCGATACGAACTTAATGGAGTTGAAATTGATAGAGTAAAAAATGCTGGATTGTCTACAACTATGAAAAGTTTATTATCTTTTAATGAAAGCGAAGCTAAGATTGCAAAAGCATGGGGTTGGGATATAAATGGAACAAAGACCGGAGGAAGTTTTTCTGCTTCAATACCACTCAGTAATATTTTAGGTTTTGCGGAAGATTACAAGAAAATTATTATGAACTGTAAACATGAACTGATACTTTTACGAAGTAATACCGATTTAAACTCTTTGAAAATTCCGTCTGGCGAAATCCTTGAAGACATAGTAATAAATAAGTTAGTTTGGCGTGTTCCCCATGTTAAGGTATCAGATAAAGAAAAAGTTCATTTGTTAAGGCTTTTAGAAAAAGATCGTCCTTTACATTTTGCATTTAGAAATTGGGATTTGTATGAGTATCCTCTGTTACCTCAAACAACTAAGCACACATGGTCGATAAAAACCTCATCACAAATTGAAAAGCCGAGATATGTAATCATAGGTCTACAAACAAATAGAAAAAACTTACCAGATAAAGATATATCCCATTTCGATAACTGTGATGTAAGAGATGTCAAAGTTTATCTAAATTCTAACTATTTTCCATATGAAAATCTAAACGTTAGTTTTAAAGATCACAAATTTGCTCTACTTTATGAACAGTATGTTAAATTCCAACAATCTTATTACGGTCGTAGAAGCGAACCACTGCTAAGTGCAATGGAATTTAAAGAAAAGGCGCCACTTTTTGTTATTGATTGCTCTAGACAAAGTGAAAACATTAAGTCAGGTCCTGTAGTAAGCGTGCGTGTAGAACTTGAATGCAATTCAGAGATACCTGATCAGACTGCAGCTTATTGCCTCATTTTAAACGATTGTTTAATAGAGTATAGACCACTCAGCAATTTAGTTAAAAAAATATCTTAAAATATGAATTCTGATACAAGTAAAGCTATTATAGTAGATGTGCAAGGATTTAAAGACACAAAGAATACCTTCATAATTAAGGAGTTTGCTGTTTTATACGACGGATGTACCCAAACATTCCTCGTAAAACCACCATATCCATTCACTAATCTGAATAAAGAAGAAAAAAAACAAGTGCGGTGGATAGAAGCCAATCGTGGAATTTTTTGGAGTGAAGGTTTCATTGACTTCAGAGAATTTAAGCGCACTGTTATACAATACTTAGATAAGAAAATTGTTTTTACCAAAGGAGCAGAAAAAGTTCAATGGATTCAAGATTTATGTGAGAACTGTGAAATAATAGATTTAGAAGAAAAAGGATGTCCTAATTTTTTAAAATTGTATATAGACTATGAAAATACAGATTTAAGTTTGAATTGCATACATCATAAGAAAATGTGTGCCTTGAAAAATGTTATGTGCATGAAGAAGTGGTGCGATAAAAACTATAAAATGAATGCAATTTGATTTAAGTTTATTTTATTACGTACCTATTCATTAAATATTTTTTCTGATAATTTCTATTTTGTTTTATTCAATTCATAATAATCTTTAATATAACGCCCAATAACTACCTACTAATATAATACCTAGAAATAAAACCAGGTTACTAATTCATATAAATTTAATTATTCATAGCTTATACATAACAGTGGGTACTTACATAATCACTATTACATTATATTAGTCATTCAACATGTTTTCTGAAATATTTTTTATTAGTCTCTCAGTTTGGTCCATAATATTATCCATTAAATCTTTCACAACGTATTGTGCCGATATCACAACATCATTTTCACTTTCACTATTAACATTAACACCACTGATGTCTATTATTTTTATTTGAATTAAACGCCTACCCTTGCATGGATCGCGATTCAAAACAAAGGATGATCGTCGCAGGGAGCCGCGCTGTTTATCCAGGATTTCACGTAAAGTCTTCTTGGTTTTTCGTTTTGAGCGTTTCTGTTGTGGAGTTTTCTTATGGTGAATGATAGGATAGTTGTCATCAATTTCATCCATTGGCTTCTGCGCACAGTGGAAGAGGAGATCCTGAGTGTTGATCCCGAATAGCCCATCTTGAGTTTCATCTGGATCGGGTCTTGTCTCAAAGTCGGCCATAATCTGAAAAAGAAAAAAAATATAAGTTGCACTCTAAGATAGGTAGGTAAACACTTAAATTATTAAGTATTAAAAATCAATCTTTATTATATATTAAGAGCGCTGGTGGCCTAGTGGTAGCGGCCCCGCCTTCCGACCCTAAGGTCGTGGGTTCAAATCCAGTCGTGTACCAATGAGTTTTTCTTCCCAAAAATTTATGTACACTATGCCAGTGCTCTCAAACGGTAAAGGAAAACATCGTGAGGAAACCGGCATATCGTAGAACCTTAAAAGTTCAAAAATATGTGTCAAGTGCAAGAGAGGAGCCTCTTTGGGGCGCACTTAAAATCCTTTCACCACACTTGGTTCGAAAAAATCAGTGACACGATAAGAAGAAGAAGATCTTTATTAACTTACCGTAAATTAATGTTGAAGAATGCTTTTCCCACCAAGCGCAGACAAAGAATGAGAAATACTTAGATACAGCGATGCAGTCCGCTTCACTGAGTATCAAATTACGCTGCGCTAGGCAAATTGTGCTTTGTTGTGATCTACACTAATATTATAAAGAGGAAAGATTTGTATTGTCGTAACGAATAAATTCAGAAACTGACCGACTTCAAAAACTATTTCTCCAATAAAAAGCTACTATGCTTCTATTATTCCCAAGTAACAGGAACTATATTTTTACTAGCAACCAGCATTGGCTCTTTACGATTGTTATTTATAAAAGCGTGAGGAAAACATAACATTGCCATCGACTTTTCCCATGAAAATTGGTGGGGAGGTAGCTTAGTACCAGGAGACGGGCTTGTAACTTATTATCTCGAAAAAGTTATGGAAACGGGGCTTAACGACAACGGGGCGAGCGAAGCCGCGGGCGGCCACTACTTAAAGATGACTCTGGAACCTGGCTTGCTTTAATTAGTAGGTATTAGGTACATAAAATAAAAGTTTTATTTTTTATTTAATCCATTTATTTATTAATTCATCTTAGGTATTGCTAACACAGTTTAATTTAACAAAAAGTGCTTATTATGTAGATTAATAGTAATTTACACATTAGTACATCGGTTTATAATATCCTATTTTTTAATTCCTGAAATACGATCATAAAATTAATTACAAAAATCTTTCACATAACCTATTTAAAATCTTTAAACACCAAGGATAGATACATGCCCCCAGGCTCTGCTTGATTTTTTATCTTGCGAAATTAGACGTTTGTCATCGCTACTAGAAAGTGCAATTTTGTTTACGGATTGAGTAAATACGTCGTGTTTTATACTCTTGAATAATACATTCTTCTTTCGTACTATTTCTGCAGTTAACAAAGTATTTTTGTAATCTGATATATCAAGGTCTCGAACGACACACGCTTTTACTCCCTTAGCCTTTTTAATTTCGCTTTCAGTATTTTTGATACAGTATAACTTAGAGCGCAACCCTACGAATTCAGTAATTATTTTTCCACCCATCTCGTCTTTAAAAAGGCCTGGAACTTTTTTATTGATTATTGGTAGATCATGATAGTTATCAACAGAAAAACTACTAGTATCAAAATATTCCAAGAAGTTCATTTTTAACTCTTGATAAAAATGCTGGGTTTCAATGTGGTAAATGAAGCTGTCTGTATCAGTATAACACATCTGCAAGCGGTCTCCATAAAAAGGTTTAAATACAGAATAGTGAAAATCATACATATGTGCTTTCGATAATTCAAGGACGGTGAAGCCTATGTACAGAGGCTTGTCCAAAACTATGCGATCTGGTTTTAGTTGAATCGCAACTAAGTTTTCTGTAAAAACTGAAGCGCTTTGAAAGTAGGGACTTGCGATTAATTTTTCTGCATTATTTCTTTTTTTGGTTCTATTGTTTTGATCACTCCATAAATTTACTAATTCCACCTTTACTTTTTTGCGATTGTTTTCTAAAGTTTTTCCAAAAACACTATTGTTGAGCAATTTGAAAAAATCCTGCTCAAATGTTGACGTCGCTCTCTGACGCAGGCTAGTGTTAAGATCAATATATTGTTTTAAGTATGCACTTTGCCGAAACGTTATCACGCGATGTATTTTTCTTAAGATCAAGCCATGTTTTAAGCATGTTTTTAAATGAACGTAATGAATTACATAGTTAAATTTGTCGTATAAATTTGGAATGAGCTTTTCATTTTTTCCACCCGGAGGAATATCTTTTTCAGGACAAAACGGTAAGTCGTTATGGGTCCAATGTATTTTTTTTGGATAAATTAAATCAACTTCAAGAATAAAACCATACTCTGCGTCATCTGAAATAGAATTTACTTCTAATTTATCAACTTCAGTTTGATGGAGAAATCTGAAGTTGGACAAAGGCAATGTTTGACACATGCTATATCCATAGAGATTATTGCAATCTATATACACTATATATGATTCAGGCATCAATGGGTCATAATCCAAAATAAATTCGTTATTCGCTTTAGCATGTCTATGGGAGGCCATAACCACACCTCCCCTGACGCCAGTTTGTAACATGTCTACTATGGCAAAATCATCAATTAGCTCCAACTCAATGCCTGTTTGATAAAGCATTGCATCAAACGACAAGCTTGGTGCTGTTACATAAAAAGCGGGATCCAGATGATAATAATGTTTGCATGTTTTTCTAAAGTTTTCAAAGATATCTGTCAACAATAAAACGTCAGTTTGTAAGTACAAGTCAGTATATCGCCCTAAATCATGAATATTGAACTGAGCCCAAACTGATTGCGCATGCTCGTAATCGTCATCCGATATATGTTCGTTGTTAAGGGAGCTATAAAAACTATCTTTGTTAGGAAGACATTTGTCATTGTAACGTTCCCATGAACTCATGTATTCGTATGGATAAACGCCTTTGCGTGTTAGGAGAGCAAAGTCAATTTCATTTGGGTATACACTACGCAAGTGAGTAAACTCATGATTTTTCATCGTTTTAGCTAATTTTTCTAAACTGGTTCCTAAAAATTTGAACGAATCTACGAATCGCAACTGCACAAACTCATCTCTCGATATTGGAATAAATTTCGTAAACGAGATGTAGTTTTCTTTCGTTTTAGGTATTATTTTTATTGGTCCAGGCGCTTCTCCGAGCTTTTTGATAAATAAGTGACAGTCATACCCAGCTAAGTTATGGAAAAATATAGGTACAAACTTTGGAGTTTTGTACTGCAAATTACATAAACTATGAGCTGCTCCTCTGTATTTACCTGTAATATGGCAGTGATCTCTCACTTTGTCTCCGAAAAGAAAACTCTGGCAAATATGACATCGAATTGTGTTCTCAAAATCGAATGCATTTTCTGCATTGAAAAGCATTGGAACATTTTGTGATAGTACAGCATGGATATCTCGAGTATCTTTATAAAGAGAAGAGATAAAGTTGTCAACACAATCGAGTCCGCGATATGACACAAATTTGTTGTAAGAAGGATCAACAGAACTAACGACTTTGTACGCATACGCAACCGGCACGTGCTTTTGTGTGGTGTGCGTATGAGTACCTTGCGATTTCCTTTCGCAAACACGTTCCAGCATAGTTTCAAAATCTGCATAAATTACAAAGGGAATATCCTGTTTCCGCTCAAAGTGTTTGAATTTAATTACTGACCCTTTTTCTGGTAGCACGGTTACGATACCGTTGCAAGTATGATTTTCGACATCTTCAACCGTATTGAAAAACAGCAAACACGTATCACAAAAGTATACTCTCCCATTATGTCTCGTTATTTGACGTCTTACCAGCCTCGATAAGTTTTTAATAAGACAATAGTGCGATGTCGTATTATTTTCTAACCAAAGCAAGTGAATTATTTTTTTATTTTCATGACTCTCTGATTTATAAAGAGGGCCTATAACCGTTTTGTTATTTTTCAACCCAAAAATAATAAAACTTAAATTTGGGTTATTTTCTTCAAATATTTTTACATCGGAAAATGTTACCGGAAATGACATGTTTTCTGTATTTAATACCTCGCTAAAATGTACGTAAGACGATACTTGTTCATGGTGGCTTTTTGCGGGATAGAGGGCTGCAACCACACTCCATAGAAAACAATATTCATCACTGTTGTGAATATTCAAGCACGCTTTCTTTTTTCTGATGAACTCTGGGAGTTTTATGTACGTGGAGCCTCGAAGTGGTTGATATTTATTGACATTGATTTCAATATGCATGCAATTAAGAAAAGTCCAACCCGAATCTTGCTCTTCAAACTGATCGATTTTTGTGCGTAATGTGTGTACTACTGATATAAACAGAGATTCAAAGTTATAATTTCTATAAATGGGAATATTTTTTGTAGAAAACGATTTGATTTCCTGCTCGTTATTTTTCAGTAGTAAAAAGTTTGAAAAGAGTTCAAAGTTTACTTTAATGCAAACATGTTTTTTTAAGCATTCATCTAAAACTTGGTTCACTTTGTTTCGCATAGACTCTAAAAATACGTCTATAGAGTGTTCATTTGTATCGAGCGCTACTATCCTAAAGGTATTGATTCTACTCTGAAATGCCGTAGCTACAATTTCAACACCATCAATATGTGGCTGGCTCGAATTAGTTCGTTTGTGTGCATTACTACGCAAATGTCCTATCCAATACCTACCGCTAACAGATATGTTGCAGCCTGAACAGAAAGGCATTTTGCCAAGCGAAACTCTTTCTTATCAACCCGAAATTTGTTTTTATTTTTCTAAGCACTCTCTAGCAAAATAAAATTAATCGGTTTTCCTTCCTAGAATAGTAATTTATTTATCTGAACTTCTATAAAAAAAAAAAAAAATTAACTCTAGACAAGTACCTACTTGTTACGACTTGTTTTGTCTGGGTGATACAAATATTATCTGTCTATCTATATTAGCAAAACTAAAAATTCATCGATTAATTTAAGTAAATCAATTAATTGAATACGTTTATTTTATTTAAAATTGATCCTATCGGAAAATTTTGTGGGGTTAGCGTTTTTAAACAACTTAAACGTAGTCATTAAAAACTCCTGCAAGGCATCCCACTGCTTGCAGTTTTCATTTAAGCGCAATTTGATGGAAGATAAAGCCTTTTTATACCGCTCTTCGGGAGCCGTGTTCTGGACATCGGTCAAATTGTACAATTTGACCTCGACGAAGAAGTCGCCCTCGGTGATTGACACGGTGCGCCGGCTCTGCCCTCCAGAGACCCTCGTCGTGAATGAGGATGTGGTGATTGCACGACTTGGTGCCGTTGATGTACTGGCTTGGTCCTCTGATCGAAGAAGACCGAATATGTCACCGCTCTTGCGTTTTCTTGCGCTACAAAGAAAAAAAAAATATTGATCTACTGAATTACTAAAGAACCGTTTTGTCAACGCTATGTTAACAAAATTTAAATCATGAAGGTAACATTTTTACACGTTTTATCAATTTGTTGTGTTTATGAAACACGGTTCCATTAGTGCCGTATTAGTTAGTCAGCTATTCGTTCGAGTATGATTAGCTGGTAGCGCATGGCGCTGCGGTCAGCGCAGCAGCCCTGATACGTATCAAAGGGAACGTCGCGAGTTCAAATCCCGCTCGGCTTTTAACTTTGCGACACCATAAAATAATTCATATCACGGTCAGAGTATACATAACAGTGTGTAAAGGTAAAAAAAGACTGCCGAAATTTCGAAGCAATAACACATTTTTTAAGGACAAGTTAAGTATCCGCAAATATTACGAAACCGCATTTTTTTTATTTACAAACTGACTTGATATCACCATAAAAAAAAAACATTATGAAAAAAAAAAAAAATTGTACAAAGGGTTTTCTTATCAAAATTTTGGCTAAGTGTTTTTGCTTCAAAATTTCGACAGAGTCAAATGTGTAAATAAACATTAAGAAAAAAATATTTTATACAATTTTTTTAAGGCTTGAGGTTTTCAATGTGTAAAAAAGATTTATTTGTTAAAAAAATTCAAAGTCTTTTTTTACCAAAATTTAGGCTATGTGTTTTTGCTTCGAAATTTCGGCAGTCTTTTTACCTAGTACTGCACACAGTGCACACTACTAACGATACTCCAACCATCATGGTCATAGAAAGGGCTATAATACATACCATTGATATTGGCCTTCGTCCGAAGAAGTTGTGGGCACTGCAAGAGGAGGGCGTGCGAGAGCAGCTGCGTTGGTCACCGGCGCCACCTTCGTGCGCTTCGCAGCTGACTTGGCAGCTTTCGGCTTCTTTGTCACCGGCTCCGGTAGTACTTCGGTATCGTACTCTGAGTCCGACCTGAAATTAATAAAAAAAAATATTGTAGTTAAAACGCAAATCAAGATCGTGTATTTGGTTCATCCTCGTGTCAAGGGGGAGGTCGTGGGTTCAAATACAACTCGGATTTCCGATCCCACTCGGTGATCACCTTTGGTAGGTGCAAAAAATCTTGTAAGTCAGAATTTTTATAACGAGCGTGTATGCAGCATGATAAATCACTTACTTACATTTCTTTTGTTTTCAAGGATGAGGAGGCGAGATGATAGCTTGGACCAGATCCAAGCAGCAGCAGCAGCAGTGAGCAGCAGTGGCAGCAGAGTCTTCGAGCAGAGTTTTCAAGCAGCGGCACAGGCACCAGAGATTTTTGACAGCTACACTGGCAGCGGAACTGGCAGCAGCGGTGATATTGATGGACGCGTTATGATGACGTAGTAGCCCGAGCGCAAAATCGAATGAAGACTGTGACGTTTGAAAATATTGTCACAATTTTATACTAAAATATTTAACGTGTCAGCAAATAATAATTTGTACGATATCAACTAAGTATTTAAAAAAATTACGCCAATTCGAACCGTATGTTTGACTATTACCTATAGGTTAGCATGATTCCTGCATAGATACTTACGGGTGCTTATCACATTTGATCCGATTATCTTCGATCTTCGATTAGCCACACCATTTTCAACCTTATTTACTTGTTCATAAGGAATGTAGAGAAATTGTTTATCTAAATATAAAGAGCAAATTTTATGATGCGCAAACATAATTTGATCCTTAATTCTTGGTAAATACAGGGTGTAAAAAAACGCCTGAAAACTTAAACAGAACCTAACAGCTCGTGCATTGCAGTTGAGTATCTACCACCAAAACATAAAATGCGCGTCAAATAGGATTATTTTGTGCATTAACAGCAGTGAAATTTTATTAAAGTCGATGTACTTACATCTCTGGCTACTGTTACGGCGAAAATTCTTCATTGAATATAGCTTTTTAACTTTATTACACGGAAAACCAATCATCTCCGCATTACGTCGCAATATTTTCCTATCCCGTATAGTGATGTTGTGTCTCGTCGCCTGGTCTCACAGTAGGGATGTCCTATTCCCGAAAACGCAGTATCGAAAATATCCAATTTTTAAAGTTTATATAATATACCCCGTCGAGTTAATCAAATATAACCCATCCAAAGTGGTGTCAATGAATGATAAAAAAACTTATGAAACAAGCATACAAAATGTTTCACCTTGTATTTGTACAAGCGTGTAGGGTTCATCCAGAAAGTGGTGACGCATGCTGGACTTACATGTTGTAGTCAAAGTAATATTTTTAACAACTTAAATATTTAGCGAAGCAACCTAGACCCATTTTTAACCGACTTCGAAAAGGAGGAGGTTTCTCAATTCAATATGTTTTTTATGTGTGTTTGCGGATAACTTCGTCGTCTATGAACCGATTGTGATGATTTTAAGTTTTACTTTTACCTAAAATTTTAATGCATGGTGCTGACCCCGCCTTACTTAATATAGTGGGATAAAGGTAGACCATTTATTCTGAAGTAGGCACCTACTTACCTACATTTTCCTGCATATTGTATATGTAATTAATTTAATGCTGTAATTATCTCTAATACGATACCTACCTAAGTTATGTTGTGTTAGACTTAGGTGTTATTATAGCTACTAACATAGGTTGGTACCTAACCATTTTAATATCAGCCTTTAGTCAAACAAACAAACCACAAAAACAGACTCTAGTTTGACTGCAACATAAACATGCACTAACTTGCATTTTCGCACTTTGCATTCTCGAAATTGAAACACGACTACCAGTGCGATCAAATGATGCATGGGAACAAGTTTGTACTTGGTGCATCATGTAGGTATTGTACGTTCTAATTTAAAATGAAAATATTCCAGTGTCAAAGTAGTTCTGTGATTTATTATGAATACTAGTGGAAAATAAGGTGAGTGTCTAATTTACTAAGATAAATCAATATTTGTTTGGTATCACATAATTTCGGACTTGAGTCTTACCTTGATTTTCATAAAAAAATATTTTACCATTTCGTCGTTGTGGTGCGAGAAGTAACTAAGTGCAAAAAGCTAGTCTCGAGATAATCGCGTTTTAAAGTTTTTTTGTTCTTAAAATGAGTGTAACTTATCAACACTTATAGTTACAAAAGAGGTTTCTTCATATAAAATATAGATAATTTTACCTTACACACTAACTTTCAACAAATTAATGTAAGTAATTATATGGTTACTGAGATACATAACAAAAAGTAAGTTAATTAATTCTGGCATACACATTAACGTAATACCTTGATTAAATATTACTTAATTATGATCTGTTGATGACTCTTACCAACAACAGAATTTCATTTCATTCAATAGCTTTTTACCTGCAAGAAATCACTAAGTGACTTTAGTGAGCAGTGCAACCCCAAGACTTGAAGAATATTGTAAGTAAAGTGATTGAATTAAACTACTTAAGAACCCTTAGGTGATTTTTGTAGACAGAGTTTTGCCTCTACGGGTAGTTATGCACTTCTGACATTCTTGTATTATCTAAAATTGTAGTAAAATCTACTCTTTTACATTCTGAGAAGGTACATAATGGGTTTCAAAACACTTTGGCATCAATAACTCATTTTGGCAAAAAATGTCACTTAGTGACTTCTCGCACCACAACGACGATTTATGAAATTTATGCGATGAAAGTATAATAATTGTTGACTGAAATAACGGTGGGTATGCAGTATTAAAATAATCTTATCCAGTATCTCACAGCTGAGCTCCTACTGGGCATCTTTTCAGTGTGTAAAACTGAAAAAACAGCATGAACCTCTAACAGGCCGTATTTTTTTTTTTTTTTAGCCCGATTTTAATATTTTGTTATCGAAATGAAATGAAATTATATGAAATGAAATGAAATATTTATTTGCAAGAAGCAAATCTTCGTAATCGTCTTATTTACTCAATAAAAAAATCATGAATGGAAACAAAAAAAGAGATATAAATTTGCAACTCTTGTTCCCAACTTCTTGTTTATTTTTTTGGTCTACACCATAAATTTACACCATAAAATTAACGACCGTTTTAATTACAAAAAAACGAAAGAATTGATTAATTTTTATAAACTAAAAATCACAAATTCGTGCGTGTTTTGACGGGCGCATATTGTTGAGGAGCGGTGGGTTGCATACGAACGAAACTCTCACATTGGGTCAGGGTGCGAGTTTTGTGTGTTTGAACGCTCAATAGGGTACGAATGGGTGCAAGTTTTGTGTGTTTGAACGCTCAATAGGGTACGAATATTATGATGTTATTGAGAGTTTAAATACACAACACGAGCGCAAGCGAGTTTTGTGTATTTGAACTCTCAATAACATACTACTAATTTCCCACGATCTTAACAATATCATCGGTCTATCTGGTGGTTGGGCGCCCTACGTTTAGTCTTCCCTGCCGATTGTCACTTACAACTTACTAATTATACGAGCTATGTCGATGACCTTGTTCTTTTACGGATATCCTCATTTCTGATTCTATCACGTAGTGAAACTCCCAGCATAGCTCTCTCCATAGCTCGTTGCGCTTTGGCTTGTGAACGAGGCCAATAGTTAGCGACCACGTCTCATTTCCATAAGTCATCACTGGTAAAACGCACTGATTAGAGACTTTTGTCTTGGGGCTCTGCGGTATCTGAGACAAGAAAATGTGGTGCAATTTCTCGAACGCTGTCCATCCGAGTTGGATTCGTCTGGCTGATCTTTTAGTCGAAGTTGACAAACATAACATGAACATAACGTGCTCTTTTGTAAACCTGCCTGGAGCTCAGTGGAGTCTTGTGAATTCATAATCGCAAACAATCTGAACAGAAGACGAACCAATTTTCAATCAATTGCAGCTGATGTATCTGTAATGGGTGAATTTCCACAAATAATTGCTGATATATTCGCCCTTGGTACATACCAAATTGCTCAATCACAAAGCTGTTATGGAGAACATATCAAGCAAGGCATTTATATGATTGAAGTAGACATGAATGAAAGGCATCAATACATGGCTGTAACGTGGAAGGATACAACCGCGACATATAAACAATCGAACCTATTTGGTTAACATACTAGTCAAACGAGAAGTTCAAGGGTGATACGCCATTATAGGACACCATTGCCTGGGGTGGGGGCGATACCAAACAAATCTGTCTGTCTCCCCGGCACAATTTCTAGACCACAGTTGAAAAATGGAAAAGCCCCAGGGGAAGACGGAATCACTTCAGAGCTCCTAAGAGCAGGTAGTTCTCCTGTTCTGAAGGAACTCCAACGTGTCTTCAATTCTGTTCTCAACAATGGCCGAACTCCAAAGGCATGGAGCAGGGAGTGTCGTGGTATTGTTCTTCAAGAAAGGCAATAAAGCTTTATTGAAGAACTATAGACTGATCTCACTCTTGAGCCATGTCTACAAACTGTTTTCCAGGGTTATTTTGAACCGTCTTGCGCGAAGACTTAACGAGTTTTAAACACCGGAGCAGGCTGGGTTTCGAGGAGGATTTGACCCCATAGACCACATTCACACAGTGCGGCAGATTATACAAAAATCTGAAGAGTACATTATTATATAATAATCAGCCCTTATGCTTAGCGTTTGTGAACTATGAGAAGGCCTTTGATTCTGTTGAAACCTGGGCTGTTCTACAGTCCCTGCAACGATGTCAGGTTGACTGGCGATATATCGAAGTGTTGAGATGTTTTTACAATGACGCCACCATGTCTGTTCAGGTCCAGAACCAGCAGTCAAAACCTATCTAGTTGCACCGCGGAGTGAGGCAAGGGGACGTTATATCCCCCAAATTGTTCACAAGCGCACTGGAAGATATGTTTAAGACGCTGAGTTGGACTGGAATAGGCATCAATATCAATGGCGAATACATCTCACACTTACGATTCGACGACGATTACATCGTCATTATTGGCAGATTCGTTGCAGGACCTACAACAGATGCTGAACAGCCTAGCTGTTTCCTCACGACGGGTTGGCCTGGGCATGAACTTGGATAAAACTAAGATCATGTTCAATGATCGTATCACCCCAGAGCCGATCACCGTCGCCAGAATGCCTCTCGAAGTTGTGCAGGAGTATGTCTACCTCGGGTTAACCTTGCGGTTAGGTAAACACAACTTTGAGAGAGAGCTAAACTGGAGAATACGGCTGGGCTGGGCTGCGTTTGGGAAACTCCGTCAGGTTTTCTCGTCGCCGATCCTACAATGTATGAAGACGAAAGTCTTCATCCAGTGCGACCTGTAATGACCTATGCTGCCGAAACGTGGACACTAACAGTAGGGTCGGTCCACAAACTGAAAGTCGCTCAGCGAGCTATGGAGAGGGCTTTGCTCGGAGTCTCTCTAAAGGATAAAATCCGGAACGAGGTTATCCGACAGAGAACCTTTGAGCTATGAACGAATACGAGAGTGGAGACCGCGTTTAGGTAAGCGTAGTGTAGGACGCCCTTTCGGCAAGGTGGGGCGACGATCTGCGAAATGTAGCTGGCAAGCACTGGAGGAGAAGAGCCGAAGATCGGGCTCAGTGGCACGTCTTGGGAGAGACCTACGTCCAGCAGTGGACTGATATAGGTTGATGATGATGATGATTATTTATGGGATCCATGTTTTTTATTCCTAACTTACCAATTCCAAAGGTAATAATAGTAGTTTTTTAAATAAAATGCATTTTATCCCATACTTGGACAATGTTATTCTTCTAACTTTAAAGTCGTATATTTTTGCTCCGATATAAGTTACGACGTTTTTTGTTTTTGATATTATGTATACAGGTGTAGTACTTCAATTCAAAACACATTGCATCAGTGGTCGCATTAAAAAAAAACAACGCCACGACTCC
Source organism: Thera britannica (assembly GCA_939531255.2). Taxonomy (NCBI): domain Eukaryota; kingdom Metazoa; phylum Arthropoda; class Insecta; order Lepidoptera; family Geometridae; genus Thera; species Thera britannica. Next base: position 23,168,651 of record OW618034.2, read on the forward strand.
ATACAAAGTTACCCAATGCTTTTTATAAAAATAAAGTAACTACAATTTAAAACTAAAAAACTCAATGACTGTGCAGACTGTAATATCAAAAGAGAAAGTCATATACAATGTAAACCCTGAATTTTAGAACTAACCCATACCTAGGCGCACATCAAGGCGATCTGCGATGGTAATAGCGATGGCGATCAGTTTCAGCATAGGATTTTGCATACATCCCCACACACTGCCGCGAAAGACAGCGTGTTTTTTGACAGCGTTACAATGATCGCTATCAGAGGCAATCTAAACGTGTGCAAGGCTTTATATAGGTATATCAATTGCATCAAGTTTAAATAATGACCGGAGAACAAAAGGTTAAACTAAAAACTATCCATACTCGTAAGCAATAAAACTTTTTACGGCTCCTAAAGCATAAATACTCCACCAACAATTACTTAATTAAAGATTAGGCGATAACCAGAGCAGGTGTAACCACTAAAACCCCGGTTCTGAATAGCAGTGGCTAGCATTATGTCGATCGTAATAAAACGGTCAAAGTAGCTTTCAATTGTGTGACATAGAAGTTATATAAGTTGCTATTGCGTCATCTTAGCCATAAAATCATGTGACGATTCTTACAGCACTACCGGATAAAAACGATTTTTCTGTGCTGTTACGGGTATTTTAAGACCTAATTTGCCAGCAAATCCGTGACATTATCCTGAAATATGACTAGAACGAAAACAACTCGGATGCTGTAGTTTGAGTGCTATCTAATTCATAAAATAGCAGAAACAGAACTTACACCAGTTTCTAAGAAGCCAAGGCTTAGCCATGAACCATCACAGATCACGACTGAACGGGCGGACATCAATTCGTTACAAATTTTACCATTTAGTTACACCTCGTTGATTCAAGGACCCACAAACTCATTCCACATAATAAAAGGAGAAAAAATGAAACAAATTAAACGATTGAACCTGTTCTCGGACCCCTAAAGAGCGGTGGTTAAGTGAACTAATTTATACTCAAGTATCATAAACAATGTTGAAGTGGTTTTATAAGAAAATAAAATAAAATTGAACGAAAGAATAAACTGG